>OY728127.1:1483132264-1484594764 GCA_963277665.1 Viscum album
AGAATCCAGCGAAGTCTGTGCAAGTGCAACGGGATGGTTGACCAAATACCAGGTCCATGTCCTCTTTATTATGAAGGTTTTCTTTTGGAATTTCTAGGGGCTTGGGAATTATCCCACGGTCACAACCCTTAGGAATTTTATTGTGACCAAAAAACATGTTCTCATTGGAAATAATGAGCCTCATATGTCTTTATGTAAGTGGAAATCCCTCAGGTGGTCTACCCTTGGATACTCTCTGGTGTCTCATAATGCTACTCAGAATTGCTCAGAATCTCTTTGGGACTTGAAACATGATAGTGTATTCTTGATTTCCTCTTTTTATGAGGAGCAGTCGATTACTCTATCTATTGAGATAAGTGTCTATGGTATGTCATTCACTTTTTTGTATTCATTAAATCAGTATATTGGGAGATGTGCTCTGTGGTTATCTTTGGAGAAAATTTCTTTTTGAATGAGACAAAGATGGGTCATTATTGGTGATTTTAATTCAGTGCTTCGGCCTGAGGAAAAGACATGAAATTTCTTTAACAGGTTGGCTGCTAGTGAGTTAACTTCCTGTATTGATGTTGGAAATCTGATTGAGATTCCAATTATGGGGGTTGATTTAACATGGCGAAGATAAACCATGATTGGGCTATAGGCCAGTAAGATTGATAGGTGTTTTTTTAATGTTGATGGGGGTGCTCAAGATTTCTCTCTGTATGGCATTACTTTTACATGGGATAATTCTAATCATAACCCCCTTTTAATGGATTTTAGTTTTCATATATTGAGATCCTCTCTGTTACCATTTAGTTTTAATAATGCTTGGTTATCTATTCAGGGTTGTAGATAGGATTTCAGTGAATCTTGGGAAACCCCATTTATTGAAAGTCTGTTCCATAAAATGGTTGTGAAGTTAAAAGGCTGTGAAGGAAAAGCACAAGGAGTGGATTAAGAAATCATTATCATGTATGGATAATGATATTCAAAGTGGTGAGGATAATCTCTGACATTGTCAAGGGCTTAATGAGGGCCATGAAGTTATTTCTAGGGATTATTTTCTTTCTCTTTCAAAATTTAATGAGCTCCTAGCATTGAAGGAATGTCTCTCGTAGACTCAATATAATGTAAGGTGGCTTAATGATGGGAATAGAAATACAAAGCTTTTCCATTGCTTGCATAGAGAAAAAAAGGTGAAAAGTGGTATGAATTCCCTCGTGGTTGATGGTATTATTTTCAATTCTGAAAATGAAATTTATGATGCTACTTGTAGCTATTTTGAAAGGTTGTATACTTATTCAGGTCATGATAATACTCATAATATGTTCAGGAATATCACCTTATCGGTTGGGGTCTCCCAGAATGATATGATCACTAGTGTTCCTTTAGAGGTGGAAATCAGGAGGGTGGCTTTTTCTATAAATGCTGATAGTGTGGTAGGGCCAGATGGGTTTTCTAATAGATTGTTTATGTATTTTTATAATATTATTCACACAGATTTTGTTAATGTAGTTTGGGACTTCTTTTATCAATCTTATTTCCCCTTTGGTTCCAATGCTAGCTTCATTTCTCTGATTCCAAAGAAGGAAAATGATCTTGATATTCGGGATATTAGACCCATGGCCATAGTGAATACTATTCATAAAGTTATCAGGAAGGTCCTAGAAAATAGATTGGGAGGTATTCCCAAGGAGTTTATTTCCACAAATCAATTTGGGTTTGTACTTGGAAGGAATATTGAAATTTGTCTATATAAGACATCTGAATGTGTTAATGTATTGAGGAAAAATGTGAAGTATGGAAATATTGATTTGAAAGTTGAAATTTTAAAGACCATTTATACAATAAAATGGAGCTTCATTTTTGTGGTGTAAAGAATGCATGGATTTTCCAATTATTGCATCAGGATGATTGATTGTATTCTCCAGAGTTCAATGCTATCTGTTCTTATTAATGGATCTCCTAGAGGTTGATTTAAATTCTCTAATGGGTGAGGCAATGAGATATCTTATTTGGCCTTCTTTTTTCTGTTGTTGATGACTATTTGAGCACATGTCTCTCGGATCTGGTTCATGCTGGTTTGTATCAACAATTTTCTATTGGAAGAGGTATATTTTCTCCTTCACATCAATTTTATACTGATGATATTCTATTGTTTGGTAAGGAAAATAGGGTCACTATTATTTATATTAAAGCGGATTTTGGGCATTATGATTCTATTTCTTATCAAGTTATCAGCTGGGAGAAATCCTATATGTTTTTTGGGGAATGTGTAATTGTCTCCAAGAAAAACAGAGTGTCTCGTAGGCTTGGGTGAATTGAGGGTCTCTAACATTCATTTATCGCGGGGTCCCACTTTTTAGGGGTGCTGTTAAAAGGTGTCATCTGGAGAATATATATCTCATAATTATTAATCAAATGGCTACATGGAAAGTGAAATCTATGTCTCATGTAGGGAGGGTATGTCTTGTTAACTATGTGATCACTTCTATGTGTGTATATGTATTTTCCTTATACAGATGGGCTAGAACTCTTCTTAATGATCTACAAAGACTTATTCAGATTTTTATTTGGACTGGATCAATTCATGAAAGGAAGATTGTTACTCTTTCCTAGAGTTATTTCATTCGACCTGTTGATATGGGTGGTATGGGTGTTAAAGATTTGAGGCATTTTAATGAGTTTCTCATTAAAAAGTTCACTTTGTCACTTTTGACCTCAAGTGATTTCTCCTTGGAGTTTCTGTGTAACATATTTGGATCCATGCTGGTTAATGGGTATTCCATTTATGTCACTTCCTCGATATGGTCCTCAATCAAGCATGCTTATTGTAGACACTCACAATCCTCTAAATGGGTTGTTTTTCGAAATTCCTCTTTGAACTGGTGAAAGAATTTTTGGTTATCAGGTGCTATTTCTGAGCATATAGAGATTCCTTCTTCTTTGCAGGATATTTATATTACTGAGATTCATGAGAATGTCATGGCTCAAGGGATTCTTTCTGGTTCATTGAAGGAGGAGGTGGGATGTTATCATTACTCTGTGATGGATACCTTGATTTGGATGCCCAGTCTTACTGGAAATTTCACCACTATAGAGGATTATAGATTCATGTGTGTTGATCCACTGTTGGTTCCTTCTTGGATGTTTATGTTCCACTCTGATTTTATTCTTCCGGCTCAATATTTTATTATATTGATGATTTGGAATTGTAGACTTCTGTTGCAACGGATGATACGACGAGATGTATTCTCTCTTTCAACGGTTTGCTTTTGTTGTCTTGCTGCTGATGAAACTATTGATCATCTATTTATTTCCTTCTTCTCTTCATCTGTTTTATGGGACTATTTGCAAGGTATCTTTGGATGTCATCTAAATATGGGGATTTTTGGACAGCTGGTGGATTCTATTTCTCGATCTAATTGTAGCTCTCAGGTAAAATCACTACTTCTTTTTGTGGTCTCCATGGTGATTTCCATTATCTGGAAGGCTCAAAATTCTTTTATCATTTAGAAAAAAAATATAAAGACTTTTGTTGGTATTTGGGAGCTTCATATTGGTGTTCTTACTTCTACGCAGGCTCGTGTTGGGGTCATGCAGAAATATGTTTCCAATTTGGTTCTTTTGAAAAGTTTGGGTGTCTTTGGAAGGTGTAAGAAACTGAATATGATTATGTACATATGGTGGATCCCGCCGATATTTCAGTGTCTGAAATTTAATGTGTATGGAGTGGTATCAGGTGCATTGGGACCTTCGAGCTGTGGTGGTATTTTTAAAACCTCTAGAGGCTTTGTTAAGGGTTGATTTTTTCATTTTTTAGGAAATGGTTTGGTGATTGAGGTGAAATTATGGGAAATGGTGAAGGCTATCTAGTATGCTTCTTTTCATGGTTGGATGACCTTATGGATGGAATCTCATTCTATTTTCGCAGTTGATATCCTTAAAAATCGTTCAAGCAATGTCCCTTAGAGGAAGCATTCAGACTAGGTTGACTATCTCAAGCCTATGGAGAGTATTTTTTTGGTAGTCACTCATGTATATAGAGAGGAAAATCAGGTTACTGATGCTTTTTCCAAGCGTACGATTGAAGGGGTTTGTTCGTCATGGTCCTTTGTTACCCTGACCTTCTGTTGTGGTTTGGTTGATGCTGATGCGTGTGGTGATGTGTACATGCATCTTTGTTGAACCTCTGCTTCTCCTCTTTTGTTGTCTTTACTTTATAATTAATATAATTTTCTTGGAGTGAGCTTTTCTTGCTCTTGACTCTTCTGATTACTTTTTATTAAAATAATTATTCATTTTATTTACATATATTTTTGGTCAAAATATATATAGAATAACTATATAAGTTCAATGTAATTAATTTGAGTCATTTTATAATAAAATTAGTTGTCTAGAATTTTATTTAATATTTTTAACATCTTTTACCCACATTCTAGGAGAATTTGAAAATTGTATAAAACACAATTTTACCACTTTTGTGAATTGAATTACAAAAATCTAAGAGACACGGTTGATATCAGTATGTAAAATTTTGTTTAGTAGAAGGAAAATAATATTTGGTGATTGGTATCTTTTGAATTTTATTAACAACTATTAAGAGTAAATTGGGAAATTTAAGGTAAAAATTATATTAGAATGACCCTAACTCATTTACTAATTTTTTTTGATAAGTGTATTTCGTCCAAAATAAAAATTAGAAAAAATATATGATCCTTCTGGCCCACATGGATTAGATTAGGACATTTATTATTATTTTATTTAAAGTAGTGTTTAAAGTGTTATATTAAATGATTAATAATTAAACCATTTTTAATATTCGGTTATACATAATATAAATTCTAATATAAAGATTCATTACAAAGATAATATGATTTACAACATATTGGTATTTTTTTTATAATTTTTAGGAGGTAAATAATTAAATATATTTATGACACAATGATGATACAGTAATAACCTTATTAATGAATTATTGAAATAATGGAAAATATAAATATCCAAATAAATGTAAATTGTGAATTTAATGAAGTAGACTAACATTATTTGATATTATTATATTCTAGGGTCGATTAAATAAATTGTTTTCAAAAAAGAAAATTTGAAATGACTATCACAAATACAAAATACCAAATACTTTCAATGTTGACATAAATGTCTTTTTAAAAGAAATACTATATTATTAATTGATATAATATTTATAAAAATATAAGGATCAGACAAAGGACTTAGATAAGATATATCAATAATGAACCACTGGGGGTTCTCTTGGATTTTTATTTTATTTTTATTAACCATTTAATATATATATATATATATATAATAACACATGGTAAAACATACACTATTTAACTAAGAGTTAAATCTAAATGATAAGGACAATAGGGTGACCTAAAGCTATCTTAAATCTATTATTGGTGAGTTTTTTGATATATACCCACATTATCATCGATATAAATTCATTTAATTGCATTATAAACTGAATATAATTGTATAATAAATTAATATTTCATGTTTTTTATAATGTGACCATCACCTCTCTTATAATAGGGTGCTTCCCATTCTCTACAAATCACACATCCAAATCCATTTGGATAGGCCAAAACCAACTCTAATATCCTCCCAACTACCCTCAATACGACCTAGAGGCCTTAAAATGATTACAATTCCTACCTATGGATCCCTTTTGATACACTCAAAAGGAAGTTCCTGAAGAAGTGTTTATAATTTCACCACCTCTATTAATGTTCCTTTCTTCTTCCACATCCTATTTCATTGTTGTTTACATAACAAAATAATAATTCCATTTCTTTATATATATTGGGATGTTTGTAAAAATATGGTACAACAACATTCATTAATCTATCCATTGTATGAATTACAAGTCACCATATTTGTGTACGTACGACTTACCGTCTCAATGACGTGGGGTAGTTTGTTATTCAACCACAAAATTTTTTGGATTGGTATAATAATGAGTATAAATGATGTAAATAATAGGTATATCATGTTAAATGATCTGTATTATCGATATACCATCCAATTACATACGATTTCACCATCAATAAAATGATATTGTCGCTCGTGCGTACGTACGAGTTACCGTCTCCACGAACGCGATGAAATTCATTCTCCATCATAACCATTCAGGAATAATTTCATTTTATGATTAAAAATAATGTTTATGAACTGAGTATCATTTTCTATATGAATCCAATACATCCTATCCATAACAAACAAGTTTTATGTAACCAAGCATATAAAGTAAAACGAATCAGTTAACACCTGAAACAATGATACTATAGAAATATTATTAACAATGTAATATTATAAGATCATATATGATATAATATTTATGTATATGGTTCTTGAATAATTTAATAACAAGGATATAACTATTATACATGAGTTTAACATACGTTCTATAATGAAAAAGTAAAAGCTAAGGGTTAATTTTACAATCTTTTTACTTATCAGAGGTTTTTTATATATAAGTATCTGCTGGGATTCCATTATCATCCACATATATGTTTCTTAAAAATGTATTTCAAAACATTTTTACTATTTAAAATAATATGGGTTGAATTCATTTATATCCTTTTTTGACATTATATATTTTTTTGAATGGAATCATTCTGTCATTTTCCAAACAAGGTACTTTATGAAAATTTCATAAAATTAAGGTAAGATTTTTTTTAAAAAAATTTTAAGGTGGGTACTACTATTTTCATCAATTATAACATCTTTGAAGAATCCCTTACAAGATTATATGAATATTTTCAAAATAAATTTTCTATTTTAAAATTAAATGGATTTTAAATGATTTGAAAATAGAAATATATATTTCTATCAAACAGTTTTGATTTCATGTATGTCAACAAACTTTGATGGATTTTACACATGTTTGATGTTGATTTATTATGATACTATCATCCATATTGTATTGTTGGTTTTGTGATATTTTTTACTATATTTGTGTTATTTTCATACCATTCATGGTTTATGGATATTGTATTAACATTTCATATGCTAGTTTTAATACGAATGTTTAAGTTGTGTTTCAACCTTTTCATATGACGAGTGAATTGGACATAATATGTGACGGGTGGAGCCTGCTATAGATTCTCTATTCATCGGTAGGTCTCATTAGAATATCCTTTTGAATAAGATAATGGAATTATTTTATGGAGTCCGGAATTATGCATTCCATTGATATAAAATTGGATATTGATATTTCATGTGATTATTATACTAGTATAATATCATTGTGAATAAGTAAATGGAATTATTTTATTAATCTTTTCTATATTATGCAAATGATTAAGATTAAATGATTTGTGTTTTAGTCTTATAAATTGACGTAAATATTTAGGGTTATTTATGACATTTTTTGCTATATTGTTATCCTTACTGAGCATTTGAGCTCACCCGATTCTTATGTTTTATTTTTTCCATGATGTGGTGAAGTATATTATGATTAACCTACAGGAATAGGCTAAGGGATTTAAGAGTGTTCAAAGGGGACACTATGTTGTTTTTTTATTTCTAAGTATCATGTAATACTTATGTATGTAAATAGTACATTGAATGCTACTAAACTAATTGGTATTTCGGGACCTAATTACTTTTATCAAACCAATGTTATGTAATATTGCATTGAATCTAGGTTATTGGGGTCAGGGAATTACAACCCCATTAAATTCAAAATAAACTAATTCTTTATCTTTTTAAATTTTATTATGACCACGTTCCTAATAGTTATTAATAATAAACCCATACTCCATGATATATATAATGAGTAACAAATGAAAATCATATGTTTAATAATAATGATTGACAAATCCTTTTTCCAAGGATTACTGCCCCAAATAGTGGGGGTGTAGCGGAAGGAACTACTCATGGGGAGACTCGATCCAACTACCACATGTTCCAAGACTCATACCTCTTGAAGGATTATATAATTTAGTATCAAGATAATGATTGTCCAAAAGAGTTAGGAATGATCTTCATATTAGAATGACTAGATAATGAATGTTTGAGGTCAAAAATAGTTTTGAATTTCCATTAATGTAAGATATCTACAAACCATGTTATTTGACCATTTAAAAGCCTCAAAATTTTTATAAAATCAATGATATGATGCATCTCCCTTGAAATAGATTCCAACCAATTAACACATGTAATAAAAATAATTTTACATAAAAAGGATGATAAAAGGTTCAAACAGGTTAAAATATAGAAAACCCTAGAAATTTGGAAAACTGTTGAAATGAGTCGCCACCACCGCATGATGAGACACCACCAGACGAGTCACCACCATCTAGTCACTTCTAGGTGAGTCTCCGCTAGGAAAGTCAAGACTAGTGAGTCACACGCATCACCACACAAACTAACAAGTCCCTTCCAATGAGCCACTGATTGACGAGGCAGTACCAGTGAGTCACTTCAAAATGATTCATCACCAGGGGGAGTTACCATTAAGATGAGATTCTACCAGAATAAAAAACCATTAGAATGAGATACCACCAGAATGATATCCCACCAGAATGAAATCCTTCTGGAATGAGATACCATGTAAAAACAAATTTTTGGAAATCTCTTGAAATGAGAATCCATTAGAATGAGAAAAATGTCCCAAAAAACTCGGAATTCCCCCCAACTACAGAATCATCATGCATCCCACAAATTAATGGATGAAAATATCTTATCCATTACACCAAATACCTCTCAAGAAATTCTCTCCCTTGAGAATCTAAAACCAACCCATCATAATGATTTGTCTCAGGGATGTCATTATACATGAAACATCGCCATAAAAAATCAATAATCCCGAACACCCACATCTAGTGAACAAAAATAAATTCCACGAATATAGGATTCAGTAGGGACACCCTAGATTGACAAGGAAGGTTTGATAATTACTTGGACCTTCAAATTAGATACCTCTCAAACAAATATGTATCCCTTGAAAATAAAACAACTCTGGAAGTAAAGAGTGTATTGGTTCGAATAACCATCCCATGAGACAAATCTGAAGTATCTAGAAAATTTTGGGATACAACAACCACTATATAACCATCACTCGAGGACAATACCTCTCAAACAAGGACATAGTCATGTTGGCAGATATAAAAATTCCAATATACCAGGTATGATAATAAATCAACAATAAAAACACCATGGAAGGTAACACAAGAAAAAAAAAATCCTTCAAATTATTTTAAATGGATGTGATTATTTCATATCATAGAAAACATTATTAAAAATTTTATTCTAACAACATCACTTATACATTCAATTGAAAAAATATATATACTTGAATTTTTCTCTTTTTTAATCTATAAATTTTAAATTAAAATTATTTTCCACACACCATACTTAACATTTCATGTGGAGATATATTACCGTACTCAAGTAACTATTTATTAACAACATAGAAATGATATTTATGATACTTTATTAAAAAATTTTGTTAATATTTAAAACCTATGCATGATTTTTCCAATGATCTATTATGTTCCAAATATGTTCCATAAAAATTTATTTTGATGCATGTTATCTTTGAAGAAATTCCTATGACATCAATTTCATGAAAAATCTAAAATAGAATTCAAGATAACCACATTGAGTGAAAACCAATTTTGAGCCATTTTTTTAGATTTGAATTTATAAAAATAATAATTTTGAAACACATTAAAAATATTTTTTAAAACCAATTTTCTTCAACATGGATTCCAATACCCCTTACATAAATTGGGAGGGATTTTGATTGAAAACAAATTATTATTTTTTACTAACATAACACTATAATGCTCTTTACAAAATAAATATTAATAAAATTTAACATAATAATTAGTAAACAGTATTTAACAAATAGCTTGAATCACATATATCTCATGAGTATTAAAAAACAATATTAACAAATTTTAAATTTTTCTATCCTTTTCACCAAAACATTAATTACTTGGAACATACTTATACAGAAAAAATATGGGGTTCAACATTTCAAATGTCTATTTTTCATAGTTGTAAGTCATTAAATGTAAGAGTATCAAATAATATGACTATACCAACATGAAATCATATATTAATTGATACAGAGAAACAACATGAAAAATAGAGGTTCCCATATACCACACTATGATATTTTGAACCTTTGGTGGCACTGACTCTCCAGCATTGTATTAAAATGTGTCTTAATATAACATGTCTTGAGGAAGGGACTGAGTTTCCCTATTTTCATATGATTTTGGTCAGAACATGTCCCATCAATATAATATGAAACACAAAAAAACCATCCAACATGGTGGTATTTAAAAAATTTCAACACATCCTATATAAAAAAATATTTATTCATGGGAGGCAAGCCCATAATTATTGATTTCTTGGCCTCCAATACAACGAGTTTTTTTATTATGAGCCTTAACTAATTAGTAATTTTAATGATAGGTGTGGGATCCCTCAATATATACATACCATAAGACAATATAACACAACAAAAAGAAATGCATCTCACCACATGTAACACATATCTCTACCACCACACAGCACCACCACTACACAACACAGCTGTTGGTCGAACTTCCCAATCAACAAAAATATTTCTACCAATTATTTTACATAGCCACATCATAACACCACATTATAATACATTAGAAAATATCATTCTCACATAACAACCTAGTCTATATCATCCTCCATATATCCCCAATAAACTATCCCAATTATCACACAAAAGTCCCCAAAGAAGGAAAATCAAGGAATTCCCTCTCCCATGATGATATATTATCCACTACGGCAGCGCTGACTCTCCCTCATGGTTTTAATCATGTCAAATTAAAAAGAATATCTGTTAGGTATCTTGTTTCAAATAATTATAATACTTGAAGTTTTTCAAACAACATGTCACTCTATCAATCACATCTAGAACAACCACACATATATGGAACACATAAAATCATCCAAAACTATTTTAAGGGATTAAATTATTTCATCTTCTTATTTCTCATGGGAACTATCACATAATTTTAATCCTCCCATGAGGGATTAATTCATTAGTATTATATTATTGATTATAATTTAAATACATTGTGAGTTTAAAAAATTATCAAATCAAGGGTCTCAATATCTATAATATTCAAATCACAATATCGTTTCCAACAAATGTTGTTTTTGGTGAGGTGTATCAAAACATCAATGCAATAATAGAAATTAAACCACAAACATCCCTCAACATTTGTAGGTTATTTCAAGTGAAACATCATGTCATACATTGAAATAGATTTAACATGCATCCATATTAAACAAAAAATTCACACATTTTATATCACACATCATGTATAATATGGTAAAAAAGGAATTATGGGTTCATATTATAATCAATTAAATACACATCCAATATCATTTGAAAACAAATCTTCATGATATGTTCTTTTATTCAATTTATATACTACACTACATAAACAAAATTCTTTCATAATCAACAATGTAAAATTATCAGAATGAGGACAATAAATGAAATAAACATGTTTTATTACAATTTATCGTGGTATATCATACTCATGGTTAATTTTCATTAATCATTTCATTATTCAACGAAATATTCATTATAACAAAATCATTAAATCTACACATGTCATGTTAATAAATTTAATGATTTATCATGCATAAGATACAATTATTTGATAATTTATTTCTCAATATGATTATATACTTAAATAAAGATTAAATTATTCCACTTACATCTTTAATTGTAATGTATTGAACATGCTATAGGTGAAGGTCTCTCATTCTAGATTTCCCATAGTTTCCACACCAATGAATTCAATATTAGGCATGTTTCACATAACAATCTACTCCTAACATAACATGTGATGTATGGTTGTTTCAATACATAAAAATTATTATTAGTAACAAAATATTTTTTTTAATCCCTAATACAGTTATAAGTCTCAAAATGTTTCCAAAAAGAATACTTATCATTTTTCAAAAAATAATAAATATTTGTCACATGGATTTCTACACTAACACATGCTTGAAAAATATAGTTATATCAATACATTATTACTGAAATCAATGGAAAAATATAAAGCCATATATTCTCATCAAGGATTCAAAATTCAAAATACTAATAATTAATTATCAAGAGAAATTTCAGAAATTTTGAAATTAAAAAGTCTAAAGCCACATGTTACTACAAGTCAACAACACATGCTTTAGAAAAATTATAGATGGAATGAAACATAAGGTGTATTAGGTCACATGGAAACTAGAATATTATAATCATTGATAAAATGTAATATATTTTATAATGCCACCATGAAATCTACATTGAGGTTATGGGATTTTTAAGGTCTTTCAAAATAAAATAGTTGGTATTACAGAATACACTAATATTGATTTTTTAACAATTCCAAACATTTAAAAAACTAGAAGGTGTGTTATAAATTTCTAATAAGGGAATAAAAATATAGTTTAATAATAATCATCCCATAGGTGGAAATTAAAAAAACAAAATTAAACATCAATAAGGTTTCAAACGAATGTCACATTCTAGTTAAGTATAATTTTGCTGTTTCCCATCAGGTTATATGAATAATTAAACCATTAATTAATGATTTTTATTAAACATAAAGGAATGGAAAAGAATAGAAACAAAAAACAAATTACAAGGAAAATTTAATTCATTTTTCTTTCCCAAAATTAACCAATTAAAATATGAACCCAAGTCATTATGATGCATCTACCTCTCTTATGTCTCTACCCTACAAACAGTGCCACATCACTTGGTCATTTGGTTGTCTTAGAGTCTATGCACTAGAGGGCCCTAAAATCCCATGCCCTAGCCAATCTCCATGGCATATGTCATGTACCATGGTCAACTAGCACTGTGGTAATACCATCCTATGAATTCCTTATTATTCCAAACTCCAAACTCTATCATATCTCACTACTATCAACCTCTGATAATATTCTATCATGACCCCATCCCTACAATGATACCCCTCCTGGGATTCCAATGAAGAATAATACATAATTAACCCTAAGTCTCGCATCTAGTAGGCTTCAGAATGGAGGCTAGTGTAAGTTCCCGGTTCTTATTATTGAGGTACGAGTTTCATCTTTTCCCTTTTCCTTTATCATTTTTCAGTAAATATGGAAAATAGGGAAAATACCAATTCTTAGGGGTACATCCCATGTACTTTTCCAAACGTCGTGTACTTTGGCTGTGTGGGATGAGTACACATGGAATGTAGGACTATCAGCGATGAAGTGTGTAAAAATTGACTACACTCCATGTACTGGGTATTTACACATCGTGTACTCAGTCGGTAGGTGAATAGTAAGGTGGTGGGAGTAGCCACCAGTGGAGAGACTATACGCACCGTGTATTCTGAAATACCGGCTGTGTAATCATGTCGACAGATGAACAGTGTGGTGGTGAAAATTACCTGCCAGAGAAATAGATAAATGATTAAAAGTACACGTTGTGTAATTGAGAGTACACACCATGTAGTTTGTTTTTTTGCTTAAAATGGGATGTTCCCACCTATTTTATTAGAGAAAGTATAAATTATTGTTTTTATCTTGGGGGAGAGACCAGATCTTGGAAGATCTCCTGACCACACACCAGGAATCAGATTCTTCCGCCATCGATCACGTTGGAACTGCGCAGGTGAGTTCTTCCCTCTACGTGAGTCTTTCATTCCAGTTCATCCTCTAAGGGATGTTATTTACATTTTAATGGGAAAAATATTATTCCATATCTACGCAGATTGTGGTCATTTTGAGAGGCATCGTTCATGTATATTGATCAGTGGAGATCAAGGTAGGTGGTCTGGTCTTTAATTCAAACTGTTGAGTGTTTTTGTGTTCTATTATGCTACACACCAATGTTTGGGGTGTCATATCGATAAGGACTTGATTAATTAAATACCTATAATTGCATAGGTAATTTAATTAATATTTACAACTACCATTTGGGATCATTTCTTGGATCCGGGGACACCCCGTGGGTGCGTTCCCTTGTTTAGCTGTTTGGCCAGGTAACCCGAGGGTATACCGTGAATTTACCATACATTCAAATTCCTTGAGAGGAATTGTATATAAATTTCTTTCTTATGTGTGGGGTCATCCCACTTACTTTCTTAGCATAAGGTAAGTGTTTCATTTAGCCTGCGGGAAACATTTCTCAAGCTTGTTGGTAGTAGTTTCTGTGCTTGTGGGCAACACCTCGTATGCTTCTGGACAATATTCGTTATACCTAGGGGTATTCAGCTACAGGATTCAATTCTGATTACCTAAGGGTAAGTATTTTCATGTCTGTGGACAATGTTTACTTTGTCTATTCACTGTGGTGATTTACTATGTTTTACCTACCCAAGAAAAATCACAAGCTTGGAATTAATAAATGATTAATAAAGTGGAAATATAACAGGTAGATATAGTTACTTTCAAGTACTTCCTAGTTTACTACATTTTATTTTTTCACACTGTTGTTTCACATTTTCACTAACAATTGGTCATGGGGAATTGGTGGTTTCTTATTGAGATTTATTTCTCACACCCTGTTTAGGTCATGTCCTTGGCCCAAACAGATTATATTGCTACAGCTGTTGATAAAGAAAATAGTCCCTATACTGGTAATTGATTTTTGTAGAGGAGTGGGAGAGAATGGGACCGAGCTTAGGCCCACGTTGTGGCTGAGTTCCTACTGTAATATTTGTTTTTTCCTTTGTTGTACGTTTACTTTGTATTGAACTATTTCAAATTGCAATGTATCTTGTTTTGGCTTCTTTCCTAGACATAGATACAAATTTCATCATCATCTATATATATGATTGTTGTTATATTTTACATTTGTAATATTATCCATTTCAGTTGGGTATTGTTTACTACTACCTCATTTTGTATGTTTATATCAATTTTTGTTGCGCTACACATTGACAAATGAGGGCATAGTTTCCCCACTATCAGACATGGGCCCTCGCTACTAGTCGGCAGCCTCTGCCATTTATGGAAATGCGCTTAGTTCATGTGACCAACCAGATTCAGGGAACCCGTTGAGAGGCACCCAGATCTGGGACGTTAAAAAGTTGTATCAGAGGGTTTCTTTTTCTCTGGACTTACTATTTGGAACCTATAGTTAGAGTTAGGATGGAATAGGTACGTGATAATAAACTATTCCCAGGAGTAGCTAACCCATGTACAGAGAAAATACAATTTACCTCGTGTTACAGTTTTACAGTTGATTTGATTTTCACCTTTGGGTGATGCACATGTGGTGTGCTGGTTTATTTTTGTACTTGGGGTTCTATTTAGTTGCAACCTGATGAGATGAGGTTATGCCATCAGATGCATCATTTAGGCACATGTTAGAGTCACATGTCATGCATAGTTTCCATGCCATGTATGTGCATTAGAGATTGCATGTTGTTGTGATAGATGTTTTAATAGTAATGCATGTTGTTGTGATAAATGCCTTGATAAAATACCAGCTATTTGATAGAGTACTGTTATATAAGGTTTTGTAGAATGAAATCCAAACTATGGTTCTGGAAGAGTATGGTCCCACATTGACAATAATTTGGTTGATCATTGAATTTTTACCTTGTTTATAACATTTATAACATGCCAATCATTGATTTTCGGGGAGTATGGCCCCTCACAGATCGGAATTTGGAACATAGGTTTTGGTTTCAGTGTTTTTTTAATCTATGGAGTAGTTTCTAAGGCATAATGTCTAGAAAAACATAGAATATATGCCGTGTAGATTTGACTACATGCCATGTACTATTCTACTCGGGAAGAAATAAATTATTTTTAAAGTACATGCCTTGTACCATATGTACATGTCATGTTGTTTCTACCCATGTCATAGGCAGTGTAGGAAAAAACATGGGATAGTGAAACATTTAGGGCACAGTCCATGTAGGTACTATACATATCGTGTTGTGTTGACAATGTTTCTGTTGTGTAACTAACAACATGGGAGGAGAAAAATATGCTCTTTTACACACTATGTGAACAATGTACATGCCGTGTAGTTTGACCTGGGGATCTGGTCGTGTAACTAACAAACATGGGTTGGTGTTACCTCTTCTTGGACGTGTCGTGTACATGTCAGACACGGCGTGTAGTCTTGACTGGTGAGAGACCTTGTAGACTTGGTCGTGTTTCCATGGAACGGGGTGTTGTACACGCTCTATGCGGGTGTAACACATCATGTAGTATTAGCTGAGTAGCTAGCCATGTCACTGACAGCACGGGCAGTTGGGATCTAAGCAGTAAAAGACGTGCAGATATTATAAACATCTTAAAGTTTCGTTTAATGGAGAATCGTGTGGCTATGCCATGTAGAGGGAATCGGGCTGGGAAGAAAATTATACTACACATCGTGTGTCTGGAAAACACGTTGTGTGTTTGTGGTGTTACATGACCACTTTTGGTAGAAGTACATGACCATGTGAACGAATTGAGGGAACACGTCGTGTAGTTATTATACATGCCTTGTAGTATGGTTTGTAAAACATGAATGTTTTATTTTACTTGTTCCCTTCTTACAATAATTGTTTTTAATCCGTTATAATCTTAATATAAGGTGTGTGTTTGACCTAGAAGATTCATGCTGCCGAGATGACCATATGTTGTTCGCCAGGTGATCGGAAACGTTTATACTCTAGGGACTGTAGTCCATGAGATACCGATGGACACTCCAGTAGAGCCAAATGCAGCACTAGCCATTATACTGTGCACATGCACTGATACATAGTTCTGTGAAGGCTTAATGCGGTTTATGCAGACCTTCCAAAGAGCATCGACGACTGTCACATCAATAGTAGAGCTGACGTGTATATTCCCACAACAACATCTGCCTACGTTTTCATGGGATGGTGGACAACAGTTTGTGGAGTCATTACTGGGTTCTATGTATACTATTTTCGAACATATGGAGGCGCATCTTGGGTAGAGGGTCAAGCTCACAACATACTTGTTTTGTGATTTCACCAATAGGTGGTGGGATGTTACCACCCAGACCGAGCATCCTCGAGACATGGTGTGGGATGATTATCAGGTTGTATTCTATGACTACTTCATCCTGGAGAAGGTGCGGGCAGATCGAGCTCGAGATTTCATGAATCTGCAGTAGGGTACTATGTCAGTGATGGATTATTCTACCCACTTCACTGAGCTACAGCACATTGCACCAGTTCTGGTGGGAGATGAGGTGTTGAGGGATTGACACTTTGAGGATGGTCTTTGATATGACATATTCACCCTGGTTATCATTTTCAAGATTTCTATAATGCATGTTATTGTGAACCAAGCACTAATTACTATTAGGAACCTGAGGGAAGCTAGTGGTGAAGTCCATGGAGGTTCAAAAATAGTTTCTGGTAATATTTCTACTGGTAAAAGGAAGATACATATGGATTTATCTCACAGTGGTAGTACTAGCTTGAAGATTTATTCAGGTAGCCAGGTCTTGTGCAACCAGTGTGGTTGAGAGGGGAACAAGAGACTTCAGTGTCCACGTGACCCAGTGGAGTGCCGAGCTTTCTGCAGGATGGGTCATCTCCGGCGTTTTTGCAAGGAATTTCCACCAGTGGCTACTGAGAGGGGTTTTGTGCAGACTCCATGTGCAGGTGTGGGGCCATCGGATTCTTACCAATGAGGGATTTGGGATACGTCAAAATGTTCAGGCCGAGGTGGTGTTCGTGGCTATGTTAGCCAGACACCAGGATCTCAGAGACATCAAGGTGGTTCAACTCAGGGTTTCCAGGTTGTGTCGTAGGGCCACGACACTGGGCAGGCATATGCAGTGCCAGAGACCCAACAGGAGCAGGATACCAGACCTTCCACTGTCAGAGGTACTATTCTAGTAGCTTCTGTTTCATCTTCTGTACTTTTCGATATGAGTTATACACATAGCTTTATATTTTTTCGTGTTGTGGAGAGCCTTGGGATCTATGTTTCTACTTCATCTGATATTATAACGCTAGACACTCCATTGGGGACTAGAACAGTTGTTGTGCGTCAGTACAGGGAGTTCCCCCTAGAGGTTGGTGGGTGTCACTTTCTATGGGACCACTATGCCTTAGAGATGAAGATCTATGATGCCATTCTTAGGATGGACTGGTTGGTACCCCTTTGAGGAATTGTGGATTTATTTCGTCGCATGGTGAGATTCACGTCACCAGAGTGCAGATATATTCAATACAAGGGTGAGTGGGATGTCCAAGAAAGACGAGTTGGACATGACCATTGGTGGTGAGGTAGATTGACAACCCATATTGCGAGTTTATATCTAGATGGCTAGGGAACTTGTCATAAGGTTTTCCCTCTAGTGGTTGATTGTTTCAGGGATGTCTTCCTGGACAACTTTTCAGGTTTTTCTCTGGAGCGAGAGGTGGATTTTTATATTGAGCTAGTGATAAGAGCAACACTGGTGTCTATTCCTCTTTATAGTATGGCTACACCAGATTTGCAGGATCTCAAGAGGTAGTTGGACGAGTTACAGGAAAAGGGTTTCATCTGACCCAGTACTTCTCCTTGGGGTTCGCCAGTCCTATTTTCTATGAAGGCAGATGGTACCCTCAGACTTTGTGTGGATTATCGGAAGCTGAACCAGTTGATTTTCAAGAACCGATATCCCTTTCAATGATTGATGATATTTTTGATCATCTTTGAGGAGCACGAGTGTTCTCGATGATTTAATTGAGATCCAGATATCATCAGATGCACATTAGACCATCGTGCATACCTCTTGCAGACTTTCAGAGCATGTATGGTATATACGAGTACTTGGTCATGTCTTTCAGACTCACAAACACAACAACAGTTTTCATGGATCTGATGTATCGTGTGTTCCATCCATATCTGGATTCTTTTGTGGTAGTCTTCATGGATGATATCATGGTGTACTCTCACACTCGACACGACCTTGCTACCCATCTTGAGATCATTCTGAGTACACTGAGAGAGCATCACCAATCTGCTAAACTCTCAAAGTTCCACTTTTGGATGGACTAGATTCACTTCCCAGGTCATATTATCTCATAGGAAGGAGTTACAGTAGTCCTAGAGAAAGTGAGAGCAGTAGTTTCATGGGAGTAGCCTAAGAATGTGTGTGAAATACAGAGTTTCTTGGGGCTGGATGGTTTTTAAAAGTGCTTTATATAGGTCTTCTCCTTCTTAGCAGCATTGTTGACAGGTTTGACTAAGAAGGGTGTGATGTTAGTTTGGTCATAAGCTTGAAAGAAATCCTTTCAAGAGCTGAAGGGAAGGTTGACATTATCCCCAATACTAATAGTTACGAAGCAAGGGATGAGCTATACAGTTTACTGTGATGCATCAGGTATTAATCTGGGAGAAGTGTTTATGCAAAGTGATCAATTTGTGGCGTACAGGTCTCAACAGTTGAGTCCACATGAGTGGAATTACCCGACACATGATCTTGAGTTAGCCTCAGTTGTTCATGTGTTACGCTGTTGGAGACATTACCTCTTTCGAGAGAATTTTGTGGTGTTTACAGACCAAAAATTCTGAAATATATCTTTACCCTATGTGACTTGAATTTGAGACGGCAAAGGTGTGTTGAATACCTTCAGTCATTCAACATTGAGCTTCCCTATAAACCTGTTAATGGTAACACAGTTGCTGATGCACTGAGTATGAGGGCTCAATTATAGGAAGTGGAGGAGGCCAGTTATGAGTGGAAGCTCATGTCTTTGTTCTCTAAGATGCATTTTGAGGTGCACGATTTGTCAGGGGAAAACCTATATTTCATCCTTATCTATGACTTCTACCATCCTGGATAGAGTGAGGATGAAATAACTATCATATTTTGAAGGCCCAGTTCTATGTGAGTCGGTGGTAATTGAGGACCCTCATCCGGGTTGGACAATAGACGATGATGAGGTGTTGTGTATCCATGGACGAGTATGGGTTCCATGAGATATAAAAGAGGACCTTATGGGGGAGTTTCATGCTTCATCTTGGGCACTGCATCCCAGTGTTACCAAAATGTACCATGACATGAGATATCAGTATTGGTGGCCGGGTATGAAAAGGGAAGTAACTAGTTTTGTTGAGATATGTTCCACCTATCAGTAGGTGAAGAAAGATCATCAGAGGCCAGCTGGACTGTTATAGCATGTACCCATTCTGGTGGGGAAATGGGATCCTGTCACGATGTACTTCATGACCGGGTTGACGAGGTCACCTCGAGGCACTGATGTCATGGGGGTTGTTGTGGATAAACTCAGAAAGGTAGATCACTTTTTTCTAATCAAAGAGATCTTCAGTGTTGAGGATATTGGTATGTTGTATATCCTAGAGGTAGTATGCCTTCATGGGGGCCCTCATTCTATTGTTTCAGATAGGGATTCCCATTTTATGTATATTTTCTGGTAGGTCTTTCAGATATAATTGGGTACATAGGTTCTTCTGAGCATTGTTTACCACCATCAGAACAATATCCAGTCAAACCATACGATACATGTTCTTGAGGACATGTTGTGAACATGTGTCCTAAGCATTTCGGGATCTTGGTAGAAGCACATACCCCTATTCAAGTTTTCCTATAATAATACTTTTCAAGAAACTACTGATATGGAACCTTACGAGGCGTTATATGGTAGACCATGCCAATCACCTTTTTGATGGTTGGAGGCATGTAAGGGTGCTTTACTGGGACCATGTCTCGTGTATGAAACATCAGGGTAGGTCCAGTTGATTCAGAATCGGATGGCTACTACACTGTCTCATCCGAAATCTTATGATGATCGCCGTAGATGACCCTTGGAGTTCAGGGTTGGAGATCAGGTGATCTTACATGTTTCTCTGAGGTTGGGACATAGACGGAACCAGGACAAGGATAAATTTCACCAAGGTATGTGTGGCCATTTGATATTCTAGAGATAGTCTGGCCGGTTTCCTGGTGATTGAAGTTACCACAGAGGTATCATTCCATGCATGACATCTTCCATGTATCTTAGCTGCGCCGTTATCACCTAGACCCACCTCATGTATTTCAGCATGAGGAGATTCATCTTCAGGCAGATGCGTCATTTGAGGAGCATCTGATTCATATTGTTGATAGGATCACAAAGGTTCTCTGAGGCTGGTCAATTCCTCTCTTATGGGTACTATAGCAGCATGGCCGAGTGTAGGACGAAACCTGGGAGTGGGAAACCGACGTATATTCTCAGTGGCCAGATTTGTTCTGAGCTTTATCATCACCACCCTTTGAAGGAAAATTTGAGGATGAAATTCTTAATGTGGGTATGTTTGTAAGAACCTAGTTATTATTCCTGATGTATGGGTTTCTTCTTTTCCCTTTTCGTTTATCGTTTTTGAGAAAATAAGGAAAATGGGGAAAATTCCCAATTTTTTTGGGTACACACCGTATAATTTTCCACACGTTGTGTACCTTGGCTATGTGGGATGAGTACACAAGCCTTGTAGGCCTTTTGGTGATGAATGGTGTAAAATCTGACTACACACCATGTACTAGTTATTTACACACTAGGTACTCATTCGGCAGGTGAATAGTAAGGCAGTGGGAGTTGCCACCAGTGGATCGACAATACACATCGTGTAATCATGTTGATATCTGAACAGTGTGGCGGTGAAATGTAGCCGCCATAGGAATAATTAAATGATGATAAGTACATGCAATGTACTTGAGTGTATATTCAATGTAGTTTTTTTTGCTTAAAACAGGCATTATCCTCCTCTTTTTTCATAAGAGGTAGAAACGATAATATGGAGCTCAAGAGAGTGGTCGGATCTTGGAAGAACTCCCAACAGCACATCAGGAATCAGATTCTTCTACCATCGATCATGTTGGAACTGCGCGGGTGAGTTCTTCCCTCTAAATGAGTCTTTCTTACCAATTATTCTTCTAAGGGAAGTTATTTATATCTGAACGGGATATCTTTTATTCCAGATCTACTCCGTTTGTGGTCATTTCGGGAGGCTTCATTCACGTATATTGATCAGTGGAGATCAAGGTCGGTGGTCTGATGTTTAATTCCAACTGTAGAGTTCTTTGGTGTACCATTGTGCTACGTTCCCATGTTTAGGGTGTCATATGGATGAGTCCTTGATTATTTAAATACCTATAATTGAATAGGTAATTTAATTAATATGTACAACTGCCATTTGGGATCATTGTCTGGATCCAGGGCCACCATGTGGGTGCGTTCCCATATTTAGCCGTTTTTCCAGGTTACCCGTGGGTATACTATGAATTTAGAATTCTTTGAATTTCCTTGAGAATAATTTTATATAAATTGCTTGCTTATGTGTGGGGCTCATCTCGATTACTTGCTTAAAATGAGGGCAGTGTTTCGTTTAGCCTGCAGGAAAGTTTTCTCAAGCCTGTGTGTAGTAGTTTCTATGCCTGTGGGAGACACCTCATATGCCTATGGGAAATATTCGTTATGCCTATGGGAAATCACATGCGGGTTTTGATTCTGATTACCCGAGGGTAATTATTTTCATGTATATGGACAACATTTACTTTTTTCATTCACTGTGGTGATTTACTATGTTTTACCTGCCAATCTAAAGCACAAGATTGCAATAAATAAATGATTCATAATGTGGTAATGTAACTGGTAGAGATAGTTTCTTTCGAGTAGTTCCTAGTTTACTGCATTTTATTGTTTCTCACTGCTGTTTCCCATTTTCACTGACAGTTGGGCATAGGCCTTTGGTGGATGCCTACTGGGATTTATTTCTCAAACCTTATTTGGGTCATGTCTTGGGACCAAACCGATTATAATGCTATAGGTGTTGATAAGGGATAGAGTCTCTATAATTGTACATGATTGTTGTAGAGGAGTAGGAGAGGATGGGACTGAGCTTAGGCTCGCGATGCGGCTGAGTTCCTGCTATATTGTTTTGTTTTTCCTTTTTTATACTTGTACTTTGTATTGGATTTTTTCAGATTGCATTGTATCTTGTTCTGGATACTTTCATAGTCATAGATACATATTTCATCATCATATATATATATGATTTTTGTTATATTTTAATTTTGTATTGTTATCCATTTAAGTTGGATATTGTTTACTACTTTCGAATTTTTTATTTTTATATCTATTTCCACTGTGCTACACTTTAAAAAATGTGGGTATAGTTTCCCCACTATCAGACCTGGGCCTTTGTTGCTAGTCGGCAGTCTTAGGCATTTGTGGAAATTCTCTTGATGTCATGTGACCAACCAGGTTCGGGGAACCCGTTGAGTGGCACCTGAATCTAGGACATTACAACTAAAACCAAGGGTGCAATGATCACACAATATGGGAGGAATTTCCCTTTATAAGAAAAATAGATCAGGAGATAAGATGAATCAACCAAAAACAACACCATGAAATATATAAAATAAATAAAAACCATTGCACAATGCATGTATAAATAAAAACATATACATATAAATTTCTATTGATAAAATAACAAAAAATTGAGTGACACAACAACATCTCCAAAGGTCCGACCAAGAAATATCCATCTCTGTCAACCATGTCCTCCAAGAATCTTACAACTAGTTTTTATATATGTATGGTGAGCATACATTTATACTCAGTAAGAAAAACTATTATTTCATGTGCACATGTAAGAAGAAAATACTAATTCACCCTTGTGAAAGTATTATAATTAAGCATCGCCTAAATTAGTATACTATAAAAAAATACCAACTTCACCAAGGCTCACACACCAAATAATGAATTCAAGAAATATTATATAGTATAAATCACATCTATGATAGGGTACCATGAATAAAAATCACACTGATTACCCACTATCACCCCCAACTAGAAGCATCCTAGTTCCCCCGCCTCTTAGGAAGATACTACATCGCATCCCTCCCTCAAACATCTTGGCGTGAAAATGCATCTCACCTTCATAGACCTGGGCCACAAAACAAATACTAAACACACACACATGATACTCAACACAAAATACGTCCAAACAGATCATACTAAGGAAAAATACCACACCTAATCTTTCTAAGCGCTAGGAAATAAAAATACATCTCATCCTGAAGACACGTGGGAAATGACAACACATCTCATCCTAATGACACATGGATAAAAAATTCACAAGCACACTCCTCGGCCTGAAAAAATACAACCTGGTTGAAGAATCATGGGATATCACCAACTAGAATGTAGATCAGGGAAGAGTGGGTGTCCATCTATCCATCCTCCAAACCAGGAAATTTGGGAAAGACACCCTCCACCGTGACAATGGGAGTGTTCGGAACATAGTTCTCAACTACGGAGGGTAAGTATAAAAATCATGAAAACATACATTTTATATACATTTATAGTTACATCATTGAGTCCCATACTATGGGTTTATAATAATAACTAACCATCTCACAATATCCACACAATCACATACACCTATAAATTCATTAGAATGCATAAAAACACAAATAACCCTTAGTTTTCAATATTTAATCCATATTTATGGATTTCAGTTTTATAAATAATATTTTATTTATCAACCACTTAGATTTGTGAAATAAAAATTTTTAGGATACCCATGTTATGTTATTATATATTTCAAACCCATTAATTTATATATAAACATTAAATTATTATTCAACACAACCCATAATCAATTTACTCATTAATCATTCCCACTTAAAATTATCAACATACAATATTAATTCAATTAATTCATTGTAGATATAACATAATAAACTACAAAAAATTAAGCATACTACCGTACAATTCAAATAGATGTCATAAGTCACATTATAATTGTAATCTAGATTTATATGCAAAATATATTTCTCAAATTTATAATAATCCCATTTTAACAAAAAATTGGTTCATTGAATTCCCTCATATTATAATTCATTAATTACCTATTTACATTCCACATTCCATTTCATATAACCCATTTTCTCATATTCTTCACAAGAACGGATATTCCATTTTAGTTTCATAATTCCCATGAACCTATAAATAATTCACATGATAAAATAACATCCACATTGAATGTATCACCACCCACCAACCCATTACTCTCTTACAAAAAATTCCACTTCATGGCCAATTCAATCCCACATCCCCGGTGTGAATCCATTCTACACATCCACACTTGAACCACCATTACATCCACGTTTCATAAAAAAATATCATCCAATACCCCCACATATCACAACAGAATCATATTCCATCCATCATATCACAGGATCCAACCCACATCACACTATCATGTCCAAAAACACATTACAACACATAATAGAGAAAACATACTTTTAGGTATAGTTGGGCATCCCTTCTTCAATTTCACTTAATTTTGAATGATATAACAAAATGAATTTAATTTTCTTGCATCAAATTATTTTAAGTAAATCTACCAGGTTAACCAATTATATAATAAGTGACGTTAACATTGGGATAATGTGAATGAATTCAATAACCCATATACTAGTGAATAGAAAAGTACCCCTAATGACCACAATTTTTAGTGGATATTTTTCTCATACAATTCAAAATATTGATCCAAATATCTATATAATATTATGAAAATACATCACATTCCTTTATCCATTTAAATTCAAAATAAGCTCATTAATTATATTTCATAATCTGGGTATGACCATATTCACAATAGTTAAAAATTGTTAACCTGTCCCCCGTGATACACATAACAAGAATGAAAGGACAAACCTACTAGGAGGGATGATGGATGACATTGCCTTTTTCCCAGGCATACTACTTCAAAATAGGGGGTTTGAATAATAGGGTACTTCTTTTGGGGAAGAATCAAACCAAATATAGAACATCATTTTAAGAATCCTATGGGTAGACGAATTTGGTACGTCCCATATCAATAGAATTAAATAAAAAATATTGGAAGAAATGATATTCTCATTAGAAAGACTAATCTTGAACGTTTATGGTTATATATAGTTTATTATATAAATTAAAAAAATTTATAAATAAAATATGCGGTCTTTCTATTTAAAAGCATTCAGTTTTAAGAAAATAAATGATATGATTAATATCTCTTGAAACAAAATAAAACCCTCATATATATGGAATTAAAATTATTTAAGCTCCAAAAGGAATTCAAAAGGGAAGAACTAGAAAAATATGAAAATATCTGGAAAATTTGGAAAACTATTGAAATGTGTCACCACCACCACTAGACATGTCACCACCAGATGAGTCACCACCATGGAGTCATCTCCTGTTGTGTCACTACTAGTGAGTCACCTCTAGATAAGTCTCCACCAGTGAGTCACCACCAGTGCTTCACTACCAAACGAATCACTACTAGTGAGTCACTACCTGATGAGTCACCAACAGAAAGTCACTACCAGGCGAGTCACTGACAAGGTGACTAAACACCTGATTGAGCTACTACTAGAATGATATACCTCTAGAAAGAGATACTGCTAGAATTATATCCCATCAGAATAATCTACTTCCATAATTTCCTTCCATTGGAAACTTGAAATTTGGAAATATCTTGAGATGAGATGTAGTTTGAATGTCAAACATGTCCCAAAACAACCAAGACCATCCCCTCACAACAAAAAATTCATAATTACCAAAAATTAATGGACTTGAAGATCTAATCCATTATCTCAAAGTCCCATCAAATACATTTATCTATCAAATCTATGAATTGAGGGAATTTTTACCACTATTAAATTTCTTTTTAGTAATGAATATTTCTTCCCTAATGCATTTGGTATTTTAAAAAATTCATTCGATTCTACATTTTTAGTTAATTAAAAATTAAACATGCATTCAATTATTATTTTATTCTTATATTTAGTTATTAAATATTTATTTAGAGATATGATACCACAATATATGTCTCTTGATATAATTTTTTGATCACCAAATTTTGACAAATACCAATTCATATTTTAGATATGTATCTAAAAAAATCATTTCTTGATTATGAACCTCAATATTTCTTCTTCTTCGTAACATCATGTAATTGAATATTCATATTATGAATCCAATTTTTTTATTGATATTATATGATGAATTAAATTAGACCATGATACAAGTCAAACACTTGTAATCCCAAATATCATTTTTAAACTGCAATTAATATAACCCCATTTAATTCATTTATGCCATTTCATCACAACTACACCCCATGAATCACATTTACCCATTAAATAAATATCAACTCAAACTATACTTAAAAACATATGAAAATATGTGGATAGTAGTAGTTATAAAACAATATCTAATTGTGGAATATGGTTAGTGAGAATTGACACAAACTTTGTTGTCAACTTTCTTTGAAGATGTCTTAATGGATCTTTTTTCAGTAATATCACTTATAAAGACATTATTCCAGCTGTTTTCATTAGTTGTTTCAATATTATTTACATTTTGTCTCCTATATTGTCACATTTATTCTTCATGTACATGTTTCTATCGATTATTCACTATAGTTTCAAATTTCATCATGTTTCCCCTTCCATTGGAGGGATCTCCAATCGATCATTATAACTTTACTTGTCATATGATTATTGAAATGAATTTGGAATTATTCATTTTCATCATTAATTTTTAAAAAAATTCACATTATAATTTTTTATCATTTATTATTCATTAAATAATATTATATTAACATTTCTCATATCTAGTTATACTACATTTTTTTTACTCAAGTTTGTTTTCTAAGAGTATTACTTATATTAATCCATTACATGTACTAGAATTATCCATGTATGGTAATATCTTTTTTAAGATGTTTATATTGAGTATTTTCTTCCAATATTGAGTCTTTGTGAGTCTAAAAACAAAATTAGAGTGGTCCCCAATCATTAATAGTAAAAACACCATATAGCTTACTTCCTTTGAGGGTATCCACATTGATTTTTTTGATGAATAGTTTCTGCAATATTGATTCAATTTTTACAACTTTCTATAATAAACATTTTAGGATTCATGAAATGATTTCATACCTCCTCCTTACCTCTTTGGAATACTAAATTTATGCCATGATCTATGATAGTCGTATATCTCAAATACAGTTTGGAAACAATATTTTTTTAGTATCCGTCCAACATCCTTTCCATATTTTATTTTTTATTCTAATTCATTTTTTAGATGGGTAATTATATGTTTTATTTGTTTCTCTATATCAACATTTTGACCCTAATTATATGAATGTTCGTATGGTATATATCTTTGTCCCTTCATATTTAAATTAATATTCATAATGTCTTAAATCAAGGAAATTTATACTCCATTTAGCCTTATATTTTAAAAAACCAAATATTCCATGAATTTTAAATGACATTGACACCTAATATTATATAGATCCATGTTATCATATTTTTATTAGAACACTAAATAATGACATCCTAAAAACAACATGCAATGAAGACGTTATTTTGTTGAAACATTCCCTTTAAGTCGCCATCGTCTTCAAATTATATGGGGGAATAAAAATTTTTATATTTATATGAATATTTCAAGAAAATGTGAGTGGCATATATATATATATAAATTCAGAACATATAAAAATTATTTTAATGTCCATATTCTCATGAGTATTCTTAATATTCTACTTCTTCTATCCTTTTTTCAATAAGGAAGTATTCAATATATATTTTAATTGGTTTCTTATCATGACTTGATTTATGATTATATAATAAGTTATGGCATTCCAATTTATATATATTTACTGAATATCCTTAAATTTTATTTGACATACTATGAATATTGATGGAAACTACCTTATGAATAGTTTTGAGAACATCGTATTATAAATATTTCAGGTCGACAAAATTGTGACTCATTATCCGAAATTTTTTTATTATCCCAAATCAGTATCATGAAATTAATAATCCATGAACTTCTTATCAAAATATTGAATAATAATAACAGTCTACTTTCTCTAACAATTATTGTTATCAACACTAAAAATAAAGGCTTTATCTATGAATCCATGTCCAAAAATTTTATTAAAACAGAAAATAACATTTAAAAACATGATAGAAGTTTTTGTTTTTATACAACATGTTGGTATCAAATAACCTATACATATCCTATTGAGGATGAATCATGGTGAACATTGATTAACCATTTTCTTATTATCCTTGTCCCCATGTAATTGTATATATTTTCCACCATTATATATAATACGTTCAATCACACAACATCTCGAGGGAATTCTAATTGAATCATTCAACACGTGTAATGAAATGTAATGAATTATCACAATCACTAATTTTACAAGGTTTAAAAAAATATCTATTCCATGGAGAATATACTTGATGATGTTTTTGTGTACCATAATCTTATTTCATTCAGAATTCGGTGTGTATATATTTTATGGCATGGGGGATCCATGATAAGGATATTTGTATTACATGGTTCTAGTATAATATATTGTTGATCTAAGGTCCAATACAACTTCATCTCAAAAATTCACTACTTGGGGGTGAAGTCTTAGTAAGCTTAATGACTTGATGTTATCTTGAATAGTTTATATACATGATGTTATTTTCCACATCACCAATGTTTTTTGAGAAAAATTATTTACTCAAATCAGAATAGATAAACAATTTAGAGTATCTTTCTATCAGTATTATTCATTTGTTTCATATTAAATTAACTTCTTGATATGAGGTTTGAGTCTAAATTTTCGCAAAAATCACAAAAACAAAAATTGTTCCTCTAGAAAAAAATAATTCTAGAATATATTTATCTTTTGTCACTCCTTCATCAGTAGTCAGATGTATAAATATAAATATTATTATTATTTAACATTATTAATTGAATAGAAATCGATATTTCAATGTAAATATTCTATGGTTATCCTCTTATATTCATTTTTTGAATCAAATATGTCAAAATACATAGGATATCTCTCCATCAACCTATAATCTAGATACTAATATTTCAACATTTTCTATAAATGATATAAGTAGTTTTAAAATATTCATTAACTCCCTAACCAAAAAATTATAGTTGGGATTTATAGCTGTTTTTATTGTCCTCCGGGATTATACATAATATAGCACACTGTTTATTTGAGGTTAGAATAATTAAAGTATACAATTGAGGGGGCGAGGTGACTTGTATCCTATTATAAATCATGAAATATTCAAATTATATCCCACGATGTATATAATAATTATATATAATTATTAATTACATAAAAAAATTATACATGAAAAAAATGGATAAAAATGAAAAAATTATTTTTATTGTGGTTTGAGGCACAACGATCCCCTAGACCACCCCGCAATCAATCTCTCATTGAGCTTGGTGATTTTCACTAATAGGTCCTCTTATCATAAGGCCTCAAAATCCATTTTTAGTCTATTAAAACATTACAAAAATAATGTTATTATAGGAAATCATTCAATCCCTACCATTGTGGAGGCATCTAAATCACCACCCTAACTATGTATGAACAACCAGTACCCTGTGAAATATAAAATTTCTGATTTGATGAGAAAGTTATTTAGCTCATATTTACAAAATAAATTGAAAAATAATGGATTTATTATAAATAGATAAACATATTCAATAAGTAAAATCATTAAAGAGACCATGTTTGAAAATGATCATCCATAGTTATTGAAAATGAATAATTGAATAAAAAATAATAGTATGATTGTCAAATTGCATAACATAAAAACATGTATGTCTCCAAAGTGTAGGTTTTCATAATAAAAGTGTCATCGTTTTAATAAATTCTTCTAAACATAAGAATAATGTAACTATTGATAATTTAACAAGATAATATTGATTTACATTATGTTAAATAGATGAAAAAATATCTCATTGTAAATTGGGAATATTTAAATTTAAAACATTCAATGAAATTTGTATCATCCCTTAAAAAAGGAATAATTTAATTTTTTGTAAATGAGTATTTGAATTTTTTGTTAAATCATTTTAAATGTGATTAATTAATCCCATAATTATTATTTTATACATCTTTGAAAATATATAGAATGTAATATCAATAGTTGACCATGTCAAAAATAGGGTTAAGTTGAATTTTATAGTTGAAAATGAAAGGTAAACAAGAAAACATTGGGTTGTTGAAGGATACATTAGTTTGTAAATCATATGGATGGTCTGAAAATTATATTTCCAATTCCATATAGTTATAGCAACATAGGGTTCCTAATTCAGGTGTTCATTCCAAACATAGGGTATACAATTATATTTCATTAACAACTATAGAGTTTGAAAATAACACATTAACCTTATAAACATAGGGTATCAATTGTGTTAATATAATTTTAAGAAACATATCCATTATAGTTCAATAAAAAACAATAATCCAAAAATATATTTAGAATAATATAAATTTCTTATGAATTATAACCCTACAAAACATTTTATGCGGGTTCAATAGAGAAAATAACAAGGGTATTTGTGAGCATTAAAATCAACAACAATTCATTAAATATTGTTAGCTCAATACATGCCCAACAATATCAAAATTTTGATGATCCAAAAACCAATATAAAAATAATTATATAAAATATAGGAAATGTAAATATATATAATATGGAGTATAAAAAAAGTAACTTTCAAATTAAAATTTGCATTTAATTTTTTAGAAATTTTAGATAACTAACGAATAAAAAAGTGTTTTGTTTTCAAAATTAAATAGATAATTTTCAGTAGTTTTTAAATATTAGAATTTTTAATTGTGCATTCCATTACCAATTTATAATATATCATAGTGATTAAAATGTTCTCATTAAAAAATTTAATCCCCCTTTTTTGATGTCGATAATAATGTATTGAGAAATTCATTATAACACATTGAATGTTACATAAAACCATTAGTAAATATTTTGATAATCCATTAAAAAATTATTCTCTTAATGTCCATTATTTTGAAAAAGAACATAGGGAAAAACGAAACATAATATAATAAATAAAATTGTTTAATTAAAATTAATCAGGAAATATTGGTTTGTAAATGTTCAAGGACAATTATTGGATGAGGGTGAAGGGGTTGGTTCTGATTTGGTGTCAGATGTATAAAATCACAAACAACATGATAATCACCCTTCAATTTTCTCATCACTACATAAAAAATCATAAACATTCAAGATCATTATTTCATAAAAATCCTAGACTCATGTCCATTTTTATGATCTCCTATTAATTTTATTCATATAATCACATAGACATTCTCTGTCGACTGTATAAACTTCTAAATTGTCGCATTGAACAAATTGACCATGTTTCTAATACCCATATCACCATATCATAATTTTTCAACATGAGATTTTGATTATCCATAAAAATTTTAATTGAAAGACATTCACCGTGATGACATTAAATTTGATCTTTTATTATAGATAAAACCATTATAACATTTTAAAACCTCCTTATAAAATAAATAGATGTCGAATTACAATAATTTGATATAGTTCCTTGATATGAGCTATATATTATTGATTCAAATTGACACCATTGGGTTTATGACCCGACCCTAACTAGGGATCGAGCTAATATTACCCCATGCCCACCACTATAGTGTAGAGGGTAGAGACAAGCACAAAATGGAATATTTTTAATAGGTTTCATTTTATGTTGTATCTGTATGCACATACTGGACCACATCGATGCATAAGTTTATAGGAATAATAATAACAATATTCAAAAGCAATAATGTAAACAAATCATAAAAAAACTATATGTTGTAAAATATTATGATAGTGAAAATGATACGTAAATTTTAAAAATATATTTCCAATCAAAAATTTATTTCTCCGTGACAAAACTGGAATATTAAACTGTTGAGAGATCCTTACACTGAATATCTAAGCTACGACAACTATGTATGGTCCACAACCCCTTATATCTCTAACCTCATCTGAAGTTAATACCAACTGTTCCATCATCTGCATAAGGCATAAAATGTGTGTTTAAATCCCATGAATGGGTGAGTATATACAAATCTAGTAGGATACCCCAAAATATTAAGGGGGAGTAGCTAGAGATACAATTTGAATTGAAATAAAGTGGTTAGTACACAAGATGAACGATATAGTGAAATAGAATATATAAAGCCAATCAAAGATAAAGTAACCTCATCCAAACATAAGGGGCTCAGCATGGTGAGTAGAAGAACGAACATGTTGAGTATTTTCCACCAATATTAGGAGCGTATACTCATCAAACCGTGATAATCTAAGCATTGTATTCATGTGACATACCATGTGTGTCTTCATAGCCCATCAAAGGAGAGTAACCAAATATAATGGTACAGATACAAATGAATAGATATATATATTCTCAGTCAAAATAATATTAATAAAGGGAGAAAAGGAATATCCATATTAGAGCTCAGCTTAGGTAGAAGATTCACCCAATGTTTTAAAATACCGTAATCGATACCCAACATCTCACATGTCTTCTCTAAAGTAATAATGAATGTCATGCCAATCATACTCACAATATCACACAGTCAAATGGCTAGATTCTCGAATCATTTGAATAGTCCCAAATATTGTATGGGGATTTACACTTTATATGTATCTTTATAAGGTACATTCCCATGTTAATATGGGTTCCAATCTAGTATCATGAGGACCCATTCCATATGATGATAGCGGGTTCCACTAGGTAGGTATAGGACCATCAACCAAGCTAATTAGGGAAGAGGTCTACTATAATGGTTGAGGATCCTTGCACAGGTTTGATAAGGGGTACCCATTGGTCAATGAGGACTCACTCCCTATACTGTAGGGGGTTACACTTGAATTTCAAGGACCCACCCCTAATTACCATTTTGGAATTCAGCTTAAGTCATCTATGACATATTCCCTATCCAATATGGGGTTCCACTTGAAATGTAGATATAGAATACATAATCACATGCTGATGGGGGTTTCACTCTAAAATAATCCAATGGTGATATCATCTAGTCATATCCATCGTCAGTCATCTCCTCAAAAAGAACTATTCATGGAAATTTTTACATATTATCTAAAAATACAGAACCAATGTATCAATAACATTATACATGGAAGAAATCCAAGGATAAGTTATTACTGATCCAAAATAGATGTCCAAACAATGGATATATAGAATATCGAAGTTTATTCATTGGAGACAAGGGGTAAAGAGCATGTGAGTGGACCCACATAACATGTGGTCCCACTACATCACATGGTCGTGTCCCTGGAGGTACAATTCACACAAATCATATAATATTACATGGAATGATTGTGATAGATATGGAATACCCATGCCACCGGATGTCCTTCCCATCTATTTTTTCCATGTGTGTGTAACCAACCTATTTCTGTGTACTTTAGTACATGGAATGCATCTCTTCACAGGGTTTCTCTTATATACTAAGACACATGGAGTGTTCATGGCCATGTTCTTCTACAAAATGGAAATAGGATACATGTCAACTATAGAGTCTATATAGAATATATCATTTTGAATTCCGAAAACCCCAGCTGTCATAGCAAAAGGTCTACATGTTGTGTGTTCATTCATGTACACGATGTGTAGTCATAATATTCATAAAAAATCATATATATGATTTATTTCTTGAATTAGTCTATTCCACCACATATATACTACCTCTAATCCATCATATATTAGTGGATATAGGTTTAGTTAGTTGATTTGAATCAATTTTTTCCGAAACAAAGACCAAGTTGTTTATAGAGGGGCTCGTCATCTAACTTGTATGCATCAATTAATTACTAATTTTAAGATATGACCTCCAAACATTGAAATTATCATCCCAAACCCATAAAAATCCAAGATATACTCATTATTTGTGGATCCATTACTCACAAATGAATCCTTCATGTTTTAGGGGGTCTGATCGGGCTCGGTACCACCGGGAAATGTCAAACCACTACTAAAGTGTCCAACTGGTGTAGAACATGGAGAAAACATGTGTATAGAATAATACAAAATGTTTAGATGATATATTCCATCATTCCTGTCCAATTATCCTGAACATAGAATATGGGGTTTAAAAATCAGACCATTATCAAATTATGTCAATTCATGGCTTGATGAAAAGGTTGTAAATGGAATAGATCCACGAAGGGATAGATCTTCTCATCCAATTTTATCAATTAGGGTGTAAAAGGAATTTAAAATACCTACATGAATACTGGATCATTTTTCATCTAAGAGCTAAACTTCAAAAGATCAAAGGAATTTTTTGTGTTTGTATCACTTCATTCTAATTTGATCTAGTGTTACATCATTGGATAATGTGCCCCCCCAATGGAAGTAATGGAATATAGTCATTGGTGATTCAAGGATGATGAGTCTAACCATAGGTACATGACATTGTAATTTTTATTATAGAGTTTATATTAATTTTAATATCAATTAATGAATTAATTAATTAATTAATCCCTTGATCATAGAACAAACATGTGAGATGTCAAAACTCCCTAGACTGACCTATTTGAGGTTGGTCCTAGGGCAAACACCACATTTTGGACACAACAATGGTCTTGTATTTATAATCTATGATTTCATTTATGATTAATCTCATTTTCAAAATGAATCTATAAATTCCCAATATAGAATATAATTAATATTTTTATAAAAAAATTCTAGGTACACTTGGTCTCAAAATCACATGTTTTCATACAGCCTAGCTCTCTAAAAATTTATAAAAATATTTCAATGTCTTAAAATGAAAAAATAGTGTCCCCCAATAATTCCATCATTCAATATTTTTATCCCCAAAAATAGAATCATAGAAAAAAAACTTGATATGTTGAGAAAGTATCAGGATCACCCACTCCCGATATATCTCCAACAAGTTCCTATTATACCTTAACACCTGAACCAAGGGGATAGTCCACCCTTTCATGGCCATGTCCGGTTGATACTCGGTCAACACCATTTTCTCTCATATAGAGACTCCATCCATGATTTCCAGTTCACCCCACACAATAAAATGCATGGGGTAACACACATATTTCCACATATTATAAAAATGAAAGAATTTGTGCATCCACTCGAGCTGTGGGGTAGGATGTGGTGGTAAAAATCATTTCCAATCCTCTGCACAATCTTCTACGACCTGATGAACCTCTACAACATAACCCCCACAACCAATCCTCTACAATCCCCATCAAGGGGATACTTTTAGGAAGACGTCATATCCCTGCTCAAACACCATGGGACTACTATGATGATCTTCATTAGATTTCATTCTACATCGGGCCATCCTCATAACGTCATGGATTATCAGGACCATTTCCTTATTCTCCTACACCATCTCTTGACCCATAAGAGATGCATCAGAAATCACTATCTAGTAGAACAGTGATCCACATGGTCTCTTATAATGGTCATAAAATCGAGCCATGTTGATTCTAGAGTGGTTGTTCTTTCTTTATGAATTCTATTCCATGGTAAAGTTATCCTCCCATTTTTTACTAGTGTCTAGCTTGGAATCCCTCATCATACCCTTGAACACATGTATAATGTGTACATTATGGACATCATTTTAGGTGTGAATGAATTTACTAATCCTCAATTTTTTCATGAATTCCCGCCTCAATACTCTCCAAAATCAATATGTAAACAATGTATTATGTCCGGAGACAATCACTAAGGGAACCCTAGGATGGCGAGCAACCTCCCAGGTATTATACAACTACAAACTCACCAACGGACTCTTTTCTCTGATAATAAGGAAGTGTTAAGACTTCATCAGTCAGTTAAAAATCATCAAAATGGTTACATGGCCCTTTATTGTTCATGAAATCCCATTCATAATGTCCATGGTTATGTTATACCACTACCACTTTCAGATCTCCATGGGTTATAAAAACTCTGCTAAAACAGAGTTCTCAGCCTTCACCAACTGATAGGTGAGGAACCAAGAGATGAAGTAATATATTCTACATCAAATTATAGACCACCAACATTGTAAATAATGGTCTATTTGCTTATTCCCCACATCAGGATGTACATTTAGGGGATATGTGTGGATATCTCACATCAAATCATCCCACATCATAATTAAGAACATTGTCTATCCCTAGAAAAGTATGAAAAGATTCCCCCTTAACAATATCTATATGGTGAATCACGTATGTGTATGTAGTCATGTATAAAATCATATTCAATGTCTCCATCTTAATAATCTCTCACATGATTGATATGTTCCGTAGTCAACATCATCGACTAACGAAAAATTGTTCCCTTCTGTTCCACCAATGTTAGCTACAAGGAAACTAATGGATATAACTCATCCTCTACCAAGAGATCCTAGGACATCCTATTATTGTAATAATATATTATATTTCCCTTCCCAAGAGTAAATTCTATCTCAATGTCAATGTTCTATTGGAACTCCATCCATAATCATTATCTGTAGATCAAGTCTCTCTTTGTGAGGACATTCCTAAGGATCGCAGAGTCTATGTAAACCACAAAGCACTATCCTAGATGATAGTTCCTCTAAATACTTAGGTAAATGGAAAACAAATACCATATCTTAGTGTTTAGTCACATAGTTCAACTCATGGGAACTCAAATACATCAACCCTTATGTGATAACAGTCTAGAGATGCATTAACACATAACTGAGCCTAGTATAGGATGCTTAACAACACACTATGTACTCCACACCCTCCTCTGGTAGTCTCACCACATGATAAATCATCTTCTTTAGCCTCAAATTCTTTAAGGCCTTCTATAATTTCACAAACCATTTAAATATATTCCTTTTTCGTATCAAGGTGGTAAAAGGGACTATATTTCTACATAAGTATACCACAAACATCCTGTATTACCAGTACATTCCATGAATTACTTTCACCTCTAACAAGGTCTTAGGTGGATTCTAATTAATAACTATATAAATCATTACCGGGTTAATAGATAATCCACTCATAGAAATTGAATTCTCTAGAAATTGAACCTTGTGAATCCATGTCGAGAATTTTGAGATTTAAACATAAAGCCGGTTCTCTCAATGAAAATATACAACCATTATCATGTTCTATACATTCTACTACTATTATATAGAGTATCTGAGTAGGTTATTGATGATAATTACCACAATCATGTCCATGTATTTCAAGAAGTTCAAGTTCTTTAAATTGATACAAATATTGGTGATTTTTTTTCACACTAATGGGAATCACTGGGATACTATCATGTCCATAGTGACGTAGGGATGCCAATGTTGGAATATTGTCCTTGAAAAACATCAATTGTTTGTAGAAGAACTAGAGATTAGTCATCATGAACTATCTAATGCCCATAAATTATTTAATGTTTTCATTATTCCTTTATAAGGGGTACTTTTTGTTTGTCAAGGACTTGTTCTAGCAAAGATAATCCATGAAAATTCATAATATCTCAAACTCTATTTTCCTTAACAACGCTGAGGAATCCTTATGAGAAATAATATTTCTGATTAAACGATTCTCTAAAAGTACCTCTAACTATGGCCTCAAATCCTAGAGTATGGGTGGGGCCATCTGATAGATGAATTATATATTAGAGCAGTTTTAGAGGATTTTAATAACAAAAATGCATATCTAACCTCAGAGGTAGTCCTAGATCATCCTTGGAAAAGACGTCCATATAATTATCTATAAATGAGGGAGTCTATATTTTTTAATAGTGTTTTACCCCTGGGATATACTCACCACCTGATGGGTGATGGGCTGCATCCCGTTCCTTGCAAAATCTATTTTTCATTCCATGAGATGTCTCTTTCCATAAATAGAGAATCACATCCAATCAGTGCATATGCATCTTACATTACTATCATCACATTAAATAAAGGTGAAAACCATGGAAAACCAATCCAAACGAATGAAGATACCATTGTTTTATATTATTATGACTAAAAGGCCCCACATGAATCTCTCTCCACTAATGGATAACTCACACTCTTAGAAGAAAAACGATACATAATAAATCATCCATTTAGGAATATTAAGATGAAGCTACTTGGATTGAACCTCAAATGAGATCTATAGCTCTCACACCATGATTATAGATATGAAAGAATTATTGTAACCTATATCTACTAATACAAAATATAGAGTATAATAATCCCATATTATTCCTCAAACAATCTTATGCACTGTGGGTCCATAACCCTCCTAAACATGTTGTTGTATTCAGCCTTGACCGACGACACCCTATGCCTAATGTGGGGCCCATGTTTGAGTGTCTTGAAGGATATGATAAAATTTTCAACCACCTATATCTCATCATGATCCTCTACTAGATCTACATCATTGGGGACCACCTATCCCTCTCCTTCTAGATCCTTAATCATGACGCTTCCTCAACCATTGTAGTCTATCAACTATCTGTATGTGCTTCTCAATATGTCTAGTCGGGAAGTCTCATTCTATGTGGCCTTTCCAACCCCATGTATAATAAGACCCCTCTCTGGTATTCAATAGAAAAATTCACTACTGGGGACCATGTGACTGATTCTGATCCTGGGGAGGTCCCCAATGTCATGGTCCCATTTTTAGTGGCTGCTAGCAGCTACAAATGACTGAACCCTGTGAACCCACCACCAGCTCTATCTCCTAGGTGTTCTACTGATAAAAATATGAATGTCAGTAGTGCCTATTCAAAAACCCTGTAATTTGTGGGTATGGAAAAAGAGTACAATTCTGTCCTAGATATCTTTATAGAGACCCTATTCAAACATGTTTACACAAAAGAATCAATCTAGGATCATGTCAATGGAATTCCTTTTAGGGTCATTAAACCTCGCTACAAACTCATCCACCATCCCCCTACCTTCCAAATCATTTGACACTCCTAGATCCTAACTGAGAAAAACAAATAGGGGTAGTAATTTTCAAGAAACACATGTTGTAATTCAGGCAATGAGATTGTCAACTCATAAGGATTTTGTGTATCATGGACCCGCCAGTTCCAAACTTCTCCATCGAGACATCTTATTTCCAGTTAAACAACCTAATTAATTTGTTTCTACATTATCCTAATGAAATGTACCAAAAAATCTATAAAATACTCTATTGTATGAGGATCTACCTCACCATAAAACCTCGACAGCCTCTACCATTAGAACTCGCAGAGCTCGCTATGCATGTATGCATCCTTAGCCACCTCTACTGGTACGATCTGTTTCATAATAGGTGGAGGTTCTATGAACATCTATCCTAGAAGAGGAGGATTGTTGGATGTAACCTAAATTGAGACATCATCACTCATTAGATCATCATCATGATCCAGACCCAGTATACTGGATTGTTGTCAACATAAAGACATCATGAGATTTATCAAAACATAGCATTCTCAAATGAGAATATATAAAAAAAATTGAGATATGACTCAACAAGAGAAATCAAAACTCAATCCTATATGATGAATTCATCATTGATTCCTATAACCAATTTATTAGTATTCCAGGTCGACCAGAATATAGTAAAGCTTCTGGTTAAAGGATACATCAACTGGAAGCACCATCACTATATTCCTTGGCCAGAGAGCCTCACCAATGACACATTGAAACTTTTTACCTTTTCCAAACAATGTCATTATATGTGGTCTAATCCAAAAAATTTCATATGGAATTAACTACTCAGCTATGAATATTTCATGACAATAACCTAACTGATGAACAATCAATAACTACCCCATGCCCACACCACAAGCCAAGGGGTGTAAACAAATACTGAATAGAATATCCTAAATGAGGGTCTATTACCTAAGTTCCTATATTTAGGCACTTGAACATCTCAATATATATTTGAAGAGGAATAATAATAAAAAGATGAAATATCAAGGTAGAAAATCTAGAATGAAAACCCTATAGGGTGTTCAAGAGTATGATAGAAAAAACTGAAAATTAAAGGGGAAAATACTCTCCCAATAAGAAATATGTCCCAACTTGATAAATTAGGAAAATTAGTCTTCTGAGAGAACCTTCATATTGATATCCAAGATACGAACATTGTTCATGGTTCCCGGTAACTAGTATCCCTTAGATCCTCGAAATACACTACTGAAATGTTCTCCATAATTATATGACATGACATATGGGGTTTTATCCCATGAAGGTCTGATTATATATATACCCTATAGTATTCTATTAATGATGATGGGGGAGTAGTAAGAGCTACAATGGAAATAGAAAGACAGTTGATTTTACACATAATTCTGAATATAGTAAAATAGAATAGCTCATCCCTAACAGAGAGTGAGTAACCTTGTCCAAAAAAAGTTTCTCAACATGGTGTATACACTAACTTCACAATGAGTATTTTTCACTTAATATAGGAGACTAGGATGATCCAACCCTAAGGAACCAAGGACAGAAAGAAAATTCCATACCCCACCCATATTCGCTACCCATGGAACGAGTATAACAAAATCTAATGGTATCTATACTAATGAATATATATATATATATATATATGCACAGTAAAAAGAAGTCCAACAAAGAGAGAAATGGGGTCTCTATCTTAAACCTAATCGTTGGAAGAAGAGCCACGAATAGTTCCTAATTTCCATCATCGTTGCCCAATATCTCACATGTCAATTCAAATGATATCATGAATTCCTATCCACTCTTTTTCACTATGCCACACAGTCGAGGGGGAATAATATATAAATAGAGGAACCCCACTTTAGTGCATCAGGGGGTTCTACTCTGTATGTATCCATAGGGTTTGTAGACCGATAATGATGGGGGTTCCACTCTAGTGTTACTATAGCTCGAGTCCTATGATGATTGGGGGTTTCACTCCATAGGTTGGGGACCCGTTCCAAATATGATAGGGGGTTCCACTCTAGTGATTATGTTTAAAACCCATACCTAAAAGGGGTTACACTTGAAAACCAATGTCTTGTGCCCTTGTATAGTAGGGGGTTACACGATGGTCATCATAGAACCACACACTATCTAATAGGGGTTACACTCAGAAGGTAGTTATAGAGGACAAAAACCCACAATAATTTGGCATTCAACTCAAAATGAATCACAGTAGGATATTTCCTAATCTATGTAATTTTTGAGAGTCTCCTCAAAAATATATATTCCAATAATACATCACATCGTATCTATAAATCCACAATAATGGGAACCATCACATTCTACATAGAAACACAATCAGGAAAGGACACTTTTTTTTAATATGTGAGTCTAGATGAAAGAGATATGAAATATTGATGTTTCATAGAAAGGATAAAATGGGTTCACATAATGAGAGGGGACCCACATATCATGTGGTATCGAAACATTAATTGGATGTATCCCTTGAGGTACAGGGGCCACCAAGATTTTATGAGTAAAAAACATGTATGGGATATTCACAATATGCCCAAGCCATCTGGGGTCTCGATAGTGTTCTTGGTCATGTTTGGGTAACTAAATAATGTTTCTGTACATTAGTACATAGTTTTCATCCCCAAATGGGGTACCACATGTGTACTTAGACACGCAATGTTCTCTTGGATGTATGCTCTACCACAGAGATCATCCACATAGGAAATGTGTTAATCAATTTTTAGGGAGACTACACGATGCTCTATCCTTATGAATTCCAGAAATCCTACATGTCGCAGACTAGGGGATACACACGGTCTGTTCATCCTTTTAAAAGTCATTTAGTCATAATTGTCATCCTAATCCAAATCCATTATCCAATCCTTGAATTAGTAAATTCATGTATAGATTCCTCCTTAAATAAATTTGAGATTAGTGGATCTAGGATTTGTTCAACAAATTAGCATGTCATTCACCAGAAATCAGATCCCACTATTCTTCTGGGCGGCTGTCAGCCAAACTGTATGTCATCATTATATACACAAAAGACCATTGATCCTCTGAACATTGAAATAGTATTCCAAACCCAATAATCATTGTTGTTCTATAAAATATTCAATGGTCTATTCCACACTAATTAATATACTATGCTTATGGGGGTCTGATCGGGCTGAGTATCACCCAACAATATCGAACCGGGATTGTAGGGTCCAACAATTAAAGGATTTATATTTTATAATTAATATAATTAGAAGAATGATCTTCTTGATTTTTTGAGGGTTGTCATTTTTCAACTACAACATGTTACTAATCTTAAATATTTTCACTGGATGAGGATAAAAATGTTCCTAAAATTTATTTTTTTCACTCTATATTTCTTAACGTATATATACAATGATTATTAACTAATAAAAACTATTTTATTTTTAAATAATTATATACTTTTAACCAATGATGTGTGAACCTTCTCACCATATTGAGAATTCTTCACAATTAGTTATTTTGCATGATACTCTTACTCATATATATTTTTGTACTTTTTTAAAATAAGTACTTCTAAAACCCATAACACTAGTTTTCTAACTTCAAAAACATCATTATTTTTTTCCACATTCATAGGATCTTCTCTTTTTCTTAGATAGGTAAAAAGAGCCACAATATAGGTTTATCGTGAGGGTTATCCAAAATAATGTTTGATATCTCAAGTTGTAGTTTGGTCACTAACATAAAACCTGAGTATCATTATTTTTTCCTTGATAACATCATCAATTAATTATTAACCAATTTATTTATCATGATTTTGTATTGGTGTACCTAACTACAAGTTTTCATTCTCCCCCTAAGTATGAGAATAAAAAACATGTTTATCCTAAGCACCGATAGATGTCATCGTTCACTTCCAAGTGCTCTAAAATAATCCAAATTTATATAAGACTCCAAATAAAATAATATTATTGTGATGATATCTAATAACAATTTGAATATTTATGATGGTATTATTTTGATAAAAAATCGGATAAATAAGTCTCCCATATGGATAGAAATGAATTATAGCTTCATTTTGACATAAATTATACCTAAACCATATCATATATATACATATGTTAAACTCCATTATTCTAAAAATCAAAAAATATTTATACATATATAAAAATAGAATTTTATCCAACATAGTATTCATCTATACTATTGCATATTAAATAAATTGGACCAGTACATTCTGGATAACATCAAGATCTTTTGCAACTATCTTTCTTACTAGAGTGGGTTAAGAAAGATAATATGCAGTTTCCTTATATATATTATCTTCATATCTAATATATCAAAGAGTAATGAGAATCCCGCTTTATGGGGTGACTAAAAATTCGGGGTTATTTCGACATAATAGACTGAAAACTCACTAATGATTACCTTTGAGGTGTCGATGTCGTATATGTCACAAAATATAAAATGGGTGTACTCATAAAAAAATTTCATCACTCTCAAAATCATAGTCAATATTTTTACTATAGAAAATAAATAATAATCCTTCAAAATCCATTTTTTTGGGATTGTAGGTTCCTCTAGAAAGACCATTAAAAATTGATGACAATTCCTTCAATGAATCATCGTCTAGTTATCGATGAGAATTGGTGATTATATTAACTCAGTTTTCCATCATCTATCCTCTTTGTATTTTCCAGTATAGAAAATATAAAGGCTTAAGGATTAAATTATTTGGATAGAGAGAAATTTGGAGATCTGAATTTCAAAATGGTATGATGTTTAGGGTAAGAGACCGGTGGAAATATCTAATGGTTTTTGGAAATTTAACCAGTTTCATGATCTAAAACATACAAAATAATAATTAAGGGTGTCGATTTAATAACTGTATTTGTTTAAAATAATAATAAATCCATATTTTCTTAAATAACTAATCAATAAATAGCAATAATCAAATAAAATCAAAGAAAAAAAAATAAAACCAAACAATTAATATATAAATAAATAAATATATATATATATATTTGAATGAGTGACTAATAGAAGATTATAAAACATTTATATAAATAAAAATATAACTAACTCGTATATAATATATTTAAAAATATTTTTGGGATACATTTTTTTGAAAATATCAGAAAGTTTTTATTCAGTGGTAATAAATTCCAAAAATATATCACATTTTAGAACATGATATTTTTGGAAACGATGCCTTATATCAAAATGGTTTGTCCTATAGTTAATTATAGTTTTTTTAGAATAATAATTGCACTTATTTTGTGACATAAAATATGAATATTATTGAAATTGAGTCTCATGTCTGGAAGTTTCAGTTTCATCGGAAAAACATGTTTCCAAAAACTACTAGAAGAAATAAATGTTTCCTCAGCTGCTCAAAAGGAAACAAAATATTTTTATTTACATGACCATGATACAAATAACATTCCTAAAACATGATAGGTACCAATGTTACTATTTCCATCTAACCTATAGGCTTCAAAATATGCACATTATGATGAAATTAAATTGAAATCAATTTTTTGTAAATGTACTGATTGAAAAAATGTTCATTTCAAATATATAAAAATCCATTTAACTGTAATAAGATTGGATATATTTTGGCTTCATTGAATTATACAAAATATATATATTGAAAACATAATGTATGGTCTATTATTTTTAAAATATAACAAAAATCCAATTAAACTGCTATATAACATCATATTTCCTTTTTTCAAACACCGTTCGCATATTCTTTTATATTGGTACACATGTGAGTCATATATGTCTTACTATTCTCTATAAAAAAATTTAATATGTCAATAATAGATTTAATTTTATTTGAAACAATACCATACTAATTTTTATAGATTTTAAAACCAAAAATAATTTCTAATTCTCATATCTCACTAATTTTAAATTCGATTTACATATCTTTTGAAAAAAAAATTATTTTTGTTTGTTGACTGAAGATAAAAACATATACATAAATTTTACGTAATATAAGAATGGAAAAAAAATTATATAGAGGTAGTGATATTAAAATCCTAAACGAAATTATATTTTCAATATAAATGAAATAAATATATGACAATATGATCTTAGTGGTTTTTTAATGCCATATAGGGGATTAATAATTTCTAAACATCAAACTTGGAGGATATGGATTTTAAAACCCATGTTTTTTTTAATATGGACTTTCTCAAAAAAAATATCCTTTTTTAAAAGATTATATTAAAATCATGTTTTGATATTTAAAATTCATATACAAGGAAAAGTATAATTTTTTTAAAAGATTGTAATCTATCAACAAGGGAAAAAGATTCATCCATATAAGAATTTAATTCATATTATATTATTAATTTATTAATCAAACTATATTTCATGTAATTGTCCCTTTTACTCCATGTGTGGTTCTAAAAACACATTTAGTTCATGTTACTGAAGTATTTTATATCCTATCAACTCATTATCAAACATTGTTTCAACTAAACTGCTTACATTTGTTCATAGATATTTATTATCCAACATTCATATTTTAATTATTCCATTATGTTTTTATGTTTTAATTTAGGTAATAAGGAAAATAATTAAGCTATAATTCCAATAATGCTATTAAAAATATCAATATCTAGATCTCATATAAAAATTTCTAAAAAATGATATTTATTGTTCATTTTTATCAACGTAAAACACATTTGAGTTAACTAGTATCATGTTGTTATTATTCAACTAAATTTCCTCATATTCTAATTTATTTTGGAAATCTTATATTTTAAATTGAATCCTCATTTTTTATAAAGAATATGTAACATTATCTATTTAACCTTTTCTCTGATAAAAAGGTCCACATTCTTCAAACTCCACAAGAAAATATTATTCAACTCTATTTGTTTTTTATAAACACTATCAACATTAAATGTATATGAATATCCCGTAAAATTTCCTTTCATCAGCCTTTGGATAAAATTTACAATTTTTATCCTTATTATACATGATATACACATTTGATCCCAAAACCTTAATGTGTCTAAACATAGGATTTTTATTATTCCATAATTTATATGGTGTTTTTTAATATACATTATTACTAAAACAATATTTATGATATAGATGACATTTTTGATAGGTTTTTCCCAATAATAGGTATGAAAACTATCTTTATTTAATATATTTCTTTCTAATTATTGAATATTCGTATTTCCACTTTCTGAAATTCAATTTTCTAGAGTTGTTGTTGGTGAAGAGAGTGTCTATTTAATACCCCATTTTGAGAAAAATAAATTAAATTATTGATTTTAAAACTCTCTAATATGATCACTTCTCATTGAAAATATTTTAAAATCATTATTATATTGAAAAATTTTAAAAAATTTCACAAAAACATAAAAAACATCAAATTTGAGTATTAAGAAAAAATTCCAAGTAAATCTGTAAAAAATCATGATAAAAAAATCAATGATTTTCCATTGAAGAATGTGACTCGGGATGTTCCAAAAACAACCATCTACATAGTTCAAATAGATTGGATATAAGAACATTATCAATACCCATGAATAATGGCTTGTGCTACTTTCTTATTTATCCTGGATCACAAGATATATCTTTACCAAATTTTAATACTTCTAAAATACAAAACTATGTGTTCGATAGAAAATTTATAAGATGTTTTTACATTATTCAGTCCAAAACTCATATTATAAATCCATGATTTATTTTTCTCATTAGCAAAACAATTCAAGTTATGTTTACATATGGTATTCTGATCCAAATTACAAACATTTTTTGTTCTTAGTTCTCTAAGGTTCAAATATTTTTTATTAAAAATAATGAAATAAATGTTTTAAAAATTTATCAAAAAAATTGCACCATAGAGTTAATAGATTAATATCATATTATTCATGAACCCTTTAATTTGTATAAATCTTTTGATGAAAATTTTCTTTAGATCCCACAGTGATTCATCTCCAACAATTTTTCCTTCTTTCCGTTCACCAAAAGTAACCGGGACTCCATATAATTTTTATAATGTATTCAAATTGTATGTGTATCCACACATGTTTCTTGAGTATCCATTATACATAAAACATATTTAATTCTTTCTTATAGACATTTTCATGTTGAAACATCCGGTGATAGATTTTTTTGGACATAAAAGTTCTTGGGTATGGCTACCTTTGCAGGCAAAGTTCACATGTATCCAAATGTACCGAATATCCCAAAAAAACACAAGAATAACTTCAAATATATTACTAAAAAAATACATTTTATACCACTAATTTTTAAATTATTATAATATAGTAATTAGAATAAGGATATATAATTCCACAATAAAAATAGGTTGGTCTAGATATGTTATTATTCATAAAACATGGTATAAAATAATGTGAATATAAATTATAATTTTATCTATTGATACCTAGTAAATATTTATCCTTTTATAAATATTTTTACCAACATTATATGTTATATATTATCCCCTAGTTAATATATCATTAATTTTTTAAAATTTTTTACATTTTCCTGTCATTCTCTAATAATTTTTTCCTGAACAATTCATTTTGAGGTATATTTTAAATTTTTTTTATATTTATAAATTTTGTTCTACCATGGAATATTTTTTACATAAAATTGATTTTGGAATTTTCATTAGTGAATTATGTTATCTCAATAAATATTCATAATTTTATTTAAGTAGTGAGAAGTTGGAAGATAATTTACTACAAGAACAGTGATTAAAATATGATGTTGAAGACTAATTAGATTATACCTCTACATTCTCTTTAGCCATAATGCATATATGGTAACATCCCGTGTTAATAAAGATAATGACATTTTTTCAAATTTATTAATATTTTTTAACTAAATTCTACTTTAAAGGGGATTCTATGATCAATAGCATACACGATATGCAACAATGGTTTTCATTGAAATCTTACGTAGAACACTAATAACAGAATATTATTATTTTAAATGGTAGTTAACACCTAGTCATTGTAATGGCTGGAATGAGAAGTACTAACCACAATATTATTATATAATTTTTTTAATTTTTTTTAAATTTATCCAATAAATGTTAGAGGCTTAAAATGTGAATGAATTTAATTTTAAACCTAATTTACTTTAAAAGGTAGATTTACAACCTTTTAATGGAGAATATTATTTAAATATAGATTTGATCCCTTTTATATGTTCTATTTGTCAAAATAAAATTCTTCTTTAGAATCAGGACATCAAAATTTACTTTGTGTAAATTATTGGTATTTTTAGGATAAGATTCATTTTTTATGAATAATGAAAAATAATATATTTTAATTAAAAAGTTACTTTTAATCTAATTTATTTATATGGTAAGATTATCATTTTAATTTTTTTTAACGTGTAATTATTTTATGATTTTACCATTTAATCCTATGTTACTCATTATAATTAAAGTCACTTTAAAATTGGACCGAAATAAATATCATTATTTTGATAGTTATTAATTCATAAAAACACGCTATTTGTTTTGATAACAGGAATAAATTTTAAAATATTTAATGTAAATTATATTTTTTGGAATTTTGTAAAATAGACATCATTTTTGAATTTGGAATATCAAATATAGATTAGGATGAATTTTTGGTTATATTCTGAAAAACATCAATTTTTGATGAATAGTGAAAACACTAAGAAGTATTTAAAAAAAATCTTTTTCATTTAAATGACATTTTACAAATTCTATGAATTGGATTTCAAAATTCCGACATACATGATTTTTATTAGTAAGTAAAATGTGGTTCAATAAGATGAATTTTTTTTGTTGTATATTAACTTTTGACTTTTAGTTACCGCAGTTAAAGGAAAATAAGGTAATTCAAGGTCAAAAGAATATTATAATAATACAAAATTACATTAACACTTTTCCTAACTTTATTGGTTGAGTCCATTATGACCATGTTCATCTCTTGGTCGATTTGGGGACCCCATGGAGCCACATGGGAGTGATATGACACTTTAGATTAATTAATTTAATATAAATACCAAAATGACACAAACAAATATCTTTTAGTAAATTAATTTTTACATGGGGTTATATAAGTTATCATTTTGACTATAAATAATAATTTGAAAGATAAAAATATTTCTTATATCATGGTATTTTTTAATAATTTTTAGACATCAAATATATAAAATTATTTATGACACAATAATGCTGCAGTATTTACCTAATTAATAAATTATTTAAATAAATAAGATTATAAATTTTAAAATAAAATACAAAATCTGTCAAATTCTTATTGTATGATTTCATTTCGACCATTATTCATCTTATCTTTTACTTTAATTACTTTTTGACATTTGTAATCCCAATATAATTATATAATAAAATAATATTTTCACACATTCCTAAAGAGCCACTCCTCCCCTTATAAAAATCCCTCAACTATAACCCATTACACACACCTCTCAAGCCCCATGTCTCATCCAAACCCTATGAAAATAATCTCTCAAAATTCCACTCTTTCTCCTAGTAGCCTTACCTTAGGCAGAAGGCACTTCAAAAGGTCATTTTGGTTCAAACAAAACGGAGTTACCCAAATTAAAGGTAACAGTTTCTCTTAAATTCTTTTCATTTATTTTATTTCTCCAACCCCTAAATTCATTTCATTATTTTATTTTATAATAACACCAGTATCCTAAATATACTAGGATTTTGTTTTCATAAGTATTCAAACTACACTTACACACACCTCAATCTAATGGGTAAAGAACTTATTGTTTTTGTGGATGGAAAACTAACGTCTCACGAAAGGATGATTGCTCAATTTTATCCTACCTCCTCTCATGGTGTCCATTACGATGACACTGTATTTATATATGATATATTTTATTTTTTTGTTTTATTTATGCTTCTGATTTTTCCATTAATATCATTCCTTTATGGTATCCATTATGGGTAAAATGCGATAATATCATTTGAGGAAGTGTGGACTACCACCCCCTCAATGTGATATGACTTGTCAATGCCCTATGTGGGAGATATACAGGATGGAGTTAATGATATTATATATGATATTATACTATAATAATAATATAAATATATATCATAATGTTTTATTGTCATGACCCCCTCCCCAAATAGACTACCCTTCATGGGCCGACAATGTGACAAGGGATATAATGACCATCGAGTCCCACCTCCAACAGGCCCTGGGTTGGTGACTAGAACCGATGGTATAGAAAAAAAACAAATGGGAGGCATTTTCCTCTTAGTGAATACATGTGGAAGAGAGAGATAAGATGGAAATCAACCAACTCCAACTAAACCAGTATGATAAAAAAATACCAAGTACACATATGAAATGTCATGCAAAACTACTACAACTAAAAGGGGAAAACTGCAATACCCAAAAGAAAGTAAAACAACATCAACCACAAGCCCGAATAGCTCCTGCAACCAGAAGTATATAGTAACTAGGCTGATCTCCAACCAGCTCCAAATGACCTGAAAAATAGTTTATATATATATATTGGGTGAGTATAACAGTATACTCAGTAGGATCATCCCCGATGCCTCTTGTGCACAAGTAAAGAAATCATACTAAAGCACAATGTACAAAAACTGAAACTAACTCAACATGAAAACATGTATACTATGTTTACAGCCTCATTATGGCTACTCTCTCAAATTAACACATACAAGAGTGTATAATATAATAAATAATATCATGGGTACGCCGCTACTAATTCCCCACTGGTTTGCTGCTCTGCCCGAACATCGCACATCCTAAGAATCTCTCTCTACAAGGCTTGCCCAGAGATACCTAGGCGAACCACCACAACATGAACCTCGTGCAGAAAAACCAAAATGTCCATGTATAAAATGTAACAAGTTATTTTATGGGAGCCACCACAACCTGAATAATGAGTATCATGCATCAAGTATTGTACCTCAATCCATTACATCCCATACACCGAGTAAGGATCCTCAAGCCGTTAGAGTGTATACACGTTACACCTATAGTAGTCCATAAGAAACTATATCCAGAATATATGTGTGTGAATAACCATAAGCCATTAAAGCACTCTACACACATATATGGGGAAAACTAACCATTGTGCGTACCATCACAAGTAACTACCAAGAGAAGAGAGTTGGGCCAAAGGGGTAGTTTTCCATTAATACTCCAATCAGAATGTTGTGGAAAACACCCTCCTAGGGCTCAGAATCATGGGGTTTCATTTTCACTTACTGACAGTGTGGAGTATACTATAGAAACACAAAGAGTATAGAATATATTATACCTCATAACCACACTATGGTCATAACCTAGTCTTAGACTCAACTACAGCTAACGTCTCTCGAACTCCAGGTTGAAATTTCAAAGACTAGGTATCCAATAATAACACAACCTTTTAAAGAGATTTAATACATTATTTCATTCCCTTTTGATCAGTTTCACTTTATGATAATTAAATTTTTAAACATTAATTAACCTATAAAAATTTCACAATAAATTTCATTCGCATCACACCCCAAGTCCACTGTCCCTTTAAAATTACAACATCATCATTATATTCCAACAAACTCCATCCCGATGGGTTAAAATTATTTATTCAATTATTCATTACAGAATTACATTACCATATTCCCAGTAATTCTAGAAAAACAATCTATGCTACTAAAAACAAGGGGGAACAAAATGGTGAGTAGATGTACTACATCAAGTCTTTACTACAAATATCAAGTGCATAGACCCATCCCCCCATGAGAATCTAAACACGGAAATCATGTGGCATACCCTCTGTGTCTTTGCCTCTTTCAAAAGAAGGGTAAGTAAGACCATCTGCCTTGAGAATTGGGGAGAAGTAAAGCATATAATAAACCAATAAGAATCAGAAACCAACCATCAAAAACATCCATCCCATTTCATCATCCCTAATGACCTCCCCAGCACCCACATGCATCTACTGAAGCATCTCACCACTCTAGGAATCATCTGCTGCCACAACCAAAGGCCTCCATGCCCCCACATATCACAACAGCCCTCCAAGCTCACATCATAACAGAAGCAGCATGAAAAAAAATATCTTATCCATTGGACTCTTGTCCCTTTAACAATTAAGAGTGTAACTTAGAACCCTTCAAGGAATTATCAAACAATGAGTTCTTTAATCCATCTTGAATTAACCGATTTATTATTCATAGGTTCTAAATTAGGGAAACCTAGTCATTAAGCTATCTAAATATAATTAAACATTATTATTGAGCCAATTTGATTAATATCAAATTATAAAAAGGATAAATAAATTCATTTACATGACTTTTCATCTTCAAACCAAACAATTATCAATTAATTTTTGTTTATGTTCATTACCGATTTCGATCCAGAACGAACATCTAAACAATGCAAGAATAGATATCACACTTTCTAGAAAAACAAGAGTCAATAAAATATGGTCTATATCAATGTATTTAACTGGTTAAAATGTTTATTATGTCAATCCCATCATCATCCAGTGGGAAAAACACGCTAACGATACAGTTTCACATAAAATAAGAGAGAAGAAATGAATCCCCTACCTCAAACAGTTCTTCATGTTCTTTATCCACAAAACGGGTGCATCTACCTGAGGATGCCATAGTATAACCACACCAACCAAACCCCAAGAAAACTCCATTAGAAGCATGGAGATTACATGATATAAAATGGAAATGAGAAATAAGAGAAGATGAACCCCAAAAGAACGATGATAAGACATACCTTATATTGAAGATTGATCCATACTACATGGTTGTACAAAAACATGAGGTGCACTTGCAGCAAGAAGGATGTCGAGGAAACCACTCCATGGGGAAAAGTTTGATCTCCAAATTCCTACAAGAAGGAAGGAAAGGCTCGAGCTTCTCGTACAAGAGTACAATGAAGATGAATAAGGGAGGAAGATATCTTGTCCCATTTGAATATTTAACCAAGCAATGGTTTAAGAGACACACAATTTCCCATTAAAAGTTGATTGAATTAAACCACATGGTTTGACCAAGTAAAAACATAATTATCCTTAGGAATAATTAATATAGGAGTTATAGCCATTGAATTGACCTTAGAGTCTTAAAAATATGTATTTTAAAGCATTTTACATCAAAGGAAAATTCAAAGGGGGGAAATTGTAGGAAGCTAGAAACACGTTCATGAACTCAAAATTTCGCAAAGGAAAACAATGTTCATGATCTTCCCCGATAGAATACTGTTCATGAACCCCACCAATAGAGCACTATTCATGAACCTCACCGATAGAACACTATTCATGAACCTCACCGTTAGAACAGTGTTTATGAAAATCACTGATAGAACACTGTTCATGAACCTCACCGTTAGAACACTCTTCATGAACTTCACTGATATAACACTGTACACCTACTGTTCTGGAAACACAGTTCACATAACTCAAAATTTGGAAAAGGAAAGAGAAGTTACAATTAGAGGTTATTGATATAACTATTCACCGATGGAACTCTTTAGAGAATTGTATATTTGGAAACGGAAAGAGTGGTTATAGATAGAACTGTTCATCAATGGAACTATTCATAGAATTGGAAATTTGGAAAAGGAAATAGAGGTTACTATTAGAGGTTACTGATAGAACAGTTCATAGATGGAACTGTTCATAGAATTGGAAATTTGTCAAAGGAAAGAGAGGTTACCATTAAAGGATACCAATATAACTATTCATCGATAAAACTGTTCATAGAATTAGAAATTTGGAAAAGGAATGAAAGGTTAGTGCTGCATTGTTCACAAGTGACTTCCATTAGAACTGTTCACTAAGGGTCACCGATTCTACAATTCAAAGAAGGTTACCGATGCACTGTTCAGAACTATCTACCGTTGGAACTGTTCACTAATTGTCACAGATGCTACTATTCATAGATGGTTATCGATTCACTATTCAAAAGAATAGAAAAATTGGAAAAGTGTTTGGGATAAGTCACCATGACCTCCTAGAACACCTCAAACACCATATTTTCGCAAAGGAATGGACCAAAGAGGTCTGGGTAATTACATCAGATACCTCTCAAAATATTCTCATCCTCAAGAATTTAAAACCAACATTATGTGAAAACGAAATGGGGTCTGAAAAACCACCCAACGAGATACCTCTCAAAAGAGAGAAAACCACAAAATAAACAGAGGGAAACCATCTCATAAACATAAATGATTTATAACCAGAATGGCCACATCGATACATGAAAAGAGTTAAACATCAAACCACTATGGGTACTGAGCAAATATTTGTGACTCATGTTCCTAGGTACTCTCCTCCATGCCACCGTGTCACCAAAAGACATGATCCAAGGGGATTGAATGCCTGCGCAACACCTTCTCCTTGTCGTCTTGGATCTCCATAGTTCACTCCTCAAAGGTCACATCATCATAAACATGGATCTCTCCCCAATCGATAATGTGAGAGTCATCATGAAGATAACGACGATGCTGTGATACAAGGGAAACATAATTTATCCAAATAATCTATGGGGGAAGTTCTACTCAATACGCCATAGCTACAACATGAGCTAACACCTCAAAAGGCCCAATTAACCAAGGAGAAAGCTTACTTACATGACCAAACCTTCACTGCACATGATAGGGAGTCACCTTCAGAAACACATGATCCCCAACATTAAAATCTAATAGTCTCCTTCTATGATCAGCATATGATTTCTAATGATCTTGTGCTATCTTCATCCTCTCACGAATCATTTGAACAATCTCTGTTGTATGTTTCATTAGTTCCGGTTTGAGAATTGCTGACCCTCCGACCTCAGTCCAGCACAACGAAGAGTGGAAAGTCCATCCATACAAGGCTTCAAACGGTGCCATAATGATGGTGGAGTGAAAACTATTATTATAATATAACTCCGCCAAGGTTATGTGACTCATCCATGAACCTCCAAAAACAAGAACACAAGAGCGTAACATGTCTTCAAGCATATGGATGGTTCACACTGTCTGACCATCCGTTTGAGGATGGAATGCAGTGCTAAGGCATACCAAAGAACCAAAATCATGACGGGGACCTCTCCTCACCCTAGAAGTAATGTGAGGATCTCGATCATAAATGATCATCCTTGGGACTCCATGAAGTATCGCCACCTCCCCTAGATACTGCCTTGACAAAATTTCCACCGAGCTCGACTCCTTGTTTGCTATAAAGTGGGCTGATTTGTTAAGCGATCCACTACCAGCCAAATAGCATCATGTCCTACAGGAGCTTTAGAGAAACCAGTAACAAAGTACATTAATATTTTATCCCACTACCACTGAGGAATCACTAATGGTTGGAGAATACCACCAAGAACACGGTGTTCGGCCTTTACCTTCTGACAAACCAAACATCGAGACACAATCATCGCAACAAAACGCTTCAACCCAGGCCACCTAAAGTGGCTCATCAAGGCTCGGTACATCTTTTTCACGCTAGGATGCACAGCTAAAGGTGTACTATAAAATTATATGAGAACCATCTTGTGCCTGGTTATATGAAGAAAAATCCTTCCGTGATATAACACTCGGTGTTGTTCATCCTTAGACCACCCATCATGGGCCTCGCCGTAAATAACTCTGTCTCTCCAGCCCTCCACCTCTAGATCCCCAAACTGGGACTCTTCCAACTTCTACACCCTGTATGACTGTACCATCGTCTAAAAAAGACCACATATGCCCCCAATATCTCCCAAATCATGATGTAATGGTGACAGTTCTTCTATTACTCTCCAGGAATCAACAGAATCACGCATAGTAACACTACGTGACTTTCGAATCAGCGCTTCATCTACAAAATTCCCCTTTCCAGGTGTGTATAATATCTCTAAGTCATATTCCTTTAATAACTCCATCCACTGATGCTATCGTATGTTCAATTCATGTTGGGAGAAAACATATCTCAATCTCTTAAGATCGGTGAAAACCACAAAGTCCTCGCCAATGAGGTAATGTCTCCACAACATTAGAGCAAACACTACAGCTACCAAATCAAGATAAAAGGTGGAATAGTTATTCACACAGGGACGCAACTGCCGAGACCCATAAAAAAACTATCTATTCTGCATCAAAACACATCATTAACCCAGATGTGAAGCATTACAGAAAACATCAAACTGAACTCCATCTGCTGGAAGAAAAAGAACTGGAGAACGTACTAACTTCTCCTTTAGATACTCAAAAGCTGCCTGAAACTGATCAGTATATATGAATTCCTAATCTTTCCTGGTAAAATCTATTAGAGGAGTCACAACTCTTGAAAAATAAGCTACGAATCTCTTTTACTAGCCTACGAGACCAAGGAAATATCACACCTATGACACTGTCTTGTGGGATTCCAAAGACACAATATCATCTATCATTGATGGGTCCATAACTCCTCCCTTTTGAGACACAACATGACCCATGAAATGGAAATCACAAGCCCAAAACTCACACTTTGACAAATTCCCAAATAAACGATGTTGAAGAAGAACTCTCAAAATGGAATGTAGATGCTCTTCATGCTCTTCCTCAGAAGTGGAGTATAGAAGTATGTCGTCAATGAAAACCACCACGAACTGGTCCTGCAACTCACATAACACTGCATTCATCAACCCCATGAACGCATATGTTTCATTTTTCACATCGAATGACATAACAACAAACTCATAATTCCCATGACGACAATAGAAAGCAGTCATCAGGATATCATCATCCTTTACACGCATCTGATGATATCATGACCGCAAGTCGATATTTGAGAACCAACTTTCACTATTCAGTTGATCGAATAAATCATCATCCTGTAGAAGAGGATATTGATTATTTATTGTAACTTTGTTTAATCAACGATAACCGACACACAACCGTAAACTGTCGTCAGCCTTCTTCAGGAACAAAACTGGTGCACCCCACAGTGAAAAACTTGGCCGAAACAAACCGCACTATAACATACCATCATGTTGTATACCTAGCTCTCGTAACTCATAAGGGGCCATCCTATATGGATACGTAGATGTTGGAGATGCTCCTGGTTGTAGCTCGATCCCAAACTCCATCTATCGTCGAGGGGGTAGTGTTACAAACTCCTCTAGAAAGACATCAAGGTACTCTTCTACGACCCTAGAAAACGCCAATTTTTGATCTTCTGAAGAACTCAACATCATCTCATCCATTATGGATGATAAATATGGAACACTCCTATGACCCATCGGAGGATCTCACTCACCAAAAAACACCACCATCTCTCCATCCGCACCAAGGAAAATGACCTTCATCCTAAATAAATCCATGATAGCATACACCGAATACAACTCATCCAAGATGAGGATGACATCATATGGTTGTATTTGTAAACATAGGAAATATCAACCAGAGCGGTTCTTCCCCAACACTAGCTCATTGTTTCTACATATTTCATACAAATTATCTCAACCTCTAACTGGAGTAGTCAACACCAATGGCACTGGAAGCCTCTCTACCTCTACTACCAAAGCATGGACAAGGGTAGGTGATACGAATAAGTGTGTCAATCCTAAATCAAAAAAGGAATACACCATGGTAGAAAACACGCAAAGGGTACCTCAAACAATATCTAGATCACCTGAAGCTGGAAACACTAGAGCATGAGGCTGACCACGACCTCCACCACAGCCTCTCTAACACTGATGACGACCTCCACCATGGCCTCAATTAGCTCTCTGAGGACAGGGAGCATCATGGGGCTTTCCTCTACCTACCCCAACTACCCCCTACTAATCTAAAGCTGCTGCAACCTGCTGCTGCTTCCTTGGATGGAACTGCCTCAATGAAGGAACCTGGAGCGTAGCACTTGGTGCACGATGACTACTCTGAATGGTCAGGCACTCCTGCTGTTGATGACCGTGACCACCACAAGAAAAACAAGCACCTGATCCCTTGTCATAGGCTTGATTGTTTCGTCCTGTAGAGATATGAGATTTGAAGGTATGGAACCTACCCCCACATGAACAGAAACTCTTCTTCCCTGAAAACTAGTAACCCCAGACCACAGTTCTGCTTCGTGAGGAATCATGACGATTCCCCTCTCATAATGATATCGTCCTGGTCAAAGTCCTCTCGTAAACCTCTAACCTCACCAGAACCACATGATATTATTCCACCATAAATGGGGTGACCTGGCACTAGATCTATGGATGCAAAGCCTCCTCAAAATTCCTCTCCCTGGCCTCCTCATCGAGAAGCATGTCCGAACCATATCGTAAAAGGCTCTTAAAACAGATTCCAAAATCTCGAAAATCAGAGCTCCCCTGTCGATGTGTAAGAATATCCTAAAGACTGGATGACTTCATAGTCGAAGAAAGAAACATGACTCTAAACATGCCTCTGAACTCCTTCTATGAGATCGCTGACTCCTCACGATCCTCAGGGAACAAGAACCCCCACTGCCTCACTGCTCCACGCAGAATCTTCACAACCAAGGACACACAGTCCACCTTCCGATCATGGATCGAACAGAACCCTATCTCAACCTCATACAACCAGTCATCCTTGACTCATGTTAAACGGAGCCCTCGTACTTCTACAGACTCTGGCTCTGAAACTCTCAGAGTTTCTTCCTCCAATTGTTTTCATCAACAACCACTACCCTCTGGCGATCTGCTGGAATAGCCTGCTAGACATTTTCGGTACAAACCGGACGATGACATCGGTCTAGAGCCATACCCATAAAATGAAAAACCATTAGAGAACTTAAACATGGAATATGGATGACTCAACATTGATTAATTAATTTTTTTCTTTAATTGATTTTAGGTTAACCAATCCGAAGGTATACACATTCAAACCAAGTCACAAAGAAGAAAGATGTATCATCATTTCCTAGATCTCTACCCTACAAATAGTATCACCTTGATTAGTAGCCATTTTAAACATAAAGTTCTGTACATTAGATCATAGGGGGCCCTAAAAACCTATGTCTCGGCCAGTCTCCATTGTTTACATCACATTTTAAACACGAATGACACCATTGCCCTACCGATCCATGCAACCTCACCTGTGCCTAACTCCAAACTGCATCCTATTGCTAAACCAGACTTGTGATACCACTCTGTCACGGCCCCCTCCCCACAAAGAGTTACAATTGTAGGATAGTAATATGAGAATAGAGATAATGACCCACAGTTCCCACCTCCAATAGGCCCCGGGTTGGCGACTAGCTTCGAGGGTATAGAAAACACACAAATGAAAGGCATTACCATCTAAGAGAACACATGCGGAAGAGAGAGATATGATATACACCAACAAAATCCAACTCAAACAGTATGATAATAGAAATCCCATGTACAAATATAAAATTTCATGAAAAACTAATGCAACTGAAAGGGAAAAAACTGAAAGTATCCAAAAGAAAGTGAAACCACCCCAACCACAATCTCGAATAGATCCTTCAACCACAAGCATGTAGTAACCAGACTGATCTCCAACCTGCCCCATGTGACCTAAAAATAGTTTATATATACATAGGCTGAGTATAACAGTATACTTAGTATGATCCTCCCCGAATCCTCTCATGAAATAGTAAATACAGCATGTTGAAGCATAGTGAACAATAAGTGAAAATAACTCATCATCTAATCAAGTACACTATGTTCCCAGCCTCACCATGGCTACTCTAGTCAATTAATGAATACGAGAGTATATAATATAATACATAATATCAATGTTATCCCACTAAAACTTCCCCACTTGTTACCGCACTTCCCCAACGTCACACGTCCTAAGAATCTCTCTCCAAAAGGCTTTCCATCAGACACCTGGGCGAAGCACCACAACATGCACCTCGTGCAACAAAACCACCACGTCCATGTAAGGAAAGTACCCAATTTTTTTCTAGGAGCCACTACAGCTCTCATAATCTGTATCATAAATCGAGTATTATACATCAAGCCATTACAGCTCATACACTGAGTAAGGATCCTCAAGACATCACAACCTATACACGTTACACATATAGTAGTCCATATGAAACTATATCCAGAATATATGTTTCTGAATAAGCACAAGACAATACATCCCTCTACATGAATATATGGGGAAAAGTACAAGTTCTACCTACCTGCACAAGTAACTACCTAGAGAAGAGAGAGGGGCCAAAGGGGGTAGTCATCCATTCATCCTCAGACCATAATGTTGGGGGAAAAACCCTGAGGGATCAGAATCCTCGGGTTAGTAGTTTCCCTTACTGAAAGGGTGGAGTAGCATATAGAAACCCATAAAAGTATAGAATATACTAAACCTCAAAACCACACTATGGAAATAACCTAGTCTTAGACTCAACTGCAGCTAACATCACTCGAACTCTGAGCGGATACTTCTAACACTAGGTATCCTATAAGGACACAACTATGTAAATATCTTTAGTACATTATTTCATTCCCTTTAAATTAGTTGGACTTTACATTAATTAATTCTTTAAACATTAATTAACAATTAAAAATTCCACATTAAATTTCATTCGCATCACACCCGAAGTCCACACTCCATTTAAAATTTCAACCTCAACATTATGTTCTAGAAAACTCCAACCCCAGGGGTTAACATCGTTTATTCAATTATTCATTACATAATTTCATTCACATATTCCCAGAAATTATAGAAAAAAAATCTATGCTACTAAACACAAGGGGGATCTACATGGTGAGTAGATGTACTGCCTGTCGAGTCTTTGCCGCTTATAGCAAGATTATATGTAAAGACCAGGAAATTCTGTGGAATTTTTTTTTTCATAAATTCATTGTATTTTTAGGAGTCCGTGAAAATTTTTGGCACTTGATTTTGATGCCCATTGTGCTTGTAATCAATTTCTGAAGTTTTGTTTGGGTACGATCAGTAAACGTGCGAGTGGGTTTTTATAACATTTGAACCGCTGCTCAGAATTGAAATATGAGGGCACCATTGAAATCACATCACCTATATTCTCTTAAGAATACTTTCACCTCGACGATAGTTAGTTGGGAATGGGAATTAGTTTTGGGGTTCTAAAAGAAATTAAATAAAATTAAGGTGATAAATTATTTTTATTTTTGTGCAGTTAAAACCTCCTAGAGAAAGTTAGAGGTGGGGGCCACCACACCATAACCTCCCATGAGAGGTTATGGTGGTGGGTCCCACACGCACATAACCTTCCTTGGGAGTGTAACACCCCATGATTTCATAGTGTGTTACTTCTTCAAAATAATTCAATAACATTCACTACACAGAACACAGAGTTCAAGTGCACTATAACTGACCAAACAAGCCGTTCAAAAGAGGTTATGAATAGTATTAACTAAAATTTGAACTTTATATAATCCTTATAATTTTATAATCCATATTATGAGTTTCTTAGACCTAATGCAAGAACAAATTCATTTTTTCAAATATTAGATGTATTTTTCAAAAAATGCACTTTTACCAACTTTAAATAGTGAACCCATTATAAATCCAATATTTTAAACTTTTATATAATCAATTTGACTAAATGAATTTATTCTTTAGAATCTGGAAATCAAAAATTTACAATGTAACACCCCATGCTTCCGTGGTAATCTTCTCTTTGAATAATACAGTAGCATGTGTTGTACGCAACTTCGAGTTCTAACACACACTACAACCACTCGAACTAACAGTTATGAATAGTAATACATAATTTTTTTTAATTTTATAAATTTTATCTCTCAAAATGGACTTCATTTTTGGATTTGGAATATCGAATTTATCCTAGGGTGAAATTTTGGTACTTTTTGGATAACATTTATATTTTGATGAATAGTGAAAATCAGTAAATTTTCATTAAAAACAACTTTTTTAATCAAAATAATTAATAGTGATAAATTATAAATTATAGTGGTTTTAAAGTATACATAGAATTTATTTTTACCATTTAATACAATGTTGGTCATTGGACATAATTTCACAATTAAACCGGACATAAACAAGGGTCAATCTTTTGATAGTTATTATATCTTAAAAACACGCTTTCTGTTTTGACAGCGTGAATTAATTTTAAATTAATTTCTGCCACTTCTGTGTTTTGAATTCAGAAAAATGGATTCCATATTTGGAATTAGCATGTCCAAATTTTGGAAATAGGTAACTTTTATATTTAGACATTTTGAATAATTACTTCAGTAAATATTTTATATACCATGGTTAAATGGTAAATCCGGTAAATAAGGGTAAAAAATAATATTATAATAATAATAAATTACCTTAAATGTGTCATAACCTTATTGGTGGATACATTTCGGAACATGGGAATATTTGGGTCGATTTTGGGGCCCCATGGAGCCACTTCTAGGTGATAGGGACACTTTATATTAATTAAGTTAAAGTAAATACAAAAATAACATAAGCTTATATCATTTAGAAAAAAAAATTAAATAGAGTTATAAATGTTATATTTTAAATTATAAATATTAATTAGAAATATAAACATATTTCCTACATAATGTTATTTTATTGATAATTTTTAGAAATGGAAAAAGTAAAAATATACATGACGTAATAATGATGCAGTATTTTACTTATTAATGAAAGAATCAAATAATTGGTATTATAAATGTTAAAATAAATATAATTTGAAATTTTTGATGAAATACACGAATTTTATTGGATAATATTCCATGTTTGGATTGCTTAAATGAATTGTTTTTCGAATTAATAATGTTTTTAAGACTTTAACAGAAATCAATTGTTGAGTAGTATCAAAATTGACATAATTGAGTTTTTTTTAAAAATATTTTATTATTAATTTATATTCTATTTCTAAAAATCTAAGGTTCGGCCAAATGACTTATATAATTATTTTTGTATCATTATTGCACAAATTTGTGGTTTCTTGGATGTATATAGTAAGTTTATTAACTATATAATATAAAAATACAATGTGACATGGTAAATGTCAATCTAATTAACTAAGAGTTAAAACTAAAAGATAAGGTTAATATAATGACCAAAACATGTCTAAATTCTATTGGTTGAAAATATTTAGACCCATACGCACCTTATACTTTGAATAATCCACTTTTGAGCCATTAGAAACCGAATATTTATTTATTATAAGTTAATAATTTAAGCTTTTTCTAAAGAGACCCTCCCCCCCTTATAAAAGGACCCAACTTTAAACCAATTATTCACACCTTCAAAGCATTTTGGTTCGGCCAACCCCTACCCATATACTCTATAAACTTCCCTCACTTAAACATAGAGGCATTATTTTGATCAGAAAGCTAACCTAAGGATCCCTTTTAATCAAATCAAAAGGAAGAACCCAAAGAAGAGGTAATGTTTTCACCACCCTCTTTCAAGTTCCTCTCTTCTTCCACTTGATTTTTCTTTATTGTTTCCACTCTAAAATAATAACTCCATTATATTCTATATTCTATGATGTTATTATAATTATGGTACAACCATATTCATTATTCTATCCACCCTTTTAATGACATGTCACCATAGGTGCGTACGTACAGATTACTGTCTCCACGTCGTGGTGTAATTGTTATTCAATACATTATTATTTCGATGGATATAATAATGATGTGTATTTTATTTAAATAATAAATATAAAATTATATGGATTCATTATATATGATATAACATCCAATTATATATTATTTTAATATCAAAAGAATGATGTTTTTTCTTGTGCGTATGTACAGATTACCGTCTCCACGATGCGATAAGATTCATTACCATGTTCACCATTCATCGAAGATTATAAAAATATATATTACTAATAAGTATGTAATATATATAATAATAATGATACTTGAATTATATATATATATATATTTGTATATATATAGGTATTTATTTACTTATATATATCTTATTCACTTACTTCCGTTCAATACTATATGAAAACAGAAACAACGTTTATGCGTACGTAGAGACTACCGTCTCAATAAATGGTGTTTTCCATTTAATATATATGTATATTATATATATTTATATTCTAAATATATATGATATATTTGTCATGTTTTATATTCTTTTTTGTATTAAAATAATGATCTAAGTGATACATTCAAGAGTAACAATTTAAAACACGTACGATAAAGAAAGCGATTATTACCTGAAATATTAATTTAACATGGAAATTATTATTAAATGGGTAGTATAAAGTCATAAATGAATCATGTATAATATAATAAATATTAGTATGTTTATTTTATAATTTAATAACATACTATGATCTTCGTACAAGATGTTAAACTTACCCTTGACTAAAGGAAAATGCAAGGTAAGGGGTTTTCATCTCACTCCTTATTCACGTGAGATTCATAGCATATTGGAACTATTACCATTTTTATTGTGTATGTACTTCCCATAATTGTATTCTTTGTGCAATACACTTTAATATATGTGTATTTACATATTAATTTTATGATACCTATTTCATGGGGTGTATGTTTCGTAAGTTACCAAATTGGGAAGGGTTAATTTCACAATCTCTTTATTATCTGAGATAGTTTTTACGTAAGAATCAACTGGGACATATTTATTATCCATGTCCATGTATCATGAATGAGTTTTAAAAGGTATTATATTAAGTGAATTTTTTACTAAAACATCATTTCAAATTTCTTAAATATATATTCTTATAAATCATTTTCATTAATGTCAATGTCTTCAAAATGGATTTTAAGGATTTATTTATATGGACATGAATATTTTTAAAATGTTAATTCCTTTCAAAAGTTTCAATGTGGTATGGGTCACATTGATTAAAAAATGTCTTTAAATGAATTCATTTCTAAATTGTGTGACTTTTAAATGTTTTCATGAAAAATGGGTATTTCTCTCAAAGAGTTTTACAAATCATTTTCATCTATGTCAAAATATATTAATGGATTTTAAACATGTTTTGAAGTTGATTTATCATGATACAAATCTTCCATTTTTTGTTGAAGGATTTGTGATATGTTTGAATGTGGATGTGTTATTTTTATACCATTCATGGTTTTTGGGTAAAGTATTGACATTTTATATGCTAGTTTTAATACGAATGTTTATGTTATGTTGAATCATGTTCATATGAGGAATGCATTGGACATAATAAGTGACGGGTGGAGCCTGCTATAGCTCCTCGATGCATCGTTAGGTATCATGAGACAAAATAGTGTCTTGGCACGAAGCCTTGAAAAAATATTATTTATAGTCTTGGCACGAGGCCTTGGATACGTGGTTATGATAGTCTGGCATTATGTATTCCATCATTATGAAAGTGGTTAGTGATATTGCATGTGATTATTCGACTAACAGAAAATCCATGTGAATAAGTAAATGGATTTATTTCATTTTTTTCCATATTATGCTGAAGTTCTAGTTTAAAAGGATTTTGTTTTAGTTATACATTTCCTTAAATGTTTATTCTTATTTATGAAATTTTCCGCTGTACTGCTTACCCTTACTGAGCATTTGAGCTCACCCCTTTCTATGTTTTATTTTTCCTAGGATTCCAAGAAGTGTATTGTGATTGATATGTAGGGTTAATCCAACAGAATAATGGTGTTCATAAAGATTATTTTTGTTGTTTTGTATGTCTTAAAGTGCAATGTAACATTCATGTATGTAATCTATTTTCCAAGACTACTAAACTCATCGGTCCTTCGGGAATTGATTCCTTATAATCATGCCAATGTATTAAAATAATGCACCGAATCTGGGTAACTGGGGTTGGGGAATTACAGTTGATATTAGAGGAAGATTAGCAATAAACATGGAAACTAGATTTAGATAAACTATTATTTGAGAATATATCCCTAAGATAGACATTGAGTATTAGTATAGAAGAACTTCTTAGAATTTTGGTATTGTAGAGATATTTTGAGTTTTCTGAGCAATACATCCATGTATGGACACGAGCAGGTAGAGGAAGCTCTGGCACATATGTACCTAGGGGTAAAACCCGAAAACACTGCTTTGATCTAGACTCTAATAGGAACTAGTGCACGACAATGGGTCTTGTTTCACTCTTGGTTATGACACTCCCGGGGGATATGCTTAGGATAAATCTCACTTTCGTTACAAACCATTATAAAGGGATCATTAGTATATACTTACTCAATGAAAAAAAAATTATGATTATGGATTATATCCATAAACTGTTCAATTTGCATTAGTTATTTTACAAGTTTTGAATTATTCATTGAAATTCATAAACTGGCCTTGTTTAGGCTATTTTATAGAAATGGCACCCAGTAGAAGGAATGTGAACTCCAGTAATACGTATGATCCAAAGAATAAGAAGGATCATATCATTCATGGTATTAAGGAATCATTTAGAAGGGAAATAGTCTCCCACGTATTATTATCATATTAAGAAATAATATCATGTGTTGATAAGATATGAAAAGAGTTTACTGAGTCCTATGGATTTGAAGGGAAACAAGAGAAGAAAACGATGGAAGAGAGAAAGACAGGTAAAGGGAAGAGGGAAAAAAATAATTTTCCCATATGTGATAACTCTGGGAATAAACACCCTATAACTTGCCTGAAAGGAATGGAAGTTTGTTATTAGTATGGAGAAAAAGGACACCATGTACGTGACTACAAGGTTAAGAAAAAGGTTTCAAATGTACAATGCTTCATCTACAAGGAGTTGGGACACTACGAAAACCAATGTCCAAATAGTTAGAGTATGCACAAAATGATGCTACTGGATAATAATCATGTTATGACACTACCATAGATGAGGAGGAATGACTAGAGTTCTTATGTTGTTATTAGAGAATTATGTCATTTGAATGTTGTATCAACATTGTACTAGTTATAATAATTATGGAGTATATAAGGATTGTTCTGTAGTACTATTTCATTAAGGACATGAGATTGTGTGGAACCAAGAAAATTTGTTCAATAGCAGGTTAAATTTTTTGGAAAATATATGGTTGAGAGAAAGATAAAACATAATATGGTTATGATAATGAGGTTGTTATTGTAGAATAAGATATGATTGATTTGAATAAATTATATTGGATATTCTTGACTACCTTGAAACTGATTATTGATTTCTATTCCCATCAATGATGGATTTTACAACATTTTCGGATAGAATGAGTATATCCATTATTATATAAGGAATAAGGGATCATGAATTTAATCAATAAGGTTTTATGGAAATTCAGGATGTTTCAGTGTTTTAAAAGAATACAAGATGATGGTGTGCACATGTTATTACATGGAAAAAAGGATCTTCATTATGTTTACCTTCCTTATAAATTTTGTACTGTAAGTTTGGAAATAAGTATTTTGGATAATTCTAGTTTGAGATTAATTTTTTATTGCCATAAAAGGACATCCCAGAGGTCGGGCGACAACCCATCGTGACTGGCAAGGCCGCGAGACTTGAACCCGCAACTGAAGGGCGACAAGGGTGTATCACCCACCAATGGCACATGAGATTTCCTAGATTAAATAATGTAGTTTATTTTAATAAGGTCTAGTAGATGAATTATAAATTCATTTTTTTTAACCCCAAACGAATTGGATAAATAGAATATAGTTTTTAAGTTCTATTATCTTTTTAGAGTGAAAGATGAGTTTGTGGAAGAAATTAGTTAAAAGATGGAACTCTACTTTTCAAGTATATATTTTTCTTCTCCTCATTTTCTAAGAAGAAATTAATTCTTATACATTATTGAAGAGATCTTAAAACCAAAAATATGTTATCCTAATACCTTATGTTTTGTTAAACTAATGGTATTTTAAATTATCATCGATTGGTGAATTTAAGGACCTCAATTTTAAACTTGTTTGTGATTGATGACCTCAATCACTACCTATAAATACTTATGTTTTTCCTCCAATTTTATGTCTCTAATTTCCACCAATGTTCTCCTAATTGAGAACAAAATTTTGTGGTGACCCTTTCATTTCTATTTTCCTCTTATTAAGACTAAATTTTATTAACCAAATTTCTAATGTGGGTTTTCCCACAAAGATATTTTCAATTTTCAACCATTATTTTTGAATAATAATATCATATTGTAAGGATGAAATTTATTGAAGGAGGCAAGAATGTAACACCCCAAGATTTCATAGTGTGTTACTTATTCAAAAAAATTTAATAACTTGCACTACACACAACATCGAGTTCAAGCGCACCATGACTTACCAAACAAGCCGTTCAAAAGAGGTTATGAATAGTATTGACTAAAATTTGAACATTATATAATTGTTATAATTTTTGAATCCATATTATGAGTTTCTTATACATAATGTAAGAACAAATTAATTTTTTCAGATAAAAGAAGTATTTTTAAAAAATTGCACTTTTACCAACTTTTAATAGTGAACCCTTTTTAAATCGAATATTTTAAACATTTATGTATTAAATTTGAATAAATAAATTTATTTTTTAGAATGGTGACATCAAAAATTTACAATTTAACACCCCAAGCTTCCACAATATGCTTCTCATTGAATAATATAGTAGTGTGTGTTGTACACAACATTGAGTTCTAACACACACTACAAATCAAACTAGCCATTATGAATAGAAATACCTAATTTTTGAAATTTTATAAATTTTATCTCTCAAAATGGACTTCAGTTTTGGATTTGGAATATCTAATTTATCCTAGGGTGAAAATTTGGTACTTTTCGGATAAATTTTATATTTTGATAAATAGTGAAAATTAGTAAATTTTAATTAAAAAAACTTTTTTAATAAAAAAAGTAAAAGTGATTAATTATAAATTTTAGTGGTTTTAAAGTATACATAGAATATATTTTTACCATTTAATATAATGTTGGTCATTGGACATAATTTCACAATTAAATCAGACATAAACAAGGGTCTATCTTTTGATAGTTATTATATCTTAAATACACGCTTTTTGTTTTGAAAGAGGGAATTAATTTTAAATTAATATCTTCCATTTCTGTGTTTTGAATTTGGAAAATTAGATTCCATATTTGGAATCAAGATGTCCAGATTTTGGAAATATGTAACTTTTATGTTTAGAAATTATGAATAATTACTTCAGTAAATATTTTATTTACCATGGTTAAATGGTAAATCCTGTAAATAAGGGTAAAAAATAATATTATAATAATAAATTACCCTAAAAGGTGTCCCATAATTATTGTTGGATACATGTCCGACTAATGGAATCGTTGGGTCGATTTTGGGACCCCATGGAGCCACTTGTAGGTGATAGGCACACTTTTTATTAATTAAGTTAATGTAAATACAAATATGACAAAAGCTTATATCTTTTCGAAAAACAATTTTTTCATAGGTTTATATGTGTTATATTTTCAATTATAAATATTCATTAGAAATATAACAAGATTTCCTACATAATGGTATTTTATTTATAATTTTTAGACATGGAAAAAGTAAAAATATATATGACACAATAATGATGCAGTATTTTACTTATTAATGAAAGAATCAAATAATTGGTATTATAAATGTTAAAATAAATATAATTTGAATGTTTTGATGACATAGAAGGATTTTATTGGATAATATTCCATGTTTTTATTGTTTAAATTAATTTGTATCGAATTAATAATGTTTTTAAGACTTTAACAGAAATAAACTATTGAGTATTATCAAAATTGACATAAATGATTTTTTTTGAAATATTATATTATTAATTTATATTCTATTCCCAAAAATCTAAGGTTCGGCCAAAGGACTTATATCATTATTTTTGTATCATTAGTGGACCAATTTTTTGTCTCTTGGATGTAAATAGTATGTTTATTAACAATATAATATAAAAATACAAAGTGACATGGTAAATGTCAATCTAATTAACTAAGAGTTAAAACTAAAAGATAAGGTTAATATAATGACCCAAACATGTCTAAAATCTGTTGGTTGAAAATATTTCGACCCATCCTCACCTTATTATTTTAATAATACACTTTTTATCCATTAAAAACCGAATATTTATTTATTATAAATTAATAATTTATGTTTTTTCTAAAGAGCCCCTCCACCCCCTTATAAAAGGACCCAACTTTTAACCAATTCTTCACACCATAAAATCATTTTGGATCGGCCAAACCCTACCCATATACTCTATAAACATCCCTCAATTCAACCTAGAGTCCTTGTTTTGATCAGAAAACCAACCTAAAAATCCCTTTTGATCAAATCAAAAGGAAGAAAATGAAGAAGAGGTAATGTTTTCACCACCCTCTTTCAAGTTCCTTTCTTCTTCCACTTTATTTTTATCTGTTGTTTCCACTATAAAATAATAACTCCAGTGTATTCTATATAATATGATGTTATTATAATATGGTACAACCATATTCATTATTATATCCACCCTTTGAATGACATGTCAACATAGGTGCGTACGTACAGATTACCATCTCCACGTCGTGGTGTAATTGTTATTCAATACATTATTATTTGGATGGATATAATAATGATTTGTATTTGATTTAAATAATAAATATAACATTATATGGATTCTGTATATATTATATACCATCCAATTGTATATTATTTTAATATCAAAAGAATGATCTTTTTGCTCATGCGTACGTACAGATTACCTTCTCCACGACGCGATGAGATTCATTACCGTGTTCACCATTCATCGACGATTATAAAAATTTATATTACTAATAAGTATGTAATATATGGAATAATAATGCTACTGGAAGTATATATATATATTTATATATATATATAATTATTTATTTACTTACATATATCTTATTCACTTTCTTCCGTTCAATACTATATGAAAACAGAAACAACGTTTATGCGTACGTACAGACTACCGTCTCCATAAATGGTGTTTCCATTTCATATATATGTCTATTATACATATTTATATTCTAAATATATATGATATATTTATCATGTTTTATATTCTGGAAGTATTAAAATCATGATCTAAGTGATACAATCAAGAGTAACAAGTTAAAACATGTACGATAAAGAAAGCGATTATTACCTGAAATGTTAATTTAACATGGAAATTATTATTAAATGGGTAGTATAAAGTCATAAATGAATCATGTATGATATCATAAATATTAATATGGTTCTTTTATAATTTAATAACATACTACAATCTTCTTACATGATGTTAATCATACCCTCTACTAAAGGAAAGTGCAAGGTAAGGGGTTTTTATCTCACTCCTTATTCCCGTGAGATTCAAAACATATTGGAACTATTACCAGTTGTCTGGTGTATGTAATGCCCATAATTTTATTATTTGTGTAATAATCATTAATTTATGTGTATTTACATATTCATTGTATGATACCTATTTCATGGGGTGTCTGTTTCGTAAGTTACCAAATTTGGAAGGGTTTATTTCACAATCTCTTTATTATCTGAGATAGTTTTTATGTAAGTATCTACTGTGAAATATTTTTTATCCATGTCCATGTATCATGAATTAGTTTTCAAAGGTATTATTTTAAGTGATTCTTATTACTAAACCATCATTTCAAATTTCATAAATATTTATTCTTCTAAATATTATTCATTAATGTCCATGTCTTCAAAATGGATTTTAAGGATTTATTTATATGGAAATGAATGTTTTAAAAATGTTAATTTCTTTAAAAAGTTTCAATGTGGTATTGGACACATTGATTCAAAAATTTCTTTTAATGAATTATTTTCTAAATTGTGTGACTTTCAGTTGTTTTCATGAAAAACGGGCATTTCTCTCAAATAGTTTTACAAATCATTTTCATCTATGTCAAAATATTTTAATGGATTTTAAACTTGTTTTGAAGTTGATTTATCATGATACAAATCATCCATATTGTGTTTAAGGCATTGTGATATTTTTGAATGTGGATGTGTTATGTTTATACCATTCATGGTTTGTGGGTAAAGTATTGACATTTTGTATGCTAGTTTTAATATGAATGTTTATGTTATGTTGAAACTTTTTCATATGAGTAATGCATTGGACTTAATAAGTGATGGGTGGAGCCCTCTATAGCTCCTCGACGCATCGGTAGGTATCATGAGACAAAATAGTTTCTTGGCACGAGACCTTGACAAAATCTTATTTGTAGTCTTGGCATGAGGCCTTGGATATGTGTTTCTGATAGTCTAGCATTATGCATTCTATCATTATGAAAGTGGTTAGTGATATTGCATGTTATTATTCGACTAACAGAATATCCATGTCAATAAGTAAATTGATTTATTTAATTTTTTCCATATTATTCTGAAGTTCAAGTTTAAAGGCTTTTGTTTTAGTTATACATTGCCTTAAATGTTAATGCTTATTTATGAATGTTTCTGCTGTATTGCTTACCCTTACTGAGCATTTGATCTCACCCCTTTCTATGTTTTATTTTTACCAGAATTCCAAGAAGTGTATTGTGATTGATATGCAGGGTTAAGCCAAAGGAATAATGGTGTTAATAAATATTATTTATGTTTTTTTGTATGTCTTAAAGTGCAATGTAACATTCATGTATGTAATCTGTTTTCCAAGACTACTAAACTCATCGGTCCTTTGGGACTTGATTCCTTATAATCATGCCAATGTATTCAAATAATGCACCGACTCTAGGTAACTAGGGTTGGGGAATTATAGTTGGTATCAGAGGAAGATTAGAAATATCATTGGAAACTCTATTTATATAAACTCTTATTTGAGCATATAGCCCTAAGATAGATTTTGAGGATTAGTATAGAAGAACTTCCTATAATTTTGGGATTGTAGAGATTTTGTGAGTTTTATGAGCAATACATCCATGTATGGATACGAGCAGGTAGAGGTGGCTCTAGCACATATGTACCTAGGGGTAAAAACCGAAAACACCACTTTGAGATAGACTCAAACGGGAACTGGTGCACGACAACGGGCCTTGTTGCACTCTTGGTTATGACACTCCCAGGGGATATGCTTTGGATAATTCTCATTTTCGTTACAAACCTTTGTGAAGGGCTCATTAGTATATACTTGGTCAAAGAAAACATTTTTATGATTATGGATTATATCCATAAGATGTTCAATTTGCATTAGGTATTTTACAAGTTTGGAATTATTCATTTCAATTCATAAACTGACGTAGTTTATGCTATTTTATAGAAATGTCACCTAGTAGAAGGAATGTGAGCACCAGTAATACGTAGGATCCAACGAATAAGAAGGATCATATCTTTCATGGTATTAAGACATCATTTAGAAGTTAAATACTCTCCCACGTATTATTATCATATTAAGAAATAGTATCACGTGTTGATAAGATAAGTAATGAGTTTACTGAGTCCTATGGTTTTGAAGGGAAGAAAGAGAAGAAAACGATGGAAGAGAGAATGATGGGTAAAGGGAAGAGGGAAACGAAGAATTTTCCCATATGTGATAACAGTGGGAAGAAACACCCTAGAACTTTCCTGAAAGAAATGGGAGTTTGTTATAAGTGTGGAGAAAAAGGACACCATGTACGTGACTACAAGGGTAAGAAAAAGGTTTCAAATGTACAATGCTTCATCTGCAAGGAGTTGGGACACTACGCAAACCAATGTCCAAATCATCAGAGTATGCCCCAAATGATGCCACTGGATAACAATCATATTATGATACTACCACAGATGAGGAGGAATGACTATAGTTCTTATGTTGTTATTAGAGAATTATGTCATTTGAGTGTTGTACCAATAATGTACTGGTTATTATAATTATGGAGTATATAAAGATTGTACTGCAGTACTATTGCATTAAGGACTTGAGATTGTGTGGAACCAAGAAATGTGGCTCAATATCAGGTTAAATTTTTGGAAAATGTATGGTTGAGAGAAAGATGAAACATAATATGGTTCCGATAATGAGGTAGTCATTTTAGATTAAGATATGGTTGATTTGAATAAATTATATTAGATCTTCTTTACTACCTTGAAACTGATTAATGATTTCTATTCTGATCATTGTTGGAGTTTAAAACATTTTTTGATAGAATGAGTATATCCATTATTATATAATGAATAAGGGATCATGAATGTAATCAATAAAGTTTTATGGTAATTTAGGATGTTGTAGTGTTTTAAAAGAATACATGATGTAGGTTTTCACATGTTATTACGCGTAAAAAAGGATCATCATTGTGTTTACCTTCCTAATAAATTTTGGACTGTGAGTTTGGACAGAAGTATTTTGGATAATTCTAGTTTGAGATTAATTTTTTATTTCCATAAAAGGACAACCCGAAGGTCGGGTGGCAACCCATCGTGACCGGCTAGGCTGTGACACTTGAACCCGCAACCGAAGGGCGACAGGGGTGTATCACCCACCAATGGCCCAAGAGATGTCCTGGATTAAATAATGTAGTTTATTTTAAGAAGGTCTAGTAGATGAATTATAAAATCATTTTTTAACCCCAAACGAATATGATAAATAGAATATATTTTTTATGTTCTATTATATTCTTATAGTGAAAGATGAGTTTGTAGAAGAAATTAGTTAAAAGAAGGAACTGTACTTGTCAAGTATATATTTTTCTTCTCCTTTTATTCTATGAAGAAATTAATTCTTATACTTTATTGAAGATATCTTAAAACCAAATTTTTTTTATCCTAATACCTTATGTTTTGTTAAACTGATGGTATGTTATCGTAGATTGATGAATTTAAGGACCTCAATTTTAAACATGTTTATGATTGATGACCTCAATCACTACCTATAAATATTTATGTTTTTTCTCCGATTATATGTCTCTAATTTCCACCAATGTTCTCCTAATAGAGATCATAATTTGGTGGTGACCCTTTCATTTCTCTTTTCCTATTATTAAGACTAAATTTTATTAACCAAATTTCGGATGCGGGTTTTCCCACAAAGATATTTTCTATTTTCAACCATTATTTTCGAAGAACAATAAAAAATTGTGAGGATTCAATTTATTGAAGGAGGGAATAATGTAACACCCCAAGATTTCATAGTGTGTTACTTCTTCAAAATAATTCAATAACCTGCACTACACGCAACACCGAGTTCAAGGGCACCATTACTTACCAAACAAGCCGTTCAAAAGAGGTTATGAATAGTATTAACTAAAATTTGAACATTATATAATATTTATAATTTTAGTATCCATATTATGAGTTTCTTATAAATAATTTAAGAACAAATTCATGTTTTCAGATAAAAGAAGTATTTTTCAAAAAATGCACTTTTACCAACTTTTAATAGTGAACCCCTTTTAAATCCAATATTTTAAACTTTTATGTATTCAATTTGACTAAATAAATTTATTATTTAGAATGGGGACATCAAAAATTTAAAATTTAATACCCCAAGATTTCACAGTATGCTTCTCTTTGAATAATACAGTAGCGTGTGTTGTACAAAACTTCGAGTTCTAACACACACTACAACCAATCAAACTAGCCGTTATGAATAGTAATACCTAATTTTTGAAATTTTATAAATTCTATCTCTCAAAATGGGCTTTAATTTTGGATTTGGAATATCGAATTTAGCCTAGGGTGAAATTTTGGTACTTTTCGGATAACTTTTATATTTTGATGAATAGTGAAAATTACTAAATTTTAATTAAAAAAAAATTTTTTAGTCAAACTAATTAATAGTGATAAATTATGAATTTGAGTGGTTTTAAATTATATATAATATATTTTTACCATTTAATACAATTTTGGTCATTTTACATATTTTCAAAATTAAACCGGACATAAACAAGTGTCAATCTTTTGATAGTTATTATATCATAAAAACACGCTTTTTGTTTTGACCACGTCAATTAATTTTAAATTAATTTTTGCCAATTATTTGATTTGAATTTGAAAAAATGGTTTCCATATTTTGATTCAAGATTTACAAATTTATTAAATAGTTATCTTTTATTTTTAGACATTTTGAATAATTATTTCGGTAAATATTTTATTTAACATGGTTAAAGGGTAAATCCGGTAAATAAGGGTAAACAATAATATTATAATAATAATAAATTACACTAAAACGTGTCCTAACCTTATTGGTGGACACATGTCCAACAATGGTCATCTTTGGGTCGATTTTGGGTCTCCATGGAGCCACTTTTATGTGATAGGGACACGTTATATTAATTAAGTTAAAGTAAATACAAAAATGACATAAGCTTATATCTTTTATAAAAACAATATTTACATAGGGTTATATATGTTATATTTTCAATTATAAATTTTCATTAAAAATATAAAAAAATTTCCTACATAATGGTATTTTATTTATAATTTTTAGGCATTGAAAAAGTAAAAATACATTTGACACAATAATGATGCAGTATTTTCCTTATTAATGAAAGAATAAAATAATTGGTATTATAAATGATAAACTAAATATAATTTGAAAGTTTCGATGACATAAAACAATTTTATGGTTAATATTCCATGTTAGGATTTCTTAAATGAATTAGTTTCTAATTAATAAAGTTGTTATGACTTTAAAAAATTCAATTCTTGAGTAGTATCAAAATTTACATAAATGAGTTTTTAAAACAAATATTATATTATTAATTTATATTCTATTCCTAAAAAATTAAGGTTAGGAAAAAGAACTTATATAATTATTGGTGTATCATTAATGGACCACGTTGGGGTATCTTGTATGTATATATTATGTTTATTAACTATATAATATAAAAATACAAAGTGACGTGGTAAATGTCAATTTAATTAACTAAGAGTTAAAACTAAAAGATAATATTAATATAATGACCCAACCCTGTCTAAAATCTATTGGTTGAAAATATTTCGACCCATCCCCACCTCAGACTTTGAATAATCTAATTTTTAGTGATTTGAAACCGAATATGTATTTATTATAAATTAATACATTATGGTTTTCCTAAAGAGCCGCTCCTCCCCCTTATAAAATGACCCAACTTTTAACCAATTCTTCACACCTTCAAAGCCTTCTGGTTCAGTCAAACCCAACCCAAATACTATCTCAACATCCCTCACTTGAACCTAGAGGCCTTAGTTTGATCATAAATCCAACCTAAGTATCCCTTTATATCCAATAAAAAGGAAGAACCCGAACAAGAGGTAATGTTTTCACCACCTTCTTAAAATTCCTTTCTTCTTCCACTTCCTTTTTCATTGTTTTTTCCATTATAAAATAATAAATCCAGTATATTCTATATAATTTGATGTTATTATAATTATGTTACAACCAAAATCATTATTCTATCCACTCTTTGAATGTCATGTCACCATATGTGCATATGTACGGATTACCGTCTCCACTTCCTGGTGTAATTGTTATTCAATACATTATTATTGGGATGGGTATAATAATGATTTTTATTTTATTTAAATAATAAATATAACATTATAAAGAATCTTTATATATGATATACCATCCTTATATATATTATTTTAATATCAAAATAATGATATTTTTTCTCGTGCGTACGTACGGATTACCGTCTCCACAACGCGATAAGATTCATTTCCAAGTTCATCATTCACCGACGATTATAAAAATATATATAACTAATAAGTATGTAATATATGAAATAATAATTCTATTAAAGAGATATATATATATATATATAAGTATTTAATGTACTTACATATATCTTATTCTCTTACTTCCGTTCAATACTATATGAAAACATAAACAACGTTTATGCGTACGTACGGACTACCGTCTCCATAAATGGTGTTTTCCATTTCATATATATGTTTATTATATATATTTATATTATAAATATATATGATATATTTATCATGTTTTATATTCTGGATGTTTTTAAATCATGATCTAAGTGATACAATCCAGAGTAATAAGATAAAACACGTATGATAAAGAAAGTGATTATTACCCAAAATGTTAATTTAACATGGAAATTATTACTAAATGGGTAGTGTAAAGTAATAAATAAATCATGTATGATATCATAAATATTAATATGGTTCTGTTATAATTTAATAACATACTACAATGTTCGTACAGGAGGTTAAACGTACCTTCGACTAAATGAAAGTGCAAGGTAAGGGGTTTTCATCTCACTCCTTATTCACGTGAGATTCATACCATATTGCCACTATTACCTTTTGTGTGGTGTATTTACTGGCCATAATTGTATTCTTTGTGTAATAAAATTTAATTTATGTGTATTTACATATTCATTTTATGATACCTCTTTTATAGGGTGTATGTAACGTAAGTTACCAAATTGGTAAGGGTTAATTTCAAAATCACTTTATTATTTGAGGTAGTTTTTATGTAAGTATCTACTGGGACATATTTATTATCCATGTCCATGTATCATGAATGAGTTTTCAAATGGATTCTTTTAAGTGATTTTTTTACTAAAACATCATTTTAAATGTTTTAAAATTTTATTCTTATAAATCTTTTTCATTAATGTCCATGTCTTCAAAATGGTTTTTAAGGATTTATTTATATGGACATGAATGTTTTTAAAATGTTAATTCCTTTCAAAAGTTTCAAAGTGGTATGGTACACATTGATTCAATAATTTCTTTAAATGACTTCTTTTCTAAATGGTGTGACTTTTAAATGTTTTCATGAAAAATGGGTATTTCTCTCAAAGTGTTTTACAAATCATTTTCATCTATGTCAAAATACTTTAAAGGATTTTAAACTTGTTTTGAAGTTGATTTATCATGATACGAGTCTTCCATATTATGTTGATGGTTTTGTGATATGTTTTACTGTGGATGTTTTATTTTTATACCATTCATGGTTTATGAGTAAAGTATTGACATTTTGTATGCTAATTATAATACGAATGTTTATGTTATGTTGAAACTTCTTCATATGAGAAATGCATTGGACTTAATAAGTGATGGGTGGATCCCGCTATAGCTCCTTGATGCATCGGTATGTCCCATGAGACAAACTAGTGTCTTGTCATGAGACCTTGAAAAAATATTATTTGTAGTCTTGGCACGAGGCCATGGCTACATGGTTATGATAGTCTGGCATTATGCATTCCATCATTATGAAAGTGGTTAGTGATATTGCATGTGATTATTCGACTAGCAGAATATCAATGTGAATAAGTGAATGGCATTATTTCATTTTATTTTTGTCATATTATGCTGAAGTTCAAGTTTAGAAGGCTTTTTTTAGTTATAAATTGCCTTACATGTTTATGCTTATTTCTGAAAGATTCCTCTGCATTGCTTACCATTTCTGAGCGTTTGAGCTCACCCATTTCTATGTTTTATTTTTCCAAGGATTCCAAGAAGTGTATTGTGATTGATATGCAGGGTTAAGACAAGCGAATAATGGCGTTCATAATGATTATTAATTTTGTTTTGTATCTCTTAAAGTACAATATAGCATTCATGTATGTAATCTATTTTCCAAGACTGCTAAACTAATCAGTCCTTTGGAACTTAGTTCCTTGTAATCATGCCAATTTATTAAAATAATTCACTGAATCTGGGTAACTGGGGTTGGGGCGTTAGATGGAGGATATCTATGGTGGGGCTCACATAGGCTTTAAACCCCCTTTAACCCCCATTTATGTTGGATGAAACCATTGAACTTCCTCCACTAATTAATTGGCTATCTGCCCACCTTATTTAAATGGGTTGTCTCTTTTAATTAACCAGAACCTTTCGAATTGTGGTTCCAACAAATAATAGACGTCATTTCCATCTATTATTTTGGTTGGAATGCTTATTTCTATTTGGTGGAGCATTTGGGAGAGGAGTTGAAGAGTGATGAAGAACGTCTCTTCCACCAACAATGAATGACAAACACCTGCATCCTTCTTCAATCAGAAAAAAGGAGGGAGTTCTGTTATTGAAGAACACCGACAATGCCATACTCGGATTATTTATTTCCGACATCAGTGAATCGATGTCTACCCTTTTCCCGCAACTTCTTCAACCATTATTGAAAAATGAGGTAGGAGATTTTAGTTGATTTCTTTTTCGTTCATCACCTTTCAATATTTTGGAATGTGAAATGCTGATTGATAACGCCATACTGAGGAGGTCTCAGACCGCACGAACCCAACCCAACCCTCCCCCTATGTTGTTATCTTTTGTAGATGATGGTGGCAGCACAACAGTACCACTAGAGGAATGGACCATGGAAAAAGAAACGGTGGCCAGCGACGTGCCGACTGTGAAGAAACCAGCGGTGCAAGGCTGTCAGGTCACCAAGAGGGTGCGGCACCTCCGTGCCACGTTGAAGGAGTGACGCAGCCAAGGCAGGCCGCGACAGATGTGTGTGGCACCGTTACGCCATGCAGTGGTGTAGAACCACGACCAGGGCGGTCTGCGGTGGAGGGGGCAGCGTCGTCGCACTGTGCCGATGGTGCAGAGCGGCAGGCCGCTCGGCCAGCCAGGAAGAGAGGGACCCCGTTGGTTCCCCCATGTGTTGGACTGGTGCCACATGGTGCATGTTGGAGCTCAACCGGAACAACAAAGCTGTTAGGGTTCCAAGGGGGCACGTGAATTCCCCCTGGCTGCATCTTAGGTGGACCCCAAGAGCCGTCGGGCCGCCGAGCCGGGCCGCCCTATGGCCAAGCGGCCCATCCGGGTCAGGCTGCCCATCTGGGCCGGACGTCCTTCGGGCCGGGCCACCATCGGGGTGGGCCACCCTCGGACCAGCCCCCCCCCCCCTCGGTTCGGGCCGCCTTTGGGCCCGGCCGCCCCCACGGGCTGACCCGTTCCCTCGGACCGGGTCAGACCCCGGTCCAGACAGGGTCGGGCCGGATCGAGCTGACGGGGTAGGACAGGTCCCGGACGCGCTATGGCCAGTTTGCATCCTTTCGCCCGGTCCCAGACCTGCTATGGTTGGGTTGGTTTGAACCTAAAATCCAACCGGGCCCCTGGAATGGAAATGCCAATAACTCACAGACTGGGCATCCGATTACCGCGCCTTCTGTTGTGTTGAGACACCTATGACGTTGTAGACCTTGAGATACTTCTACAAGGGACTTCATGACAGTTGGAGTAATGACTAGTTGTTTGTGGAGAGGATCCTCCTAGAGATGACAATCCAGAGTATAGATACCTAGTAGTAGGATGAGACCTGACTACTATTGACCTATCGGCTCAGAGTGTTTCAACTAGCCCAGTGGGAAGAGCCTCTATGATGCAGCCGACCCATAGTGGGGAGCGCCTCTATGTGATGCGGCATACCCATGGTACTCAACAGGAGTAGTAACTTAGCAGGATACCAGGGGGAGCGCCTTTGTGTGATGCGAGAGACCCACAGTGGGGAGTGCCTCTATGTGACGCGACAGACCCATGGTACTCGACAGGAGGAGTACCACAATAATCCAGGACAGTGGAATGTGCCTCTATGTGATGTTGCAGGCCCATAAATACTCTATATAGGAGGAGTAAAACAGTATCCGAGGTTTCAAATGATTGACTGGAAGTGTTACACGTTACCACCATAGATTAAAATCTTAGTTTTGAGCTGAGTTAATGAATTATGTGTTTTCTTCATGATTGATATGGGTTACTAAATAACATAGTTACATGTATGGGTATATACCTATTTAAGGGTTATCCGTTGATTTCTTAATTTTTGGTTATCCTTGTTGGATTTTGTGAGACCATTAGGGTCTCGGGGTCCCTACATTGTGTCGTTATACTCACCCATGTACAATTTATTCCCGAACCTCATTGTGTTTGTTGCCGAAGACAAACAACTCTGATCGGGGGAGAGAGTAGCAGAACTGGATAGTACCCACAGGTGGACCACTCGGTGAGACGTACACAGAGCGGTTGGACGGACGTGGAGTGCTGAGGAGGCCATCTTTACCTACCCTTCAGGTTGGAATCCCCGCAGGATGACCAATAACTTCTTTTCTTTGTTTCATAAGTTGTACTAGCTTTAAGTTATATTGTACTTTACTGTTGGGATTTATATCCATCCCCATTACTTTCAGAACTCTCTTTTGTATACAGTTTCACATAGTGTTTTACTTCCACCTGTGTACTCTGATGTGTTTGTTTACTATTTTAAAGGCAATGCCTTCCCCGTTTGAGGATTTACGCATTTGGTGCTAGTCGCCAGCCCCTGGCCTACGGAAGGCGGGTTTGGGGTAGTAACGATACTTGTATTAGGGGATGGGTCATTAAAAATTGGTATCAAAGGAGTCGGTTCTGCTACAAAACATAGAACTCTGATCTTTTTTTTCTATGAAGAAATAATGTTAAGGTTACTAAGAGTGGTTTTTAGTTCTGGTAGTCCAGTGTTGGTGCGGGCGGTCGTCGTATCCATACACCAGGACCCTGAATACTGATTTCTGACGTAGTACACAAAAATACATATTGCATGCATGCCGTTAAAAGTTTTCCTAAATCTACTGAAATAGGTCAGCTCACTAGGTATAAACATTAGACTGTGTCACATGTGTTTATTTCAGAATGCCTCCCCACGGATGACCAGTTAGAGCCCCGAGAGTCGTACGCTCTGACAGCCCACTGAGTGAAAAGGCTTCGGTGCATGGTCCTTTACCAGCAGAGACACCAGAGGTACCACTTCCCGTATTTCCACCGATGCCACCAGCCCTTGCAGTAGACGATGCACACCGCTTGAGCATGTTTGATGTGTTTCAGCGCCGGAGGCCACCTAGGTACCGGGGAGAGACGGACCCAAAGCCTACTGAGGATGGGTTGGAGGCTGTGGTTAGAGACTTCGTGCTAGTTGGGACACCAGCAGACCTCATGGTGATCGTTTCTCTGAGTCTTCTTCAGGCAGCAGTGGGCAGATGGTGGATCCTAATTCTCTAGGTGCACGACGAGGCAACACTATTATGGACAGACTTCGAGAGCTTGTTCTAGGAGGAGTTTGTTTCAGTGACTCTTCACGCAGCGAGGATACAAGAGATACTTCATCTGCAGTAGGGCAGCAGGACAGTAGAAAAGTAATCTGTGAGGTTCAGGGACCTCTCGCGTTACTCCACTGATTTAACACACTGAGATTTTATGAGATATATTATTTTTAATTTCTTTGATGTCTTCAATTATACACTACACCAAGATTAGGTTGTACTATATGAAACATTGTATTATCTTGCAGTATACGCAACACTTTTCTAGGCTCGTTTTACACAAAAATTCGTGTTCGTTTTTGGAAATTATTCTACGGAACATTAAGTATAGATTTTGTTTAATGTATAAATGAAATAAGTTTTGATTATGTTATACGCAACACCAAACAGAGAGTTCAATACACGCAGCCCTGACTTGGCTTGCATTACACACAATCAAGACCTTCTTCGATATCATGTGTAGTACACAATACCAAGTTTCATTAAACGAGATATTATTATAATATTATTGTGAACTAGCCATTATGAATAGTAATACCCACTTTTTGAAATTTTATAAATTTTATATTTCAAAATGGACTTCATTTTTGGATTCAGAATATCGAAATTAGCCTAGGTTCAATTTTTGGTATTTTTCTGAAAACGTTCAATTTTTGATGAATAGTAAAAACACTGGGTTACTATTTCAAAACCGAAATTTTATTTAAATAATTATTTATTTTATTTAAATTTATTTTAGGTCAAATTTGATATATAATACCTATATAAGTTCAATTTAGTTCATTTGTGTCATTTTATAATAATTTGAGATATATAAAAATTTTACTGATCTTTTCACCATCTTTTACCCACCTCCTATGAGAATTTGAAATTTTACATGAAACAAATTTTACCATTTCTGTGAGTGGAATTTTGAAAATCCGAGATACGCAGTTAATAACAATGAGTAAAATGTGGTTCAATAAGATAAAGAAAATTTGGTTAATAGTAACATTTTACTTTTATTTACCACGGTTAAAGGAAAATACTGTTGTTAAGGGTTAAAATGATATTATTATTACCCTTAAACTTTTCCTAATTCTATTGGATAAATGTAATTCGACCAAAAACAACCTTATGAAGAAAATATTACCCTTTAGGTCCACTAGGATTACATTAGGACACTTATTATTATTTTATTTAAAGAAGAGTTAAAATAGTTAAAATCAATGTTTAATAACTAAAACATTTTTTATATTAGGTTATACATAAGATAAATTCGAATATAAATATTAATTAGAAATATAAATAAATTTCAGAAATAATGATATTTACATTATAATTTTTAAAAATTTAATAACTTAATTTATTTATGACACAATGACAATGCAGTAATTACATTATTAATGAAATATTAACATAATTGATGTTATAAATACCCAAATAAATGTAAATTTAGACTTTTTATGAATTCCACTAATTTTATAGGTTAATATGACATGTTATTATTGATTCAATTAACTTTTTTGGAACTAATCATGTTATTATTACTTTCAAAAAAACAATTACAAAATAGTGTCAAAATTTACATTAAATAGTTTTTCTAAAAAATATTATATTATTAATTGTTATTATATTCCTAAAAATATATGGTTCATCCAAATGACTTAAATAAGGTGATATATATTAATAATGAACCACTTGGGGTTCTTTTGTATTGTTATAGTATGTTTTTTAACAATATATTGTAAGAAAACAAGAAGACACGGTAAAAGTTAAATTAATTAACTTAGAGTTAAATCTAAATGATAAGGATAAAATAGTAACCTAAACTTGTCTAAAACCTATTGGTTGAGATTATTTAGACCCATAACCACATTATGTTCTAAATAAATCAATTTGGAGCTATTATAAACCGAATATGAGTTTATTATAAAATAATATTTTATGTTTTTTCAAAGGTTCCCCTCTTTTCCCGTATAAAAAGGGAACTCCTTCCCTCTTCTCTTCACACCCTTTTGAGCCTTGAAGCTCGGAAAAACCCTACTAATTTCTCTTCTCATAATATCTAGTTATATCATAGTGGTTCTGGTTTTCTCAAAAAACCAACTCTATTGCCCAAGGAAGAATTTTAAAGGAGGTGTGTCGAGGAAGAGGTAATCCCTTCTACCGACTCTTTCAGGTTTCTTTCTTCTTATACATCATATTATTTAGTTGTTTCATTATAAAGTAATAAAATCAGTATTAAAATATACTGATATGTTATTATAAATATGAAAAAACCCTATTTCACCTTCTATCCATTCTACGGAAAATGAAATCACCGCGCGTGCGTACGCACCATATACCATCTTTACGCTGTGGTGTAATCAGTTTTTTCACCACCACCTTACTTCGATGGGTATAATGGTGTAAAGGATAACTATATATGATTATTATAACATAATACAGATTCTAATATATTATATCATCCACTCCAATTCCATTCAATAAATATGGGAATGATATCATCGCTCGTGCGTACGTACGGATTACCATCTCCTCGACGCGATGAGATTCATTTTCCATGTTAAAAATTCAAGAATGATTATAAATTATATATAATAAGTAATAATGAAATATATTACATAATAATTCTACTAGATTTATATATATATATATATTTATTCCATCTACTAAATTCCATTCAATACAATAAGGATACGAAAAACAGCGTTCATGCATACGTACGACCTACCCTCATCATGAACAGTGTATTTCATTTCATTTATATATGAAATATATATATATATATATACTGAATATATATGATATATAAATCATTATTGACATTCTGGAAGTAAGTAAAACATGATATAAGTAATAATAATATCAAGAACAACAAGTCCAAACACGTACGATAAATAAAATGAATTTACCCAAAACACTGCTTTAAAATAGAATTTACAATACAACGGTTAATATAAAGTAATAGGTTAACCATATATGATATAATAAAAATGAATATGATTCTGTAATAAGTCAATTAAATTATTTAAATCATTATATAGGAGTTTTGGATACGTACGAAGCATATCGCACCTAAGGTAACAGATAATTATTCCAATCTCGTTCTTATCCGAGATTGTTTATCCGTAAGTATTCACAGGGGTTATTGTTATAATCAATGTCCATGTTTTCTAAAAGAGTTTTTATGTATGTTTAATGTCCTTTTTACCCATTTTTGACTTTTACCACCTGTTATTAATGGAATATTTCTTTTGATTACCATACGAGGAACTTTTTGACTTTTTCGACAAAATAATGAGGAGATTGTTTTTTAACATATACGACATGAATGGATTTTTACGGTTTCATAACACCTTATTTTCATGAAGCTTACTCTATAATATTTAATGACTATTTTCAAAAAAATCCTCTTCTTTTAAAATTTCATGGAATTTTGTGAAAAGAATATGATTTTGAATAAGAAAGGATATCTTCCTCAAGAATTTATTTCATGTGTTTTATCAAATCCATTTTCTATATAAGATGACATTATTTCATATATGTATGTTTCAAGTATAATGTCTCTATGATTTACATTAATTCACTTCTCTGATGATGAAATGATATCCATTTGTTTTATAAGGATTATGTTATGATGGGATGATGTTTATGAAACCCATTTTATTCTTTGGGTTATGATGAATGATTTATGTTTATGTTGTGGCACATGTAAGAGAGATTTAATTATGAGATGGGTGGGACCTATATCTCTCTACAATGCATTGGGTAGAGATTTATATCTCATGAAATTTACATGGCCGAAATGGTAAGTTAATCTGGCTCAGTGTTATAGGACTAAAACGAGGAGTGAACTCAATTCAGAAAGGGAATTTTTCCACTAAGATGGTCTTGGAAGCAATGCCTTGGATACTATGGAAATCATATCATGTTCTTAATGGTTTTCCACAATTAAATGTTTTATTACCATGATATTTTATAATGATTGCTGTTCCATTATGACATATCCCTTACGTACTGCCAAGATTTATTTCACAACTCAAGATTTTGATGTGTAAACTTTATGTTCATGTTTTTATGTTCAAATGTATATGGTTTGATTTATTTTCTCCATACATAACCTTACTGAGCATTTGAGCTCACCCTTTATATGTTTTATTTTCCCCAGGATATAAAGAAATTTTTTTGGTAAGAAAACAAAATGGGAAGTTCTTTATGGGAGATGTTGATGATCTTTCACCATGATTAGTAGATTATGTTCCGAGTTTCCAAAGACACTAAACTATTACAGTCCTTATGTGTTTGTTTTCGTTATGTATTAATTATTCCGCAAAAGTAATGTAATGTCCATGTACATCAAGATTTGGGTCTCTACATTTGGTATCAGAAAAAATGTTTAGATAACCTTTGGAAACTAGGATGAGAAAACTTTAGTGAAATCATTAAAGGTATTTGTAAGGTATCCCTAGGGATGTCCCTATGGTTAAATATAAGTATAGGTTATATTCCTAGAATTAATATAACAATATTATAATTAAACCTAACATGTTAGATATTGATGGTACTCTCCCTTTATTAAGTTGTTTTCCCTAGCATGATTTTTGCCTCTCACGCTATTCTTTTGGGGTTTTAGATGATGAATGGAACCCGAAGGAACCATATTGATCAATGTAATGGACAATGTAATGATTGTCCTCCTGAACAAACCAATTTTATGGGAGATGAAGTGAAAAATCTTATTTCTTTTCTTACACAAGCTATGAATGATTTTGGACTTCCAAATGAGTAGAGAAAGGAACAATATTCTATTGAGTCCTTCATGAGGCAACGTCCACCTTCTTTCAGTGGGACTTCTAATAAACTTGTTGCAGAACAATGGATCAGTACCATTGGAATGATATTTTCCATACTTCACTGTTCGGAACATCAAAAAGTCATTCTGGATATTTACTGTTTAGAAGGTGAAGCAGACCAATGGTGGAGTCTAATTAAGAATACGAGGCCACGAGATGAAATTGAATCCATGGAATGGGATGAGATCAAGAACTTATTTTTCAACAAGTAGTTCCCTCGTATTATTTGAACAAAGATGGAAAAGGAGTTCCTTGAGCTTAAGCAAAACGATGATGAATATGTTGGTATATAAAAAGTGAATTTTACAAGTCTTTAAAGGTATGCATCTAGATTTATCATCCAACCTGAAAGTGAAGTTGACCGATTCTTTAGTGGCTTAAAACCAAGTCTTTGAAGGGCATTAGCGATAAGATACTTCAGTAGCTATTGAGAAATTGTGCGTTGTGCTATCATGGTAGAACTGGAAGTTGGTGTTACATATCCATCTCATGGTTTTGACAAGAAACGAAAGATGGAATTCAAGTAGAAATCTCTGAACAATGGTGAAAAGAAGATGAATGTTTCTTTATGCTCAAATTGTGGATAGAAGTATGGTGGAGATTGTCTTAAAGGTACTAGAAAATGTTTTAAGTGTGGAAAAGAAGGTCATTGATTAGTTGAGTGTTGAAATAATAGAAAAAAGTTATCTAATGATTTGAATAGAGAAAAGATTACATAGGATTCTCCACCAACACTTCAATGCTAAAATTGGAATGAAATGGGGAAATATGCTAATAAATTCCCAAATCATAGGGTTAATGATGATCAACGTGAGAAACCTTTTAAGGAAAAGGATAAAGGGAAGTCACATGAAATCACTATTTGTAATTTTGAGTATGAAAATGATGTTGTGTAATGATTAAGTGTTTATTTAATGGGATTTCAAAATACAATCATGGAATCACATTTATGGTATCGTGGAATTTTGGAATATCTATGTATTGGTTTTCAATATTTATACGGTACCGGTAACCATGAAAAGTGATTGAAATATTTTTGGAGAGAAGATGATATGCACATAATGAAGGGATAATGAAAAAAATGAAATGATCTCATGACTGATATAAGGACAAAGTTATATCATGGTTTTAGTATATAGAAATTTTGATATTTTCATATGTGGAAAGTGTTAAATTTTCAGAGAATTAATGTTTTCACTAAGGTTCAATGGATATTAATTTTTGAAGAGAATACATGATTAAGGTATTAACATGTTTGGATTGTGACCAAAATGATATATCGTATGATATATGGCAGATACATGATGGTATTCACATGCTCGGTAACTCACATTTCTCGTAATTGTTTTCCTTATTCTATGATCTTGGCAGAAGTATTTTGGATAAGACTAAAGATTGGAATGGATTATGTTGGACATAAGTTAGTATTTTCTAAGGTTAGAACTTTTTTCGATATTATTTTTCTAATGTTATAATAGTGTAAAAGGTCAACCTGCAGGACGAGCGACAACCCATCGCGTCAGACAAGGCTATGGGAATTGAACCCACAACCTAAGTGTGACAAGCCTATATCACCTACCACTAGCCTACAGGAAGTCCCTGTTTAGTATAAAATAGTTTTATTATATTAGGAAGTATTATATATGATGTATAAGTCCATGTAAGGAACCATATATGATTAATCTCACTATAGATGGACCTATGTATTTTTGAATACTTTTTCTAACCTTTTGTTTGAGACAGATGGAATGACCCATCATTCTATCACATTATCTGATAACACTTCATGAATGAAAAATTCAACATCATTTATTTAAGAGAATATGTTGAAATTGTCCAAGGAACGACCAATACAGAGATTATACCAAAATAAAGTACGTATTTCTTCTAATTCAAATTCTTCAACTTTAGGAAAATGATCTTGAAAACCAAAAATGTTGTCCTAGTGCCCTTATATCAGATGAATCATATTGTACCATAAATCATCATAAATTTATGGTGTTTTTATTGTTGGATTTTTCATAGCCATGTCCTCTACCACTCTTCATTTGAAGTTGATGGTTATATTTTTCTTCCATATCCATATTTTCACCCATGTAGTCCTTTGTGGAAACCCAATGCTGAGATACTTTGGGTGATTGTAATGATTCTAACAACCATTTTTAAAATGACATTTTAGTATTCGTTTTTACGATTTGGGTTTTTATTAAAGAAACTTTCAAGTAGTAAACCATTTATAACCTCAATGACTTTCTAGGGCAAAATTCATTTTAAGGGGGGTAGAATGTAACACCCGAAAATTTTATGAGATATATTAATTTTAATTTCATTGATTTCTTCTATTATACAATATAACAAGATTATCTTGTATTATACGCAACCCCGTATTAGCTTGCAGTATACACAATAATATTCCTGGATCGTCTTACACAAAAATTCAAGTTCGTTTTGTGGAAATTATTCTACACAACATTAATTATAGATTTTGATTAATGTATAAATGAAATAAGTTTTGATTATGTTATACGCAACACCCAAAAAGTCTTTCACTACATGTATCCTTGACTTGGCTTGCATTACACGCAATCAATACCTTCTTTGATAGCATGTGTAGTACACAATACCTTGTTTCACTAAACGAGGTATTATTAAAATATTATTATAAACTAGCCATTATGAATAGTAATACCCAATTTTTCAAATTTTATAAATTTTATCTTTCAAAATGGACTTCATTTTTGGATTCAGAATATCTAAATTATCCGAGGGTGAATTTTTGGTATTTTTCTGAGAAATTTCGATTTTTGATGAATAGTGAAGACATTGAGTTGCTATTTAAAAACTGACTTTTTTATTTAAAAAATTATTTATTTTATTTAAATTTATTTTAGGTCAAATTTGATACATAATACCTATATAAGTTTAATTTAATTCATTTGATTCATTTTATAATAATTTTAGATATATAGAAATTTTATTGAACTTTTCACCGTCTTTTACCCACCTCCTAGGAGAATTTAAAATTTTACATAAAACATAATTTTTCCACTTCTGTGAGTGAAATTTTGAATATACTAGAGACAAAGTTAATATCAAAGTGTAAAATTTGGTTCAATAAGATAAAAATAATTTTTGGTTAATAATAACTTTTTACTTTTATTTACAACGGTTAAAAGTTAATAGGGTAATTAAGGGTAAAAATGATATTATTATTTCCCTAACACATATCCTAATACTATTGGATATGTTTAATTAGACAAAAAAAACCATAGGAATAAAATATTACCCTTTAGGTCCACATGGATTAGATTAGTACACACATTATTATTTTATATAAAGAAGAATTAAAATAGATAAAATCAATGTTTAATAACTAAAACATTTTTAATATAGGGTTATACATAAGAAAAATTAGACTATAAATATTAATTAGAAATATAAAAATATTTAATACATAATGGTATTTTATTTATAATTTTTATACATTTAATAATTTAATTTATTTATGACACAATGATGATGCAGTAATTCCCTTATTAATAAAATATTAACATAATTGATGTTATAAATACCCAAATAAATGTAATTTGAGACTTTTTATGAATTTAACTAATTTTATAGGTTACTGTGACATGTTAGTATTGATTAAATTAACTTTTTTCGAACTAATCATGTTATTATAATTTTAACAAAAATCAATTACCAAATAGTGTGAAAATTGAAAAAAATAGTTTTTAAAACAAATATTATATTATTAATTGTTATTATATTTCGAAAAAATCTAAGAATCGGCCAAATGACTTAGATAAAGTTATATATATTAATAATGAACCACTTGGGGTTCTTTTGGCTTGTTATAGTATGTGTATAAAACATATATTTTAAGAAAAGAAGAAAACACGGTAAAAGTTAAATTATTTAACTTAGAGTTAAATCTAAATGATATGGTTAAAATAGTAACCTAAACTTGTCTAAAACATATTTGTTGATAGGATTTAGACCCATCCCCTCTTTATATTCTTAATAAATCAATTTGTATCTATTATAAACCGAATATGACTTTATTATAAAATAATATTTTATGTTTTTCCAAAGGTTCCCCTCTTATCCCTTATAAAAAGGGCACCCCTTCCCTCTTCTCTTCACACCCTTTTGAGCCTTGATTCTCGGCCCAAAGATGAAAATGTTTCTTCTCAGCCTCTATAGTTATATCATATATGTTCTGGTCTTCTCAAAATATCAACTCTAGTTCCCTAAGAAGAAGTTTAAAGGAGGTGCGTCGAGGAAGAGGTAATCTCTTCTACCGACTATTTCATGTTTCTTTCTTCTTATACTTACTCTTCGTTATTTTTTTCATTATAATGTAAGAACATATGTATTACTTATATACTGATATGTTTTTATAAATATGAAACAACCCTATTTCACCTTTTATCCATCCTACAGAAAATGAAATCACCGCGCGTGCGTACGTACGGAATACCGTCTCCACGCCGTGGTGTAATCAGTTTTTTCACCACCACCATACTTGGATGGGTGTAATGGTGTAAAGGATAAATATATAATATTATTATAACATCATACTGATTATAAGATATTATATCATCCACTCCAATTCCATTCAATAAATATGGGAATGATATCATCGCTCGTGCATATGTACAAATTACCGTCTCCACAACGCGATGAGATTCATTTCCATGTTAAAAATTCAAGAATGATTATAAAGAATATATAATAAGTAATCATGAAATAAATGACATAATATTGCTACTATATTTATATATATATATATATGTATGTCATTTATTTAATTCCATTCAATTCAAAAAGGTTACGAAAAACAGCGTTCAAGCGTACGTACGGCCTACCGTCTGCATGAACGGTGTATTTCATTTCATTTATCTATCTATTATATATATATATATATACAGAATATATATGATATATAAATCATTATTTACTTTATGGATGTAAGTAAAACTTGATATAATTAATAATAATATCAGGAACATCAAGTCCAAACATGTACGATAAATGAAATGATTTTACACAAAACGCTGCTTTAACATAGAATTTACAGTAGAACGGGTAATATAAAGTAATAAGTGAACCATATATGATATCATAAAAATTAATATGATTATCTAATAATTCAATTACATTATTTAAATCATTATACAGGTGGTTCGGATATGTATGAAGCATATCAGACCTAAGGTAAGGGATAATTATTCCAATCTTGTTCTTATCCGAGATTGTTTATTCGTAAGTATTTACTGGGGTTATTGTTATAATCCATGTCCATGAATTATAAAAGTGTTTTTATGTATTTTTAAAGTCCTTTTACCCATTTTTTACTTTTACCACATGTTATTAAAGGAATATATCTTTTTTTACCATACGAGGAACTTTTTGACTTTTCCGACAAAAGAATGAGGAGAATATTTTTTTAACTTATATGGAAAGAACGTATTTTTACGGTTTCATAACACATTATTTTCATGAGGCTTACTCTACAATATTTCATGACTATTTTCAAAAAAAATCATCTCCTTTTAAAAATTCATGGCATTTTGTGAAAACAATATGATTTTGAATAAGAAAGGATATTTTCCTCGAGAATTTAATTCAAGTGTTTTATCAAAACCATTTTCAATATAAGATGAAATTATTTCATATGGGTATGTTTCAAGTATAATGTCTCTATTATTAACATGGTTTCAAATCTCTAATGATGAAATGATATCCATTTGTTTTATATGTATTATGTTATGATGGGATGATGTTTATGAAACCCATTTTATTCTTTGGGTTATGATGAATGATTTATGTTTATGTTGTGGAAAAAGTAATAATGATTTCATTATGAGATGGGTGGGACCAATATCTCCCTATAATGTATTGGTTAAAGATTTATATCCCATGAGATAGACATGGCTAGAATGGTAAGATAGTCTGGTTCAGTGTTACAGGACTGGAACGAGGAGTGAACTCGATTCAGAAATGGACTTTGACCACTAAAATGGTCTTGGCTGCAATGCCTTGGCAACTATGGAAATCATATCATGTGCTTAATGGTTTGACACAATTAAATGTTTTATTCCCATGATATTTTATCATTATTGATTTTCCTTTATGACTTATTCCTTATGTACTACCAAGATTTATTTCACAACTCAATATTTTGATGTGTAAACATTATGTTCATGTTTTTATGTTCAAATGTATATGGTTTGTTTTATTATCTCCATGCATACCATTACTGAGAATTTGATCTCACCCTTTATATTTTTTCTTTTTCCTAGGATATAAAGAAAGGTTTTATGTAAGAATACAAAAGGAGAAGATCATTCACCACGATTAGAAGATTATGTTCTGATTTTCCAAAGACACTAAACTATTACAGTCCTTGTTTTTTTTTTGTTTTTGATATGTATTATGTATTCCAAAAAAATAATGTAAGGTCCATGTACATCAAGCTTTGGGTCTCTACAACTGATATGGTACATGACCCATTCTTCAGGGCACAGACCATCGAGTAGGGGATCCGATGAGAGATCAGAGCCACAATGATCTCCCTCAGCATCCCGACGCAGGCGGGGGTGTTAGAGAGAGCCCTCCTAGTTGAGAGTTTCCTTGCTGAGCAGTCTCCAGCGGCAAGACCCACTACTAGTCAACATGCAGCGGAGTCTTTTGAATATTTCACTAGACAGATGATGCAAAGGTTCAAGGGGACCAAACCCATGGGTGAACGACCGCAGTTTTCTAGATCTATTATACTGGGCACCCAGGGCAGTGACATATATGCCAGGAGCAGACAATGTTACTCATGCGGTGGGTAGGGTCACTTAGCACATGACTGTCCAACCTGCCGTTTAGATGATCAGAAGACAGTTGAGGGACCTCTAAGACAGAGGCAGAGGTTCGATCAAGGTAGTCTGCATGGAGCTGGAGGACGTGGAAGTGGAGCTGGTCGTGCAGCTGGCGGCGGATGACTTTACGAGATGTTACTACCACCTCCACTAGGAGGAACACCTCGACCACAGGGAGATGGAGGACAGGGAAGAGCACAAATTCAAGAAACTATGGCATATGACCATGGCACTCCAGATATGATTCGAGGTATGATCTGTGTCAACTCCACCTTAGCTGCAGTCCTTATAGACACAGGTTCCAGTAATTCTTTCATAGTCACTGACCTTGTTCGGAGCTCGGAGATTCCGAAAGATCCGTTGGCTCAATCCTTACGTCTAGAGAGTCCTATGAGAGTAGGCCTGATGATTATTCAATGGTGCGGGAATTGTGAGCTTACTCTAATAGGTGAGAGATTTGGCTTGGATCTCCTCGCAGGGGCGTCGATTCCTTACGACTTCATCTTGGGTATGGACTAGTTATCTATAGTCCATGTTTAGATTTACTATATTAGGAGCAATGTGCAGTGTTTCTGCAAAGATGGGACCAGGTTTACCTTCACCGGCGAGAAGGGAACCTTTTCAGCATATGACAGACTTACTCAGAGGAAGGTGCAGCCAATCACTAATCATTTGGCCTACCATACCATTAGAGTAATTGATATGGAGAGTCTGACCTATCCTATATAGGTGGACTAGTACAAAGATTTTTTCCCTGATGATGTTCCAGGACTACATCCTCGCAGAGAGGTGGACATATACATTGAACTGTACCCTAGGATGACACTAATATCTACTCTAGCATAACGGATGGCTCCTGCTGAGCTTTATGAGATGCGGGTACAGCTGGAGGACTTGTATGGGAAGGGATTCATCCGGCACATGGTTTCTCTATGGGCCGGCCCGATTCTATTCACCAAGAAGGCGGATGGGAGCTTGAGGCTTGGTTTCAACTACCGTCGCCTGAACATGGTGACCGTAAAGAAGAAGTACCCACGACCAAGGATTGACGACCTATTTGATCAAACCAAGGGAGCACGATGGTTCTTGAAGATAGATCTCAGATCAAGCTATCAGTAGCTTAGAGTTCGAGACGAGGATGTGCAGAAGATGAACTTCAGGTGTCGGTATAGCCACTATGAGTTTTTGGTTATTCCCTTCGGCATAACCAATTCTCCAGAAGTGTTCATGATTATTTTTAACATGATCTTCCATCCTTACCTTGATCGCTTTGTCGTGGTATTCATCGATGACATTATGATCTACTCGACTACTGAGGAGGAGCATGCCTACCATTTGTAGATAGTATTGGACACACTACATGAGCACCAGCTTTATGGTAAGCTCTCAAAGTGCTAGTTTTGGATTCGAGCGGTTCACTTCATGGGACATGTCATCTTGGAGGCTAGAGTTGCAGTTGATCGAGTGAATATTGAGGCGGTACTTTCTTGGGAGCCACCCATGAGTGTGACAGAGGTACAGAGTTTCCAGGACTTGGATGGATGTTATCGGAGGTTCATTCCAGACTCTCCAGAGTTGCAGTACCAATATCATCCTTGAATAAGAAGGGGGAACCCTTCATGTGTTCGGAGAGATGCCATCAGAGCTTTCAAGAGCTAAGGTAGAGGATGACTACTGCCCCCTTGATGAGTCTTCTAGAGGAAGGCGTAGGGTAAATAGTCTACAACGACACATCAGGGAACAGAATTAGGTGTTTCTTGATGTAGGAGAGAGCTGTGATAATGTATGGTTCTCAGAAGCCGAGACACCATGAGAAGAACTACACTACACCTGACCTAGATATAGAAACATTGGTGTTTTCCGTGAAGATGTGGAGACACTATCTGATGCAGTGCGTTTCACAGTTTACTCTGATCATAAGAGACACAGGTAGATCTTCTCTATGTAGACCTGAACCCGAGACAATGACATTGTCTTGATTTCCTACAGGACTATGACATCAAGATAGTATATACTCCTGGGATGGGGAACATTGTTGTGGATGTACTCAGTAGGAGATCTGGTAAACAGCTGCTAGGAGAGGCGACAGAGCAGCTGGCTGCTTTACAGATTTCCTTTGTGGACATGGATATAGCAGCCTATCTATAGTCTCTTGCATTCACTCCTCCAATTATTCAGGGAGTTAGGGAGTCACGACATGGAGAAACTGGCTTCGAGACACGACATGTTCATTTATCCATAGGACATGCGCATGATGGATTTTATGAAGGTGGGGAGCACGTCATCCTTTTCATAGGACATATAATGGTTCCAGTGTTAATTCAGGAAGAAGTACTGAGGGAGTTTCACACGTCCCCTCAAGAGGTACATCCAGGATGGGTGAAAATGTACCAGGACCCCATACAACAGAACTGCTGGCTAGGTATGAAGAAGTTTGTAGCTGAGTTTGTCCAATGGTGCCTCACTATTCAGTACGTGACGGTGGAGCACCAGGTACCAGCAGGCTTGGTTTGGCCCTTAGAAGTCCCAATGTGGAAGTGGTATGGGATATCCATGGACTTCTTGTAGGGTCTTCCATATACATCCAGGAGTCAGGATTCGATATGGGTGATCATTGACCAACTCACCAAGTCGGCCCTCTTCCTAATGATCATAGAGAAGGGCTCAGTAGAGAGATTATGATTCCTAACAGTGTACAAGATTATGCATTTATATGGAGTACCTTCTTCTATTATCTCTGATCGTGACACATGATTTAATTCTTGGCTATGGAAGGGGTTGCATGAGGCATTTGGGATGCAGCTACCTCTGAGCACCGCTTCCATCCTTAGATAGATGGTAAGACTGAGTAGACCATTCAGACCCTTGTGGACATGCTTCATGCATGTGTCCTCGACTTTGGTCATAGCTGGGAGGATCACTTTCCTTTTGTGGAGTTTTCCTACAACAATAGCTATCACTCCACCCTCAGTACGGCACCTTTTGAGGTCCTGTATGGTCGACCTTACAGATCAACACTGTGCTGGGCATACCCAGGGGAGTCAGCACTAGTGGGAACAGAGATGGTATGGGCTACCATGGAGAAGGTGCAGATCATCCAGGATCGGGTGAAGACTGCACAGAGCAGGAAGAAGTCATATGATACCAGGAGATGGAGACCTATGGAGTTCGATGATGGCGGCCATGTCATTCTAGAGGCCTCACCTCGACGAGGTATATAGAGATTTGGATGAGGTGGAAAGTAGTATCCCAGATTCATCGGACCTTTCTCGGTCCTCAGCAGAGTAGGCGGGGTGACTTACCGCCTTGCTCTTCCACCTCAGTTGCATCGGGTACACGACGTCTTCAATGTATCTTAGCTGAGGAGATACGTGCATGACCCATCCCACATCATTGACCATGGAGAGCAGGACACTGATTACTGGGTGACTTTCACGGAGGTTCCAGTATAGATTGAGGATCGATAGGAGAGGGTCCTACATGGACGGTCGATACCTCTGGTACACCTTCGTTGGAATCATGGAAACCTCCAGGAGATCACATCAGAACGGGAGGCTCAGATGCGTGATCAGTACCCCCATTTGTTCCCTCAGTTCGAGATGTAGCTTATGGGGACATAAATCCCTGAGGTGGGGATAATGTAAAGACCTGGAAATTCAGTGGAAGTTTTTTTTCATAAATTCATGGGATTTTTATGAGTCTGCAAAAATTTACGACCCTTGATTCCGAGACCGGGTGTGCTTAGAATCAATTTCTGATGTTTTTTTTAGGTAACTTCAGTAAACGTGCGGGTGAGATTTTATAAATGTAAATATGAGGGAACCGTTGTATTCTTAGTGCCGATATTCACCTATGAAGACTTTTAACTCGACGCCATTTGGTCCGGAATGAGTGTTAGTTTTGGGGGTTTTAAAATAAATTAAATAAAAATAAGGTGATACCTTTTTTTTGTGCGGTAAAAACCTCAAAGAGGAAGTTAAAGGTGGTGTCCACCACACCATAACCTCCCATGAGAGGTTATTGTGGTGGGGCCCACACACACATAACCTCTTTTGGGATGATATCCTTGGTGGGGCCCCATGGGCATTAAAACCCCTTTATTCCCCATTTATGTTGGATGAAACCCTTGATCTTCACCCAATAATTAATTGAGTCTCCAAACTCATTAATTAAAGGGGTTTTTACTTTTAATTAACCACAAGTTTTCAAATTGTGGTTCCAACAAATAATAGACATTATTTTTATCTATTGTTTTGGTTGGCATGCTTCTTATTTTTGGTGAAGCATTTGGGAGAGGAGTTGAAGAGCGACGAAGAACGTATATTCGGCTGATGAAGAATGACGAACACCCTCTTCCATCTTCAACCAGAACAAATGAGGGAGTGTCGTCCTTGAAGAACGCCAATGACACCATACTCTCCTTCTTCATTTCTAACTTCAACGAATCTACGTCCACCCTTTTCCTGTGACTTTTTAAACGATCATCGACAAACGAGGTAGGGTATTTGAGATTATTTCGTTTCTGTTATTCGCCTTTCAATATTTTGGAATGTGAAATGCCAATTGATAACTCCAGAACGAGGAGGGCTTGGACTGTACAAATAGGGCCTGAACCTCCCCCTATGTTTTTCACCATTTTTGATGATGGTGGAGGAAGAACACTACCGATGGAAGAATGGACTGCAAAAAAAGCAACGACGTCCGGCGACGGGCCGGTCGCGAAGAAACCGGTGGCGCAAGGCCGCCGGGTCGCCATGAGGGCGCGGCACTATCGTGCCCCATGGAAGGAGAGGCACAGCTAGGGCATGCCGTGGTGAAGGTGCGCGGAGGCCAATAGAGGGTTGCGACCAGAGTGGGCCATGGCAGAGAGGTGGGGAGCTGTTGCGCCATGCCGGTGGTGTCGAGTGGATGGCTGCCCGGCCAGCCGGGAGGAGCACGACCCCGTTGGCTCCCATGTGTGCTGGGCCAGTGCCACCTGGAGCCGGGTGGAGCTCCAACCGAATGGAGGAGCCGTTCTGGTGCAAGGGGTGGGTGACTTCCCCCCTGGCCACAGCTTTGGCGGACCCCATGAGTTGTTGGGCCGCCCATCCGGGCCGCCATCGGGCTGGGCACCCCTCGGACCAGGCCCCCCCATCGGGCTGGGCGGCCTTCATGTTGGGCTGACCACTTGGGTTGGCCCATTCACTCAGACCGGCTCAGACCCACAGACTGGGTGGGACCCCAGTACGAATTGGGTTGAGCTGAATCGATCCGACTGGGTGGGACTGGACTCGGACCCGCTCTGGCCAGTTTACACCCTTTCGCCCATATCTTGGGCTATGGGTGTCTGATCGACGAACCGTCTGTGGAGATTGAACTCTTTTAGAGAAAAGGTTCTATTGGAATACCCCATTTGAGTCTTGTACATAGTTGGATTACAGTCAGGTTGTTTTGAACCTAAAAACAATCTAGGCCCTTGGAACGGAAGTGCCAATAACTCACAGACCGGGTGTCTTATTGACCCTTCGTCTATTGTGTTGAGACCTCTATGAAGAGGAGGAGCTTTTGATACATCATCATGGGACATCATGACATTTGGTTTAATGACTAGTTTCTCATGGAGTGGATCATCCCGGAGATGAGCGTGCTGAGTACGGAGAACTAGTTGCTGGCAGAGACTAGACGATTACTGACCTTTCGACTTGGACTGTTTCGTCTGGTCCCGTCGGAAGTGCCTCTGTGTGACGCTGCAGACCCATAGTGGGGAGAGCCTCTGTGTAACGCGGAAGACCCACAATAATCAACAGGAGGTGTACCTTAGAAGGCTATGAGGGGGAGCGTATCTGTTTGATGCGGCAGACCAACAGTGGGGAGCGCCTCTAGGTGATGCGGCAGACCCACGGTACTCGACATGAGGAAAACCACAATAGTCCAGGACAGTGGGAAGCACCTCTGTGTGACAAGACATTCCCACAATACTCTATAGATGTGGTGTACACTAGCAGCTGAGGTTTCGATAGTTTGACTGGGAGTGTTACATGTTACCACCCTACAATAAAATCCTGGTTTGGAGCTGAGGTAATGACTTATGTGTTTTTCATCATGATTGAGATGGGTAACTAAATAAGATAGGTATATGTATGGGAATATACATAATTAAGGGTTATCAGTTGATTACATAATTTGTGGTTATCCTTCCTGGATTTTGTGAGACATTGAGGGTCTCGGGGTCCCTACTGAGTATCGTTATACTCACCCGTGTACGAGCTGTTCTCGCACCTCATTGTCTTGGTTGAAGATGATAGAAAACATTAATAGTGGCATAGAGAAGCAGAAATGGATAATACCTAGAGGTGGACCACTCTGATAGATGTACATGGAGCAGACAGACAGACGTGGAGTGCTGAGAAGGCCATATTTACCTACCCTTCATGTAGGAATCCCCGAAGTACGACCAATAGCTTCTTTACTTCTTTTCTTCTATTGAACTTGCTTTTTAGTTGTATTGTACATTACTATTGGGATTGTATTTCCAGCCCCTATACATTCATCACTCTCTTTTGTATACAGTTTCACTTAGTGTTTTACTTCCAGTTGTGTACTTTGATGTGTTTGGTTACAGTTTTAAAGGCAATGCGTACCCAGTTTAGGGATTTAGGCCTTTGGTGCTAGTTGCCAGCCCTTGGCCTATGGAAGGTTGAAATGGGGTACTCACGATTCGGGCCCCGGGGGATGGGTCATGACAACATAGAACTGTCCTTCCTTAAGAAGAAAAACACAGAAAGCATGTGGCATACCCCGCACCTCTTCACCTCTTTCGGAAGAACGGTATGTAAGACCAGTTTCCTTGAGTAGTGGGAAAAAGTAAAGCAGATAATCAACCATTTAAAATCATCAAGCATACAACAATCACATCCATCACATTCAATCATCCCTGGTTTCCTCCCTGACACCAGCATGCATAAAAAATGCATCTCACCAATCTAGAAGACATGTACTACCAAAAACAAAGGTCTACATGCCCCCACAAATCACAATAGCCCTCCATTTTCACCTCACAACACAAGAACCATGAAAACAAACATCTTAAAAATTGGGCTCTTGACCCGTTAAAAATAAAGATGCTAACTCATAACCCTTCATGGAATTATCAAACAATAAGTTCTTTAATCCATCATGAAGTAATTGATTTATTATTCATATGTTCCAAATTCGAGAAACCTAATTAGTAATCCATTAAAAATAATTAAACTTGCATACTGTGCCAATTTGATTTATATCAAATTACAACAAGGATAACAAGATTCATTTACATAACACTTTATCATGTAACCAAACAATTATCAATTAATTGTTTTTTACATTCATTAAATATTTCCATAAAGAAAGAATAGCCAAAAAAAGAAAAAATTGCTATCACACTATCTAGTAAAACAAGAGGCAATAACATACCATCGATGAAAATTTATTTATCATGTTCAAATGTTTATTAGGTCAATTACATTGTAATCCAATGGGTTAAAACATGTCAATGATACAGTTTCACATAATTGAAGATAGAAGAAATGAATCCCCTACCTCAAACAGTTCATGACGTTATTTATCCACACAACAGGTCACGATCCTCCTCTCACAACAACTGCATCCACCCGTGGATGCCACGGTACAACCACACCAACCTAACCCCAAGAAAACTCCATTAGATGCATAGATATTACATGATATAAAATGGAATGGAGAAACATGAAAAGATGAACCCCAAAAGAATAATGATGAAGCATACCATATATTGAAGTTTGATCGATACTGCTAGGTTGCAAAGAAAGAGGGGGTGCACTTGCAGCAAGATGGACGTCGAGGAATATAATCCATGGGGAAAATATTGATCTCCCAATTCCTATAGGAAAGAAGGAAATGTTTGAGCATCTCACACCAGAGAATAAGGAGGAAGAAGAAGGGAGGAAGATATCTTGTCCCTTTGGATGATTTAGCCGAGCGATGGTTTAAGATACACATAATTTCCCATTAAAAGAGGATCTTATTAAACCGCAAGGTTTGACCATGTAAAAACATCCCGATCCTTAGGAATAATTAGTATACGAGTTATGGGCTTTGAATCGTCCTTATAGTCCTTAAAATACGGATTTAAATGAATTTTATGTCAAATTAATTGTCAAAGGGGAGAAACTGTAAGAAGCTGGAAACATTGTTCATGAACTTGAAATTTGGAAAATGAAAAACTCCTTTCATGAACCTCACCGTTAGAACCTCACAGATAGAACAATGTTCATAAACCTCACTGATATAACACTATTCATGATCCTCAATGATATAACATTGTTCATGATCCTTATTGTTAGAACCATGTTCATTTACTTCACTGATAGAAAACTTTTCATGAACCTCACCGATAGAAAAATGTTCAATAAACACACCATTAGAAAACTATTCCTGAAACTCACCTATAGAACACTGTACAAATATCAATCTAGAAACACTGTTTATAGAACTCAAAATTTGGCAATGGAAATAGAGGTTACCATTAGAGGTTATCGATAGAATTGTTCGCTGATGGAACTATTCATAAAACATGAAATTTGGCAAAGGAAAGAGATGTTACCATTAGATGTTACTGATTGAAATGTTCTCCAATGGAACTATTCATAGAAATGGAAATTTAGAAAAAGGAAAAAGAGGTTACCATTAAAGGTTACTGATAAAACTGTTCACTGATGGAAATGTTCATATAATTGGAAATTTGGAAAAGGATATAGATTTTACCATTAAAGGTTACCAATAGAATTGTTCACCGATGGAATGGTTTGGGCGTCACCAATACTACTATTCACAGAAGGTTACCGATTCACTTTTCACAACTATATTCCATTGGTACTGTTCACTAAGGGACACCGATACTACTTTTCAAATAAGGCTACCAATGCACTGATCACAAAAAGGGAAAAATTGGAAAAGTGTTGGGGATAAGTCACCATGACCTCCCGGAACACCTCAAACCCCATATTTTCACAATGGAATGGACCAGAGTGGTTTTTTCCATAACATTTAATTCCATTATAATACAAAATAGAAATGAAAGTGGCATTAGTGCATACGTACGAATTACTGTCTCCATGAACGGTGCATTTCATTTTTTATCTCCAAACATTATGTACTATTATAAATACATATATATACTAGATATATAATATATATATATATATATGATATCTAAATCAGTTATATCATTATAGAGATAATGGAATTTTGACCACAAAGAAAAATTGTAATTATAACAAGTTAATTTTGATTCAAGTTGTGAACATCAATAAAATATCCAATATGAACTTGAGTAATTAAATAATTTTTATAACTAGGTAATAATTGATATAAAAGGAATAATAAACATGAAAAATGTTCTTAATCGAGTAGAAATTAACTTAATTTTATTATTCAGGAAGAACAAGGAACATACAAGACAAGTCAGACTTGAGGTAAGGGGTTTTTTATCCCACAATTAATTTCATGAGATTTCCATTGTTCGCCACTTATTTAACACATGTGTTGTATTTTTTAGTTCCATTTGATATATATTATCCTAATTCCCTTTATATTCACAGAATTATATGATTAATTTGTTGTTTATTAACTTTTGGTCATACAACTCGATTGATTACAACGTGGTAAGGGAATTTCACATTTCAATTTCCACTCATTCGGTTCTACGCAATAATCATTGATTACATTACTCCATGATTAGGTGTGGAATCACTAATTATTTTCATATTTAGTAATTTCCACTCCGCTTTGTGTGTATTTACTTTTGATACACATAATCACTCCATTTATAAATTTTCAAGTCATCGATATAAAATTGATATGAGTAATATTAACTCAATTTACATTCATTGTGTTAAATATCCAAGTAATTGTTGTTGTTTTTACAAGAATATGTTTTAATGTCCCCTTATTGATTTACACTGAATATTCAATCAAATAGAGTGTATTTATATTTGTCACACATAATTATGACATTGATTTATCCTTAATCTATGGATATGGTCTATATAAAATAATTCAACTCAACATACAGTTCATTGAGACTAAATTTTTGGTATGCACCAATTCAATTTTATTTGGGGTATATACTATACATTGAAATATTATACCATGAATCCTTTTATTATGAAGAAATAATAATGTCTTGATTACCTCAATTATTTCTATTCAATCATATCTCATTTGGTTAGGAACTCTAACTGAAATATCATATTTAAATGTTTTAAAAATTTATTCTTCTATGTCTTTCTCATTAATTCCCATGTTTTAAAAAAAGGTTTTAAGGTTTTATTTATGTGGTCAAAAAAAATTTAAAATTTAAATTCCTTTTAAATGATTCAAAGTGGTATGGGAAGCTTTAATTCACAAATTTATTTTAAACATCTTATTGATAAATATTGAGACTTTTAATTGTTTTCAATAAAAAGGGGATATTTCACTCAAATACTTTTAATGACTAGTTTCATCTATGTCAATATCCTTGAGTTTATTTTATTCTTGATTGAGGTTGATTTATCATAATACAATAATCCATATTGTATTGAATGATTTATGTTTGACTATTGATGTGCTATTTTTAGTCCATTCAGGGTTGGTAGTTAATGTATTGACATTTTGATTTCTATTTTTAATACGAATGTTTGGTTATATTTCACCCTTTCATATGAGGAATGCATTGGACTTAGTAAGTGACAGGTGGTGCCTGCTATAGCTCCTCGATGCATTGGTAGGTCTTATGAGACAAACTTGTGTCTTGGAAAAAGGCCTTGAAAAAATCATATTTGTAGTCTTGGTTCGAGGCCTTGTCTATGTGGTTATGATGTCTGGCATTATGAATTCTATCATTATGAGATTATATATTGATATATCACATGGTTATTCTACTAGAATAATACCCATGACTATGTGTTATTATGGAATTATTTACTCATCTCATATTCCTTCTATAAAGTGTTCATCTTTACTATTTTTAAAGGAATTTGTTTTGGATTATTCCACATTCCTAATGTCTATGTTATATTCTGTTGTATTTCTTACTATTACTAAGAATTTGAGATCAACCCTTTCTTATGTTTCATTTTCCCATGATATGAAGATATTAGTTATGAGTGACTTGCAGGAATAATCTTGGATGCTTGGTTGATTCTAATGGAATAATTTTGAGTTGTTTTTCTTTTCAAGTTGTAATGTTGAACTAATGTATTCATCTTGTTTCTAAGACTATTAAACTGGTATGTCCTTCAGGTCATGATTTCTTGTAATCATGAAAATGTATTAAAAATAATTAACTAGCTATTTGATTATAGGGATGGGGCGTTATATATATTTTCATTGAAATATGTAATATCTTTTTCAAAATTTTATTTTTATGTACTTCTTGTGCTTTTAGAAGAAATCCATGTATCCATCATAGATGATTTTCCTTTTATCTCATAATCAGCTCTAATCTGATAATTCATTTATTTCTTTTCAATTTTATATTCTTCTATTAAAACTGGGAAATCATTTCTAATATATCTCATTTTCATACATTCATGTTATAATATATATTTATATCGTTAACCATTATTATTGATCATATTTAAATACATTTTGAATCCTTTATTCTTGTTAGGAAAATTGTATTTTTTTAGCTAAATGATCCAATTACTTTCCAAAATCCAATCATTAAATGTAAGATTATATTAAATCTTCCACATTGTATTTATTTTCATATTATTGAGGAGTGAAATTATGGTATACATTCTCCCTTTTTTCATCAATGGGTCTTCATATGTAGCTTTAATTTCTAATTCATACATCAATAGTGTTTTAATGAAATGTTTCCTTATTAGAATTTTTTTCATTGGAGCATATTAAATTAATTTAGTAGTTATCCTATACCATGTAGAGGTTAAGACTCTTAAAAAATTAAAGGTTAAATTAGTTTTGTAATTTTATTTCACAATGTAGAAACAAATTTCACTATTTTAATTAATCATCCATTCATTAGAGTGGTTCCTTCACCGTAATACATTATTATGGTGTCGGATTTCTACAATTCAGTGTTATATATAACTTACCTAACATATTTAGATTCTTTGTACCCAAGAAAATGATAGTTATCCATAAATAATAGGAATTAGTACAATATGGTATATCATTAAATTCATCTAGAATATTTCCACATATAATTGAATTCATGGATTCAAGTTGACATCATACAAAGATTCATTAGAAGTATCCCACATTATTAGTTATAAAATTATTTAATATTTTCTAAAAATATCCATATAAACAATATAACCAAGATCCTTAATATAGGTGATAATCCATTATATTCAACGTCCATAATTTTCACTATTGATTCCTGATGCTTGGATCTTGGATCTTTCTTCTCTTAGTAATACCATAAACATCTATCTTCTTAATGAAATTCTATTATATCATTCTAGATATTATGAGACTCATTTAAAAATAATTCATGTAAAACCAATTTGAATGTTAGAATAACATGAAGATACACATAAGGGGTGTGAATTTTTTGTTATTAGAAATATTGAGAAAGTAAAATTTTATCCTCATTTTTATATTTGATGATTTGAAACATTAAATTCCATATGAAAATTAATACCTGAAAAAATATAGAAGATATAACACCTATGTCTTTATAGTGGTTCCTAAAATAGATACCCCACTGTTATATCTACCAACACTATCACGATGAGTGCATGGATTTTCACTAAGTATGTCCTAAACCATAATACCTACACAAATGAGTTTAATAATATGACACCTTACAATAATTAATTTTTTTATAGGAATCCTTTCAACAAAAATCGTAGTATGAAATTCTGATACTTTACACCAACATAGTAGGAGTCGCTAATAATTTAATAAATCAAGATCAATTGGTTGGATGAGGAAAATATTTTTCTCATAGTTTTAGGAGAAACATGCATATAATGGATCTTCCTCTTCTTATATAAAATTCAACAAGAAGGAAAATATTTGAAGATATATCGATTGTACATTATCTTCAAGAAATGTTATAGAAAAATATTTATAGAATCAATAATAGTATTGTAGTCAAATAACACAATATCAAACATGTATGTCTTGAATGTGTTGGAATTCCTAATGGTAGAAAATTTAATTCTCATTGATGTTGATGCACATATAATTTATATAACTATGTGTATTTAATAAGAGAAATTATATTTCCTTTAGGATAATAATATCTGAAAACTCTCATGATAAATTGTAATTATTTGAATTTGTAACATTTAAATAAATATGTGAACATTTATAAAAATATGAATTTTTTAAACTATTGAACATGATCCTTGTAATTTGTATTTAATCATATTTTTAAATTATTTAACTAAAAATTTCAGGATCACTGCATAAAATGTGATAAAATATATTGAATTTAAACTATTTATTTGACCTCATAAAACATAGGCATATCATCAAATTTTATTTTAAAAATTTACTGTTAACATCAAAAAAGTGTCTTATTGAACGATTCTTTAATTTTTCCAATGTTGGAATGGTTCTAAATGTGTAGTTCATGATCTGTAATTTTAAAATACCATATGGTACATGATCATTATGTTCATTTCAATCATAGTAAAAAAAATTAATGTCCATTACAAAAAGCATGGATGGAAAACCATTAGTTCTCCTTACAAATATATGTTTGAAATTATGTTACCATAATTCTAAAAATAATAACATAAATTTGTTACAATAAAATTTTAAAATAAAAATTCTTTTATAATAATATAAACATCTCATGAAATATTATATTGAAAATATTTAATCTATATTCATTAGAAAAATTACCAAGGATATATTTCTGTGTCAAATTAAACAATAATTCATTTAATAATATTGAGTCGATACTAGAAAAACATTTTAATATTTTTCCAATATACCTATTAAGTTGAAACAACATCCTAGATTCTCCTGGAATCCCCTTATTTTAAACCCTCACAAAACCAACCATATTTTCTATAAATATTATGATCATTTAATGATACTCCTCTCTATAATATAAAATTTTATTTCCTAGACATTGTAATGTGTTTATATCATTCACCATTACATAATTTCTAAATCAAAACTATACCATGAAACCCTTACAATATATAATATTTAACCTTTTTGTATATAGCAATATAAAATTTTATCTCTTTATAATTATCAAAACTTTTTTGTCATGATATTCTCCCATGGAATGAAGATATCCACGTATTAAAAACCAATTAATCATATCTATGTCTCTTCTTGGTGTGTACATCCTTACCGTGGAATTAAAAAATTCATGACTAGAATTATTACTAATCATATTATAGAGACATGAGTATCCATTACATAACAACACTAATATATCACATATCAGTATGATTATTTTTTTCTTTTACTCTTTTCAACACATTGGATGATATTACACATTATCCATGATTCATATGTATCACTTGGAAAATAATATTATCATATTGATGTTACGTAACAAAGTGTTTTTCCAAATATTTCCATTATTCTTGAATGATGGATCTTACATATTAATGAATGAAATATATAAAAATAATTCTTTTTCTATTGATAGATTTTTGTATTCATGATGATATTATATATCTTATAAAAATTATATTACATATTATACACTTTAAAATTATAAGGAACTAACCCATAGTGTGATCATTGCAATTATTATTTGGATTATTCATTTGAATTCCAAGAATAATTATAATTTATCATAGTGGATCATAAAAAATTTAATATTCCCTTTCAAAATAATTTTCATAATACTATATAATGAAAAAATTCTATAATTTCCATTCACACAACCTTTTGAAAAAATAATTATTATCAAAAAATCATGGAACTCTACTTATGAAGAATTTTACATATGGAACATAAAAATTTCACATCCACTTCCAAAAACACATTCCAGAATTACACTACCATAACAGCTTTTATATTTCCACCACTAAAAGAACTAAAAATAAAATAATTGAGAATAAATCCAACAATAATTGAAAACAAATAAAAACCATTTGTTTCAAAAGTACATTAGTCAATCAAATAATTCATATTACTATCAAGTAGTTAAGATTGATAAAATATAGGGAATTAAATATAACATATTAAATATTATTTAGAAGATAGTGGCAAAATATAAGATGCATTTTCAAGGAAAAATACTTCATTTTTCCATTTATCACACTAAACCCCATACTTCTATATAGGTAAATCCATATCATTCACCATATTGGATTGATATATTCTTCCCCATTGATGTTCTAATGCATTTATATCATATTTCCATTTTTGATCATTTTTCTAATGATGAATAATATCACAATTTAACTATTATTTTGAGAAAATTTATATTAAAATATTGTGTATATTTAAAAACCTAGATATCCATTGAATCTTGGTCTTATAAACATTTTAAAAAAGGTCCACCATTATTTTTCAATATAGTGGGAATTTTTATTATCCTTTACGATACATGGTTCACCTAGGAAAACATTTCCAAATCTGAAACATAAATGGGAAGGACCCTAAATCATAACCAATGTTTATTTCAATAGAAAAGTTTTCCTCAATTTAATAAATGGTATTTTAACATTATTCCCCCTAATGTACAGATTCTAATAGACTACATTATATATCACGATATCAAATTACATTCCATATGGCTTCAAACAATTTTGATATTTTACTAATCATATTAAAATAAACTAAAAAGTAAAAATTTACTTATAATAATACCTAAAACTACATTTAATAATGTCCCACATAACTTGATTGAAAAACTAATTGGATTAATCAATTCTATATGGACTGATTCTATGCCTAAGATCCTATTCTAGGAATGAGTTCCTAGTATATGTTATTTCCATCAATATTACATCACTATGACAGAACAATACCCATGTTATTGTGAGTTGTGTGTGGTTTATATCATTCAAAATCAAGATATGTAGTGTAATATATATCTCCTATATAAGAAAAAATTGAGTATACCATCTTCATCAAAATACCATTTAATATAGGTGTTTGAGACCACACTAATTCACATCATGTTTCCTCCAATTATGAGGAAAATGGGATTGACCATTTCACCATTCAAAAATGTGTGATCAATAGTTTCAAAGAGGCCATTTTATAAATTTTTCCATGCATAAATTTAAAATTCATACCAAATAATCTTCATCACATGAATTTAAAGTGCTTGACATGATTGACCAACCTTCCTCACCCATAAAATTCATGGAGTGGTTTTTTCATGAGAACTAATTCTATTATAGAATTTCCAGATCCTCCTAAATGTTCAGAGAATATGGTATTCCCAATCTAACAGATAGTTCTATAATAATTTTCAACCACATCCAAAAACTATGTGTCTCTTGATTCCATTAATCATAAAATATTTAATGATGCATATGATTCCATAACTAGGTATAACTGATGACCTTAATCACCTAGACCATCTATATTGTCCTAATGTTTTATCCTATAACTTATCCATGTAATTTATTACAATGGAATTGTTTTGAAAAGGATCAAGTTATCTTTTAATTATTAATGAGAATTCATTGATTCATGTTTGTTTTTATACTTTATCTCACCTGGGAAATCATTGTTTCATTTATTTCATTTTATTTTATATACTGGAGTAGAGACCATTAACATGAACTATGGGTGGGTTGATTCATGCCATCATTGGATAAATTGTTATGTATAGATCATCTATATTGGACGCATGAATTTTTTTCCTTCTTTACATATTCACCCCACCCATATAGAACTATGTATATCTTTAGATCATGTATGTTTTCCTTCTATTAACCATGTACTAGGATTGTAACTTTAAAGTCATTTACAAGATGTAATTATAGATTGATTCCCCTAAGAATAGGGTATGTAGATAAATATAAATCATCAATCTTAGACACAATGATAATCTAATCCTCTTCAATCCATTATATCATCGTTTTGTTTGGCCTTTTTTGGGTTTATAGTATATGTATTGATGATATGGTTGATATTTTTTTGTCTCCCATTCTTATAAGATTGATCTATGAAGAGAAAATTTATATGAACTTTTGTGTGGATTGGATCATATAATGATTGGATACGTACTGATGTTTGGATCATTTTTCCTAGTCCCAATCATAAATTTCAATTGTACCAAATTCCCCTCACATTATATTGATTTCTTATCCAATCCAAGGCATTCTATAATTTAATATATAGTGGGAAAATAAATATTTATTCTCATAGTCACTTTGTGTGTTTTGATTCCTATTATTAGATGATATGTAGATATGTTCATACTATCTATCTCATACACATTCAGATATCATTTTCCCTTTTAATTAATCTTAATAATTTTGTAATGACTCGGAATTTGTCAATCAAAAACAATTATGTCCCAGTTCTATTATAAATAGTAAATTCCCATACACAATATTTTATTAGTGTTAATCGTAATCCTTTTAAATTTTAAAAAATTATCAAAATGGTTGTTATATGAAGCACTCCTATTTCATGGTGTGGAAAAAGAAAATTTATGTGTTTTACTAATAACGAATACTTCTTGAATAGGGTCATCTCACTTGAGGAGCGTCCCATTCAGTTCAATCACTAATTTCCAATTCACCAAATCTATATATTTTTTCTATTTTACTGAACATAATGACAATAAAACTTATAATTGAAATATAAATTTAGATGTTATAAAAATGAAATCGAGTAAGAAAGGTGTTCTTCCAATGGTTGGAGACCACAAGTTCATTAATTATTTATTTATAGTTTCAATTCAATTTCATAATACATTTTATGAAAACTATTTAATGAATTAATTTTCTTTGATTTATTGATGTTGTGATTTTAGTATGCCTCTGAAACACCAAACCACACATCCTCTAATTATAAAATAAGATATCACATCATCTGTGAATATTATTCCTAAAAGACTCAACTCCACCAAATTCCTTTTCATCCCTTATAGAATCCCCAATGCCACTGTACATAGGGTTTTCCTAAGATAGGACAGAAAATTAATTAATCAAAAAATAAATATGGATTTGGAAATAATGATGTGGTGGACAATCTTCACACCCATGAAATATTCCTACCTCCACCATAAATATATTTACATAAATTTCAATTTGATGTGCAATAAGGATGGGCATGATGTAATCTCCAATAGGTATAATCGTTGAGATATTCAATTTCTATTAAAAATTATATATCGATCCTGAAGGAATGATAAAAGAGTGAAATATAATTAGATTTGGGATATAAGAATAAATGGGAATCACTTTACCAAAATAAATGAATGTGTTTTGTGGAAAACAATAACTAATATAAAAATAAATGAATGATGTGAAAATACTAAATTTCCCTTGGCCTCATCCCTATATTTCCTAGGATGTTGTGGGTAAGAATGGAATGTTTTTTGAGGTAGGATCTCCTCTCCTTTTTTGTGAATAATTTTTACTCTAAATGTTTTCACATTGCAGTTGCAACTATTGATAGTATCACACAATTAATAATTCAAAAAAGGATTTTCCAAACTATGTTGTGAATCCACCCCCAAATTTTCAGATTAATATGATATCGTATATAGGAAATATTAATTAATTACTGATTGTTACTTTATCTGGTTAAAGGTTTGAAAAGGAATCATTCAAAATATTTCATTTAATGTACACCTTTCTAATATCATAACTCCATGAATGTTATTTGGTAAAAGAACCTATTAGTCCCTGTTAAATTACATCTGGAATCACATCAATTGGAGGTTTTAAAATATATTTTTTCAACTGTTATGGTGGTGGGTTTTACATTTTCTGCCCTGAAAATTTACCAACATCAATTAATTTTTCAGGCCCCTATATGATCGAATATGACCCCAGTCCAGAAGAAAATGTTGAAGTAAATAAACTGAGGATTAAAAAAATCACTCAATTTGTAATTATAGTATTAATGTATTTATAAACATACAATTTTTTTTTCCGAATATGTCCAAAAGTCAAAATTAATCATTATTCACTATTTTTCTCAGAAACACATCATAAATCCAAAATTGATCCATATAAGCACAAATTAATATATTAGGATGATTAATAAAATTGAAATAAAAATAAAAAAAGAAGAAAATATTTTCTCTATCAATTCCCCCACACATAAACCATGCTTTCCCACAAGCATAAAATCTCAACATAAATTTTCCAAGTGTACCAATGATACCAATATTGAAATTCCTATGTAATTAAATCATACAATTTTTAGTGTAAAATAAAATTTTCAAACATCTACATAGAATTTATTCTTATTTTCCAAATTTTGAATGAAATAATCACTTCATGTGTTATGCATTTTTCTTTTAAACAATGATGGATCTTCTCCTTTAATTAATTCTAGCTCCACAATTCATTATTATTAATTTCACTACATCATGACATACCTCCCAATGGAATATTTACTACCATCTCTCATGATAAAAATAATGTATAGTTATGCTCATATAATTAGAACATTTTCATTATACATAGTATTTTAAATGATCTACTTTATCAATTATTTAATGAAAAAAGGAACATACAAACATGCGTAATTTTCAATAATGGTTCTAATGGAATAGAGGTTTAAGGTTTGTAGGATTTGATCCTTTAAAAATTAAGCCTCAAGGATAAGGTTTTTATTTTAAATACAATGTGTGAGATCAAAAAGTGTAATTAATTTATCCCCTTTAATGTAGAGATAGTATCATCCCTAAAAAGCCATTTATGTCTATGATCAAATTAAGTATAACAAATGATTTGTGATCCCTCTTGATTTTTTTCAAATATTTTTTTTTAATTTTGTTTTTTGTCTTTGTTTTCGAATGTTTTGATTGAATGAAACAACAAAACCATAACCTAAAAACATGTGATAACAAATCATTATTCTAGTAGTAGAGATTATTTTTTTCCCAAATAACCAAAAATTTTCATTTTTCATATATTTTTATTCAAGAGGGTCATAACAAATAAGTACAATTAATAATTTGATAACCATTTATAATTCCATCAATAGAACCCCCACAATTTTTCCATAAAATGTAAATCATCCCATACACCATGAATCAATTTACCTCGACAAACATCAACATTAAAATATCATGAAAATACTAAGAGTAGGGTAGGAATGGATAAAAATGGATTGAGTCATGAATTATCCCAATAACGGCCATTCATGGTCTCAATGGGAAAAAGAAGAATTGATGTAAATGTTGTATTATAAGGATTCGAGGTTTTAGAAAGATGCCTTAATCATTTAAAATGTATTTTTTCATAACCATAACATCGATATGTTCAAATTCATGATCTAGTCGGTGACATATACCAGGATCACCCATTAAATATTCTCAAGAATAAATAAGGTGTACACGATATAGTAATAATATTGGTAATGGGAATGTAATATTGGAAAATCACAAAAGGAATGATTAATTATAATAAAATCAATTCACATAAATCATTGAAATTTATTTTATAAAAAATGGTCTGGAAATTTCATTTACATGAATTAATCAATTCCCATTAATCATGACTCATTATTTCAATATCTACGATTTATATTAAACATTCATTTTTTTATTTAACTCATTAAACCTCACTAACATTGATATTTAAAAAATGGCATCACATGATTCCTATGAATGTATTGTCTCCTAGATAAGTCAATTAAAACAATAATTCATGTGTGGTAACTAAATTTTGAAATGATTGATCAAAACATAATTGGGAAAAATTATAAGGATTCCAAAAGATAAATAATGAAAATGAACTCCATTTTACATGAAGATCATTCTTTCCCTTTCACTTTTCGAGGCTACCTTCAGTGATCATGAACCTATAAAGAAATACTCATGTCATTATTTGGATCACATCATTAACATTCATAAATATAGATGTAGGGGATATGTGATAAATATTTTTATATGAAATGAAATTAAAATATATATTCTTATAAAGAATGTTGGGGATAATTCTTGGTATGATCCCCCAAGTGGGATGTGAGTTTTTACTACCTCCAGAGGGATGTACATACTATTATACAATGTTTGATGGTGGATTAATCTTGTTTGATTTGAACCAACACATGTGCATTTTCCCATATTGGAAATATTATTCACTATTAAAGAGGAATCTATGGATAGAACAGACTAGATCCTCTCCCTTCACAAAGTGTTAAAAATTTCATAGTTTGGGTAGGATGCAGTATGGAACAGCTTCCCCTGCAGTTGCATCTTTTGAAAAATTCTCATTAATAAGTTTTAATCCCTCTAGTGAGGATTTAATAACTACATGGAGCTCTATGTGTTCCTCAATAGGTGAAATTTCATTTTCATTATATTCTTTCCATGGAATAATATGAGTTGGCCAAATTTGAAAACTCAAAATTATCATGGGTAATACTCCAATTTGTTACAAAAAAAGTATTTTAGTACAAGATTATTTCATATCAATAATTTGGTTCTACAAGAATCACTTCATAAATGGAATGTTCCTATTGGAATTGATATTCATTGGATGGAGGATGGTTGTCAGACACCTCCCCCTCAGGTTTGGCCTCAAAATTTCTAATTTCATTAGTGAAATCACTAAAAACCAGGGTCACTTCTTTAGTGGCATTGAATATTTGTATGTTAGATCATAGGTCATCTATCATGCTCAACAAAACATGATGTAATAGCCACGTCACTATGCCTTGTTATTTTTCTTGATGAATATCATAAAATCATCACTTCATTATTGGAGTTCCACCTATATATATTATATTTCCAATTCATGTAACTATTTTTAATTTTTCTCTTAATTGATAAAATTATCATTTGAAAAATCAAGGGGAAAATTAGGTGTTTTTTCATAACTAATAAAAGAAAAATATTTTAAAAATTTTGAATTATTTAAAAGTGGTCAAACAAATTAGTTAGCTCCTAGGAAACGGTGCCAGTATTGAATCAAACATGTCGCTGGGCATGGAAGAAGCAAGTATATATGTTTTCATTTTGTATCATAGTAGATGAAAATGGTTTTCTCACATGATAAGTAGTGAAGTTAGTTCAATAAGAAACGTTTTACTCACCTAATCTAAGTCATTTTGGTGTTTATATTATACATTAAAATAATAAAACATTGAATTAAATATTAAGGGAGATGTAGATAGAATGAATTCTAGGGAGAATGGCCTTGATCCTAGGGTTAGATATCAAATGTTAATTCATTATTTATTTAATGTTTATATTCAATATGATAATTCAATTTATGAAACCTCATTAATGGATTACTTTTCATTGATTGATTGAGTGTTTTTTTTAGAATGACCCTAGAACACCAAACTACACCTCCACCAATAGTAAAATAAGGGGACTCCTCATCTGAGAATTTTGTTTTCAAAATACTCAGCTCCACCTTATTCCCTTTCATCCCTTATAGAAAACTAAACTCCACTGTTTAATGATTTTTTCTAAGATAAGGGAGAGAAAATGAATTAATCATGGAAAATAAGTGGATTTAAAAATAGTTTCGTGGTGGACGATCACCGCCCACATTAAATATTCCTTCCTTTACAACAAATAGATTTATAACATCTTCAATTTGAATTGAAATAATGATAAACACCATGAAATATACCCTAGGTCCATCCCTCGACTAAGTCACATGACATTTCAAATTTAATAGTGATCATGATAGAAACATGGAAGAGTGAAAGATAATTAGAGTTTGGATGGAAAAGGAAATGGGAACCAATTTAACAAAATAAATATAAATTTTAAATAGAAAAAAATAACAAAAATAAAAATATACTAAAGAAATAAAATTCTTAAATGGCCCTTAACCTCCTCTCCTTGGAAGCCCAAATGGTTTGGGGATCGAACGGAAGGATTTGGGAGGTGGAGCACATCTACTTTTATATGAATAATTTGTACTTAGAATGTTATCCCATTGTACCCCCCATAATGACAGAATCATGGTTTGAATCATTTATAATAGTTCTTCCAATCCTTGTTGCACATCAACCCTTAGAGTTGATTTATAATTGGAAAATAGATGTAGAAATTGTGAATTTTTTATTGACTCTAAATTTATCTTGATAAAGGATTCAAGAATCTTCCTTCTAAATATTTAATTCAAAATCCACCTTTAATGATAGTTAATCTATGAAATCTATTAGAACAAATCTCTTATGATTCTAACTTTGATTTCATGTGGAACAACCTCAATTGGAGGTGTTTTGACCATGTTTTTCTTCCGTTGTAGTTGTGGGGTCCACGATGTCTCCCTGAAAATTTCCCAACATCAATGAATTATTCAGTCCTCTAGATATTTGAATCATGAAATGTTCTAGAATATAACTTTTAAGGAAATAAATAATGTATTTTAAAAAATCACTCAATTTGGAAATATATTTTAAATGAAAGATCAAAATACCATTTTGGTAAAAACCTGTCAAAATCCAGAATTAACCCCTTTTCACAATTTTTTTTATAACACATAATAAATAAAAACATGATCCATATAAAATAAAATAGATAAATTATTAGGGTAAACAAAACTGAAATTCATATTAAAAATGAAAAAAAGGTTATCCTTATGAGTATAATAAAAAAATAAAAAGGGTAACCTATAAAAAATCCAAGTCTCTTTTCTCTAGGACTGAACAATGTAAATATTTTAAAAACATTTTTTTAGAAAATAAAAATTTTGTATTTTTTAAAACCCTTAAATGGATACTTAAGTAAAATACATATTCTTTCCCACTATGTGTTTCTATAACATTGATTAGGAAAGATATATGGTTAATATTATTGAAACACCGAAAAAACAATTTGGGGATTACAATCTAGAGTTATCAATAGGGAATCCATTCTTGTTAGTTATGTATATTTAGGAAAAAGTTTAGATCACACATATGTTGCACATCTATATTATTTTATATGACATATGCCGCTCAAATGAATATTCAATTTTATGGTAAATGAAACTTTTTGTACATTCATTATTCTCTAAAAGAATTCATGTTTTTCATATTGTTGATTCATTTAGTCCCTCATATTTGAATAACAAATCTTTTAACTATAATTATGGTAATTTAATTTATTATCCAACAAATTTAAAATATAATAAAAGTAATTGATTAACATTATGATGTCTACAATATTTTATTAAATGGTTTTAGCATAAAATATGTTCATTAGAAATATACACCATGCATACATTATTACTATATCAATTAAAAATAATATTCATTAAAGTTGATCAATTGATTCAATACAATTTCAATTTGGAAATACTATTTTAAATTTATGGTTTACCTGGGCCATCTCCATTTAATTTTTTGGATGATTAAATTTAAATAATGTTAATTATTTTTTTGAGTATTTTGGATTATAATGAATTTATATTAAAATATATAAAGATTTAAAATTTTCAAAATGGTTTAATAAAATGAAATTTTATTTTGGAAAAAGTGCAGTTTGTAGCCACATGGTATATCCCTCAATGAAACAATTAATATAACATATAATGGCATAAGGATAATAAATATATGATAGGATTATATTAGTAAAACATTAAAAATAATCTAGTGTTTAATGATAATATAGAAGTTATTTTCAATGTGATTCATTCTTGGAAACATCTTCCTTGAATTATATATTTAGTTTCATTAACTTGTTCTGGCTCACTAATTCACATTTCAATGGATTCTACCCCTATTTCTATGCTTCTCAATTGTGCTCTCATAACAATAATAATATATTAATAATATTTTTATCTATTTATTATGTACTATTCTAATTACATAAGTAATATTCATCAACTCATTGTTTATTTAACTCTGGTAAAATCCATCCTAATAATTCGGTGTGGTAGTCTGCATTATTGGATTCCTAAATTTCTCCATCTAGGGTTTTAATTTCCTCTTGAAAAACTAATATATTCTAGATGATAGTATATAGTAGTAGACAGTTTAATTCTACCACTTCAAGACCAATAAATAGCTGACCAAAGTGATTCATTTTATTCCCTAGTTTAGTTTTATAATTTTGAGATATGTATATATGAATATTATTTTATTCCCTTTCGTGTATTATTCAATACATACTAAGGTATTCCAAATTGCACCCTTCTAAAAATGATAGGAGTGGAATGTACTCCGGGATGATATTACTCACTGAATTGATTTTTGAGGACTGCTAATATATGATCATGAGTAAATTTATAATATATATATATTAATACAGGACATCACAGAATATTTATGATAAATATGATTTTCATGGACATTTAGGAAACCTGATCATTACAAAAAAAATATTCCAAATTATTAAATAAATATTCATTACATATCAATATGATCCATTCTAGAACCATAAATGTTTAGTCTCTTTCAAAAAATGTAAACATAAACAACAATTACATAAAAGATTTACATTATTTCCCAATATGTTTATTATAACTAGAACCCTTATAAGAAATATCTTACTTAAATAATTTTTTTTACCCTAGGGAAAGTAAACATAATTATGTGTGTTATAATTTTTTTAGTAATGGTAAACAAAAGATATATCAATCAATGATCAGAAGTGTGTATAAGGTATTATTAAGGCTATGAGGGAATTATCATAACATAGAATAGAATCTCCCAATTAGTTAGATATCATTATTAATAAATCATGTATCAATGCATTGTCACAACAACAGACTTAATTAACATTTTTGTAGAATTATAAATATTAAATCATTTTACATAGGCGCATATAATAGGATGATGATATAATCTTGGGCATTATATATAATCATATCAAATAAATTCCTTTGTAATTCGTCCAACCTAATACTATAATTGCTAATAGAGAACTATAATTTAAATGTCTACCCAGTCAATTCAATCATCTAGTTTGGAGTAAATTACTTCAAGTTAAATCTATGATCTCTTAGTAATTTATTGACTCAGTCATCTATTTTGAGATTCTAAACTCTATCATCTTCACTCAGTTCATTGGAAGACTATAACAGAACCATCTATCATCACGAATTAAATTATTTTCACAAATTACAAAGTAATAATTCATATATATGTGTTCTATGAGATCAAGAAATATTACTCATTTCATCATATCGTAACCCATAGAAGGAAATTGGGTCATCTAACCATTTTTTCATCATAATAAAAACCCATCTATAGAAAGGATAATGATGGTGACATTATTTAATATCCCCATTAATGAATAAGAAACATATAAGGATATTTTTGTTAAAAAAAATTCTTTTATATGATCACATGAACATTTCGTTTAGAAAATATACTTTTATTTTTGAAATTACTAATGTAAAATCTAAAATTTCACACAATATTTTTAATATAAATTTATTTGATGAAAAAAATTAATACTTCAAGAAAAATACCATGTAATTAACAGTCACGGTGGTTTGAAAATCCATTCAATTGGTGAATATTAAAAAAATAAAAAATCTTTTAACATTTTTCCTAAAATGTCAAAAGAAACATGTTATGAAAACAAAAAATGATTAAATTACTTTTATTTATTGTCACGTATTAGTAAAATTGATGATAATAAATATATGTGTAATTGTAAGAAAAATATTTTGAACATTTTTATTGAAAATATAGACATCAAAGAAAAATATTCCAGACCACATTGAAAAACGAGTATGTTCCCCAAAAAACATTATTTTGGTCTGTAGAATAAAAAAAGATTATATGGAATGAGAAACATGTAATATATTAAAATATCCATAGAATAATAAAATATATAATATTTTGGATATATGTATACATCACATAATTAATTCTTTATAAATTCAACCATAAATAATCCCTATAAAAATGACATTGTAATGTAAAACCCTTAACACATTCGTAACATTGGATACATAACCCATATGAAATAATTGATAAAATGAAAATTTAATTAAAATTAATATAAATAGATTCATGATATATTGTATCAAAGGGTGATTGTATAAACCACATGGAGGAAACAAGTGATGAATATGGTGTATCCCTCATGAAAACAATTGTTAGGTGAGAAACACTTACCATCATTCCATCATTATTTGTAAGAACTCAAACCTCCTATATAGTTTATTTCAATTTATTATACTAATTTAAAAGAAACATATTCAATCCATTAATTATAGAAAAGGATTACACATATCATCTCAATATCATATTATTAAAAATATATCTATATAATCATCATTTTATTTGTGAAATGCTACAATTTTCATGTATGTTTTGGTTCAGATGTTATTGTACTTTCACATTGATCATGGTTGATTAGTCTATGTAATTTTAATAATGATATGAATATAATATATATTAATTATATATATAACCACTCATATATAAAAAGAGATAAAAAATGAATTACATCACATTGTGGTGATGGTAATCCATACACACACTTGTGTAATGTTTCCACCTTTCAGTGGCTGGAATAAAAGAAAAATAAATTATAATTCACCTTTAAATAATAATTATTAATTAATGAAAATTATATATATTCATTAAATATATCATTATAAACAACTATGAAATAAGGTGATGGATAATTAAATGTATAATTATATGAAGTTGGTAGTCTACACATATACATAAATGATAATTTCATCATCCATTTGATGGAAATGTGGTGGGAAATGTCATGAAATCCTCAAAAAATTATATTTATGATATTTTATTCATCAATTTATTGTGGATATAAATATTTTATTTAAAATATATTAATTACGAAATTGAAAAATCTCAGTTTAGATTTATACCGCTTCATTGAGAGACCTCTTTTTTCTTACACATTAATCTTGAAAATATTGTATTAGGATTATATAAAAATAACTATGATAAAAGTGGTCAATATATGATTGTTTTTAGTAGTTTTTGGAATAGATGTATGGATAAAATTGTGAGAATAATCACGGATAGGAGGTCCCCTTATATAATTGACCAGAGGTAAGGACAAGAAAATTCATAGAAAATTTTAATTATATAAGGTAACTTTAACCTAAAATTGATAAAAATGGTAAAGTATATGAATTTGGGAAATTATATGGATTATATATATTCCATAGATAATAATTATTTAGGTTTATGTGTCATTACTACCCTTATCTCATGGTTTAATCACTAGTAATCCCACATGGCAACAAGATTTTATATTTATATGATTTATTATGAACGAAAATTAAGACAAACCAATTACATCATTTTATTTATGATTATTAAAATAATTAAATCTAAATTCCAAAATAAATTTTTATAAGTGGATGAATTTTTCATTATATAAATTTGAAACATGCAATAAAAACTTGTTTTAGAGAAATGAGTTTCTTTAAGAGTAACCCAAAATTTACTTTCATTCCATAAATTGTTAAATAAAAAATAAAAAATTTAAAAAATTTAATTCATTAAAATGCAATATATTTCATTAAAATAATTAATAAATAGTTATTAATTTAACGTACTATTACAAAAACACATTTTGACCATAAAAACATTTTCAATAAAATGTCTTTTATGCCCAAAAATTAATATATACCAGAGTCAACTTCAAAATTAATTCCAATAAAATTATTTATAATATTTAAAAATATGGTGTCATAATTTTTATTATTATAAAATTAAAAAAAAAAAAAAATTTAAATGTCCTGATTTAGGGAAAATAAATTATACTATAAGAAAAATCATTATTTTCACTATTCACAGAAAAAATAAATCTTTTTAGATAATTTAAAAAAACACCATAATAACATTGAAATGATGATTTATAGAAAGATATTAATTTCCACTTAAAAAATCTATAAAAATTTAAGAAATTAATTGTATTGTTCATTTGAAATATTCAATTAACCCATTTTTTAATGAAGACATATTTTTGAAGAAATAAATGACTTCATAGTAAAATATGTACTTATTTTTTATAGATTAACAATTAAATTTTAATTGGACAAAAATAATATTATAATTTTAAAAATGTTATCATTATAATTCATATCATAAAATTTAGTGTCTACGTTTTAATGGATTATTATAACACAGTTTATTTAGAGTATAGTTTTCATGAATAGAATGTTATTGAAAACCTCGTATATTTTAATGGAAATCAATTATAATATTGGGGTGTTACATTATACCCCTTATAATAATTCATCAAAAAATTCCATTTTTTCATAAAATCAACATAATATTATTTTGATTGATCACATACTCAAGTTCCCAAATCGATTCCATAATTTAGTTATTTCTATAAAAAAAATTAAACTTTTATTAATATTTTTATGAAGAACATTATATCAAAGATCCAATATTAATAATGGTTTTTTCCAAAATAAATATAATGTTTCAAAGGAATAAATATTGAGTTCAATATAAATATAGGATATAATATTTACATCCATAAAAGTGATATATGGAACACATCATCAACTTGAGAGAGGATTAGTGGATGTTCCAAGATATAATACACTATCTCTCCTTGATCAATAATATTAATGGAAAAATATACCTTGGAATATATTTAAATTCATTTAAAAATATCATAGTCTTATAACAAATTGAAATTAATTGTAATTTCTTTTCACCAACACTAACTTCTAAATCTTATTAATGGTTGTCATCATGAGTCTTCTATCGATTTTGAGTAGAATTAATGTATTACTAAATAGTTCTAACATTATCTTCAATTTCCAAATATAATTAAATGGTCCCAATAAATTTATTATTTTAATTAATCACAGTATGTCCTTTTTATACACTTCATTCCTCATCAGAAATCATTAGGAGAATTATGAATGATCGAGTGAAATCTATATTAGTAAAGAATCATGACTAGAGGAATGTGTTGATTCCAACAAACATAAATATCTAGAGAAAATGATTTCAACATATCCTCTAGGTTTTGAATTTTCATATTAGGATGAATAAAATACAATTGATGATAAGACATAGAAAACCAAAACTCTTTCTCAAGATCTTATTGAATACACCATTAAAATATTGAGGTAAACCTCATATCTCACTTTTATTTAATAAAATTTGGTAATATATTAATTTTTATAACACATATAATATATATAATATAAATATGATAAATATAGAATTCATCTTTAATAAAAATTATGTGTTTTTTCTTCATAAGGTTATAAACTAAAACCCATATATCATTATGACATTGAGACATGTTGGGGAATCTAATAAAGAAACTCCATAGTGATACATTCCTATTTTAATTTTAGTATGGGTGTTCGTTGCAATATTCCAATTTATTTTATTCTCATAGATATAATATTGTAACATAAAATTATTGAGAAACATACTCTAAAATTTATCTCTTTATTTTATCCCTCTTGTTATATACTTTTAGGTCCTTATACATCATCATACATCTGGGATGAATAAATGACTATAATCTATGAAATTAATCCAATAAAATCATCTTTAAGTATTGTATTTTTAGAAGAAAAACATATTCATGAACATTATCATTACCTAAAAATCAGGTATTAAATCCAAAAAATTTATTAACTTCATTTTAGTTATACAACCTTCTTTTCTCACCTAATTAATATTCACACAGATTGACTGTTGAACACTCACCTGCGAAAGGTAATATTTCTAGCATTCCAACATGATTATAAGTTCCATACATTGAAAATATATAAATATTACACCTTTTCTGATAACAATCATAGATAATCTATAATTGTAATTTCAAATCAAAGCATCACACACCTTTTCTATTTCCTAAGGAGGTAACGTTTAGATCATTCATTTTCTTTATTTATCTCCAACCAACATATCTGGAGAATATTAAAATCTTGAAGGGTGAATTTGTACATTTATAATTTTTTATTAGTATATAGGTCACCGATTTCTATATAATTTTATTACCTCTAAATATTTATTGCAATTATTATAATTGTTAACATGAAATAATGATCTATGTACATTTTCTCAGGAACATTCATTTATAGTGATGTATACTATATCACCATACCATTCTACATAAGAACAAATCTCCTCCACCTCATTGATTCATCACTATAAACCACAACCCATTACCAAATACATGGTAGGGTGGGAACATGTTCACTAAGAAAATATATTTTAAATTCATTTAAATTTTCTATACATTCCTCAATATAAAATAACATGACTCTATTATGAGTTAACATTGTGAAGTGGATTACATAACAATGAGAAATTTATCACAAATAATTTATAATATCCTAAAAAAATTAAGAAAACAATGGATGTAAATCATATTGGTTAGTTTGGCCCAATATTCAATATCATTTGTCTTTGATGGATCCACAAACAAACACACTATTGAGATTATATGACCAAAAAATTAAATGTATTCGGGGCTCAAATAAAATTTTGAAGTATTTTTATAAGTATTATATTTCTATAGGGTACTTAGTTCAATCCTCAAGTGATATTCACTATTTTTCTTTCTATTTTAATATTTATTAATATCATATATAAAGTCTATTGTGAACTGATTAGGGTAATCACTAAAGACTATATTCATTCAATATAATAATATTATAGAATAATTAGTAAGACCATGTACAATCAAAATTTTTTTTATGTTTCTATATCTCATTAATAATATTTTCAAGGGTATGTCTTCAATTTTTTACAATAAATGATAGTATCTAGATTGAAGATGATTTTTGGAAAAATATTGAGCTTCTCAAAATTAATAAAAAACAATCGATACAGCTAGAAGATATTTTTTGTGAATTTGATCATGTAAAGTATAAAATAATAAATGTAGTGTAACTCTACCCCGTATTCCTTTTTTAAAAATAATAGTTTCAACAAAAGGTGACAGACATGGAAAAATGAATCTCATATTATTAACCTAGGATTTCCTTCTTTAATTTTGTCAACTAAGTAAGAGCTATTTTATCTGGAGTTTATGATGTTGTTATAGAATAAGGTACGAGTTTTATTGAATACTGAATGTTGTTATTTCTATTAATATTATTAAAATATTATACAATGATAATGAAAAAATACCATAAAATAGTAATATCATTGATGTTGAGTTTCTCCCCAACCATCTGAGATAAATTTCTCATATGAAAATCAATAATGACTTATAGAGTGGATGAAATTTCATTGGAACTTTGATATTTATCTATGAAAAAATTAAATATTCTAATTTTATTTGTAATATCAAATGTCACTTCCCTTCCTCTGAAACTATTTTTTTATTTTTGTAATGAAATCCAGTCCATTCCTAAAATAACAAAAAATTAAACTAGAGGGATAATAATTATATTTACATTAAAACAATTCCCATAAAATTTGGTCGACGAAGAATCATATATTTGAATATTTGATCATTATACAACTATGATATTTCATACATAAATCAACAACAAATCATTTAGGATGTGGATTTAAATTCATATATTCATTTCAAGATTTAAAGAAATTATAAGGAATATTATTAAATATGATATTATTTTACATGTCACATCTTGTGTTTCAACATTTAATATCAATTACCTTATTTAAAGTAACATGTTAAGAATTCACATCAAGAAACCTTAATTAGAATTATCAATCATGTAATCCTAAAAATATTTCATAATAATTCTAAATCAAGGCACATTATTCTCAATTATAGTACCTTATGTTTATCCTAGTTCGTCTACAGTAAATAACTATTTAAGTACATCATAATTTACGACAACAATAAATTGAATTAACTGAATAGAATCCTTAAGGAGTGTCTAGATTGTGGTGTATTCATAGGCCCTCTCATCTTGCACCTGTATGGATTGAGTTAAACCAAACCAATCACCCTCGTAGTTGTTAATGATTAGTGATTCAATGATATAACTACAAAAACACTATAATATTTATATAGGGATATCATTTCTATGATAAAACTCTTTTCATTATGATTAATTATGATTTTATACTATAAATAGGATTATCTTATGGGTTACTAATAAATTTTCTTCATCATAGTTTCAAAAAATAACTAAACCATTATATGATAACAAATGTGGTTTCAAAATACTAAAAACATAAACAATACATTTTGTTAGTTGAATATTCATTAGAAATAAATTTGATCCATTATAGAAAAACAAAGCCTAGTATATTTGGAAACATGGACACATAAAAAACGTGTATATAATATTTCTTCACCATGTTCCATTATTTTCTAGAGAACTAGCATCCTTTCTGAAAGAAAATCATACCTAAAACCATTATTCATTACCAGGGGAAATGGAAACATAGTAATGAGTGAGCATTGATTCTCTGTAATGGTGAATATAAGAGTTATAAATAACTGTTCATTGTCATCATATGTTAAGTGTATGGTATGATAACATGGTCAAGACATACAATAATCCTTCCTAATTATTCAAATATATATAATTATAAATCATTAAATAAGTCTATTTCAGAACTACAGGTATAATTCATAAGTGTGAAGAATCATTAACTATCAATACTGAGCCAATATAAAATATCATAAGCCTAAGACACATTTTGTTAGAATAAAAATTATCATATAAAATCACCTTCACAGTCAAGGTTCCCACCAAATTCTACTTATGGAAAATAACCTATAATGGATGTTCCTACAAGATCATTTACAACAATCTCTTAGGATTAATTTTCATCAAGTTAAATTAAATAAATCACTATATTTAATAAAATCTATCACCTCTTAATAGTTTCTCAACTCTTTCATATTTATGCAATCTATTTGGGGTTCTAATGGACCCACTCTTACTCATTATTTATATTGGTCACACCTATCACATGATAATAATCTATACATATGAGTCTACTAATATCATAATACATACACCACGTCATCATAGTATAACCCTGGAATGAAAACTTGTTTCATAAAAATCATATCATCGTATTCATAAAATATCATGACAAATAGTGAATATTTAAAATCAGATCATATGACTACTAAATAATTAAAAACATCAATGTATTTATATATAGATGAAGATGCATTTAAAGGATCTAGAAATTTTCATGAGGAAAATACAATTTTCATTGTTAAAAAAACGTATTAAAAAAAATATCCAAACTATTATTGATTTTTTTTAAATGTACAATTAAAACTTTTATGGTAATAATCAATGAAAATTAATGTAATTGTGGTAGGAAAAAATTCATGTGGTATACATGAAAATAGAAAATCTTTATAATTTTTTGGTAAAAAGTAAATCATAAAATTTTTAGAATAATACATGAAGCGTCCTTAAAAAACAATTTAAATTAAAATATCAGAAAGAATAAATTTATGAAATATTTGGAGAATAGTAAAAACCTTATATAAAATATTTTTAGATAAAATATGGAAATGGAAGAAAATTATTTTTGAAAAATAGAGAAACAAGTAAATTTTCTTCAAAAATAGACTTTTGGTATCTTGAGTACGTAAAAAGTGTGAAATGAAATGAATAAATTTAATCTAATAAAAGAAATATATAACAAGAAAATATAAAATAATTCTAAAATATATATAATATAATATCATTATAATAATTTACTGCATAAACAATCCTAGTTAATATGAGATTGTAACATAAAAATGTTACTACTTTGGTAATTTTTTAATCATAAAACCAATGAAAAAAATAAAAGTAAATATTAATTACAATGAACATATATTAATGACATATTATATCATTGTGAATTTATATACAATACATTGTGTAAATAATATGAAAAATCGAGTATTACCTATAAAAACAAAATTAAAATATAAACCCTTATCTTAGGTCCATCATTCTTCACAATCACTCTAACATCATGTATAATAAAATAAATTTTTATATAAATATATAAAATAAAAATATCAATACCTATAATACCACACATGTTTTACTTATAAAAACTTATCGTTCATTAATTAACAATATTTCATTATCTTTAAAATTTTGAGTCTTAACTGCTTTATTTTTCCTTTATGTTATGGTTCAGATGTGTTCGCCCTCACATATTCATCATGCATTGATAATACAATCAATGAAAATAATTTTTTAAATATAATATATATTAATTATGTAAATATTTATATCCATTAATATAAATTAGATATGGAATTTGAATTACATCACATCATAGAGACGATAATCCCTATGAACACATGAGTAATGATTCAACTTTTTTATAGTTGAAATGAATAAAATAAAAATAAAAAATCACATTTATAGAATATTTATTATATCATAAATATAACATAAATATATATACAATAAATATGTAATTATAAACAGTGGTTATATATAGTAATATTAAATTTATCTTATCACTGTGTGGAATTGGTAGTCCACACGTACACATAAGCGATTCATTCATCTACCATTTGTTAGAGAAGTGGTCCTAAATGGTTTTGAAATAATAATAATAAAATATAATTATATTTATGAAATTATATTAATAATTCATATATAGATACATAAATTTAAAGGATTTATAAGAATAAATTAAATTGAACGATTTGGGTAATGATTTAAACTTCCTCTTTGAGAACAATCATTTTTATTACACTTTAAGAATTGAATGATTGGAATTAGGTTATTAATATAGGATAAAAGTTGAAGGTAATGAATATGGTATAGTTTTGTTGAAGTTATTTTCTTATATATGGGGATCAAATTATATGAATAAGGGAGGATAATATTTTCCCATTTATAAGTGAGGGGAGTGTAACAAAATGTATTAATTTAAATATTTCAATGATAAATGGTCACATTCATGTGAATGTGGAAAAAATGTCTCTAAAATTAAATATATGATAATATAAGTCACAAATAAAATCCACAAATAATAATTATTTTAATCTTGGTGGAATTACTATCCATATCTCTCATTCTAACACCTAGAAAACCCATGTTAACAATACATGTGTTAACAAAATTTTACAATTTTTTGAATTTTTTTATTAAAAATAAAGTTGAACCTATTAAATTATTTTAAATATAATTATTAAAAAATTGAATCAATTTCAAATGATTTAATTTTTATATGTGGTAGAATTTATTTTTAAATAAATGCACAAAATGCAATGAAGCCCTTTTAAAAAAAAAACTTTATTTTTAAGCATTAAATCTGGATTTACATTCATTACATCCTTTGTAAATACCATAAAAATAATGTTAAAATACATTATTTAATATATAATATATTTTTTAAAGAAACTATTAATTAATATATAAAAATTAAATTTATTAATATGAATGACATTGCACACAATTTTTTTAAATTAAAATTTCATCACAAAATTAAATATATAACAAAGTATAGTACAATATAAATTCATATGACATTGATTTTATCATTTCTATATAAATTAATCATATATTATTTTATTATCAAATGAAATAATAAATGTAATTTTTAAATTAAATGATTTAATGAAAATAAGTGTAAATATTTTTTTACACATACAAAAAGTTCAACATAACAAAATATTGAAATAATGATTTCCAAAATGACATTTATTTCATTGAATAATATTTTTGAAATAATTTAAATTTTTTAAAATGTATGTTCCTAAAAAAAATGAAAACCATATTTGATGAAAATATATATCTAAATCATAAAATAACTTTTTTGAATATTAAGTACTTATTTATAATGAATTAATAAATGAATTTTCTTAATTTAAAACCATTATAAATATTTTTTATAATTTTATTATTACTATTAATACCTTATAATTTAAGGTCTATGTTACGATGGATTATTATATCATGCCTTATTTAGACTCAGGGTTGTATTTAAAACATGTTATTAAATACTTAAATAATTATTCATATGAAGTAAATATAAAATATTTGTTTCATAAAAACATATTGGATATTATACAACCTTTGTGGTGTCATGTGGTAATCAAATATTAAATATCCATAGCCTATATTTCCATAATTGTATTGGTAAATTCTAATCTAATGGATCATGTGAAAATAAAAAAAAAATAATAATGACACCTAATATGACATATTCGGATTGTTGGCCAGTCTTTGAAAGAAAAGTGTCACACTCACAAGGATTTGAATCATTATCCTTGAAATCAAAACCCAATTTTTATTCTTCATTGACGTCCTACATGGCTCTAATGGGTGATCAATGTTCCCTTTTATTTTCTATTGTAAATAATTAATCAATGAAAAACTCAATCAATGACTGATCATGTTCTTTGTGATGAAAAAATGATTCATTGTTGAAAGTAAAATAATTCATATTATTGATATATTTACCAATCAACATCAATAATAATTTTTATAGGACCATAGATATTGTTTTTCATATACACCATAATTATAATATGTTCTCATATCCTAAATGTCATCAATAACATTAAAATATGTGAGTGACTAGAATTCATTAGATATGGAGATAGAATTTTAAGTTATTTTCTCTCTTAGAAATATCATTACAACATTATCCATAGTGAAATGAAATAAAAAGAATAAGAAAATGAATTTTGGATTAGAGGCATGAAATGGATTATAAAATTGAATGGGTGAAATTACAAAATGAAAAAAAATAAACCATATCATTTCACAAGTGGTAGAATATACCTATCATCGTACATCCAAGAGTCTATTATCTATTATCCATGTCATATCACTTATGTCGAGTTATATGTGGTGGTCCACCAAAAAATTTGAGTAACAAGTGTTGTACTTGGAAGAAATGAGAGAATGGTAACTATATCATTCAAAATGTTTTTTGGTGTACCTTGATGCGGTGGTCCTATTTTACATATATAAAGAATCCACTAGTTTCTGGTATCCAATATTGAAGTTTATGACTAAGAAGGGAACATTTCCAAATATAGAGGAGCTCCAAATCCACTTTTCCTATAGTTAATAATTGCATATTCATCCATGGATTATAAAAATAAAAACATCATGTCCAAGTCATACTTCGTTAAAATTTTATTCTAATTATTCTAACAAAATAAAATTTGGTTGTGGGTTTACATATTCGATTATAGAGGGAATTCTATGAGGCCAAAAAATTGTCAAAATACATATAGAAAGTCGTATAATTACTAAATTATACTAAATTTTTCCCAATTTCAGAAAATCATATTACATATGTTGTCCCCCATTCCATTATACATTACACAATGACATTGACCTTTTAACAAGAACCCATACAATACAACATACTCTATTTGTGCCCACAGTATGTCCGTTCTTAAAAACGAACATTGAACCCAAAAATGTTACTAGAGGTTATCTAGGTACCTAGATATCCTTACATATACATGTACCCAATGTATTGTTTTTCGAAACCTATGTGAAACAAGTGATATCCTGGAAATATTGGAGTGTTTAGAGGAACCCTTTAATTACCAGTCATTCAAAAAAAACCTCATATGATTCTGAAAAAAAAATTATATGTTACAATGTTGGGATTGAAAGATATTTTTATCATTTAATTATTATAGTCATTTAATATACCACATATATATGTTCATAATTAACACCAGGTTTTATGTATTTGTTAAGATTCATTCCTAAACAAATATGATGAAATCCCCTAGATCACAATTTTTTTCTTCTTAATTCCTACATCAAGTCATTGTGGCCAATAACTAGGTTCACATTCACCCAGGAATCCATCTTATGATAATTATAAACAATTAGTATATCATTAACATGGAACCAAGATTTTGGAATGTAGATCACGTCCCTGTTATTTTATATAGGAACCCACAAAAAAAACTCACCCAACTTCTTATCCACTAAGTTCCTCAAACTATGTAATATATCATCGTGGTACACCGATATGGGTCTCCCCATGTTTCTCATGCTCGAAAAATATATAACCCATGCTCTATAATCCCATAAATTCATATATTTTTTACATAAGAATATCATGGGAACCCTATTCACCAAATTCTATTAGTTAGGTTAAATAAAAAACATAAAATATAGGTTTTTTAAAATATTTAGTGATATAAAACTCATAAATGTGTATTACCAATCTGATAAACCACTATGAACTCCTTAATGTTATAACTGGGTAATACATATTATAGTTTTATAATTAATCATATGTTCCACTAATAATGGGAATTAAAAATATTGTAAGAGAACCCACCCTGTTTTTACCATATTTGATAAGTTCTTCAAGATATAGTTAATCATATATTCCCTTAATAATGGTGAATTTATCTTTAAAGGGAGGTGTTGAAGATTCTCATAAATAGCCTTCCAGACTCACATACCATGGATATTATAATTTACATCCATGTCAATCAATCACCTGGTCAATACATTAATCATCCTCATCAATAAAATAAATGAGCTTTAAGTATGAAAACGTGCCTCCAAACTATTCTATCCCAACCATCTGTCACTCATCTCATTTTTCATGTTAATCTAGAATGGTTTTCTAATATGTATTTGATATATAATCCATTAATAGTATCCTTTAACCATATTTTGTTTTGAAAATTTATTTAAACTACCCAAAACTATTCCTAGTCATATGGCCATCAAATTTAAATTTATAATGGAATCTTCTTCATATCCTTAAAAGGAACAACATTCTTCTTTGTTGCATGAAAATTAAGGTCCCACAACCAGTAATAATTTAGTTTCCATAAAAGAAAAACCATTATCCCTCGATACTTGACTATTAAAGGAACCTCAAGAGACATAGTTTTATGAAATTATAAGGTATATTGTTCCATGTAAAATATCTTCAAAAAATGTAGGTTTTGATTCCCTTCATCAATATTTTTTTTATTCCATTAAAATAGAACAATATCATCTCATCCACTCCCACTAACTCTATGGATAAAGACAAATTAATAATTTCCCAACTATATGGAATTAAACAATATCATAACTAAGAAATGAGAGGGAAGATGAATAACCTCTCATATATATCGATGCATGCAAAAAATGTATAATGTCTACTTATATCATTTTGAAAAGGGTAACTAGTATTGTTATAAGGAATTATTTTGCAATTATATCTTCAATATATATTGTGTATCTGATTGACAATTTTCCATGGCGAAATGTCATTTTAATACTATATTATTAACATTATTACATAAAAGAATTTAATAATTATAATGTCAAAGGATAATTTATGGTTTAGTTTTCTAGAACATAGTTCATAATACAAGAATTAAATATGAATAATCATATACATGAAATTTATTTCAACCACATAAAGGACTCTATTTTTATTTATTCCTAATTCACTATACTACAATAAATTCAAAGAGACATACATCAATAGGAAATGGTGGTTATAAAACTAAATAAGGGATAAAAAATGAAGTGTAAAATGGATGATTGAAATTGATAAATCATAGGGCCTATAATGAGATAATAATAATAATTATGTGATACATAACATGAAAATTTGTCTAAAATAGAAAAATAAAACATTCAAAATAATTTCACAAAGGATCATCATGAAGGTTTCTAAATACATATTAATATTTTTTATTCGCAAGGTTATCATAAAAATGTTGTCTATAGATACAAATTATTTACACAATTAATTATTATGATATCATATCACACGCATTATATAAAATAAATCAATCATTGCACATAAATTATATATAATAACAAATAATTTTATCAATAACATGTGGTGGATGAGGAACATGTTTCATATAAAATCATTGAGTACATAAGTGTTTATGGAAATTAAAATTTCATCTTTTTAACCCATATGAATAGAATCTGGGTGTAACATAAGGGAATTACTAATAAATGATGTATAATTACATCTATATGAATACCCTTGAATAAAAAAAAATTTGGCCATTCAAAAAATAAATAAAGAGGAATTGAAAATAAATAAATTATTTAGACAACATATTTGGTACATGTGGTGGTTTGTGGACCAAACATAATTAGATAGAATGGAATCAAATAATTGATAGAAGAACTCATGAAAAATAATAGAATGATGATAAATTTAAGAGAAGATAAAAACATTGAAATTAGAAGACTAACAATAAATAAATCACATAGATGAAATGTTATAGGAATAAAATCCATTACCTTGTGACATAACATCATAATGATCAAGGAGAGTTGATTAGAACAATAAAAACTCCATAAAAATAATATAGTAAGGGTAAATGAAAAGAAATACCTTATTATTGGATTGGGAGTTGATTAAATGATATTCATAAGAGTGTATTTACAAAGAATATTGGTGGGTTGTTTATTAATTTCAAAATATTGTTCATAGAAATTTATATTGTTGAAAATGGAAAGACATTGGATTACATGTGGTCTTGGATCATGTTCTATGAAATAAAGAAAATAGTTTTTGAAATGTTTCTATTTTATAAACAAACATTAGTATTTTATAATTTTTTTTGGAATAGGAAAAGAAATCCATCAAAATAATCTTTTTTTTAAACATAATTTCAAATTTAGAACTTGTAAATATATTTATAGGTTTTTAAATTCATTGTATTTCATTATTAAATATATATTAATAAACTAACTTTTTTTAGTTGTTAATTCTATTTTATTAATTATTAAATTATTATTATATATTTATTCATTTATAAAAATTATATGAATCATAAAAATCTATTATTACAATTTACAAAAATTAAATTTATTCCTGAAAAATATGAAATTTTCACCCTACCTTAATTTATGCAAAAATTTCAAATATAATTTTAATCAACATAATTTTCTAATTCTGATAATTTTTAATTTAAAAAAAAATATTATTTATTAAAAATAATAGCCTTTATAACAGGGTCAATCTCTTAAATTTAATGAAAATTAACCAAAATATCAGAAAATTATATTATCATTTATATTTTAAAAATAATGATTTATAATATATTTTTTATTGAATTCCTTTTTTTTAAAATAAATTACATTTTAAAATAAGAGTTTTTTTAATATAAAATTTTCAAAAAACACAATAATTTTTTCTTTATATCCATAAATCAATTAATAATTTTTATAATATATTCATGTGTACTTTAAAAAAATAATGGAATCGAATAAACCTATAGTTCATTTATAAAATGAAAATTGAATAATTATAATATGAATGTATAGATACATAATCCCTTTTTACACTAGCATATGTCCAATGTATATGGTTTTTATTGATGGTATATTCCTGGGATGGATCAACGAACATATATCTAACGGAGACCTCTACATAATTTATCTTCTCTCATTGTCGATTCCTCTTGATCCATTCCTATTAAATCTATACATTGGATTGGTCAAAAGATAACACCAGTGATTTTACATCCCTCCTAGGTTTGGTTATTGGATTCAAAATTGATAATATACATAAGTGAGGTCAGCATTTGTCCTTAATGTACCAATTATCTTTTGGTCATCACCCTTTATACAAACTAATTATAAAGTAACATTATTACAAATATTCAAAATTACTAACATTATATTTTAACTACAGTCATATTGACAAATGGACATATTGAAAGAAAATCATATTAAACAATATTTATATTGACCAACACTCATATTGACCCACAATAATATTGACCAATGGAATGGTAACTACTTGATCCTAATAGTCAATTAAATCTTTTTAAACTATATATTTTCTACTATTCGCATGCCATTACATTCAATAATTATCTTACAATAGTTTTTCACTTCCCTTTATAATTAATATTACATTATTAACACATTAATTCTTTTAATTATTTTTGTAGAAGAAACGATGTTCATTTGAGTGTCCAATCTTATAGATTATATATTACTGGGTTCATTGTTCTTTTTTATCTCTCTCTTTCATTTCTTGTTATTATATTCAATATTAATTTATGATATGTAATGTTCCAATGGAATGTAATAGTCATTCTATATTCTCATAATATCATAACCATTGTATCATATGATCTCATAAAAACATAAATTAATATTTTGGGTCATTAAAAAGACACTTCATGGGATGAGCTCACCACCCATCCTCTCGACTATAGCGATTAATTATAATAAAAAATATCTAATTCTATTGACTGACCTCCTTTGAAATATTGGTCCATTTATTAACTAAAAACTCATACATAAACATGAGGGGAGACACAAACAACCCACCTCATAATTTAATTTATAAACAATCATTAAATTAATTAATGAAGGATAAAATTAAAATTAATCATAAAATATGATAGTTATTATACCTATTTCTTATAATGAGTAAGTGGTATGGATGAAAATTAACAATTCATTCGGTGGTCTTCCATTTCATTGGTGGATTCATTTCCCAACCAACTAGTTAATTATGGGTACTATATTTTGATATTTCATTCTTATTTTCATATAGTATTAGCATTCATATAACAATATTTTTAGGATTATGGATGATTATTAATTATAAAATTATAATTTATTAATGGTTGTTATAACATTAATATAAATAAATAAGGTAATGTTTCACACATTTTATATTTTTTACTCTCGGTGTTAGACTCCAACCTATGACCTATTTAGGGGGTGATTTGGATGCCAAAATAAGATTCACCACCCAAAAATAGATTATCTATGGGGGGATAGATCATCAGAAAACATCATCAATATAGAATTATATCAAATTTCACATTATATTTTAATAATAAATCAAACTGTAACCAAATTCAGGGGGTATAACGTTGAAAAAAATGATAATTCCTTATATATTAGATAAATTTGTGGTGTATATAAAAATAAATCAATAATTATGTAATTTAAATAGAAAATATTAATAATTTAAATTTGAAAAATAATAAATATTGACAATAAAATGAATAATTCTTTGAAAAGAATATGTGACTTAATGAGGATGGTGAGAAATTACATGAAAATAATTCAATTAAAATTTTGCATATTGAAACAAAATCCATTGAGTTATAGATTCTAAATACAGTTTGTGGATTATTTTACATTTTAATAGAAACATTTAATTTTATAGATATTCTAAAAAAATAATTTAAATTTATATATATTTACTAATTGAATTTTTTTTGTAAAATCAGGTATTTTGAACCATGATTGATGAATATTGAATATTCCATGAATTTATTTTTTGGTTCCAAAATAAATTATACCTACTTGAGAATATATAATAATATATATAATTTTTTAATATTAATAGAGTTTAAAATGGATGTATTTTGGGGTTTTTCCAACCAATGTTTGAACAAATTTTTTTAGAGATTGAAGTAAATTGTTTTATTTTTTAAAATTTTCTATGATAAAATATATTAAATAATGGAAATTCATTTCTTATAATAAAATTTGAATTTTTTTTAAAAAAAATAATTTTGATCCATTATCTTGATAGATGGATTACATTAAATTATAATATAATTCCCAAATTTGATTTTTTACAATTTCATCAGTATGATATCAATAGGATTTAAATTTTAGTACAGTAACCCCAGATGCTTAGAACTAGTGCATTACATAATTACATTGCTATGATTACAAGTAGTAAAATTTAAAGGGACTACTAGGTTAAAAATTATTGGAAAGACATATTACATAAATTTAACCAATATAAAATTGGTAAATAAAAAATATGTAATGATACAAAGTAAATTGAAATAATGCACCCATTGAATATTATTAAAATATTTATTCTTCATAACATATGGAAATGAAACAAAATAACGGTGAGCTAAAATTACATATAAGGTTAAGAATAATGTATGAAATTAAAAATAAATGATGATAAATGAATATGGAAATATAAATAATAGATAACACATACAATTCAACAAATAAACTGAGAATAAAATGTATTTGTAGTCATGTCAAAGAATATTCTCATGGATTAAATAATAAATAGACATAAATGAGGTAAATGATTAATTATTGGACTCTATTTTCCTAGGTACTTGTTACCTTTACCCACAATACAATTCAAAATATGATTTAAAACATGTCATGTAAAAAGCCTTATGATATGGCTAGTTGATCCATTTTTTGAGACATCAAATGCGTTAAGGGGCTATCTATAACCTGGCCCCACCTAAGTCAAATCTGACCAAAGAATATATCATATGATAAATAATAAATTCAACAATTATCCTTATCAAATATAAATATTTAGTAAAAGATACATTTTTATAAACAATTCAATATATAATAAAAATAATAGTCAATGAGAACACTATATGTCAAATGGTATAATATTTTGGAAATAATAATATTAGTTACAAGACAATATGGATATTGATGATAAATTTCATGAAAATTAATAATGATAGACATGAAGTTACTATATCAAGATAAATTTTATAATTATTAGTGAAAGTGATATGGAAATGGTCATCATTAAACAAATTATTGAGAAAAATAATCTCTAAACATTCCACAATGTCCCATTTCAGTTTAAAGATTTTTAATTCATAATCCCCTTGAAGGAATAAAATTGAAGGAAACATAAATTTTCATGATAATAATTATATTCATTATATAAAATGGAAAGGTTTATTATATGCACCATATAAAAGTTACTCAGTTCATAACATCAAATAAGACTCAATGTAATGTACATTTAGACAAAATCAGACACTTTGAATTTCAATTACGGTGAACGTACATTAATCTCCATTAAAAGTGTTTTAAACATTTAACTATATTATAAAATAACCAAATTAATATTTTTAATATCATATATTATATTATTATTAAATCTTATTACATGTTTGTTATTATTGTTTCATTATTTTCACTATTTCACGTGTTAATTTTATAGTTTCTCAAGTATGTTTTAACTTGTTCCATGATTTTATTTTTAAGTAGATTATGGTTTCAGGATATCCATATTGTAAACAAAGATTTAATTGTCACATATATTTATTATATACTTATTTAATATTATCTATAATATTTGGAGATTGGAAATGAAATGCAACATTTTTTGATAGGGTAGGTCCTAAATACGCATAAATGAAACATTAATTTCATTGACATATTAATAGAATGAAATGGATATTATATATATATATATATATGAATTTTATAATTATAGTATCATATGTATGTCATATATTAAACATAGTTTTATTGAAACAATATTTTATACAATACAAAAATATTTTTAACGAATCACATCACTTTGAGGGAGCAGTAGTCCACACTTCCACAAAAGATGTTAATGTATTTAAAAATAAAGAAATATATAAATGTATGTTTTATAAAGGAAATAATGAATCATAAAGGCTTATAGATATCATATTTTTCATATTTTTCATATATAAACTGAGTTTCCAAAAAAATTATCAACCATGAGAGGTATTAAGTGAAAAACGGGCAACATCATTTCCTGAGGCCATAGTTCTACCTGTACACAAAAGGTAAGTCTGTTACCTATTACATGTAAGTATTTGTAAGTGTAGGACAACCCATTTATATAAAAAATAATTTTATATTTTTTGTACTTATGTTATTATATTATCATGGAATAAGTATAGTTTTTAATATGGATTATGAAAATAAATCTAATAAGATTGAGGACAGATGTTACCTCTTATTTGGGTAACTCCTTTTGGTTTCATCCAACTGGATTCCTTGGTTGAATTTGGATAAATTGTTGTATCTAGTATTATGGGAGGTATTTTTCATAATATTTAGTAGCATATTGGTAGTGAAAAATTCTCTAAAGAGGCTTGAGGAAGTGGGAGGAGAGGAGGCATTTTATAGTGGATGAGTGACACACTATTAAATTTACTTGAAAGGGAATTCCACCAATGTTTTTTCATTTAAAAGTGTAACCAATAATGTTAAAAAGTATACACAAGGGTTTATTTGATCTAAATATTTTCATTAAATGTAATTTGTACAAGTGTCGACGTTATTTTATCCCCTAAGATTATGGTTTCATCTATTGTTGATCTTAATTTTTCCTTAATAATTGTAATTAAATTGAAATAATTTCACTAATAATTTTGGAGAAACAATACTTTGATATTATTAGACATACAAATTAATATTATTCTTAATATGGAATAAATTTTCCCAAATTTCAATCTCATAATTTATAGAAATTAATTGAAATTTAATCCCATTGATGGGATAATAATGTGGGGTTTTATGTAAAAAAATTAAAATATTTTCTATGTTATTATATTAAATTTCAATGTAAATAATGATTCCATTGGAAAAAATGGATTAATTGATAAATTGTTTTCCTAATTTATATTTAAAACCAATTTAGAATATAATATAAATTTGTAAATAAATTAGATTCAAAGTAGTTTTGAACTAAAATTTAGTATTGTTTTACTATTCCTTAAAATTGAAGCTTCTTTAATACCAAAAAAACACCCTAACCAAATTTTTATTTGTGTCCATTTAAAATTAAAATTTTATTTTTACATTAAATATTTTTAAAATTTTAAAAAAGGTATATAAAATAGGTTCTCTATTAAAAGGAGAAAACATAGCATTATTAAAATATTGGTTTTTATAATGTATATTGGGGTTTTTCTCATATTATATCTATTGAATCTATTAGATAAAGAACTATATTATATTATTGTATAACAAAATATAAATTACATTAGTATCATTCATTAATTCTAGTTAATTTAGTGAATTGGGATTAAACATCATAGTGTGCCTAAAAATGTTTTCCCTAAAATATTTCCTTTATTTCTAAATGATTTTTACATTCATTTGTAATTAATTTTTTACAATTTAATTAGTTTTAAAAAAAATTAAACCATATACTTTTATATGTTAATTAATAAAATTCATTAATTAAAATATATATCTTATTTTATAAAATATTAATATTTTTATAAAATATTATTGTATGGTAAAAATCAGTTTTGCATGTAACGGGACCGACTGATGGTAGTCATTGTTTCTTGTGAAATGTGGTAAAAATGTGTCTTGATTATTCAATGTTATATCAATGATTAAGGGGGTGACTATCGGGAAATTTCAAGGAAGAAATTTCTGTAGGAAGGGAGAATGTAATGACCCAGAACTCGATCAATGAAATATACCTTATCATGTTTATTTTATAGAGTATATAACAATGCCATAAAATTGATCTCCATTGATTTCTAGAGATCCCAAAGCCACGAATGGCGATGGAACCCTAGCTCATGCCAGAATAAGATTTCCCACCTCCGTTCCTAGAGGTGGGAAGGGGGAGGATGGTCTGATTTTTTCACCTCTGATGCCACAAACCCCATTTGTACACTTCCCCAACCCAAATAATCACACAAAGTTCCTAGTTATTGTGTTATGTCCGAAGGTTCCTGATGTTCAAATTGGTGTCCCTTAGCTCCCAATCTCAGTGTTGGAGTTCTCTGATGCGACATGTTATTTAGACATGACTCTTGTGGCTTGATTCAACTATCAAAGACCATCAGTCGATGAATTTGATCGTTTTTTTGTAAAATGGGATGTAAATGATTGAGAGATCATCAGCCTTTGGGATACTCTCCACTATATGATTCTATTTTCCTTAGAGGAATAATTTATACGTATGTGGTCTAGTGCCCCCAGGCGTTGCAACGGTTGAACATTTTTTCCTCTTCTGTGGATATTCAATTTTTTTATGAATCACGAACCAACTTTAATTATTATTTGGGTAACCCTTGTACATCTACCCTTACCCTTATAAAATCTAGTGATTATACGTATGATTGGGAACCTGGTAGGTAATTTCTTGTGTTCTGATGCTTGTACAGCCATGGTGAGTCAGCCGATTAACCCTTAGTTGTGTGTTGAGGTGGATATCTCAAAACCACCAGTGGAATGGATCTGGATTTTGGTGGGTGAGGAATTTATATGGATGAAGGCTATATTTTATGAATCGTGGGCTGATTAATCCTCAACCTACAATAGATTGGAGCACTTTGAATATAGGTTTCATAGTGGAGCCCTGTGCAAGAGGTCATTAGTTCAATATAAGAGTATTGATAAAACTGTTGATATGAGAGGATGCCCTATAAAGATAGTGGTCTAGGAAACGCCTCTAACTTGGGACCCCAGGCTGCATCGGTTCTAGGGAAACCATTTGGGGTCCCAGATAGTCCTTTGGTGTCTACAGTGCTAAATATAATTTGACAAGACTTGAATTGGGGTGTTGGTGTAAAGGGAACTGCTATCCATAGTGCTACTGATATCAGTGGTATGGCTTCAAGTGGACCTGTGGTTGCAAAGAAGAGTCAATAGGAGACATGGTCCCCTCATGATGGCCTTTCTCCTCTTGATATTAGCCTGAAGGCGAGTGTTTTTGATGGGGGTAATATTGATATGGCTAGTCAGGGGAAGGGGTATATTAGTGGAAGTGTGAGTGAAGGGAAGCTGGGACCTGCTTTGGATATTGCTGTGGATAGCAGGCTTCATGTTACAATAGAGAATTATGATTTTATTCATGTTTTAGGGGATCCCGAAGGTTGTGATGATGGGATTTATAGATATACTAATGAGGATGGTGGTGTGATAGTCGGATTATCCACGAAAAACTGATTTCAAGGGATTGACCATGAAGGGGTGGATGCCAATTTGTAGATCGATCCTTAGGAAGATGTTGCCGTGAATGATATTTTGGGTAATGGGATATGTGCAGGCTAGGAGATGACAGAACACCCATATTTCATTTCATTGATTGATTCAAACTATCATCTCTAGCAGAATCAGATTATAAAATATCATGATATGTAGGTCCATGGAAAATGGGGGGATTTTTCTGATAGTGACAATGAAAATGAAGGTGGCATGTTCAGGCCATCATATCAGGACATTGTTCAAAGAGGGAAGAAGATGTTGTCTGGGAATTAGGATGATATGATTGCATCACCATGAAAAAAACTAAGGAAGGATTACTCCTATATGCCGAAACCTATGTCCACAAGATCCTCGATCAGAAGAGAAGGTGGGGTATTCTCCGGAGCTAATAAATGTATTTAAATTAATAATGAATTACTTTCATTAGAGCACTTGAATTTTACATGGACATATGAAAATGTTTTGAAGCATTATTAAAGCTCGGAGTGGGAATCAGCATCTACGGAGGAGTTTTTAACATGGATATGGTGATGTATTTGGCCGTGATGGTATGTAGTTGTTGTGTTTGTTCTGTGGTTCTTGTTTACTGAAATTTTCTTTTTTTAATAAATGGTCGGAGGTTTTTCCTCTAGCTACACTTTTATGGTACATCAAAGATTAAATTTATTTAAAATATTAAATATTTTTAGGGGCTTGGGATATTATATTCCTTTATGTGGTTAGTGTTTCCTATCATATATGATTGAATACAATGTTCATACTTTTTATTTATTATGAGATATATTCTCTTCACCCTGGTTAAATTTTTTCCTCACTATATAAAAATGATCTTAGTAATATATTGTTTTATATTTTTTATGTTTGAAATCCTACATCATGAGAAGGGTAGATCAGAAATACCATATCCAAAATATAATGGGAAGTAAAGAGGTCACATTGAATAAAATATAACTAGATACTTAGGTAGGATATCATTAGTGAAATGTAGAGATAAGTACATGGAGGAATAGAATAAACATTTATAGTGATTTACTGAGGTAATAAATCACATAAAAGGGATTAATCAACGGACTACTAAGGGCTTAAAATCCATTAATTCTTTATAATTTAGAAGGGAATCATTTTAATAAAATTTTCGTATTATGAAAAATTATATTTAAATAATTTTACAAACATTGGAAAATTTATTTAATTAATAAGAATGTAAGTATATTTAATTACATGAAACATTTTAATTATATATAAATAATTACATCTTTTGGTTGTGCATATATCAAATTATTATTCATCCATTACTTAAAGGGGTATATGTCAAAAAATTAACATTGATTCTTGATGAATGAAATATAATTTTAGCAAATCTTAAAAATGATAAAAGTGTAAAAAATATGACTATTGGATAATAACTCGTCTCCAAAGATAAATTTTTTTATACATTATACAAAAATCCAAAAAATTAATACTACATGTTCATCATTAATATTTATTCATCAATTTTCTAACAAAAAACAATGACATATTAACTAGGAATTTTTTTTGGTTAGTGGATGGCATTAAACCATTATCATAATATAGCGTGGGTTCATTTCCTATGGCCTTTCTGAATTAGATTGGTTTTCACCCTCTATATAGGTTGTCATTTATGAAACCACATTGATACAATTTCAAAAATAAATATTATCTAAATCCTTGAAAAATGTTTATCAACAAATATTATTTTAACAAATGTTTTAAATAGAACCCCAATACATAAATAATTCATCCATTTTATTTACACATACAACAAACATTTTTCTATCTATTATAAAGTGTAATAAGGGATTTCCTAAAAACCATAGTAAGAGTAACAATAGCCATAATTAGAAATGAATAAGATTATTTATGGTATATCTAAAATCATGATACCTTTTTCTCCCTCTAAAACACATTATCTTTAACCTAAATTATTTACATTAACTATCTATTAAAATATGTCACAATGGTTTGTAAAAAAATGTTATTTATCCTAGGAATACTCCCACAGGTGTCAACCCAAGTGAAAAATAACGCCCACTTTTGGGTACCAGGTTACGCCGAGTCAGGCCCGATGCACCTTGTCTGAGTAATCACTACTCGGCACCATTACACCAGAACCATGCCACATAATTATGTATTTCCCCAATTTAGATTATTTTATTATTCATCAACAATATTTTACATCTAAATATATTTGGATAAATTTAATTATTAGTTTATTCATTGAATCAAATGTGTTATGAGTCATTTACAATTCCATGTGCATTTATTTTAATTGAATCATTATTTATTACATTTTACATTCCCTTACTTATGTTGAGTCAGGCATGATGCACTATGTTAGAGCCTTTACTCCTATATAAATTTCATCCATAAGCATGTCAACTTATTGTATCTATAAATTCATGAATTTCTTGGAAAACCCACATAATTTTTACATTAAAAACTCCTAGGATATTCTTCTATAATTATTATCAAATTTTACCTTATTGATATGTTATAAAATTTAATTTTTTCCAAATTCAAGATCCCAAGGTTTCTACTAAACAAAATATGATACCAATTATAGTTCCCTAGCCCCAGAATCCTAGATATGGTGCATTAGATTATTACATTGACATGATTAAAAGGAATAAAATCCCAATGGACCAATCAGTTTAGCAGTATTGGAAATCCAGATTACATAAATGTAACCAATTTAACATTAGGAAAAATAAAACAAGGCATGATATATAATAAAATGAAATAAACATCATACATGAAATATTATTAAAATATTTTTATTCATAAACAATTGAATTGAAACAATCTATGTACAGGAACTAATTAATTTTCAGGGTATGTAAAATAGAATAAATTATGAATCAATTTTAATGAATGAACATATAAATGTTATTAACTCAGAACACATGGAATTGAATCAATAAACTGAGAATGAAATGTATTGATTGATATGTCGATGGATAATCTCAAGGATGAATAATAACATAATAAATGAGGTAAATTCAAAATTATTGGAAACTATTTTAACTAGGTACATGGTAACCTTGCAATTACAACCATTCATAATATAGTTTAAAACATATCGGGTAAAAAACAATCTGATTTGGCCAACTGATTTATATCACGAGACTATTGATGCATCGAGGGGATATAAAAACTAAGACATACCCATATCATACCTGTAAACGGGATTTATCATATACAAAATAATATATTTTCAATGTTCCTTATCAATTATCATTATTGAATAAATCATATGAATTTATAAATAGTTCCCCAATAAATCAAATGACTATCAAACTGAATATCGTTTGGAAAATGATATTTATTTTAGAAAATAACAATATCTATTACTTGAAAATATGTTTATTCAAGATAATGGTGATGAAAAATATAAATTAACAAACGGAATTATTAAATCAGTATAATGTTAACAATAAAAAAATAAATTGATATTAAAAGGTTAATCCTTAAACACCAACTTGATGAAAAAATCTCTAAACATTCCAAAGTGTCCCATACCACATAAAAAAATTTGAAATTATTAACCTCTTAAAGTAATAACATTAAATGAAACCTAAAATATAATGATAATATGCATATTTATGAATAAAATTTCAATGTTCAGTTTATAAACAAAATAAAATTGAATTTTTGAATACCAACAAATAAGTCACAATGGAATGTAAATTGAGACAAAATTACTTACATTGTGTTTCCATTTGGGTGTATGTCTTAAACCACTTTTATAAAGGATTTAAACATTTAAATAACTTTTACCAAAACTATAGTGATAATTATATTGTCATATATTTACATCTTATAATATCTTATTACCTATTGGTTATTAATCCTTCATTTTTTTGACTATTTAGTGTGTTAATTTCTTATTTTATCATGTTTGTTTTGACTTGTATCTTATTGTTCTTATTACATAGATAATGGTTTCAGTTTCTAAATAATTTAAATAGTTATTTAATTATCATATTTATTCATTATATATTAATTTATAATAATATATAATAATTTTAGATAATAAATGAAATGCATCGTTCGTGGAGACTATAGGTCGTACCAACACAATAACTGTACTTTAATTTAGTTGTCATATTATAATGATGAATAGAATATATATATATATATATATTATAAATACAGTATCATATGTATTTCATATATATTACATATTTTTCAGAAAATTATCATTTATACATTCTATGTATATTTTGAAGGAATCCCATCACTTTGAGTGGGTGGTAGTCCACACTTCCATAAACATAGTTGTCTTATTTCAAAACAATTATAATGTATAATGGAATGTGTTAAAAATAATTATGGAATAATATATAAATAATAAAATTCATATATATATATATATAATATTTTTATTTTCCATTATAATTCCCAACAATGAGATGTGGTAGTGTGAATAATGAACAACATTGTTTCGTGAGGTGGTAGTTCAGAGTACACATAAATAGTATGTTCATTATATATTATATTGAAGTATGTGTAAGTGTATGCAGATAAATTCGTTCAAAAAAACTTCAATAAAATGAGGTTATTCATTCTGTCATATAATAATTCAATATGGATTGAGGAGGAAATTAATAATTGAAATTAAACTAAAGAGTGTGGGGAATGTTGTTACTTCGTCTTTGAGTAACTCTTTTAGGTTTTCACCAAAGGGATTCCATGGTTGTTTTCATAATCAGTTTTAGGCTACCTAAATGAGCAGATTGATTTTTAGGAGCTATTTTGGAAGATCTAGGTTATGAAAGAGTGTCTCTATAGGTGTTATAAAGAGGCAGGAGAGGAGGAAATTCTATAGTTGAGGATGAGTGGCACTATTGTAATATTTTGGAAAGGGAATTCAACCAATGTATTTACTTTGAAAAGTGTATCCCATAATGGTCAAATGTTGATAAATATGTGTTTAGGTTCAAAATAATGATATAAATTATCTTTTGGAAAAGTTTTTAGGTCACATTGGCCCTTATGATTTAAGATTAGTCAATTGATATGCATAATATTACCTCAATCATTGAAAATAATTTCAATTAACTAGACTAATATTTTTGTGAAAAATAATTTAACCTAACTAGACATTTTTAATTATTATTATTCAAAATATCATATAATTTTTTCCCAATTAATATCACAAAATTGGATATGATTAATTTAAATAGAATCCTTTGGATATGATGACAATAAGGGTTTTTAATGTAATAATGTTCAAAAGCATGATGTGTTTTTATATTTAATTTTATAAGTGAAATTTATCCCAATGAACTAAATTTTATTAATTGATAAGAAAATTCATATTAAACATTATATATATTTTAAAATAAAACATATTTTTATAAATAAATATAATAAAAATTATGTTATGAAAAATAAATCTTTATTTTTCACTATTAATTAAAAAATGAATCATCATAAAAAAATATCAAAATTAATACTAACCCGTATTTTATTATTCTTTTTTAAAAATTAATTATATATTAATATATATGATTTATAAATGTGAAAATTATTTAAATGATATGTTCTCCATTAAAAGTCGTTAAAAGTGACATTGTAAAATTATAGGGTTTTATTCAAAATATTATGTTTGTTCCCATATTATGTCCATCGAATCTATTATATAAATGAAAAAAATATTTTATTGAATATAAATAATATATATTACACTAATGTCATTCATAAATTATAATAAATATATTTTATTAGGAAAAAAACACCATTATGTGAAGAAAAATTGTATTCTATAAAATATTCTCATTGATTATAATTATTTAATATGTACATATTTATTACGCTGTAACCAATGAATTACTGTTATATTTGTGTAAAACATAGATATTCATAAGTTTGTTAATACTATTAATAATGGATAGTTTATATATTATTATATTAAATAATAATATTTTAATAATATATTATTGTTTGGTAAAACATAATCTTATGTGTAACACAAGCCATTAAAGAAGCTCATTATAGTGTTTGAAATAATATAACTTTGTATTGTTTTAATTATATGCGATATCAAATTTTGAATTTCTTTAAAATATTTAATCAATTTAAAGGTCTCTGCATATTATTTTCCCTTACATGCCAGGGGCTATACGTCATACATTTTATTAAATAAAATGATCCAGCTCTTGATTTTTATACAATTACCTAAATAATTATAAAAGTAATTTCTATGAGAATAGAAATTTTTTTATATGATATTTGAACATAAAATTCCCAATATATATTTATTGCCTAATTTTTTCACTCATGATTCACCAAAATATATCAGATAGATAATAAAATACATAAAATTATAATAAAAAATGAAATATTATTATTATAAAAAAGTATTTTAGAACAATGGGTGTGGTTGTAAAGAAATTGATGTTGAAATAACAGAGAAAATGAAAGTAGGAGATGAGTTATAGATAAATTATATACTTTTTTATATAAATGATTTAGTAATTATCTAATTAATTCAATGAATATATAAAGATATATTCTCTATACACTCTAGAAATAATGATTATGTTTCTTGGGAAAATAGCATATTCTTAAGAAAAATTAAATAACACTTATAAGGATCTCATTAATAATTTTAAAATAAATAATGATCTTGAAGTATTTGAGTATCTCTAATTTAAAAAAATTATATCATAACAATCATGTTGAAAAGATAAGTATAAATGCACAAAAAAATATATTATGACTCTAATAATCATATAGATATTGTGTCATGAGAGAAGACTAAAAACAATAACATGAGATATTTTTAGAGAATATTAAATATTTGAGACTCTAAATTATATATTCGATGGATGGATATTGATAATAATTTTTTTAAGGTAAAATGTATTTTCTGTTTTTTTCAATTATAAACATTAGTGGAGAAGGAAAATGATGGAATACCCATGGAATACAATTATAAGACAATTATATCATTTGACGTAACGTTATACCATTTTACAATTGGATTTAAAAATGTAAAAAAATTGGTTATTTGATTATAAAATAATTATAGGTTTTTTTCAATTTTATTGATCATATTAAATAAATAAAATTTTAAATATTCTGATTATTTGATAGACTGGTGTAGTTTTATTCATTCTATATATATTTTTTATTACATAAAACACCTTCAGTTAATAGATTGTAGGTATATTCATTTTCATTATTGACTGGTCAACTATTTTATATGAATTTATGTATAATATGATCATTATATTCATAATCGAATTTTTGTCTCAACATTTATATATAGTTTTTGATAATATATTTGTAAATTTCTTATGGAAATGTTTTTATCCACTGAATCATTTTTTGGTATAAATTATTAATTTTAAGATTGTTTTGTGATTTTATTTTTTAATTTAATAATTTAATGAATAATTTATAGTGAATAATATATTTTTTGGAACTATTGTAATTCAACAAATGTAATATGAAATTATTTTAAACTATATGAAATTTATTAACAATTATTGAAATGAAATCCTGAATAAAAGTGTTATTGTTGTTTTCTATCATTTTTTCATTCATAATATATATATATATATATGATTTTAGGTTTAGGAAAATTATATTTTAATAAAATATTTTTATCACATTGGTAGAGGCATTCCATCCCCACCCCACACCAACACAAACATAGTTTCCAAGGAATATATAAATATCATAGTTAAAAAAAATCCACATAAAAAATTGCATAGTGTGTCCCCTTTCTAGAATTTTATACCGTACATTATCTAGAATAAACTCCCAACACTGACACATTCACTAGAGGAAAAGTATTCTCATAAATTCCACACTTACGTATGAGAAATTTTTTCTACCTCTTCTCTTATACATAATGTTTAATTTTATTTGTGAATTCCAATCCTATATATGAGGTGAAAATTTTTTATTTCCAACCAATCAGCCACAAACCAACTCCTCTATCTTTCATATTATATGAAAATATAAACTATTCACAAGTTGTTAGTATATATTCACCTTATTCCCAAATTTTTTTTGTAAATATAAATTTATAACTATAATTAATGTAAGATACATTTAAATTAAAACATTCATGAATTCATGGGATCCTTGGGTGGGGTTTCTATAATAAGGTGACTATGATATTCCCATGAGATAGATAAGCCCACCACATACCCCATACAAAATACTAATTATCAAGCTATTTTTGAAAAATAATTATGTTATATTTTATACCATTAGGAATTATTTACCCTCTGATAGTGACCCTCAATGTCAATGTAATATTAATCAGAAAATCCATCATTACTTGTCCATATATTGAATATTTCCAAAATTAATGTGACTACATGTACATTAATGAGTCAGCATTGAACATTAACTCAATAATAATAAACAGAGAAAGACAACATGTTATACCAGTATTATATCCTTCATATGTTTTAATGATATGGTCCAATTCCTATGTAGTCTAAAAACATCCAAGATTCTATTGTGTCTACTCAATTTACATATATATTAATTTATCAATATCATAAACAAGAAAACTATATTTCATGAACCATATAAGAATAAATAACATACAAATAATGATAAGGTATATCTATCACCCCAATAGAAAAATATAAACCTACATCAATCCATACTCTAAAAAAATAATATTTGTACACATATATTAGTGGGAACAATCACTCCAATGCATAACTAACAAAAATATTAATCATGTATCCATAGTACATCATTATATGGAAAGGGTTAAATTAATGTCATGTAAATATGCCCATACATAGGACAAGGAGAAGAGATATTGTACCCTTTATAGAGATAATATTGTGTACCAAGGTTCTCCTATATATAAATAATTATTTTTATTGGCACCCCCATGATGGCATGTATAGTTAATGTATACATGTTATCCAATTTTAATCGTCATCGTGGTCTTATCTATGAAATTACAATTTTTCTATGGAATTCATAAACATTGTAATAATATATACATAATAATAATCACAATAACTTGTAATAATTACATTATAATTTTTAAGTAACATTAATAAGGTCATGGGAATATGTATAAGTAATTTCCCATAAAACCATATCTCATTTAGAGTGAGAAATGGTGGAAAATATTCCTTAACACAACAGAATGTTTCCATGTGAGTATAAAGATCGCGTAAGTGTATAGAGATAATTTTTTTCGATTATATTTGTATGGAGTCAGTTTTAAAAAATCTATTTTAATAAAAACTCAAATATTGGTGTATCTCATAATTTTTCAAGACTAATGAAAAAACACATTGTAAATAATAAAGAAATGGGGGAACATACATCCTTACCATACCCAAATTACTCACACCCCCAAAGACTTCTTTTATAAACAAATTATATCTATCAATATCATTTATATAATAATATAATACACTATAACATTATCTAAGTCACTAACCCCATTACTTATCCAAAAATACCATTATACCATCAATAATTTATATGTTTCATGCAAGAATATAAACAATGGATAAAAATAAGAGATGAATTATTATATATAAGAACCTCATGGAAATAAGATTATGGAAATATTGAATAAAATAATAATTAAAACCAATATTGTGATAGAATAACTATAAAATATATAATCATAAGAAAAAAATATTATTAACAAGAAAATGATAAATTGAGGTTTAAAAAACATAATAGTAAAAAAAATTATAAATAATTTATTACCCAAATTCACATTATATGATAATATCAAAACTCACATATTAATCATTAATATATTTCACAGGATAATTATTGATAAAGGAAGTGGGTTTGAAACATTGTCACATTTTAATTTAGGATGTAATTTATCAATAAAAGTATAACAATGACTAAATAATAAAACCATCTCTTCCCACACAGACTTATCCATCATGTCATCATTATTGAAACCCATTATTATAAGATTGCATATTTTTTGTTGAAATTTAATTAATTAATATTTTTAGTTGGATGAAATGATTACATTATTAGTCAGATTAAATAATTCCTGGGAGAATTCATGAAATATAACAATTTTTTATGTATTGTATGGATGAATTACAAATTATTTCTAATGTGTGGAATACCATAGATAACTAATGGTACACGTGGTGATATATTCATATGAATATGTAATAAATAATTTTATATCACATGATAAAAATAATAATTCTAATCTATGGTTCTATACATGGACTATAATAAGTGATTTTATCACTAACTAATAATTTATATTATAGGATGACATTAATTTGAAGATAAATAAGTAAAATTTAAAAATTGATACATGATTGACAATATTTATATAATATTAACATTAAAAAACCAACTACAAATATTTTATAATGATTTGAGAATGAGAATCAATAAAAAGTTCATTATTAATAATTAAAATGACCTATAATATTATTTGAAAATCTGAAAAATTCCATGGATAATCAATGGAATCCCCATTTATTAATATATGTTTTTTTAAAAACATTTAGTTTTATTTAATAATATATATAAAAATAATTTTTTAATTTTTTCGAAATTAGTAATAAAAATAGATTTGGGGTATCAAATTCAATTAGAAGTCACAACCAATGTATAACCTAATAAAAATACTCTACGGGATAAGACCGTCTACCAACACCAGATAGGATTGAGATTTTAATACACTGGAGAAAGTATATTCCTATAATTAATGAAATATTTTAATTAACCAAACCTAACTAACCATTTTTATAATAAATGGAACTCAAAAAAAGACTTATGTAGAATAATCAAATTCCAACATGATCCCATCTCCAAAAAACAAAAAATCAAAAAATTACTTAATCTAATACATATTCAATTTATAATAAAAAAATTTAAATACCAATGGAAACCTACAAAAACATTACACAATAAATATAGTCATCAAAAATCATAAAGAATATCATTTTGAATTTTTACTGACCAAAGGGTACCAAGTGGCCATATCCACCTCCATATAATTTCCCTCTTCTAAAAAATCAAATTCAAGATATTGACTTTTATACTCATATATGCACTATTAAACCATCATAATTACCATATAAAAACACAAATAATAACACTATATTACTATAAATATAAATATTATACATATATTTATTTTTAAGAATTTATATACCAATTTACTATTGAAAATAACAATTTTAATCATTTAATCCAGTCCCAAGTCATTAAAAATAATCCACTAAAATGATTTTGATCCCCGAAAATCTAAAATAGTCTAATAACCAAAGGTATACAACACTATTAATCACTAACTAATAGTAAACACACTAAATCTGATATACAAATACTCTATAAGATTCTAATATGACTCATCCAAAAAATAGTTCACCACTCAATACTTGTTTTATGATTTGAGAAAATTACCATAGTATAATTATTACTACTAAAATATCAAAAACCGACACAAACCTAGACTTATTGTGCTCCCCACTACAAGGATTATATATGATCTTTTCTTTTTAATTTTTCTATTTTATTAATATCTTTATTAGATACATTTATTTTATCATATAATTTTACTTAAATTACATATTACTTCTGAAAACATTTACTGAATTTTATTTAAAAATTACTATTTTAACAAAAATTATTCTATATAGAAACATATGTTCAAAAAAATTCACTCATTCTTTTTATAAAAGTAAATAACATATCTAAGAAAGATAATTATTTCACATATTCACTCTTAATATAAAATCATTAATTATTAAAATTGATTATTCTACTTAAAAAACCACTCAAATATTCAACTTATCACCACATAGATGAAAACTATTAAACATATCTTTTAGCATATCAGTAAAAAATTAAAAATTAATTACTAATATATCATAATGTGGGTGACTCTAATCAGTTATTTCATCCCTAATAGAAAATTTTTCATAACATTTATTACATTACAATTTACAAATAATAAACTAAATATATTTTTATATTTTTACCATAATTATTATAATTAATATATCTTAAATAAAAAAAATTAAATGGTCATGAAAGAATTTAGTGGTGAAAAAATGTTGATCCATACAACATATAATGAGTTTTACTCATTTGGTACATGAGAGAATCAAATCAGTAGCTCAATAATTTCTAAATAACATTAACCAAACAAATGGATATCTCTTACAACATTTGTTTACATCGAGTCCATTATTTGAACAAAAGAACCCAATGTAACTATAAATACCAATAGTCTATTTCATATCTACAAAATCCTAACAATACAAAATATTTCTCTAATTTCACTAGTGAATATCCAAATTGGATTTCTCTTTACTTGGTTTGGACTGATACATTCTTTATTAGTATTATACAATGTCCATGGACTAATTGTTAATTAATTCCTCAGCATAATAGCTTACCCCCCACAAGTTATCCTTATGTTTAACACTAATTTATACTTAAAAATAATTATATTTCATCCATACATACAATGATTCCAAAAGGATTGTGAAAAAATGTTTGATATAGAGTAACTAGTATACAAACATAATAATATAAATACACCAGTATATATGTATGTAGAAAACATATAACACTATTATTATTAAAAAATAATTCATATATAGTCCAATAAAATGATAAAATGAAAATTTAACTCGAATGTAATAAAATTAAATAGAAACATAGATATGATAAATATGTATTCTTTCAAAATTTCCATCACATTTTTCAAAAGAATATAGAGTCCCTACCTTCAAAGATATCATCTACGCCAACCAATTTCAAAAAGTGTTGTAGTAGTTATCTATGAACCATTTCATACCAAAAATATGAATAGTGAAACTATATATCCATCAATGGGAATATGAATAGTGTGAGTACCTTTGGTGAAAAAACCTTTGATACCCTCAGAAACCGATAAATAACCCAAAGCTTTACAAACCCAAAGGGCATTCTGAATATGCACGTGTTGGTGAGTGGAACCTAGGAATCAACAACTGCCAGAGGGAAAAATTCATCCAAACCTAAACTAGAAAACATGAAATATATATACATGACAAGAAGATAAAACATAAGTCTTAAAAAATAAATATATTTCATAAGAAAAATGAAATTGAAGAAGTAATAAAACTCAATACTCACTAAATAATCTCCACCATGCAATTCGAACACCAAAGGAAAACAAAAACTGACACAGATACTCTGTTATAAGATAGGAAAACTCTTACCATCTCACCACCAGTTACCTAGAAAGAACTAATAGAATCATCATCACCTCACTGTTGGGAATTACCTTAGACTAAATAAAATGACATAACAAGGTATACACCCAAATGATGGGGTTCCTTGGGTTATAGATAAATTGACTCAATATAATCCCACCCATGGGTTCCATATCAAGTCTCTATACAATGAACCCAAAAAGTTCATCTATAAATAAAAATACACATGATAATCAAATATATAGTATTCATATTCAAATCATTGTAAAATATTATCCCAATTTTCCATATTTCAAAATAATCTAAGTATAATAGTGTCAAATCATATGAAAAACATCAAAGTAGTTAATAATGTATCACATATCTTATCAATTAGCATGTAGTACAAACCAAATCATATGTAAATCACATCATGTATCACTATTATAGAGGAAATATAGAAAAAGAATGCCCACACATAAAAATTAGTTCACATCATGTATCCAGACCTATGAATCAAATCAAGAGAATATAGAAATCATACATCAAGTGAAGATACCAAAAATTCTATCATGTCCGTAGAAAAAAGGTCCTATAGAGCACAGTAACACCCCTTGTGTAAAACCTTCGATAATATTGATTGATGAGGTGAATTTTCATATCATCCACTTATATATCCAAAGCTTTTCATATGTAAAATTTTTGAAAAAAATCCATTCATACAATTCATTGAATACCATTTCATAAATAAATTTAAAAATTATTTGAAAATACCTTTTAGTTTACTAATACATGGGGAAAACATCAATTTTTTTAAAAACCATTTCTATACACAAAATTAAATTATTCAAATTCATTTTTAATATAATTAACTAATGTAGATCAATATAGTTCATACAACATTAGATTTTTATGGAACCACTAACCTTATACATAGGTCACACATAACTACAATGGGGTCAACCGATCCATTAGAATTAAATGACCAAAAACTGAGGCCCTAGAATCCATTCTTACATATTTGAAATGATTCATCAAAAAAATGTTTAGCTAAGAAAATAAGAAAACACATACTTCAAGGAAATTACACACTACACCACATCCAACACAAAAGCTCAGCCGTCGGGGGAATATCACACAACTGTTCTTGAAAGGATCATGAAGAATAACCACCAAAAGACCAAAAAATAAAAAAATGTAGCTTAATGAAATTTCTAAAATGATCAAAAATGAATATTTAGGAATATCGCATATCTACAAAGATAAATCAAAAAAACAATTATGATAATTTATGGAATAAAAGGATCTTAAAGGACTAGAAAACCCTAAAATCAATAGTGAGGGAACAATGGATTCAATAGAGGAATATGTATTCAAATGAAAAAGAATCATATATACAACTCAAAAAAACCGTACAGGCCATGAAAATTTCATGATTTCAATATTGGGATCACAATGTGAAATATATAAGGGGAATAAATGAAAAAATTCATCACCATAGATAAAAAAACAGATCAAAATTTTCATGATGTAAACTAATTTTAGGGCATGAAAACTATTCACAGAATCTACTAGTTCACCACATCAGTCTTAAAATGGATTGGCACTGTATCATGAGTTCATGATTTCAATATTAGCATCTAGAATATTCTGAAGAAACATGTAGAAAAATCATTTAGTTCAACCCGGACCAATCAAACTTCTTCTTAATCCATATTCACATTTATAGACTTAAGTAAATAATTCCAAAAATCTCACATCTGCAAAAAAATGCCATTTCTCCCAAAAAAGACCGAAAATGAACCAAAAAAATATTTAAATTAAAATAGAGATGATAAATTCTTGAAAAAAGTTATTGGGATGTAACAAACTCGCTTATATAAGACATTACCACCATAATTAGTCATGTGAAAAAATGATATCCTTAATGAGGTAATATAAAAATCCCTTACTATATAATCACACACCAAAGACTCATGATAATCTAATCCATGTAACCATAGTAATCAAAAAAATGAAATTTATTTCCCACAAAAGACTTTAACATGAGAGGTAATGATCTTCACTGGTTACTCTACAACAAAAACATCTAAGCCCATCTCGATTTCATGCCAACAAAAAAAGTGGGAGGGGTTATGATGGTACCTCTTGAGCCATGATATGTGGAAAATGGAATGATTTAACAAAAACAAAACTGGAAAATAACACCTATAAGAAATACAAACATTTAGCATAATTAAAGGAAATGGTCCATCATATCTTGAATCTAATGTTCCTTTTTGTCCATGCTAGTGATGAAAAAAATGAAGAGAATGTTTTATGAAAACCACTTCACCAATGAGATACTATAGAATAAGTGTAATAAAATCCAAATAATATATCTGTGAATAGTGATGTGTATGTATATGTGGATGTATACCATGAATCCCATCCAATAGCTCATGAATGCATCTTTTCCCCATAATATCGTCCTCGACCACCACCTCCCAACAAAATGGTGACCTTCACAGTTGACAATAAAAAACCTTTATGGGATCAATTATTATAAATAATTTAAAAATTCTATCATATGAAAATTCAAAAAATCTAATATGGTTTTCAAATTATCCCCAAAAATCAATGATTCTTGAATAGATCATATCCTTCAAGATCTGAATAACACACTATATCTGGCCATTTTTGAATGTATGGTAAATTATAATCCATCTAGACTAATTCCCCATCGCCTCATGGAGTCTCATGAAAGACAATATAGTAAACCAATGATCTATGTTGGAAATAATGGATGAGTTAAATAAATATAACATCACAACATATCGTACATACAACTTAACTAGGTCATAAAAATTATTATTATAAGGACCTGTAAATTTCAAGGATTTTTTTTTAATTTCTTTGGAATTTTACGAGTACACATTTTCTGACGGCACTTGATTCCAAGACCCGGTGTGCCCAGAATCAATTTTCAAAGTTTAGTTCGGGTACGTTCAGTGAACAAAGGACCAGGTTTTTCAAACTTCTGAACCGGTGCTTGGAATTAAAATCTGAGGGCATCGATGAATTCGCAGTGCCGGGATACTCTTAGGCGAAGCTTAACGTCAACCAAAAAGGGTTGGACGAAAAAGATAAGTTTTTAGACTTTCGAAAAAAAATAATTATATATAACAAAATAACTATAAGTTATTTTATTCTTTTTTTTCCACCGTTGGGTGGTATTTGGCGGAGTCGTAGTGTAATGACGATCACTAAATGGGGGACTTTTAATGACTCATCCCATTGGTTTTGTAACAACAGCGCCCATGTGTTTAATAGGTTCATTAGTTGAGGTTGATTAATGAACCATAATAATGAACACAATCTGAAGATTAATTCTTTTATTAATCACCCCTTTGGAAAACGAATTGGGAAACCACGGGAGGAAGTTCTGACGAAACGTCGATGACACCAGCCTCCGAAGAAGAATGAAGAAGAACGCTCATTCCTCAGATATTGAAGACGTGCCACCAAACCTCTTCCTTACTTCCAGAGAGGAGACACTGCTTTCTCCTCGGCACGCCCCGATGACGCCTACGATCCTCCTCTCCGTGACACCATGTATCGTGATGCCGACAATCGTCTTCCTAGTTGAGGTAGAGGTTTTGGTCTATATTTAATTACATGATTTATACCCTCAGCATGACGTATAATTGTTGGGAGTGGTTTCAACCACTTATGTGGTGGGTGCGGACCAAAAAACAAGTCCAAACCCACCGCTATTATGTTCTTGATGCGTGGAATGTTGGGAGATGATGAAACGGGACCACAATGGCATTTGAAGGCCGTCGTAGTGAAGAGTGGGGCCTGAGACGACCATAGGCACAGACAGGAGCAAAAACAGACCACCGGAATGACTCTGGTGGCCCTCGAACATCTCCCGAGGTGGCGGCGCATTGCCGGCAGGGGACCAGATCAAGCGCCCGCGTGGGATCCAGAGGAGACGCGGCGCTAGGCACCGCGTCTGCGAGGCGAAAAGGGAGGGGTGCCGCGTCCGCCCCTGCATGGCTGTTGGCCGAGCCAGCGCACCCCCCGGCCGGGGAGGGGCGGGTCACGCGGACCGGGCTGGGCTGCGACCCGCCTTTCTGGGCCGCGCCCTCCCATGATGGACCCGGACTCGGGCCGGGTCGACCCGGTTCTGGCCGACCCCGGGGGGTTGGGTCGGGTCGGACCGGGCCCAGACACCCCCACTTCGAACCACTTTCGGTCATTTGCCCATAAAATGAGCTATGGACCTCAAATCGATGCACCTTCAGTTTAGTTGTAATCCATGGATCGAGGAGGTCGTTTTGGTATATTACAAATGAGGTTTTGGCAATGTTTGGGTATGGCCGGGTTGGTTCGAACTCAAAACCAATCGGGCCCTTGAAGCGGAAACTCTTATATCTCAAGGACGGTACATCCGATTAACATTCCATAAATTGCATTGGGATCCTTTTTTGAGACGGACCTTTAGGCTTACTCCGCTTGAGGTTTGGACACAACAGGATTATGTTTAGGTTGGTTTTATCTTAAATACCAAATGTACCCCTCGAATGGAAAAGCCAATAACTCTCAGACCGGGCGTCCAATTGACACACCCTCTATCGCATTGGGTTTCTTTTGACGATATGGATCATTAAGACACGTCAACTCTGGACTTAGTGACAGTTGATGTATCAAATATCTCTCTCTCTCTCTCTCTCTTTCTCTAGGAGAGGATCCTCTAGGAATCGAGCATACTGTGTGTTGGAACCCTAGAGCTGGCTGCGACTGCGACGATGACGACTGTACTTAGATCCTCCATGGGTTTGGCAGTGATGAAGACCATACTAGAATCCTCTGTGGGTTTGACGTCAATGAAGAATGTTTTTGTATCCTATGTGGGTCTAGCAGTATTGACCTATGTACTTGTATCATGTTTGGGTCTGGCAGAGTAGTTTGTCTTATATCCTTTGTGGGTCCGACAGCTTAGCTGGTCATGTATCCTATGTGGGTCCGAAATCATAGATGAATCAGTGGTTACATTTGACCATATCAATCACCTTACGAAGTTTATGCCTTTGTGATGAGTCTTGATTCTCAATAATAGTCAATGATGTGGTTGACTTGTTTATCTTTGTGGACTGGGGTGTGTTTTTCCTGTGTGGACTGAGTTGTGCTATCCTTGTGGACTGGGTTGTTCTTTCCTTTGTGGACTGCGTGGTTCTTGGTATTTGGAGACGAACTGTAACTGATGAATTATGTATATGTAACGGAATATACCTAAGTAGTGTTGATTGATACTTCGTGATTGTATCTTACCTTTGTGGTTTATCCTTCATGGATTCTGAGAGACCTTTGAGGGTCTCGAAGTCTCTACTGAGTACCGTATACTCACCCCTGCATGGGCTATGCCCGCACTACATTGTGTTGGTTGCAGACGATGGAAATCGCTGATCTAGGTGGAGGCTTGAGGAGAAGGACGGTACTCAGAGGTGGACCACTTGACGAGACGTACACGGAGCGGGCGACTAGACATGAGGAGATAAGGAAACTGTCTGTACCCACTCTTCATGTGTGATTTCCATAGGATGACTCTATGTTGCTGTTTTTCTTACTGTTGTTGTACTTTCCTTTCAGTTGTACTGTACTTTTAGTTGTGTTTTTATTCTGGCCCATTTACTTTTCCAGCACTTACCTTATACTCAGTTTGCTTAGTTTTTACTTCCCTTGCGTACTCTCTTGTGTACGATAGTTCTTAAAAGAAATACCTTCCCTATTTTTGGGATTTAAGCATTTGGTGCTAATCGCCAGCCCTTGGCCTATGGAAGGCAGGCTTGGGGTAGTCACAACACGGGCCCCGAGGACGGGTCGTGAAAAATTGGTTTCAACGGAGTCATTTCTATTCCAGAACTCAGGACTCTGATAAATTCATCTCTGTGGAGATATAATGTTTGGAGTAATGAGTGTGGTTATTAGTCCGGGGAGTCCAGTGTTTGTGCGATGGCTGACGTATCCATACACCAGGACCCTGACTTCTGATTTCCGACTCAGTGCATGAAAACATTGATTGCATGTGTGTTTCAAAAGTTTTCTTTGTGATTACTTTGTGTCAGCTCACCAGGTATATTATATTAACCGTGGTGCACCTGTTTCTTTTCAGGATTTCCGCATAACGGCAACCATCTAGGGTTCTGAGCTTTGTGCAAGATGCCATCCCACCGAGCGATGAGGCCTCGGTACAGGGCCCCATTACATCGGAGGCACCGGTGGTACCACTACTTGCTGAGCCACTGATGCTACCCACACCAGCGGTGGAGAGTTCGCACCGCCTGAAAGCGTTTCACGAGTTTCAGAGGTAGATACCACCTTGGTTCCGCGGAGAGACGGATCCTCAGGCAGCCAAGGATTGTCTGGAGGCTATCGCCAGAGTCTTCAGATTGGTAGGGACAGCAGCAGACCTCATGGTGATCCAGGCCGCAAGTCTCCTGCACTCAGCAGCAGATAGATGGTGGAGTCAGATACTCTAGGTGCACGATGAGGCATCTCTTCTTTGGACGGACATCGAGAGCCACTTATGCTCGGAGTTCATTCCATCCACCCTCCCTGTGGTACGCATCCAAGAGTTACTACAGCTGCGACAGGGCAGCATTTCAGTAGCCCAGTATGCGGAGCGATTTACCGACTTCTCCTGCTACTCCACGAACATGGTATGGAACCCATTCTTCTGGGCCTGGATCTTTGAGAAGGGGATGAGGCATGAGATCAGAGTTTCGAAGATTCCACTCAGCATCCCGACCCAGGAGGGGGTGCTGGAGCGATCCCTGCTAGTGGAGAGCTTTCTCTCCAAGCAGCCATCAGTAGCGAGACCCATCGTAGGACGACACAGAGTGGTGTCTTCTACTGCTGGAAGTCTACAGATGACACAAGGGTCCAATAGGACTAGGCTGACAGGTGGGTGACATCAGGATTCGGGTTCGGCTGTGCGGGGCACACGGCACAGATCCAGCCTTCAGAGGAGCACACAATGTTATGCATGCGACAGGTAGGGCCACATGACTCATGCATGCCTGACCCACCATGAAGACGAGTAGAAGACTGTGGAGGGACCTCCCAGGCCAAGGTAGATGTTCGACCGTGTCGGTTCACAGGGAGCAAGCGGACGAGGAAGAGGAGCTGACCAAGCAGCGGGTGGTGGATGACGCTTCGAGGCTCTACCACCACCACCCCCACGAGGTCCACCATGACCACAGGAAGCTGGCGGGTAGAGGTAGGCTACCTCCAGGCAGCAGAGGATTATGACCATGGTGAACCCGAGATGATTCGAGGTACAATTTGTGTCTACTCGACCCTTCCTACAGTTTTTATAGACACATGTGTGAGTCATTCTTTTATTTCTGCAACCCTTGTTCGGAGCTCGGAGATTCCGATAGATCCATTGGCTCGATCCTTGTGGATAGAGACTCTTACGGGAGTAGACTCGACGATTACCCACTAGTTCCGTTAGTGTGAGCTTACTCTAGGAGGCTAGAGATTCGGCTGGGATCTTCCTGTAGCGGCGTCGAGGCCTTACAACGTCATCTTTGGTATGGACTGTTATCTACAGTCTATGCTCAGATCGACTGTATTAAGTGCAAGGTACGGTGTGTGTTCGCATGGATGGGACCAGGTTCACCTTCACCAGCGAGAAGGGAACAATCGCTGAACAGGATGGACTCACACAGAGAAGAGGGAAGCCGATCACATATCACTTGGCTAGTCTAATCCTCAGAGCAGTTGACGTGCAGAGTCTGAGTTTTCCTGTAGTGGTGGATCAGTATGCGGAAGTTTTTTCTGACGATGTTCCAGTACTACCTCCTCGTAGAGAGGTAGATTTCTATATAGACCTATACCCCGGGACATCACCGATATCCACTCCAGCATATCGGATGGCTCTCACCGAGCATCATGAGCTGCAGGTACATCTGGAGGACTTATAGGGGAAATGTTTCATCCGACCCAGTGTTTCAACCTGGGCTCCTCAGCTCCTATTCAACAAGAAGGTGGATGGGGGCTTGCGATTGTGTGTCGATTACCGTCGCATGAACCAGGTAACCTTGAGGAACAAGTATCCTCTTCCGAGGACTGATGACCTCTTTGATCAGCTCAAGGGAGGACGTTGGTTCTCGAAGATAGACCTCAAACCAGGATATCATCAGCTCCGTGTTCGGGAAGAGGATGTGCAGAAGACGGCCTTTAGGTGTCAGTACGGCCACTGTGAGTTCTTGGTTGTGCCCTTCGGTGTGACCAACGCTCCAGCAGTGTTCATGGGTCTCATTAACAGGATCTTCCAGCCCTACCTCGATCGGTTTGTTGTAGTCTTCATTGACAACATACTGATTTACTCAACCACTGAGGAGGAGCATGCCAACTAGTTACGTGTTGTAATGGATACACTCCGAGAGCACCATATTTATGGTAATCTCTCGAAGTGATAGTTATGGCTTCGATTGGTTCACTTCTTGGGGCACCTCATCTCAGAGGCGGCAGTTGCAGTGGATCCCGCAAAGGTCGAGGCGATACTTTCTTGGGAGACACCCATGAGCATGTCGGAGGTGCAAATATTCCTAGGTATGGCTGGGTACAATCAAAGATTTGTGCCAGACTTCTCCAGAGTTGCAGCACCGCTTTCAGATTTGACAAAGAAAGTGGAACCCTTCGTGTGGTGAGACAGATGTTAGCAGAGCTTCCAGGAGATGAGGAGGAGATTGACCAGTGCTCCCATCTTGAGGCTACCAGAGGAGGTCGTAGGGTACGTAGTTTACTGTGATGCATCAGGGACCATAATTGGGTGTGTCCTAATGAAGGATCATGTAGTGATCGCTTACGGTTCATGGTAGTTGAGGCAGCACGAGCAGAACTACGCTAACCATGACTAGAGTTAGTAGCAGTGATCTTTTCCTTGAAGATGTGGGGACACTATCTAATGGGTGAGCACTTTACAGTCTACTCTGACCACCAGAGTATCAGGTACATCTTCTCACAGAAGGACTTGAACCTGAGATAGCTGCGATGGCTCGAGTTCCTCCAAGACTATGTCTTTGATATAGTCTATACTCCTGGGAAGGGGAACATAGTAGCCGATGCTATCAGCAGAAGGTCGGGCATCTGGCTACATGGAGAGGCGACAGAGCAGTTATCCGCTTTGAAGATATCCTTCATGGATAGTGATGTGGAAACCTATCTTCAGTCCCTCCCAGTCAGTCCTCCACTACTTCACCAGGTCTGGGTGGCACAACGTGGGGAAGTAGAATGTGAGACGCGACATGCACAGGTATACTCAAGACAGGAACCTGATGGATTTTCTGTAGGAGGAGAGCACATCATCCTTTTTAGGGGATGTACCATTGTACCAGTTTCATTGCAGGAGGAGTTGCTGAGGGAGTTCCACACTTCCCCTCTAGTGGTACATCCTGGAGTAGCGAAGATGTATCAGAACCTTAAACGACATTACTAGTGGTCGGGTATGAAGAAGGTTGTGGCGGAGTTCGTTTCTCAATGCCTCACTTTCCAGCAAGTGAAGGTGGAGAACCAGGTTCCTGAAGGATTGGTACAACCCTTAGAAGTCCCGGAGTGGAAGTGGGACGGGATATACATGGAGTTTGTGGCGAGACATCCACGTAATTCAAGAGGAAATGATGCCATCAGGGTGATCATAGACAGACTTACCATGTCAGCCCACTTCCTACTGATTAGAGAGCATGGCTCAATAGAGATCTTAGGATGCCTCTACGTTCAGGAGATCGTACAGCTTCATGGTGTACCATCTACCATCGTCTCCGATCGAGACGCTCAATTTACTTCCTAGCTTGGAAGGGGTTTCAAGATGCATTTGGGATGTAGCTACGCCTGAGCACCGCCTTTCACCCACAGACGGATGTTCAGACGGAGAGGACCATTCAGACGCTCGAGGACATGCTCTTTTCAAGTTTCATTGACTTTGGTCATAGCTGGGAAGATCAACTACCCTTGGTGGAGTTTGCATACAACAACAGCTACCACTCCACAATCAGGATGGCACCATACGAGGCACTGTACCACTGACCTTGCAGATCACCTCTATGCTGGGATGACCTTGGGGAGTAGCACTTGTAGGATGAGAGATAGTTCAGGCTACGAAAGAGAAGGTGTAGATCATCCAGGAGCAGATGAGGACTGCTCAAGGCCGACAGAAGTCATATGCTGACAGGTGGCAGAGACCACTAGAGTTCGAGGTTGGAGACCATGTTTTCTTATCGGTCTCACCTCAATGTGGATTACAGAGATTTGGCCGGGGTGGGAAGTTATCTTCGCGCTTTATCAGACCATTCCAGGTTCTTAGATGGATAGGCGAGGTGGATTATCGCCTGGCTCTTTCACCTCAATTGCACCGGCTGCACGACGTCTTCCACGTATCCCAGCTGAGAAGATACGTGCACGACATGACGCATATCATCGATCATGGGGAGCTGGACATCGATGACGGGGCGACTTTTTCGGAGGTCCCGGTGGAGATCGAGGATCGACAGTAGTGGGTCCTACATGTACGGTCGATTCCTCTAGTGCGAATCATGTGGCAGCACAGGAACCTCTAAGAGATCACATGGGAGTGGGAGGCTCAGATGCGTGCTCAGTACATTCATTTTTTTCCATAGTCTATGATGTAGCATTACCGGGACGTAATGCCCTGATGTGGAAGTAATGTAAAGACCCGTAAATTTCAAGGAATTTTTTTTTTATTTCTTTGGGATTTTAGGAGTACGCAGTTCTTGACGGGGTTTTATTCTGAGTCCTGGTGTGCCCTGAATCAATTTTTGAAGTATAGCTCGGGTGCGTTCAGTGAACGAACGAGTGGGTTTTTCTAACTTTTGAACCAGTGCTCGAAATTAAAATCTGAGGGCACCGATGAATTCGAAGCACTGGGATTCACTTAGGAAAAGCTTACCTTCAACAAACAAGGGTCAGACAAAAAAGATAAGTTTTTATACATTAAAAAATATCCATATATAATAAAATAAATATAAGTTATTTTATTCTTTTATCCACCGTTGGGGGGTAGTTGGCGGAGTTGTAGTGTAACGAAGATGAATAAATGGGGCCCTTTTAATGACTCGTCCCTTTGGTTGTGTAACAGCAGCGCCCGTGTGTTTAATAGGTTCATTAATTAAGGTTCATTAATGAACCATAACAATGAACACAACATGAGTAATAATTATTTTATTAATCACCTCTTTGGAAAATGAATTGGGAAACCACGAGAGGAAGTTATGACAAAACGCCGACGACACCACCCTCCGATGAAGAATGACGAAGAACGCCGGTTCCTCAGAGATTGAAGGCGCGCCATAAAACCTCTACCCTGCAGCCAGAGAGGAGATGTTGCTTCCTCTTAGATGCGCCCTGAAGACGTCTTCGATCTTCTTCTCCATGACGCCGTGTACCACGACGCCGACGATCGTCTTCTGGGTTGAGGTAGGGGTTTTGGTCTATATTTCATTATGTGATTTATACCCTTGGAATCACGTATAATTTTTGGGAGTTGTTTGAACCACTAACGCGGTGGGTGCGGACCAACGAACAAGTCCAGACCCACCGCTATTCTATTCTTGATGTGCGGAATGTTGTGCGATGATGAAACGGGACTGCAACGGAATTTTAAGGTCATCTTAGTGAAGAGAAGGTCCCGAGACAGTTGCAGGTGCAGACGGGAGAAAGAATGGACCACCAGAATGACTCTGGTGGCCCGCAAACATCTCTGGCGGCGCCCTGTCGCGCCGCCGGGAGGAGCCGCTTTAGCTGAAGCCGCAGCGGCAGGGGACCGGATCCCGCGGCTGCATGGGATCCAGAGGAGACGCGGCACTGGGAGCCCCCTCCATGGGGTGAAAAAGGAGGGGGGACCGTGTCCCCCCCTGCTCGGCCGCTGACCGAGCCAGGGCACCCCACGGCTGGGTCGGGGCGGGTTGCGAGGACCAGGCCGGGTCGTGCCCATCCGGGTCGTGTCGTGCCCTACCGGGATGGACCCGGACCTGGGTCGGGTCGACCCGGTTCGGGCCAACCCATGGAGGGTTGGGCTAGGTCGGACCGACCCATGGGGGGTTGGGCCGGGTCGGACCGGGCCCAGACCCCCCACTTCGAACCACTTTTGGTTTTTCACCCATAACATGAGCTACAGACCTCTGATCGACGCACCGTCAGTTGTGTAGGAACCCTTGGATGGATCCATTCGTTTCGGTATATTACACATGAGGTTTCAGCAAAGTGTTTGTATGGTCGGGTTGGTTCGAACTCAAAACCAAGCGAGCCCTTGGAGCGGAAACGCTTATATCTCAAGGACCGGACATCCGATTGACGTTCTGTCAATTGCGTTGGGATCATTTTGTTGGGAAGGTACTTTTGGGTTACTCCTCTTGAGGTTTGGACGCAGATGGAGTATAGTCAAGTACGTTTTAGCTAAAAAACCAACAGGGCCCCTAGAACAGAAAAGCCAATAACTCTCAGTCCGGGCGTCCGATTTACACACCGTCTGTCACGTTGGGTTTCTTTTAACAAAACGTAAATTTGGGATAAATAAAATCTGCAATTTGTGATAGTTGATGTATCGACTCTCTCTCTCTCTCTCTCTCTCTCTCTCTCTTGCTCGAGGAGCGGACCCTCCCAGAATCGATCATGCTGTGTGCCGGAACCGTAGAGCTGGCTGCGACTGCGACGATGACGACTATACATGGATCCTCTGTGGGTTCGACAACGACGAAGACCGTACTAGAATCCTTCGTGGGTTAGATGGTGATAACTACTATTCTTGTATCCTATGTGGGTCCGGCAGTATTGACCTCTGTACTAGTATGTTGTGTGGGTCCAGTAGAGTAGCTGATCTTGTATCTTTTGTGGGTCCGACAGCTTAGCTGGTCTTGTATTCTATGTGGGTCTGACATCTTAGATGAATCAGTGGCTACATCTGATCATCTCTATCTCCTTAATAAGTTTATTTATGTGTGATCTGGGTCTTGATTCTCAATCATTATGATTGATGTGGTTGACTTGTTTATCTTTGTGGACCGGGTTGTGTTTTTCTTGTGTGGACTGAGTTGTGCTATCCTTGTGGACTGGGTTGTGCTTTCCATTTTGGACTGCGTGGTGGCTGGGAGTTGGATACGAACTGTAACTCATGAATTAGGAATATTTATGGGCATATACCAAAGTAGTGTTGATTGATACTTCGTGATTGTATCTTACCTTAGTGTTTTATCCTTCGTGGATTCTGAGAGACCTTCGGGGGTCTCGGGGTCCCTACTGAGTATCATATACTCATCCATGCACGACTATACCTGCACTACATTATATTGGTTATAGATGACGGACAACGCTGATCAAGGAGGATGCTTGATGAGCTGGACGTTACCCGGAGGTGGACCACTTGACGGGACATACACGGATCGGGCGACCAGACCCAAGGAGATGAAGAAACTATTTGTACCCACCATTCATGTGGGATTTCCAGAGGACGACTCGATTTTCCTGTTTTTGTTACTGTTTTTGTACTTTCATTTCAGTTGTACTGTACTTTCAGTTGGGTTTGTATTGTGGCCCATTTACTTTTCCATCACATACCTTGTACTTATTTTTCTTAGTGTTTACTTCGCTTGCGTACTCGGTTGTGTAGGTTACTTCATTAAGGCAATGCCTTCCATACTTTTGGGATTTACGCCTTTGGTGCTAGTCACCATCCCCTGTCCTATAGAAGGTGGGCTTGGGGTAGTCACGACACGGGCCCCGAGGATGGGTCGTGACATGTATTGTCCATGAGTGTAATTAAGTGAGCCGACTTTCGCTACTGATTAGTCACGATCCTGATTGCATTCCTCCCTCATAGTGTTCATGGTAATATAAGATAAATTCCTTGTAAACCTCATACTATATCATGTCTAGTACCTAATTAGTATGGAGTTTCCAAAATTGTTTCAGATGCTCTATCATTAACTACTCAAAAGTTTAGCAGTGCGGCACAAAATCTAAATTGTTAGGTTTTATACCTAGAAACTATAATCTCCATCTCATGTAAAAATACTTATTCATAGTTCATTGATGGATTTTATTTCAAAATAAATATAAATAATAAAAAACTAACCATAAAAATGATGGGATTGAAAATCGATCTCCAAAATATATAATAACATCTAAAGGGACATACTGACTAGAAATGGTCTCCCCATTATATAGGGTTTATTTAATTCCCATGTAATCAATTTCACCTTAATAAAAATATGTATTAGATTTAAGAAGATGTGATGATAACTCAACACTGGTCAAAACCACACATGAAATGTATTTCTGTGTATATAACTATAATTAATTGAAGATCCCAAAAATCATCCACTCCTCTATAAATTTCAATATATTCTAAAATTTTAATTTCTTTTTGAGTGTTTATAAAAATTCACTCACATCCCCTATGGTGTAGGTAATTTCTATGTCTAAATATTAAATTTATTCAACCAAAATCCTCTATCTATGATTAATGTGCTTTTGAGAAAATAAATTGTTCATGAACATAGGGTCTGGAAAGATTGGGATCATCTCCCCAAAACTATTGCATCACCAAATATTTTCTTCTTTCTTAACCACAGGTTGTAATAAATGATGAGTGGGGAAAGTCATCTAATATGTCCAATGATGGAGAGATATATATACCACCACATCATCACCCTTCGAAATTACGGTACCCATATTATCACTAAAATCATTACATGAAACCACATACCCCTTACTGGTCATTTATAAGATCATAATTAGAGATGATATCTGATGTCGTTTAATCTAACCAAAATAAGATTATCACTTTTTATCAAGTAATAATATCATCCACTTCCTAGTAAGATTTGTCAATGGTGATGCCTTATTTGATAAATCCTTGATGAACCATTGGTAGTATCCATCAAGACCAAGGAAGCTCTGAATCTCAATGATTTTATGTGGATATTCCCTTGTTAATTCATCTTTCACATACTGATGATCATATGTTTAGACAAGTTCAAAAATCACATTCCCCATGAGCATAACTTATGCATTACATAAACTACATTCTCGATGAATTCCATATAAATAGAGATTAAAAAGGATTTCTAGAACCAAATTCAAATGGTTCTCATGACCATGCTAAAATATCGATTAAACCAAAATTACATCTTTGAAAACTGCCACAAAAATTTCTAGATACTCAAGGAATATCCAGTTCATCAGGGAAATATAATCTACATGAGCCTTAGTCAAACCAAAAGGAATAATATTATATATATAATGGCCATACTTACTCCTGAAATCCATCTTTAGTATATGAGACTCCAAACCTCTATAACGATGATAACCCAAAATAATAATAAAATTTTAAAACAATTCTCTCCCTCTTGGTCAAAAAATTCATCCCCTTGGAAAAAATAATACTTATTCCTAATCATTACCCAGTTAAACATCTAATAGTCCATGTATATTCAATGTATACCATCCACCTTCTTGGAAAAGAGCACAATGTCTGCCCAAGGAGAAACACTTTTGTATATGAACCCTTTCACCATCAGATCATCCACATGAAATTTGAGAACATTTTTCTATAGTAGAACCACAATATAAGAGGGTTCCAAGAGAGGTTGAGTAAGACTTACTAGATCAATCATTTAATATTACACTATCCATAGAATGTCTAAAAAATAATTTTAGATAATATAAAAAAATACCTGACAACCTGTGGAATATTTCCTATAAAATAAATTTAAATGAGGTCAACTGCAATATTAGATAATTTTCTTATCACTCTTTGTTAAGGTCCGACACGAAAAGACCTCGGATCCCACCCTCACTAAAATGTTGTATATCTCCCATCAAATATATGTATTGAGGAAATCAAATGATAGCAGTCTACAATGGAATGATGACTAATTTTCCAATCCATCATAACTATAAAATCAAACATATCCATATTGAGATTTAGTAAATTCCATATTAACTCAGCATTTTTATCAAAAGTGTAAAAGTACATTGAAACCCCATATCTTCCATCATTCAAAGGGGTTTCACTAACTATAAAAATAAAGGAAATGAGTTTTATTAGGTGTTTAATCGTATCCAAAAAATGGGAATTCATAACCAAGTGGGAGGAACTTGTATCAAATAAATAAGTGTCTACTAATGATACAATAAAGAATGTACCTCTCACAATTGCTAGACCTGAGCCCACTTCAAACAAAATTTCATCTACTACATGATGCTTCTTTACTCATGAGACATGTGGATGGATCACTGTATAATTTGATGCATATAACTAATCCATAGTAGTCATTGGATCTAATAATCCCTCACTAGAATGAGTTATAGACATGTCATGATAGAAACATTGTAGATATCCATAGAATCCATAACTCTGACACATATTCATAGGTGTGTAATAACAATTATTGGTGTGACCTAACATTCCACAATAATATCATTTTGGGTCTCACTACTGGCTTTACATGAAGTTATAGTGGAGAAATACATTGGAAAACCATTCCTACAAATCGTGAAATGATCATGACACATTATTTTCATCACTAGTATTCCACTTCAGCTTCCTATGGGTGGAAGAAAAGGTGTATGATAATAATAATTGCAATTCAAATCCATCTCATCCATCATTTCTCTATCTACAATTTCAACATAGATTGAAATCATTAGCCTGAATACCGGTGATATGATCTCCAGTTGCAATACATGTATGTAGTTATGATCATTCATCTAATCATTCATTACTACCATTGATGAAATATGAACTAGATTCATTAACATATAGTTATGCACCAAAACTGAGCGAACTTCATACTATAATGGGAGGAACTCCAAATAGTTTACCAATATCAATGACTCTAGATTAAACTAACGAATGATGTATGTATTGAAACCCATCCATTCAAAGTTCATGTGTCTATCATCTTACACCGTAGAATCTCACCATAACATTTTTGGACCCTTAAGTAAATAAAACATGAAATTCACCATGATATTCACAGGTGTATTCAAATATTAAAATATCTAAAATGTCTTTTCTAGCAAATCCTCTATCTCATAATATCTATTTAAGATCGTAATGGGTATTGGATTCACATGTGAGAACCATTCTGATCTATAATGTTCTCCAAAAACTCCAATGTTTTCCTCAAAAACATTTTTTTTTGAATTGTAGTAAATTTGACATAAAACATGAACTTCATGCTTGATAGACTTGATAATATTATTACCTAGAGGGGGATTCTATTTAGAGGCCTCTTTTTAACAATTTAGAGGAACCAGTGGGAGGAATATAGGTGGTTTACCATGATAAAAGAATATAGAAAAAATTGATCAGATAGAAGTAAAATATTGATTAAAATAAAAAAAACCAAAAGAAAAACTGATATTAAAATCAAGAACTCAAAATAGGATACATACCACCCAACTTTAAAAGCTAACATGAGTCTTTTTCAGGGATATAGTAGTGTAGAAACTCATCATAACCAACCTATCAAGTCCTGACATTAATATCTCCATACTAAAAACATACCAAAACACATCATAAGGATATTTTATACCAAAATATGATGAAAATTCTCTAGATACCCAAATAACATTATTATAGACCATAACTATCACAAATATAATCAGAGTTCACAATTCCCATAGGTAGGAGACTATCTCCCAGGGTTGAGCAACAACTATAGGGACTGATTTCTCCTAACCTGAGGAATAAAACATGGAATATATATAATCAATAGTAAAATACATCAGAATATTTAAAAAATAAACAAAAGATATACAAAAAATAAAATAGTAGAACTTATATAACTCAAGAGTATCGAAACATTCTTTATGGTAGAATTCAAACAATAGAGGAAAATTGAGAAATAAATAGCCACTTTTTCTGATATGATGGGAAAACACACAACATCTCACCACCAGCTACATGTCCACAAAAGATTGAATCCTCATAGATTCACGATGGCTCCTTTAATTTACCAATAATAAAATACATAAAAATTTCTTTTCACAACTGTAGGGGTGTGCATGGTGTGATATAAATAGACTCACTAGGATCCCACAAATTTATTATACATAATATCTCTATAAAAATATACAAACATAGTCAACATTAAATAAAATAACGAATGATAATCAGTCTAATAGTTTTTATCTCAAAATTATGTTAATATGTTTCCCCCTTCTCCAACACTTCCAAATAATCTTGATGAAATTGTTTTTTTTATAATAACACATACATCAAAGAATCCAAATCATTTATCGCATATCATATCAGATCTAAACCAGTCAAAATCAAATCATAGTAAAATCATGGAAAGGATCACTACAGGTTAGGATAGCTAGATTAATTTTATCCACATACTAAAAAATCACATGCATTATGTATCTATTCATATGAATATAATATAGAGAGTAGTGTAACACCACAAAAACTGAACCAACGGACATGTTTAACATGACCTTATAACAATAGGCTAAGGGAGAAGAAGAACCCCAATGACGGACCCCCCTCCCCAGTATCAAATGACGAAGATGATTACCACACCTAACACCTAAATACCCAAGGCTTCTCATGAATTATATTTTAAAAAACAATCCCTTAAAACCCTTCTTTGAAAACAATTTTGTAAATCCATTTAACAATGATTTGAAATTAGATTTTTTCAATAAAAAGGTGAAAACATAATTTTATTAAAAAAAAATTTATTATCGACGACCCAATACTTCTAACTCATTTAAAAAAAATCATAAAACTATAGAAATACAGTTCATCAAGTATAAGCTATATACAGGACACCCTACTTCAAACTCAAGTTGCACATGCCCACAATGGGATCCACGTAACTAGACAAGATTTTATAAATGAAATTCAAAAAAATTAAATTTTTCTATTTTAGTTCCTTATACAAAACACCTATTTAATATTGTGTTACATTCAACACTAGGATTTACTAGCATAATAGAAAACGTTACGTTTCTATAGAATAATATTTTTTTATTATAATTATTTAAAAAATATAGTTATAACATACCCGATAGACATAGTAATATGAATTGTTATTACTAATTTTGAAATATTATTTATAATTGTTAAATATTAATTAAGAAAATATAAAAATATATATAATTTTTTTAATGTCATTATATATTTTAAAATTTTATTTTCACGTAAAAATTACTTTTTCTTTCTTTCTATAGTAGATAATAAAATAATTTTTTGAAAAAATAACTAAAATTGAAATTAATAAAATAACTCGTTTTATTTTCAATTTATAAATTATATTTTGGTGAATTATTGTGTTTCTTATATAATATTTTTTTCATGAATAGATAAAAATACCGAATTTTAATTGAAAACATATTTTCCAAATAATTTATCTATATAGATAAATATTATATTAAACCAAATTTAATGTATAATTACATAATATATAGATCAAGAAATAAAATTTAATTTATCAAAGTCTACTTGAAAACAATGATTTTTATTAAAATACTTCAAACTTTTAACCATTTTCACGTTAAAAACTCATTTTCTCATCTCGTCAGCATGATTAAATTATAAATTAATTTATAAAACATCTACAAATCGAATATTAAAAAATTTATTCCATTATTTTAAAATCAAAAATTATAATTTATAATAATTCTAACATAATTTTTTGCCAATGTTATTTCTATAAGTTTTCTAAATTAATCAAGTTGATTAACAGAAAAACAAGATTACTAAGGGACTATTCATTAAGAATAGGAGAAAATCACATATCTACCTATACAACCCAACTTATATGGCCATATTTGGAAAATATACGTCACAATATAGATTTTTTTTAATTATTAGAGGCATTTTAAATTTAAAAGAGATTGGTATATTTCCCTCATTAAAAAAATTACAGGTTTTCCACTCACCTCCCTTATAAAAGACCACCCCTCATTCCCCCTATTCAGACCATCAATCCAAATTTTTAGGATATGAAATACCCAAATAACTTATCCACTTCCATCCTTTCATCCTCTAATAAATTATTTGGGAATAAATAGAACCATGAATGTCCGTTGGTGAAGACCAAAAAAGAAACCAAATGAAGAGGTAATGTTCATCAACAAATGTTTGGTATTATTTATTTCTCAATCCATATAAATTATTTTTATTTTATGATTATATAATAACATAAATATGTAAAATTTACTATGTTTTTTAGTAATGGGTACGAACTTCATCCACAAACACTCCTATCAAATTGGCTTCGAAATCATTGTTTGTGTGTATGACAGACAACCACCTCGTGAACCAATGTCGTTCATTTCTCCATTACCGCCTATCATAGTCTGGAATAATTAATTATATAATTTTAGAATATTAAATTTGTTAAATTTATTATTTTATAATTATTCTATAATTTTTAGATCACATATACCATCAAAATTTCTACTTTGTGAGAATAAGAAAATGCCAACCGTGTGTATGGTGGACTACTGCCTCACGATGTAATGTGATTCATTCAAAATTTAGATCAAATGTATTTTAGATGGATTTTTATTAAAATAAGTGATTAATATAACATAAAAATTATTTTTTAATTATAATATTTCATACACATTTCTTTATATAAATCTGACCTTAAAATAGAAATTGCGTTAATGCGTACGTACGACCTACCCTCTCTATGAATAGACTATTTCATTTCCAATTTTAATCATTGTTAGATTATTATAAATACAATAATATATATATATATAATTTTTATATAATTTTTTCATTTTTAACATTATTAAATCCTGATTAATGTTATATATAAAAATATATCCAATCAAATCATATACAAAAAAATATTATTAATCAAAACGTCGCTTTAACATGGAATTGTTAATAACCAGGTTATAAAATGTTATATGGAAAAAATATTTTATGATATAAATTAATATGTGTTTTTTATATATGTAATATTATCTTATATTTAATATTTAGAAGTATTTAATGAGTATAAGGGAAGTCAATACATAAGGTATGGGATTTATGTTTTATATTATTTTCTATGATACACAATCCATCTTCACCACCTATTTGCAGTATGAGGTGTGTATATTAAGAATTTATGTAGTTTATGATTCCTATAATTAAAATTATTTTTATTTCCATATACATTATAATATTTCTCTTTTATGGGGTATGTATTTTAAATGATACTAAATCGATATGGGAAATTTGGATCAATTTTCCTTATTTGATACTCATGTTATGATATGCACCTATAGGGTTTTTAATGGGATATATACTACCAATTTGACATGATATATCCTTAATATCTTTATTTTTTAGATTTTTTATTCATTATTTAATTCTATTATTTCATGGGGATTATTATTTAGTGTCACCAATGAGGTAAGAGTTTATTTCTACAATCTCGTCATTTATAGGGATTCTTTACCATTATGCTTCTATTAATGAAATATTATGACCAATACCTCAATAATTATAATTAATGTTCTTATCATATATTGATTAATAATAAGATGAATTGATATTACCATTCATTCACTCTTTTTTATCTGAAAGGAATGAGGTAATTTTTTTTAAATTTCATTCTATCTCTCTATTCGATAAGAAATCATTTTTCATTTGAATTCATGTTTTATAAAAATGGTTTATAACTATATTATGATTTTAAAAAGATATCTTTATCAACCTTTAAATTTTGATAACTTTTTTTGAATCAATATTAATTCCATCCCCCAAAACAATGTTTGTTTTTATTTTTTTTGTAAATGGGAAGGGAAGCTTCATATTTATGTGTATGAAATGGACAAAATATTATATTGTAATGGTAAATATCTTAAAAAAAGGTTACTTAGTAATGTTTCAAATATATGTTCAATGAAAAAAAATTACAAAATGATATATATATTAAAATTTTCATTCATAATGAAAAGAATATTTTCCTGAATGAATATTTTAAATGATATTTGAAAACAATTTTCAATCATAAATGACAACCATTGGAGTTACTCATGGATTGCTATGGATTTTCTACAACGGTTAAACTTATATTATTTCTATGAATGGATTGTGTATTTAAGACATTATATTTGTGAAAATCGTTTATCATCCATGAGTTATATTCTTATGAAACTCATTTCTCTTCCATGGGTTATATGCATATAAAAGCCACTTGTTTTCATAGGTTATACTAGATTTAAATTATTATTAAATCTATCTATTTTAGACATGTTAATATATAATTAAATGAATATGATTCTGAATTCAATTATTGAGTTACGATATGATGAATTTTAATTATCTTTTAATATACAAAAATATTTTTCTTCATTACGTAATGGGAGGGACCTATATTCCCCTACAATGAATTGGGTAATAATTTATATATCTCATTAGATTGACATGCCAAGACCAAGGAGTGATGCCAATATAGTAAAATAGGGCTGAAACAATTAATAAACTATTTAAAGTAATATAATGATCTAATGGGGAGATATCACAGTTTAGTAAATAAGTTTTTCTTCTATGATGACCTTGAAATTAATTCTAGACTAATTTGGAAATCATTTTCTATGCTTTTTTTATGAAAAAATTTCATGCATTCTACCAATTTTTTCCTCTTACAGATCATGTTCTTTGATTAGCTTATGATTAATTTTTTTTGAACTGCAAATATTTAGGTCATGACTCATGATTATGATACTTGATATATAAGGTATGGTTTTCAAATATTATGCTCATGTTATCATAGAATTCTATTCATGTTATGCTTATATATATCCAATTTTTACCCTTAATTTGAATATGATATAACCCTTACATATGTTTTCATTACCCATTCAAAGAGGATAGTTATTATGTATGGTTTTTATTAGAAGTATTCTTGTTATGATTACCAGAGTGTGAGATGATTTTGTTCAATTATGGATTAGGGTTTATCATTCCATGTTTTCATCGTGACTAAACTAATACTGTCATTAGATGTGGGTGTGGACAATGTGATTAATATTCTATAAAAATAAATTAATGTATATGTTAGTAATATATGAGCCACTTTTTTGGTATCAGAGAAAGGTATTAGTTAAACTATGGAAACTAGGGTGATAAAACCTTAGTGACATCCCTGTGAACAACTCTATGGGTATGTCTTGAAATATAGGAAAATTTATACAATTTTGGATAGGGACAGAGTGAATAGTTTCTAGTAAATTTCATTCCTTTCAGGATAATAAAAGTTGATGTGGATTTAAAATAAAAGTTACTAGGGGTAATAAACACAAAAATTGTGTATGGTGCTTTACAGAATCAAGAACTATTGTAAGAAAATGGGCTTTACTACACACCTTTTTCACACTCCTTGGGATTATAAATTTGATATTCACATACACTTTAAGAAAAAACATGATGTATTTAAATATTTTATGGCTATGAATGATCAAGGATAAACCTATGGTTTCACAGATTAAAATAGAAGGTGTCCTAATTTTAACATTCTATAACTATTTTTTTCAGGATTATGTGGTTCCACACTATGATTATTGTTCCTTACACTATATTTTTTAGTTTTTGTCAATGGTTGTAACCAAAATTAATCATGTTAATGTGGAGTATGATATAAAATGAAATATTTGACCAATTAGGAATCCATATTTTATAGTAGATGTAATGGAAAATTTCATTTCATGGCTTATTCATCATTCTCATGCAATGAATCACAGTGGAATTTGATATGAGAAAATGAGCTAATATTTTTTTTAGTCCTTCAAGAAGAAAAATCCACATTATTTATGTGGGTCTTCTATTAATCTAGTTTTTGAAAATTGGATCTGTATCATTAAAAGTATATTTTACTTTCTTCATTGTTTATAACATAAAAAATCATGTTGGATGTCTAGTATTTTGATTGTGAAAAATATAAATGGTGGCCACATATCAATATTACAAGGCAATATGATAAAACTGAATCAATGGATTGGGATGTGTTTGCAAAAATATTTTTAAACAAGTACATCCATCATTCTCTTAATTTGAATACATAGAAATATTCCAATTAGTTAAATAAAAAAGATGATGAATCCATTTTACTTATGAGGAAAATTAAAAACAACATTCAATGTACACTTATAGTATTATTATCCAACCTACAATTATGGTTTATTAATTCAGAAATGTCTTAAAACAATGTATTTGAATATTTTTATCCATAAGACAATTCAATAGATATGAATATATTGATATTTTTGCTATCGATGTGGAAAAAGATGTTGGATTTACATATAAATCTCATGATTTTGAAACGAAAAAGGGAACATGCTGTTCAGAGGATAATATAAAAACCATGGAGATATGATGATGATATTTTCATTATGATAGTATTTATGGAAGAATCATGAATAAAATTTTATTAAGGGTTCTACTAAGAGATTTATTTGTGGAAGGGAAGGTCATTAGGAATTTGATTTCTAAAGTGATGGGAAGAAGATAGCTAACAATGAGAAAAAAGAGAAAACATCACATAATGTACCTCTACAAATTCAGGGCTTGATGTTTAATGATAATGGGAATTATTCTTACCAATAACCATACCTGGGAGTTAATGACGATTATCGATATTAATAAATTCTTAAGCTAAGGGACAGCATAAAGCCTCATGTGATCTCTTTTTCTAATTAGGGGATTGATAATGATGTGGGGAAAGGTACACACACCATCCAGTCTAGAACTTCTAATTTATTATTTTAATGTTTATATACCCAATATTTCATACAAAATGTATTTTATAATTGTTTTAATATATAATCTAAATTATTATATGTATTATGTAACCCTTATAAAATTCTAAAATAATAACATTTTTCTCGATAGCGTGTATGACATGAATCATAAACAAAGAAAAAAATAAACCTCTGAAGTATTTTTTAGATAAATTTAGATTATTATATAGTTTATAATCCATGAAATGTTTATTTATATTCGTTTCAAAAAACGACGACATTATTCTATAGCATGTGTTACATGCATGACTGAGTTTCACTGAATATTATTAATATTATTATATAAAAATAAAATTTGTCTCCTAGACCTTATATGTGTAGTTATAAATATTATTAACAAATAAATAAAAATATATCGTTTAATTCATTGTTTTCTAAATAATTATAAATTAGTAAAATTAAAAATTGAATATATAAGAAATATTGTTTTTCAAATAACTATTTTTATTTCCACTAAATCAATTTAACATAATAAATTATACAAATTGATATTGGTGAATGATATTAATGAAATTTATATAATACATATTCAATAAAATATTTTTACATTCTTTCAATTTATTTCATAAAAATAAGATAAGAACAAAGAAACATTACCCATAAAAATATTATTTCAATAAATGCAGCTTTCTCATCTTTTTATAGAAAAATTCTATTTAATATTAATAGTTAAATTTTTATAAATAATATTTTAATAAATAAATTTTCTTTTTGAATAAGGATTTTCAAACGTATCTTTGGGGTGTTTTTTTCTTTTTTCAAGGATGTTTAATTTTATGATGTATAGTGAAAAATACTAAATTTTCATTAAACATTGACTTTCCTTATAAATACATTATAGTGTAAAATTATATTTTGTTTGTTTCAAAAAATATTATTAAACATAAAATTTAAAATTTTAATACAATTTAGTTCATTTAAATCATTTAATATAAAAATTAAATATGAAACAAAGTAATCTTGTAAAAAATTTCACTTTAAAGAAACACGATTTCTCGTCCCTTCAGTCGGATTATTTTTTTAAACAATTAAAAATTAAAGGTTATTAATTATAAAAAATAAATTAAATTAATTTAATAATAATAATATATAATATATAAAAAATATTCTATAGAATTTGAAAAAAAATATTACTGAAAAAAGTAAAATTATTAGCTGTGATTAATGTAAAAATTAGTTTATTTAGTTGTTAAAACATAATGTTGTGGGGCCAAATGACAAATAAACTCATCCAAACCCCACTTTAATGCAATATTTTTATGATATACCATGTTTTATCATCATTGTTTCATTATTTGAGGAAAATCATGTGAGGGACACCTCCCAATAATTTTTTTCTTTTAATATTTTTAAGAATGTCAGTCTTCCTCCACTATAAAAGACACTCACCCCCACCCCCTCTCTTCTTCACACCACTAATGCCTTCTTTATCCTCCAATTAATTAACAAATAATCTTAAAAAATACATATCCTCATAATAGAATACTTTAATTGTGTAGAAATAAAACCAACCATTTATTTCATTATAAAACAAAATGAATTACTCGAAAAAAGGTAATGTTATTTTTTGAATGTTATGTTTTATTTATTTATATAAACCATGAAATGTAATTATATATTTTTTATATAATATACTATGTATATTAAATAAACTTATATTTTTTTATTCTAGGTTTATGAGTTGTAACTTCGCACACTTCCATCAAATGGGATATATAATTATCGTTCGTTCATATGGAAGACTATCACCTCACAAACAAATGACATTAATTCTCCCATTATCACCTCTTATGTTTGGTAATAATGATGTATTTATAGTTTATATATAATAAATAATATATTTATAATTTATTTATGGTTCTGTAATTTTGATATAACACATACATTCATTATTTCCATTATGTGGGAAAATGATAAAATCATTTGTGGACATGTGGACTACTGCACCCCCAAAGAGATATAATTAATTAAATATATATATTAGCAGTATTAATGATAGTTTTAATAAGAATATTTGAAATATATGAAATAAATATGATACTAGAATTATTATATACATATATGTCATTTACTTTTTATTCTTTTAAGGCGATAAGAAAATGGAAATCTGGATTATATGTACATATAGCCAACAGTCTCCGTGAACGATATATTTCATTTACTATATTTGAACATTATGGGTGTATAAAAAATATTTATAACAAATATATATAATATTTAACTAATTTTATACATTTGAGATATAACTAAATCACGATATATTTAATAATAAATAAATAACAAGTCAAAACATACTAAAAAACCAGGCAATTAACATCAGAAATACTAAAATGATTAAATATTTTAAACAAATTGATAATCAGATGTTATAAAAGGATCATATATAATATTAATATCATAACTATTTTTCACAAATAAGTTATTAACATGATTAAAATAGTTTTACATTATGTTATAAAATGTTCATCCAAATTGAAGAGTAAGGTAAGGTATTCAATCTCAATTTCATTTCATTGAGGCATATTGTAATGTTATTCACCTTACATAATTTATATGGTTATAAACATTACATTTGAAATGTAATATACAGAATAATACATTATTCATGGTATTTTATATTTAAATTTGAGTTATTTCATCTATGTAGATTTTAATTAAAACTTACCATGTATAAAAATATTCAATAACTCAATTTATTTTCATTGAGTTATATTACTTATTAGTTTTTATTAATATTATATGATTATGTTTATAATTAATTTTGAATTTATATGTCTATATATGAAATTTTTTAGTAATTATTTATGGTTCATACAAAAAATGGATTCATTGGTTGATTCTCACATTAATGTTATCATCTTTGTGATTGTTTATGTAACAATTACATTTTATTAATGATTCTATACACTAGAATTTTGGTGATATTAAATTATAAAAAAATGCTAAAAAATCCATTAATTTAATTTACGTATTGTTAATCTTCATATTTTTCATGTAATTGTATCATTTGTTCACTTTTTAATACATAATATTTTTTAAAAATGTTTTTTGAAAACATGGCTACATTTCACTATTCATAAGAAAATATATTTTCTTGTTAAAATATGTATTATTTTACATTGTGATTTTAAAAAAACTGATTTTTTTCTAAAATCATTAAAATTATTTAAAAAATTAATTTTTATTAAAAAATTTCAAATGAACCTTCTTTAAGATATATCGACTATGCACCTTTTAGAACATTTAACAATGAAAAATTAATTTTCTTTTTACAGTGTTTAACATGTATGGTTTTATGAATATTTATTTCATTGAATCATCCTTTTCATGTTTGGATGATACTTTTTAGGGATTTTTTAATACATTGATTTTATAGAAAATTATTACACAATTTTTTCAAATGTGAAAAGGATATTATCCCCATTGATGTTTTTAAAATGTTATATTTATAGTTTTCCCATTAATTAATGACAATGGTCAATCATTTTTACTCCACCGTGATTATGTTATATTGATATTATCCTTATTTATCCTCAGAATGTCTTATGATTCATTTGTCCAAGTATATTATTAACTTTCACTTTCTTTATTCTTTTTTTATTCCCATTGAAATATTCACTTTTCTATGATCGTTGAATTTTCCCTAACTATCGGTATCATTTTATCATGGATACTTTTACTAATTAAACCATATACCATTTTAGCATATAATTTATATAGTGAAACTTAATTGATTTATTAGGGAAATATTGATAAATCTGCTTCATTTATATAATATATATATTTGATAAGGCACATTATTTATGTTTTAAATAGATTATTTTGGTATATAATGTATTATTTGGAAATGAATGATACAGTTTGGGTACCGGTTATGCTATTCCCTTTGAAGCATCAATAGTTTCATGAGATGAAAATTGATGGTGGTGAACCATTTCAGTTTTTTGTCATGAAGAATCAAATGGGTTTCTACCTAGAGACATAAATTTTATTTAGAATAGGTCTTGAAGTTATAATGGTTGATGTTCTAGATACATGTTGTCAAATAATTAATATTTTCATTCATTTCATTTATTTTAATCTATAGTATTTTCACTAAGAAAAAACAAATAGATTCTTTCATTCTCAGTTTAATGATTAAATGGATTGTTTTATCAGTTTTTTAATTTTCCATATTTTTTTGTCACTCCTCTCTAATTTATTGATTACATGGTAGGTGTTCTCAGTTATTTACATTTTCATATTGATTAATATCATTGATTCAATATTTCATTTCCATCACATAATCATTACTATGGATTTGATCTCACCATTTTTTTATTTCCTACCCCCAAAATTCTATGATGTATTATATTAATTATATAATAGAATATTCTAGATGGAATATATTTATTATTATAAAAGAATGACTAATTATTTAGTGTATTAATTTTTAATAAACATATTCTCATTTATAACATGTTTATTGAGACTACTAAACTACTCGGTCCATTGTGATTATATTTCCTTTTATATTATTGTAATTTGATGTTTGAAGGAACTGATGCTTGCCTTTCTTAGTTTAGGTTATTACATAGAATTAGTAATGAAAACACCTAATGGTTCGATGATTTCATATCAAGTTTATGATTATTCATAGTTTAATTTTGATGTATTCATTCTTCATTAAATTCTTTTTGTTCATACTCTGGTTGAATTTAATTTTATCATAGGTATCTATTATATTTATCTAATGAAATCTGATATTAATTAACTATGATTGGAGGTCATGATTCATTCTATAGAGAAAGATATGATCGTCTATAATTGTGAAGAAAAGTGTGATCCTCCAATGTATATCATATCCAAAGTTTGAGTCATAATTCCCATTCATAATGGTAATATATCTCAAACGGATTAGGAAAAACTCCACATAGCACATATGCCTATTATTCCAGAATTTTTGGAAGTCTTTCTCAAATAACATTCTATTATTAAACCAAAATTTTATGTGTATTTCCCAATATAAATCATAATTAGTTCCAAAAAAATTTCAATGAATCCATATAGAATTTACTCTATTGAGTTGTGGGAATTGAAGAAGAAACTCCCTGAAAATATTGAAAATAAATTCATTCGGCCAGGTGTATCACCTTCTGCAACACCTGTTTTTTTTTAAAATAAATAAAGCCCAATGACACATATTAATAGTTATTCGGATCATAAAACAGAAAATATTCGAAAAAAGTATCATCTTCTTAATAATTAGTAATTTTTTCATCATATGCATTGTGCTCAATGCTTTTCCAAGATTGACCACCAATCTGGATATTATCAACTGAGGGTTAAGAAACCTGATAAACCCATGATGAAATTTTATCAAGGTATAGAAACTATGAATATATAGTTATACAATTTTTTCTTACTAATTACCATGTAATCATCATGTATTTAAAAAATATAGACATTATATATTACCTTGACTAGTCTATGGTAGTATTTATTGATGATATTGTTATGTATTCAAAGAGAATGTAAGATAATGAAGATCACATGGAAATTGAAATAAATAACCAAAGGATGGAAAAACTATATGAAAATTTTAAAAAGTGTGGATTTTTTCTAAATGGTTTCAAATTTGGGTCATATAATCTCAGGAGATAGTATATACGGAAATCCATTAAAGGTAAAATCTTTTAAATGTTGGCCCAGAGACACCATGGTAACTTATATCTATATTATTATTAGTTTAGACAATTATTATCAATATTTTTGGATAATTTCTCAGGTTTATGTAATATTATGATCAATTTAACATGGAAGGGAGAATATTTCACCTAGATAGATAATTATGATGAAAATTTCTGGAAACTAAAGAGAATATTAGAAATTGAACATGTGTTTCCATTAACCTATAATGGAGAAGGGTTTGTAATATGTAGTGATGTATCAATGAAGAAATTGGGATGTGTTCTTATGTATAATGACATTATTATATCTTATTCTTCATGAAAATTGATGATTCATGAGAATAATTACCCAAACAAATATTTGGAGTTAGTTGTGGTAAATTTTTTATTAGATTTACATAGGCATTGGGTTTATAAATAAAACTGTTTTATATATAATCATCCCATGTTTTTGAAGTATATATTCCTACATAAGGGGATGAACATGAACCAGTAAATTTGTTTAGAGATGGTTAATGGTTATAAAATCTCTATACATTACCACCATGGGGAAGTGAACAAGGTGTACAATGAGTTGAGTTGTAGTATATTTCTAGCTTATCAATGGTGAGAATCATTGAAGATCCAACATTTCAACATTTCAAAAGGTTGGATATGTAAATAATTATGGAAAAGGAAAAGGATTATCTATCTCAATAAAATTTTCAACCGTCTATTCAAGTGTCGATTAAAGGGTAGGATAAAGAAGATGTGGGTCTAAAAAATATGTTTATAAATGTTCCTCTATATATCCTTGATCTTGATTGAATGATAAGATTTAGGAATAGTGTGTGTGATCTTTCATTAATATATTTTAAGAAGGAAATATTATTGGAATTTCTTAGCTCTTATAACCCTATACATCCAGGATGTATGAAGATGTATAGTTATTTGAAATACAACCATATGTGGGATTTCATGAAGAAAGATACTACATATATTATATATCAGTGATTGGTGTTCATGTTAGTTAAGGATGAACAAAAAAATTCTTAGGGTATTATTCTTCCAATACAGATACCGAAATTAAAATTGGATAAAATAACCATGGATTTTGTCACTGGACATCACAAATCATCTCAAGGTCATAATGTTGTATATGTTTTAGATGATCTCTTTATTATGTCAGCACATATCATCACTATTAGAAAAGGATTATATTTAGATTAGATTTCAAGGATTCACATTAATGACATGGTATGGTTTCATTGTGTACCTTATTCTATTGCATCTAATCCAGATCCATGTTTTACCTCAATTTTCTCGTGATGTCTTTTGCAATCATTTGATAATTTGTTGACTTTAAGCACTACATATTAACCTCAAACAGATTGTCTTCCTAATAGAATATTCAAACCCTATATGATATTTATAGATATTTTCATTTGGATTTAGAAGGTGGTTTGGATAATCGCCTATTTAATTTTTGATTAATTAAAAAAATATCTTTCCCTCAATAGTTTTGATGGCTCCCAATAAAGCCCATAATTGAATGAAATATAGATCTCGAAAATGTTAGAATAAAATTAATGAATGAAATTTATTTGGACCCAATAGATTTGAATAAATGTAATAAAATTTAATATCCATTCAATATAATATTATGAAAACAAATATTTTGAAAAATTATATATTGATAATCTCCATCGTGATTTAGATTTTGAATTTGGTGAAATCCTGTTTCATTAAATTTCTCCCGGAGGGATGTAATGAGATTCTAGAAGAGTGGGTAACTATACCAAATTTATATTAGTCCATTTAAAATTAATTATCACGTGGGAATGGTAGTATATAACTTGGAACATCCACTAAACCTCTTAAAATTCCATGATGGGTTCCATGTATCAGCCCTTTTATGTAAATGCCTATCCACTCTCATATTCTAAACCAAGAGGCCATACTTCTGGAGAAGGATCATTAATATGAGGAATATCCAGTTGATATTTTGAATCATAAAGGGAAAATTATATGAAATAAGAATAGTCACATAGTAAATGTTCTATGAAAATACCATGTGTCTGATAAAGCTATGTGGAATCTTGTTTATTTTATGAGGTATTCCTCATATGTTTGTATTGGTATAATAAATTTTGAAGGAAAATTCATTTTATGAGAGATATAATGTCACACCATGTGTTTTTATTATTTTTTTCAAAAAAATTATATTTATTTATTGGATTTTCGTATATAAAACATCAATTTATTCTTTTGTTGCAAGAAAAACTGTGTTTAACTATCAGTACATGAAACACTGAGTATCTACATAATAGCATTTTATTGATATAATTATTCAAAAAAACTGTTATAATATATCCATAAAACATAGTATATAAATATTAATAAATAATTTTAAAATATTATTTAAAATGATTTTATATAAATAATACATATTTATCATGAAATATATAATTTTCAATATAGAAATTTTTTATTTTGGAAGTTCCATTTTGTCAAAAGAATTGTTTTTTATCTCCTTCTATGAAAGGAATAAATTCTAGCATGTAATTCTTCTCTAACATGATGAGATTCAGTGTCAGTGATAGGATGCGAAGGATGAGAAAGAATAAATTGGACATGCTTCTGTGACATGATGAGATTGAGTGTTAGTGATAGGATGAGAAGGATGGGAAGGAATACATTATATATGTAATGCTTTTGTGACACTATATGAGAATTTCTTAGGCGTCAATGAGAATTCCAAAACACGGGAACCAAATTCAATCTTCCTCTCTTGTTTTCTACACTGATAATTTCTCACATATAATTAGAGTGTTGGCTAAGTTGATTCTTGTGTTTTTGGTCTTCATGAGGAAGGTGATCTATTAAATTTACCTACTGATTTCCAACAAGCCGAAAGGGGGATATTGTTGTAACCATGGCCATCTATACATGAATTGTGGAATGGTTTGTGTTTGTTGTCAATCCTAGGAGGAAGTTCAGAATGTGTGCCAGCAAAGTACTCATACTGGTCAAGCAGATAACTGTATTGAAGTGACACTGTTTCCCAGTAGTTTCCAAATTTCTAGACCACAATATTAAAAAAGGGGAAAACAGTGTTTTTTGGTAAAGTAACATGCGCACTGGACATGTGTCGCACAATTAACTTGAACGCCGAGAAAGGAATTGCGCACTGGTACCTAGGAGGATTGGAAAGTTTCATGCCTTATGTTTTTCAAGATTAGAACTTCTAAATATAGAAAATGGTAAGAGGGTTGTGCAAGTGTTGGTTTGGTCGTGCAAGTAAGTAGTGCGACAGAGGCTATGGAAGTTGGAGATGCACGCCGGAACATGCGCGGCGAGAGGAGTCTTGCGCGCCACCACGTATGGTTTCCATTTTGACTATAAATAGAGGTCCACCCCTCCTTATTTTCAATGATGATTTAGAGTTATAGAAATTCAGTTCTCCCATCATGCAGGTGTAGTGGTCGTGCAAGTGTTTGTGTGTCATGCATGTATAAGTTGCGTGACAGTTGTTTGTTTCCCGTCAAAACCGGTTTGGGTGAAAAGGAATGTGAGTCACGAAAGTTTGAAGATGTAGAAGTGAGTGTAGCGCAAGTGGTTGAGGCATACTTTTCACCAATTATAACATGTGTTCCATGTTTGAAACTTGTGCACCAGCCTGGGGAAGCCCGCTTGGTGTTGTTGAAGTATGCCCATCTTTTTGATGTTGCACGGAAGCTGGAAGACTGCCCGATACCTTCGGTGCAAAGTGATATTAGTCTACTGGTGAGATTTGGACTTCAACGGAGCATCTACATACAACAGAGGATGCATTCTTTTGCAATGATGAAGAGACCATCACTTCTATAAACTGTGTGGGACTTCACCAAAGGCAGTGAGCCAGGGGGAGTCAATGGGGGTGACCCGAGGGACGCAATGAGCTATACCTAAAACATTGTAAATACAGTGAGCCTGGGATAGAGTGATTGTTCCCGAAACATTGTAATCCACAATTAGTGAAGAATAGTGGAATTTGGTACGACCGACAACCTATCGGCGTATGCTCCTTAGATGTATCCCATAGTGGTGAAGCATGTAAAAAGTGTTGTGTCATCTCTCTGCATGTGAATGTTTTTCTTTCGGATCATTTTCATTATATAGGTTTAACAAGTTCCTACCAATGTGGGAACAAGATCCATCTCTTTAAATGAAAAATATGACACCTTGATTCACCCCTCCCCTCTCAGGGTGCCCCAGGGTCCTACAAATATTAAGTTATTAAATTTATCTAGAACCATATTCATATTTATTATATCATATATGATTCATTTACGACTTTATTCTACCTATTTAATAATGATTTCAATGTTAAATTCACATTTTGAGTAATAATCTCTTTCATTTTCGTATGTATTTTTAATTCTTATTATTTATCATATCTCTAGATCATGATTTAAATAAATCTAGAATATAAAACATAATTTATATATATAATATATTTAAAACATAAATATTTAAAATATATTGATATATGAAATGGAAATCCCCATTTATGGAGATAGTAGGTTGTATGTACGCGTAAACGTTTTTTCCTTTTTCATGTAGTATTGAACAGAAGTTAGTGAATAAGATATATGTAAGTACATACAGACACACACACACACACACAGAGATTTATATATCTCCAGTAGAATTATTATGTCATATATTACATACTTAATAATAATATATATTTTTATAATCCTCATTGAATGGTGAATTTGGATATTAATCTCGTCGCGTCTTGGAGACGGTAAGTCGTACGTCCACATGAGTGACGATATCATTTCCTTAATGATTAAAAGGAATAGAATGGGATGGTATATTAATTGTACAGAGAAATTATCTTTTTATTTTCATTATTTATATATTTATATATATGTCTCGTCATTATATCCATCCAAATGACATATCATTGAATAATAAATTACACCACGACATTGAGACGGTAAGCCATACGTATGCATGAATGGTCACATTGTCATTCATAGTATGGATTTAATAATGAGTATGGTTGTACCAAATTTATAACAAAACCATAGTATGGAGAAGTTATAGGAGTTATTATTTTGATATGGAAATTAAAATTAATGATAATGTTGAAGATGAAATGAACTTTGAAAGGGGTGATAAAATAATTACCTCTTCTTTGGGTGTTTTCTTTTAATTTGAACAAAAGGGCTCCCTAGGATGGCTTCTATATCAAAGGAAGGACACTAGGATGTATTTAGGGAAGTTGTTAGAATATTGGGGCAGGGGTTGGCTAAACCAAATGGAACTGGAGGTTTGATTTCTAGAGAAGGGGATATACCATTGCATAAGAGAGGTGAGGGTCACTTTAGGAAATGTTTGAAATATTATTTTATTATAAAGTCATATTTGTTTTCAAATTGCTCCAAATTGATTTATTTCAAAAATAAGGTGGGTATAGGTCTAAATTACCTCAACCAATTCGTTTTATAATGTTTTAGGGTACCTTATTATCCCAATATTTTAAATTTAACTTTTAGTTAAATAGTATAACATTTTCCATGTCCTCTTGTATTATTATAATAAATTGTTAATAAACATACTATAAAAATTCATGATAACCCTAAGTGGTTCTTCAATGAAATAGGTATCATTATATAAGACTTTTGGCTGATCCTTAGATTTATATAAATACTAGATTGTTTAATAATATAATATTTGTTTTAAAAACTCTTTTATGTCAATTTTTGACACTATTTAGTATTTGGTTTTTGTGAAAATCTTAACAGCATGATTCAATCGAAAAAATTTATTTAATAAACTATAAAATATAATATTAATTTAAAAAATTATTTTATGGCATCAAAATCCTCAATTTATATTTAATTTTATATTTATAATATTAATTATTTTAATCATTCTTTGATAAAGTAATTACTTCATCATCATTGAGTTAGAAATAAATTTAGTTATATGATATAAAAAAATTATAAATAAAATATCATTATATAGGTACTAATTTTATCGTTCTAATTAATACTTACAGTCGAATTTATCTTATGTATGACCCTATATTAAAAATGGATTAGTTATCATACATTGGATTTTACAAAATTAATTCTCATTTAAATAAAGTAATAATAAATGTCCTAATCTAATCCAAGTTGACCAAAAAGATCATATTTTATTCCAACAGATGTTCTTGGTCTAAATAAACTTATCCAATATATTTAGACATGTTTTTGAGTAATTATAATATAATTTTTACCATTAATTACCCGATTTAGTTTTAACTATGGGAAAAAAGTCAAAAGTTAATATTCACCAAAAAATATATTTTATTCTTATTGAACAAAATTTTACAAAAAGATATTAACTGTGACTCTTATATTTTTAAAATTATATTCAAAAATTCTATATAATTATGTTTTATGCAAATTTGAAAATGTGCCTAGAAGGTGGGTAAACGACATTAAAAAGTTCAATAAAATTTTATACATGAAATATTTTTTATAAAATGACTCTAATGAATTGAATTGAACATATATAGGTATTATATATCTATTTAAAAATAATATAAATTTAATTAAAATAAATTATTATTTAAAAAAATATTCGGTTTTAAACAATAACGTAGTGTTTTTACTATTCTTCCAAAATTGAATGTAATTAAAAAAATTCCAATAGTTAACCTTATGATAGTTTGGATATTCCTAACTCTAAAATGAATTATATTTTACCAAATTATAAACATATATGTTTCATTAATTAATTTAAAATTAATTCTTGTTGTCAAAACCAAAAGGTAGGTTTCATAAAAACAAGTAAAAACTATCAAATGATTGAAATGTGTTTATTTAAAATAAAAATTTGAAATTACTAATAATGACATAAATTGTATTAAATAATAAAAATATAACCAATTATACTTCCAAACTATTAGAATTTATAATTTAACACTATAAATTATTTCGATTAAAAATGTTGATTTCAATTAAAATTTAGTATTTTTAAAAATTTGTCAAAATATAAAAGTTGTCTGAAAAGTACCAAAAATTAATAAAAACAAAATTTTTATGTTCCCTTTCTAATGAATAATTTAATTAAATTAAATTTAAAATATAAGAGTGTCAAATATTGTTTTTTAAAAATGGTTCGCTATTAAAAGGTAGTAAAATGGCATTTTTTTAAAAATACATCTTTAATTTTAAAAAATAAATTTGTTCTTAGATTATGTTCAAGATACACATAATAAGGTTTCTAATTATATATGATGTATAAAAAATTCTAAATTCAATTATTACTGTTCATAACCAATTTTTGAACGTCTAGTTTGATAAGTTGTGGGGCACTCGAACTCAGTATTGCATGTAGCGAAAGTTATTTAATTTATTTTAAGAGACAACATACTATGAAATCTGGGGTTGTTACATTATCATAACCGTCAATAAATTGTGTCATCACAATTTGAAATTTTTCTTTATAAATAAATCGTTTAAAATATAAAATTACTTTTTTGGAAAACCTACATCAGAAATTCGGTTAATAAAATTTAGTCTTAATAAGAGGGAAAGGGAAATGAAAATGTTAGCCCAAAATAATGATCTCAATTAGGGTAATATTTTAAGAAATTAGAGACACATAATTGGAGGAAAATTGTAAATATTTATAGGAAGTGAGTGAGGTCAACAATAATAAACAATTATAAAATTAATAGCCTCGAAGCAATCAATCTATGATGATTTAAAATATCTTTAGTTCAATAATACATCAGGTATTAATATAACACCTTTTTTGTATTAATATACATTAACGAATGTTTAAGAATTAATTTATTCATATAATATGATGAAAAAAATATATTTGACATGTAGAGTTTCATCCTTTAACTAACTCCTACCACAAACTAATCTTTCACTACAGAAGATAATAGAATTCAAAAATATTATATTTATCCTAATCATATAGGGTTCCAAAAATAATAAATTTATAATTAATTTGTCAGGATATTTATAAAAAACAAAATTATAAAAACCAGGACATCACATATGCTAGTGTTAAGTGATTTACCCTTTTCACCCTTCAATTGTGGGTTCAAGTCTCCTGGTTTTGCTGGATGCAACGGGTTGTCGCCTGACCTCCAGGTTTTCATTTTTATAACAATCCTAAAATATGATTAAAGTATTATTTAACTATAACAATAGTATCCAATGAAAATATTAATCACTTACAACCATTAGAAATATCCCATACACTTCTTTCCAAAATCACAGTCCAAATTTTACCATGAAGGTAAACACAATGAAGAACTTTTTTTCACATTATAACATGTTAATACCTTCAACATTTATTCTTTTAAAACATGGTAACACCCTGAATTACCATAAATCCTTATTGATTACATTAATTTTTATTTATTCCTTATAGAATAGTAGATACACTCCTAATATCCAAAAATGCTGTAAATTCCAATAATAATGGAATAAACAAACAATTAATTAGTTTCAAAGTAGTTAAGAATATCAAATATAATTTTTTCTAATCAATAATATATTATTCAAAAAATCACTACCTCAATATCAGAACCATATTATGGTATATCTTTTCTTCAACCTTGTATTTTCCAAAAAGTTTAACTTCGTATTGATTCACTTTTCAGAAACCATATAATCTCAAATCCTCAATAAAATTGTACCGACGTACAATCCTTAATTATTTCTATAATTCATATAACTAGTAAATCATTGATATGACACTAAAATGAAATAATTATTTAATAACAACATAAGATCAGTAGTCATTCCTCTTTATCTGTGGTAGTATCATAACATCATTATTACCCAATAGCATCATTTGGGGTATACTCTAATGATTGGGACATTGATTCATGTAGTGTCCCAACTATTTGCAGATGAAGCATTTTACATTTGAATCCTTTTTACTACCCTTTAAATAACTAACATGGCGTCCTTTTTCTCCACACATATAACAAGCACTCATTCCTTTCACGTACTTCCCAGGGTGATTCATCCCAGAGTTATCACATATAGGGAAATCAATCATTACCTTCAACCCTTTATACATCTTTTTCTATACTATCCTATTCTTCTATAGCTTCCCTTCAATGCCACGTGACTTAGTGAATTATTTACTTATCTTCTTAACACATGATACAATTTCTATATTAGATTAGAATACGCGAGAGACAATTTACCTTCTAAAAGTTGGCTTAATACAATGAAAGATACGATCCTTCTTACTCTTTGTATCTAGTGTATGGATGGAGTTCTATTTCCTTATATAGGGAGCTATTTCTAAACTATGGAATACCCTAGGTTAGTTTATGAATCAAAATGAATAATTCCAAACTTGTAAAATACCTAAAGTAAATTGAAATGATGATTTATATAATCTAAAATCATTAAAAAATGTTTTCTTTTAGGAAGAATTTACTCCTAAATCATTCATTATGGCTTGTAATGAAAATGGGAATTATCCTATGTGTATCTCCATAGAGTGTCATAACAAAGAGTAATGAAAGACGTGTTGTCATGTACCAGGATACCCCGGGTCAATCCCAAAACACCTTGTCATTGTTTTCACTCTATGGTACATCTATGTCATATCAAACTCTTCCTGCTCGTATCCAAACATGGATGAATTCCTTGGAAAATACACAAAATCATTACATTACCAAAAAATTTCGAAGTTCTTCTATACAGATCCTCAAATTCTATCTTAGGGTAATGTTTTCTATAAGAGTTTTTCAAAATGAAATTCCTAAGTTTGGGCTAAACTTACTATGATACCAACAGTAAATCCCCAACCCCAGTTACCTAGAGGCGGTTAATTATTTTAATATATTGGCATGATGACAAGGAATTAAGTCCTGAAGGACCGATTGGTTTAGCTTTTTTGGAAAATAGATTACATACATTAATGTTGCATTACACATTATAACATACAACCCAACATAAATAATCATTTGAGAATGCCATTTTTACTTTTTCTTAACCCTGAATATCAATAATAATACACTTCATGGAATCTAGGTGAAACAAAACATAAGAAAGTGGTGAGCGCAGATGCTCAATAAGGTTAACAAATTTGGTGGAAGCTATAAACTTTTAAGGAATGATTGTAAATGAAATAAATAGCCTTTTAAATGTAAACATGAACATTGTATGGAGAAAATAAATCAATCATTACCATATAAACATGAACATTTATATTCTACTAGTCAAATAATCAAATGAAATAATTAATTTCATAATGGGGGAATACCTAACACCAGACATCATTACCACACAGTCAAAGCCTCGTGCCAAGAATATAAACAAATTTGTTGTCTAGGCCTTGTTCAAGACCCTAGTTTGTCTCATGAGACGTATCGATGCATCGAAGGGCTATACTGGGCCCCACCCATCACTTACTAAGTCTACTACATTCCTCATATGAATATTTTGAAACATAACATAAACAATCCTATAAAAACCAGAATATGAAATATCAATACTTCAACCATAAACAATGAAGGGTATAAAAATATCACATCCATTGACGAAAATTTCATAATTCATTCAATACAATATGGAATATGGTATTTTAATATATCAACCATAATCAAGAATAATATCTAGTAAAGAATGTTTACATAGTTGAAAATGACCAGTAATACTTTTTGAGTGAAATATCCTTTTTTAAATCATTTAGAAGTCACACATTTATAAATGATGTAATTTTAAAGATATTTTTGAATAAATATTTCCCATACCACTTTGAATCTTTTTAAAGGAATTTATATTTTAAAACAATTATGTACATATAAATAAATCTTTAAATCCATTTTGAAAAGATGGATATTAATGGGAAAGATTTAAAAGAAAAAATATTTTAAATATTTTAAATGATTATTTAGTTAAAGAAAACCTTATAAGAATCATATTGAAATTTATTTTAGGAAATATGGAAATGGATAATATATATTTCCCAAAAAATACATAATCATAAACATTTGGGGATAATAATGAGATTGAAGAATTAACCCTTACCATGCACTTTTCGTTGGTCGAGGGTACATTTAACCTCCATTATAATGACCGTATTCTGTTATTAAATTATACAAGAACCAGAACCATATTCATATTTACTATATCATACATGATTCATTTATGACTTTATACTACACATTTAATAATAATTTCCATGTTAAATTAACATTTCGAGTAATAATTGCTTTATTTTTTATATGTGTTTTAACTTGTAATTCTTGATCGTATATCTAGATAATGATTTAAATACATCCATAATATAAAACATGATATATATAAATTATACATTTATAATATAAATATTTATAATAGATAGTTATATGAAATGGAAGACACCATTTATGCAGTTGGTTGGTCGTACGTATGCATAAACGTTGTTTCTGTTTTCATATAGTATTGATCGGAAGCAAGTGAATAAGTTATATGTAAGTACATACATACATAAATACATACATATATATATCCAATATAATTATTATGTCATATATTACATTCTTGTTAATAATATATATTTTTATAATCATCAATGAATGGTGAACCTGGAAATGAATCTCATCGCACCTTGTAGATGGTAAGTCATACGTACACACGAGCGATGATATCATTTATTTAATGATTAAAAGATGTTTAATGGGATTGTATAATAATTTTATAAAGAAATCATCATTTTATTTTAATTATATATATATATATAATAATGGCCATTATTACCATCCAAATAACACAGTGTTGAATTACAAATTACACCACAGCGTGGAGATGGTAAGCCGTACGTAAGCACAAATGGTGACATTCTGATTCATAGGATAGATAGAATAGTGAGAATGGTTGTAAAAAATTTATAATAACATCAAAATATATAGAAGGTACTAGATTTAATATTTTGGAATGGAAATTAAAATGAATTATATTGTGGAAGATGAAAAGAACTTTGAAAGGGGTGATAAAATAATTACTGCTTCTTTGGGTGTTTCCTTTTGATTTAAACAAAAGGGCTCAATAGGATGGCTTTCTACTGAAGGGAAGGCCTCTAAGATGAATTTAGGGAATTTGTTAGGATATTTGGCCAGAGGTTGGCCGATCCAAATGGCTTTGAAGGAGTGATTTTGAGAGAAGGGGAAATACCATTTTATAAGAGAGGTATGGGTCACTTTAGGAAAAGTCTGAAATATTATTTTATTATGAAATCATATTTGGTTTATAATTTTTATAAATTGAATTATTTAGAAACTAATGTATGTATGGGTCTACATCCTCTCAACCAATAAGTTTTAGTCAATTTTATGTTCCCTAATTAATCATGTCTTATAAATTTTACACTTAAGTAAATAGTTTAACTTTCTCCACGTCCTCTTGTATTATTATATTAAATTGTTAATAAACATACTATAAAAATTCAAGATAACCCTTCAGGGTTCATAAATTACATATGTATAATTATATATGTCCTTTGACTGATCCTTATATCTATAGAAATATTATATTATTTAATAATATATTATATGTTTTAAAAACTCATTTATGTAAATTTTGACACTATTTAGTATTTGGTTTTTGTGAAAATCAAAACAATATGATTACTTAAAAAAACTCATTGAATCAAATTTAAAATATAATATTAATCTATATAATTAGTGTATGGAATGAAAAGATTCAATTTACATTAAATTGTATATTTATAATATCAATTATTTTAATATTTCATTGATAAGGTAATTACTTCATTATCATTGTGTCCAAAAAAAATTTGTTATTTAATATCTAAAAATTATAAATAAAATAAAATTATATATGAAATTGTTTTATCTTTATAATGAATATTTATATTCGAATTTATATTATGTATTACCCTATCTTAAAAATGGTTTAGATATTCAACTTTGGATTTTACACTTTTAACTCTTATTTTAATAAAATAATAAAAAATGCCATAATTTAATCCATGTGGACCAAAAAGATCATATTTTACTTTTGAGGTTGTTGATTGTCATAATAAACTTATTCAATATAATTAGACATGTTTTTGGGTAATTATAATATCATTTTTACCATTAGTTACCCTATTTAGTTTTAACTGTGGTAAATAAAAGTCAAATGTTACTATTCCCCAAAAAAATATTTTAATCTTATTGAACCACATTTTACATACTGATATCAACTGTGACTCTAAGATTTTTAAAATTAAATTCACAGATTCTGTAAATTTATGTTTTATGCAAATTTTAAAAATTGCCTAGAAGGTTGGTAAACGACGTTAAAAAGTTCAATAAAATTTTATACATAAATTTTTTTTACAAAATGACTCCAATAAATTACATTGAACATATATAGGTATTTTATATATATTTACACATAAAATAAAATTAAATAAAATATATATTTATTTTTTAAAAAAATAGTCGGTTTTAAACAATTACGTAGTGTTTTCACTATTCATCAAAAAATGAATGTTTTTAGAAAAATAACAAAAAATAACATTATTCTAATTTTGATATTCCAAATTCAAAAATTAAAAATATTTTACCAAATTAATAACATAGATGTTTCATTAATTAAATTAATATTTATTCCCGTTGTCAAAACCAAAAGGCGGGTTTTATAAAAAAAGTAAAAACTATCAAATGATTGACTTCTGTTTATGTGAAATCTAAATGAAAAATTACTAATAATGGAATAAATTGTAATAAATGATAAAAATATATTCTAATTATACTTCCAAACCATTTTATTTCATTATTTTACACTATAAATTATTTTGATTAAAAAGCTGTTTTCAATTAAAATTTAGTATTTTTAACTATTCGTCAGAATATGAAAGTTTTCATAAATGTACAAAATATTTATACAAACTAAACTTTTATTTCCCACTTATAATGAAGAATTTAATTTAATTTAATTGAAAATATAATAATGTGAAATATTGGATTTAAAAAAGGGTTCTCTATTAAAAGGCGGTAAAATGAAATTTTTTTAAAATACTACTTTTATCTAAAAAATGAATTTGTTCTTATATAATATCTAAAAAACACATAATATGGATCCTAAAATTATATGGATTATATAAGATTCCAAATTCAATTATTACTATTCATAACCAATTTTTGAACGTCTACTTTGGTAAGTTGTGGTGCGCTCGAACTCAGTGTTGCGTGTAGTTAATGTTTTTTAATTTATTTGAAGAGATAACATAATATGAAATCATGGGGTGTTACATTCTCCCCTATTTAAATAAATTTTGTCATCTGAATTTGAAATTGTTCTTCAAAAATAAAAGTTTAAAAGTAGAAAAATTCCTTTTTGGAAAACCCTCATCCGAAATTGGTTTAAAAATATTTAGTCATAATAAGAGTGAAAGGGAAATGAAAACGTAACCCCCAAATTATGATCTCATTTAGAAGAACATTTGTTGAAATTAGATACACATAATTGGAGTAAAAATGTAAATATTAATAGGGATTGATTGAGGTCATCAATTATAAACAAGTGTAAAAATTTTGTTCTCAAAGCCATCAATCTATGATGATTAAAAATATCAATAGTTCGACATTACATCAAGTATTAGGATAACAAATTTTTTGTTTTAATGCTCCTTCCCTAATTTCTATGAATTAATTTATTCATATAATAAGTGGAAAAAAATATACATTACAAGTAGAGTTTCATCCTTTAACTAATTCCAACCACAAACTCTTCTTTCACACCACAAAAAATAGAATTCAAAAATATTATATTTATCCTAATCATATAGGGTTCTGAAAATAATGAATTTATAATTAATTTTTCAAAATATTTAAAAATACAACATTATACAACCTAGGGAATCACATATTCTAGTGGTAGGTGATGCACCCTTATCACCCTACAGTTGCAGGTTTGAGTATCACGGCCTTTCTAGACGCAACGGGCTATCACCCAACCTCTGGGTTGTCCTTTTTATAACAATCCTAAAATAAGATTAAGAAATTCATTAACCTTAACAATTGTATCCAATATAAATATTAATCCATTACAACCATTATACTAATCTAATATACTTCTTTCCAAAATCATTGTCCCACATTTACAAGGAATGTAAACACAATGAAGATATTTTTTCCACGTAATAACATGTGAATACGTTCATCATTAATTATTTTAAAACATGGTAACATCATGAATTACCATAAAACCATGTTGAATACATTTTTGTTCCTTTATTCCCTATGAAATACTAGATATACTCCTAATATCCAAAAATGTTGTAAACTCCAAAAATAATGCAACACACAAACAATTAATTAGTTTTAAGTTAATCAAGAATATCGAATATAATTTATCCAAATCAATAATATCTTATTCAAAAAATCACTACCTCAGTATCAGAACCATATTATGTTTTATCTTTCCTTAAAACATTCATTTTCCAAAAACATTAAATTGCAATTGATTCATTTTTCTTTTAACCATATAATCTCAAATCCTCCATAAAATAGTACAAAATTACAATATTTATTAATGTCCATAATTCATAAAATAGATACATCATTGATAAAACACTCAAATGAACTAATTGTTTAATAAAAACATAATTACACTAGTCATTCCTCTTTATCGGTGGTTGTATCATAACATGATTATTAACCAACTGCATCATTTGGGTTATACTCAGATGATTGGGGAATTGATTCATGTAGTGTACCAACTCTTTTTAGATGAACCATTGTACATTTGAAACATTTTTCATACCCTTGTAATCACAAAAATGTTGTAATTTTTCTCCATACTTATAAAAAACACTCATTCCTTTCATGTACGTCCAAGGGTGATTCTTTCGCTAGTTATCACATATGTGAAAATCATTCATTCCCTTATTCCATTTGTCCATCTATTTCAATACCATCATCTTCTTATTTGTCTTCGCTTCAGTGCCATATGACTTAGAGAATTATCTTATTTTTATATTCACACACGATACAGTTTCTTTATTATATTAGAATACATGGGAGATATTTTCCCATATTAAAAGTTGGCTTAATACCATGAATGATATGATCCTTCTTACTCTTTGGATCATGCGTATTGCTGGAGTTCTAATTGCTTCTATTGGGCACCATTTCTAATAATGGCATACATTATGTTTGTTTATGAATCAAAATACATAATTCCAAACATGTCAAATACGTAATGTAAATTGAAATGATTATGAATATAATCTAAAATCATAAAATAATGTTTTCTTGCAGGAAGAATTTACTCCTAAATACATTATAATGGCTTGTAATAAAAATGTGAGTTATCCTAAGTATATCCCCATGGAGTGTCGTTACCAAGAGTGCATCAAGTCCCGTTGTTGTGTTTCAGGATACCCTGGGTCAAGCCTAAAACTCTTTGTCAGATTTTTCACTCTTAGGTCCATCTATTACTAATCAAACTCAACCAGCACGTATCCAGACATGGAGTTATTCCTTGTAAAATACACAAAATATCTAAATTACCAAAATTATTGGATGTTCTTATATATTAATCCTCAAAATATATCTTAGGGTAATGTTCTATAATCAGAGTTATTCGAAATCTAGTTTCCTAGGTTAGTACTAAAATTATTCTGATACTAACTGTAATTACATGACCTCAATTAACAAAAGTCTGTTTATTATTTTAATATATTGTTATGATGACAAGGAATCAAGTCCTGAAGGACCGATCGGTTTAGCAGTCTTGGAAAATAGACTACATACATGAATGATACATTACACATTATAACATGAAACACAACATAAATAATCCTTAGAGAACACCATTATTCCCTTAGCTTAACCCTACATGTCAATCATAATTAAAATCTTGGAATCCTGGGACAATATAACATAAGAAAGGGGTGAGCTCATATGCTCAGTAAGGGTAAATAATTTAGAAGAACCTATAAACGTTTGATGCATGATGTGTTATAAAAAACCGCATTTTTTAACATAAAAATGAATATAATATGCAGAAAATAAATCAAAAATTACAATATAAACATGCACATTGTTATTATACTAGTCGAAAAAACACATGAAATAATTGTTTTTATAATGATGGAATGCCTAATGTTGGACATCATACATCCACAATCATGGCCTCATGCCAAGACTATAAATAAAAGTTTTGTCAAGGCCTGTTTCCAAGACACTAGAATTTCTCATGACTGATTACAATGCCTCTAAGGGATATAACGGGCTCCACCCATCACATAAAATATCCATTTCATTCCTCATTTGAATATTTTGAAACATAACATAAACATTTGTATTAAAACTAGCTTATGAAATGTCAATATTTCAACCATAAACCATGAAGAGTATAAAAATAGCACATCCATAGTAAAAAATTTCATAACTCATTCAATATAATATAGAATATTGTGTTATAATAAAGCAACCATGATCAAGAATAATATCCAGTAATGAATGTTGACATAGTTAAAAATGATCGTAAAAACTTTTTGAGAGAAATATCCTTTTTTAAATCATTTAAAAGTAACACATTTATAAATAAAGTCATTTAAAAGAGATTTTGCAATAAAATTTTCTAATACCTCTTTGAATATTTTTAAAAGAATTAACATTTCAAAACTATAATGTCTATATAAATAAATACATTAAATAATTTTGAAAACATGGAAATTAATGTGAATGATTTAGAAGAATGAATATTTAAAATATTTCAATGGTTGTTTTATTTAAAGAGTACATTAAAAAAATTATTTTTAAATTTCTTTTATGAAACATGGACATTGATAATAAATATGTCTGATAAAATACTTACACATAAAAAATATCGAATAATATTGATATTGAGGATTTTACCCTTACCTTACACTTTCCATTTGTCGAGGGTACATTTAACCTCATGTATAATGACCATGGTATGTTATTAAATTATAATAGAACCATTTTTATATTTATCATATCATACAATATTCATTTATTACATTATAATACCTATTTAATAATGATTACCATGTTAAATTAACATTTTCTGTAATAATCTATTTCTTTATCGTTTGTGTTCTAACTTGGTATTCTTGATCGTATCATTGCATCACTATTTAGAAAATTCCATAATTTATAAATTTTTTATATATAATATATATTTAAAATATAATATTTTTTAGAATATAAATATGTTTTATATTTAGATATATGAAATGTAAAACACCGTTTATGGAGACGGTAGGTCGTACATATGCATGAATGATGTTCTCGTTTTCTTATATTATTGATCGAAAGTAAGTGAAAAATATATATGTAAATAAATGTATATATATATATAATAGAATTATTATTTCATTAATTACATAACTATTTACAATATATATTTTTATAATAATTGTTGAATGGTGAACCTGGAAATGAATTCTATCGGGTCGTGGAGGCGGTAAATTGTACGTACACACAAGCAGTGATATCATAAATCTTAATGATTAAAATATGTGAAAATGGTTGGTATATTATTTGTACATAAAAATTGTCAAGTTATTTTCATTATTAATATATATATTACACATCATTGTATCCATCCAAATAACATAGTGTTTAATAAAAAATTACACAACGGTGTGGAGACGGTAAGCCGTATGTCTTCAAGCATGTTGACATTATCATTACTAGGATGGTTAGAATAATTATTTTTGTTGTATCATATTTATAATAACATCATTTTATAGAGAAGATATTGCAGTTAGTATTTTTTTATGGAAATAAAAAAATATAGAATGTGGAAGAAGAAAAGAACGTTGAAAGTGGGGATAAAATAATTACCTCTTCTTTCGGTGTTTCTTTTTGATTTCAACAAAAGAGGTCCATAGGATGGTCATCTGACCAAGTTAAGGACTCTAGGTTGATTTGAGGTAAGTTTGGAGGATATTTGGGTAGGGTTTGGCTAAGAAAAATGGCTTTTGAGGTGTGATTTTGAGAGAAGAGGATGTACCCTTTTATAAGATAGGTGAGGTTCACATTAGGAATCTATGGAAATATTATTTTATTAAAAAATAATTGTGTTGTTCTAATGGCTCCAAATTGATTTATTTCTAAGATAAGGTGGGTATGGGTCTAAATCATCTCATCCAATAGGTTTTAGATAAATTTAGCTTACCATATTAACCATATCTTATATATTTAACTCTTAGTTAAATAGTTTACCTTTTACCATGTCGTCTTTTATTATTATAATTAATGGTTAATAAAAAACCAATATAACTCCATGTGGTTCATTAATTATATATTTATCATCATATTATTTCTCTAGCCGAACCTTAGGTTTTTAGGAATAATATATCATTTTGTAATATAGTATTTGTTTTAAAAAGTCATTTATGTCAACATTGACATTATTTACTATTTAGTTTTTGTGAAATTAATATTAGCATGATTACATATAACTAATTTCATTGAATCAACCCTAAAATTTAATATTAATCTTAAAAATTTGTGGATGGCCTAAAAATCATCAATTTACATTTAATTTTATATTTATAATATGAATTATTTTAGTCATTCATTGAGGATGTAATTACTACATCATCATTGTGTCATAAATAAATTTAGTTATTTAATATCTAAAAATTATATATAAAATACTATTATGAAATAAATATTTTTATATTTCTAATGAATATTTATATTCCAATTTATCTTATGTATAATCTTATATAGAAAATGCTTTAGTTATTAAACCTTGATTTTAACACTTTTAACTCTAATTTAAATAAAATAATTATAAATTTCTTAATCTAGTCGATGTGGAAAAAAAGGATCATATTTTATTCTTATGGTTGGTTTTGGTCGAAATAAACATTTCCAATAGAATTAATACCTGCATTAGGGAAATTATAATATCATTTTTACCTTTAATTACCATATTTAATTTTAACTATGGTAAATAAAAGTCAAAAATTATTATTCATGAATAATTACTTTTATCTTATTGAACCATATTCAACATACTGATGTCAGTTATGTGTCTTGGATTTTTGAAATTCAATACATAGAAGTGGTAAAATTACGTTTTATGAAAATTTTCAAATGTGCCTAGAAGTTTTGTAAAAGACGTTAAAAATTTCAAATAAAATTTTATACTTATATTTTTATTATTAAATAACTATAATGAATTATATTGAACATATATAGGTATTATGTATATATTTTCAATTAAAATAAATTTAAATAAAAAAAATAATTATTTAAATAAAATGTCGGTTTTACACAATAACGCATTGTTTTCCCATATTCATAAAAAATTTAAGGTTTTCAGAAAAAAAAAATCCCTAAGTTAATTTTAAAATTCCAAATTCAAAAATAAATTGTATTTTACCAAATTCGAAACATAGATGTCTCATTAATTAATTTAAAATTAATTCTCGTTGTCAAAACCAAAGGGGAAATTTTTTTTTAAAAAAAAAGTAAAAACTATCATCAGATTAACATGTGTTTATGTCAAATATAAATGTGAACTTACTTATAATGACCTAAATTGTACTTAATTATTAAGATATAATCTAATTATACTACCAAACCATTAAAATAATAATTTAACACAATAAACTATTTCGATTTAAAATGTTTTTTTCAATTAAAATTTAGTATTTTTAACTATTCATCAAAATTTGAAAGTTATCAAAACAGTAACAGAAATTTATCCAAACTAATTTTTTTGTCTCACTTCTAAAGAATAATATAATTTCCTTAATTTTAATATATAAAAGTGTCAAATATTGGTTTTTAAAATATGGTTCTCCATTAGTTGACGGCAGAATTAGTTTTTTGAAAATTAATTCATTTATCTAAAAAAATGAATTTGTTCTTATATTATATCTATGAAACACATAATATGGATACTAAAATTATATAAAGTATATAAAATTCCAAATTCAGTTTTTACTATTCATAACCGCATTTTTTATGGCTAGTTTTGAATGTGGTGGGGTACTTGAACTCAGTGTTGCGTGTAGCGCAAGTTATTTATTTACTTTGAAGAGAGAATACTATAGATTCTTGGGGGTTACAAAGTGGGAAATCATGTTGTGTAGAACATTATCTCTACTATCTAACATCTTCACTTTCTACTCCTCATAAGAGATATTATATACAACTTTTTAACATCCAGATTTAGTACGTGTGAGGGATCAAGTATGTTCTTCATCATGAAAGTTACATGGGATATTGTGTTTTCATGGGAAATGGTTGGTGGAAGGACCAGTCAATATTACAAAGCTCTAATATGATCAGTAATATACAATGACTGATTTACCTAGGTCTTTTAATTCATTTCTTCCTTAATCTCATCACCCTCTTCCAAGGATATATATTGAGGAATATCATGTCCTCGTCCATAAACTAAATATATCTTTGAAAATTTAATTCATTACACATTTTTCAACATTAGGCTACCATGATGTGATAATGAATAAATTTCTCCATATAAACCAATTTATTGACCATTATAGGTTCTAGTAGCTTATGTTCACAGACAATATCCCAACATGTCAGTGTTATAAATCATTTACCAACAAAGGAATTCATATATATCTACTTGGATGCTTGGGTGGAAACTATTGTTGTAGGACAATTATTCTAGTGGATGATGTTTTTCCCATTCCTCCTATTAATTCTATAGAAAATGATGTCAGCATGTCATTCTGTGATTGAATAGTCTATTCAGATTGGGCCAGAATTTGATGATGATAATCCATACTAAAGGTCATATTTATGTTTGGGAAATTTTAGAGACTTTTCCCAAACATGGAGGTGACTTTTAAATCTCGATAAGATACCATTAATAGTGGTACTCCATGTTGCCTTTCCACTTCACCTATGTATATTCAAGAATGTTTCTCTAATTATAAGTCCTCTCGAGTTGCGATAAACTGAGATATCATTGTAAAATGATACATATAACACATATAACATTATTTCCATTAGATGTCTTTGTAAGTATATTGAAAAATTACATTTTAATGTTTTTCCATTACTATGTTGGTATGGGTAATGAAAGAATCATCCCTTTTGACATTTTATTTTCACCCATAACATGCGGTCAAACAAGGCACATTGATGTATATTATGTTATCGTGTATTTTATATTGTCCTACCAACAGTTCTCCTTAAGATCTTAATATATCCTTGTGTCCCTAGGTAAACAGATACAGTTTTACTATATGTGTCACTCAGATGATCTGTCATCATCAGTCAACTAGCTGGTACACATAGTTGTGAACAAATCGTACAACACTTTCCTTTCCAATATTGATATCATATTATTTCCCATTTATCTTAGAATCCACAATCATCATAATTTTCACATCATTTCATTGTGAATCTATGGTTTTCACCATCAGTGATGGTTTATAAATCATTGGAGAAAGGTTTGATGATTTCCCATCCTTAATTAATACCATATCCATACTTTTCAAATATAAAAATATTGGATCCTTATCAATTCTCATCATTGATAATGTTGTAGGATCCATTCCACTTAATGCATCTTCTAACATATGTTTTTTATTAGGATGGTAATGGATTGATAATTCTTAATCATCAGTGAGCTATAACCATATTCACTGGTTCATATTAAGATCCTTCTATGTGAATATATATTTGAGGATCCTGTGATTAGTATATATCTCACACATCATCCAAAAGACATAATGATGTCATATTTACAAAAAATCACAACTACCAATTGAAGATCATGTGTGGGATATTTTTTCTTATTAATTTTCTACTACCTTGATCCATAGGCTATCAAATTGTCATTATTTCAGTAAAAATCCAATGAAATTCAATGAAGAATCATTGTGCACCACAAAGAGTTCACACTTTTCGGTAGTATGAGAACAGTTTCAGTGATGAGCATCATTTTAACTGTTGCTAACATTTTTCATATACATTGGTCCATAAAAACAAAGCTCTATTTTGAGTATCATTGGTTTCTGGGATCGAAAATCAGAAAAAGATATTCAAAAAAAAATTAATACCAAGAATGAACATCGAAACTATAGATCATTATTACAGATGTTGTCCTTGGATACACATTTTATACCATTGATATTAAAATATCAACATATATTCCATTTCTCATGATAGAATTCCCCAAGGGTGATACTTCCTATAACCAAAACTAACATTTATTATAATTTTCTTAAATTTTCTCCCTTTGAAATGTATTCAATATAGTATTCAAAATCCAGTTATATTCCTCCTCAATCTTTGAGTATATCAGAATACCATCATGAAAGACTAATTTTTTTTTTGAGGTATCCTGTAAAGTTTCTATTAATAAAATCCATGAAAATTGGTAAAGAATTTGTTAGTCAAAAGTGAATCACTAAGAACTCATGGTCTCCATACTGCTTTCAAAATGAATTATTGGGAATATATTCCTTCATCGCCATTAATTGGTGATATCATGAATGAAGATCCACCTTAGGAAAACACATGGACCCAAATTGGTGATCAAAAAAGTCATCTATAAAATGAAGGGGATAATTCTTCTTTTTCATCATTTTGTTGATGTTTGGAAAATAAATACATAGGCACAATGATAAATCCTTATTCATGAAAAAGTGAATTGTCACACAACATGTTGAAATCATCAGGCCTATAAAACCCAAATCCAGATTCTCTTGTAACAACATCTTCAGTCTGCCCCTCTCATCAGTGGTTATTCTATAAGGTTTTGTTGATTTGGGAAATGATCTAGGAACATGTTTAATTGAAAACTCATCATATCGGTCAAGAGAAATACTATGTAAATATTTACGGAACACATCAGTATAGTCCCTGATAAATGGAATGCCATCAAGTAGGATCCTCTCCATTTTATCAGACATTTGAGATATATATACTTTCTCATTACGCAATAAAATACACAATTAAGATGATGATTCTAAAGTAAAATCATCTTCCACCTTACACTTATACATAATTGGAATATAGTTTAACATGTGAACAATGCCCTCTATTTCCTTAAAATTGTTGGAGGTTTTATAAAATGATTACACATCCATGTCGAATTTATCATCAAATTCTAAAAAATTAAGTAAGACAAGATTTTCTGGGAGGTTCACTCCATAAAGAATAACCATGGACGAGTTATATACATTGGATGGAATAATTTCCCAATTTCATGTTTTCATAGTTAACTCGTCCTCCTTATTTTTAGGTGGTATTTTAATTATTTTACTTAACCTGAAACAAATTAAAGATCGTATAGAACAAAAATAAAATAGTACATTCCCTATTAAAGAATTAATAATCAATGTACTGATCACCACATATTTATTGGGTTTCTCCTTGACAGTAGAGTTATCATATGTCCTTCCTTCCTACCCTAGAAGTTTTTTCGTTTACTACCTCTAAAGACCCTTAGCTAAGGGAAATTTATTACATTATTCCAAATATCCTTTCAATTAAAACAATACACTATAGACTGAGTGTTTATCTAATCCATCCATTATTCTTCCATGTGAGTGGGATTCATAATATCCTTTCAGTATTTAATTTAAATATTCCCCTCTCATCCACATTGGAGTTGTCTCATGGTTCCCTTTAAAATATTTTATAGATGATAATAACCACAATTTTGTCAGGTTTGATGTTAGGTATTCCTTCCATCTTGGTGTTTATTTGATGATCCATTCATATTTACCTATATTTTATGACATTTATCTCTAGGCCCACAAGACCAATGAATATCTATTCTCTATTTCAATTGTAAGGAAACAATGGACAATCTTCTCAAATCTGTCAATGTCTTTAATTTCAAACACACTTCGTAGAAAATTTTTTAGTTCACTAAAGATGTGATCCCCCTGGATTTCAATGGTTATGATAAAGATTCTAGTATATCATGAATTTCATTTAAAATTTTCATCATAAACACCAATAATAATGTCTTTATTTTTCCTTATTCCAAGGAACTCCCTTCACATCTTACGATTGAGTGGTCATGGAAAATATTTTTTGGAAAATATTTTCATGAAATATTCCCATTTTGTGGAGTAAAATTATTCATGGAAATTTTTTTCTTAATAAATTTCCTCCCATGATCTACATTCCCATCAAAAAGTATACTTCCATCAATACTTACTATTCTTATGATCACTAGAGGATAAAAAATATCTTCTAAATGGAGTTAATCAATTGTTCTGAGAAGAGGTGATCAAAATATCCACTAATCATGGTTGAACATTTATTCATAAATTATTCGACTGCAACATTATATTTAATAGAAGAATAAGGGATTTACATATGATTCATGTTATTATTAAAAAACTAATCTAGTTGAGCTAGTACTATCATGATGTTTTGTGAACATGTTCTCATCATATTAGGCATATAATTAGAGAAATAATCACTTTTATAATCACATTAAATGTTGGTAAGAGATATTCTATTTCCAACCACTAACTAAGAAAAATAAATTAAAATTAATGTTTATTAATATATATATAATATAGATAATAAAGGTAAATATTCAATATATAAGGAAAAAATTATAAAAAGAAGTTATATATGATGTTGCGATACATTACGTTTCTATATAAGTAATCCATGGTGATAGAATTTTCCATAGGGTTGTTACAAAAGTTCTCTATTCCTAATAGCCAGAAATTAATAGACTCTTCTATAATACCAAATATATCAACCCTATCATTTTAAACATATTATTACAATATTTGTAGCATAATTAACTACGAAATTACAATATATAGATCATATAGTCTATTGTATTTAGATTATTAGGTACATAAAAAAACACATGGAAGTAGAATAAAAGAAATATATTTTAACAATCCATAATTATTCATTTTCTTCCATTGATCTCCTAAATCTTCAAATGATACCCTGGGGAATAAATCATCAAATGAGATGAACTAAAAATCCTAGTAGGGGTTTAATCATTGGAATAAATCAAATAAGAGGGGTTAAGAGGCATAACATGATGTCTTAGAAAGGACCAAAACATAAATAAACATATGTAAGAAAAAATGTATATCATGGGGATATGTAATAATGGAATCATAGTATTTTGGAAAAAACAGACAACATGGAATAATTATGAGTCATGTCTTACTAAAAAGACCATTGAACATAGTGGAAAAGGTCCAATAATGGAATCAGGTTCACTCAATGTCAAAAATTGTTGTCTCATGAGACTAAACATTACCCAATTAATTAGAGCCCTATATTCGTGCACCCATCATAACAGGCCCACACATATTTGTGCCACAAGAAGAATCAAGTATAAGGGTTGACTAAGGAATGAAGTATGTATCATAATCATATCGTAAGGAATAAAAATGGAATATTATATTGTTTTCCAAGAAAAAATGGATTTAAATCATCGATGGAAAATAATAAGGGAGTAATTGAATATATAATAATAAGTGAAGTAAAAATGATGTGAAAACACATAAATAGAGTTCTTATGTGATGTTAGAAATGACACATTTTAGTGTGGTTTATGGAAAATATTGAAGAGGATTTAAAAAAGAGAATAAATTTCTGTTTTCATAAAACCAGAAATGATCCAACATTATTTTTCATGATAAGATGCGTTATTTTAGAAAATTAATAGTGGCTAAAAATATATAGTGTATTTCACTAAAAAAATGGGGAGGAAATCATGAAGTTCCCATTAATTGTGTCTTCTTATCAAAATAATTTGAGAAAGGAACATTTTTAAAGTATTTATTTCCTTACAAAAGGAAAATTTAATTATCTGGATACATGATTTTTTAACATTGACACAATATTTATAATAATTATAAAAAAAATAAATTAGATTTACATTGTGGTAATGAGAGATAAAGCATAACCTAATGGAAAAATAGAGGATCGGAATGAATTCCTTAGATCAAGTCTGAAATTGTTCTTCACATTATCTTAATTTGCTGGATAATAATATTAAATTCATTAATTAATTAATTCATAATCTTTTATACAATTATGTTTTATTTTTTAACTTTATTATGTTTATTATGTCATTTTTGAGATTTAAGATATTAATTTTTTGTTTTGGAATGTTTGTTGCACTGGTTTTCATTATCTTTTCTCTTATATATGTGTATCGATGTTCATGTAAAATGGGGATAGTTATCCAGAATTGAAGTTATAATCTATTAACAAACTCCCATGAAATTATTTTCTCTTACAAAAAATTTGGATTTATAATTTGAGGATGACTCATTAGATAAAAGTTAATGATAATCTTTTAGATTATTTTAGCGGTTCAATGATCATCACAAATTGGTTTCATTTTATTATTTTTATATTATGTGAATCTATTAGATACAGAACATTAAAAAGGTTATAAAATTAATTATAGAGTCATTTTAAACCATTAGAATGGTTTTATTACTATCATTGAAGGCATACCTAAAAAATGAAAACATATTGTCCACATTGTTGGTGAATCGACACCACACGAACAATGTATTCATTTTTTTGAGAATACAATAGAGAGGAGAAGTGGTATGATGATGAATTATTACATTTACATCACAAAATTTGAATATATTTAATATTATATAGTTTTCATTCCACTTTGATAAGGATAGGTTATAAGTGAATAAGAAATGAAATGAAATTTTATTGAAAAAGAATCAAAATGAAATAGGATTTTACCTACTAAATTTCCCCTCATTGTAAACCACATTAGGGAAAAGGGATATGTATTTGGATGAGAAAAATGGATCCTAGGTGTGGGGGAGTGGCTTGGGAAGAGTATTGGGACGAATTTGGACATTTTTTAAATCCCTAAATGAGTTAAGAGAAGAGGTTATTATGGGTGATATTTATATGGTAGTAGAGGGGTGTTTTCTCTTTATTTTATTCATTATTTTATTATATTACCACATTAATATGAATATTATGATAATTATCACTATATTTTTTAAAATAATTAATTATAGTTTTCTATTATGTTCTTAAATCATCTTAAAATCATCTATGACTAAATAATTCATGTATCACAACTGCAGAAAACATTTTCGACAGTATTTTTTATATTTTGTATGTTGGATTTTGACTGACGTTATTATAGTAGACGTTTTAAACATTGTTTTTAGGTCGGTTATCTTACAACTGACGTAAAAAACACAAACCTGAAGGGTTTTCCACATCGGTTGATAAAAATCTGACATGGAAAACGCTTCAGAGTCGTCGTTTATTACATCAGTTAGTTAATAACTGACGTGTTATATACACTTTCATGTCAGTTATTATATAATTGACGTCATCAGTTACTCCTCTATAGTGTTTATCACATTGGTTATTTTCATTACGATGTCACAAACATGTCTACCAAGCGGTTTCCAACATCGTTTAAATAAAAACCGACATGAAAAAATATCTACTAAGTCGTTTATTTTATAACCGACCTAAAAAAACTATTCATTTCCATTTATTACATCGGTTATGAAATAACCGACGTAAAAAACATTTTTCAGGCATTTATTACATCAGTTTCCAAATAACCGACGTTAAAACTAATCCTGGTGCATTGTTTATGTCATTAATAAAATAACCGACGTAAAAAACAAATGTTTTTAAAATAAAACCAATCAACCACTACTATGACCTACCAAAAGACCTAAAAAATATAAAAAAAATTACCAGAAACAGACTATAACCCCCACCACCCCACCGGACAACCCCCACCATCGATCAACCACTGCTTTTCCCTACCAAAAGACAGGAAACAAGAAAAAAACATACCAAAAACAGACCAAAACTCGACCAAAAACATACTAGAACCCCCCTCCCCACTGTACAGCCCCCACTACAACCCTAGACACCCTCACCCCACTGGACACCCCCAGTCCAAAAAAAAAACCAAAACCCAAACAGAACCCCCCCCCCCCCCATCTGGAAGGCCCCCACCACACCCCTGGACTCCCCCTCCCCCAAACCCCTAGACATCCCCCACCCTCCTAGACACCATACCCCTGTACAGCACTCTGACACCCCTGGACAGCCCTCCCACACCTCTAGAACCCCCCCCCCCCACTGGACAGCCCGCACCACACCCCTAGACACCCCCCCTGGAATGCTCCTAGCCCTTAGATCCCACCCCCACACCCCTAGACTACCCCCGCACAATCATGGACACCCCCACCCCTAGAAATCACTCCCACGCCGCTGGAAAACCCTCCCACACACCTAGAACCCCCCCCCCCCAGATTCCCCCCCCCCCACACCCATGGACACCCCTACACCACTAGACTGCCCCAACCCTTTGGACAGCCCCCCCCCCCCCACGCCCCCCGACAACCGCCCACCCTCCTGGACACCCCCACCCCATGGAAAACACTCTCGAACCCCTGGACAATCCTCCCACATCCCTAGAACCCCCCCCCCCCCACTTGACATCCCCCACACCCCTAGACTTCTCCCAACCCCTGGATAGCCCCCCACACCCCTGGACAACCCCCCACCCTCATGGAAACCCCCACCACCTGGACATCACTCCCACACCCCTAGAATGCCCTCCCACACCCCTATAACCACCCCCCCCCCCCGGACAGCCCCCACCACACCCTTGGACCCCCCCCCCCCTTCACACCCCTGGACTACCCCCCCCCCCCCACCCCTAGAAAACCACCACACCTAGAGGCAACCCCCCTCCCTCCTGAACACCCCACACACCCTAGACTACGCTCCCACACCCCTGTACAGCCCACCCACCCTACTTGACACCCCCACCCCCTAGATGACACTTCCCTAGATAGCTCTCCCTCACACCTAGAAACCCCCCCCCCCCCATTAATTTCCCCCCTACACCATTGTACATCCCCCCACTCTCCTGGAAATCCCTCCCAACCTCCTAGACACCCTACCACCCCACTAGATAGCCCCCACCACACACCTTGACACCCCCACCTCACGGGACACCCCCAGAACAAAAACATACCAGTACCTGTCCAAAACAAGAGCAGACACCCACCCCCCCACTCCACTAGAAAGACCCCACCACACCCCTGGACACCCCCACCCCTGGACTACCCCACCCCTGGACATCTCCCCACACCCCTGGACAACCCCCCACCCTCCTTGACACCCCCACCCCCTCGACAACACTCCCTCACCCCTAAACAGCCCTCCCACACCCATATAACCCCCACCCAACCCTCCTGGACACCCCCACCCCAATGGACAACACTCCCCTGGATAGCCCTCCTACACCCCTAGAACTAACCCCCCCCCCCCCCCCACTGGACTACCCCCCACCCACCCCTGGACATCCCCCCACTCACCTGGACTTCTCTCCCACCCTCCTCGACACCCTACCACCCCACTGGACAGTACCCCCCCCACACACCTGGAGACCCCCCACCTCACTGGACCCCACCATACCTAAAGTAGTCCAATATCCGACCAAAACTAGACTAGAACCCCCCACCCCACTAGATAGACCCCACCAAAACCCCCAAACCCCTTGAATTCACCCCACACCCTTGACAGCACCTGGACACCTGGTGTTGGGAGAGGAGGTTCTCCCATCCCTTGGTGTATAAACGATGCTGTAAGGTACTCATCACACTCACATGAGAAGCATGAGCTCTCAAAATTTTTCACCAATGATTTCTTTTTTCCTATAAAAACCATTCATTCAATCACATTGATGCTAGTATGACCAGGGGAAATGCTATCATGTGTTACTAAAATACCACGATCTTGGTGGTGGAAATCTCCCAGATCTTGTGGGGCTCGAAATGATGTTCCCAAGGCTGCTAGTGAGATGACTGAAATGATGTTAACAAAAACCTCGATTGTGGGAAGAGGGCACCAGTTCAGTTGGTGGAGAGTGACGCATAGATTACAATTGCAATGATCCAAAATATACCCAAAAAGTACACGTATGTGATTGTTCAGTTTCCCAAATTATATGATTGAACAAATATAGGGTTTTTTGTGTGTTTTTTTGGTGACAGACGGGAAATGTTTGTAACATTCCTGGACCAACATTGCATGGAGGAGACCAAAAAACATCCAAATAGCCCGATATTTGTTCAATCATCTAATTTGGGAAATTAAAAAGTCACTCACATGTAATTTTTGGGTATATTTCAGATCATCTCAGATGTCTTCTCTATTTCCCTCTCCACCAACTGAACTGGTGCCCCATTCCTACCATCATGCTTTTTGATAACATCATTTTAGACTTCCCATGGGTAGTGTTGGGAGCATCATTTCCAGTCCCACATGATCTGAGAGATTGCCACTACCACGATCCACGTATTTTAGTCACACATGACGGCGTTTCCCCTAGTTATACTTGCATAAAAGTGACAGAATAAATGTTTTTTATATGGGAAGAAAGCATTGGTGAAAGATTTTGAGAGCATAATCTTCGCATGTGAGAGTGATGAGTACTTTCCTGCGAAGTTCAGCCCCCCGAGGGATGGTGGTGCCTTCTCTCCAACCCCCCTGGACGGCCCCCCACCCAACCCGACTGGACTCCCCCACCCCACTGGATAGCCATCCCACACCACTAGAAACCCCCCTCACCCCACTGGACACCCCCACACCCCTGCACACCCCCGGGAGAGCCACCCCACTCCACTGGACAGATCTCCCACCCTCGTGGAAATGCTCCCAAACCCATGGACTGCCCCCCCACTGGCATGGACACCCAAGACAGCCCAGTCCCACCAGACAGCCCTCCCATATCCCTGGATACCCCGCACCCCACTGGACACACCCCCAAACCCCTAGAAAACCCACTAGATATCTCTCCCACACCCCTGGAAACCCCCTCACCCCACAGGACACCCTGACACCCCTGAACACCTCCTAGACACCCCTTGGACAGCCCTCCACTCCCCAGACAGCCCTCCCACCCTCTTAGAAACACTCCAACCCATGGACTACCCCCCCACTCTCATTGACACCAAAGAAACCCCCACCCACCGGACATCACTCCCACACCCCTAGATACCCCCACCCCACTAGACACCCCCCACACCCTTGGAACGCCTCCCCCCAGACCAGAATCCATACCAGAAAAACCATCATTACTAGACCAAAACAAGAAGTTTAGAAAAATTAAACATTAACATATATAACATTAAAAAAAATACAATTTCAACATAAAAAACAAAATCCAACCTAAACTACTACCAAATACACAATTATAATGAAAATATTCAAAATTTAATTTTACACTACAAAAGGATATAATTTAGTCAAACCTGTAAAATAATTTGACCAATCCACTTGTAAGTGTGTGACGTCTTGAGAAATATAGGGTTGAGGGTCATCAAATTACTACAAATTAAAAGGATAGTAGTTAACTTGAATAATGAATAAATCTAACAAAATATTATGGAAAAGTTTAAAAGGAAATCTTACCTGGTAAAAGTTCACAACTATTCTAGTTTTTATTATTTCATACATAAATAATAACATATAAGATCTGAATTTTATGATGCATTGTTTTTCAAGACATTTTTTTTGAATTATTGTAAATTCAATATATTATTTTTATGTAATAAATCAAAAGGTTCAAATTATAAATGAGTATTTACCTTTACATTTACATATTTGATCTTATTACTCCTTTTCTTTGTGTTATTTTCTAAAGTAGACCCATCACCAATTAGAAAATAATATTAATAGGATAAATTTAAAATTTATTATAACATATAACACTATTGATAAATTTAAACTTACTTTCCCAACAATTTTTTAAAACTTTCTTGAACATCACCATTGACAGAGCATATCCAATAAAGTGTTTCTCCATTGAAAAAAAACACCTAACATCCAATGATCAATGATAAAAGAAAATATATGGTTAGAGGTTTTTATTGTCAAAAGATAATGAACACCTTGAGAGAGACTTGTTTCATACCTCTCACAAAATGGCATCATCCAACATTGTGTGACTATATTCTATTCAAATCTTTTAGCAATATAAACCATTATTTATTCCTAATACAATGCACATGCTTTAGGGGAAATCAAATGTGGGTCCATGAATCCATATACTTCTGTCCACTCATTCTTCTCACAAATTTAATAAAGATACCTAATAAAAACAGACATAATTGTACATTTTTGATAAATATAATGCTGGGAAAATGTGTTAAGACTTACATGGAAAAAATTTGCACCACGTTGATGCCCAACTTAACTCCAGAAACAATCTCCATGATATCAGTTTTCACAATCCCCACAGTTATTGCACATCAACAAACATGAGATTCCATTGGAAAGTCATATTGATCCACCAACAAATTTGAATATTCAGACATTCTGTCAAGACTACTAGAATCTATATTTGATGTCATAGCCATTTATCTTTGTTGTTGTCTATACAGTATATCATTACCTTTGAAGTATTCCTGTAAAAATAAATAGTAAAATATATTAGTTTTCAAATGATAAGACAACGTTAATAAAAAAATAAAATTGTTGATTTAACATAAAAACCTCTATGGTAATGATTCTCTAAAGTCTGGATGGGCATATTAAAAAATGGCCAATACTATGTCCAACTGTAGTCACCTCATCGGTAGGTAATGGTACTCGAGCTGATCAATCTATAATATCCTGAAAAGTGACCTCATGATTCTATACCTCTAATTGATGATGATGAATTGTATCTCTTATACAATATACCAGCCCATATGCAACTATATGATGTTGAGGATCCTCAACATACATCTCACAATAAGTAGGAATCTACATCGGAGTAGAATAAAAAATGGGGTCCGCAGGCTAAGGTGGGGGAGTGGGAGCTACTGGAGGATGTGGTGGAAAAATAATGGGGTCTGCAGGGGGAGGTGGAGAAGTGGGAGTTGTAGTCTGAAATTATCTTTGCATGTCTGCAAACTTAGACTGAACCGATGCTCTAATCGTTTGCTCCATCACCGCATTAAAATTATGAACTTCGGCCTCTAATGATTATATTTTTTTATAAACACCCTAAACGTAATAAGTTTAAGAACATAGAAACACTTTTCTTACTGATACACCTGTCTGTTATCCTTGTACACGACATGGATGTTCGGGCTTTCCCAATGCTTCATATAAAATATCTTGCCTCCCAGTAGCTGTAAATTCCCCATGTGTGCTCTGCTCATGAAGAGAATCCTGTATTAAATAATTCATCATTTCAGTAACGATTGTAATTATATCAAGAATATAGTTAACTTAAATAAATAATATAGATATCTTACAATCCACTCAAGTATGATTCTCGAATCATCCAAAAGATATTTACCTTTTTCCCATCCAATCTCTCATCCATTTTCATTTCTAGATAGTTGGGATGGAGGGGACACCTCTCCAGAGATTGAAGACTCATCTCTTACTTTTTGTAAATTTTACACCATCATTTGTTCTTCCAATTATGTATACCCTCCTCAAGATAAACTATGAGGGTATACATTTTTGGATTGGATCTCCTGATGATATTTCCTTGTTTGTTGTAAATTAAGAATAATAAATCATTAAAAAACATTAATAAGGCCATTCAATTAAGAAATCTTATAAAAGTTTACATTTCCCTTACCAAAAATGATTATTTTCATATTCATTAAACAACCTGTCTCCATGTGTCTTCATGTAAGAAAGGATATATATGACATGGATTGACATTACTCCTATGACCAAAACTAAAATCAGATGATAGGGTTGATTTGAAATCCCTCCATCTCGTGGCAGCCATCGATAAGCAATTCTTCTTGACTCCACCAATGTCAAGAATTTTAAATTTTATCTAATAAATAAGAGGTTAAACATATTATATATACTAGAAAAATTTAATGAATATTCAAAAAATAGAAAAAGATTTTACCAAAATCATCTTCCACAACTGAGAGATTATTGTATTGTCCACACTTCTCCAATCATCATAAAAATGCTTACTTTTATCTTACCCTGAGTTGATACAAAACTATTAAAATATTCTACATTTGGACCTCTAGGAATATCATCCCCATCACACACAACGAGTATCCTATGATATTTCAAATGGGAAGGGGATAATTTTGGTAAATGTGTGAACCCACGCTTACCAACTCTTGAACTCTTTGTTGTAATGGTAGCACTTGTGGAAAATTGGGGAACATCAAGAGGAGCATGTGCATGTTCCTCCCTAGAGGTATGACCAATATGATCGTCTCTAGAATCATGTGGTTGATCAAATGATTGATCTATCATTATCCTTAAAATCAAAAATAAAACAAACATTAGTTCAAAAATATAAAAATTTAAATATTACAATAATAATGTAAATAGAAAATAGATAATTTTAATAAGGTACATAATAGTAAAAATGGTAAATATGGTAATTAAGTTACACAATGGTAAATATGGTAAAGGTGGTAAACATGGTAATCATGTTAATGTAATTTTTATTGAACAAAAACAATAGATATATAATTTATGTAATGGTAAACATGATAAAGTAAACTAAACAAAATAAAAACAAACAAAAACATATACTTATTTGTTTTCATACATGATTTAATAAAGAAAAAACAGACAATATCTAACATTTTGTGAAAATAATAAATGTAAAGAAGAAATAAAAAAATGTTACCTGTAAATTTAGTAATGTACAAATGGATAGTTTTCCCAAATTCCATCATCGTGATCGTTCTTTATGGAACAATCCATGTCTTCAACATGCTCATCATTATGTTCTGTTAATCATTCCATGGAAGTAGGGATCTCACATAAATCAACATCTTCATCAAGTTCATCATCACTAACATATTTTTTATTCCCTTGTAAAAAAAATAGACCACCACATATAAGATTAATCTACTAAATAGAAAATTTGTTTTGCATGTGTTTCTATTATGAAAGAATCAGTTGTGTCTTCTAATCTATTCAGATTTACAACAGTAATTTCAAATTCATCGTGTCTGACACTATTGTTACCGATAAACCATTTACAGTTAAAAATATGAACAATAATTTTAATGTAATCAACCTGCCATTTTTCTTCAATCACTCTATAATATGAACATGATGCAGAAATTGGGTTTTTTTCTTTAGCACTCAAAAATGCATTGCTTCTGCAAATAAAAATACAACACTATTCTGAACTTCACTTCTGTTGTCCTGAGATTTTTGTATGAAATCTATAGCCATTAATTTTATAACCCGACCATGTCATCACATTTAAACATGGACCACCAACTTCCCATTTTAATGTCTATGATACATATGATCTTCCAAGCAAGGTATTTTTAAACCATGGAAAAAATAATTTTTTGTGCTCATTCAAAATCCAAATTTTGTTCTTCATTTGATGACATTGTTTAAACTCATTAATATGTATTGTGATATATGGTTGAGCATCAGCTATGTTCCTCAAGATGTATAATTCTAACATCTTCATCTTTTCAGGTGACAATGATTTGACTTTCAATCCCTGAATCCCATTTCCATCATTATTAACTCGTTCATGGAGAGATAGGGGCAAACCTATGTGTTGTTCCGCAGCCAAGTAGATCATACAAAAATCTGAAACCTCCTTAGAAATAAACATTTAAATAATGGAGTCTTCATATTGATATGGTCTCTTAACATACCCCTTAAATATTTTCAAATATATTTCAATAGGATACATCCAACGAAGATATACAGGTCCACAATGAATTATTTCTCAAACGAAATGAATCATTAAATTCACTATTATATCAAAAATAAATCAGAAAATACATTTCCAATTGACAAAGTATAAAGATTGCATCATTTTCCAAAATGTTCAAAGCATTCACATCAATCACATTATTAAAAATGTAATTGAAAATATAACACAACTTCATTATAGACTTCGTGACACGGATGGGTAATATTCCACATGATGGAACTAGTAGAAGTTGTTGCATCATGACGTATCAATCATGAGACTTCATACCTATCTACTTCAAGTCCTTCAATGAGACAAAAATTTTTATATTTGAGGAATAACCATGAGGAACTTTGATGTCATGAAGACACTGAAAAAACCTAATTTTCTCCCTTTTGGATAACCTATGACAAGCCGGTGGAAGAAACGTTCATCTTCCATGAGAAGTGGGAGAAAAATCAAAATGTATTTCAGTTGATATTAAGTCTACACTTTCTTTCAAGACATCTTTTGTCTTTCCTTTAATATCTAACAATGTTACCATCAAAAAATCATATATATTCTTCTCCTCGTGCATGACATCAATATTATGTTTAAATTAATAATATCTCTAATATGGTAGCTCAAAAAATATTGACATTTTCTTCCAAATATGTCTATCATTACCAGATTTATGTGTCTTTCCCAATGTTACATCATGGGTTTCCACCCACTGAATATATAGATCATGGGATAAAGGTTTTAGAGAAATATAAAATTCTTGTGAGCCATTGAATGCCTTTTTTAGTCTTCTATAATAGTGATCTATAGGTAAAAACTTTCGATGACCCATGTACATTGTTTTCCTTCAATGATGCAATTGAAAATATGAATTCTGTTGTTCACAAATTGGACATGATTAATTCCCTTTAACACATTATCCAGACAAATTTCCATGTGCTAGGAAGTCATTTATAGTGACCATAAGCACTACATGCAGTTGAAAATATTTTATTTTATAAGAATCATAAACCCTAATACCATCCATCTGTAAAAGAATCAAATCATCAATCAATGGTGATAAGAAAACATCAATATCATTGCCAGGTTGCTTCGTAATAGAGATCATTATACTCAACTTGACAAATTTTTGCTTCATAAAAACTTTAGGAGAGAGGATGTAAATTACCAATAAAAGAGGTTATGAACAATGTGTTCTTCTGAGGGTTCAGTATGGATTAATTCCATATATGAAGAACCCTAGTATGATATGTCTAATTTCATTTCCAAATGTAGGATACTTCTCATCAATTTTCATCTATTGTGGAAAATCAGCTGGATGATGTATTTTTCCATCACATATACGCTCATCAGAATGTCATCTTAACCTTTTGCATAATGTGAATTAGCAAATAATTGTTTGAAATAATGATTTATAAGAAGATACCAAAATACCTTGGAAGGGATCTTTGTAATATCTATAGCATACTGTGAATTTTCATTCACCTTATACTGTGATGTCCCACATTTAGGACACTCTGACATAAATTCATATTCCTTCCTATATATCTTATAGTCATTCAGATAGGCATGTATTTTCATATATCCCAATCCCATAGAGAACAATTTTTTCTTGGCCTTATAATGTGAAACTGGAAGATCATTATCTTTTTGAATAATGTCTTCCATCAATTGTATCACCTCTGTAAAACTTTTGACACTCCATACATGATTTTCCTTCAGGTTAATCAATCTTAACATCACCGAAGAAATCGTAAAATCAGTACAACCAAGATACAATGGTTTCTCATCATATAAAACCATAAAATTAGTACAACCAATATATAATGGTTTTTCAGCATCACCATATATATGCGCAACTGTCGGTTCTATCTCAATTTGTTGTGTTGCAATATCACGAATCATTTCTTCAATTCCATCGGAGTTACTATCTTGCAAATTATCATCATCAGTAGATCTAACATTCTGCCCAGTTTCGCCATGCCAAATACAAGCGCTATAACTCGGATTAAAACCATGACAAATAAGATGACCTTTTAGCTATCTACTTCTCAGCTTATTCATATTCAACCATTTCAGGCATGAACAGAAAAAAAATGTCACTGCTTGGAACATTTCTTTAGCGAAATTCCAAAAAAGAATCAACACCTTCCCCATATTCATTACTCATTCGATGTGCCGTAATACAACATCGACTCATTATCACCTATAACAAATACCAAAATTATACATCTTTTTAAGATAAGACAAATATATATTTATATGAGAAATATAATAATATGAATGTAAAACAATTTTAAAATATTAATCAAATCAATGCGTATTAAAAAAATCATGAAAATGATTTAAAATAAAATATAGTTACACATAATAGTTTTAAATTCATCTTGGATCCTTTCTTCTTAAGGTTAAAAAAGAATACATCCTGGTGCAACTGGACATCCCCCCACCCCCCTGGACACCACCCCCACCCCCTTGGCCACCACTCCCACCCCATTGACACCCCACCCACTTGGACAACACCTTGATCTCCTTAGACTCCACCGCCACCCCATTGGACACCACCCCCACCCCTAGAACAACATCCCCACCCCCTACACAGCCCCTCCCCTCTATACATCCACACACCCCCTGGACACCCCTCACCCCCTTGGACATCCCACTCACCTCCCTCTAAACCACCCCACCCCCTAGACACCCCTATCCCCTTGGACAACCCCCTCACCCCTGAACATCCCACCCCCTTGGACACCCCCCCCCGACACCACCCCCACCCCCTTTGACACCCCCACACCCCCTTGAACAACACAACCCCCCTTGGACAGCCCCCACAACACTCTAGACACCACCCCCACCCCTTTTGACACCCCTAGACACACCCACCCCCTTGGATAGCACTCCAACCCCTTGGGACACCCACTAGACACCACCACCCCCTTGGACAACCCCCCACCCCCTGGACACCACCCCCTGGACATCCCCCACCCCTCTAGAAAGCCCCCCACCCCATGGAAAACCCCCACCCCTCTAGACAGCCACCACCACCCCCTTGGACACCCCCACCCCTCTTGGACACCACCCCCACTCCCTACCCCCATGGACACCCATGGACACCCCCAACCCTCTGGATAGGTCCCTACCCCCTTGGACAGAGCCCCCAATCCCTTCGACACCCCTCCACCTTGGAACCCCCCCCCCCCTCACACACACACACCCCTAGACTCCCCCCAACATCCATGGACACCCTGGACACCCCAACCCTCTAGACCACCCTCGAACCCTCTGGATAGCCCCCCCACCCCTCTGGACAACCCCCACCCCTAGACATCCCCCACCCCTCTCGACAACCCCCACCACCTGGACACCCCCTACCCCCTTGGACAACACACTCACCTCCCTGAACACCACCCACACACCCTAGACACCCATATCCCCTTGGACAACCCCCTCAGCCCCTCACACCCCATGTACACCCCTCCTGGACACCACAACCCCCTTAGACAGTCCCCGCACCCCCTAGACACCACCCCCACCCCCTTTAGCATCAGTTACACCCCCTTGGACAGCCCCCACAGCCCCCTGGACACCACCCACACCCCCTTTAACACCCCCTAGAAACCCCCACCCCACTAGACCGCCCACCCTACCCCCATGGACACCCCCAACCACTGGACAGCCCTCCCACCCCCTTGGAAACCCCCTGTACACGTACTCATGCATTATAGAACACACAAAAATCGTAAACTTGCATGATATCACATCTATAGGTTTATTTTACCATAAGAAAATTTAGAATTGTGTAAATGAAAATAATGAAATATACCATGATATCAAAAACAATGAAAAATAATATCTCAAAAAATTAGTTTAGGGCTTCGCAGAAAATAAAAACTGAATACTATTTATGTGAGGCTTACTTGAGTATTATGAGTCGACCAGATAGATTTGATGATAATAAATATGAAGAATGATGTTGGAAAACGATGCAGTAGGGAACAACATCAAATAATCATTTCAAGGTTTTCCGTGTGAGAGAGACGAGTCGCAGGTCACCTCATCGAAGAAAATAGAATTACTAAATACAGGGTGCGATAAATCATTTAAAAGATTTATCACATCAGTTATTTAATAACCGACATGGTAAACTATTTTTTTAATGATTATAACCTCTGTTATTTAATAACTGACATAGAAAACAATGTAACATGTTGTTTATCAAATAACCCATGTGATAAATTTCTCTTTATCATGTCATTTCTTTTGATATCTAACGTGATAAATTGATGAGATTTGCTTTATCACATCATTTTTTATAACCGACGTGATAAAGCGACGATCATTCCTTGATCACATTGGTTATATTATAACTGATTTGATAAAGCATTGCAAATTTTATTTTCACAACTGTTATACAATAACTGACGTGAAAAACTAATCTCTGTATATTTTACCATGGTTATAAAATAACCAACATACAAAATGGATCTTGATCAATATATCACGTCAATTATAAAATAACCGATGTGATATATCGATTATTAAATATTTTAATGTCGGTTATATAGAACTGATGTAAAAAATTCTGACGTGTTAAACGTTTTTTCCACTAGTGTATTTGTTAAATACTGTAAATTACAGTATTTTACTATTCACCAAAAAAATAAACTTTTTAAAAAAATCCAAGAAATTCACCTTGACCATTTTCAATGAAAAAAATTCATAAATGATCTCTATTTTATGAAAATAATTTTATAAGAATAAAAATTTAAATTTTTAAATAAAAACATCATTTAAATCAAATATACCAATTTTTCAATTAGAACTGATTTTAAAACACATTAAAAAATTAATTAATGTCCCATAAAATTATGATATAATCTTATGAAAATAAATAGTAATTTTTGAATTTATTTTATTGAAATACATTTTCTTTTGAAATATTATATTTATTAAAAATTTGAGAATACTCATTTATATTTAATAAAAAATATCATCATTTAATTAGTTATTTCCAAAAAAATTATTTAAATATACTATGATATAATTATATCATATAAAAAATTATATTATGAAAAAAAAATAAATTTATACATTCATGGTTAAGGTTACTATTCTGTATGATAGATTACTATTCCAAATTGTCATGTTAATATTCCAAATTCATGTTATTGTTTCATTGGTATATGATCTTGACCTTCTAGAAATACCTCTTATTTCATTCGTTATTCATTTATAAAGTTTGTATTGCATTCTCTGTGTGGTTTTATGTGATTTATACTATATTGAATAATTATAAGTAGTGAATTTTAATTTATTTAATTAAGTGTTGTTACACATTGAAATTTTATCGCAAAATAGATAATATCACCCATGTGTGTTTACACAATAATAAAAATTATAATATAAACGGAACAACAGTCCATTCAAGGGGGTTTTTAGTACGAAACCCTTATAAAACCTTTTACACTAAAGTTATATTTCTAAAAAATATTTAATCAATATTAACATTCCAATCGAGGGAGTCCATTTTACAAGTGAAATCGTTTACAATAAAAAAGTCATCTAAATAAAATCATTCACATTTCAATGGCTCACTCACAGCATGAGTCATATCACTATGCAGTTGGATCATTAATTTTAATTCAACAATTCCATCAATGTTTTCTTTAGAGATATATGATTATCAAATTCAATTCAATTAACCAGTCATGGAATTTTATTCAGAGACAATATACCTCATAAGTATTTATGAAACTAAAAAAATGAATATTTAGTCATAGGGGGTAAACACACCATACAATTTGGTCCAAGTCGAGGAAATAAATATCAAAGTTGACTCACTACTAGATAGGATCATTATACACATTTGAAACCACATGGATCAATTAAATTAACATATTGTAGGAATTTTAGAAATTTCTCGATGACCAGTATAATGAAAAAATAGAACATAATGAAATGAAATGAAATTGAATAGACCTCTTTCTTTATTCTCATAGAGTTTCCCTCACCCAACGAAAATATTTTATTTGATCTATGTAGGAATAAAATAAATAAATTGTTAAATTCCATGAAAACGGAGGGAAATGACCTACCACCCAAATTGTACAAAAGAATGGTTGAAGAGCATGAAATGGATTTGATAGAATCCTAGATCATACAGATCTCTTTCTATTGGATCCTATGGTGATTTGTTTAGGTGACTAAAAAAGTAAATATATCAAAACATGTGAATGAGTGGAAAAAATATTTGTAACATGGGGGTGGAAGATCAGTCACTAGAGGAAGGTGATGAGGAAGAAATAAATAGTTGAATTAATTTAAGAGGGTAAAATTATTAATTTCACCCAAAAATAGAATTTCACATGGTTTGGCCGCACGGTTGGCCAAACTATGTCCCAATTGTACGCCAGTCACTACTATAAGTGGGCACAACACAATGTTTGTAGCACTATATCCCAAAAAATGCATGAACCATGAAACTTCTCTCTTTAAGAAACATTATATGGATCGCACCTTTGTGCAACCTAGGTATCATGGTTTTTGATAAACAATGTGGGCTCCACTCTCCCAATGTCTATTGCCGCATGGTATTGGTAAATTGTGTGGGTTGGGCTTCATTATTCTCCTTAAACGTGCAGCTCAATAATTGGTTCTCGTTTCTAGGCATCCATCTCAAAGTAAGACCTGAAGTCTCCAGAGTAAAAATTGACTAGAAAAAGAATCATCATTAGGTATTTTATAACAAGTTTAACTTAAAAATTAATCTTTCTTATACATTAGTAAAACCCAGTAAGTTATAATGTTCCTGCCTTAAGAAAAATCATATCTGAGTTTCCCTTCCAATGGTAGTAGAATTTTATCTGATAATAGTTCTATCTAAAGTGCATGTACATCAATTTCCCACTCCCATGTCTGATATATTACACATTTGTTCTTCTAGAGAACTCAGACCAGTGGAACAATCCTACCATGTAGATTCATCATGCTATGATCAATGATACATATTTAATGCTCCAAAAATGATATATATTCTTCCATCTAAATATCTTTATGGTCAAATGGATTATATTTTCAATGATTATACACATGGAAGACATCATTCATGGAATTATGACTCTATTGATATAATAAATGATATAATACCAGAAAAATTATCTCCATTATCTCAATTTCATTAAAATATTGAGGTGATAACTTTTCCTATCTCCATATTCTCATGTTAACCAATCCAGATGATACCTATAGAAAGACCCAATGTCCCCCCTTAGACTCTCAAGGACTATGGAGATGATTGGTCTATGAATTCTTCCTAGACTGAGTTGTATCCATATGGTTCTGAATCTTCTTAAATTGCTTTGAAGTATCTTGAATGAGAAAAGGTCTCAGTACAACTCCCTCACCTACCTCTATCCATCACAAAGGAGAACAACATGGTCTTCCATTGTGGGACTCATACAGAGCCATCAGAATTTTCCTGAAATATTTTGTTGTAGGAAAAATCAACCAAATGAATATTATTTTCTAATAAACCTCTATAATACAGTATACTAGAACATAACATATCCTCTATCACTCAAATAATATGCTCGTACTACATTCGGATATGAGAGTGATATGTAGTACTTACGAGAATATGTGATCCTAGTTCCTTCTACCACCCTTTCTAGAACTTCTAAGTGTAGTGGGAATATTTATCTCGTACAATAGAATGGGGAAAACATTGAAGTCCCACTATCTCCCAGATTTATAGCCAACCTAACTCATCAATAGAGATTGAATCTCAGATCCTTTAGAAGTGTGTGACCTTAATCAGCCTGTCGATGATCACCCCAACTAAATCACTACCTTGAGAGGATCTCACAAAACTTATCATGAAATCCGTGATGATATCATTCCATTTACTATCATGAATGTATAGAGACCATAAGAGTCTATTAGATCACTGGTTCTCTTCCTTCACTTGCTCACCAGTGGATCACTGAGTGTTGGATCCTTCTTTCCACATCTTCATACTTGTCCACCAATACTGATGATTCATATATCTGTACAAATTTATGATACAAAGGTGAACCTCCAATACATAGGAATCTATAATGGAAATAAGTATCATCACCTAATTGAAGGTCTTCAATAGGTTCATCAGGTGGCATATCTAGAGGAATCACATGTGGCCTAGGGACAACCACCTCTGGGGTATACTGATCACCACATTCTAGAATATAGAATGAGTTCATCATTGTGGTGTAGCTATAAAAATTATAGGTTCATAACATAGATCTTATTTATAATAGATAGGGAAATAAAAATATATGGACAGGTACATAGATCACGAATATAAAAATAAAAAACCTTAGCATGCTCCAAGATTACGATCTAGGTGATAAGAACCATTCACATACGGAACATAGGAGATAGGTCCTACAATGCACTATAGGTCAGGTTGGGAAATAGCATCATCTAAGGGATCCATTTCATTCCTTAAAACCATATTCTTATTCACTTTTTATCTTATGATCCTCATGATCTAGTTAATTGTTTCAAAAAATCCAAATTCTCGGGGCCCATACACATTATATATTTAAAGGAGAACGACATGTAACTATATCTAGACCGTTACACCCAATAAAAAGGTCTAATAGGCCATGAATTGTGTTTTTATTGGTTTAGATAATAATAAAACTCACCTATGATATTAAATAATGTTGAGTTATCAGTAAATTGAAGTAACTATACTGTTATAGAGAAATAAATCACACAGAAACACATAACTAAGAAGAAAAATAAAAAAATCAAAAGAAAAATAATCAATTCAAATAGAAATATAAAAATGGAATGTAATAAATCATGGAATTTTAAATCATACAGTTCCCTATATGATTCATTATTTTGATAAGAGCTCATACCTTCTTGATTTAATCATAAATGTCCCATCAATATATTATAAATGGAAATAAATTGATCCATCCTACAATGAAATCTATGAATCCATAACAAGATTGAAAAAAACTACCATTTACCCATACCGAGTAACTTGGGTTCACCATTATGTGGAGTAGAAACTCCCAAGAATATGCTCTAAACAAAATTCAAATCCCCCGTTCTCCTGTCAAACGGAAAATGTAAGAAAAAAGAGGAAAAGGAGCTCTGATATAGTATATCAGAATCTTTCCCTAAATTCCACTGAATGGTTCCTCGAGATAGTGGGCCACAAGACCTCATGTGTTCCTCCTGGAATGCAAGAACTTTCCAACAATGAGAGAATTATTGGGTGTGTTTATGTGGAGAAAATTCCATTATATATCATAGTACAACACAACATTTTATATAAAATTATAATAACCTCAGAAGAGATATCAATACTCAGATAACAGCGGAACTAAATATATAATAAGTCAATGAAAAATAATCTAAGAAATAGAGGTTGTGTCAATAACATCACACAATCTATGATGATAGTTTTTCATATTATATAGAATAAAACAATGCTCAGTATGGGATTCTAGAATATAAAATATGTATCAAAATGAACAAATTATGATCAAGATGTTATGACTAGCATCTTGTTCGTAGTCTCAGTCCTCTACTACGAACCCCTTCCTAGTCTATAAATTCAATCCAGCAATGGATGTTGGGATCTTCCTTTTTTCTATACAAGAAATCATAATGTCTACTCTGGTTCCAATGGTTCACAAGTAGGATGTGAGATAAAATCTCAGTAGTCCAACACCCATGTTTTCTAGGAGTTTCTATAACACGCATTGTAAAAAAGAGCACTATACCATATTAAATAAAAGCTAGAAGTAAATAAGTAAATAATTAAACTAGACCACGTTCCACAAAGATACCCTTCTAATCTACCTTCCTCAGTCTAATCTGGTGTGTCTAAATTGAGAGATCCTAAAATGGTAATGTGAGTCGGGTAAAGACCCATAGGTCTGACTATCCACAATCATTTTATTTGTCTTAGAGTAAATGTCCATATGTTTTCAAAACGAGTTGAAATGTTTCCATTTAGAAACAATTATAATTTTTTGAAATAATTTCAATCGACCAATTATAAGATATCTATATATATATATTGATACCCCATGATCACATACATGGGAAATTAGAGTGACATTCCCAGTATCTTTCTTGGACATATTAAATTTCCAATGCCAAAGAGTCCATCGAAGGTAACCCAACAATGAAGTCCCTTATATCACTCATGGAATGGTGTGATAAATGTAAAAAATAAAAAACCATCATGCTGATTCCTATTATCGCATAAAGAATCAGGAGTCTCTCTCATTAAATGGTAAAAAAGTTATGTCATAGAGCCCATCCATGGGGTATCCTCTAGGGATCTCATGACCATCATCTATAGGAAGAATAGATTACGCTTGGTGAACAAATCTTAAGAATAACTGATATCAACCCAAGTGTGTTTACAAAGATTTACCTATTCTAACAGAAAATGTATGAGAGTCCATCCAAGGGGTCCTTATGTCTGAACCCATTGTATCGGGCTCATAACTAATGTGAAACATCTAAACAATTTTTGAACAATTATAACATGCCTCACAAGATGGGCCATTACATCAGTTCAATAATTAAAAGTTTTAATTTCATTTATGTAAAGGTATTACCATTTTAATGGCTCACTCATTGAATGAGGCTTGACATTAAGAACATACACTATTAATTTTATCTAAAAAACCTCTTCTAATGCCCAGTTAATGGGTTTAACACATCAATCATCACCCAATTCAGGTAAATTAATCTCTCAATGAATTTTATAAGGATATAATACCCCTAAAGGTGTATTTTTGCAACTACGACAATGGTCCATTGAGAAATATTGGGTAAAAACACGCATTTGGATGGGCCATGTCAATGAAATCAATCTTGGAGGTAATTATCCACTATTTCATATCATAATACACATGAGAAACCACATAGTTCAATTAAGCTAACATTTTCTAGGCCTCACTAGAAAGGCATAGTGAGTGGAAAATGACACAAATTATAGAAAAAAACAAAAAAACGATCCTAGACCACCTACCATAGCCACACAGATTATCCCTCATCTAGCACCAACCACTGATTTGATCTATATAAGAAGAAAATGATTAAACCATAAAATTCCTTGAAAAATGTACTACTATTCATATACCAAATTAGAAAATTTTATGTCATGTTGAAAAAGAAATATATTAATGATGATTGAATATCATCCCTCTAGATTTCCATTGGATCTTATGGAGATCTATTTGGGTGCTGGATGAAGGAGTGGTATCAAATACTATGAAGGAGAGGAAGAAAGATTTGTAAGATGGAGGATGGAGATTAGCTTCTTGAGGATGTTGGGGAGGATAAAAAAAATATTTCATTTAAGAGGGTAAAATTAGTAATTTCACCCACAAACACCACTATAAAATGTTTGGCCGCATGGTTCGCAAACCCATGCACCAACCATGAGCTAGTCAATCATATTAGGGGGGAACCCCACATAGTTTGTCGCATGGTTTTTTTAACCATGTGTAAACCATGAAAAAACTATTTCATGAATTGTGGATGGATTTCATGGTCATGTTGTCTTGGTCACATGGTTTTTGATAAACCATGTGAGGTAAAGGTTTCCATTGTTTTCAACTGCTTGGTTTAGTTAAATCATATGTGTGTGTGGTACGGTTCTCCATAACTTGGAGGCCCAATCATTTATTCTAAATTAAGCGATCCTGGCTTTTAATGATCCGTAAAATAAATTGAGATAACCTTGACCATATTAGGAATAATTATTTTGGCCATTCTAGTGACTTTAAATCAAAAATTGAATGGTTAGTACATTAGAAAAAATACAGATGTTATAGTAAAAAAAGACCAGATTAGAGATATAATGAGTTAATGAATTAAATGTTGAGGACGTGAAATAATATACAGAATAAATATCCAGTTGTTGTTTTTATTCATTTAAAATAGATAAAATAATGATTAATATTATATTTATTTATACGACTTCTTTAGGTAAATAATTACAATTGTTTGGTAATAACTAAAACTACATATGTTAATCCTAATCATATAGTAAACGAAATATTTTAGGATGTAGATTCATTTTTGTTTGGACTAGGAATTTTTAATCCATTATATTGTTTGAAATACTATGGTCTAGATGACCAAGGAATCTATAAAGGTGTTAGGAGAATGAGGGATGTGTTCTGATGTTTTTGGATGGAAAATTGGATTTTTATAGGATAATGGAAAATTCTAGTAGTAAGTCATTATGTGGGTAGGTAATTCAAGTTGTAGTTCCTTTTTGACGTAATTTATTTATTGACAGTGTTTCATTCTGGTGGTATGTCATTCAGGCTATAGGTCATTTTTAATGGTGGGTCATTTTGGGGGTACATCATTCTGGCTGTATGTAATTTTGGATAGTGAGTCATTTAAGTGGAAGGAAATTCAAGTGGAAGGTAAGTCAGGTGGTATTTAATTTGTGATGGTATATCATTCTATAATAAGTTCACTATAGTGGTAGGTCAATTCTAATGGTGGGCCATTTTGGCAATTTGTTATTTTGGAGGTAGATCATTTATGATGGTGGGTTATTCTGGTGGAATGTCATTCCGGAAAGAGGACATTTATGATGGAAAGTCATTTTGGTGGTAGTTCAATTCGTATGGAGGGTCATTATAATTGAATTTTATTTTTATCTATGTGTCATTCTAGGGGTGGGTCATTCAGGCTACAGGTCATTTCTAGGGGAGTGAAATTCTGGTGCTAGGTTATTCTGGAAATAGGTAAATTCTTATAGTGGGTCATTCTGGCATAAGGTTAATCTGATGGCAGGTCGGTGAACATTATTTTAATTTTTTTCAAAATTTACAGTTTTTTTATTCTGACATCATTTCTGACGAAAAATAGGATTAATACATTAACTATGGATTTCTAAAGATGTATTAGTGGGGGATAATTATACATTAATTTTTCTAAAATTCTAGATAAGTGTTAAATGTTTAAAATTCATTTATTTAATGATATCAATCTTTAATGGGCAATTAAAACCATATCTAATTCTAGTGGTTTGGGATCTAATCATTCAAAAGAGATTTTTTTTCATTCATTCATTTTAACTTACTATATGATGAGATAAGAGGTTCAGAAACCATATTTCATTGGATTCATAAAACCTTGTTACTATAGTTTATTTGAGTTCCCACTAATTGGTTTCCCTTATAAGTGCACCCTTTCATTTTGGTGTATTAAGGTGGGGCAATGATCCTTTATTCCAGGTAGAAATTTCATCGATTACGCTTTATGTGTATCATATAAAATGGGTTTATTTTTTTGTATCTTGTGAAGATAATTGTATTCAGGTTAAAAAGATAATATATCAATTTAAATTAAATAAAATGGGAAATAAGAAATCTTTAGATGCTTTTATATCTTTTGATTATAATATTTTGAATATCTTTTTTGTATCACTGAATACAAAGGCTTTTTCAATCTTATATTTATGTGGTTTTCTAATATGTTGTGATTCCCATGTTGTGTGAATTATTGTGAGGCCACCATAAATAGATTCTTAAACACACATACATGGATAGTGAATTGGTTTCACCCTGATATTCATCTTATGTTAAAATACCCTTAGATAAAAAATTGTAATTGAATAAAATCCCATATGTCTAATCATGGAAATGTTGTGGTATTTGCGGTAATGTATTTTTTGATGAAATTGTGTGTTTTGGTGCGGCTTTGATCATTTTATGCACAAAATGTGTCTTTATAGATATTGGTATAGGTGTAGTGTTTTGAAATGTAGTAAGGACATGATGTTGGTTGTAGCATGGTTTTGCAATAGGGCTTTGATGGTGATTGTTGTGAATTTTTACATTTGGGTTGTGATGGATGTTGGTGATGCTAGTTTCATGAGTAGTTTTGTAACTAAACAAATGATAATGAAAATAAATGGGATGGTATGTAATGATCAATGAATAAATTAATGGGGTATATAAAAATAGAATTTATCAGTAATATGAAATCTATAAATGAGAAATATGAAGTTTTAAAAGTTATATGTGATTTTTGTCTCTTGTGTAGTTTGTGTGGTGTTTGGAATTTTTCTTTTGTAGATAAATTATGGAATCTTTTGAGAGTTTTATTCCTTTTTAAATTCTTAGGATATGGCTTGGGTTATATAACTCTACATTTATATACGATTAATGTCCATGTTATTAATATAAGCTCCCCACCCTCATCCTACACTATGTGTCGACACCCACATAGACACATGAGAGGTGTTTTTTCCGACAAACAAGTGAGATGAAGTATGGTAGAATAACCACTCTTCTATGATCTATCTTCCAGGAATAAGTTATATGGATAGGTTTTGATGGATTGAATTCAAAATTGCTACTATCTACAACTAAAGTGGGGACTATGTGGTGTCCTATGATTGTTCCGGAACAATGTGGTGAGATCGCTTACGGTGGGGGTCGTGCATGGTAAGAGTAGGGAACTAGTTTGATGTCCTTAAGATTCATGAAACCGTACTACCATGGTAATGATATGATATATTACTTCCCATGTGTTTTTGGGTGCGATGTAATGTTATGTTATGCGATTTGGATGAGTTGGGAGTTCTAGGACATTAGAGATTGGGTGTGAGAGAGGAAAATAAGTTGGAATGTGGTGTGGTGTACCCTTCATCAATATTCTTCATATTAGATTGTTATAATTGGATTCTTAATTTCGTTTGAAATCCTTTGGAGGTTGGGGTTTTGGACAGGACACCATTATAGGTGTTTTTTGTTTAGGCCATTTTTCTCATGGGTTCATTTGTATTCTATTTTCTCATGTACAAGAAAGGATTTGGTTTCCCTACTGAGTATACCTATATGCTCACCCAATGTATTTAAAACTACTTTCATGTATCTAGTAGGATATCATGGATCATGTTTCACATTACTAGCATGAACTATTGTATAACTTTTGGGTTGGTTCATTATATTTGGTTTTTTGGTATTTACATTAATGAGATTTATTTGTACAAGTTTTATTTATACATGCATTATGGAATGGTTTTGGGGTTTCTTAAATATATTTCATGAATTTTATTTTGATTGACTCATATTATTTATGGATATTGTCAATATTATATAGTGTAATACATCACATACAATAGATTTTAATACTTATAGTGCCAGTCTCCAACTCATGGCCTACTGGAGGTGAGACTTAGGGGTTGTTACCAATCACCGCTCATTGTGTTGTATTTGGATGGAGTGATTTGTGATACAGTGGTATCATAGTTTATAGTTTAGTGATAAGATGGATTTAAGAGTTAGAAAAAATATGGATTGCATGAGTTATTGTGGAAGTTTTGCCGATTGACCATGGTGTTTAACACAGGATAGAGAGTCTGGATATGACATGGGATGTTATGGCCCCACCATGATCCATTGCATGGAATCTGAGCTTATTAAATGAAAAATTGATATATACCTCCTTACATGTTAGATACCATGGATTGGAACATGCATCATGGTAAAATTTGTTCTCGTTTTAATTGGATTATGTTGGGAATGTTAAAATGTATAAAATTAATTAAATGAATTAAAATGAATAATAAAAAATTACATAATACAAATCATAGAAAATCATTGTTTCTATTTAATTAAGGATCGTAGTCATAATTTGTGTATGGATAATATAGTGGAGGTTTAGTAGGATGACCTAGTTTATCGCTGGAGGATAGATCTAGTTGAGGATAATGATCAATGGTAGAGTATTTTTTGATCTTTCTAGTTGCAGTCATTACGGATGTATCAGGGAATTGTTTTTGATGTGGAGAAATATGGATAGTCAGAGGATATTGAAATAAAAATTAGTTTGATCTGAGCCTCAATTGATAATTGGGTCCCCTCAGATGTTTGTCAGATCTTATGAGTTTCATGTTATTGGTGGATGTTATACCTTTGTTAGCTCAAAGAAGCATATGATTCTTGGATTGACTTACAGATGGAGTTTAGGGTACTGTTCCTTTTACCAGACATGAATTTTGTAATAATCAGGATCTATTATCCCTTTATTATGCGAATATATCTATGTGGGGTCATGGGATAACATTCAATGCCATTTTTTTCTTTGTCCCAAAAGAATTCCCATATGAGGAGTCTCGAGCGAGGCATCTTTAGGAGGAACTCCGTCCTTTAATCAATTATTTAGTTACTCCTTTTACATTTCTAAAATATCAGTAGGTTCCAATAAAAGAAGAGTTTATTGAATGGATGTACTCATTAGGAGGATAACAATGAGAGGGAAACTAGAAGTTTTCCTTATAAAGTAGAAAGTTAGTTGCAAGTCATGGGTTCCCAAACCTTTGAGTTTTCAACCCACATTGATTCTAACTCAACAGCTTCACATCCATCAATAATGGTATCGTGGTTTCATTAATACTCTTGGGGACTTAAAGCCTATATTTCTCATCTACAGGGTTAATGTCTGTAATCGTGATTAGTGCCCAATGGATGCTCAAGATCAGTTTGGTAGAAGATGATAGGTTCAACACCAGACTTAGCAGTAATTATGAGTGAGACAATTCCTACAGTAAGGGAATCAAAATAATTCCATACTAAGAGAATATATGGAAGTAATATTTCACCATCATGATCACTCTCAGCCTCAAGGACCTCGATACAAGCATGATAGTGGAGGTTTCTATTATCAAGGTTCTAGATGAGCTTAGTATAGTCTGTTGTTGGCAGTGGACGCTGAATCAATGTAGAGGCTAGAGATCATTTGAGGTATGTTTAGTTTATCATTTAAACTTGTTTATACCATGTTTGATTATGGTTCATTTCACAACATTATATTACCATATATTATCCATCCATTGTAACTAGATGCAGAGAGGCTTCTCATGCCTCAGGTGTCGACTACCCCGGTCTGAGGCAATATCATCTTTTTTATGTGTTCAATGGATGTTCAATATTTATGGGACAATATTGAAGGATTGTAGAACACCTTGTAAGGGGATTGGTGAATCAAGGTATCAAATTTTTCTTTTTTATGTTTTCGATCTTGTTCCAACGTTGGTTGAAACTTGTTAAATCTATCAATCAAATGAAAGAAGGGATATGACACATAACTTTTACTTAGTTCACCACACAGGGTGACATCCAATGGGCATACACCTACAATGTGTCATTCATACATAAGTCCACTAATCATTACTAATTTGAGGATAATATGATAAGGTCATATTCACTCTATTCCAGGAACATTTCCTTTACAAAGGTTCATGGATAGCTGATTGCATCCCTCTGATCACTTCCCTCAACTCCCACTAGCTCACTACCCTAAGAGAATTCAAACTCTGTTTATTGTCTTGGTGGTCGCTTAAATATATTTCCATTGAATCATTTTTCACTATTCACCATTAGACACTTCTGGAATCAATGCACTGAACAGATGAACTTGAAAGCACTGAACCACTAAACCAGATATTCAGAACATGTATTCAGTATATATTGAAAATTGCACGAAACACCTACCTTGTGTGTGCAAGATCTTACTTTTGCGTAAAATATTTTCTTTTTTTCTCGGAAAATATTCCACTTCAAAAAACACATTAATCACAAATTTATCTTTTGTATGAAACGTGATCTTTTCACAAAACTTTATCTTTTCTACACAACATTATCTTTTTGGTGCAACTTTATCTTTTCCAAGAAACTTCAACTTTTCCGTGCAAATCTCTTTTCACACAACGTTTACATGCATAATAACTCAGATAATTTATACATATTATCCATGAAAAATGAGTGGGGTCACCTATTATTTATAGTTTTATCCAATCCATGCATGTAAAACCCATTGTTTTACGCAAAACCTCTCATTCCATGGGCAATGCTTTTTGTGTAGCAACTGATTTCTGCGCAAACTCCAGATTTTTCGCGCAACTCAAACATTTTCCATTTATTGGTGTTCTGATCCCAAACACCTTTTATGGTAAATATGAAAAACCAATTTAGTTTTCATTACGTATATTTGGTGCACCTTCCATTTCCAATAATACATCTCTCCATTTTATGATTTTCAGGCCCATAAATTTTGCAATCTCTGGAAAATTGTGCCACCTTCAGTATTGTTGTCTACATGAATGGTATTATCCCTTAATTTTCATACATTGTTAAAATCCAATGTGTATCGAAAACATACAAAATCCGAAATCCATTTATTTCTTAGAACTGATGGGGTTCCAACATTCCCCCCCATTGGGATTGTTGAGAGTCACTAGATAAATTCAATATAGCACCAACAGGCAGAAAACCAAAAACGAATGAATCAACTCATACAACACAATAAGTCTATGTGTGACATTATAATTGTATAAAATTATAGGGGAAACATGAAGTGGGTTCCCAGGTTTTGGAATTCTTAAATATGCCCATAAACTCTAAATTTTCATTTTGTCATTTATGTATTACATGTCCATCACATGTCCTGAATTTATTCCTAATACCCCATTTATAATAAACCCAAATACTGGAATATCTTCATTGTACAACTCAAAACACCCAATGTATTGTATCTCCCCTATTAGGCTTCATTATATCCACAATCATATTACAAACAGTTTACATAACAAGGGAGAGGGGTATTTAGTAACCTCTTTATACACTGGGCGGTGACTGTACACTGAGGATCAAAAAATGTTTCTGAAACAAAACTGATTACAGTGGCTTGGTCAGGATATAATCCACTTGTTAACCAGTTCCCACAGAATCCATTTTAATCATAACTGGATAATATTTTTCCTTGAAAAGTGATATATAATTTTAATATGTTTGTTATGAGAATCTTGAACATGATTCTTCATAAAATCAATTCCTCTCTTTTTATCACAGTAAATCATCGTTGGTTTATTCACCTTATCACCAATATCTCTCAATATTTTCATCATCTAGAGTAGTTAGGTACATGCATTTTCAGTGAAGATATACTCAGCATCAACAGTACTAAGAGAAGTACATTATTGTTTCTTCCTCAACCAGCCAACAAATTTCTGCCCGGTATAGAACACTCCACCAAGGGTGCACTTTCTGTCCACTACTCCCAAACCCAATCAGAATTATAAAATGTTTATAATTCACTGTACCTACCAACAGAAAATTATAACCCATAATTATGAGTACCTTGAATGTACCTCATGATTATTTTTTAATACTTTCATATGTTTCTCCTTCGGATTACTCTGAAATCGGACTACTAAGCAAGTTACAAAGACAATATCAGGTCACGTTGTCATTAGGTATAGTATAATTCCAATAATCCACCTATATATGGTGGATATAAAGAGATCCCATCATCATTATTTTTAATTTTTGATCCAACCGAAATTGGAGTTGACATTGGTTTGGAGCCATGCATATTAAGTCTCTTTAGAAACTCTCTTGCCGACGTTTCTTGAGAAATGACTGTGTCATCCTTATTTTGAGTCACCTGTAGCCCCAAGAAATTTGTGATCTCCCCAATCATAGAAATTTAAGTTTCTTGGTTTCATTTCATTGGAAAATTCATCCACTGATTTCAATCTACTTCCAACAAATATAATGTCATCATTGTAAACTAGAACCATGAATTAATATTTTATAGAATTCATCACATATAGACTCTGATATAATCCTTCTATTTTGAATTACAGATTCTTGAGAGAATAATACATCCTGAAATACCATGCTCATGGTACCTACATCATACCATATAGATCCTTATTTTTTTTTACAATCGATTTTTTCATCAGTACCAAGAAGAAACCCCACTAGTTGTTTGATGTAGACTTATTCTTTAAGAACACCATTCAAGAATGTTTTCGTGACATCCATTTAATATACTTTATATCCTCTTTGTATTTCCATGGAATGTTAAATATTTATTGACTTCAGTCGAGAAACTGGAGAAAATGTTTCCTCAACATCGACACCTTTAATCTATAAATATCCATTACATATCAGTTGTGAATTTTATTTTGATAAAACTTCCATTCTCATCAATCTTGTTCATGAAAATACACATTGTACCAATAAAATTGAATCTTTTCGGTCTCTTGACTAGATCACATTAACTATTCATGTCAATCATATCTAACTCTACATTTATCTCCTTCAACCATGATTCATACTTTGTAGCTTCTTCAAAAGAGGATGGTTCTATAAATGACAGAATTGGAGATTGTGGGTCATTCCTCATTCAGTATGTTTTTGTGGGTGGAGTCCAATATCCAATAATTAAAGATTGATATATTTCAGCACATCTATTTGATATTTAGCTACATTCTCTCCATCCAAGGATTCCTCTTTAGATTCTTCTTCTAAGTCAATATCCTGAGGTGACTCCAAAGTGTTTTGTACACCTACCTCTATTTATGTATTTTCATTTACCCCACGTTCACTTTATTCCTCATATTTTTTTATCAAATCAGAATATGAAATCCTTGAAACTTTTTTGTATTTTCTTCAATGATCTTAACATCACTAGTTTACAAAATCCTTCCTAAGCACCTGTTGAAACACTTGTAGGCTTTGTTGTTCATTGAGTATCCATGGAAAATATCTTCATCTTCATTATCATCGTACTTCCCTTGATTTCCTTATTTGTTTCTTATGAGGCATTAACATCCAATAACACTATTGTACTTAAAGAGGGTTTCCATTCATTCCATAATTCTTATGGTTTCTTCATCTCACTCGTATAAAGCCCTGTTTGATTTTGAATATACACAACAGGTTGCATGACCTCATTCCCATAATGTACTATAATACGAATCTCAATCAGAATAGTTCTTACCATATAGTTCACTTGTCAATTCATGTGCTAAACAACTCCATTTATCTGTAGTGTTCTCACACTAGATACTTTGTGTTGAATCCCATGATTCTCTAGGTAATTTTCAAATTCAATACAAATGTATTCCCATCCATTTTCAGATCGCATCACTTTGATTATTCATCTAGTATATTTCTCAGCGATTCTCTGATATGTTTTCATGCATTTAATCACTTTTCATTTCCTATGGATGACCATTACACATTCTTTTCTACTCTAAACATCTACGAAAAGGATGATGTACCATTCTCCATGTGTTCTAGAATAATTTATTGGCCCACATATATCTTTCTGAATGAGATCAAGAAGATGAGATGCCCTTTTCTTCATTGAATGACATGAACTACAGACCATCTTCCACCGAATTCTATAATCACTAGTCTTTTCATGTTCACACATCAGGTTTGGAATTTCTATGAAAATCTTCTATTTTGATATTTTTTCCATGTATTTTTTATTGATGTGCCTCAATCTTTGATGCCACATGTAATTTTCATCCTCAATATTCATGTGGGAAATTTTTTATTTACTATCAACCTATTATAGGTTTTATTTTGTTCTGCATCCCTTCATAAGTGAATTCCCTATCTTTCCATTGATAGTGAAGCCTTTCTGATTATATGTAACTATAAGCAATGAGTCACAGAGTTGACTCACGCTCTGTAGATTATTACTTCGTCCATCAATATAATGGACATAAATTTTCTTTCACTATCCATTAGCAAGTTCAGTACAACCATTTCCATTGAAATTTATAGATCCATCATTACCAAACCATTTTGTTCCATCAAAACTCCTCTTGACATTCATCAACAAGCTTACATTACCTGTCATATGAGATGAAAAAATTCCATCCATAATCCAGGTGTTGTTACTTTTTGTGGTTTGAGGGAAAAAAATATAAGGTTGTAACTCCCAATTTTTTTCTTTTCATTCTATGGCACATTGGATTGTGTGTAGATCACTGATGGGCTTTCAATTCTCTCTTACACTTAAATGGGTTCTTCATTATCGAAATATTCTTCTATATGAGAAAAATTGTTTATAAGAGAAACACTGTCTTGTTGTTGTGCTTTTAATAGCCTCAGACTCCTGAATGAGGTTTCTATGTCCCTCCTGTTCCTACAATTAATGACATTATCACCAATATTAGTGCAATGAAAACAATATCCATTGAAATTGTTTCTTATAAAAGAATTAGGATATGAATTTTTTCCCTTTTGTTGAACTCCCATATCTTCTACATTCAAATTGCTTCTTGACTCTTCACTATAAGATATGGTATCGGTCAGATATCCACAGAACTGACAATTCTTGAGAGGAAATGACTTCTAACATCTAAAGATCCACATTCCTTATTCCATGGGGTAAGAGTTTGAGTGCCTCTTATTCTTGGAGGCTTGAGGATAGTGTTCTGTTATTATTTTAGATAGAATTGGAGGTTTCTTTTTCAGCACATCAGTTAACTTCTCTAAATTACCCACTTTCACCATGCCTTTATTTTGGTCCCATTTATTTTTGGCATTTGATGATTCAGCATGTCAACTACCACTATCTCCCATTTAATCGGGACTTTGATCATTCAAAATATTTTAAACTCCACTAGAGCCATGTTTTCTCTCTCCAATTTCTCAGCACATGAGAACCTTACATTCTATATATACTATTCTATGATTATTTTAAAATTGACTCACTCGCAGGTTTACTCCTAAGAGTAACAACATCCTCCTCATGACCCTCACTTGTAGGGGAATATCCTTTTAGTCTAGAGTTGAGATCATTGATGATTGTTCCCTTATCATTAATTATCAGCTTCAGATCCACTATATAATAATTACATTCCACGATTTTAGACTATACATTCACAAATTTTTCCACTTGCTCAATTTCTAATTCGAGCTGATCAACATATTCAGATGATTTTTCTATAATTTATTTCCACTTATTTCAACTCTTAATTTTAATATTAAGTTTACTAACTATATACTTAAGTTGCAACTCTGGATTGGAACTAGTTATCAATTAATTGTTTCCACCATTATCTTCTAATTTTTCACTTGTGGCCATCAAGGATGTGTGGTTTCCAATTTGAAATTTTGTTCCTCCTTCAAAAAATTCGTTATCAACATCTTCCTCTTCATAGACAATACTATTCTTCTGAATTTTATTTCAATATTTTATGTATCCTTTTTTGAAAAAAAAAATTGGATTCTTATCAATGGTTCCATCATTTCTATCTTCATCATCGTTCTTTCATAATCATTGAGAGGCAATGTTCCCTCCATGTCCACAACGAATGAAATCTAGATGCAACTTCCCTTTGAATTTCCATTTTCCCTTATGAAACTTATTTGAAATGAGAGAAGGAATTTGTTTTTCCTCATCATCTTCACCACTACTGTATTTTTAAATTTTTAGTTTCTTTAGGGATTTTAATTCCATTTCCTTTCCTACTCGAGTCACAACATCTTCTCGTTTGACTCTCATTTCATATTCCACCTGGATACTCAGCAGATTATCTGGAGAATGTTTGTAAATATCACTTTTCTTAAGGAATGAAACTATTTCATTATGTAGGGGTGAAGGTCTTCTCAATATTTTCATTACAATTTCAACATCATTTATTTTTTCTCCTAGACACCTAATCTCAACAAACACATCATTAATTTGATTGAAGAAGGATTTTGAATTCTCATCTAGATTCATCTTTAATTCATAAAACCTATTGTACAGGAATTGTAGTTTCACCTCCTTCACTTTTCAATCTCCATCATTTATATTTTAAAGTTTACCCCACATGTAATCTTCTGAGGTGAAACTCATCACCATTAGATTGATCTGATAAGAAAGGGATAAAGTGAGAGCATTCTATGCTTTATCATCTACATCAAAAAATTTAATGTTGACATCAGTCATTTCCATCCCTGTTGGATAAGTAACTTCTATACCTGGCACAGTGGAAAATAGGACATACATTCCAAGGGATCTTAGTTAAGATCTCATTCTGTTCTTCCAATACTGAAAATTAATTCCATAAAAGAGTCAGAATCCCTTAACACTGGCTGAATTCTCCATGACGATATAAGGCAGATCAAACACCAACAACATGGCTTTTATACCACTTGAAGGAACCTAGAACACCCTGAGAGGGGAGTGGTGAATCAGGGTGCAACTTTTTCTTTTTAAAGTTATAGGTATTTTTCACATATTTTTATGAACATTTTAAATCTTTCAAACAATTGAATGTAGAGAGATGAGACATCACATTCACTTAGTTCACCGCAATGGGATACATCCAATGATAATTTGCGAATAGTGTGTCTGTCGTAACTAAATCAATTAATCATTACTAGTTTTAGGATTACATGATTTTGTCACAGTCACTATGTGCCAGGAACACTAACTTTACAAAGGTTAAGGGATATCCCACTATGTCCATTGGATCACATCCCTCGAATCCCCCTTGCTCACTACCTTGAGAGAAGTCAAGCTCAGCTTATCGATTTGATGATCACATAAATAGATTTACATTGAAATAATTTTCTCTATTCATATTTAGACACTACATGCATTGAGTCCTGAATTGATGCACTTGAAAGCACTGGACCACTGAACCAGATATTCATAACATGTATTCAGCCTATACTAACAATTGGGCGCAACACCTGTCATTGCGTGAAAGATATTACTTTTGCGTGCAATATTTTCTTTTCTCATGGAAACTGTTCCATGAAAAAACACAATTTACATGAAAATTTATCTTTTTTGCGCAACAGAACATATGTGGAAAACTTTTAATTTTGTTCTCTACATTAAATTTTTGGCATAACATTCTCTTTTCTGCACAACTTCAACTTTTCCTCACAACTCTGATTTTTCAAAACTTTTACATGCATTAGAACGTGGATCTTATCAAAGTTTTTAGCTATGATGAATGGGTATGTTCACAAATTATTTATAGTTGTCTCCGACCCCCATGAGAAAAATCTATTATGTCACGCAAAACCTCTCATTCAACACGGAGTTATTTTCACGTTGGAACTGTTTTCCATGAAAAATCCATATTTTTTGTGAATCTCATGGATTTTCCTTTTTTCGGTTTTCTGATCCCGAAACACAATTTCAGAGAAAAATGAAAAACCAATTTATCGCTCAATACCTTCTTTTCACAATCCATCATTTTTAAATGAACACATCTCTTTATTTTCCGATTTCTAGGCCCAAAAAATGGGAAATCCCTGGAAAACAACACCACCTTCAGTATTGTTGTCTGATTGAAATTTATTATCCATTCCCTATCATAAATTATTAAAATACAATGGGTATTTTCAACATATATAGTCCAAAATCCATTTCTTTCACAGAACAAACGTGGTTCCAATATATATCAATAATGTTTGGATAATTTTATACTTTAGATGCATCCATATGACGTCATCCTCAACATCAACATGTAGTATTTTATTTGTGTTATTATTGAATACTTTAGAGGAGATTCATTTTCATAGATATAGAGTTCAATGTGTGGTTTTCATTGGCTAGAGGGGTTTCCCAATTAGAAATTAGTGTTTGGTGCCCCTTATTTCCTAGGTAGATTATTTTTATATGGAATCAGTAGATACATAGATATAGGATTCCACCCTGGTTTTTTAGATGTTCCTAGATGTTTTCACTTAGGAGGTTTTGACACTACCCCCCTGATATGATGTTGAGGTCTGGATAGACTTGTATCCTAGTGCTTCATTTATTCTAATGGATCCATATTATAGGTATCCTTCTAAGTTATTTGAGTTGAGGATACAAATATATGATCTAATATAGTGGGGTTTCATTTATCCTCGTGTGATACTAGGGGTGTCTCTAGTTTTATTCTCTATGAAGGTGGGTGGTGGTTTTCATTTCTGCCAAAAATATTAGTGGTCGAACAAGGTGATAATCAAGAATCAATATCTTCTTCCCAAGATTGGTGATCATTTCATCTGGTTGATGGGATATAGTTGGTTCTATATGATTAATCAATATTCTTGATATCCCCATATAAGGGTGAATGATTGAGATATATATAATAAATTCTTTTATATGGTTTTTTGGTAAAATTGAGTTCATGTTCATTCATTTCATTTTTCTAAATTCACCATCCATTCTCATGAGGATTATGAACATTGTGTTCTATGAGTTCATAGACTGGATCATCATTGTATTCATTGATGATATAACGAATTGAACACCCCAATCATCCATGATATTCTTCTCTTTGAAATATTTTATAGCTTGCGTTGTATGCAACTTCGAGTTCTAGCACACCATAACCAATCAAACATGTCGTTGTGAATAGTAATACTCAATTTTGGAAATTTTATAAATTTTATTTATAAAAAATGACTTCATTTTTGGATTTAGAATATCAAACATAGCATAGGGTGGTTTTTTTTGTATTTTTCTAAAAACATTCAATTTTTGATGAATAGGGAAAACACTAATTTATTATTTAAAAATTATTTTTTTTAAAATAATTGTTATTTTTATTTAAATTTATATTAAATTCAATATAGATTCATAATACCTATATTATTTCAATTTAATTCATTTATGTCATTTTATAAAAAGAATATATATATAGAAAATTTTATTGAACTATTTAACACTTGTTACTCACCTTCTAGACACATTTGAGAATTTGCATTAAACATAATTTTATCACTTCTATGAATTGAATTTCAAAAATATGAGAGTCATGGTTGATATCAGTAAATAATTTTTTTTTTAATAGGATGAAAATAATTTTCGGTGAATAGTAACATTTGAATTTTTTTACCACTGTTAAAAGTAAATAGGGTAACTAAAGGTATGTTATATAATTACACTAACACATGTCCTAATTATATTGTATATGTGTATTTTGACGAAAATCCTCCTTATGAATAAAATATAATCCTTTTTGATCCACATAGATCAGATTAGGATATTTATTATTATTTTATTTAAAGAAGAGTTAAAAGTGCTAAATTCAAATTTTAATAACTAAACCATTTTTTATATAGTGTAATACATAATATAAATTAGCCTATAAATATTCATTAGAAATATAAAAATACTTACCAAATCATGGAATTTTATTTATAATTTTTATCCATTAAATAATTAAATTTATTTGTGACACAATGATAATGATGTAATTACCTTATTAATGCAAGATTAAAATAATTGATATTATAAATATCTAAATAAATGTAAACTAAGAATTTTGACGAATTAAACTGATTAAATGGGTTAATATTACATGTTAGGATTAAATTAATATTTTTTTTTGAAGTATTCATGTTATTTTGACTTTCACAAAAACCAATTACAAAATAGTGTCAAAATAAACATAAATGAGTTTTTAAAAAAATACTATATTTTTTAAGAATATAATATTATGAAAAATCAATGGATATGATATAGGACATATATAATAATATATATGACATCAATGAACCATTTGGGGTCCTATTGGCATTTTATTGAATGTTTATTAACCATGTAATATAAAAATACAAGAAGACATTGTAAAAGTAAAACTATTTAACTAAGAGTTAAATCTATACGATATGGTTAATATGGAGACCAAAAATATTCTAAAACCTATTGGATGAGAGCATTTCTACCCATCCCAACCTTATCTTTAAAATAAAACCATTTTGAGCCATTAGAAACCGAAAATTATTTTATAATAAAATATTATTTTATGCTTTTCCTAAAGTGACTCTCATATCTCTTACAAAAGGGTACTTCCCCTTCTCTTAATTTCACACCGACAAACCCATTTCTGTCGGCCAACGCCTACCCAAATATCCTTCTAACTACAATCTATTAAACCTATAGGCCGTAATTTGATCAGAAAGGCAACCTAATGATCCCTTTTTATCAAATCAATGGGAAGATCCCGAAAAAGAGATAATTATTTCATCACATATTTCAAAGTTATTGTTTTCTTCCAATTCCTCATTATATGTTTTTCCCATAAAAAAATAATAACTCTAGTACCATATACATACTGTGATGTTATTAAAAATATTGTACAACGATATTCCATACTCTATTCGTCCTATGAATGACATCCATCTAACTGAACGAAGGCCTTCAAATTTTTTTTATTAAATGATAAAGCCCCATTTTAAGAGATGAAGGGGGTGAACCCCAAAGGCATAATTGACATATAATGACAAAGTCACCATATGTGTGTGCGTATGGTTTATCGTCTCCACGTCGTGGTGTGGGTTTTTATTCAACACTTCATTATTTTGATGGGTATTATAATGAGTATAATTGATCTGAATAATAAATATAAAATATAAATGATTATTTCTATGTAATATACCACCCAATTACATACTATTTTTCCATCAATTGAATTATATTTCCACTCGAGCGTATATACAGATTATAGTCATCACAAACACGATGAGATTCATACCCCATGATAACCATTATAGAATAATTTTCATTTTATGGTTAAAAATAATGTTTAAAAACTTTATATCATTATTTATATAAATAAAATATATCTTATCAATAATAAAAATGAATTATTTAACAAAACATATTATGTAAAATGAATCAGTTAACACCAAAACAATGATACTCTTGAAATATTATTAACAAAGAAATATTAGAAGATCATATATGGTATCATATATTTGTATGTGGTTCTTTTATAATTTAATAACAATGATTTAACTATTATACAGAAGGTTAACGTACCCTGAACCAAGAAAATGTATAGGTTAAGGATTAATTTTACAATCTCTTTATCTATCTGAGGTTGTTTATCTATATGTATCTAATGTGACTTCATTATCATTCACATCTATGTTTCATAAAAATGTATTTCAAAACGTTTTTTTACCATTAACTAGAATATGGGATAATGTAAATTATACCCTTGTTCGATTTTTTATAAAATGGTTTGAAATAAAACTTTTTGTCTCTTTCCAAACCAAGTACTTTATGACCTTTTCAACAAATTAAAGAAATAATGTTTTTTTACTTATACGGTGGGGCATCTATTTTACACTATTATAAATCGTTCGAAACTTCCATTACTGGATTATATGAATATTTTCAAAATAAATGTTTTCTTTACAATTTAATGATTTCAATGTAGAATGAAATATTTCAGTTAAATAGTTTTTGGATTGATTTCATATATTTCAACAACCTCTATTGGATTTTATGTTTGTTTGATGTTGATTAATTGTGATACAATCTTCCAAATTGTATTGATGGTTTCGTAATATTTTTGAATGTGGATGTCATATTTTTATACCATTCATGTTTTATTTTTAATTAATCAACATTTCATATGATATTTTTAATATGAATGATTATATTATGTTTTAACCATTTCATATGAGGAATGCATTGGACTTAGTAAGTGATGGGTGGAGCATGATTTATCCCCTCGATGCATCGGAAGGTCTCATTAGGGAATCTAGTGTCTTGGTAAAATGCCATGGAAAAATATTTTGTTAGACATTGCATGAGGCCATGACTATGGGGTTATGATGTTTGGCATTATGCATTCCATCATTATGAAATTAGCTATTGATATAACATGTTATTATTCGACTTTTAGAATATCCATGTGAGTAAGTAAATGGCATTATTTGATTTACCTTTTCCTATATTATGCTGATGTTTATTTTTAAGAGGCTTTGTTTTAGTCTTATACATTACCTAAGATGTTTATGATTATTTATGATAGTTCCCTCTATATTTTTATGTTTAATGGTCATCTGAGCTCACCCCTTTATTATGTTTTTCTTTTTCCCTGGATGTGAAGAAGTATATAATGATTAACATGCAGGGATATGCCAAAGGATATAAGTTTTTTCAAAGGGGAAACAATGTTGTCTTTCTTAATTTCATCATGCAATGTAAATCTTACGTATGTTCCTAGTCTTCCAAGGCTACAAAACTAATCAGTCTTTCGAAACATGATCACTTGTGACTATGCCAATGTTATGTAATAATGCACTAACTCTAGGTAACTTGGTTTGGGTGGTCACCATTGGCATCAGAGGAAGTCTAATACAATCTATGGAAACTAGATTTAGAAAAACAATGATTAGAGAACATTACCCTATCATAGATTTTGAGGATTAGTATAAAAGAACATCCAATAATGTTGGTAATGTAAATATTGCGTGGGTTTTCCATGAAAATATATTCAAGTATAGATACAAAAAGGTAGATATGGCTCTAGCACTGATGTATCTATGAGTGAAAACATCGACAAGGAATTTCAGGCTTGACCTAGGGTATCCTGTTACATGACAATGGGCCTTGTTTCACTCTTGGTATTGACACTCATGGGGGATATGATTATGATAATTCAAATTTTAATTACCAACCATTATGATGGATTAAGTAGTAAATACATCCTCGAAAAAACACATTTATTATTATGGATTATATGGATAAACATTTCAATTTATGTTAGGTTTTTTAAAAGTTTGAAATTATGAATTGTGATTCATAAACCATCCTAGTGTCTGGAATTGTTTAGAAATAGTTCACAGTAGAAGGAATGAGAAATCCAGAAATACACATGATCTAAGGAGTAATAAGGATCATATCTTTCATGGTTATAAGACAACTTTTAGAAGGGAAATAGTCTCCCATGAATTCTCATCATATTAAGAAATAGTATCATGTGTTAATAAGATATGTATAGAATTATCTGAGTCTTATTTATTTTAAGGGAATCTATAGAATAAAATGATGGTATATAGAAATATTGGTATAGGTAATAAGGGAAAGAAATATTTTCCAATATATGATAACTGTGGAAAGAATCAACTTGGAAAATTCTTGAATGAAATGGGAGTTCGTTATAATTTTGGAGAAAAAGGACACCCATTACGTGATTGAAAGGGTATGAAAAAGGATTCAAATGTACAATGCTTCATCTGTAAGTAGTTGGGACACTATGTGAATCAATTTCTGAATCATCAAAGTATACAACAAATCATGTTATTGAATAATAATCAAGTTATTATACTACCACAAATGAAGAGGAATAATTAGTGTTCTTATTTTTTTTATTAATGAATTATGTCATTGGAGGGTTGTATCAGTTATGTACTATTTATATTAACTATGGAAATAAATATGAATTGTGATGAAATACTATTTCACTGAGGATTTGATATTATATCTTACTAAGAAAAGTGACTCAACATCAAGTTATACTTTTTGGAAAATAAATGTTTTAAGTAAAGATAATCCCTAATATGGTCTTGATACTGAGGTAGTGATTTTGGAATTAGAGAGGGTATATTTGAAAAAATTATATTGGATATTCTTGACTAACATGGAACTGATTAATGGTTTTTATATTCCATCATTGTATGAGTACTAAAAAAATTTGATATTAGAAATATATCTAGTATTATATAAGGAATAGAGGAGAATGAATTTTATGAATATTGTTTTTAAAATGTTTTAAGAGAATACATGATGAGGGTATTCACATGTTATTATGTTTCAAAAAGAGATCTTCATTATGTTATATTTAAATTATTTATAAATTTTTTTACTCTGAGTTTAGAAACAAGTATTTTGGATAATTCTAAATGTTGGAATGGATTATGTTGGACATTGGATTCACTAGTTTATGGTTAAAACATTTTTTAATATTATTTTTTGATTTATTATAAAAAGCACAACACGAAGGTCACGTAAAAACATGCCACATCCAGCAAGGTCATGAGACATGAACATGAAATCGAAGGGTGATAAGGGTGCATCACCTACCACTGGCATACATGATGTCCTAGTTTTTATAATGTAGAATTTTTAAATGATATCACAGATAAATTAAAAATTCATTTTTTTGAAATCCAATAAGATTAGTATAAATAGATTATTTTTGAATTCTATTATATTTTCGAGTGAAAGATGATTTTGTGGTACATATTAGAAAAATGATAGTACTCTACTTATCAAATATTTTTTACTTATTCTTTGATGAAATTAAATCTTAAGCATTAGAGAAAGGGTCTTAAAACTATATTTTTTATCTTAGTACCTTAATCTTTGATGAACCAATGATTTTTTAATTTATCTTGTATTATGGATTTTAGGCCCTCAATTTTATATTTATTGTTCACTTACTTTTGATTGATGTCCGTAATCACTCCATATAAATATTTACATTTTTTCCTCTAATTATGTGTCTCAAATTCCTAACAATGTTCTCCTATTTGAAATCATAATTTGAAGGTGACATTTTTCATTTCCATTTCCCTCTTATTAAGACTAAATTTTAATAACCCTATTTCTGATTTTGGTTTTCCAAAAAGGTATTTTCTATTTCTAACCTTTTAATTTAAAATAAAAATTTCAAATAGAGAGGTTGCAATTTATTTAAGGAGAGGATAATGTAACACCCCAGGCTTTAACAGTGAACTTCTCTTTGAGAAATGTAATAGCTTACGCTGTATGCAACATCGAGTTCTAGGACACCACGAAAAATAAAACTAGTCATTATGAATAGTAATACCCATTTATCAAAATTTGATAAATTATATTTTTCAAAATCAAATTCATTTTTTTATTTGAAATATCAAAATTATCATAGGGGGAATATGTGATGTTTTTTTAAAAACTTTCATGTCATGATGAATAGTGAAAAACACTCTGTCATTATTTAAAATAGAATTTTATTTAAATAATAATTATTTTTATTTAAATTTATTTTATTGTCAAAATAGATACATAATACATTTATTATATTAACCTAATTCATTGGAGCCATTTTATAATAAGATTAAATATATAAATTTTTTATTGAACTATTTTATGCCTTTTACCCACATTCTAGGCACATTTTCACATTTTCATAAAATGGAACTTTACCACTTATATGAATTGAATTTCAAAAGTATGAGAGACATAGTTGAAATCAGTAAGTAAAATGTTGTTCAATATGATGAAAATAATTTTTTTGTGAATAGTAACTTTTTAATTTCATTTACCACGGTCAAAAGTAAATAGGGTAATTAAATGTAAAATTGATATTATAATTACACTATAACATGTCATAATTCTATTGAATATGTGTATTTCAAATCAAATAAACCTTAGGAATAAAATATGATTCTTTTTTGATCCACTTGGATTAAATTAGGATATTTATTATTTTTTTATTTAAAGAAGAGTTAAATGTGTAAATTTCAAATTTTAATAACTAAACCATTTTTAATTTAGGGATATAGAAAATATAAATTCATATATTATTATTAATAAGAAATATAAAAGGATTTCTTACATCATGGAATTTTATTTATAATTTTAATCATTAAATAATTAAATTTATTTATGACACAATGATGATGAAGTAATTACCTTATTAATTAATGATTAAAATAATTGATATTATCAATATACAAATAAATGTAAATTGAGAATTTTGATGATTTACAGTAATTTTATGTTTACTATGACATGTTATGATTTATTTAATATTCTTTTCTATGTAATCAAATTTTTTGTCTTTCCCAAAAACCAAATACTAAATATTGTCAAAATTGCCATAAATGAGTTTTTTAAATAAATAATATATTATTAAATAATATAATATTTCTAAAAATCAATGGCCCAAACAACAGACTTATATAATGATATATATGTGTCATTAATGAACCTCTTGTGGTTCTCTTTTAATTTTATATAAAATTTACTAACCATATAATATAAAAATTCATGAAGATAATGTAAAGGTTAAAATATTTAACTGAGAGTTAAATCTAAATGATATGGTTTATAAATTGACATAAACTTTTTTATAACCTATTTTTTGAGGTTATTTCGACCCATAACCACCTTAGCCTACAAATACATCTATTTAAAGCCATTAGAAACTGAAAAATATTTTATAATAAAATATTATTTCATGATTTTTGTAAAGTGACCCACATTTCTTTTATAAAAGGGTATTTCCCCTTTTCTGAATTTCACACCTCTAAATCCATTTGGATCTGCCAAAATTGGCTCAAATATCCTCCCAACTACCCTCATTTCAAATTATGGGATTTATTTTAATCCAAAAGAAAACCTATGGATCCCTTTTTATCAAATTAAAAGGAAGACCCTAAGAAGAGGTAATTATATCATCACCTCTTTCAAAGTTATTTTTTTCTTCCACTTCCTCTTTCTTTTTTTCCATAAAAATAGTAACTCTGGTATCATCAACATACTGTGAGGTCATTATAAATATGTTACTACCATATTCATTATTCTATGCATCCTATGAATGGAAAATTCATCATAAGTGTGTACGTGCAGCTTACCGTCTCCACGTCGTGGTGTTGTTTGTTATTCATAAACTTATTATTTGAATGGGTATAATATTGAGTATAATGGATGTAAATAATAAATATAACATATTAATTATTCTGTATATGTAATATACTAACCAATTACATATGATTCCACCATCAATATTTTGATATTTCTGCTTGTGCGTACATACATATTAGCATCTCCAAAAACATCATGAGATTCATTCCACATCGTAACCATTCAAGAATAATTTTCATTTTATGATAAAAAATAATGTTTAAAAATTTAATTTCATTTTTGATATGAATATAATAAATCATACCCATAACAAACATGACTTACATAATAAGACATATAATGGAAAATAAATCAATTAACACCGAAAATAATGATTCTACAGAAATATTATTAATAAAGAAATATTAGAAGATCATATATTATATCATATTATGTATATTGTTACTGTATAATTTAATAAAAATTATTTAACTATTATAAACGAGGTTAACATAACCTCAACCAAAAAAAATTTCAAGATAAAGGTTAATTTTACAATATCATTATTTATCAGAGGTTGTTTATATGTATGTATCTACCCGGACTTCTTTATAATCCACATCTGAGTTTTGTAAAAATGTATTTCAAAAACGTTTTTACAATTTACTAAACTACAGGATAAATTCATTTATACCCTTGATTAAATTTTTTTAAAATGGTTTTAAAGGAATCTTTTTTTCAGTTTCCAAACAAGGCACATTATAACCTTTTTGGTAAATTAAGGAAAGAATGTGTTTTGGACTTATACTGTCGGTGTGGCTATTTTTATCTATTATAACACCATCGAAGAATCCCTTAAAATATTATAAAAATATTTTCAAAATATATGTTTTCTTTACATTTTACATGTTTCCATTTAGAAAGAAATATTTCACTCAATTCATTTTTAGATTGATTTCATCTATGTCAACATCCTTTGTTGGATTTTACATTTGATTGCAGTTGATTTATTATGATATATTCTTCAATATATTATTGAATGTTTTTTGATATGTTTGACTATGGATGTGCTATTTTTATACTATATATGGTTTATGGTTAAATTATTGACATATCAAATGATAGTTTTAATATGAATGTTTATATTATGTTTCAATGTTTTCATATGAGGAATGCATTTGACATAGTAAGTGACCAATGGAGCCCACTATATCTCCTCGATGCTTCAGACGGTGTCATGAGACAAACTAGTTTCTTGGCACAATTCCATAACAAAATCATATTTTTAGTCTTGGCATGAGGGCATGACTATGTGGTTATGATGTCCAGAATTATTCATTACATCATTATGAAATTAGCTATTGATATTACATGTGATTATTTGACTTGTAGAAAATCCATTTAAATATGTAAATGGTATTATCTTATTTATCATGGAAATATTATGTTGAATATTATGTTTAAAAGGCTTTTGTTTTAGTCTTTTAGATTTCCATAAATGTTTATTCTTATTTATAATAGTTTCTACTATATTTTATCCTTATTAAGCATATGATCTCACCTATTTCTTATGTTTTCTTTTTACCAGGATGTGAAGAAGTATATTCTGATTAACCTACAGGGATAGGATAAAGGATATGAGTGTGTTCAAAGGGTACATAAAGTATTTTTTTCTTTATTTCCTAATTTAATGTAAAACTTATTCATGTATCTAGTACTTCCAAGGCTACTAAACTAATCGATCATTCGAGACATGATCTCTTGGGATCATGCCAATGCTATGTAATAATTCACCAACTCTGGGTAATTTGGGTCGGGCGTTACATTGATCTACACAATGTGAGAGGACGATTGTGTAGAGAATCTCAGAGATTGTTTACAGGTTCACTGTCACAGACAACCCTATTTAATGTTTTCCATGTGTATGTTTTGGACCCAATAGTTTTATTTACTTGAGAATGTGGTTCCTCAGTTGGATATGGATGTGGATCCATCTAAGGTCATGTATGTTCTTTCTTAGTAAACACCCAAGACTATGCCCTAGGTTCGTGTCTCATTTAGTCTCATATGATATTATTTTAGTTGCCTACATCATTTAACTCAATTTTTAGCTTCATTAATAGCATTGACCATGATGCACCATGATTCGGTGTGGACTAATTAGTGATAGATAGTGTTTGGTATCATAAAGGGGATTTTGGCCAGTTCTCTTTTACATTTGTTACATGAGGAGGGTGTGATGTTTAAGGTTTTCCATAATACAACATTTCTGTGATTTGGATGAATTTCACTAAAGTATAAGGTAGTGATTACTTATAGTTCACACATTTATTACTACACTATCATAATTATTCTACAAATTATTTATATCTAGTTGTTGTTGTGATTTCTCTATAGTTTTAGAGAAATTACATTATTGGGTAGCACATTGTGGTATTCACAGATCACAAGACTTTTAGGTTATTATTTTCTCTGCATTTTCTGAATCTATAACAATATAGGTGGATATAATTTATTTAGTAATATTATATTTAGAAATAATACACCTTAGTAATGTGAAATATTGAATTGAATTGAACCTAATTGAAGGGTGTTTTTTTGGTGTTTGGGGAAACTTTGTGAGTGATAGAGGATTTTTCATCACTATATATAGATTCACGATCGGATGATGGAAGATTTCATTTTAGAAAATGACGGTTAAATATTCATTGATTTAATAGGTAGAAGAGTCTCAATGGTCAGACATAGATATATAGGTGATGCATGATCATGTTGGCTATGGTGATTCTATGGAGGGATAGTTGGAGGGTGGTCAGAATAAAATGTCTATGGGATGTTTTTTATTCTTCTAGCATAGAATGAGTGGGTTAATTTTGAGTTTCATATCCCACATTTATCGGTACACCTAGGAGATTACATGATTTATCATGTCATGTGAACATAATATTTGTGGATTAGGTTGAAATGGGTGGTGGTGGAGTTTGTGGAAATGGGTTTTATTTTCTAGAAGGTAAAGGTCGAGCATCATGTTCCTCTAGGTTTTTGGCAGCCCTTGGTAGTTCCTAAGTGGAAATTGAATACCATATTGATTAATTTCATAATTGGGTAATATAGATCTGAGGTAGAATCTGATGCAGTCTTGGAATGTAAGAATATGTTGACTAAATCATCTCACTTCGTAGTGATCGCGGAGTTATGAACATTGGATGTATTGGAAAAATGATATCTTAATGATCTACTGTGTTATCATGGCGTATTGACATAAATTCTATCATATCCACACATAATTTTTACCTCAATATTTTGGAGGGGATTTTACTATTCCTTTGGAACACAGTTACACCTCAGCACCACTTTCCACCCTCAGATGGATTGGAAGAAAGAATGACCTATCCATACATTGGAGGATATGCTTCATGTTTGCTTATTCGAATTCGGCGGTTCATGGTTATGAAACATTTTCATGGTTGACTATTCTTATAATAAAATATTTAACTCATCCATTAGAATAACCACTTTTGAGGATTTTTATAGAAAACCATGTCATTCTCTATATTGTCTTATAAAGGTGGGGGAGTCAGTAGTTCATGTACTTGATGTGCTGTAGAGAACAACTGAGAAGTTTTGATTGGATCATGTGAGGATAAAATAATTACATGAATCGAACAATTATAATATCAATCATAGGATGCGGTACAAGGAATTTGATGTTGGGGACCATGTGTTCTTGAATGTCTCCACATGACATGGGTTGTGGTGGTTCAGAAAAGGGACAAATATCATTTCCTATTTTTTTGGGTCCACCACAAATTTGTGGCTTTTTGAAGCACTGTAATATCGGTTCGAACATCAACATCAACTACTTTAGATCAATGACATCTTCCACTTCTCTAAAATATGTTGATATTTTCAACTCGAATCACATATCATTGAATTTGGAGATTTTGATATCATGGATGATGTGACATTCTTAGAGTATCCAATGGATATCCAAGTAGATCGATAGAAGGTGATGCAAGGACGAAACATCTCCTTTATTTGTGAAATGTGGAGTCATGGTTTCCTAGAAGAGAGTACTTGGGGGAGTGAATTATAGATATTATCCATGTACTCAGATTTTTTATTGAGTTTCTTCTAGCTATATTTTTATTAGTGATGTGATATTTGGACATTAGGGTTTTATGAGAGATTTTTTTACCCCCTTATGTTTTGTGTGCAGTGTGATTTTAGATAGATTTTCAACATGTGATAAATGGAAGACCTGACTCTTAATCCCGAATCATTATAAAATGATGTTATTGATCCTATAAAGGTGAGTCATTTCCACCCATATTGGATAATATTTTTACATGGAGTATATAATTCCATTTTTCATATGTTCTTTCTAGAATATTTGTTTTAGAATTATTTAGAGTTTCTAATAGATTGCTCGATTGGTGGAAGTGTTTTAGATGAAATGAGATCCTTAAGAGGTATCTATAGGTATGGTTTTTCAGATCCCTTATCTCTAATCATTCTAGTTAGTTTGGAATTCATGAGGGTTAGAATAACTTGAGAGGTATCTATAGTAATGTACTGAATATTTTACTCAGTTACATTATAAGAAATATGGTGGAAGAGATGTATATGGGAAGTCCAGAGGTGTTGGGAGAAGGAAGGGATGGGTTATGGAGTATTTAAGAGGAAAATAAGATTTGTAGGGGATAATAGAAAATCATTTCAATAATTCATTATGGGGGTTTGTCATTTTGGAAGTTGGTCATTCTAGAGATATGAAATTTTTGAATGTGGGTCATTCTAGTGGCAATTTATTCAAGAAGAATTTCATTTCTGATGGTTGTTCATTCAGGTGGTTGGTCATTCCAATTGTAGGAAATTGTTCTTAAGTTGGTTCCTTGATATAGTAGTTCATTCTAGATGTAGGTAACTCAAGAGGAAGTTTATTTCTCACCTTGGGTCTTTCAAGAGTAATACTTCTGGTGGTAGGACATTTTCAAAGGTGGTTCATTCCCATGTTAAGTCATTCTACTGGTAGGTTGTTTTTAATGGTTGGTAATTCTTGTTGTGTGCTATTATGGTGATATTTCATTTCTAATGGTGTTTAATGTGATTGATAGTTCATTCTAGAATAAGGTAATTTATGATGGTGGGTTATTCTAGTGGTAGGTTATTCTGGTGTTATGCCATTTCTGATCACATTTCATTTTGGAAATAGGTAATTTTGAAGATACTTTATCTCTAATGGTGGGAAATTCATGTGGTAGGTCATTCTAGTGGTAGGTCAATGAACTATGTTTCTAGTTTTTCCAAAAAATACAATGCTTCCATATTGACATTTTTTATGATTAGAAATGGGTTTCATACCTTAATTGAATGTTTTAAATGATTTTACAATGGTTGATATTTATACATTCAATTTATACAAATTCCAAATAACATTTAAATTTTTGAAATATTCATATTTATTGATATTGGACAATAATAACCAATTAAAACCATATATAGTCTCGTATTATTGATATATAATCTTTCAAAACTGAATTCCTTTCATTATTCAATTGGTCATACATTTTATTAAGTGTGGAGATTCCAATTCCTCCATCCATTGGAGTCATAGATCCTTGTTCCTATAGTCCATCCATGATACCCCAAAAATGTTACATTATATGTATACACCCCTAATTTTGGTGAAATAGGTTGTGGTATGTATCCTTTATCCAAGGTAAGAATACCCTTGTTTATCCTTTATGTGTATCATGCGGTATGTGTGTCTTTTTATTCTCTTTGTTAGATATTTCCATTTTTCATAACAAAGATAATTAACCGATTTAAATGAAATGAAAATCAGAAGGTGTGGTATTCACATGATTTTATATATATTGGTTTTTATATTTAGAAAATAAATGTTTGTTGTATGAATGAATACAACAATATTCAGTATCCTCTATTTCATTTGGTTTTCTATATGTTTTGATTCCATTATTTTTGGACATTTAGTGACACAACCATAAATTAATGGACGCAAAATTATACTCAAAGAATAAATTTTTTTAACCAATATATAAGACTTATATTACTATAAACATAAATAATAATGTATAATTCAACAAAATCTTCTATGCCTCATCAACAAAAGAGTGTTGTACGTGTTGTTATTTGTTTGTGGATGTGGTTCTCTATTGTGGTATTGATGTGATAATGTTAGGCAAGTGAGGTGGATTGATTGTTATGGTTGTGGGGGAATTTTAAGTGATATGTTTTGTTGCTTCAATGGTGGTGGTGGTGTGGTTATATAATATGGATGAAATGGATATTCTATTGTGGTTGTGCAGAGGGGCTGCAGCGGTGGTTGTTCACGCTAGATTCCCTTGTAGTAATAGAATTAAATTAATGAAAACAACTTCAATTGGGATTCTAATGTTTGTTGAATTCATAATAAAATGGAGAAATTAATTGTTACTTTATATGTTATTTGAATTATGTAAATTAGAATAATATTATTTTAATAGTCGATAGTGATTTTTGAACTTTTTTCCCTTATACAGGGTCATGCATTTAGATTTGATAGTAGAACTGGGGAATCATTTAAGATGTTTGTCACCATTGTGAACTAATTGAATTGGGATTGTGAAAAATAAGTCAATATGAATATACTCTATATATCACTATGATTTCTATACCCAACCCACCCTCGTCAAGAAGAATGTGTCGACACATGTATAGTAACACATGAGGTGTTTTTCCAACATCCATATGGGAATATAGATGGTTGGATACCTAGTCTATCCCTCCCTCTTCCAATAATTGGTGATATGCATATATTGTTATGCATAACAGAAATTTTTTTCTCTTTCTACATGTGATGAGTTGATTATATGATGGACTAGTTGTGTTTGTGTGAAATGTAGTGAGATGGCCTAGGGTGGGTGTGGTGTATGGTTGGTGGTGGGAATGATGTTGATTTTCTTTAACATTAATGATACCCTACTAACCAGGTTATGATATTTTATGTGTTGGAATAGGTTTCTTTTGGTGGGATGAGATGTTATGTGATGTGATTTTGAAGTGGTGGGAGCATTATGATGTATGAAAATGTGGTGTGATAGTGGAAAATTTGGGTCAAAGAGGTATGGGTCACCCTTCATAGATATGAGTCATATTATGTTATTATATTTTAAAGTGTCATTTGTTGGGAAAGCCTTGGTGAGGTTGGTGTTTTTCTTAGTATACATGTAAGGTTATGATTGGCTTTATTTGTTTTTCTAATTGGGGCATTGGTATATTCATTTCACATGTTCAAAAGAGACATTGGTTTCCCCACTGAGTATACTTTTTTGATCACCTTATGTATATACTACTAATTTAATCTTTTGACAAAGACATCAGGGACCATGATGTACATTGCAAACATAGAAATTTTTCCTGCTATTATGTCACTACAATAGCTTTTTTTATTATATTAAATTTGGAGACCATTATCTATATCTGTTTTATTTATACATACATTACATAATGGTTTTAAGATTTATTAGGAAAAAATCATGGAGTTAATTGTGTTTGATTCATATTATCTCCACATAATACTTATATTATAGAGGAAAATTATGAAAAAAAACATTCCATTTTGATACCCTCAATGAATGTTTCCAACCCATGGTCAACGTGAGGTGGGACTTGGTTCCATTATCTCTATCTCTTCATTTTGATATCATTGGATGGTGGGGTTCATGACAATTTTGTTCAATGTAAAAATAAAATAGAATAATTAATTTCCCCTCTTTATCTCTCATTCAATACTATCACATTTGGGTTTATGCCTAAATCTCCATCACTCTCATTTGGAGGATAATGGATATGGTATCAACTAAGCACAATGTTTTTATAATTTATAAGAAACCCTCATGAGAGATGAATAATGTAATTTTTAATGTACATAGATTATACAATCAATTACACCCTCCACTATGATTCCATCAGTTCATATTTGATTTTCCAATAACAATGACTAAACAAATCATCAAAAATTTGTGATTGTAAGTTAGATAAATAAGATTTTTTGGGAAAAAATGATAAAATCACATGCATATTTATTAAATATACATTGAAAGAATCCCATGATTTTATAATTATAAATGAAAAGGCAAACAAACCCCTATCTTGGAATATTTTTATCGTAAATGTTAAAAAATGATGGAGAGCTATAGTTTTCTACACTAACCATCATATTAGACAATACTTTTTCTTCAAAACTAATCTGGATATTATTATATACAATTTTTTTTAGAAATTAATTTTTTATGTGTATAACATATTTGGAAAATTTTAGTTGGAATGAATATTGCAATATCCTCAAAATAAAAGAACATTAATTTAAAAAACCTATCTAACATAACATCCTCACATCACGACTAATATATCTATAACATTTTTTATTAGAAATAATGGAATATAATAATAAACCCATTGTCTCATCAAATTTAATAAAATCATGGTTGGGATACCAATTTTTATTTCATTTTTCTGACTCAAATTTTATACACTCAACCAGTATATGGGGTGGTGCAAACGATGCATCATGAATAACATCATACATAAGGATTGATATATAATGAAATCATGGCCATATAAGAAATAATGATAAATACCTAGCCACACTAACCTTATCTAGAAACATACTTCCTCTTCAAACATGCATGTAGCCTAGAATATGGTAAATGTCTTACAATGAATTATATACTTTGGCCACATCTTGAGACAGACCATATTACTCTTAAACACTTCAATGTGTTTTTCTACCTTTATCATCGCAACCTCAATCTCAGGGATTCTAGAATGATTGTTACAATAAAACTATAACACTTCCCATGAATGTATCATCCATGATGTTAACAAACTAGGGGTTGGATGAAATATGTCTCGACACAAATAATTTACAAGGGGGTACCTTTATGCGTCCACAATTCCCTCCCCTATTACATTTATGTATCGATATCTCCCTATATTCTTACTCTTATATATATAGTGATCATAGAAAAGAATCATATGGTATTAATTCCAATTACTCATACATTTTATCATTTTTGAAGTAGGGTTGAGCCCGTTGTTGTCATCCCTCTACTGTTCTTCTAGCAATCATTATCTTAACCAATTGATAAAAAGATGAATTTGAACTTCCACCATGGAAGTTTAGGTCAGTATGTGAGAATTTTAGTTGATATGTTAATCCTTATCCTGTGAGGATAGTAACTGGGATGATGTTGTTCCACTTTTATGACCACATAAATCAAAACTTTACATAGTTCATACATTATGATACCACATTGATGTTTCAATACATTTATGTCCAAATTTATAATACTTCATGCTCCAAAGGACTATCTTGGATCTCTCATTATGTAACCACCTGAAAATACCTCTATTCTCTTATTTATATACATATACCCATGTTGGTATTTTATCTTCTAGGATTCCCAAATTTTACACCACTATTAAGCATGATGTGTCGTTCACTAGTGGTTGGCCTTTCAATAGAGGTTATAGACTATGGTTACCTCTATTTTTTCAAAGAAAACATGTTATATATTCTTCATTTTCTCCACAATCATTGAGAGATTCATCCGTACATATGGATTTCCAGAGAGGTACTTTTTTAATTATTTTCACCACAACACCATAAATTTTGTCCTACTTATTAATTCACCTGAAATAATTTTCCAAAAAAATCTCATAAAAATAATCATTATAAATTAACAAAAATCAATAAAATGCTTAATAATACAATTTATATCCATAAATAGATAAAAAAATATTGTTAATTAATTAAATTTAATATTCAAATATATATATATATATGTTAGATTCGTCAATAAATTTTATCAATATAAAAATTATTTCTTTAATTAACATTGATCAATCAAAACCATTTTTTTCATTTTCAATTCCATATGGTGAATTGATTTATATGATTTTCAGATATCATCATGAAAATTATTTTTTATTATTCACATATCATCTAATTTTTTCGTGAAAAAATGGTCTTAGTAGTGTATATTGTGTAAAAATTATATATTTGTTATCTTTTGATAGAATCATTAATTTGATTGAGGCATGGATACATTTTTCCTGTAATATATATTTAACTCCCTCGATAAACACTATGCATAAAAATAAATACTCTTTTATGCTATTAATATCAATATTGGCCTTTTTTTAAGGAAGATAGCTAGACCCATCACCTCATGAACCCGAAATCACTAGGGTATATGTGTAATTAAACATCTCTAGGTAACTCCAATCCTTAAATTATCATATGATTCGAAAGATTTTTCTTCTATAATTATAATCTCATTGAATCTAGAATCTACTTTTTTACCCATTTCCATTTTCAATCCCATGATACTGGAAATTTTTTTGAGAGAGTGAACTCGATGGATAGAAGTTCATTATCCCTAGAACCCTCTTCTAAATGGTCATTTTTTTAGAGTCTTTGTCCAACCCATTATATGATACCATCTTAGGGTGATGTCCCTAGGTTTATTCTCGATATGATCCCTATAATAGTTGGTTTTCATAAGATAAAAAATCAACCCTTATCTTCTACCTAGGTCCACACTCTGATTATCTAAAAATTATCATTTACATCAGGTCTTGTGTAGTATGAGTCATCCCATATTCCACTTCATTTAGAAGTTCCAATAATAAATCTAGATATTAATAGATACTTCAAAATTATTGTGATGTGTTTTTATAATTCTTTTTCCTTAACTGTATGTCCCTCTCTCTCTCTCTAATTCTTTCAACTTAGGGTAATCATACACAAATAAGTCAATAATTGATCTTGTTTCTTGAGACTATATATGGAAGATGAAATGGATGATGACTCGACACCCCCATCCAATTTTCTTATGAAAATTATCATGATATTGGCCGCCCATAGTGTACAAATCTCAAATGGAGGAGGAATCCATTATTTACTCACAATGGAAGAAAATAATTCATCACATTAAACCATTCCATTTCTACATAATGATATTCCTACTATGAAATTTTCAGGGGGTGGGATCCCCTTATATTTCAATGTTAATTCATAAATAATCAAATTCCTTACAATTAATTATCCCCTTCTATAGGATGATCAAAATTAATGTGAAATTATAGAGTTGGAAAATAAAATCTTTTTTCCTAATTTTATTATTATTTTACTCATCAATAAATAGAAATTGTTTTATAAAAACGTTACATAGGATAATATATCAACAAATATTTAATGAAAAACATTTGAATGAAAGTGAAATTGACCAATCATACCCATAATATTATATTTTTCTATCCAAAATGTGATGATATTGGAAATTTAGATTTGTATATATCTGATTATATGTTGGAATTATTGTCCATCCAATTTCTTATTGGGAGTAATTTTCAAAGTATTACAGACCAATTATAAAATATAAGAGTACATTTATTATCTAATCTATATATATATTATTTAAATAAGTTTGTGGATGATAATAATATTCCAAGTATTTGATTTTTCTAGTTATATATTTAAATATTTAAATAACAAAAAATAAATTTTATAAAATGTAGCGTAGACTTGAAAGGGACCAAATCAACCGTCTTGATCGTAATTATTTTGACTACTGATAATCCAAATACAATCCATAGTCTATTTTTAATCACTCCATCTCAGGTTGATCATGGGTGATCATTAAAACAATAAATAAGTACCTTATTTAATATGTTAATGGGATCCCATAATGATTTCACCCAATATTGGTTTTCATTTTTGATTAATCCAACGACAATCCTACATTTGGTGGATCATAAATTGAAGACTCAATGACTCAAATGTGTTTTTAGTAATTTCATCACATGATTTGATATCATATTTTTTCTTAGTTGTTAATAAGGAAACTATAAGATATATTAGATCATTCAAAATCAATGGAATGTCAATGGTTTTTATGAAATTATTCTAAAAATCATTGGAGGATAGGTTGGTTTCGGAGAAGATATAATGTCATTAAAAATCTAGGGAAATTTATTTTAAAACTAATGAAGGTTTCATGTCTTATTTCAAAGAATTTGATAAGTAAATACATAACATTAGTACTCAGAATCCTCAACTAGAACACAAATACCCACCAAAAATATCATTTAATTTTTACTGATGATGGATAATTTTTTCATCTATTTTAAATATGAATGTACATTTCAAAAAATATAATGCGAACATAACCATTTTCATGTAGAAATATAATTTTTTTAAATTATAATTTATCTTTTATATCTACTAACTAAAATATCAACCTGGAAACCGCTCCATCTTAAGATGACATTCTTAATTCTATATACACTCTTGAAAAGAATTGTTTAATGGGTGTGAAAGATAGCCAAGTTCATTCTCTCTCAAGCATGTAATGTTTTAAAATGGATTACCATAAAACGGTAAAGTAGTTTTTAATAAAGGATGTATGCTCGTATCAGTAATTTTTTTTGTATTATTTATTTTTCATGATGTCAAAACTGCATTTGTCTTATAAAATTTCCTCACATTCTGATTCGGTATCTACTCAAAAAAATTTCTTTATAATGTACATAATGATAATTTCAATCCTCTTCTTCCTAAGATAATATCAAATATAAAACAAAGTTTTATCCTATATAACAGAATTGAAGGGGATGTTTCTCTCTACTAGAAGATAATATTGGATTTAATTTAGAATGTTCACGAAAGAAATTTTATAGGTATGGTTGAAATAATAATTATTTATGATAAATTTTAGTGGGGTGCCATATCAAAGTTAATTATTAATTTAACTTTTTCATAAGAAGTATTCTACCACAATTTTAGATATTTTTCCTATATTCTATTTTCAATTAATCTTCAAGAACATTTTCTTCATCAAATCCATCTATATTCCAGATCAAGGTGATCTAATTTCCATGTTTCCATTCACTCACTCACACGATACCTTCAGTCAAAACATTAGTAATATGGTAGTCAATGGATCTACAACCTTATTTAATATTAGTTATGGTTTCTCTAGTGTTTACCCATGATCATTATTGATTGAAACATCATTTTTATTAGTGTAATATTCATTTTATTGGTGAATGTAAAATTTATTTTCTCAATCTATAGGAAATATATTGGAAATTTGGTCAATGTATATAGGTGAAGTTTGATTTTATCACAACAAAAATCCATTAAATGAATTGGCCTTCTTGGAAAATGTTATATTTTTCACAAACATGATATTTCATTTTTTTAAAAGGATACTTATTTACCCCTTGGATACATATATATATATATTATTTTAACATTGAATTGATTAACATTAAAAATTTTAAAAATGGGATCCCATATTTTTTCTAGAAAGAACACAATTATCCTAAGTGTTTTTACAAACATACTTTACATATAAAATATCAATAATTTGTTCCTAAATAAATTATTCGACCTTTATAGATTTATAATTGGATATCTAATTAGTTAAGGATTTCAACTAGGCATGTTGGAAATATATCATGATTCACTTGGACCAAAGAGTACTAAATCAGCATATTCTGTACAAAACTACGAATATAGATTAAAAAATATCTCACAGGATATTTTTGTAGGGGATCAACTATAGGAATTAATTATACAAAAAATATAGATAAATGGATGATATTGTAAGATTTTCAACATAGCCCCAAGTCCCACTCATATAGTAAAAAAAATTCAATATTTTTCCCCACTTTTCGGGAAACCTGTAATATAATATTAGGGATGGGAGAAAATATTCCTATAATGTTCAATAAATAGGAATGAACAAATTATAATCCTATTTGAGACCCAATATATGGGCCAATAATCTATATAGAGATATATGATCCGTACAGAAGTGGACCCTGATAATAATTATAAGAAATTGGTGAATGATATCACCCTCTGTGAGGATAATGGATGGTTTTTTACAATATCATAAAATGTGATTTTATCCCTAAATGTTTATTATAAATCCATATATGATCCAAGGCTATTGTTTTATTTGGGATATTTTTTGTGGAATTGAATTCTATTAAATAACAAAGATATTTCTTAACTGACTATTCAATAAAAAAATTATTACATTATTCAAGTCAATATGGAATCTTAGTTTCATATTGGATTCAAAATAAAGGTATTTTTTCATCCTAATAAAAAATTTAACCATTATTATATATTTTAATATTATTCTAACATTTTATCACTTAATTTATTTTTGTTGAATCAAGGTATTCAAACATAATTTTACTTTATTAGGATACCTAATTCACAATTTTTTTTCATTAATATATATTTATTGATAGGTGAGTTATATATTATCACCCATACACATATATTTTTTAATTTTTTTGGTATATAATTAGGATATGTTTCTTCCAATTTTCACATCTAACATCTTTTTTGATGATTCATGATACTCAAGGTTACACAGATATTTAAATATTAGAAAATAATGAAATGTATGGATTATTAATCGGAATGACTATTGGGATTCCAATACACAAACCACTTCAATATAGAATGATTGAAAATAATTAATGGTTTAGGTGGAAAACATCTCTTCAAGGATTCATATTTAACATGGATGCAGATTACATTGATAGCATAATAACTAGGGGATAAGTGTTAGAAAACTATTTTATGGACATCATATTTGAAATTACAGCACCATTGGGTCCAATAATCACTTATCTATAAGAATAAATGGTATTGGTCCTTCAAATACCTATTCTTGTTACAATGGAAATTCTCTCATATATAATTGAGACAAATAAAATTTGGTTGTTAATATCCACAAAATCCCATCCTCATTTGCAAGGATGATATCTTATTTCATCTTCTAATATGAAATCCTTTTACACCAAAAGTAGAATGTTTCTTTATACTTTGATAATGGCTAATCATTTTTTAAATAAAAGTTATTCCTTATCTATATCTCTTTATAATTATATTTTGTTTTAGGAATCTCCAAACTACTTTTATTTATTTTTCTTTTGTAGGGACTCTTAGACATTAATTTTTTGATCCTCCTCAAATCCTTCTTATATTTTCCGTTTAACATACATAATTATGTTGATGTTTTCTTTGATACTTTTTACAGTTTTATATATCAATTAAAAAATGCATCCCAGTCATGACCGGAAAAATAATTGTTTGAATTAGAAATCCTACAAACACTACCTATGAGTAAAATAATCATACACCAAGAACAATTAATGATATTTCTATAATTAAATATATAAAAAAACAAATCCATCATCCAAATTAGTTGACCTCAATAACATAACTAAAATTTCATAGATAAAACCCCCAGACTCCTAACATAAAGAACTATAATGTCCCAAAATTTGTAAATCAAAAACATCCTCAATTTATACTAATATGGATGAAACTCTTATAGAATCCCAGTAAAAAATAAAACGTTGTCAAAATATCACATAACAGTGTGTAAATAATCATCATAGTCTTTCATTAGATTAGACGTATTAAATATTTTTCATTATGTATGGAATTCACCATAAGTTAATTAAATCTATCACAAGAACCTAACTAAATAAATATATATTATATATTGAAGGAAAAGGGAATAAAATTAGTAATAGAAATATAATAAATTAAAATAGAAATTTAACACACTCCAAAATGTTATGGATAAATGTGGGTCGGATGATGGGAGAATGGTATCCAAAGGGGATGGATTTAAAAAACAACTTATTTCATGGAATAAAATGGCCCATATAAGGTACCATTTATAGGATAAAATAAATTAGAGTGAAATGAAAATATATCACCTCACAAAAGAATAACTAGGCTTCACTAGGAACCCAATGGAATCCCATTAGCCACCATGTTGAAATTACGTTGTGATAGCCTCATTAGACAGATCACATGGTACCTAGTGGCCACCGTTTCTCCACCACCTTAAATATTACTACATTAAATAAAAAAATTACAACACATAGGATTTATATTTTCTTCCCCACCACCAAAATATTCATTTAAGAATAAAAAAATAATAATAATAATTAAAATATCATATTAAATAAAAAATATTAATATAATAGTTTATTAAAATATAAATAAAAATTGAAAAATAAAAATAATACCTAATTAAATTATTTATATCAGTAGTTATAAGAGTTTAAGAAACAAATAAGATTATCCAAATGACTTTTTTGAAATTAATGTTATAAAATATAATAAATATTATAAATAGCTCCTGAAAAAGAAAATTAATTAACTGAAATCATGCCAAGCGATGGAAGCATAAGAATTCCAGAAAAATATTAGTATTAAATTAGGAAATAAATGGTTTAACCTAAAGTATTATAGAATATTTCAGGTGAGCATTAATAATGACCCATATTAGAAAATTAATCATATCATCTTTTGAATATTTCTAAAAATTCAAATTCTATTTATATTTATTTCAAAATTGGGTCTTGTTACTTCAATATACATATATTGAAATTATATTGTTGGTTTTAAAAGATATTTTGATTGATTTTTTTATTCTATTAACTGGTTTTAAAGGTGTTTATTGAATTATTTTCCATTATCATCTAGAATAAAATACATATAATGATTACTTTTATTTTTATTTTAGGACATTTTGAAGCACATTCTATAATACTAACACCACCAGGACCCCACCGATGTGATCAATAAGGCTGTACGTTCTACTCCAAGACCACCTCAAATAGTTTATGTGCTAGTGACTATCACAGACAATCCACACACACAAAATGAGTGGAAATATTCTATAAACAAAATTCTAACAAACCATTATACCCCTAAAAATAATCATTCAACTAACACACTAAAATAAATCTAGTTGTATAAAGGTAAATGAATGAATATAAAATCATTTCATTCTCACGAATCAAGTATTATAAAATTAAAGAATATAAATATTATCCAAAATTGAATAAAATTGGATAGCAATATAAAATATTGGGTGTTAAACATAAATCAAAGCAGGTTATTTAATGAACAATGCTAAGTATATTGTTTTCACTAAAACCCCATATTTTATGACTGCTATGATATGAATCAAAATATTATTTGTTAACAATTCTGAAATTAATTCAAAAAATTATACCTACATATGGGTGAGTATAAAAATACCAAATAGATTATTTTAGCTATTAAGGACTAATAAATTTGGACTCATGTAGTTACAAATATAATGTAATCAAATAATAATATATAGTGATTTTGGTTCCAACTACTCGTGGAAACATAAATGGTTCACATACAAGTAGTATCCATATTTCTTCAAGTCCCCCTCCCAGTACTCTAGAAGCTACTTACAAAGGATGGGGGTCTAAGGTATTTTCATTGGGTGACTACACCCCTATATTATAGTAAAACATATAAAAAATAATATACCAATATCCATAATTAAAAAAATAGAGTTTATGGAATCCATAAATCATAAAATTATATATTAAATCTATGAGGAATAATATGGTGATTTTCGTACATGGTCAAACCATCTTAAAAGGACTCATCACCCATCAGGCTAATAACATGAGAAAAAAAATAAAAGAATAAATAAAAATGATGCTTCATTTTTATCCCTAGACCTCACCACATCTATCAATAAAATACATCTATGATTTCTAAATAAATGATCTAATATTCTTAATATTACCAATGAAAACCAATGAATAGTTATTTCTTATATGCTTCCCATGTTCCATGCCCATCCAATAAGGGGTTGAGTACAACTCGGTGGGGATCCACCAAAGGGGACTCATACTTATGTTGTAAACAATTGTATGAACAAGTGATATAATTTTCTGAATAATAAAATATAGTGTGAAATAGAAAATAAATAAACACTTTAGATCCACATGTTTAGAGGAAATAGATGGGATCCACAATACCTTGTTCATTTAGTTTTAAATATTAAGTATTAATTAAAATAGAATCAAAATCTATATAGTAGTTGGTGTAAGCATCGATTCATTATATGTAACACTAGGAAATCCAAAATTTATAGAATCTAATTCAAAGTAATCCCCTTAAAAGTCAATAATATATTCAAGGGGAATAGATCCACTCATGATAATACTATGTAATCTCTTTGGGGAGAGTAATACCCTAATTTGTAATCAAATATGTTCAATCCATGGGTAATAACACCCAACCAATTATTGTCATAGAGTGGAATAATTCACACCTCAAAAATTGAAAAAAATGAAAATTCTAGAGAATTTACCATGGAATTCCATATATTTTTTAGGATTGAATACTCAGTAACAACCTAGACATTACCCATATTCACAAATTCTATAACCCAATATATCAACCCTGAATTCCATATAGAAACCCAAATTCCTAGGCAGTCTTATAGGAACTCATTCATTATGATTCAAGGGAAGTTAAACTCTCACATAATATCTCATGGAACACATATCATAACGATTGGACATCTTCAAGAAAAAATTACACATAACCAATTCCATACATTTATTTGGAAGATGAATAAGAATTACAATATCCATATCATACTCACACTATCGATACATGATTCAAATGTGACACCTAAAATATTCTATTCCAAATTACTCTAACATCTTACCTAGGTTGATCATATCAATGTTATACCCACAAGGGTCCCCTGGGTCAGATAATTATATGGAAAACATACATGAAACCCTAGGAAAACACACATCACTTAGTCTATTCCCATAAATCATAGGGAATGACATCCCTAAAAATCATAAAGTTCTCATTTCAAAATTATATACCTCATATGAAATTCACTACAAAAACCACTCTATATAGATGTAACAATGACATTCTCACATCCCAAATCAAGGATGGTATTCTCAACCAACCTAACATAAATATACATTGGGAATATCCACACATGTACTCATATCCCTGAAGGGTATGAACAATCACCCTTTTCACCAATATACTAGATGCTAGGATATAAGGAATCTAACATTTTTATATTGTCCTACCCAGGGCATCCATTCCCAAATCTATGCTCTCCTCCAAATAGAGGAATCATTGGATGACATACTAAGGGATAATATGTTTTTTCATTTTCATATAAAATCATTTAGGTTTTAAATATCTCAAAGAATAAATTTTATAGTCATTTCCCCGACCATTAGTGGCCTTGTCTTTGATTCAAAGCTCTATGGTCCTTTGTGGCCCTTGAAAATAGAATACAACAACAATAAATAAATTTTAAATACACAATTCATTTAACTAAAATATTTATGGCCATCAATTTATATATGGCTCATTGCATCAAAATAAATAATATCAATTTACTATAGGGGTATGCTTAAAATACCAATTGCCTCATTCAAATTAATTTCCTATAATCACAGCTTGATGACTATCATAAATGCTCATACAATTCAAGGAGGACTTCACCCATCCAAATGAGGTCTTAACTCATGACACAACAATTCATATTTATTTATAAATGGTTAATAATTAATAATTCAAATTAATTTCCCATATTTTATATTTCATTCATAGTTTAATAAAAATTTAAATAATTCCTAAAAACTCACAAATAATCTACCACTTGCTAAAATGTAACATAGTGGGGTTTCATCTAGTCCTTTCATCCACATGTACATAGGTCACACAAAATACCTAACACTCATCATTGACAAATGATCAAATTAGTTTTATTTATTTAAGAACCTTATAAAATTACATTATTCAACATACCTCTTACCGAATGGTGTGAAACAACATTAGGTTATCTTCTCGAGACACCCTCTATTAAAAAGAGTGTCCTCAATAATATCAAATAATATCCACTAATAAAAATTCAAAATTTACACAAGAACCCAAACAAAATATCTTACAAATTGGAAGTTCAAAAGATAAAAAAATGGAAGAAAGTAGTTGAATTCCACTAAAAAATTCTATAAATACACCAAAAAGATCACCAAAATCTGTTTGGGGTTAATGGGGGAAATGGGGGGGATGAATCGGCTGGATAGCCCTCCCATGGTATATTATTTCACCCAAAACCCCCATTTTAACATTGGGTAACCTAATATTTTTCCCATTAAAAAAAAACGTAATTATCCTATATATCGTTAAACCACATGGGTCATGTAATGATGCCTCTTGTGGTAGGGGCCACCCACATTCCATTAAATATCTATAGCATGACAATGGGGTCATTTAACAACCCCCCAAGTAGAGGGCTTGACCAACGGTGGATCTCTATCATGGAATTTCCTATGACCCATTAACGGTTTGGAACATCCTCTATATAAAATCATGGGGTAAACACTGGGTTATATTATGATGGGACACATGATATGAAATTTTTCGAGTCTCCTGATATTTATTTGATGCCTAGATAAGTGACTATTAAGCTAACACTAACATTAAACCATGAATGGAAATCACATAGACATGTTTAAAATACATTTATTTCTATTAAAATTTATATTTGAAAAAATTAACCCCTTATAAAAATCAAAAATCAAATTCCTTATGTTTTCATAACTCAAATGGAGTGATCCATTATAAACATCCCATCATATAACTTCTCTTCCCTGAAAATCCCCAATCATTCCATTACCAATCTGATTTGTTAATTCAGGGCCAACATGTCATGTTCTACTCTGAAATGAAAACTAATATTATATCACACAACATCCAAAATGAGGTTCACTATTCATCCAAATATATCATCCAGCTCAACACCGTCACGAATTTCCATATGACACTCAACATTACTCTTCAATCAATGAGAAACTAGGGTTCCACTGATCAATTTGTCAATATAAATATGTTTCTCCTCAAAATAAGATTCATATAAATATGGATAATTTCAAGACACAATGCTCCCCATCCTCGGAATCACCTAATAAAACATAATTAATTTAATATGATGACCCACTCAGTGTAGTATTCATCTCAACACACCCAAGTACATCTGAATACATTGTCCAGTCCTCCTCTATCAAACCTTTCGAAAAAACACTCAACTAAAACCACCATTGTCCCAACTTATCATCTAATATTGATGCATGATTCATTTAAGGAAAAATTTTGTTTTTTAACCATCTAATCTAAATTCTGAACATGTTTTTCAATGAAATTAACACCAGGATCCTCTACCAACAAAGCCCGCAACCATGATCTAATATAGAGAATCATTTCACAATCAATCCAAAAAAAAGGATCACATCCATGATTTCACATGTTTGATACATTTTCTTGGACTGCATATTATAATATAACTAAAATACAAATCTTTTATTCATTACCAACCCACATAAAATGAGATACATCTATACAATATCATCCTAAAGGCACTTAATTCATTTAATGGTAGTTTTCATCACAACCATTATATAAACCGAATTAAGATCAATTCTATATGGAAAAATGCATCCTTGATTTTTAAATGTAATGTGTAAACATGGATAATACCATCATAGTGACCCACCAATGTGAAACACCAATTGATAAACATTCACAAATCAATACAAAGTTCATTCCTTAATACACCAAAATTCACATAAATATTGAGCTTCTAACCCTCCAAACTAATGCTTCCCTCATATTCTCTAATAGCACTCATTTACATAAATCATAATACGTAAGAATATTTTAAGTTTTTCACTCCACAAAAGATGATATTATCAATACATTCAACTAATAACATGATCCCATCAAGGTTTTCATTATAATTACATTAGAAACACTATTCATTTCCATTAAAACCTTACGATACCAAAACCAATAGAAACCCTTCCAAACCATTCATCAATATCCTAGAAATATATTGATGTTGAACCATTATTCAAATGAAATAGTTCATAATGATTGAATAATACATCAATATCATCCAAAAAAATAAGAATACAATATCATTCCACTGATTCATAAAACACAGATCTCACTCCAATGTTCTACAAATAATCTATTCTTGGATTTAAATTATTGGAATCAACTATTTTTCATATAATTTCAAACCATTAAAATATAAAGAACCATTATTGAACCTACTTAAAATTGAATCATTTCTCTAATTCCAAGGTTTATGTCATGATCTCCGACCAATTATCTCCGTGTTCAAAAAAATTAGAATGGTATACCATTTCTCTGATAATACTAGATCTGAAAATCTAGGGTAATGATATTCTATCCAGTCCCTAATTATTCAAAAAACACTAGCTGGTGGAATTTTACTAATCCTACCCTATGAAACTTATATTTGACATCAATATAACCTTATGTTTTTATATTACAAAAACATGAGGTATATCCATCCATATAAAACATACCCATTATCACATAACATTCAGAGATCATATATCCAAATGAATCCACCTATACATCTCATGCACTAATTCACTCACATACATAGGTAACCCTTCTTTTGGGCTACCCTTATATATCTCGAAACTCAACTCAACCATAATACCAATCTCACTAATATCCAGTGTTCTGTCACATGGGATCTATTCATTCACACAAGGATTATAAACTATATATACCATATGTCACAACTCATGGGGAATGATCAATACTCCCAAATAAAATTTAAATTGGAAACTCACACTCTATGTCCCTGACTGTGGGGTTATCATATAATCCTTATATCAGGTATTACATGTCATGTCACCTAGCTACATGGACATTAATCTTCACAGGGAATCAACATAATAGAAAAACCCACTGTGAATCATGATCTCATACACACATATATTTATAATCAAATTATTATTGGAATATATTTTTTAGTATCCCATGTTATATGGTCATATTAAGTTGAATTCAACTATAAAGATATATGGGAAAATATCATACACGTTGTTTTTAACATTATAAGTAAAATGACCAAATTTTCAATTCAAAATTAATATCATAATCACTCAAAAGGTGTCCAAAAATTATTAATCAAATTCTTATTTTGACCAATAAAGGGTCAAAATGCATCCCAAATATGAGTGAATTTATAGTATTTATCAAGGAAAATCAAACCATATGACCCAAATGACCTGCCATGACAGGAAATATATAATTGTTCATCGGAGTAGAACTACACCAACAATTTATATAGAAAATCACAATATTATTAACTATTAACATTTTAAATAGATGAATGATCGTATTTAGTGATATCAATCACACAGTTTCGTACATGTCATGGGAGTACTACATGGAAACTTTAGGCAACGACATCAGAATTTTTCCAATAATCAATGATACAAAAACCTTATAAATCAAAAATAAATAACCTATGTGTGTCACCATAGGTAAAATCATCTAAAATTAAAATAATAAACTAAGAATTGAAATCATATATCCCATGTAACCTATAATTTACATCGTAAAATGGGATTGTGCTACACTAGTCCAAGGTTCACCACAAACTATGACACATCCATATTCTTTGTCTTTTGTATTCCATGTAGATAGAAAAATGAAAAAGGTTCCAATGAATCCACATTTTGATATTCAACCATCCCCTGATGACCAAACTAGTTCCTAGAGAGGAAGTAACCACATGAACTTGGGTATGCCTCCTTGTATGTTAGAGGCTTCCATCCATCATAGAGGGTCAAGGGTGTTAGATTTTGGAGATTATACCATCATAAAAAAAATAGTGTAAATTAATATGAAATCATCCATCATATATAAATAGAGTATTAAAAACCAATAAATCATAACATTTACAATAAAAGAATTTGGAATAATATTATTCCATATTCATATCATCATTGAAAATGGATCACCCATCATGATGATTGTATAAACAATATAAATAAAACAAAAAATATATTTTGGCTCTATTAAAATCCCCTAGCCCCACATAATCCATATCCTTCTTCTATCAAAGCTATCCATTTAATCTATCCAATTGAGGGCCTCTATACTAACATAACATGTAGACATTGACGTATGATCTAATACACAATTTCCATGGCCTCCTGAGTAGGGAGTGATTTCAAATCAGTAAGTACCCACCAAAAAGACCACTTATATAAATTTTAATATATTTTATGGGAATTTTATATTAATAATAATGTAAATAAATAGAATTTAGAAGCATAAAAATAGACATCATTGATCCTCAATTTCTACAAATACTCTTAGGATTGAATATATATTCTTTTCTCAGTGCAAGAGTGTCATTGGTTTTAATATTAGGCTCCATATCCACTAGTAGATGGTACTATTACTATTTCATGGATGGTAATCCTATAAATTTCAATAGAAATATGAATAGATCCTTGAATGAACAAAAATGAAATCCAATATTTTCCCATGGGGAATAGTTCCCCACTAGGTAATCTCATATAATCTCTCAAGGGTGAATATTTCATCACTTGGTAATCCCATATAATCTATCCAGGGGAATAGCACCCATCCTAGTAATCTCATTTAATATTTACAAGAGCAATAACACCACACCCTATGATATCAATGAGGAGAATATCTCCCAACTTATAAATATATATAAAATGGATATAGGAGAATTTCATAAGTAATTATATATATAATATAATGTTGGATGTAATGTATCCACCTAAAAATTATATATAGTCTTAAACATCAAATCTTAAGATGTCTATCAGCTCTCCTATATCTTTGACCACTAATTCATTTCTAATATCCAGTTAATTCATTCACAAATAATTGAGGGCATTTCATGTATTCTATAATATAACATATACCACATCTTGAAACTATAGTTCATCATCCCAAACCCATCTCATATAAAAAATTATGTAATAAACACTTCATGACCCCTCCTTAACAAAAATTCCATGTCAGAGTCACATTATCAATTTATACATTAAGGTGACACCTTTAATTATATGTTCCAATTACTAAATGCACCCTATATCGGGTTAATATATCACTAGGGAAGCCACTGAGATCCTCTAGGTCACATCATAATATGAAGACCCTATATGTGTACCTCGATCAAGAACTCATTGTAGAGACCCGAAGCCTGACTTACATGGACATTACATTACTTTTGCGGAATACTTAGTACATAACAAAAACACACACACAAGGATCGTAATAGTTTAGTACCTTTGGAAACTCGGAACGTAATCTTCTAAACCTGGTGAAAGATCTTCAATATCTCCCATAAAGATCTTCCCTTTTTTTTTACCTAAAACCTTTCTTTATATCCTGGGGAAAAGAAAACATAAAAGGGTGAGCTCAAATGCTCAGTAAGGGTAAACAAAAGAAAAATCAATCACATCGTATTCATAAGAACATAACATTTTGGAAATCTTAACCTGCAAAAGAGAGTATAATTTCATAACATGGGATAAATCATAGTAGTGAAATGAAATCCCAATAATCATAACATAAAACATTAATCTTTGTGGCATACACACATAATCATAGAGAATCATTTCTTGTTAGTCAAGACTCATTGCCAAGACTATCTTAGTGGACAAAGTCCCTTTCTGAATCGAGTAACCCTCGTTTCAGTCCTGTTTCACTGAACCGGTATAACCTACCGTTCCAGCCCTGTCTATCTCATGAGATATGAAATCATTACCCAATGCATTGGAGGGAGATATAGGTCCCACCCATCTTATAATGAATCCTTTCTTATGTGTGCCACATAATCATAAAACATACATCATCGCATAACACATGTAACAAAAATGGGATTCTTGAAACATCATGACATCATAAATCAATTCATATAAGATAAAGGAATTCATAAACATAATTCAATCACAACATGATCAAATCAATGTAATAATAGGGATAAAAACAGAACCCTTTATTATCTTAGATGGAAAATAATTTTGATAAAACACTTGAACTCCATTCTTGAGGAAAATATCCTTTCTTCTTCAAAAACATTTTTCCTTTCATAACATGTCATACAACTTTAAAATAAAAGAAGTTGATTAAAAATAAACTTGAAAAATTGTAAAGGAAGATTTTTGGAAACAATGTTTTAAAAATCCATTCATGCCGTATAAGTTAAAAAAAACATTCTTCGTACTTTTGTCGGAAAAGTCAAAAAGTACCTCGTACGAAAAACGACAAAAGATTCCTTTCATACATATTACTAAAAACTCACCGAAGGGTAAAAATGGATTTAAACAATTGTAGGTAGATGGAAATAATATTACATATTTATGAAACATGGATGTGGATGATAAAATACACCCCAGTAAATACTTACGAATAAACAACCTCGGATAAAAATGAGATTGTGATATTTCCCTTACCTTAGGTCCGATTTTCTTCGTAAGTGTCTGAACCTCCTGTATAATGATTTAAATAATGTCATTTACTTATTACAGAATCATATTCATTGTTATGATATCATATATGGTTCACTTATGACATTATATTACTCGTTCTTTTGTAAATTCCATGTTAAAGAAGCGTTTTGGGTAAAATCGTTTCATTTATCGTAGGTGTTCTGACTTGTTTTTCTTGACATTATTATTACTTATATCATGATTTACTTACTTCCAGAATATAAAATATGATTTATATATCATATATATTCAGTATATATATATATATATAATAGATAGATAAATGAAATGAAAAACACCGTTCATGGAGACGGTAGTCCGTACGTACGCATGAACGCTGTTTTCCTTTGCTTATTGTCTTGAATGGAAGTAAGTAGATGACATATATATATATATATACATAAATCCAGTATCTTTATAATGTCATATATTTCATTATTATTTCTTATATATACTTTATAATCATTCTTTAATGGTTAACATGGAGAATGAATCTCATCGCGTCGTGGAGACGGTAGTCCGTACGTACGCACGAGCGATGATATCATTTCCATAAATATTGAATTGAATTGGAGTGGATTTTACAATATATCAGAATCAATATGATTTTGTAATAACTATTTATAGTTATTCATTACACCATTATACCCATCCATGTAAGGTGGTGGTGGAAAATAGATTACACCACGGCGTGGAGACGGTATTCCGTACGTACGCACGCGCGGTGATTTCTTTTTCCGTAGGATGGATAGATGGTGAAATAGGGTTGTTTCATACTTATAATAACATATCAGTATGTGAGTGATACTTATGTTATTACTTCATAATGAAACAACCTAAGAAGAAGAAGTGGAAGAAGAAATAAAGATGAAAGAATTGGTAACGGTAATTACCTCTTCTTTGAAGCGCCTTTTGGAGACCTGCCCTTAGGGAACTAAAATTGGTCTTTGAGGAAGACCAGAACCTCTAGGATGTTTCTAGGGAAGTGAAGAAGAGATTTTGGCAGAGGTTGGCCGAGCTTGAGTTCTCAAATTGGTGTGAGGAGGAGGGGGAGGAGGTGTCCTTTTATAAGGGAGGAGAGGGGCACCTTAGGAATATCTCAAAATATTATTTTATATTAAAGTCAAAATCGGTTTATAATGGTTCCAAAGGGTCTTATTTCGAAGCTAAAGTGGGGATGGGTCGAAATCCTATCAACCAATAAGATTTAGACAAGTTTAGGGTATTATTTTAACCTTATCAATTAGAATTATCTCTAAGTTAAATAATTTAACTTTTACCGTGTCTTTTTGTTTTCTTTCACTATATGTTTAATACACTTACTATAACATGAAAAACGAACCCAAAATTGTTTATTATTAATATATATATCCTTATCTAAGTCATTTGGCCGAACCTTATATTTTTAGGAATAAAATAACAATTAATAATATAATATTTGATTTAAAAACTATTTTGTGTCAATTTTGACACTATTTGATATATGATTTTTGTGAAAGTCATAACAGAATTATATGTTCGAACCAAGTTGATTAAATCAACACTAATATATCATAGTAACCTATACAATTAGTGGAATTCATAAAAAGTCTCAAATTATATTTAGTTTGGTGTTTATAACATCAATTATGTCAATATTTCATTAATAAGATTACTGCATCATCTTTGTGTCATAAATAAATTAACTTATTTGATGTCTAAAAATTACAAATAAAATACCATTATGTGTGAAATCGTTTTAGCTTTCTAATTAATATATATAGTCTAATTTATCTTATGTATAACCCTATATTAAAAATGTTTTAGTAAATAAACATTGATTTTAACTCTTTTAACTCTTCTTTGAATTAAATAATAATAAATGTCCTAATATAATCCAAGTGGGCCTAAATGATAATATTTTACACTTAAGGTTGTTTTTGGTCGAGATACACTTGTCCAATAGAATTAGGACATGTGTTAGGGTAATATTAATATCATTCTTACCCTTAATTACCCTATTTACTTTTAACCGTGGTAAATAAAAGTAAAAAGTTACTATTCACCAAAAATTATTTTCATCTCATTGAACCACATTTTACTTACTGACATCAACTGTGTCTCTCGGATTTTTGAAATTCCATTCACAGAAGAGGTAAAATTAAGTTTTATGAAAAATTCAGTTTTTTAACTACCACTTAGTAGTTTCACTATTCATCAAAAAAATGAAGGTTTTCAGAAAAATGCCAAAATTTCATCCTAAGCTATATTTCATATTCCGAATTCAAAAATGAAGTCTATTTTACCAAATTCATAACATAGAAGTTGCATTAATTAATTTTATAATTAAATCCCGCTGTTAAAACAAATAGCGTGTTTTTAAGAAACAATATCTATCAAAAGATTGACACTTGTTTATGTCTGGTTTAAATGTGCAATTACATCCGATGACCAAAATTGTATTAAATTGTAAAAATATATTCTAAATATACTTTAAAACTACTCCAATTAATAATTTATCACTATTAATTATTTCGATTAAAAAAGTTGTTTTTTAATTATAATTTAGTAATTTTCACTATTCATCAGAATATGAAAGTTATCTGAAATGTACAAAAATTTCACCTTAGGCTAAATTCGATACTCCGAATCCAAAAATGAAATCCATTTTGAAAAATAAAATTTACAAAATTTCAAAAAGTGGTTATTACTATTCATAACGGCTAGTTTTAATAACATTTTAATAGTGTATCGCTATTTAGTGAACCTCGTTATTACGTACTACACACGCTATCGAGGAAGGTCGCGATTGCGTGTAATGCAAGGAAAGTTAAGGATGCGTGTTGTGCAAGATCCTTTTCGTGTAGCGTACAACACAAGACATTAGTGAAATAAAAAGAATATTTTTCATAAAATCTCGGGCTGTTACATTCTACCCCCCTTAAAATGAATTTCGCCCTCGAAATTTGTCGGGGTTATAAATGGTTTACTATTCGAAAGTTTCTTTAATAGAATACCACATCGTAAAAAGGAATACCAAAACCAATCTTTAAAAACAAAAGTATGAAACCTAACGGTTACCCAAATAAACTAATCACTGGGTTTCCACATAGGTGAAAATATGGATATGGAAGAAAAATCTAACCATCATGTTCTGATGGAGAGTGGTAGAGAACATGGCTATGGAAAATCCAGTAATCACAAAGCCATAAATTTGTGACGATCTAAGGTACCGTCTGATTCATCAGATATAAGATCACTAGGACAACATTTTTGGTTTTCAAGATCGTTTCCCTAAAGTTAAAGAATTTGAATTATAATAAATAGTTACTTTATGTTGGTACAACCTCATTGTTGTTAGTTCCTTTAACAATTTCAACTTCATCTCTTAAATAAATGAAGTTGAATTTGTTATTTGTGAAGTGTTAGCAGATCATGTGATAGAATGACGGGTCATTCCATCTGTCTCAAACAAAAGGATAGCAAAAATTATATACATAAGTCGATCTATAGTGAGATTAATCATATATTGTTCCTAAAATGGACTTATACTTCATATATCATATGGCTTAATATCATAAAACTAGTTTCTACTAAACAGGGACATCCTGTAGGCCAGTGGTAGGCGATAAAGGCCAGTCGCACTTCGGTTGTGGGTTCGATTCCTACGACCTTGTCCGACGCGATTGGCTGTCGCCCGTCCTGCAGGTTGTCCTTTTTCTAAAACTATATTACTATAACATCCCATAAATAATATCGAAAAAACTTCTATCCTTAAACAATACTAACTTATTCCCAACATAATCCATTCCAATCTTTAGTCCTATCCATAATACTACAGTCCATTCTCATAACATAGTGAAAATGATTACCAGAGATTTAATACCATCGTTGATCCCCATATATCATAAGATATATCTTGTTGGACACATTCCAAACATTCAAAGGCCTTAATCTTGTACTCTCTTGAATACCCATTGATCCTTAGTAAAAACGTGAATGTAGTTAAAAGTTAACACTTTCCACATACCAAAATCCTCAAAATTCTATATACTCAAACCATGATATCACTTAGTCCTTATATCAATCATGAGCTCATGAATACTATTAAACATTTCATTTTCTCATTTTCCCTTCATTATGCGCATAATATCTCAATCACTTTGAATACCACATTAGACCAATACATAAATATTCCAATATTCCATGATACAACATTATTTTGGAATCCCATTACATAAAAACTTAATCATTCCACCACATCGTTGTCATATTCAACATTGCCAATAGTGATCGCATGTGACTTCCCTTTGTCCTTTGCCTTAAGCGGTTGCTCATGTCGATCATCACTAACCCTTGGATTAGGGCATTTATTGGCATAATGTCCCATCTCCTTGCACTTGAAGCATTGAAGTGTTGGTTGTGCGTTCTCTGCAGTGTTTGCTTTATTCACTTCATTAGAATCCTTTTTTCCATTACTTCGACACTCAGCTGCTCGATGACCTTCTTTTCCACACTTAAAACATTTTCCAGTCCCTTTAAGACAATCTCCACCATGCTTCTTTCCACACTTTGTGCATAAGGAAACATTCATCTTCTTTTCACCATTATTCTGAGATTTCTCCTTGAACTCCATCTTTCGTTTCTTGTCAAAACCATGAGATGGATATGTAACACCAACTTCCATTTCTACCTTGATAGCACAACGCACAATTTCTTCATAGCTACTGAAGTCTCTTATAGCTAATGCCCTTCGAAGACTTGGTTTTAAGCCACTGAAAAATCGATCAACTTTACTTTCAGGTTGGATGATAATGCCAGATGCATACCTTGCAAGTCTTGTAAAATTCACTTCGTATATACCAACAGATTCATCATCCTTTTGCTTTAGTTCAAGAAACTCCTTCTCCATCTTCGTTCGAAGAATACGAGGGAAGTACTTACTGAAAAACAAGTTCTTGAACTCATCCCATTCCATGGAATCAATTTCATCTCTTTGCCTCGTATTCTTGATAAGATTCCACCATTGACTAGCTTCACCTTCCAAACGATATACTGCTAAGATGAATTTATCATGTTCAGAACATTGAAGAACTGAAAATATATTTTCAGTAGTACTAATCCATTGTTCAGCAACTAATGGATCAGTAGACCCACTGAAAGAAGGCGGACGCTGCCTCATGAAGGATTCAACAGAATGTTGCTCCTTCCTTTGCTCGTTTGGAAGTCCTGCATGATTCATAGCTTGAGAAAGTTGTGTGAGCATGGCTACAAGATTTTTCATTCCAGCTCCCATATCGTTTGGTTGCTCAGGGGGACAATCATTGCATTGTCCATTGCATTGATCAACATGGTTCCTTCGGGTTCCATCCATCGTCTAAAACCCCAAAAGAATAGTGTGAGAGGCAAAAATCATGCTAGGGAAAACAACATAATAAAGGGGTAGTACCCTCAATATCTAACATCTTAGGTTAAATTCTAAGATCGTTAGAGAAATTCTAGGACTATAACCTATACGTATACTTAACCTTAGAGACATCCCTAGACATACCTTAGAAATATCTCTAGGGATCTCACTAACGTTTTCGCATCCTAGTTTCCAAAGGTTGACTAAAACTTTCCTCTGATACCAACTGTAGAGACCCGAAGCCTGACTTACATGGACATTACATTACTTTTGCGGAATACTTAGTACATAACAAAAACACACACACAAGGATCGTAATAGTTTAGTGTCTTCGGAAACTCGGAACGTAATCTTCTAATCGTGGTGAAAGATCTTCAATATCTCCCATAAAGATCTTCCCTTTTTTTTACCTAAAACCTTTCTTTATATCCAGGGGAAAATAAAACATAAAAGGGTGAGCTCAAATGCTCAGTAAGGGTAAACAAAAGAAAAATCAATCACATCGTATTCATAAGAACATAACATTTTGGAAATCTTAACCTGCAAAAGAGAGTATAATTTCGTAACATGGGATAAATCATAGTAGTGAAATGAAATCCCAATAATCATAACATAAAACATTAATCATTGTGGCATACACACATAATCATATAGAATCATTTCTTTTTAGTCAAGACTCATTTCCAAGACTATCTTAGTGGACAAAGTCCCTTTCTGAATCGAGTAACCCTCATTTCAGTCCTGTTTCACTGAACCAGTATAACCTACCGTTCCAGCCCTGTCTATCTCATGAGATATGAAATCTTATCCAATGCATTGGAGGGAGATATAGGTCCCACCCATCTTATAATGAATCCTTTTTTATGTGTGCCACATAATCATAAAACATACATCATCCCATAAGACATGTAACAAAAATGGGATTCTTGAAACATCATGACATCATAAATCAATTCATATAAGATAAAGGAATTCATAAAAATAATTCCATCACAACATGATCAAATCAATGTAATAATAGGGATAAAAACAGAACCCTTTATTATCTTAGATGGAAAATAATTTTGATAAAACACTTGAACTCCATTCTTGAGGAAAATATCCTTTCTTCTTCAAAAACATTTTTCCTTTCATAACATGTCATAAAACTTTAAAATAAAAGAAGTTGATTAAAAATAAACTTGAAAACTTGTAAAGGAAGCTTTTTGGAAACAATGTTTTAAAAATCCATTCATGCCGTATAATTTAAAAAAAACATTCTTCGTACTTTTGTCGGAAAAGTCAAAAAGTACCTCGTACGAAAAACGACAAAAGATTCCTTTCATACATATTACTAAAAACTCACCGAAGGGTAAAAATGGATTTAAACAATTGTAGGTAGATGGAAATAATATTACATATTTATGAAACATGGATGTGGATGATAAAATACACCCCAGTAAATACTTACGAATAAACAACCTCAGATAAAAATGAGATTGTGATATTTCCCTTACCTTAGGTCCGATTTGCTTCGTAAGTGTCCGAACCTCCTATATAATGATTTAAATAATGTCATTTACTTATTAAAGAATCATATTCATTGTTATGATATCATATATGGTTCACTTATGACATTATATTACCCGTTCTTTTGTAAATTGCATGTTAAAGAAGTGTTTTGGGTAAAATCGTTTCATTTATCGTAGGTGTTATGACTTGTTGTTCTTGACATTATTATTACTTATATCATGATTTACTTAATTCCAGAATATAAAATATGATTTATATATCATATATATTCAGTATATATATATATATAATAGATAGATAAATGAAATGAAAAACATTGTTCATGGAGACGGTAGTCCGTACGTACGCATGAACGCTGTTTTCATTTCCTTATTGTCTTGAATGGAAGTAAGTAGATGACATACATATATATACATAAATACAGTAGCTTTATAATGTCATATATTTCATTATTATTTCTTATATATACTTTATAATCATTCTTTAATGGTTAACATGGAGAATGAATCTCATCGCGTCGTGGAGACGGTAGTCCGTACGTACGCACGAGCGATGATATCATTTCCATAAATATTGAATTGAATTGGAGTGGATTATACAATATATCAGAATCAATATGATGTTGTAATAACTATTTATAGTTATTCTTTACACCATTATACCCATCCATGTAAGGTGGTGGTGGAAAATAGATTACACCACGGCGTGGAGACGGTATTCCGTACGTACGCACGCGCGGTGATTTCTTTTTCCGTAGGATGGATAGATGGTGAAATAGGGTTGTTTCATACTTATAATAACATATCAGTATATGAGTGATACTGATGTTATTACTTCATAATGAAACAACCTAAGAAGAAGAAGTGGAAGAAGAAATAAAGATGAAAGAATTGGTAACGGTAATTACCTCTTCCTTGAAGCGCCTTTTGGAGACCTCCCCTTAGGGAACTAAAATTGGTCTTTGAGGAAGACCAGAACCTCTAGGATGTTTCTAGGGAAGTGAATAAGGGATTTTGGCAGAGGTTGGCCGAGCTTGAGTGCTCAAATTGGTGTGAGGAGGAGGGGGAGGAGGGGTCCTTTTATAAGGGAGGGGAGGGGCACCTTAGGAATATCTCAAAATATTATTTTATATTAAAGACAAAATCGGTTTATAATGGTTCCAAAGGGTCTTATTTCGTAGATAAAGTGGGTTTGGGTCGAAATCCTATCAACCAATAAGATTTATACAAGTTTAGGGTATTATTTTAACCTTATCAATTAGATTTAACTCTAAGTTAAATAATTTAACTTTTACCGTGTCTTTTTGTTTTCTTTCACTATATGGTTAATACACTTACTATAACATGCCAAACGAACCCCAAATTGTTTATTATTAATATATATATCCTTATCTAAGTCATTTGGCCGAACCTTAGATTTTTAGGAATAAAATAACAATTAATAATATAATATTTGATTTAAAAACTATTTTGTGTCAATTTTGACACTATTTGATATATGATTTTTGTGAAAGTCATAACAGAATTATATGTTCGAACCAAGTTGATTAAATCAACACTAATATATCATAGTAACCTAGAAAATTATTGGAATTTATAAAAAGTCTCAAATTATATTTAGTTTGGTGTTTATAACATCAATTATGTCAATATTTCATTAATAAGATTACTGCATCATCTTTGTGTCATAAATAAATTAACTTATTTGATGTCTAAAAATTACAAATAAAATACCATTATGTGTGAAATCTTTTTAGCTTTCTAATGAATATTTATAGTCTAATTTATCTTCTGTATAACCTTATATTAAAAATGTTTTAGTAAATAAACTTTGATTTTAACTCTTTTAACTCTTCTTTGAATTAAATAATAATAAATTTCCTAATCTAATCCAAGTGGGCCTAAATGATAATATTTTACACATAAGGTTGTTTTTGGTCGAGATACACTTGTCCAATAGAATTAGGACATGTGTTAGGGTAATATTAATATCATTCTTACCCTTAATTACCCTATTTACTTTTAACCGTGGTAAATAAAAGTAAAAAGTTACTATTCACCAAAAATTATTTTCATCTCATTGAACCACATTTTACTTACTGACATCAACCGTGTCTCTCGTATTTTTGAAATTCCTTTCACAGAAGCGGTAAAATTATGTTTTATGAAAAATTCAGTTTTTTAACTACCACTTAGTAGTTTCACTATTCATCAAAAAATGAAGGTTTTCAGAAAAATGCCAAAATTTCATCCTAAGCTATATTTCATATTCCAAATTCAAAAATGAAGTCTATTTTACCAAATTCATAACATAGAAGTTGCATTAATTAATTTTATAATTAAATCCCGCTGTTAAAACAAATAGCGTGTTTTTAAGAAACAATATCTATCAAAAGATTGACACTTGTTTATGTCTGGTTTAAATGTGCAATTACATCCAATGACCAACATTGTATTAAATTGTAAAAATATATTCTAAATATACTTTAAAACTACACCAATTAATAATTTATCACTATTAATTATTTCGATTAAAAAAGTTGTTTTTTAATTATAATTTAGTAATTTTCACTATTCATCAGAATATGAAAGTTATCCGAAATGTACAAAAATTTCACCTTAGGGTAAATTCGATACTCCGAATCCAAAAATGAAATCCATTTTGAAAAATAAAATTTAAAAAATTTCAAAAAGTGGTTATTAATATTCATAACGGCTAGTTTTAATAACATTTTAATAGTATATCGCTGTTTAGTAAAACTCGTTATTGCGTACTACACACGCTATCGAGGAAGGTCGCGATTGCGTGTAATGCAAGGAAAGTCAAGGATGCGTGTTGTGCAAGATCCTTTTCATGTAGCGTACAACACAAGACATTAGTGAAATAAAAAGAATATTTTTCATAAAATCTCGGGCTGTTACACTCATCACATGGGATATTCCCATAACTGAAATGGAATAATATCCCTCAATATATTTATTCTTAAATTTTGGCCTCACATGATTCATATGATAATCCTTACAAACACCACTCTATTATTATATAATAATGTCCATCTAATATTCCAATTTACTAGTCAGATCTCTCACCCGGCCTAATGTACATTTACCTGTGGATTATAAAATAGGAACTCACATCCTGGTTGGGGAGGAATGTTCACCCTTTTCATAGACCAAGTCGAACAATAAATATAATACATATCGTGGATTCATCAAATATCACTCAGACCATCCATTAAAAAATGAATTATCTATTATATAGGGATCCATTAGAGAAACCAATACTACAAGCTATTGTAATCACTGATTTATTTATTAATAACATTATAGTTCACTAATAAAATAATTTATTGTATGCCATTTTAATTATAAAAAGAATAATTTACATAATTGTTTTTGTTAGTGATGGGAAGAATGATTAATTGAAATTTTAATAATAGTAAATATACTATAATTTTATGTAAATGAACAAAATTATAAAAATTTAATATGAATTCCTGATAAATATATCCTCATAGGACATTGAATACATATGGAGTGATTTTTTTGTAAAAAATAATTAATTATGGTGAAATAGAGCTCCATGTTCTTGGATTTAGATGTTATGGTTCTGAATCTATTTCACAACTTGAATCCCATTAATGATGTGAGTCATGTTCATGACGTGAAACTAGATTATGGAATTAATCCATTTTAGGATATGAATGTTTTAGTATTTTTCCCGTGTATGCATATTTTGATGTGATTTTGGATAGATAACAAAATGAAATAAGGGCCCAAACCATACCTCAACACTCACAACTAACATAATACTCATAATGGGACTTTTTTATAATTTAATAAACCTAATGTTATCCCCATGGGTTTTTATATATAGAAACCCATTCAACTACAGCCTAGAAGTATTCAAAATACTAAAACATAGGGCTAGAATCTATGTTATGTAGTGTCCTCACAAGTCATTCTCTCCACTTTTTTCATGTTTTATTTTCTTACATCATTTATATATACTCCATAATCACTAGGATTAGTGGGTAACCATTACCGTGTTCTAAATTAATGTATCAAAATGAAAAAATCCTTTTCATTTTATTTCATTATTCAAATCCTTTTATTTGTGTTTCTGTTATTCATAAATAAATTTCCAATACATATTCGTTTTCATTTATCATGCACCTATATTAATGAATCTAAAAATTACTTTTGAGTTTTGAAATTTTTTACCCTAATAAGGAAATTGAATTATCACATTTTTGGAAATCGAATTTATCTTTTTTTATGGAAAACTCAAATTAAAAGCCCCATAAACTGGCTAACCAAGGGAAAATGGGGATGGTTGTAATGAGAAGAAGATACAATGATCATTAGATCCTCCTTATCTCAACTATGGCATCACACATGGAATAGTTAATTTAATTTATAAATGAAATTTTACATAAATCCTAAAAGAATCAAAATCCTAAAACTACATCATAAAACATAATTCAGAAAAACAAATATATTATTATCTCCCATGTTCTCTAAACTCCTTCAATTTCCCAATCTTTTTATCCCACTTTTAAAAAGTCAATAAAATAATTTTATTTTATTTCAAAACCTATATAAACTAAATCACCATCTCATGGGTTCAAACACAAAGTATCCATTTACATTATTTTAAAGAATTAATTATCAATAGTTTATAGTTTTATATTTTTTATTTTAATTAGACCCTTAGGGAAATAATTATGCCCTCATAAGCTTTTCAGAAATAGGGCAATTGTAGGGGATATTTTAACGTTAGTTTTTGGTTTTTAAATTATAAATTATAATTTTTTTTATCTTATTCAATTTATATTGGTTATTTTGATTCCAAAATTTTAGATTAAAATCTTTAATGCACTCACAAAATAGGGAATGATCTCATCTATCTGAATCTCGATTTTGAAGTATGGCCAATGTGAAAAGTCACTATGCACATCGAGATAGGGGAGATCCTCCGAGTTGAGGGAGATCATTAATGAGATATAGGGATACATATTCTTATATATTATGGGAGGAAATATAATAGAGGACGACAACAAATCATTATAGCACCTCCCATTTAAGAAACTCATATCAATATAAAACCATCCATCGTCAATTTCATCTTGAACGGAGTGAAATTCTCCGGACCATATATTGAACATCTGATTGGTCAATATATTAAACATTACTAAGAGTTGTCACATAGTATCATTCAGGAATGTCTCAAGTGACATGTTAAGACATTACCTTTACTAATTTTCATTATGGGATCAATATCGTGAATGGATTTAGAGTCTTCTAGAATATACCATCACCACATGGGATGATATGGGAAGAAAAATCCTCACTACATTCTTCTTAACATATAATTCAACATACATATATGTAAAAATTTGAAACCATAGTCAGTTTGAAGATTAATATCTCTTCATTTCATGGTAATGATACAATGTAAGGACTTGAAAATTCCCTCATCATGATATAGATCTATAGATATTAATCCAAATTGTTTATATTTATTTTCATAGGAAAAATGGTCAATTGTAGGTATTGAAGATATAGGATTACAAATGAATAAATAACCTAAGTAAAATTACATTCTAATAGATGAAATGAAAGTCAATTGATTCATATGTCAAGGTGAATGGGTACAATAAAGATACATCCCCATGATTAAGAACAATAATGACTTGATGTAAGTGCAAATGGAATCCATCACATGAAAAATGGATTCAACGACGGGTCTGTAGAACCCCCAAATTATGTATGAGCAGGAATAAAAATATGTTGAATGTAAAAGAAAAAATCAATTTGGGGGTTAGTGGTCATAACAAAAATTATGTTTAGGGTACTAGTTACTAATGTCGGGATAATAGAATTAATCAATAGAAGTCCCCACACTAACCAACCAAGTCTATAAATTGGAAGAAACCCAAGACATATTCATGACCATTAATGAGGTGGTAATAAAATAAATAAAATAATGGTTATTGATCCAGTAGTCCACATTGAAAAATATATAGAATCAAATAATGAAAATCATTTAAAAACTATGCGAGATAAAAATATGATTATTTCATTGATTCCACTAATGTGTTCCCATATGAATAATTGAAATTCATTACTCTGAGGCGTGAAAATGTCACTCATGATAATCCCCATAGAAATAATGTACAAGAAGAATAACTAGAAGATTAAAAAGAAGAGATGGAAAAACATCAAATGATTAAGTAAAAGATAAACCAGCAAAATTCAAGTTGATGATACCTTTTCCGGATTGACTCAAATAAGTGGCTGGTTCTATTCTAAAAGGAATATTTTTAGAACACTTAAATAATTACATATTTATATTCCTTTCCCAAAATCCCTTGTAATCATTTAAAACATATAAATTTTTTTGATTGAATTAGTGAACTGAAAGAAGATGTTGAAGAGAATAGGAACCATTCCTCTCACATTAGAATGTTCGGTGGTGGTATCAAAGGAACTTCTGAGGAATAGCCAAAAACCATGTCATTTTTAGAATAATTAATTTATTAGAGATGCAAAATTTTTTGAAGGGCTTATATTTCTTATGCATAACTATAAATATTTTATGATACACCACATTTGAATGTCTGGACCTGGGGGCCTAATAACTAAAAGAGTTTCACTTCAATAGAATGATTCAATAGTTACGTTCCCCCTACAGATCATAGATTATATTATGGTTAATGTAGATAAATTATACTTCCAAAAAGACTTCTTTGTGTTAGATATCGATGTGGGGCAGACACTGCTCATTATTGGTCCACCAATTTTATACACACAGTTTGTTCTTATTTATGTAAAATGAAAATATCATTGTATGATAGTTTTATGTGTAAATGTATTTTTCAATATCAACAATGAAATGATGAATTGTGATGTGAGAGATGATAATTATTTTGGACAATATAAAATTCCTGATGTTGAAGATATCCCTAATTTTGAAGAAGTACAGGAAGTATCCATTGTTATGAAAGTGGGTAATAAAAATAAAAGTAATGATAAAAATTGAATAAAAAGATTAATATTGTTGATACATATGGAATGATTTACTCCACCATGAGTGAGAACAACCAATATATATCGATGGTGCATGTCCTTCTATTAAGTTTTTTTAATTAAGAAAAAAGTGGTGGATAGGCTTGCTTGAAATTATTCATGTACAACCATCAAGAAGAGATAAGATATTTCAAATATGGGGAAAGGGACCTACCAGCATGGATAAGTTACAACTGAGATAATTTTTGGACACAACTACATAAAATATTTTTTGTCATCCATATCCTGAGATGTATTTGAAGGCATTATGTTTGATCCAACAATGTTAAATAGAAGTTCATAAAAGAGTAGATTCACGTTATTTAGATTTTTTCATTATTTAATTTATATTATATAGGTTCACATTCAATTTCAAAAAAATATTCAAATTTTATTAATTATCTGTTATTACTTAACCTATTTATTATTTAATTTTCATGACAATCAGGACCCTGTAATGTAAAAAGATGTAAGAAGCACAAGAGGAAGTTGTATGACCAATATACTTCATGAACCCCATTCAATTCACAAAATCAAGTAAATATTTTTCATGAAACGCATTCACAAATTGAATCCATATAAGAAAAATATAAAATTTATAACATTGATGTATCATTTAAAGGGGCCCAACAATTTCAATTCAAATTTTTTCTATTGTATTCCCTGCAGATAATTCCATTAAATCTTTAACTGCCAATTAGATTCCCAAAATTCATTCCTTCTTTAATCAACTATAATAATATATATAAACATCATTGTTAACATTACATGCATTGATTTCAATATATCATTTTCAAAAATATAAGAATGATAAAAATTGGAAAAATAATTAGCATATATAATCATGTGTTTTTGGATTTTAAAAATCATGATATAGAGGAGATTGTTAATTATTGTAAATTAAATTTATCTAAGAATTGGAAAAACCATAGTTTATTATATATTCACTAATTGATTTAATTCTTCATAATAATGTCCTTGATTTGTCTTATATACCATAAGTCACATTCTTGTCACATCCTATCAATCTAATATTTCCCATTATTTATTTAATAGATTTCATATGATACATATAAATTTTTTCTTCATGATCATTCATGGAATCATCCATTCTATGAATAAAGAGAATCGCTATTTATATGATTGGGGCATCTTATATTTAACAATTAATCCTTATAAAAACCATACATTAGTCATTTTAATCTTATAGAATCCATGAACATCCTTATCAGAAAATTATCCAACATACAAGCCTGTTTAATCCATTCCTACATTCCCGTAAATATATTACATTATATTTCAAAGAATATGTGTTTGGAAGATACTATTCATGGGGGTGGGTATGTACTTAATTTTTAGGTATATGATGGTTTTTTTTCTTCTGACTAGGTGAGATACCAACACATAATTCCTTATACATTATTCTAATTCACCTCTATTGTTAAATAAAAAATAAATAAATTATGTTGTGTCTTAGGAGGATAAAATATCATCATTTACAAATGGACGATTTTTTTGGAAATATATTGTATGGTGGTATTTGTGACAATTTTCTTCAAAATATATTTCAAAAATAGTTAAAATAAAAAAAAGAGAAATCAAGTGTTGATGATACATTAATCGCACTTAAATATTTCATTATCCCACATTACAATTATGGGAGGAAGTTAGAGATTACGTCTATAAAGGAAATTTTTATTGAGAATATATTTTGATATCTTTCATTATGTTTTTGATTTTACCCCCATTTTGAGCATTAGTTTTTACATCATTTACCCATCAAAGCTAAATCCCTAGATTTGTTGTATCCTAAATAGCGAAGAACATCGGAATGATTATGATTTATTTCTTAACATGATGGATATGGATAATATATTTCAAACCTATTATAAGTTAAATTTTGTTGAGGTATGTGCATAACTCGATTTAAATTTGTGCCTTAATGATGAGAAGAAAAATTTTATGTGAGATAAATTTAAAATTTATTTCACTTTTGAAATGATCTAAAAAATATAAAATGATGAATGAAAATGATATGTTATTTCATAGGAGAAAATAAAAATACATAATTGAATTGTTTATTTGAAAATGTGGTGTTCATGTAACACCTTTAGATTTTATGAATTTATTTTTTTTCCAAATAAATTATATTTTATTTATATATTGTGCTACACCAAACTCAGATTTAATAATGTTCTATATGAAACACGTGGTAATCATGGGTTATAAACTGTACTGAGTTATAAAAAAACCAGGATATTTTACTAATATTTCTCAAATATAACCATTATAAAATATCCATTAAGGCTATAGGTATGAAAATTAATAAATACAATTTCTATAATTTTTATTTTATTTATATAAACAAAAATTTTTTATAAAAAATAAAAAAAACTGGTAACATATTTATTTTTTTTTGAAAATTATATAGTCGAAAACTGAATTTTATTCATTTTTATGAATAAAAATATAATTGATTTGGTAAAAATAAAAAAAATAGATTGATTGAACTTTTTTATAGAATTATGTCCTAATTATATTAGTGTGATGTTTTTAGTTTTTTCTCAAACAATTTATTTTTTAATGAAACAAGAAAAATAAAAAATTTTAATTGAAAATCACATTTTCATATATTTAATTTATAAAGCTAGATTGTATTTTAAATTTATTTTAATGTTACATTTTTTCAATTATAAATAAATTGATCCAATTTATAACATTTAAATAAATTTTATAATTAAAATTTATTTAAAAATGTTATAAATTATTGAATATTTCACTTTAAAAATATTCTTTCTCGTTTTGAGAGTGGGATTAATTGTAAATTTATATTTTCAAATTCCATTAATTGAATTTGGGAAAATGTATTCTATATTTTTAATGTGAATAAATTATATTATCTTATATGGTGGTAATAATTTTTCTCTAAAATGACAATTGAATACAGTAAAAATAAATTACCGTTGTTAAGGTAAAAATGTGTTTAAAGGGAGAAAACTAATAAGAGATGGGTAATGGTGAAACATAAAAATATAAAAAATATTTTCTAGACATATTTTGATAATTATGCCTCTAAGGATCTATTATATACCATTTGGGACAATTTCAATATATGAAAAATGATGGAGCAGTCAATTCTTATCCAAAATCCAAAGTATGTCCCCTTGCCAACATATAAAAGTTCACCTCTTTCCTCTCATATTCACACCCTAAAAAAATTTATTCCTATAATACCATCCAAAATAACATCCCAAATTCCCTACCCTAGAAATAGATTCATTATTTTGGTAAAACCTCATTCTAGGGGGGGGATTAGTTTAATCCTACTCATGATACCAGAGGAAGAGGTAACGTTCATCAATGAGAATTTATATTTTATTTCTTCCTCCACCCCTTAAATTTTTATTTAACCATTATTATATGATAACCATATTATATTACATAATAGTAGTTTTTTTATGTTAGGTTAATGTCCTACATCCATATACACTTCCATCAAAGGGGATACAAAATCATAGTTCATGTGTACAGAGGACTACCGCCTCGCCAATCGATGTAATTAATTTTTTCATTGTAACTTCTCAAGGATAGTTATAATGATGGATTTTATTATTTATATATGCTATTTATAAAGTTATATTAAATATGGACCTATTATATAATAAATTTCTTTATAATCTTCATTTTTTGGGAATATGATAACGTCTCTCATTTGTACGATGGACTTATAACTCACAAAGAGATGTGATTTGATCACACGTTATGTGGATGGAATTATGGACATATGTAATCAAAATATATTATATATATTTCATATATATTATTCATTAATTATATAATATCATTTATATAATAACCCCCTCCCTAAAAAGATACCACAATTCGGGGAGAGAGATTGTGAGTTCCCAAGACTCGCCTTCAATAGACCCTCAATTGGCGACTTTCACCGAGGGTATAATAAACATGCATATGGGATGATTTTCTGTATACAAGAAACCTGAAGAAGATATATATTATAAAGATACAAAATAGATACCTCATTATAAATATATATAAATTAAATACCATGTGAAAAAATTCCATTACATACAGTACTAAAACAGCTGAAAGGAAACTACATGTACCAAAAAGGTAATGATGCAGTAACCATGATGTCCAAATAACTCCTAAAAATCCACACACTTGTACTTTCCTACCATATATCCAAAAATATTCAAACAAAACTAGAAAATTAGTTTATAAATATATTGGGTGAGCATGAAAGTATTCTCGGTAAGATCCTCCCAGGGTCCTCTTGTTCAGAGGATATTTAAAGAATACCAATGCATGGTGAACATCAGTGAAACTAAATTGTCACCTAAATAGGAATATTATTTTTTGATCCTCACTATATATCTCTCTCTCGATGTATATCATAAAATAGATAACATAATATAATAATAAAACTTAAAGGGTACTCACTCAATCTTCCACACTACTTTTCCACCCTACCCCAACATCAAACATAAAGAGCCATCTCCTTCAAAAATTAGTCCAACCTCAAGAAACTTGGAAAATAATTCACAACATACCCTTGGTAAATAATGTAAGTACATAATAACAAAAAAATATCAATATATAGTATCCGACATGATTTTGGGAGCCAGCTATCATGAACAAGGTCATGGTTCCATCCATCCAGAGACCTGATCTAGCTCATGGCATGGCCTGAAAGGCTATACTGATCCACATGGTCTATCAACTAGTTCTTGTGAACAAAATAATCTTTTATGGGAATGATTTAACCCTTTATAATTAACCAAAAATAACTAAAATTAATAAGAAAACATGTCATAATTTATAACAAAAATTCATAAGATCAGATAATGACACTACAACATGAGTATAGCATTTACCATTTACAAATGAAATGAAAATGATATAAATTTTATAGTAACAAACTATACAATAAACCCTACCTGTAACATGGTGTAAACTCCCCTATTCCACCCCAAAAAACACCTTCCATAATGGGGAACCACTGGAAACTAGATCAAACATCACCACTATAAAACAACATTCATTTACCAAGATCAAATGTTATATGGTCTAAACACACCCGAGGGTGTATGTACGGTGTGAGGGAATATTCCTAGTAGGGACAAAAAAAATCATTCAATGATTTTATAACCAAAATTTTCATTCTTTTCTAAAAAAATGAAAGGATGAAGTTTTAAATAAAATATCCTTTCAAATTAAAATTAAATTAAATGTATTAATAATATGAAAGATAAAAGTAAAATGAGAACCACTAGAGATACCTAAGGTAATAGTTTTTTAATAATCCTATGATATTCTTACTATTTTTTATCTTAACATATACTAGGCACAACCACCCTATGAAAATCACCATTCCTTGTCACATGTATGTATTGTTAGTGATGTAAAAATAATATTATTTGGGAGACTAGGCCTCAGCCCTACCGACTCACCTAACATATTGGATGTATTCTACCGATCATGGTACCATGGATTCCCTCATTCAAAATTTCATTCCCTTTGTCACATTAACCTCCCCTCAATCAAAAACACTTTCAAATATTGGAAGAAAATATGAAAACAACAATTTTGATAGGGAAAATCATTATTGAACCCTTATGAACACAAAAACCCTTTCAAAAAAATGTTTGCACCACCCCTAAAATTTATAGAACCAATTTAGAAAGCTAATATCCCTTCTCTATACCATATAAACGTTAATCAAATTATAAAAAAAATTAATGCATGGGACCACCAACTTCATTCCTGGATTCTTTCTGAAACAGGTTTGAAATCATAACTAAACCAAGGAGGAACCTATAAAAGCTGGAAAACACCATGTACATCATCATTTCACCCAAATGGAACCAAGGAGGAAACTAGGAGGAACCTACATTCTGGTAGGGGTATAATAAGAATTTCATGCATTTAATGACCTGTATGGCCACACAGTTTTATTATACAGTATTTGAGATTGTCTTCTAACTGTACATCACCTCTATCAAAATGGAAATGAGGCCACATTGTTTCTTGGTGGGGGTTCATTATAGTGTACCTATAAATGTACCTCAAAATACCCACCTTCCTAGGGGTACATTTATCCCGAGTACTGTAGCAGGGTACTGTAGTAGCACTGTAGTAGTACTATAGCAGCGGCAGACTGTAGCAACGGTAGCACTGTAGCGGCGGAGGGACTGTAGAAGCATACTGTAGCAGTGGCGGTACTGTAGCTGGTACTCTAGCTATGCAGGTACTGTAGTAGTACTGTTCACTGAGGGGTCCTTCGGGCCAAAAAATGTGCTTTATAGCCCTGTATGCAGGCCACTTGCCCTTGGGCCTTCGGGCTATGTAATGGGCCACCCTCTACCCAGTCTAAATAGGCCTTTTATTTAATAATAAATTGAGACTTCGGCCCCAACCTTTAAAAAAATAAGGATATCCCTTAGATAATGTTAAAAAAATAAGATATAATATACCAATAAACCCATGAATTTTATAACTCTCCCTACTATGAAAACCTTCCTGCCATAAAATGTTAAATCAAAGACTAATCAGAGAAAATGTGTGGATACTCCACATCCAACGATGCCATATTCTACCTTGTCTCATTCTAATCATTTCCAAAAGAAAAAAGAAAATGAACTAATGAAATGTGTTTCCCCCTCTTAAATTTCTATTGGAAATACAAAACTCACACACATCACATGAACTAAAAAAATATCAATTTCTAGATCCATTTCCTCCCAATTCAATAACTTAGATGTGTACGAATTATACCTATCCAATTTTAAGACATGGAACCTGTCATGGATCGATATTAATAAGGATATAAATGATAACCTCTATTTCACATTACCAATTCTCTTGGTAAAGTCAAAAGGTCTGAAAAATTATAGGGTTACATTTCCCTTCATACCGAGATGAGAGTTAACCAATTGACTATTCCCTTTAAAATCACATTATCACCCACTAAGTATTCCAAGGCTCGACACTGATGAATATAATAAGACATATGGGGAATTTTGGTTGTCAAAAATTGTTTCCTAGTCATTTTAACTTTATATGATGTCCAATAGACTATGTTCATTCCAAAAATTAGGTATCACCATAAATTTCCTCAAATGGAGCATTTCATATTGATTATTGGAAACTATTACTATCTAAAACTCCACTAATTCAATATAGTTGTCCCATGAACCAAAAAAATATAACACACATGACCAAAGCATTTCATTCACAATATTGTTCTCCGACTATGTCTAACCATTCATTAGGGGATGTTGTGCAATACTATGTCTTATCAAGCATGCCATCCCCTTTTAACGGCCTTCCGAGAATTGGGTTGTAAAAAAGTGGTACCAGTCTAATATTATTTTTGGTAGAACACCATGGAGCCTCGCTATTTCTCACACATACAATCATCCAAACACATCCACCTTGCTTGGTTCCATTATCAATATTAAATGGGATAATTTTTTGAGATGGTCAATAACAACCCTTTTGGAATTCCATCCCCATGGTGTACAAGGAAACCCAATGATGAATTTCAGGGATACCTCATACCACATCAACATAGGAATGGCCAGTGGATGGAGAAATCTACAGGTTCATTTGTTCTTGGTGTTAACTTACTGAACAATATTTCAAATGTATATGATGTCAGATATATCTCACCTCATACCTGGCCACCAAAACTAATGATGCATGTGATAAAACATCATAGCTACACTACAAAAAATAGGTCTTAGCCATGGTTTATTATCAGTGGTTCATAAAATCATCACTTAATAAACCTTATTTTAAAAAATTAATATGTTTTTGTGGTTGCATTAATTGACTACTATACTTTTTTACTTTAATACTTAGGGGTGATTTTAAAAAACTACTACTAAATAAATTAATGAACTGTCATTTCCACATATACTCACTTCTCTCGAATCCCCCAACTCCTGAACAAACTAAACCCCCCAACATTCAATACCCCCATCATATCATTGATCCTACATCACCCCTTCCCCCATACTTCACCACTCCACTTGATTCCCCTCACTGCTCATTTCCCCCTTATTGTCCCTCATTGTCCCTCACCACCCCTATCCACCCTCCTCGAGCCACCCCCCCCCCTCTCGCACCCCCTCACCCTACCCTGATCACCCCCTCCCACATCAACCCATAAACCCCTTCTCTCTATCACCCCTCACACCCTTCACCACCCTCACCTTCTATAAGGACCAATTTATCCCCCCAATTGATTCATCTCTATCATAATATGTTATTGATCATTTTTTCAACAATTTAATGGTTTAATCTTTAAGGTATTTTTTTCATTCATGTTCAATGTATGTATATTTTTTTTAGAATTCATAATACCTGCAAATTATGTTTCTTTATCTCTCTATGTGGAATATCAATGGGTGTCATTGGATTCATTATATCGGGTAATTGGTTTAACATACTTTCTCAGATCCATAACCATGACTAATTATATTACTTTAATTATGTTTTGTTTACTTTTAAATTATTTTTAATAGTGGGGATGAAATTGTGATAGTAATAAAATTAGTATTCTTTGATTTAATGTGTTAAATTATGTTTTTTCCATACAAATATACTAAAAAATATAAATTATTTTTTCACCAAATATTAATGATTAAATTTATTTTTTTATGAAAAAATAGGTTTTTTATGATAAATGATTTTAATGCTATTCAAAATATTTATTTTCTTGTTTTTTATTGTTGGTTTCCCAAATATCATGATATGATCTTACCAATACCATTGTAGTGAGTTTTTTTAAGATCGTGATTTGTTATAGGTTTTTTATTAATTTTTTTCCTTATGAGGTGTTATTAAGAATATGTTGGATTAATATAATTGTTAAGAGGTTTCTATAGATGTAACGAATTATTTTATGAAAGCTATAAGAATTTAAGTATTTTTATTAATATCTAGATTATTTTGAAAATTATTATGGATTTTTTAATGGGTGATTATTAATTTCATTGAAACAGTGGATGGTTTTTAAAAAAATTCAAATACCTCACATATATTTATGATTATAGACATAATATGAGAGAGAATCATCTCCCACGCATAAATTGAACTAAAATATGTAAACATTTTCAGTAATAAAATATATCACAATATAAAAATAGTTCTTACTGTAAATTTTTAGCAACGGTTTTAAAAACCACTATTAAATAAATCATATATTAAAAAACATATAATATAGCAGAGGTTTCATTAAACAATCATTATATTGTTATCAACGTGACTTTGATTATATTATTGATACATTGGGTTTTATTCTTGATTTTTAAATGAACTTAATTTACAAATATTATATATTATATTTGAATAACGAAAAATTGTCCTTTATAGATTAAAAGAGACTATGTCACACGATATTATAGTGTCAATTCTTGTTTTGAGATTAAAAAAGTCACGATTTTCATAATTCTCAAAGACAATGCTAGTGATAGAGAAAAACATGTATATGAAATATAAAATCAAAATTGAGAATATGAAAAGTAGAAAATTTAGATATCATTTAATGTATAATTGAATCATTTTACTGTTGAAATTGGGGTTTGTTGAATCAAGACCCTACCCTACTAAATGTTGAAGTTGGGTGATCATTAATTATGATTGTACATATATTAATAACCATTTTTATCATTATATATGAATATATATGGAGAGAAATTACAATCCAATACTTATATATAAAATATCGATTAATTTACAACAAAACACCTTACAATATGGCATGTGTTTAGATGAATTTTTACATTATGGAATTCTAGACCGATCTATTGATAGTAAAAATAAACATTATGTGTACTGATTGAAATTTCAAAAAATATTGGAATATATGTGATTTATATGGGAATATGATATTGAAATATTATATTTATGTATATTTTTGTTGGGTTTGTAATTGTGAATTAATTTTTTCGGAAAATTAAAACAATTAAAATATTGTCAAAGAAACACAATGTGACATTGAGGAGGAGAACTCAGTTTGTAATTAATTAAATAAAATATTTCTTTTTGTAAAATACATTGTGAAAAAAATTAGATCAACATACACTTCAGTTTATACCGATCTTGTTAATCTTTGTCAGTACTTCTGTGGACAAAAATTGATTTTTATGTATTAGTTGAAGGCAAAAAAGGTAAACTGTATGAAGGGTTTTCCATGTATTCAATGTTCTCTTTCCAAATTATGTTTTATAATATAAATTATCTCTATGGAATTACTAGAGAAGAAATATCCATGATTTTTTAAGTTTCGTCATGATGCATTATGTGAGGATAATATCCCTACAGCATTCAATGTGATGAAAACAACATTAACAAACATGGAAGTGATTATAGAAAGATTCGTGTATTCCCTAACAACAGTGTTATGTACTAGGGAGAAGAGTTTGATAATGAAGAATTCATAATATAACATAAAATTATATGGACGTAAATTAACAACATTGAGAGTATATATCAATGATAACATGTGAATAAAAAGATGATGAAAACTCCTGTAATGATATTTCAATACATTCCTCTAAAAAACATGAAAATATTATTCATTTCATCTAAGAGTACGTATGTCATGAAGTCGAAATATCAGGATTGTAATCATGTCTTAAAAAGAAATTGAAAATAATCAACATCATAGAATTTGTTGAATTTTCTATCTCAATATTTTTCATTGGATCCTAGGAATATATGTTTGGGATTAGTTATTAATTTTTTAACCCTTTGGTACATTTTTGTACTAATTTTAATATTTTTCTAGTTTTTACCCTATAATCTACCTCCATGGATGTGTGTGAAGAACAATTATTCCATTATTTCAATGAATACTCCTAGAAATAAAATTCTCCAAAATTAATTTTAGGTATAACTTTAACCATAAATCATGTAATTTTGAGAATTATGGGATAACGGTGAGGAAACACATGGTTATTTAATGAGACAACTATTCAATTTTTTTCATGCATTGATATGGAATATTGTTGAATTTTTTGGACTATGAAATTTATTTGTTTGGGAAAATAATATTGTTGGGGGTATTGTATTTAATGATTTTTATTTTGAACCTCAATAATTACCTCAAAGAAGAAAATTGTTTGTTATGTTTCATCGTCTATTTATTCATGTTTCTCATAAATTCTTGAATGAAAATACATGATTCATTCAATATATTGACATGATAAATTCAAAAAATGTTGTATTTGGTTCAAGACACATTTGAAAATTATTTAATGTCACTAATTAATTTGGAAAATTTCATTAATTTAATGGAGGGGTAAAATTATATGAGGTATATTATTAGAAGCCACTAGAACAAAGAAATTGATTAAAAATAGTCTATTATTCAAACATTCTTATTGGGGTCTTAATTTAATATGTCCAAAAGCTGATATAATTCATATTGATAATAATTTCAGTGATAATGTAATTTTTAAAATTTCATAATGAGTATGGTAAATAAAAAAACAACAATAATGCTCATAAGGATTTGGATTCTAGGAATATAAATCATGGATTGCAAAAAAATGAGAATAGAAAGTATCCTTCTTCTATTATTAAAATGAAAATTTATGAGAAAGACATTTTACTTTTCAATTTAAATAATGTAAAACATATAGCCAGAAATTCATGTATCATATCAAGGAGCATAGAATTAAAAAATGAAAAGATACAAAGATTAAAAAGTCATGACTCATATATTTTTATGGAGCAGTTGTTTCCATCAGAAATGTGTAATACGATTCCTAAAAACGTAATTGTTTTTCATGTTGATTTGTGTACCCTTTTCAGAGAGCTTTGTAGAAAAACAGAAGAGCAAACTAATCATGAAAAAATTCATGAATGAATTTTTTTTACACTTATTTATTTAGAGATTTTATTTCCACTTTCATTATTCATAATAATGTTTTATATAACTATTCAACTGGTTAAAGAAGCTAAACATGGTAGACCAATACAAAATCAATGGATTTATCAAATTTAGAGGTACATTGATATAATTTTTTTCCATGGTGAATTTTATTTTATAAAATCATTACATAGTGATTTTTTAATATGTTTCTTATTTTTTCATCAGGTACATTATTCATTTGAAATCATGTTTTAGTAATAAAGCTCAACCAAAAAGATTTATTATTGAAGGTTACCTTGCTGAAGAGTGAATGAACTTCTATTCTAAGTATATTAATGGGACTGAGACTAGATTAAACCATGATGGACATACATAAAAAATATCCCCAAAATCTCATTTGGAAAAATAGTCTTGGGTATTTCAAACTATTGGTGGACCAATTGGAAAGGGGTCAAATTTTACACTTGCTGACTTTGAGTTCAACAATAATATATATATATATATATATGACACTACATAGTCTTAGTTAAAATCCATTTGTTAAGGATTTGAGAATACAAAAAAATGGAAACTAAGGGGTTAAGCTAGAAATGATATGGAATTAAAAAAATTGGACAATAAAAAGGTTTTCTAATGGTTAACCCAATATGTATGTCTATACTCATATTCATATTATTGAAGTGTATTTATTTTGGATATGTTAAAAGTAACAACATGTTTTCCTGTCGAGATAATGAATGATAAGATTCATACTAAAGTATCCTTTGATTTAATTTTTTGTCTCAAATTCCTCTAAGGAAGGTGAGGAGGTTCTATGCCAACAATATTCATGGCCTCGTGTTTCCTACTATTTATTGTTATGAATAGTTTTAAACTCAATATAGTGGTGAATTTACACTTATAGAGGTGGGATAAAATGGAATGTAAATGATATAATTCAATTAAACTATCATGGGATGTTTTATGTTTTCTTATTATAATGAAACTGGGTAAACATTGATATGGGTGTAATGAAAGATTTGTTACATTTTACTAATGTCAACTTCTCTCATGTGATTCATACTGATCAGCATGTAGATAATGATCCAATCATCTTGTCTTTTAAGAATTAATATTTTTTTATGTGGATGAAGAAATACATAAAGGTTATAGTTTTATTGTACACATAAAATAAATATAGTTATATGATATGTGCGATTATGATTGTTTTTTTGTGATAGTGAACCTTATCAAACAAAAAACATAGAATAGTTCTTTTCCTCATAGTATTGAAACTGATGATTTTACAAGATAGGGTGAAAATTAAGGACATGTTGTAATGGAGGTTGATAACAATGATGATTATGAAGATGATGTTAATTGTACTTATACATTTGTAATGAAAATATAATACAATTTCATGGCTGATATTGACAAGGAGTTATGTTCATGATCTTTATGATTCTCATGTTCGAGGTTGGGAGGATTCTAATAAGGATTTATAGTTCATGGGTCGTGGATATGAGCAAATTGCTAGATCTTACACGGTATAGGGAAAGCCCTTGGGGGTTTCAACAGAACCTCTTGGAGGACATGAGAGGCAAGACGGTGCGAGTTTCATGGGGCCCTTATACCCAAACACCCTCAGTTCCAAAAGGATGGTCCCTTGGTGAAGGAAATTGGCCCAAAGAAGAAGGCAGGTATGGGGGTGTCCCTAGGTAAGCAGAGGCCCCCCAAAGAAGCCATGGCGATAACATTGGGGAACCGTTTTGATGGTTTTGAAGTTGATGAACCTCCATCAGCTCAAGAGGAAGATTCTTCAGATGATGACAGCTTTAGCCAACTTTAACTCGATTCCATGGACCACTTTCAAGGGAAAGGTCCTCAAACCATTAGATGGAAGAAAGGGGAAAAGGTAGTAGAGACCTAGGAGAATGTATTGTGGTTTGGGGGAAAAACAAAAGTGACTCAAAGATTACTCCCACTTTCCAAAACCATTGGAGACTAGATCGGACAAGAAGGGTAGAAATACGGAAAGTACAACTCTAAAAAAGGGGGAATGTGAAAAGTATGGGGAATGTTTGAAACTTATCCTGCACTACATGGAAGAAATTATTGAACAAGAGGTACGAACCAATGTATCATAGGAGGAGATTAAAAGGATTTATGAATGAAGGCTGCTAGTGGATGCCAATGAGGAGAAAGAAGTGTTGTTAGATAAACAAGATCGAATCCTAGCCCTGGGATTCAATTAGAGTAAAATAAACTTACAGTAATTCATTCACATAATGGAACGGATAATCACTCACTTTGAAGAGCTTATCAGAGAGGATCCAGACACCCAGGTTAGCACGCTACACTGGGAACTTTTTAGAATAGCTAAGTCAAGTAATATTAGTTTTCTGTTTAATATTTTTTTGAGTTCTTTTATCACATAGTGGTGCTTGGTTTTGAACTTCAGTTTCTCCATTTCTCTTAAAAATGGCTTAATAATAAAAAATTTTAAATTTGGATGGATAATATAAGACAATTTTTTATTGATAAGTATTCCATTCATTTATACATAGTTCAATTACTACTATTTTTTTGTAAAAATATACTATATTATAATTTTTTTATATATTACATATTTTATCCATTGGAATTTTAGGATTGAAAAAAACAAAAACAAAATTAGGAACCTAGTTTATCAACATCTTGGAGCATTCAACCACTACCGTAACATTTTGTGGATCCTAGGGATTTAATTGTACCTGAGACTACTACTAAGCCATCCATTCCCCGAAATATCATTACTAGACCACCTCCTGATTCAAATCTAGAAATGAAGATGTTATTCACTCCTCCATCTATGGTATATTAGAAATTTTACATTATTAGTATGTACATAATTTTACAAAAAAAATATTTTATTAGTTTTTTTAAACATTTTTCAAACAGATAAATACCACCATATATGGGATACCAATATGAACATGACAGATTTATGAGACCTAAATGGCTTCAATATTATCATTTCATTGATGAGTTCAGGGTGCCTACTAGTGATGTTGTTGGAATATATGGTAATATTATTAGGATTCATTTTTTCAAAGAGGTGATCATTCCTATTAATTATAAAGAGTGGAGGCATATCCCTACAAATTGTAAAAATGAAGTATTTGATACTCAAGTAAAGGTCATATTAATTTAATTCTCCATGATAATTAATTTTAAATAAATTAGTATAAATATTTAATATATATATAAATTTTATGTTCTTTATTTCTATATTTTTTCATTTTGATGTCTTTAACTCCATTTCATTACAACAGACTTCAAAAAATTCATGAAATATATAGAGATATTTAAACGGATATTATGGAATGAGTTTAATGAAACTTCTCTGAGCCCATGACTGATGTATGTAAAAGATCCTGAAGGAATTTCTCATTATAAATGGATGCCCTTTATCAATATCGATAGAGATTCTTCTCTTGAGTAAATTCCATGTTTTACAGTATCTTAATAACCTAAACACAATAAAATTATAATTTTTATTAAGGTGGCTATTTTTTCCAATTTATCTAAAAAAGTAATCTGAATTGTGAGAGGAATTTTGTGATGTCATAATCATTGAAATGGGATTATATATCCCTAAAATCATAGGATAATGACTGTATCTTGTAATTTAAAATGTAGGAACCGAGACATGTCATTGTGAGTTATGATTTTCCTGAGATGGCTGTAATTGTGTTTTTAGTGATTTAAAACACTAAAACATGCATGTAATAGTTAATTCCATATATAACAACCTCGTATCTATTAGAAATCATGTGAAAAAAATCATTGAGTCATTTTTTACATGTTCATGGAAACAAAACGTCATTCTGATCTAATGTATGGTCTGAATGAAATGATAAATAGTTCTTAAATGCACAAAAGACATTAAAAACCTTTGTTAGGGGTTAAATATAGAAAAAAATGTGCTATTTTCCTAAAATAAGATGAAAATTAATGTATATTTAATTTTCAAATATATGAATTGATGGAATGTAATTTTGAATTATGGTTTTCTCGGGATGGCTATAAACACATTTTAGGATTATTATACCACAAAAACCAGTGTGGAATTCTAAAAACCATATAAATGACCTCAAAATGATGTCAAATCATGGTAAAACAACCAATTTGTTTTTTTACATTTATTGGTAGACAACCCATCAATCTGACATGTAGTGGGGTCGAAATGACTTCATAAACACTTCATAATTTTACAAATTCATTTAAATAAATGTGTTCGGTGGTCAAAACTAAGAAAAAGAAGTCAGATTACTCTGAAATAAAAAGACATTGAAAATATTATTAATTTTTAAATTTAGAAATTGGAATTATGTTATTCTGAATTATGTTATTTTTTTATGATTATAAACACAATTGTTGTCTTTAAAAACAAGAAATCATGCATAGAATGACCAAAACCATAGAAAATGACCAAAAATTGATGAGGAATAATTGAAAAAAACAATTGATTTAATTATAAAATATAGGAAATTATTTGATATCAAGGTAATTAAAAAAATTTATTAAGTAATTCTCCAGCCCATCGCATTGCAATTTTAAAGATTATTAGAATATTTACTAATCCATTTTTAGTTTCATGTGTTGAATCATATCATAAAATGGTAAGTATATGTTATGATATGGTTTTTCATTTTATATTGTTAATCTTATATTAAAATGTATTATCTTTGATATACAAAATAACAATTTCTATGTGAAATATTCTAAAAATATTATGTGTGTTTTATATTTGAAATTTCAAATTCTTAAATGTATTGGATTTCATGGTTAGTAAAAAACTCCATGAGTTTGCAGTATTTTTTCCATTATAATTCCTGGCATTCATTATAAGGTAGTTGTGATGGTTCATTGATTACGAGGAATGTAAGCATTTTCTTCGTTATTCAACTGTAAATCTGATTTATTATGTTTAGTTATAATTTCTTTTTTTTAGTTTATAAGATGACATGGTCGGTATAAATTGATGAAATGGTGTGGAATTAGAATGATGTAGTACATATCATCATGTGTATGAATATTGGTAATTATTCTTGATAGAGATAATTTAAATTTACATATTGATTATTGAGGTATTGTTTAACTGATGTGTGGGTTAACTGAGACTGCGGTTATGGTGACTTTTAATGTTTTTGTAATTGACTATGGATGTTTGACACATATATGATAGGTTTATCATAAATTTATTTTTTAGTTTATTTCATATCAATTTTTTATATTTAGATATTTTATTAAATATTTTACAAAAATAATTTTTTGCGGTTCTTATTATCTTTCTCAATGTAAATTAATTAAAATATGTTTCAGTAGTTTTTACATGTAACCATCACTAAAAAACCATTTCCAATATGTTCATGATCAATTAGTTTCATTTTATATAATTTCCCACTTGGTATTGAATTAAAAACAACTTTTCCTAAATTAAAATTACAACTCTACTATATTCTCCAAAAATGAAACCTAACAAAACATCCAAAAATTTAAAAAACATAAGGTAAATGGAATGAGACCATGATATGTGTGGAAATTTTTTAAACTGGCACTAATTCCTTTTTTGTTGTGCAGTCCTAGGATGAATGGCCCAATGAAACTGATAGCTATCCAACATCAACACATTTATAATATAAAACCACACCACAAATAAACCGTTGAAAAAATGATCTCACTCATGGGACAAAAACCACTTTATGGGTATCACCCCACCATTTTGATGTTTCATAGACCAAATGAAAATATCATCTCTCAACTTCTCTTATTGAATAATCTCTTGGATGGAGGGTTTCCCCAAATCATTGGCCATGAACATGACTCCACATTTATATTTAGTTTCTAGGTTCATATTGGAAAAGAGATCCATTACAGTCCAATAATCACTACACTCTTTCAGTGCCCATACATGAAAATTTCTTATTAGTGGTCTACTACCACATTATCATTTCATGGGGTATAGATGAATTCAAAGTCAAATCCCTAAGGGTACTCATCCCAACATCATTGTATTAGATTCAGAACCATCATTGAGAAAATATAGGACATGCTATTGTGATCCAAGGAGACTATAAACTTCTCCCCCAAAGAGATAATGATGCCATGTATTTATAGAATGCCTCACTAATTCCAATTCCATATTCTGGTTCAGAAAATTGTTTTCATGTCTTCATAGATGGATAGAGAAACACAACACAAATTTCTCATCCTGCATCAGTAAAAACCCAATACCTATACATGAAATGTCACAATAGATAATGTATCCCTTTTCGGGTTCTGTAAATATCCAAAAATTGGATGTGTTCATACACCACGTAACCTTCTAAACATATTTCGAGGATCCATGCATTATCTGAACCTTACCCGTTTCTGAGTATTCATGGTGTTGTGTGTAGATCATTGAGATAAATCCTTGAAAATCATCTTGTAGTATTCTTTCAGGACTAAAAAACCCTGAATCACAAAAAAAATAGTTCCTCTACTGAATTCACCAATATAATCATCTCTGGGTCCATAAAAAACCACATTCTGAAATCCCTGGCCAAAAAAACATTACCTTATTAATCTAAAGGATATTACTGGTGAGAATATAACAAATATGGTGATAAATAATAGATCCCAACATTATCCTTATGTTATTTCTATTCTATAACCTAGTGCCAAAGTAGAGTATGATATCATCCCAAAAGACTAAAATGGAATCTAAGTGTTGATGGAATACCATTTTCATAAGAGCCATGAAAACATCAGGATAATTCTTCAACCCAAAATAGAATGTGAAAATTTTCATAGTTTTCATACATACTCCAAAAATATATCATAGGAATATATTCCCCTTTGACGTTTACCTGATGAAAATTGTCTCATAAGTTGATATTAGTGAAACACCTATCCCCCAAAGAAAAATAAAAAGGTCATAAACATGGGTAAAGGGGTATTTATTCTTGATTGATACATTATTTAGATTCTGATAATCGATACACAATCGATGAGATGCATCGTCCATCTTAGTAAACTGGACTGGGGAGGCCCATAGTGAGGTTATTGGTAGAATAAATCCACTAGATTCCTTGTTTTCTGACTAAATATTTAATTCCCTAAACTATGTGGGGCCCATATGATCGGTGGTTAGATATATTGGTTGTGTCTTTAATGCCAAATCAATGTTAAACTCAACATCCCTCTCTAGAAAAAATCCCATGAAATCATCTATAATCACCTCTGTGAACTCATCAACCAAAAGAGGTAATCCATTATAAGTATGTTAATCATAATCCTTCAACATTAATGATGACATCAGAAAAAAAATCATAGTATATATGTAACGGAAGGATACACCCTGATTGAGTATCACATTAACCATTAAAAATAAAGTTTTTTCCATCAGGTTTTACAATTATAACTCACTATCAATAGAAATCAATGTTTTTAATCAAATATCACACTCTAATACTTACTAAGGATCATGTTGAAGAGATCCATTTAAAAAACCCAAAAAAAAACTCATTCCAAATTCACCGCTGACAGAGTGAGAGTAGAAGATAGACACTTGATAGCTTATTCTCCATTCTTTCCAACTGTTGTATCCAACTACATTGCATATTTCAATTTCACTGTTATAAATTTTAACAATTCGAAGCTATATGAAGAAATGAAAGAGTTTGAAGCACACATAACATATAATGTGATAGATGTGGATGATGAAATAGTAATGGTTCCTTCAATTTTCTTGGGCCTTATATCTAATTACACCAGCACATGATCTATAGAATTAAGTTCATTCATCTCCACTAAATCGTTTCGTTAATTGTTGAACTGTGGTTCTACCTTCATTTGAATTATCCAAGAAGATCCATCATTACCCCCATGTACAATAAACTATGAACCCTGAGCCTTTAATGAAATAGAATGACATTATAATTCCATGTGTGCTATGGAACCTTCACCACTCTATGCCTTCTCATGACCATTACAAAAACATGGCAAATCATCTAATCTCCCACACTGATGAAAGGATTTAAGAGGAGTTGGACACACTACATGAACATTCCCCAACCTTCTACATAGGAAGCATATAACTGACTAACAACCTAAAGTAACATATGATGGAGGTTATGAATGATGGCCTAAGATTATACCTCCCTTCTTCTCATACACACCTCATATCCACTTCAATTTACATAGACCACCACTTCCCTGACCCACTACTACAACAACCTGAGAGAAACCCCACATACTACCATGATCTATCTCCACCATCAAGGCCCAGATATCAATATCTGAATACACATTCAGCTTATAAAATTAGACCTAAATCGAATGTTAGGACAGAACACTATTTCAAAATGATGAGCCTTTAACTACTCATTAAATACCACCTCGAGTGTGAATCATAAAAAATGTGAAATACGGCTGGAATATTCTAACATTGTATGATCCCCATAATGAATATCCAAAAACTACAAGGATATGTGTGGGGAAATTGTATGAGGGAAATATTTCTCATTAAAGAAAACATTTATGTCCTTTCCCATCTTCTCATGCATCCCGGCCTGGACCACTGAGTCTCGCAGCCTATTACTAGTACCATCCAATGTCAATGAATAACACATAACATTGAAAACCATTTCATTGTCAGGAAACAAGATAATACTCTCATGTTTCTCAATAGGATCATCTACCACATGGGGATCCTTCCAACCCTAGATGGAAGTGTTTTTTTCAGGCAGAAATACATGTATTTTTCCTTTTTTGGTCCTGGATCAACATCCCTAGCAAGATCAGGACTAGATCCTGCTCCCTGATCCATTTCATGGATAGATTTAACCCCTAATTCCACTAATCATTGAACAATTTCTAAGGGAAAACTATATACATCCACTTTCTATGGATTCACTAGATGTTTATAGGAGGCATGACGTTACATCAATTAACAAAAACAAGGAAATCCTTCAACACAACATCATGGAATGATTTCCCAACAACAAAAAAGTTAAACACATTCACAAATCCAAACCAAAATCATGAAAAAAAAATTAAAAATCCAAACCAATATACCACCACTTGTTTTCCATTCATTTATTATAGAATGTACTTACCACATATCGGAAAATTCAATCAAATTCATGAACATCACATGTGGACTTATAGCCTATCACAATGTGTGTTATCCAAACACTCCACTCAAAAGAAACACCTTAATATTAGACAATCCAATATCTTATCCATCTATACTCTTCTCAAATAACAATTCCCAAAATAAGTAATAACCCTTCCCTTATTCCATTTTTCCCAAACTATGTCATAATTCCATCTAACCCAACAACGAACCCAACCTGTAGAATATCCTGATGGGTGTTCCAGATTCCCATTGGTCAGAAGAAAGTTCGTGGACAACGAGAATCCCATTTAATAATGATTTCACGTCTAATAATTGAAAATTATAAACCCACAAAAGCAATACATCACATAATAATCAATATCCAAAATGCATAATATTAAAAGATAACACATCAATATGACCCCATCATTTAAAAATTGTAACAAATTAAAAAATCCAAAAAATGGTTGGGGATCAAAACATACAACCAAGTCCACATGCAACAAGGTGGTCAACAACCCCATGGCACCTCCATGAACACCTACCAAAAAGGGGAACCACTAGAAATCATATCCACCATCAATGACACAGAAGGAATCCCCTTTACGAGGATCAAAAATAAAAAGGTATATATACACCCTAGGGTGTATGTAGGGTGTGATCCAATATACCTAGTAGGATACCACAAAAATAAATTCCATGAAATGTAATTATAAGACAATGTAACAGGTTTGTTTTTATGGAAATGAGTGGATTCAATTAAGTAGAAAACATGATTTTAAATTGAAATGAATGTAATTGTGACAAGAAGCTGAATGATAAGTATAGAATGACAACCATGGGTAATAGCTAAGGAACTAGTTTAAGTGGGGTCCTCGGATTCTCAATATCATTGTGATCATACCATCACCTATGTACTAGATCCCTACTTGAGACTACAACCCCATTGACATTTAATTTTATATTGTTGTAACATCAGTCCTATTTGGGAGACCATACCTCACACTGACCAAATCTTCTATTATAATTGATCTAGTCTTCTAAACTAGTTATCCTTGATTCATTAAATCTTTATTTCAATCCATATGTCACATGAACCTCTAGTCACACCCAAACACTTCAAAAAATTGAATCACATAGGAAAAACAACCCTTTTTAGTAGGCAAAATCATTAATAGTTTCTATTCACACCAAAACCCTTTGAATACATGTCACACACCACAAAAAAATATATATAACCCATTTATTTACCACGTATTTCTTTTATAAACCATACCTAGTATACAAAAATCATCAAATAATGTTAACTCATGGGACCACCTACCTAGTATTCTAACAATTTTTGAAACATTTTATAAGTCACAACCACACCAAAGATGAAACCTATAAAATCAACATGACACCACATATATAAATATTACACCCAAAAAATTTTTTGAAAAAAATATATTGAAACTAATCCATTGGGGATGTGGGAACCCATGAATGATTAAGAATGATAACAAGGAGGAATCCATGTAGAATAGATGAGTTTACCAGTCAAATTCATAATTAGGCATGGAAAATTTATCCTTGAAATAGAGATCAATGGTGAGGAAGTGGAGAGAGGGAGGATCTACGTGATTGTGAATCAATCGGGGGAAGTAATGGGGTGATTTTGGGAAACATTTGTAGCGGTGTAATATGGAAATGTCAATAGTTTTTTTGACATCGAAGGCTGAATGGTTTGGTTGTACAGATTACCAGACCATGATTCAATGGTGTGGAGTATCTATCCAATTCAAAAGAGGTTTTATGGCTTAGACTTACCCATTACATTGGGCATTGAGTTATCCAAAATTCACATGCTCTAGGTTATGTGATCTTGAAAAATCATCTCTCTAAGGTGTATGTCTTCCACCTGGCTAGCATACTATTTCTTCTAACCATGGGCTAACTATGTTCCATCTTCCGTACAACCCAAAAACCGTCACTTTTATAGAAAAAACCACATAAATATATGATATATTTATTAAACCAAAAATAAGAGATATAAAATATTTCAAAATCCCCATGGATGGGACATGACCAAATCACATATAACGTATTTCAATAAACTGATATTATACCTCAAGACATTGCATCCCATATACAATTTATGTAACTTAGGCCATCACAAACTATATAATCCATTCATATAGTAATATTTTGGAAACTATATCTGGTAATAAATGTTTGTGAAATAACCAAAACCCATCATATACCTATACCAAAATATATAGGAAATCTAACCATTGTTCATACTAGCACATGTAACAAACACGAGAAGAGAGTGAAGCCAGAGGGGGTAGTTATAAATCCATCCCCCCTCTGGGATTTTGGGGAAAGCATCCACTATGTGTCAATTTTTTTTAGTTTCCCTAACTGAAAAGGGTTGGGTATCATATGAAATTATAGAATACACGTGATATAATATATCTCAAAACCACACTATGTTGTAACCTATTCGTAGTCTCAACTATAGCTAACATCACCCAGATTCCAAATTTCCACTATCAAGATAAGATATCACATAAGTCTACAAGAAATTCAACGAGTTGAATTTAATTCATTCGATAATATATATCAATTTCTTATATTAATTAATTCATTTCGCACAAATTTAACATTTAAATTAATCATAATTACATTAAAATTCAGTACATTAATCATCAAAGTAAATTCCATGTCATCTATTCCTAATCCAAATGAAGTCCGTGGTTTATTTATATAAACATATTGTAAGCATTATCATTCCATTATCAACCATCCCAAGGGGTTAATATTTATTTATTTTTCATTATTGGAATCATTACATATCCAAGTATGCTATGAAAAACATCCTAAGATACCATCAATAGTTCACATGCAATGACTCACATCATTATTCATCAAACAGTAAGGAAAGGAATTAAGATAAAACAATAAACAAGTACATCATCCATTAAAAAAATTCATAATATAGTAGATCATCTATCATCATCACATTAATGGGTAATCCTATAATTAACTAGTTCCATAACCTCAAGTTCCATCCTCAAATCCCACATGAATATACTGTTTCATCTCTTTATCAAATGCATCAACTGATTGCACAACATCTGGGCTACCCTTGTAACACCCCAAACTTCCACGGTACGCTTCTCTTTGAATAATACAGCAGCGTGTGTTGTACGCAACTTCGAGTTCTAACACACACTACAACCAATCAAACTAGCTGTTATGAATAGTAATACCTAATTTTTATAATTTTATAAATATTATCTCTCAAAATGGACTTCGTTTTTGGATTCGGAATATCGAATTTATTTTAGGGTGAAATTTTGGTACATTTCGGATAACTTTTATATTTTGATGAATAGTGAAAATTACTAAATTTTAATCAAAAACAACATTTTTAATCAAAATAATTAATAGTGATAAATTATGAATTTGAGTGGATTTAAAGTATATTTAGAATATATTCTTATCATTTAATACAATTTTGGTCATTGGAAATAATTTCACAATTAAACCGGACATTAGCAAGTGTCAATCTTTTGATAGTTATTATCTCTTAAAAACACTCTTTTTGTTTTAACAACGGGAATTAATATCAAATTAATTAATTCCACTTCTGTGTTTTGAATTTGGAAAAATGTATTCCATATTTTGAATTAGGATGTCCAAAATGTGTAAATAGGTAACTTTTATTTTTAGATATTTTGAATAATTACTTCGATAAATATTTTATTTACCATGGTTAAAGGGTAAATCTGGTAAATAAGGGTTAAAAACTAATATTACAATAATAATAAATTACACTAAAACCTGTCAAAACCTTATTGGTGGATACATGTCCGACCATGGGCATCTTTGGGTCGATTTTGAGACCCAATGGAGCCACATGTAGGTGATAGGGACACTTTATTTTAATTAAGTTAAAATAACTACAAATATGACATAAGCATATATCTTTAAGAAAATAAAATTTTACATAGGGTTATATATATTGGATTTTCGACTTTAAATATTCATTAGAAATATAAAAATATTTCCTACATAATGGTATTTTATTTATGATTTTTAGACTTCAAATAATTTATGTTATTTATGACACAATGGGGATGTAGTAATTACCTCATTAATGAAAAATTAGAATAACTGATATTATAAATACCCAAATTAAAGTAATCTGAAACTTTTTATAAATAAAAATAATTTTATAGGTTAATATTACATTTTAGGATTTATTTAACTATATTTTTTAGAAGTAATAATTATTTTATGATTTTTAGAAAAATCAATTATTGAATAGTGTCAGATTTGACATAAAAGAGTTTTTAAAATAAAAATTATATTATTAATTGATATTGAATTCCTAAAAATCTACAGTTCGTCCAAGAGACATATATAATTATAGGTGTATCATTAATGGACCACTTTAGGGTCTCTTGGATGTATATATTATGTTTATTAACCATATAATAAAAAAATAAAAAGAGACATTGTAAAAGTGAAACTAATTAACTAAGAGTTAATACTTAAAGATAAGCTTAATATAGTACCCCAAACCTGTCTAAATCCTATTGGTTGAGTGGTTTTCGACCTATACCAACCTTAAAATTTCAATAATCCACTCTGGAGCCATTAGAAACCGAATATGAATTTATTATAAAATAATATTTCTAGCTTTTCCAAATGTGCTCCTCACCCCTCTTATAAAAGGGCACTCCCCCTTCTCATTAATTCACACCTTCAAAGCCTTTTGGTTCGGCAAAACCCTGCCCAAATACTCTCTCAACTTCCCTAAATTCAACCTAGAGGCCATAGTTTGATTATAATGTCATCTTATGGATCCCTTTTGATCATATCAAAAGGAAGAACCCGAAAAAGAGTTAATGTTTTCACCACCCTTTTTCAAGTTCCTTTCTTATTCAACTTCTTCTTCTTTGTAATTCCCTTTCTAAAATAATAATTACAGTATATTCTATATACTGTGATGTTAATATAAATATGTAACAACCAAATTCCTTATTATATGCATCCCTTGAATGACATGTCACCATATGTGCGTACGTACGGCCTACCGTCTCCACGTCGTGGTGTAATTGTTATTCAATATATTATTATTTAGATGGGTATAATAATGATGTATAATTCATGTAAATAATAAATATAACATGTTAATGATTCTATATATATTATATACCATCCAATTATATATTATATTAATATAAAAAATATGATATTTTCGCTCGTGCGTACGTACGGATTACCGTTTCCACGACGCGATGAGATTCATTTCCAATTTCACCATTCATCGACGATTATAAAAAATATATATTACTAATAAGTATGTAATATATAAAATAATAATTCTACTGGAGATATATATATTTTTATATATATGTATTAATGTACTTACATATATCTTATTCACTTACTTTCATTCAACACTATATGAAAACGGAAACAACGTTTTTGCGTACGTACGGACTACCGTCTCCATAAACTGTGTTTTCCATTTCATATATATGTCTATTATAAAATTTCATATTCTAAATATATATGATAAATAAATCATGTTTTATATTTTGGAATTATTTAATTCATGATCTAAGTGATACAATCAAGAGTAACAAGTTAAAACATGTACGATAAAAAAAGCGATTATTACCCGAAATATTAATATAACATGGAAATTATTATTAAATGGGTAGTATAAAGTCATAAATGAATAATGTATGATATTTTGAATATTAATATGGTTCTTCTATAATTTAATAACATACTATAGTCTTCATACAGGAGGCCAAACAAACCCTCGACTAAAAGAAAGTGCAAGGTAAGGGGTTTTCATCTCACTCCTTATTCCCGTGAGATTCAGGCCATATTGCCACTATTAACTTTTGTGTGGTGTATGTAGTGCACATAATTGTATTCCTTATGTAATACACTTTAATTTATGTGTATTTACATATTCATTTTATGATACCTCTTTCATGGGGTGTATGTTTCGTAAGTTACCAAATTGGTAAGGGTTAATTTCACAATCTCTTTATTATCCGAGGTTGTTTTTACGTAAATATCTACCGGAACATATTTATTATCCATGTCCAAGATTTATGAAAGATTTTTCAAAGGGATTATTTTAAAATAATTTTTACTAAAACATCATTTCAAATGTTTTAAATATTTAATCTTCTAAATCATTATCATTAATGTCCATGTCTTCAAAATGGTTTTTAAGGATTTACTTATGTGGACATTAATGTTTTTAAAATGATAATTCCTTTAAAAAGTTTCAAAGTGGTATGGGAAACAATGATTCAAAAATTTCTTAAATGACTTATTTTTCAAATTGTGTGACTTTTAAATGTTTTCATGAAAAAAGAGATATTTATCTCAAATAGTTTTGATTTCATCTAGGTCAACATCCTTTGATAAATTTTACACTTGTTTGAAGTTGATTTATTATGATAAAAATCTTCCATATTTTATTTAAGGATTTGTGATATTTTTGACTATGGATGATTCATTTTCATGACATTAATGGCTTATGATTAATGTTTTGGCATTTTTTATACTAGTTTTAATACGAAAGTTTATATTATATTTCTTCCACTTCTTAAGATGAATGTGTTGGACTAGTATGTTCCGGGTTGGGGACCGATAAAAGTAATCCCTCCAGGTTAGTGTCCGGTTATTAGAGGCACTCCAGGTTAGTGTCCGGTTATTAGAGGCACTCCGGGTTTGTGTCCGGTTATTTGAGGCACTCCAGTTTGGTGTCCGGTTATTATAGGCACTCCGGGTTGGGTTCCGGTTACAGTTATCCCTTAGGTCTTGGCACGAGGCCTAGACAAAGAAATTAATGTTCATCATTATGCATTCCATTATTATGAAATTGGTTAGTGATATTTAATGTGATTATTTGACTAGTAGAATGTCCATGTGAATAATTATATGGAATTATTTCGTTTCATTTCTACCATATTATGCAGAAGTTCAAATTTAAAAGGCTTTTGTTTTAGTTATACATTGCCTTAAATGTTTATGCTTATTTATGAAAGTTTCCGATGTATTGTTATCCTTACTGTGCATCTAAGCTCTACCCTTTCTATGTTTTATTTTTCCTAGAATTTCAAGAAGTTTTTTGTAAAGGATATGCAGTTGTAAGCCAAGGGAATAATGGAATTCATAAATATTATTTATGTTGTTTTGTAAGTCTTAAATTGAAATGACACTTTATTGTATGTAATCTATTTTCCAAGCCTGCTAAACTAATCGGTCCTTCAGAACTTGATTCCTTGTAATCATGCCAATTTATTAAAATAATGCACCGACTCTGGGTAACTAGGGTCTGGGCATTACAGTTGGTATCAGAGGAATTTTAGAAATAACCATGGAAACTAGATTTAGATATACTCTTATTATAGCACATAGCCCTAAGATATACTTTCAGGATTAATATAGAAGAACTTCCTAGAATTTTGGTATTGTAGAGATTTTGTGATTTTTCTGAGCAATACAACCATGTCTGGATACGAGCAGGTAGAGGCGGTTCTGGAATAGATGTACCTAGGGGTAAACCTCGAAAACACCACTTTGATCTAGACCCGAACGGGAATTGGTGCACGACAATGGGCCTTTCTACACTCTTGGTTATGACACTCCCAGGGGATATGCTTAAGATAATTCTCATTTTATTTACAAAAAATTATGAAGGGCTCATGAGTATATACTTACTCAAAGAAAACATTTTTATGATTATGGATTATATCCATAAACTATTCAACTTGCGTTTGGTATTCTACAAGTTTGGAATTATTCATTTAAATTCATAATCTGACATAGTTTATGCTATCGTATAGAAATGGTTCCCAGTAGAAGGAATGTGAACTCCAGTAATACGTATGATCCAAAGAATAATAAGGATCATATATTTCAGGGAATTAAGCCATCATTTAGAAGAAAAATAGTCTCCCACGTATTATCATGATATGAAGAAAGAGTATCGTGTGTTGATAAGATAAGTAATGATTTTACTAAGTCCTATGGCTTTGATGGGAAACAAGAGAAGAAAGGGAGGGAAGAGAGAAAGATGGATAATGGGAAGAGGAAAAGAAGAATTTTCCCATATGTGATAACTGTGGGAAGAAACACCTTGGAACATACCTAAAAGGAATGTGAGTTTGTTATAAGTGTAGAGAAAAAGGACACCATGTACGTGACTACAGGGGTAAGAAAAAGGTTTCAAATGTACAATTCATCATCTGCATGGAGTTTGGAAACAACGCGAACCAATGTCCCAGTTATCAGAGTATGCCACAAATGATGCTATTGGATAATAGTCATGTTATGATACTACCACAGATGAAGAGGAATGACTAGTGTTCTTTTGTTGTTATTTTGGAATTATTTCAATAATGTGTTGTATCAACGATGTACTGGAAATAAATAAGGATTGTACTGCAGTACTATTTCATTGAGGATTTGAGATTTTGTGGTAATAAGAAATTTGACTCTACAACGAGTTAATTTTTTTTTGAAATTACATGGTTGAAGGAAAGATAAACCTTAATATGGTCCTAAAATTGAGGTACTGATTTTGGAATAAGATAGGGTTGATTTGGGTAAATTATATTGGATATTCTTGACTGCCTTGAAACTGGTTAAAGATTTGTATATTCCATCATTGTTGGAGTTTAAAACATTTTTGGATGGATGAATTATAACGAATATTCTATAAGGAATAAGGGAGCATGAATGTAATCAATAAAGTTTTAGGATTATTCATGATGTTTCAGTGTTTTAAAATAATACATGATGAAGGTATTCACATGCTATTACGGGGTAAAAAGGATCTACATTATGTTTAACTTCCATATAAATTTTTTACTGAGAGTTTACATATGTATTTTGGATAAGTATAAAGGTTTAAAGGGATTATGTTTGAAAGGTTATTTATGGATTTTTAGAAAAGGAAAACACGCAGACCGTGTGACGACCCGTCGGGTCGGACAAAGCTGCGGGACCCAAACCCACAACCATAGTGCAATTGGGATTTATCCCCAAGAACTGTACTATGTGAAGTTCCTGGATTTTATAAATTAGTTTCTTTTCATAAAGGGTCTGATATGTGAATTATAAATTTATTATATTTGGAACCCTATACGATTAAGATAAATATAGTATTTTTGAGTTGTATTATGTTTTGGGGTGAAAGAAGAGTTTGTGGTAGAAATTTATTAATGGATAAAACTCTAAATATAAAGTAATTATATCTCCTTATGATATTATCCAATCTCATAAATAAATTCCTCAACATTAAGAAAAGGGACTTAGAACAAAAATATTGTCCTAGACGGTACCATATATCATCACAAATTTATGGATTTGGAATTGTTGGACTTTTGATAGCTATGTTCTCTACCACTCTCCGTCAGATATTGATGGTTAGATTTCTCTTACATATCCATATTTTCCTATATGTAACCCTTGTATGTGTTATTTTCAGTAACCTTCATACTTAACACTCTTTATTTTAAATAGAGGCCTCATTAATTCATTTTTCGATGTGGGATTTGAACTAAGATATTTTGAAACATCAACCCCGAGTTTCCAATATCGAGCATAAATTGTGAGGACTCAACTTATTCAATAAGGGGAGAATGTAACACCCCTTGCTTCCATGGTACGCTTCTCTTTGAATAATACAGTAGCTTGTGTTGTACGGAACTTCGAGTTCTAACACACACTACACCAATCAAACTAGCCGTTAGGAATAATAATACCTAATTTTTTAAATTTTATAAATTTTATCTCTCAAAATGGACTTCAATTTTGGATTAGGAATATCTAATTTATCCTAGGGTGAATTTTTGGTAATTTTCGGATAACTTTTATATTTGGATGAATAGTGAAAATTAATAAATTTTAATTAAAAACAACTTTTTTAATCAAAATAATTAATAGTGATAAATTATGAATTTTAGTGGTTTTAAAGAATATTTAGAATATATTTTTACCACTTAATACAATGTTTTTAATTGGACATAATTTCACAATTAAACCGGACATGAACAAGTGTCAATCTTTTGATAGTTATTATCTCTTAAAAACACGCTTTTTTTTAACAACGGCAATTATTTTTAAATTAATTTCTGCCACTTCTGTCTTTTGAATTTGTAAAAATAGATTCCATATTTGGAATCATAATGTCCAAACCTTGTAATTAGGTAACTTTTATTTTTAGACATTTTGAATAATTACTTCTGTAAATATTTTATTTACCATGGTTAAAGGGTAAATTTGGTAAATAAGGGTTACAAAAATAATATTATAATAATAATAAATTACATTAAAACGTGTCCTAACATTATTGGTGGATACATGTCCGACCATGGGCATCTTTGGGTTGATTTTCGGACCCCATGGAGCCACTTGTGGGTGATAGGGACACTTTATTTTAATTAAGTTAAAATAAATACAAAAATGACAAAAGCATATATCTTTTAGAAAAAAAAATTTAAATAGGGTTATATATGTTTTATTTTAGATTATAAATATTAATTAGAAATATAAAAAGATTTCCTACATAATTTTATTTTATTTATAATTTTTAGACATTATATAATTTAAGTTATTTATGGAACAATCGTGATGCATTAATTGCCTAATTAATGAAAAATTAGAATAATTGATATTATAAATACCCAAATAAATGTAATTTGAGACATTTAATAAATACCAATAATTTTATAGGTTAATATGAAATGTTATAATTGATTTAATTAACTTATTTTTAAGTAATAATTCTGTTATAATTTTTTAAAAAATCAATTATTGAATAGTGTCAAAATTTACATAAAAGTGATTTTAAAACAAATATAATATTATCAATTGATATTAAATTCATAAAAATCTAAGGTTCGGCCAAGAGACTTATATCATGATCTTTGTATCATTAATGGACCAATTGTGAGTCTCTTGGATGTATATTGTATGTTTATTAACCATATAATATAAAAATACAATGAGACATTGTAAAAGTAAAACTAATTAACTAAAAGTTAATACATAATGATAAGGTTAATATTGTAACCGAAAACTGTCTAAATCCTATTGGTTGAGTGGTTTTCGACCTATCCCCACCTTAACCTTTAAATAATCCGCTTTTGAGCCATTAGAAACCGAATATGAATTTATTATAAAATAATATTTCTAGCTTTTCCAAAGGTGTCCCTCGCCCCTCATATAAAAGGGCACTCCCCCTTCTCATTAATTCACACCTTTAAAGCCTTTTTATTCGTCCAAACCCTAACCAAATACTCTCTCAACTTCACTAAATTCATAATAGAGGCCTTAGTTTTATCATAAATCCATCCTATGGAGCCGTTTTGATGAAATCAAAAGGAAGAACCCGAAGAAGAGGTAATGTTTTCACCACCCTTTTTCAAGTTCTATTCTTCATCAACTTCTTCTTCATTGTTATTCCATTTATAAAATAATAACTTCAGTATATTCTATATACTGTGATGTTATTATAAATATGGAACAACCAAATTCATTATTCTATCCATCCCTTGAATGACATGTCACCATACGTGTGTACGTACGACATACCGTCTCCACGTCGTGGTGTAATTGTTATTCAATATATTATTATTTATATGGGTGTAATAATGATGTATAATTCATGTAAATAAAAATTATAACTTGTTAATTATTATATATATATTATATACCATCCAATTATATATTATGTTAATAACAAAAAATGATATTTTCGCTAGTGCGTATTTACGGATTACCGTCTCCACGACGTGATGAGATTCATTTCCAAGTTCACAATTCATCGATGATTATAAAAAATATATATTACTAATAAGTATGTAATATATGACATAATAATTCTACTAGAAATATACATATTTAAATATATAAGTATTTATGTACTTACATATATCTTATTCACTTACTTCCGTTCAACACTATTTGAAAACGGAAACAGTGTTGATGCGTATGTATGGACTACCGTCTCCATAAATGGTGTTTTCCATTTAATATATACGTCTATTATAAATTTTTATATTATAAATATATATGATAAATAAATCATGTTTTATATTCTAGAAGTATTTAAATCATGATCTAAGTGATACAATCAAGATTAACAAGTTAAAACACGTACGATAAAAAAAGCGATTATTACCCGAAATATTAATATAACATGGAAATTATTATTAAATGGGTAGTATAAAGTCATAAATTAATAATTTATGATATCATAAATATTGATATGGTTCTGGTATAATTTAATAACATACTATAGTCTTCATACAAGAGGCTAATCATACCCTCAACTAAAGGAAAGTGCAAGGTAAGGGGTTTTTATCTCACTCCTTATTCCCGTGAGATTCATGCCATATTGCCACTATTACCTTTCGTGTGGTGTATTTACTGCCCATAATTGTATTCCTTATGTAATAAAATTTAATTTATGTGTATTTACATATTCATAGTATGATACCTCTTTCATGGGGTGTATGTTTCGTAAGTTACCAAATTGGTAAGGGTTAATTTCACAATCTCTTTATTATCCGAGGTTGTTTTTACGTAAGTATCTACTAAGACATATTTATTATCCATGTCCATGTTTTATGAAAGAGTTTTAAAAGGGATTATTTTAAAAGGCTTTTTACTAAAACATCATTTAAAAATTTTAAAATATTTATTCTTCTAAATCATTCTCATTAATGTCCATGTCTTCAAAATGGGTTTTAAGGATTTATTTATATGGACATGAATGTTTTTAAAATGTTAATTCATTTAAAAAGATTCAAATTGGTATGGGACACATTGATTCCGAAATTTCTTTAAATGACTTCTTTTTTCAAATTGTGTGACTTTTAAATGTTTTCAAGAAAAAAGAGATATTTCTCTCAAATAGTTTTGATTTTATATATGTCAAAATCCTTTGATAAATTTTACGCTTGTTTGAAGTTGATTTATTATGATACAAATCTTCCATATTGTATTTAAGGTTTTGTGAAATTTTTTACTATGGATGATTCATTTTCATGACATTAATGGCTTATGATCAATGTTTTGTCATTTCGTATGCTAGTTTTAACACGAATGTTTATATTATATTTTATCCTCTTCTTAAGATGAATGTGTTGGACTAGTATGTTCTTGGTTGGGGGCCGGTAAAAGTAATCCCTCCTATTTGGTGTACGGTTATTAGAGGCACTCCAGGTTGGTGTTCGGTTATTAGAGGCACTCTGGGTTGGTGTCTGCTTATTAGAGGCACTTCGGGTTGGTGTCCGGTTATTAGAGGCACTCCGGGTTGGTGTCCGGTTATTTGAGGCACTCCGGGTTGGTCTCCGGTTATTAGAGGCACTCCGGGGTGGGTTCCGGTTATAGTTAGCCCCTAGGTCTTGGCATGAGGCCTTGAAAAAGAAATTAAAGTTCAGCATTATGTATTCCATCATTATGAAAGTGGTTAGTGATATTGCATGTAATTATTCGACTAGTAGAATGTCCATGTGAATAAATAAATGGAATTGTTTCATTTTATTTCTTCCATATTATGCTGAAGTTCAAATTTAAAAGGATTTTGTTTTAGTAATACATTTCCTTAAATGTTTATGATTATTTATGAATGCTTTCGTTGTATTGTTATCCTTAATGAGCATCTGAGATCACCCCTTTCTATGTTTTATTTTTCCCATGATTCCAAGAAGTGTATTGTGACTGATATGCAGGGTTAAGCCAAGGGAATAATGGAATTCATAAAGATTATTTATGTTGTTTTCTATGTCTTAAAGTGAAATGTAACATTCATGTATATAATATATTTTTCAAGACTGCTAAACTAATTGGTCCTTTGGGACTTTATTCCTTGTAAGCATGCCAATGTATTAAAATAATTCACCGACTCTGGGTAACTAGGGTCAGGGCATTACAACCCTGCCCCCATATATAACATCATCCATCCCAGGCTCAGCCATATTATGCTCACATCCCATAGAAGCCTCCCCACCCCTTATCAAACCTCTAAGGATCAGCCATATCAAGATCATATCACAAGGATCATATCATGAGAAGAACAAAAAATTACTAGGCACAAACATGAATAATCAACATGGAATCTCATCCCCCAAAACAAAGCACCATGCATCCATACATAAACGATATCTCACTTCTCCAACACAAGGCATAAGAACATTCCAATAAATAGGATGCTTAGCCCCCATAAAGTTTCATTATATAAATAATAACCTTTATTCTATATTTAATTGATAGATTTCTTATTTATAGATTCATACTAAGTGAATCCTAAGTGATCAATATATAACATTGATTTAAGGAAAAAATGATCTTATAATTTATCTTTATTACCAGAAATCTGGAGATGTAAAATTCACAATTATCATGAATTTTCCATTATCAACAATAATTAATATTATTCACATCGTCAATCAATTAAATTAATCATATTGAAGATAAATTTCAATTTAACATGCTTATTGCATCAATTTTATTATCATCAAATTACTTTCAATGCCGGATTACAAAAATTCTTCTTATATAATTTCTCAATCCATTTATTTATCAATTAATTAATGTTTTATTTTCCATATCAATATAAATATGCTAATCCATGTATCACAACATCCTATCAATGCATACTACATAGATACCACAATATCATTAAAAATAAGAGGAAAACCACTATCATTGTATAATGTAACGACATCATCAACACAGGAATTCCATAAAATCTATTTATTCATGTCCAATATTATTTAGTTAATTACACTACCATTCAAGGGATAAAACATGGTCAATTTACGATTGCATGTAAATAAATAGAGATGAAATGAATACCCTACCTAAGAAGAGTCAACATTCTTTATACGATAATGGACCAATTTTGAAGATATCTGATCAACTCCCTTGAATTAATGTCATCCCTCTAAGGATTATATAGAAAAACTAACACAATTAACAAAAATGAAAACCCCCATTAAACCATTTCAGATCATCCTCCATCACATGTTGGGATGATATAGTTGGAAATAGAATCAAATAGGGAGAACCAATAACAAATAATTAACCATGGATCACCACAAATAAAAGAAAGAATCCCAAGGATCCATTCCTATCTAAGGAATCTCAAAACCATAATAGAGGGAGTTGTCTGTCAACAATAATTAGATAGGGTGCCATTTTAGCATATAGGGTTTGTGAAAATCCCGAGTAGATTCACCCTATAATGATGTGTTTTATAGGGGATTTACATGATGAGTAATCCCCTCTCATATCATGTAATCCATAGGGTTGATTTTATACTAGAAAACACATCACCTTTTATTATTTAACTCTAAAAATTTACACATTAGGATATAGACCAACACAATCCATGAACCACCATTTCATGTTTTGTAACTTTACATGACACGAATTCTTCTTTCTTCTATCATTTTCCCACCAAACTCCTCTAGACCACATACAATCCTCCCCCATGAACCACAATCATTTGAAACTCAAAAAGGGTCAAAATATGTGGATATAGACCCTTACATTAGATACCACTCAAAATTTTCTCATCGAAGTGATCAATAAACAAAACCATAGAGAAAACAAAATGTGGAGATTGAATAACGACCCTGCATAATACCTCTTAAGGATCTTTCCATATTAGGAGCTGAACCACCTAGCTCATATGATACAAGATAAAAACCCTGAAAAACAAGAAATAACAGTTAAATACTCTTCATAGGGGGATACATTTCAAATTAGAGTGAATAAACAACAAGAAATATGATAAAATCATCTTATAAACTATAAGGTCCAATATCCATAATAGAAAAAAGCATTATAAGAGATCAGATAAACACCAAACATCATAGGGAATTGAGATCATATATATGACTCACATTCTTAGGTTCTCTCCACCACACAATCATACAATCATAAAACATAATGAAATATAATTTCACATACACAACACCATATGCTAATACAACACCCAGTGATGTCCATCATCTGACCCCCCATCCAGGGAATATCTAAAAATAACTCGGTATTTCCAGAACTCCACCTAAAAATCCTCCAACTGGGACACCATCACATTATACACCAATGAAAACTATAAATTTATATGGAAAATACAACCTATACCTACAACCTCTCCCATATTAATATACATCACTGAGAGTTCTTCTTTCTCTCTCTATGAATCTATAGATTCATGCAAGATAGTATTATATAGCTTCCTTACCAATGAATCAGCTACATAATTTACCTTTACTACTGTATAAAAAAACTCCATGACATAATAATATAGGAAATAAATCCACTATCAATGAATAAATTTCATGTCATGCTGGGGGAAAACATACATCCAGATCATATGGTTGGTAAAACCCAACAATGAGACACTAATGAGGTAATGATTCCACAAATTCTTTGAATAGGCAACTACTGAAAAATCACGATCAAGAGTTCTATGGTTACACTCATGGGTATATATCATCTATATCCCATAAAAAAAATATATGATACATAGTATAAAATCTCAATCCATGTTATAAATCATCACAAAAAACCACAATGTGAACTCCCTCTTATAGAGAAAAAATGAATCAACAGTAAACAAAAAAAAAATTAGACACCCAAAATCATTAGGACATTTGTCATTCTACGATAACTATTAATAATTATAGGTAATTGATTTCATAGGGGTTTTAACCTTTGAAAAATTAGATAAAAACCTATTGTGATAGCCTGTATGACTGAGGAAAGTCCCCACATCTTCCAATATATTTTTTTATTCCCAAGAAGTAGTTTCCCCCATATTCGAAGGATCCATAACTACTTACTAATGGAATACCACATTACCCAAAACACGGACATCATGAGCTCAAAAATAAAACATGAAAAACATCCCAACAAGCTTCCCACAAGAAATAACTCCCAAAATTACACTAAGATACTCCATATTCTCATCCTCCTCCATAGATTACATGAGAATTTCATTAATGAAAACCACCTGAAACTCATCCAGTGACTCTCTAAAAACTATAATCTTAAACCCCATAATCAAATATGGGCTATTAAACACATTTAATGACATTATAAAGAACTAATAATTCACATGAAAACCGCTGAAATCATTCTTTAGAACATCCTCATTATTCACCATCATCTAAGGATGTCCTAACCACAAATATTTCTTCAAGAACAAAAATTTCCCCCCCATAAAATCAAATAAATTATCAATCTGTAGATGAGGATATATGTTCTTCACTATCAATGGTTCCAAGTGTTGGTAATCTATACAAGGTCAAAAACATCCATTTTACAAATTCATGAAGAAACATGTACACCCCAAGGTGACACACTCATCTAAAAATACCCCCAATGAAACCGATCATCAAGCTATAATCATATTTATTGTAACTCAAAATGAATCCTACTATATAGAGACATTGATATATGAGACTCTCCTAGTGTTAGTTCAATCAAAAACTCGATCTACAATCGAGGGGGTAATGTTTCATAATTATCTAGAAAGACATTTCGATAGTATTATATAACCTTATGAAACACTTACTATTGAACCTTTGATGAGTTAGTGTCAAAACATACATCAATTTTGATAAGTATAGAACACACATGTTAACCATATAATTGTATATCTCTCTAAAGAAATCCACTAGATTTCAACCACATCAAATAAGTCTTTTGAATGAAAATATGAAATGGATACCTCATACTTATGTAGACTCTGGCACTAAAACTCTCAGAATTTCCTCCTTTAAGATTCAATATCCTCGACCTCTACTCTGCATTGATTTTTTAAAAGATCCTATTGAACATCTACAGTGACAAACTTGTGTGGATGTCGACTCAAATACATTATAATAATAAGAAAAAACTATTACTACTCTTAATCCAAGAATAGGGAATATTTTACATTAATTAATTCATTAATTAATTATCATATTTAATACATTAACCTATCTCATGGTCTACCCATTTTAGAAATACGTGAAAACATAATTGATGAATGATCCATTCCATGGTCTCCACCCTATAACCAGTATCAATTTAATTAGTATGATTAGTAAACATAATAGTCCAGGAATTATATAACTAGGGTCCTAAAATTCCCAGGTCTCAGTCAATCTCATATGTTTACATCTCCTACTAAATATATCTTAAATGATTTCAATAACAACCCAAACAACCTCATATTTTCTTGAATCCTAAATTCATCAAATCTAGAGAAACCAGAGTAAAATTTCTTTCATGATGTAAAGCATTAACAACATAAATATCGACTTCAATCAGATTTCATAAATCAAGCTCAAAATTTTTAGTTTAATTAAAATTCCCTGAAATAGGTTAAATATTGATCAATTTATAGTTGAATATAAATAATAAGAGAATAATTGAATCCCCTACCTCAATGGAATGAATGTTCTTCACATTAGAATTGACTAAAATTATTGTTCTATAATATCAACTCCTAAATGAAGTGTATCCCACCAACGATTCCACAACAAAAACTCCCCAACAACAACCAAAAAAACTCCCATTATAAACATGGGAGATTGTGCACCACTACATATCATGAATATATATGATGTAACAGAATGAAACCATGAGAACCCACTATCAAAATAAGAAGGACTGAAACTTTTATCACCATATATAAGTGAATAATGTGAAAGGATTTATTACTATTTAATAAATATCAAAACACTAAGAGAGGGAGGAACTAGTTTCCTATAACAAGAGAGGGAGCCATTGTAGGCTAGAGGGTTTTTTTCAATAACTGCAGATTCATATTTGGTAGAGGAATTTTCATAGTTGATTTACTTGATTTTTTTATCACATTTAATGACATGTAATCCTTTGGGTTAGGTATATATAGAAAAAACAATGATTTTTCTTTATTTATCACCAATAATTTACAGATCATGATCCATCCACACATAAGCTGCGAACAACCCTTTCATGTCGTGTAACACTACACGATGTGAATTATTCATGCTTTCTGCCTTTTGAAAATGAACCAATAAAAGAAACCTTCAAGCCTCCAATGTGAACCGTGTGCCTAGTAAAATCAAAAATTGATGGACTATGTATATCTAGGCCATTGAAGTTCATCATTATTTCTTTTAATCTGTCATGAAAATGGGAAAACTGTTCTTCAAAACATACAACCTATCATCTCCATGAAGCGAGTATTTCATTTTCAGTCACTAAATATTATTTAGTTATATAAATACATATATAAATAATATATTCTATATTTATGTCATGGATAAAATTCTAGGGATGATGAATTATGATAACAGTAAGATCACCATAAATATTAAAGTAAAATATATATGAAAAAACAAAGTGGTTATTACCTGAAACCAAACATCATCAAGGAATTTTTAATAAAAAGGTAATATAAGTTCATCAAAAAAATGATACAAATATAATAAATTTTTATTAATATATAAATAATAAACTTATATATATTATACAGTAGGTTTGAGAACTTATGACGTATGTCAAGATCTAGTGTATAGTAATTTTTTCTGAAATTTCATTCACTGAGATATATGTTATGTTGCACACCTAATTTATTTCATGAGGTGTATATATATCTCCATTGACTTGTAATATCATTAATTTATTTTTTATCATGATATTTTATTTTTGATTTTATATTATTCCTCAATGGGACTTATGATTCATTGTTACCAAAGTTATAATTATTTTATTCTACACTGATATTTTATATCAATTGTTTCTGATTATGTTTTAGATGATAAAATATTTTGATGCATATCTCAAAAAACACATGAATTTAATTATACAATGTTTAATCATGATATTTTACATTAATATTAAAATCTCCCCAATCTTTGGTACTTAAAATATCTGGGAATTATTTTTAAGACAACCCTTCTTTATTTCTATCTTCATCTAAGAATGCATTTTGTACAAAAATAATGTTTTAAAAAATAAAAAATGCTTTATTATTATTTTTTTATTTTTAAAATAAATTTTTATCCTTGTTTTACTTTTAATAAAATGTTTTGAAATGAATATTCATGTAATTTTTAAAACAGTTCCAATTTGGATTTTTATAGAAAATGAAAATGTCGGCTTCTATTTAACATGCACGACATTAATGAATTTTTTGGACATCCTAACCGATCAATGATCCAAATATTTCATTATATTTTTTCATGGTTATTTTAAAATAAAATAATTTTCAAAAAGGTTTTCATTTAAAAAAAATATGTCTAATTGGAAAGGATATTTTCTTCAAGAAATGTGTTAAGGGATAAGTGAAAAATATTTTTCATATATTATTTCAACTGTTAATGTTACATATGCCTTACTTAGGATATAATGCAAGGATACCATTCATATTCATTCACTTATTGGTTTTTGTTTTTTATTTAATGATGTTTATGAATTTTATTTTCCCTCCATTTGTTATACGTGGAGAAAATGATTTTGATACCCTATTGGTTTCACTAGTTATGTTACTATTAAATGATTATGATACCTATCTCTTTTTCATAGGTTTTTATGTGATAAAATATTTCTAAAAATAATTTAATTTAATAGGTTGTGTTATGATGAATGTTTTATTATATTTATGAACACATAAATATGGTTTCAATTATGATATAAGAGGGACCAATATCTTACTCTAATGCTTAGGGTAAATATTAATAACTCATGAGACAGATAGGAATGGAATTGGGATTGAACATGATTTTTTAAGGAACTTTTTATACTATGATTGTTTTGGGAATGAACGTTGACTACTATAATGGTTTGGGGAGTGATCACATTAAAATATGATAACCTTGTAAGTGAACCTTGACTAAAATGGAAATGATTTTCAATGATTATTGTATGACTCAAATCCATTTATAATTCCAATTATGTTCCTTTTATTTCATTATATTATGATTCATGTCATACCAAATATCAATTTTTATTCCATGATTCAATATTATGATCATTTAAATGCATTTTATTGTTTTCATATGTAATTCTCATGTTCTCATACCCATATGCTAATGTTATGATTTTCGGTCTCCCTTGTTTACCTTCACAGAGAATCTGAGATAATACTTTCTTATGATTCCTTTACTCTGTTTACAATGAAATTTATTATGTATTTTATATATAAGAATGTTGTTAGTTATTAAGAACAAATATAAAGATGACATATCTCACTTAGGGACTATGGTTTATGTTTCTATGTTTCTAAAGGCACTAAACTATTATGGTCATCAATAGTTTCTTTGTGTAGTGTGATGAATATTCATAAAAAATGATGTAATATATTTATATGTTAATCTTTTGTTTCTATATATGGTATTAGGGGATAGTTTTAGGTACCCATTTCAATCTAGGATGAGAAACCCATACATATATCATATTGGGAATTTCTAAGTATCAGACATTAGATGATTCAATATATTAAAAAATGTCATAGAATTTTAGTAAATGATAGAGTGAGTGGTTCCAATGAAATATCATACCAATATTGATACTAAAAGTGTATAATTATATATCATATAGGTAATTAGGGATAAAAACTATAAAAAGGGAACATTGAGATTGACTTGATCGTTAATTGGTGTTTGCTAATGGGCCTTGTTGCATACCTCGTTTTACACTCAAGGGGGATATTATATGAAAATTCGCATACTATATAGAAACATTTATGAATAATTTAAATAGAATATGGTTATGTATAGTATAATATAAAACTATTTTTTCATAGAATAAATATGATCATGTCTGGATTTAGAAATCCAATAATTGATTTTGGGTGAGTATTTGGTTCCCTACACAATTATTATATATTAAACTATTATTTTATATATAATTTAAAGGATTGAACTTGAATAAAACTTTTTAATACTAATTGTGATGGACAATGAAATTATTTTCCTTCTAAAAATCCAAACACTTTGGGAGATAGAAAAAAAGCTATTTGCTATGCTCCGAAAAAATTAATAATCTATGAATCATGCTTTACTTCTAAATGAACAATGGAGGGAAAAACATTCTCTTTAATCATTTATTAGGAAATGTACACATTCATTTAGTGGGTTTACTAAACAACTAGGTTATGAAAAATGTATCTGCACCATTGAAAATATTTTTTCCATTCTCTAGTTCTTAGAACCAGAATATATCATTTTTAATTACTACCATTAGGAGGGTGGAATAGATCCATGGTGGAATATTATAAATAATAGAAGGAAACATGATGAAATTGACTATAAGGATTATGAAGACTTAATGAACATATATTTCAATAATTAATACTCTCATATTTTTCCTGAAATGATGGATAATGAGTCCCATGAATTAAATAAAAGGGATAATGAATCAGTAGGTAATTATCTGGAAAAGTTTACCAGACATGTGAGGTGCATTTAGGGTATAATAATCTAACCTAAAATTAATTCTTATTAATTTTTTAGTGGATGAAAATAATTTATTAATAGGGTGTTACTAATAATGGGATTCAGTAACAGTAAATAGATTTATTTATTCGTTATCAAGGGGGATATGGTGATTGGATTTAAAAATCATTCTTTTGGTTCTGATAAGAAAAGGAAGAAGGTATTCAATAAAAAAGCTAGATCCCCTTGAGATAATAATATATGATTTCATTTATGATTGGTGTGTGGGAGGAATCATGGAGGAAATTTTACAATGGGTACAAGTAAAATTTATATGTGTTATAGGGATGGTAATTGGGACATTGATTTCTATTTTTATGGTATGATGTTAGCTAATGATGTGAATAGAGATAAATATGAATAGAACGAACCACCCACACTATAGAGATTTAAATTCATAGAGTATATTACACTTAAAATCCACTCTAGAAATAGTAATGTATTTTTTGACAATATATATATCCATTATGTTATATAAAAAATTCTAAATGTATCAAGATTCCACCCAAAATGGATAGTTATAGAATTATATGTGAAAACCCATCTTGGTATGATGATCACATCTCGAGATTATGATTCCTCTCCATTAGATATTTTTGGTAAATTTCATCCTATAAATATTTTAGTTCTACCTTTAATTGAATTTTATGTCATCTTTTTTATGGAATGGCTTTCACTTCCAAAATCCCACAACAATTTTTTTAGGAATGGAGGTCAAGTATGATATTCGAATCCAACCAATGATCATATATCGATGAGATAATAATTATGAACATTTGATGGAAATTACATCCATTATATGAGTCTTAATTCCCATTCATAGTAACAGTTTGTCTCAAATGGTTGGGGATAAACATGACATTGATGATACGCCTAATGGGCATGATTTTTTTATGTGTTCCCAAAAAAATGAATTTATGTTTTAAATTGGACTCATTCATGGTTCAATACGAATTTCAATGAATCTCTTTAAAATTTCATTAATCGATTTGGGGGAATTGATAAAACCCCCTAGAAAAACCTTGAAATGTGATTCATTTTTGCATGTGTTTCTCCTTATAGTGTACATATTCACATTGTTTACAAGAAATATGGATTTATTTGACTCCTAATAGATTATCGGTAGTTGATCAAGATCCCAATTAAGAATAAGTATCTTCTTCACCATTTTGATGTTTTTTTGATCCATTATTAGGGGTTCAAAACATTTCCAAGAGTGGACATCATTTTCTAAATCATAAATTGAGTTTCAATAATGAGGATAAATGTAAGATTTTTTTTAAATATTATAGACTTCTTATATGGTGATGTATTTTGGTCTTATTAATTGTCAATCCATCATCATGGATTTAATGAATTGTGGATTTAGTTATTACCAAGATTAGTTTGTGGTTGTCTTTATAGATGATATTCTTATCTACACAAAGTTAAAGGAAGAACATGAAGACCACATGATAATATTAATAAATACAATAAGTAAAGAGAAATTATTTAAAAAAATTACAAAGTGTCATGTTTGGTAGAAAAAGGTTACATTTCTTCCTCATAGAATCTCAAGTGGGTGTATGTTATTAGGCCCATCAATGATCAAATATATTAAATGTTACCTCATAACAAAAAGGTGACTAAGATCCATAGTTTTAATCTTTTATCTATATATTATCTAATATTTGTGGATAATTTATCTTGTATATAAAATCCTATAACCATTTTAACATATAAAGGATCTATGTCCCTCTGGAATGATGAATGTGTCGAAAATTACAAGGAATTAATGTGGAGATTAGTCAACACACATGTGCAAACATTACATTATAGTGGAGAAGAGTTAATAATTTATTTTGATACATAAATAATGGGATTAGGATGTGTTCTTATTCATAATAAAATGTTTATAGATTTCTCATCAAAGAAATTATAGATCCATGTAAAAAAATTACCTATCTTATGATTTAGAGATATCTATGGTAAAATTTTCATTAAAATATACAGGAGTTATCTTTATAAAAAAAGTATAATATATATACATATTCCAAAATTTTAAATTATATATTCACATTTTAGGATTTGAACATGGAATAGAGTATATGGTAAGATATTCTTAATGATTATTACTACATAATGAATTACCACCAAGGGAAATTTAAAAGGGTGGTCGATCGATTGAGTTTAAAGGATCATGATAGATTATCCATGATGAGAATCACAAAAGGTCCAATATTTATTGATGTTAAAAGTACAGATCTAGGAATTGTTAAGGAAGGGGATAAATATTATCGTGCTCAATTGAATGTTCAACTATCAATCCTAGTGAAGATTAAATCGTAATAGAAGAAAGATGTAGATCATAAAAATAAGGTCAGAAATGTTCCTAAGATTAACCTTGATCATAATGGAATGGTATAAATCTAGAACCACATATGCATTTTCTTAATACAGAATTTGAATACTGTGTTTTTAGTGGAATAACAAAGTTAATAATTCTCTAATAATTATAGGGGATTCAAGATGTATAGAGATCTGAAAGAATACTTTCGGTGGTATGTGATGAAGAGAGATATCATAAATTATATATCTATATGTTTGGTTTGTCAAAAATTAAAGGGAAAAATATAAAATTATAAGGGGACATTTCATCCAATACCCATACTGAAATGGAAATGGGAAGAAATGTCCATGGGTTTTATCGTCGGACTCCCCAAATCCAATAATAGAATATTTTCATATGGGTTATAGTTGACCACCCATATAAGTCAGAACTCTTCATATCTATCGTAAAATTCATAAATATAGATAACATTGTTTGGAAATTCATTAAGGAAGTGGTAAGGTTTCATAGAGAACCACATTCCATTGAATCTTATCATGATCTGAGTTTTAACTCAATGTTCTGGAAATGTCTTCAACAACCTCTTGATATAGAGTTTATTTTGACCTAAGCATATCATAAATAATTATGTGGACAGTCTATAAGAAAAATTAGAAACCCATATGAAATATTGAGATCCACTATTTTAGGCTCCAAATGTTGTTGGGAGGAACCCTTTCCTCTACATGTGTTTTTTTACAATAATATATTTCACTCAGAAATTCAGAAGGATCCTTATGAAACCCTATATAGAAAGAATTGTAGAGATACAACATGTTATAATGATGTTTGAGGAAGAAATCTATTGGGGCTTGAGACAATTGATTAAATCAAAGAGAGGGTTAGAGACATTATTACACACATCAAGGAATCTTTGAGTTGATTGAAAATTAATGCGCATAACAGCCGACATGATCTAGAATTTGATGTTTCTGATAAGGTTTTCTATGAATTTGTCTATGGAAGAAGGTTATGATATTCGTGATGAATGGGAAACGAAGCCTAATGTATATAGGTCCCTTTGAAATTCTTGATCATATAGGTACCATATCCTATCACTTGTTTCTACCACCATACCTATAATATGTTAAGGATGATTTCTATATTTCTCTCATGATGAAGTACATTATTACCCTTCACATGTAAAATGATCAAACACCATACCATTCGGGAAATAAATTTCTTATGATGAAAAAACAATCGATATTCTAGATCATATAGATAATGTTCTAAAAAAAATATAACACTAACCTGGTAAACATTTTGTGGTGAAACCACCTATTTGAGGAAGTGATGTGGGAACTTAAGGATATAATAAGGATGAATTATCATCATTTTCGTATATCATAGTGATGAATTTTTAGGTTTAAAATCATTTTATGGGGGTTTAACATGACACCCTAATTTTTTATGAATTTATCTTCTAATAATTTCAAATTCATTGATATATTTCATGAAAAACATTAAAAAGGTAATCCTATGATATAGGGAACACTGTTTTTTGTTGCATTATACACAATACATAGTTTTAACAAAACCACCATATGTTATTAAAATTATTCAAATGTAATCATTATAATCTAAGGGTATGAATAATTAATACTACATTTTAAATATTATGTATAATGGTTTTATATATATAATAAATATTGATAAAAATTATTAATTTTATGTAAACTCATTATTGGTTTTGAAAATAATATTTTCACCAAAAAATATTTTTATTTATTTTGGTGAACAATAAAATAATTAACAATTGGAAATATTATAAATTTAATTCAATAAAAACAATCATTATTGAAGTCATAATTCTAAAATTATATTAGAGTTATATTTTTTCTGAAAATATTCGTTATTGATGAATAGTGAAAAAATCAAAATTTTAATGGAAAAATTCTATTTTTTAATTAATTTATGAAGTTAAATTATATTATAAAATGATTTTAATGTTGAATTTGATTAATTATATATAAATTAATCCAATTTAGTTAGTTATAATAAATTTCATATTTATGTTGGCCATAAAGAAATTTTAAACTTTTGACCATTTCTGTTTAAAAATCCGCTTTCTCAACATGTATGCAGTCTAAATTTTAAATTAAAATTTTCCAATTCTGTTAATGTAAATTGTAAAAATGGTTTACATATTTTTAATTAGAGTAAAATATATTATCTTATTTGTTTAAAGTATTTTTTTTACCAAAATTAGTATTCAACTCAGTCAAATATTATTACTAAGTATAAGGTAAAACTGGTTTACATGGGGTTCCACAAAAAAAGATTAGGGAAATAATGACATATACACTTTTCAAAAAACTATTTTACAGACATATTTAGGGAATTTAACCTAATTTTTTTTATAATATAACATTTTTTAACCTTTTTACATTTGAAAAATGTGGGATCACATCATTTAAAAAATTAAAAGTGTGACCTATTCCCCAATTATAAAAGGCCTCCCACTATCCTCTATAGTTATAAAATTAAAATGGTTTTGGTTCATCCATTACCTTTAAAACTAAATTCACATCTTCTATCACCTAATCCTTGTAGCCTTAGTTTTCTGATAAACACATCCGTGTAATGATGTTCATGAAAAACCGAGGAGGATTCAGGATGAACAAGTAACGTTCATTAATGAGATTTGTTATTTTTTCCATCCAATATCAACTGATATTATTATATACCATTCATATATAATAAAATTATTATATTATATAAATTAATATGTTGTTATGTTAAATTAATTTCTCATAACAATCTCACTTTCGTCAAATGGGTTACGAAATTAGAGTTCCTGTGTATGGAAGAATACTGCATAATGAATTGATGTCATTCATTATTGTATTACCACCACACAATGATAGTTATAATAATGAATTTATTTTCATATATGATATATATGGTTTTATTATTTTTATTGAATTATTATATCAAATAAATATTCATAATCTCCATTTTTTTGGAATACAATATTGTCGCTCATGTGTAAAGCGGGGTACAACCTCGTTAACCGATGTTATTAATACACACAATACATTTAAGGTGTTGAAAATATATTTAATGATAATATTTAATATATATTAACTATAAATTATTATTTAATTCTAATATATCAATTACACATCTTTATTTTAATATGAAAAAAATGGATACGGTATTCCTGCGTACATATTATTTACCATTTTCAGGAACAATGTATTTCATTTTCTATAACCAAATTTTATCGAGTGAAATAAATACCATTTTTCTGGTTATATTTTATATTTTTATAATTTTTATAATTATTTATATTATTGAATTTTGATCAATTTAATAGGATAGAAATTATAAATTAAAATATATATGATAAACCAAAGCATTTATTACCTGAATTTTTACTTTAACATAGAATTATTAAAAAATATTTAATAATATTTAATAAAAAAATAATATATGGTATGATATATATAATTATTATTCCCATTAGCTGATTGTCGAGTTGTATCTGCTGGTTTTACCCCTTGCTCTCCGTGGGAGCTGGCCCAGGCTTGAGTCCTGCCAGACGTAGACACTGTGCATATTATACACTCGGTGATTCAAAGCCATTTTCTTAATAGGGGAATGTGTGGTGCACTCTGGCTATGGCGGGGCCCCATGGTGGGTAGTGAGAATTTCCCTACACAAAATTTCTCTATATGGTGTTTGTCGAGTGGTACCCTCTGGTTGTACCGCTCACTCTCCATGGGAACTGGCCTAGGCTCGAGTCCTGACAGACTCGTACAATGTTCATCTTATGCAAAGGGCGATTCAAAGCCATTTTACTAGCCGGGGAAAGTGTGGCACGCTCTGGGAATTGTGGAGCCCCCAATGGTAGGAGAGAATTACCCTACACACATTTTTCCAATGATCATGTATTCCAGTGGTATAGGCTCCTTCTTAGAATCCAAATGACCGAGGATCAAATTCGGACATGGTTGAATTTCTGGTAGTACTATAGCAGGGTACTGTAGCAGCGGTGGAACTGCAGTAGTGACGACCATGTAGTGGCAGAGGCACTGTTTCAGGGTACTATAGTGGCAGCGGTATGATAGCAGGTACTGTAGCAATGTGTGTACTATAGCAGTACTTTTCACTAAGGGGTCCATTGGGTCAAAAAAAATGATTTCATGCCTTATATTCAAGCAACTTGGCCTTGGGCCTTCAGAATATGTAATGGGTCTCACTCTATCCAGAATTAAAGAGGTATTTTATTTAATAATAAATTGAGGCTTCAACCCCAACTATTAATATATATATATATAATAAACATACATTTATTTTAGATGAGGTTTGAACATATATTCCAGATGTTACGGGTAAAGATAATGGATTTTTGTCACAATTTTCGGTCTTTGAGAGGAATGATCTGTTACAAAATTTTGTTCATTCATGGGGTGTATATATATCCCCTTTACAATTGAAATCATGATTTTATTACCCTCATTATTTTTCAAGTTCCATATTATATTATTCCTTCATGGGGTATAGGAATCAATGTTACCAATGTAATAAGGAACATATATTATAATCTCATCATTTATTTTGTTTTCCTATGATTTTATTGATGATTATAAAATCATATTATCCATTTATCTATAAAGTAAACATTTTTTATAATCATGATATTTATTATATTTGAAAATAATATTTAAAATATTCTACTCATTTTGTACTTTAAAAAACTGAATCAGTATTTTTTAAAAGATTGGACATTATTTCTATCATCGGTTGGGAATCCATTTTCATTTGAAACTATATTGTATGAAAATGATTTAAAAATTTATATGTTATTTTTCATTAAATTTTAAGGAAATTCTTAACCCTCTTTTACTTTTGAAGTAAAAATTAATGAAATATTTATGTCGTTTTCCAATAAATACATGTTTGGCTTTTACCAAAATTTGGAATAGAATATTTGTTTCAATGTGTCCAACATAAATGATGTTTTTTAATATCATAATAAATCATTTCATTGAATAATACATTATAATATGTTAAATATATATTAAAATAAAATAACTCACATAAAAATTAGGTTTTAATAATTATTTTTCAATGTATATTGGATGTTTTCCTCAAGAAAGGATACAAATATCAATGAATATCATTTTACATCTATAATTTCAACCACTGATGATACCAATAACAAACAAGGAATATCATAAAAGGGTATTATTTATATTCCTCCTCTAAATGGTTAATGTTTATGAGGTAATGATTTTTATGAAACCTATTTCTCTTCCTAGGGTAAGACATGTTGAATTTTTTTTGAAACTAAAAACATTTCAATGGTTATGCTATAAGGATATTATTATAAAACCTATACCTATTTTATAGGATATGATGTGATGAAGTTTTTATAAAACCCTTTTCATTTCATTTGTTTTTTATGATGAATGATTTATGATCATCCATAACACATAAATATGGCTTTAATATTGAGTTGGGTGAGACATAAATCTCACTATAATGGTTTGGGTAATGATTTTTATCTTATTTGATAGACCATACTAGAATGAAGAATGAAATCGATTCATTATTGATATTTTTATTCAATTATTATCTTGGTGGTGATCCATAACTACTATGATTGTTTGTTGACTGAACCCATTCCAATATTATATCCTTCGAGGTGAGACATGAATAGTGTGGAAATGATTTTATATTCTTATGTGTATTCAAAAATTCTATGGCTTCTGCCAATTTTCTGCCATCACAGCTCATGTTATTTGATTATCTTATGATTCATGTCTTACAAACTACAATTTTTCATTTCTTGATTCAGGATTGTGATATTTGATATATAGGGTATGGTTTTCAAATGATATGAACATGTCTTCATAACCTTATGTTCATCTTATGATTATGTATACCCCTTATTTATACTTAATGATCCATTAGGATGACACTTTATTATGTTTTATATCACCGGGATATAGGTAAATATATCATATGTGACGTGTCTATGAAGGGTTCTAGTTAAGAATCACATAGTGGTAGATGACATAGCTCTCTTATTGACTAGTTTTTTTTCATTACAAGCTTCCAACGAAAATAGAATATTATGGTCCCAAGGTGTTTGTTTGTTCAATGTAATGAGTGTTAATAAAATAATTGTGCAATATGAATGTATGATAATATTGTGTCTCTATAGTGATATAATAGCTATGTATGATAATTCTGGTCTCTATAGTTAATTAATTTTCTAGTGTGATGCTTGAATATTTAATTAATCATTTTATTAATATCTTTTTTTGATATTTAATTGAAATCACGGTTCGGTGATAAATGTTTAGTATGTTTAGAATTCATCCTTCATGAAAAAATTAAATTTATGTGTGGGATATTTGATACATGCATTTATTTTATATATTTTTATATTAAAATGTATTGATATATTTCATTTTATTATTAATTATTTATTAGTTTTTTTTATTTAATTATTCATTTTTTAAGATGAAATAATTTGTGATAAATGATATAAAAGAGAAAAATATACTATTATTTCCACTTATTTATTTCCTCCCATTATTTTATATACATATAAAATGCTTCTGGGGGTAATAACTAATGAATCTGGGCGAAAAAAATATTCACGTTCTATAAAATTGATGTTCAAGGCATGAACATTGTTCACAAAATGAACTAATTTCATGATGTGAATCATGTTCATGATGTGAAACTAGTTTATGGAATGAATCTATTTCAAGATGCGATGATGTGGGATCTTCCCAGTGTGACTACATTTCAATAAGATATTGAATAAAAAATGAAATAACAAACTTGAAGGCATTTCAACACCTATTAATGATTTGAGACATATATTGGAATATATTTATGATAAAATAAAACATACAAGAGTCCCTTGTATTTCCATAAGTGTTTCCCTGTTATAACACAGGCGGATTCTCAATACTACAGGTTAGGGTAATATATTGCACCATACAAGGTCCTCACATGTCTTTCTCTCTAATTATTTCATGTTTTTTCCTTCATCCTTCCTCCTTACTAAATCATTATTGGGATTAGGGGGGTAAATATCTCTTTATTATTATGTAATGTATTTTATGGGGTAAGTTTCTTTTAGAAATATTTTTTTATTCTTATTCATGTAGTTGGCTTTCAATAGTTCTTAAATAAATTTTCATTAAATTTATTTTTATTTTATCATCAACATTGAATTTTGAACCTTACAAGTACAATTAAATTTCCCAATAGGTTACCATAAGTTACACATTACCATTTAAACATTTTCGGTAATATAGATTGAAAATTGTCACAATACAAAGTTTATTTGGCAATATCCAAATCTACCCGACCCTAAGGGGATTTCCACATTGACAAAGGGATAACATGATCATTCAATCTAAATAATCTCAACTCTAAAACTGGATTATGATTAATTAATTTAATTTTTAAAAACAATTTAACAAAAACCATTAAAGCTAAAAAACCAGATCATGCCCCCAAAACATGATTATGAACAATCTAAGCTATAATTTTCTCACTATTTCAACAAAATTCTCTCAAAATTAAATATTATTTTCCTTCATCTTCATAAAATAAATCAAATAAAATAATTTTCTTTAATGACCTAATTAACCTAAATCCCCATATCAGGGGTTAGACCGCTAACATTCCTTAAATAATATTTTAATTAATTATGTAGAAATGTTTGTGATTTATAAATATTGTATTTTTATTATCCCTATTGAGAATAATGATTCCCTCATAGGCATGTAATGAAAAAATCTCATGGAAAACATTTTATAAACAAGTAATTGACCATAAGTGGCTAATGATTCAAGGAAAGGCTCCATGTTCCCTTGTGTCCCTTGACCTCTACAACCATAAACAAGAAATTTATTTTAAAATATAAATGCATTGAAACAAATTTTTGATAGCCTAAATGGTTAGATTTAATATCAAATTCATATAAATAATATAAATTTACTATATGGGTATCCTAACGGGACCGACTTCTTCATTTAAATATATCTCCTTTAATCACAGCGTAATTACTCTCACGTACGATTTTATAAGAACAACAAGCTATCAACCATCCACATGAGGCCCTAACTGATAGACCAATTTTCAACAATTAGTTATAAAAAATATATAATTAGTATTTAAAATTCATTTATAATAATTATTAAATAATTCAAAATTCAATAAAAATTTGTATACCTACTAAAAAGCCAATGAAAAAAACTCAATGTCCAAAATAATAAGGAAAAAGGTGTTGTTTAATTTTAAAATCTACCTAGACCTATAATAAAAAAATTATCAATACTTTTCATCTATTCAATGACAAATTTATGTTATTTAATGTAAACACACAAGATAATTTCATTATTTGACATACCTCAAATGTAATGGTGTATTAAAATTTGCAATCATGATCTAATGGAATAAAATACCAACAATAAGAAAAATTCCAAACAAATCAGATGATTTCCACCATGATCATTTTGAAACAAAATCCAAATCCTAAATTAAATTACAGCATAATTATTTTCACCTGAAAAAAATATAATGAAGGAGTAGTAAAACCCACCCAGAATATTTATAAAAACCCCCATAAGAATCAATCATATCTATAGGGGATCAAATAAAGAATAGTAGAGGGGAACGATAGAAGAATGTTCCTCCTCACGCATCATTTTTTTACCCAAAACCCAATTGGTTCTATTGTAAACTTAAAATGATCCCATATTTTAAAAGAAGTGTGTCACCCTAGTAATGGAATAACTACATGGGTTATGTCATGATGCCACTAGGGGAAGGGTAACCCCCATACCATTTATGTTTAGTGGAACTATTTGGGGGCATAGTATTTCCACCTAGGATGATGTCATGTCCCTTAGCATACCTCTTTTGTGGCATTACCCCCATTCCATCCAGATTCGTACACCCCCACTACATCCATACCTTGAGTGACCAAGGATTTGCAGTTATAGAATCTATAATTATAAACTGTCAGAATGGCCCCAATATTTTCTATGATGCGAGCTAGAGCACCCATTACACATATCATTTCTCAATCAATATAAAAAATTTCCCTAGATATCCCTAAACACTTGAATTACCATTATGAATTTCAGTTGTCTAAATAAACCACTCACCAGAATAAAAAATAATATCCATTCTAAATTTCAAAACTCAAAAAAAAATTATTATAAACTCCACTAAATATAACATATCATTTTAGAGAATCCTTAATGGAACATAACCCTAATGATAAACATATTCGAGTTGTTAATTTATATCCAAATAATTTTTCTATACTTTGGAATGATAAAAGACCATTCAGGATTATATAGTGTCACTGATCAATAACCCTCATGATTATGGAGCTAACTACCTCAATACATGACTAGTATGGGATGATTTCAGTCCACATTTCTCCCCACTGATTAAATAATGTACTAAATCCCAATTTTAACTGTCCATTAAACCCAAAATTATGGAATCCTTCTAACTGAACCCAATTGTACATTAAAACCTAGATCAATCCTACATTGGATGAGAATTCTAAAAATTTATTGGTTAGAAACTCAAATTGGGTACCTCATTATCTAATCATGATACCTCATTCATCAAAGGAATCCTAATATCAACTTATCACCCAAAAAAAATGTATGAGCATTACTATTAGTGGAAATCTTGGGCTGGATCCACAGACATAAAGACCATCTCAAATTCTATCAGCTTGGCACCAGTGCACCATCGATCCAACACACCCTTGGATCACATACATGATATCCATAGATCTTTTCTGATGCTTGTATTCCATTGGAAACAATACACAAAATCAAAATCTGGTATACACTATGAAACCTAATAAAATCATATCCACCTACCCACTAACATCCTAACCCCACCTTGAACATCTCATGGCTAGTCTCATCTAATGAACCACCCTACACACATGAGGGTATATCCTCTACATCCCACACTCCATATATTACAACAACTAATAACTATAGGTTTTGTTCCCACTCATAAATGAGGGCCATTATGAAACACTAATTTCCACTCCTTCCCAAATCACTTGTAACATCCACCTCAAAATCATAAAAAGTTACACACTCTATAAAAAATGGTGTTCACGATATCATATGGATTATCTAATATCACTCCACAGTTGAAATCTCAATGAGTTCCAAAATAATTCTTGTGTCACTCCTCTCAAACTATGGCCATCAATACTATTAACTCCTAAAACTATTCAATCCATAGTGTTATCAAAAATATATATTAAACACCTTTTATTTAATATTAATCCATGATAATTCAATTCCATGAGAAAGCCATCAAAAATCATTAGTCCCCTGACCACACATAACATCTAATCAAATAATAATTCTAATTGAACTATGTGTAACCAACACATACAACCATAACCTCATCTAAAACAATGGGAATGCACTCACATAATACCCTATCACAAAACATGACACACACACTCATGAGGCACATGCTATCACTTCTCAGAATATATTTTTATGAAATTACCATGATATGTTGAATTTCAGTATTATCTAATCAGAATCATCCTCAATAATCCTTATAAAAATTGTGCAATTTTACTCACTTATTTCCCTATTACCCAATCACCTATCAACTAGTGTTGTTTTAAATATAATTAGAAGCGTATAACCAGACTCCATCCATCATAGATCTGATAAAATCTTATCCTGATCATTAATCTCATTATGAACCATGTACTAAATCACTAAGGTTTTGAATCCTATTAATCGTTCCCTCTAAAACCATGACATGATACCAAAATTACCTCAACTTCTTTACATTGTGAAATCTCATGTAATCTCTATGAATATACTACATACTCAGCAGAACCTCACATGAACTAATCTAATAACCAATAGAATCTACAAAAATTTAACAACACCAAGGAAATCACAAACCTAGGATAACCCCTCTATTATTTTACCCTAATATATCTCACAAATAATCTCATCCATAATTCATGAATAACTTATATATTGATCCTCATAATAAGGGAACTATGTTTCTCACCTATCTAATAAATTTTTTCATATAGTTCTCAAATCATATGGAAACATCTCTTCTACCTTATCAAATATTACAAGAATGCTCAAATTCCAAAACACCCTCCCTAGGGTTCTGAAATATATAATATTTTCAAATATCACAAACCAAGTCACCAACCTACTGGGGAACTAATCCTTAACATGAATCCATATATAATACAACCCCCATGAGGACCATAATCCCTTCCACACACACACACACTCACACAGATACGTATAAATATCATACTGTGATGATAAACATTTATTATTCATATCCATATGGTTTGGTTAAGAAGAATCCCATAAATGAGTTATATGGTTAAGAACACTATATGTTATTGTTGTCACCTTACATAACCAAACCCACAATTCTATTAATAACTTATGCCAGAATCACCTAAAAGGGGACCCTCATTGAGGCATCTAATTCTTTTTCCATCCTATGAGAAGTCATTATACATCACTTACTATAGGTACAATATAGTGGTTATCCAAAAACATTATTCCATATTATATTCATGAAATATCATAAGAGGACATCTATCATTGGATTGCAGAGTAAAATTCATCCAATATGATATATTTGAAAATTAAAAATATTTTATTTTTGAATATTTAGGTTGTTAGACTCTTATTATCATTGATATCAATAATAGACTAGTTGGTTTAGGTCATGTGGGTGATATATTAAAAAATAATTCAAGTTCATAGGTCGATTACCAAGGGGCCATGATCCAAAACCCATATATATCATAAATCCAAAATCCATATGTTTTTAGTAGTATAATTTATAGAACTATAAATGTGGAAATTGATAATAACCATCCCATATCCCTGGTTACCAATAATTTCTATCAGAAAAGGTATTTACAATAAGCCTACATGTGGTCCATTACTCTCTAAATCATATACTTAATCCTTTAGTATAATATCCTGAATATAATGTCAAACGAAATAGATGATATGATACCACTTTGTGAGAATACCCTCATCTTCACCATTCAATTGGATCTTGGACCTGTAGTGACCACATGACCTCATGCATACCTCTCGGTATACTAAATTCTCTAAAATAGAATAAAGGTTCTATGAGGTTACAATAGGGAGACTCTACCATCGTATTAGAGTAAAAACATGGACAATAAATAATTCATCATTCATCATTAATAAATAGAGTAATTTGAATGAATAAATACTAACATTTTATAATAAAATAATGTAGATGAATACAATCATACAGACAAAAATTCATACCATCATACAAAAACAGAATGCCCATGTGACCACTCACAAAACAAAATATATATAAGAATAAAAATTTATTGAGGCCCCACTACCATCCATGAGCCTCATGTCGTCCATTTCATGACTCCAACCAAAATATCAAGATGAATGATCTAATATTAGTACATTACCATACCCAAAATTTCAATCATTGGATTCTTCTTGGGTACCCAAGCTCCAGGGTTTCCAGAGTACAGTTTGAATACAACTATTTAGTTATTTTCCAATTGGGTCACATATATAATCAGTAAATCTATATAGGAACATGTTATATTCTCATCTAAATAAATTAAAAATTAGGAAGAGTAAAATTAACTACCATTGATCCTCAAGGACAAAATATAGAATTGAGACTAGCTATACCTAATTGTGACAATTCCACAGTGTCTCATAGAATGATATCAGGAACGGTAGTTATATAGTTTTAGGTGAGAGCACTGAATCCTAGGAGGTTATTCTAGGCAATACAATTAGAAATATGTCAATTCCCACATAACCATGAAGGAATTTCAAAATATTTCCGATGGAAATAGTGGAATGTTTGAAAATATTATATCACCTATTTAGGGGGAAGAGAACCCCACCTAGTAATCTCATATATTCTATCTCGGGAATATTTATCATTCCTAGTAAAAAACTGAGGGGAATAGTATACATAGTGAAAATAGACATACTTAGTAATCTAATGGGATTTCTCAAATAATTCAATATAGATCACATGTTTGAATCGAAAGTACCCAATAAAAAATAACACATAGTCGTGAAGGATAAATTCAGGGATGAATCCAAGGGATTCCATTTATAATACCCCTAAATCCCATGTAATATCTAGTGAATTAATTACTAAGTACATTATCCTAGTGAGTCAATCCTATAATATCTAATATAACACATCTCATAAAAGTTTTTCATCTTCTTAAACCAGTGTTACATAATGCGAGAAATCTTAACTATCGAATGACCAATCATCATTAATATATCCATATCATGATCTAATTAACAATTTATGTTCATTGTTGACAACTATAATAATATATAATCATTACCACATGCACCCTATTAGGGATAAATATATCCTGGGGGAACCCATGGAGGTCCCCTAGTCCAAACCGGTTAAAAAGATATTTTTTCATGATTAAATAAAAAAATTATTTCTAAAATTTTTTGTAAAAAAATGGAATAATGTTAAGGTTTTATGTTTTTGGATTTTATACCACATCCAAAAATAAAAATACCACGTCATAATACTCTACTCTACACTATTTAAGGATGTTGAATAGGAAATATGATGTACTGATATAGATCACATCATAGTACAACTATGTCCATATTCCTCTATCAATATCATCAAGAAATCATGGAATCTCTAATGTAGTAAAATAGAATAAATACTCACTTAATGCCATGTTTCATGGTAAACGACCCCACCATAAGAAATTATGCAGGTTCCATCCCTGAATGCATTAAAATTAAATTCTAAAGCTGCCTCAATATGAATGGAACCACCAAAATATTTTACAAGACTCCACACTAAAGCCAAAATCCCTACACTACAATAATAATACCCCATGAAAAAAAACACTTCATGCCAAAAGTAACATCAATCTAGAATAGAAAAATTATTAATTGATAGTCTTTAATGCCAAAAAATAAATCATTAAATCATTAGATCATCCTAAGACACCTCAAATACATATTAATCATATAAATAGACTCCCATGGAATATTGGATCTAGTATATTAACATATATGAATGATACTTTCCATCAATCAATTCTTGATTAATCCAAGATGAAATTCTAAAATATATTTCTAGTAACATCAATTAAATAGTATATAGAATTCAATAAAATATTTTCAAATTTTTCATTATATTTCTCTTAAGCATACTTTTATTTATTTCTTCTAACCCAAATGCTTCTATTATATATTCTCCCTCTATCTTCTATATTGTTAAACCAATATTTTAGAGATATTGCAGTGTTATTTTATTGTTTTTTCATCCAAGAAAATTATCTCATCTTCTTTATCGTCATTCAGGTTTTATTTTTTTTTTCTATTAAAGATAATGGGTCATAATTGATTTTTTATTCCATCTCCATTAAGTTGAAAAGATTATTGGTTTTTTCAAACCCATTAAATTCACATAGTTAAGATAACCCTCTCAAGAATGTGTGATCGGAAGAGATATATGTGATAATTATTGAGCTATTTTTGAACTCCATTATTAATGTGTTCTTTATTAATTTATACAATTTATTTTCCACTATTTTTAATGTTATAATTTTTTTCTCAACACACATTTATTATTTTATAGTTTAATCTATTATTTACATGATAGTATCATGAGATTTATATAATTATTTAATCAAAAATAATAAATTCGCCCATATTAATATTTTATCTTATCTATTACATAATGTTAGTATCAAAGAAGCTCAATTTTTTTTAAATATAACATCTTTAAATATTTGATTCCAGCTTTCAATATACTAATCTAATTCAAATGTTTGATCCTTCTAAAATGGATTTTTTTCAATCACTCATGTTTCTCTAAAAGTGTAATCTATGGATCAGGAACCATTTTTATTCTTCTATTTATTTCCATTAGAATAAATTTAATGCACACTTAGTTACATGTATTAGTTTTCCTATATATAAAATTGATTACAATGATAATATTGCTACTACTAAAAATTTTTAAAAATGGCCTCTTGGGGATATTGTTTCTTTTATATTAGATAGAAAATATATAAACACCTTGATTTCTAGTTGGGATAAAAATGGGTTTAATAATATTTTTACTTTTAAATCTTCACATGTAATTTGGATGTTTGCAGAAGTTTCGCAGGAAGGAACAAATAAAAGAAAATACATTATGATGAAAATGTTTATTACTTTATTTGGAATCTTTATTATGAGTCCAAATAAATCTATTACTGAAATATTTACATGGTTTATTGACATATGAAATGATTGAATGTATGTTTTTTATATTAGTACTATAATGAAATTATTAAATAATTTAATTAGGGTTTTATAAAGGAATTGGGAACTTAATCATTTGAAAATCCATGAGACAATGTATAGAAGAAACATGCGAGATTAAGAGCTGATCATATCTCACATTGCATATGAAGTCATAATGAAGTTACAATACTATATAGAAGCCAATGATATAAAGGAGAAATATATTATTTCATTAAGATGAAATGGATCATCTAGCCAAGAAGATGAAAAAATTATTCAATGGAATTAAATTCAACCAATATGCCAAAAAGAATGAAAAATAATGTAAAAAAAATATCAATCCTTAATATGAAAATTGAAAGGGCGCATAGGTCCCAAATTACCCATAAAGAAAGAAAAAAGAAATTAAAAAAAATAATTAAAGTAAGATAACCTTTATGGTTTTAACATTAAATGTATACAAGTATTATCTCTTCGTGAGTGATTTAAGAAAAAAATTTCTAAATGTCTCATGGATCATGTCAAGGATAGAAATGAAGTAATCTCCTAATATTCCACTTATTATTATTTAAAAAAAATTCCTTCATCTTATTAATCTAGTTACCTAGGATATAAATATATAAAATATACTCAAGATCCACATGAATAATTTTTTAAACTAAATTCTATGCACTACGAGCTTAATAATATGTATAGTCGTTCACTTAAATAAAATTATCAACGAACCAATGATAATGATGAATTATTATAGAAATATAAAGGTAAAATGAATGTGAATACATTATGATTTACTATTTTTTATCTCATAAATTACTTCCTGGAAATTTTCCCAACACAAAAAAAAACATAATAAATTTTTGGGTTCTCAACAACATATTAAAAATCATTTTGGTTTTGGTTTTTTATAAATTAGTAGTTATTCAAAAAATATTTCTTTCTTAAAAGGGATTTTAAAAAAAATAATACATTCATAAAATGAGACATCTAATTAATTAATGTAATTATAAAAAATTATTAATTTGTTAGAGAAAAATATCAAGAATTCATCTTATTTCTAATATAAAAAATCTTTTTCAAAATCATTTTGTAAAATGAAATTTCTTTTTTTTTACATCTATGGATCACAAATTGTGATACCAAAAAAAAAAATTATTAATTTTTATGGAAACATTTATAAATATAAAATCAAGAAATGAAATTTGGTACATGGATAATACATTCTCTCGACATGTATGTGGTGATCCCATGTAATTTAATGAACATAGAAGGATCGATGGAGGATACCTAACATTGAGTTATAATCCAAAACGTAAAATCATCGACATATGTACAAATTGTTTTCTCAATTAAACACTGATAAAATATTTTTTATTTATTTATGGCACAAAATAAAATTTTCAATACATTAACCTATTATGGGCTAATGGTTTAGAATATATTTTGACAATTATATTTTTAATTTTTTAATTTCTAATCAAAATGTTTTACCACTTTTCATTTGGTAATGTTTATATTATTGATTTAAAACCAATTTTTTCTCAAAATTTATATTTTTTATCATAAAATATAGAAAGTATTCAATTTTTCATAGAATATTATGTTCATGTAACACCCATTCACTTTTTATGCTTCACCAACATCATCTAGTGAGAGAATTACAGAACTTTTATTTCAATGATTTTGTTTTTTCTAAATCATGAAAACATTATTAGAAAAAAACATATTTAAAGCCTAATTTCTTTTAATGACCTATAAGGACCTTGATATTCATTAAATTTATGTTTTCGTACATTCTAATATTGAAAGTATATGAGTAAATGTATATTTTATTGTGAATGTAAATTATTATACAAGATTCCTTTGTTTCATTTTCTTGGCTCACAAAAATAAGTTTGGAATCACCTTCATAAGATTTACTAATATGGATGAAAACTAAAAAATGAATAAAATCCTTTTAAATTGATATTTGTAAATTTATAATAAATTTTTTTTGACCATTATACTTCACAGTTCTATAATTATACTTTTTCTAAAATTAATACACCTTAACAAAATGGGGGTTTTGAAATGTGAAATCAAAACATTCAAAAAATCATAAGATGATTCATGAATTATTTCTATCACCCTAAATAATTTTTAGTTAATGGGTTCAATACCACTTATATATTATAGTTAGAGTTCAAATAATACCATTCCATAAAAATAACCCATTTGAACTTTAGAAAACTACAATTATAAAAGATGGTTTTATCAAAGTGTTTGAATGTAAATGATATATATTTTTACACTAAATGTATCATTGTATAAAAATATTTAAAATTTCACCAAGAAATACTTCATGGTTACTCAAACTAAAGTAAATAATTCCAAGACATGATTGAAATAACCATGTATTTAGAATAATATATTCATATTGAATTAAATTAAAAATTTATAAACCTTCATAATAATTAAAATATATTGTGGATTAACATGATTCATTGAATTTGAATGATCCACCATATTGTAAAAATAATATCTACTTTAAATCTTCTTATAGTACTTTATAAAAAATTTTAAAAAATCTGATGACCATCCCCTGGAAAATAATATCATGGATTTAAAAGCTATAACCCATACAAGATGTTCTATATTAAATAATGTTGAACAAAATTATTATATTTTTTCAAGAAACTAAAAACCATTATGATGTTATTAATGGTGGAAACTACTTTTATTATATGTTATAATATCTACAACAATTGTAATAAAATAATACTTTGACTCTTATTGAATGTATTAATGGTCATCCCATTATTTGTACAAAATATTTTTTTAGAAATAACATATATGAGGAGGGTAATGCTAATGTTAAAAAATTTGGGCTCATAGACAAACGATATAATTATGAATACTGTGTTGATTATTGTAAAACATTCACCCCTAAAACTCTGATGGAATCAATAAAATTCTTGATAGAATTCAAAACTAATAAAAATTTTAAACTTTTTTAAATGTATGTTAGAATTCATCTCTAAGTGTTTTAGTTTCAGAAAAAAAATATGAATAGCCACTAGGATTTAAAATTACGCATTTTCCAAATTCCATTTTAATTTTAACTAAAGTATTATGTTTTTATGAATAATCACCCCATCTTATTATTAACTGTTAATAAGTATTATTTATTAAAAAATAAATTAAAATTTAAAATGATAAATCAATATTATTTATAATACAATATTTCAAATGATCTTTATTAGATTAAATATATATGGATGACGTAATATTTGGAAGAAAAATGAAAATATTTATGAGGAGTTACAAAATATTTTGAGAATATAATTTGAAATCAATTTCATGTCTGAGTTAAAAATAATTATTTGTTTTCAAATCAATCAAACCATGTATGAATCATTTCCATGAAAAGGTAATACACGAATTAATTTCTAAATTTTTTTACATGGATCATAAAAATTAAATAAGTACACTTGTGATTATTTATTTTATTTTAAAGATGGTTGAATCTAGTTAGCTGGTTGATAAAATCATTACAGAAGTAAAATTTTGAGTATTATTTTCCATACGGTTACCCAATATTACAATATATTTATTTGCAATCATTGTGTCTATTTTTAATATATTACAAAAGTATTTCATTTAAATGTCCAAAAATGTATATTTCTTAAATGGTTAAAAATTAATGGTTTTTTATCCTCAAGTAACTTCTATTAATAATTCATGTTTTATATACTGATTTTTGTGGATGTTAGGTAGATAAGAACATTACAAGCGATTCATGACACTTTATTTGATATTTCATAATAACATTGATTATAAAGAAAAATAAAATAAAATATTTCATTCTTCATTGGAAGTGGAATATATATCCAATGAGAGTTGTTGTTCTCATATTACAAGGAGAAAACAAACTATCCTAGATTTTAAACTAAAATTTTTGCATGTTCATGTTAAATGAGATTGTTCTAGTGCCATAGGAATTCATATAAATACTATTAATTATTCATTCAGGAAGAATATTGATATTTGACATCACATTTTGAGATAACACTTCCAAAATGAAATTATTATGTTATAATATTTTATCATAGATCTTGAAATTTTTGATATATTCTAAAAATAGATTTCTTTACAATGGTTTATTTTAAATAGTTTAGTTCTAAGAAGGAAATTTTTAACCCATTTTCTTATGACTTTTTATCTATGTTTTTCCTTCTAAAATATAAAATTTATCATAAAAATCTAATATATTATTCAATTTTTTTAATATTCATGCTTTTATGATCACTTTTATTAATATATCCTTGTTTTATCTATTATCTATCATAAATTTTTTACTGTATAAGTAATTTTTCTAATCACAATAGGGTATAAAAATATAATATGTGTGGAAGAGATAAATATAATTTTTATGATGAAAAGGTTCAAAAGAGGTAATATTTATTTTACAATGGAATGTTTCTAAAGGATTATAAGGATATTTTTTTGAAGGGGTGGACTTTTTCATTCATAAAAAATGGATTTTTAAAATCATTTATCTTTCCATTTTCCCATATTATTACATTTGAATTATTATTCACCTATTTATTATCTGTGATTATAATATTAAATGAGTGTTTGTGATCATAAATAATTTATTTATTATTTAAAAATTATTTTTTAAATTAAAAATAATTAAATTTATTTAATATGATTTTTTGACTATAAATATTGAATGCAGATAGTTTTTTATTGTTCTGAATTTTATTCCCAAACTAGAATGAATAAATCAATATTCTAATAAACAAGATCGCACTTTATATGGACTTAATATAGGAAAAAATTTGTAATAAGAATGGACACACTATAGAATATCTTAGTCTATCTTCCTCTCTGAATGTCATGAGAAAATCCTATAATCCCCATCATGGTCGAATGCTAGATATGATTGACGTGGGAAATGACACATCACAAGATGAATTAACACACAATATAAATATCATATAAGGTTCATCTAAGATAAATATTATGGGTTATTCCATATTCACCTCGTGATTGATAGAACCATCAAAAATATTATCAGACTACACATCCTAAAAAACAAATCCATGGGCAACAAATATCATGACTATAGCATATATAAAACTATAAATAACTGGGAATATTGATATATAATAGTCAAACATTCATTAATTGATGGTATTTAAATCCATAACACTAGCTTTTTATAGTATGGTCTTGACCAAAGACACCTCCTACACCACTAAAGGTTACAAATATATCCTAGAGAGGCTCGTATTAAAACTATAAAGAGAGTCGATAAATACTTCCCACTTAATTGTTATTCATCAATTCATGATGATTTTTTGCAATAAATTTCAGTTATCTTCGATCAAAATGGAAAACAAAACATTAATCATATTATTTTATTCCATATATTTCACATGATCCTATTGTAAATTATTAAATTTAACCCCTTGTATCCTCTTCTATTTTTTCGTTCACTCTCCCTCTACCATTTATTATTACAATAATTTAGAGAGTATAAATTGTTATTGTATTGTGTTTGATTTTAATAAATCCCCCAATTCTTCATTTTATTCGTTTATGGTTTCAAGATTATCCATTAATGTGAATGTGTATCCACTATTGGTTTATTTCATCTCTGTTAATAAGAAAAGTATTTAGTTTTTTGAATCCCATTAAATATAGGGAATTAATAAAACTATCGTAAAAATACTTTTGGGTGGGTGACAATGTGTCTCATTATTGTTCTATTTCTGAAATCCTCTTCCACAATATACGATTGAATAACAATAATTTATTTTCTAATATAATTAATGATGTAATTTTTACTATGCTAAAATAAATTTTATTATACATAATAAATATCATATACGTTAATCACAATTATTTTATTGTATTTTTTTAAATTTTTTAATGTTATTTCACCCAACACATTAAATTTTATCATATCCCTAACCTAAAACATCATAATATGGACTCTGTATATGAGTTCCCTATTCCCAAAATCATTTCATGGGACATGGACATCATATAAAGGGAATAATATCCCCTGAAATTGCTATGTTCATATTTTATTATCACATGCCTCATATAATAATATCAACTGACTCCACTTTTTGAATATGGAATAAATCTTATTTCACGTCCGTTGTCATGGGTCACTCATCTCACCTATCCTAACACAATTTTTTCCAGTGAAGACCCACCCAGGTACTCGCATCATAGCATGTGTGGAACACTCACCCCATTCTAAAATCTACTAAACCAATTGATATAAATAATATCACAATTTCATCTTGATGAACTCATTTCATATATTCTAAAACCTGTTTTCTCTTCTATAAGTACGCATCAAGGGAACACATAAAAATGGAATCAATGTCCATTGATTTTATTATTAACCCGTTTAGTTTTCATACATCTGAATGAATTCATTTTGTTATTAATCCTTATCTCCTCTGTAACATTGAAATCTATACAAATTTCCAAGGTCCCTAATATCCCTTATGACATTCCTACATATATAGGAATTTTATTTTTAAAAAAACTTTTCAAAAAATTATGCCGATGACCCAAGTCAACATGAGTTGTGAAAACAAGGTCAAATTTAAATTGTGTTCCTATATGTTATTCAAGGGAAAACAGTAATTTATCATTTTAGTTAATATAAAAAAAAATTATTACAACTCAACTTTTCCGAGGATAGGGTGTATACCCCAGGAAATATGTTTTATGGATATCAATTTCATTCATATTTTTGAAGAATATTTTAAATTTAATTAAATAAATTTAAAATTATTCACTATTCTTATTTTTTTTTATCCTAAAACTTGAATCCCTTTTTGAGATTATATATCCATATATGATTCTGAAATGGGTGTTTCTTCTATGGTGAAGGAAAAATCTATGTTGGGTTTCAGGAATTTGCACCTTTTCCATTTTTTCATTTCCTTTTTTACTCATTTTTATTTTCCACATTTTCATTTATATACTCCCATTTTATTGTCTAATATTTACTATTGGTTTCCCCATTTAGGGAATTTTTCCAAAAATGGTATAGGGAATGAAGATGGAGATGGAGGAGGTATTTTCTCCGAATAGCTTGTCTGGAGATTGTATGGGGCTCATAAAGTGTACGGTGTAGATTTGGTTAGAATCTTAAGAGTTTTCTATATAAAGATATTCTTATTTAATTATTTTTCTTCCCGAATATCATTATCTAGTTTTTCGGTGTTTAAATTCTTAAAATGGGTTTTTGGGAACCCAGTGTGGGTCATTCTGTTGATTTTGGGGAGAAATCATTCATTTTGGTCCTTTTGGGGGGATTTTAATGTTGGAAAATACATGTACATTGTGTGTGGTTTAGGGGAAAAATCCTTTTGATCTTCCTATTTTGATAACATGAAGGTTTTTTGGACTACATTTCATGTACTTGGGATTACATTCCTTGTAGTGGTAACTTGGGGTGTGTTAGGAGAAAATGGTCATATTTGGTAGATGGTCAAAGCTTGTGTGAGGTATACAAACAATATCTATTTATTGTGCTTCAATAGACCCGGTTCGGAGTTAAATGTCTTCGTATATGGATTAGGATCCCATTTGCAGTACATTAGGTATATAGGCATTACAAGCCATGTTGTTTAGAATTGTACATAACAAGTTGGTGATAGGGTACATGGGCCAACACCTATCGGTTGGTGTAAGCCATCTATTAGCCAAACAAGTTGTTCAAACTTGGAAAATAAACATTGATTGGATTAAGGTATAATTAAATGATGAAATTTGGGGTTACATGTCTTTTACTATAAGTACACACCATGTAATTTTTACATGGCTCTCTTTTCCTTTTTCTTAACCTTTAGTAATAATTAAAGATTTTATTAGTAATTTTTTGTGATTTTGCAACAAATATCATGACGATGGTATCCATTAGACATCGAAAGGTTGTATGCATGTTTTTTTAAATGAGAGATCACATAAATGAAGTTTTATTTGAGATTTCGATTCAAAATCATCCTAGGGATTGTGTTATGAGTTGTATGTATTGGGTGGGGATTGTGAGATCATTGATTGAGCAGACACAAGTGTTCTCAAGAAATCTATTTGAGGTTATTTGGAATGACTCTGGTATAATTAATCACGTATTATCTTTAAGGACATAATGTTTCCTCCATATATAATAGGGTTGGTTACTCATTGTTTGACTAGTTGAGGTCAAATCATGGCATTGAATACCACATATTCGGTAGCCTTTAGGATAGGTTGATGACATGTGATGGAGTCTATGGATGATTTCCATTGATTTACTCATATTATTTTTTGGGTCTCTTGAGGATTACCAAGTGTGATAGTAGCATATCGAGTGAGAATTGTCTTCTATAGTATGGGGTTTAGAATTTATGTATATCATGGTGCATCATGGATGAGGATCCCTTTTATTGGGTTTCCTACTTTTGAGGTGGTCATGTGGACTATTGTGTCTACCCATATCATTGGGAATGATCTACTGTATACGTTTTGGTAACATTGTAGTTCAAGGATTATTTTTACTCCACATGGGTCCATTTCTGATGTTTCTACACTTTCTTATCCTCTTCTTTTGGATTAGTTAGAGTAACCCCTCATAGGGTTCCCTTATATAGTTATGGACCTTTGGATGTTTTTGGATACATTGACTGTTCTGTCCTGATAGATTGGGTGCAGTAGGGGATTTCCTAATAGGGAATTTCCTTTATTCTAGGACCCCTAGGATGATAGTATCTTGAGTTTTTTGTCCTTATCATGGTTCACTAATATCCCTTAGTGGATGTTTTGTAGATATTGAGGAAAATGGTTTTTAGAGAGTCCTTGTTCCGTACATTCCATGAATGAATCATAGATTCTAATAATAGAATTGTGAAGGTCTGTTCATAGGTGGATCATCACAAATTTGGTTGGACATTTTCCAAGAGGTTTGAGGTAGTTTCTTATCATATAATTTGTTTGATAAGGAGACACATTGGATATCATGTATTTGGAATTGAACCCAAATTTTGATATGGATATCTCAAAAAATTGGACGTATTTTATAGATGGGATTAGATAGATAATGGATGATATGGATGTGTGAACACCTCTAGATGTTTGTTAGACCTCAGATAAAGGTTAAAATTCATGGATGTAGTGGGTCTTGGTTTCCTGAGTGGGTTTTCTAGGGATGTGTATCTATCGGGACCATGAATTTATGCAATCTATTGGGATAGTGAATCTATCGAACCTATATTTAGAGGATTTATCATTGGAATGTATATACAACTAGGCCCTAGATTAATGCTCAATTTTTTCTTTAGTAATTCAAGATATGACAATTTCATAGAAGTATGGAGTGGACATCTTCGACCAATTAAATCACGATATTAGATTCTTATATCCTAGTCGACTTTCTTCGTTGTGTGGATGTAAATGGTTACCCTAAAGATTCAAGAATTCATGTTTTCCTATTTATAAATCCGGGATGTCTAATTTATATATGGAAGTCGTCTTGATTGTTGTGTGTCCAGGTGATCTAATAGATATAAATCCTCTATATTGGCCGCCCATGATGGTAGATTTACCATACGTTTAATACAATAACACATGGTTGGTTCATTTTTTTTCCACTTTTGTAGAGTTTTTCTATATTTTAGTTTTCATTAGTTTATATCTAGACTAGTTATATCACATGTTCATGAACTTATATTTATAAAAAATTATAGTTTCTTTATTGGGGTGGCTTACATTGAATTATTTCTCACTTCCTATATACTAACGATAGTTTACATTTTATTCATGATGTCTTCATTAATTTTTTTGAACGGGTTGTCTAAGGGATGGGGATAATGATCAGGGATTCTTGATCTAGAAGGGGCACTCGTGAGTATGCTTGGGCTTGGTCTGGTGCTTCTGGAGCATTAGGAACACTTGATGTGGGGTTTAACTGGGGGTAGATATGTATTATTATATATTTAACCTTTTTTTGATTTATTTTTTTATTTATTAATCATAATGGATGATCATATGTTTTTTTCATGCTCATGATTCATTAATACTATATTCTTCATTCTAATTATTATAACATGCTTTTATTTAGTTATTAGTTATCCATGATCAAATGTTTATCCTTGTTAATGTATTATATATTTACAGCGCTGTTTCACAATAACAAGTGGGTAAATTCTCGACACTAAACCTTCTAGACCATTGATGATTGTCAACATCCTCTACCATTTGGGGATGTGATCATGAGGGATTTTGGAAATCAAGACCAGGGGACATGTCAAGTTGACTCGAGATGGTTCAGTTCCAAATGGTATCAAGAATGACTTGCTTTATGATTTTGGGATTTTGTATAAATGTGTTTTAGAAATGTTTTAGATAATTTAATGGGTATCAGACATGTGATTTATGAAACAATTTCTAATAAGAGTTCCATAATGGTAATATTTTTCTACAATTTGTTTTCCATGTTTGTGTGACTTCAACTATTATGGTGTACATGGGTTTTTGGATTAATTTTTAATTCTATTATTCAGAACATTATTTATGGGAAATATTCTAGTCTTCATGCATCATTTTAGGCATCTAGGATTCTCAAGAAATATGAATGTCACTGGTGTTTTACTGAGGATAGAGGATCAATTTTTTAAACTATCAAAAACAACTCATCTAGTGATTTCTTGTATAAGAGAACGGTGGAATTATAATCAACTAAACATCATTTATATATTTTATTATAATATAATTTCATGTTGATATATGGTCTTGTATTCGTCAGTGCCGGAGATTCATACCCCTTATCAAGGGATTCATCGAAAACAACGTGTGATAAAAGTGTGCTTTGAGTGACCAATTGGTGGAATGATGTGGGAAATAATCCTTAAGGAATATTTTTTTTGTGATTTAGTTTCCATGAAGTATTGGATCCCCTGACGTCCCGGGATTTTGTTTCATAGGGTAGCTTTTCAGGACACATGTTCTTTATTGGGTCTTGTGGTGCGGCCTATGTACCTACAATTATGGATTTCATGGGGGGAAAGTTTATTCTTCCATGGAAGTGGTCATTGAGTTTGGTTATCAATAGGATGTGGTTAAGCATTAGGATTTATGTTGTTATATAATTTGAGATTTAAGAGGGGTCCCTATCATATGGATATCCTTAGAGTGTAGGTTTGATTGGTTTTATAGCCCTTGTTGTTCTGGTTGCACCTATGGTAGCATAATTGAATAATGGTTCGACAGTTATGTTTTTGGATCTATTCCCATGTAGAGGGTGGTCATGTGATTGATGGTATCATGAGTGATATTCCTTGTTTTTGTTGATGTGTGCTGATGTTGATCTCATTTTTTTATATTTCCCTATGTTAGGATCATGATTAGTGGTTTTAGGTGTATTAGTCTATTTTCATTTCTTCTTAGATCATTTGTGATTGACTATTATTGGTATTTCAGATATTTTTTAGTAAATAAATATAACGGGGGTTAACTATTGAATATTTGATGTTGTGATCATTATTTTACCTTATTTGAGAATACATGTGGATACTCTTAGTGGGTAGGGATTGGGAAACTTTTTCAAAATATAAATTGGGTGTTAGTGTTTTGACAAAAAAAATTCATTGAGTTCAGTGACGTATATAACATGGGTTTCTTGGTATTTTATTTAGATAGTGTACCGATGATATGGATACATATATGGTGGGGGAATAACATTAGTCATGGTAGAATGTATCTTGTGTTGAGAGAGAGTTTTTATTATTTTAAGTCCAATTTTTGGCTAGATATGATAGGATTGTTTATTTAGTTTCTAGAAGAAATCACAGAGACAAGTTATCCACTAAGGATTCCAATGAGTAATAAGCATTTGTGGTGGGATTTTTGGGGTGTCCCCCATAATCACGAGTTTTGAATTTCATGTGAAAATTTAATTTTGTTCCAATAAGTGTTTTGAAGTAGAAAATGGTAATTTTTACATTGAGATGATGTCAGATAATTTTACTAACCACTCTATTGGTCTTGGGATAGAGTTTTTATCCTAGGATATAAATTTGGTTAAATAAAATTTGTTTGAATTTTTAATGAATAATTAATATTTAATTAATTAAATATACATTTATTAGTGTGTGTTCTTTTATTTATATCATTAAAAAAGGATTACAATTGATATTACCTATTCACAGTTGATTCTAGAACAAGGGGTTCTCTTGGGAGAAGTATTTCCAATCATTAGTCATCATAGTCAGGCATGAGTTTCATTTATTTTCTTTTTCACTCTTCTTACATTTTTCATTTTTTCATCTCTCTCCCATATATTGTCTTGGCACATACACCCCATCAGATCCCCCTTTTGGTTTATTTATATTTGATACGTAGAGGTAGAAATGAGGGAGATGGATGAAGAGAAACTTACTAATTGATTATCTAGTGGTCAATTGGGGCTTCACATGTGCATGCAGCGGGTCCAGTGTGACACTTTGGAATTTTCCACCCAAAGGTTCACCTATATACTTTATTTCACTAGAAATCTCTATATATTATTTTTATGATTAAATTATTTAAATGTGTTGTTACAGACACATTGTCGGACAATATATGGATTTTGGGGATAAATTGAATGTTTTGGGCCATATTAGAGATTTTCTATATGAAAAAACCACTATACATGATGCATAGTTCAAATAAAACAATATTTTTTATTCATATTTTTGAAGATGTAGTTTTTAGAATATACACCATGTAAATGTGATTATAGGTAGTATAGTTGTGATTTGGGGGGTTTCAGGTGCACAGGGACATGTATGCTACATGGAGAGAGCCAGTACGATGTATATAAATAGTGCCCATGTAGTTTTCATGGATAGATTCCATATGGGTGTAAATTTCTAGGTACATGGTTGGGGAACCCATGTTGGATACATAATATATATGTGTCGAACTCATTGTATAATTCGGTGGTGCACAAAATGTTTAGGGGATGGAGTACATGGTCGGGTACCCTTGTTTGGGTGCACACCATGTACCAAGTATAAAGGTCAATAATATTGGAAAATTATAGGATGAATTAAATATTCCATAAGAATAGGTATGTACTTCATGGAAGCACATTGTGTACAGAAAAGTACATGTCATGTACTTTTCCTATCCTTATCATTTTTTCATGTTTTTAACACTATTGTTTGAATCAGACATGTGAGTCGTCCATTTTAAATAAAATTACTTGTATATCATGATCGTTGAATACGTTCATTGTTTCTAATATGTATGGGTGATCTTTTAATGGATGAGTGTTTATGTGATGACATATTTGAGTTTTAGTTTTGGAACCCTCTAAGAGGTGGGATGTCATTTGTGACGATCGGGTGATGGTTGTGAGCTTGTTTATTGGCTTGGGATGAGTGATCCATTGAGTTCTATTTCAGGATCTCTCTACATATTCTTAAAAATAATATAATATATTATCTCTAATGAGGAATTGGTTCTACAGAATTTGATGAAATCAGTTTCTTGAGGTTAGATTGGTTGAAGTAATCTATTGTGTTTTAAGACAATAGATGTTATAGCCTTCGTGGTTGGTTCATGATGTTAGATCATGGTAACAAATGGGTGTGTTTGGGTTGTTGAGATGATTTTAAGTGACTCTTGAGGAAGTAATATTGTGCATGTCACTGATCGATTGATTTATGGTTTCTATAGTCTGTGGTTGAGAATGTCCATGTGCATTTTTTTTCTCATCGATGAGGACCCCATGTGTACAGTTTCTTGATTTTCAGGTTTTCATTTGGAATATTGTGAATTCTATTATTAGTGTTGTTATTATATTGGATTCCCATTAGGAATGATATCGATCAAGGATCATATGGACTCCACTGAGGTCAATTTGGAATGTTTCTATGTTAGGAACGTATATTTCATTTTAATGTTTTTGTGGAACCCCACATTAGGTTTTTGACTCTTGTTGGGGCATTTGGATCATTTCTGGATCTATGGATGGTCATGGCTCAAGAGATTTGATGAAATAGGGGAGTCTCTAGTAGTAAATTTCCTTTGTTTTCAAAACCAAAAGACTATGGGATATTGAATTTTTTTCCTTAAGGTGGGTCTTTGAGATCCCATGGTGGTTGTTTTGAGTTTTTTCTAGATCCAATGTACTAATATTGAGCCCATGATTTTTTGGTCAATAGTTTACTGACAATACTAGTTCATCAATTTAGATGGTGTTTTCAATATGGGTGATCCCATGTTTTGTTGGCCTTTGTCCATGAGGATTTTTGAGGCTCCAAATTAATACTTTGGATTGAGGAGGAGACCAATTGGCTATCATGAATAAGGAATTATCCATTATTTTCGATCTAGTTCCCTCCCCCATTGGCTAGCAACTGTTACATGGGATTAGGGGGATAATGTTTTATTTTTTTGATTTCACCCATGTAGATGAGTTTTATTATGTAGATAGAATTTATATTCAAGGATATTGTAGGTTCAAAAATTTTAATTACATTCCATGGATAGTGGATATATTAGGATGTTGGGTAGATTGTGTCCTCAATGACATTTCATCTGTCATTCCCATATTTGGAGTATTGACCCTCATTGTTGGGACCTTATTCTGATCATGAATTGTAATATTTTCTTTGGTCATTATTTTTCTTAGGTATTTTTAATGTATATTATTCCTTATTTAAACCATGGAATAGAGTCTGGTATCTTGTTATATTCACTTCATCATGGGGAATCTAATGGGTACACTCAGGGGACTAAATTCATGTAATTCCATTTTGATGTCTTCTAGATTATATGTAGATCTTGTGGTTAAACCATAATTGGTGTAGATGGTTGATCCACATACTATAAATCCTTTGGTAGGGGATAGAGCGGGGGTAGATTTTCCATTGATGTGAAACTAGAACCTACAGATGGATTTTTCAAAGTTTTCGAAATTTTTATATAGTTGTTTCCTTGTTTTAGTTTTTTTGTTATATATTTAATCTAGTAATTCCATGTGTGCATGTTATTACTAGGGAAATAGATTATAGGATCACCATTGGGGTGGCCTGATGAGATTTATTTCACACCCCATGTATGTTCACGTAATTGCACATGTAGAATTGATGTTTTCCTTTGTGTTATAGAACTTGTATCCTAATGAATGTTCTAAGGAGAGAGATTGGTGTTCGAGTGGAGATACTCTTGTGGAAACTCAAGATCGGTCTAGAGTATTTAAGCATCCTCGAAGTTGGGTATTTGGTTATTCATGAAGTAGGAAGTAGTACCTATTGTATTTAATTTTAGTTTTTTATTCCAAGGAGTACCATTTTAGAGAGATATCATTAAATCACATCATGTTTTTGGAAGGTTTTATTGAAATCCTTATGACAATGATTTTTTATGCACATCCTATCATCCATAGAGTGACTTTCATTCTATGTTGAATATTCAGGTTCTAGAGGATATGTTATGAGTCCGTGTTTTGGGTTTTTTTGGTTCATAAGAGCAATATATAGCACATTTGATGTTTGAAAATAATAATATATTCTTGGAATAAATCAAACTGTATCATTTTAAGGAATTGAATGGAATTATGTGTCATTAAAATTTTTTTTAGGGATTTAGGGGTTTCATCACTTCATGGGCCTAGTATCATATATGAGACATCTGAGAGGGATAAGTTTATCAAACATTAGTTTGTGACCACATAGAGAAGGATAAGTTTATCAAACATTAGTTTGTGACCACATAGAACAGGATGAAATCATATGCTGACCATCATAAAGGACCTATATAATTTAATATTTCATATCATGTTTTCCTTCTAGTGTCAACTTGTTTGGAGAAGATCATTATTAAGAAATAGTTAACGTTAGTGCCTTGGTTTTTTAGGCTGTTTTAAATAGTAGCAAGGGTTGGTCCAGTGGCGTACCATTTATCCCTTATATAGAGCTATAGTTCCATGAGCAACGTGTTCCTCATTTATCAGTATTAAATATATCATCTAGAAACCTCCCATTTGTTATACATTGTAGACATTGAGAATTATGCTAATTCTTCATTTCAGGAGCATATGATAAGGGTTGGGTATCATAGTGAGAAATATCTAATAGATACGACTATACCATTGGTTCTGGTGTATTGGACACATGGAAGAGTATAGGAGGATACCTAGAAGAGTGTATCTAGTTTTTATACAATTTTTTCATACTTTTTCAACAAGACCTCAAAGTGACACTTGTTGCTGCACATGGATGAGCTTTTATAATGTAGTGAGGTTGTAAGATCCTATATTTTCCTTGGTATATCTGCCTTTGAGTTTTTCATTTTGATTCTTGGTGGCCGAGTCATGTTCATATATGAAGATTTTTTTATTAAATATCATAATGTTCAGTAATGTATGATTTTTGGAACTAATGTTTTCTAGGTATAAAGGGTTATTTGTTTCTTGTGTTCTTGGTGAGATCAAAAAATATAAAAGAGGATCATATTGTTTTAAGGGAAAATATTTGGAAAAATAAGCTTCATAATATTTACATGCCATGTAAAAGGATTACATAGTGTTTAATTTTTTGAGGGTTTTAGTATAATAAATATTATGTGATGATTTTTTCTATTTATTTCAGTAAAAACATTGACAAGGATTTTAATCACATTACACGCCTTGTAAATTCTTGATTCTGTTATTGGTTTTGATATAGAATCTTTCTTAAATCATATGCACCTTCTTATTTGTGGGGGTAGGACACTTTAATAATGATTGGATCATCTCTTAAATGAATTAGGTCTCAATATCTACCTTATAGTATGATAATTTCTAATTTTATGCAATATAGGGAATGTTATATCATTCTCTGTGATAAAATTAAATAAATAAATGTAATTATTCCATGATGTTCTCTGATTTGAAATGGATTTTTAACATGCTTATGGCTATCCATGGGGTGAGAGAACCATTATTATAATCGAATTGAAAATTTTCTTAGAGTATTTTTAGCAAGACATCTGACCTAGGGTGATTTATTTTTATAGAATCACAAAATTGTGACTTATTTATTATTGGTATAGTCTTAAATAAATCGTGAATTAAATTTTATGTTGAATGTACATGATGAATGGTAATTCTCATATTTAACCTTTTAGAATTGTGATGAAATATTGTGATATCCATGTTTTATGAAAGGGATTGTCTTAAATGTTATAATGTTTATACATACACCTTTTCCCTAGCGCTTGAACACTTATATTCTATAATGGTGGCATTAAGCGGGCTCGGCCTTGTCACATGACGTATTTCTTATAGAGAGTATTCTATTATAAGTCCAATGGTGTAATTTTTATAGGGATTTGACCTGAATGATGTAATGATTATAGGTTTTTGATATGGATTAATGTGATTATACCATAGTTATATGGTTGTGGATTCCATGGTCAAAAGACATTCTTAGAAATATATTTTCATGGAACTGAAGAAGCTTATTTTAACATGGTTATATAGTTGTGGTTTTACGGGTCATATGACATGCTTAGAAAAATTATGGCATGTACCCAAAGTATTTTTTTGGTGTATTTTATTAAATTTTAAATTAATTAATACACCTGGTTATCAAATTATTTAATACCCTACTTATCATACTGGTTTTGTTTAAAAACCCCAGTCTCGACATACTATATTATCCTCACATCTTATTTTGTTCATAATTCAGTACTCGAGAAAATAATATGGATATAGGTTTTGAAAAGTGAAAATTAACAATATTTATAGTGTTTAATTGTGTAAGGGATATATTTTGGAGATGGGATTGACGTGGGGTTCTTAACATAAGACTTTGACTCTTTTAGACTTTTTTGTATTTTTCAAGCCTGAAAATTAGTGAAACTCCCACACATCATTAAATTATTCCATTCTTATTTATTTGTTTATTCAGTTGTATTTTTTTCATATATGTCTTTACCTAGATTATTTTTGATCTGTTATGAATTCTTTCTACTACTATGAAACTACATACCAGTGGGTATAGTCTTCTAACAATTCATTTCACACACCCACTACGAGTCGGCATCCTCTTGCATAATGGGATGAATTCATGAAGTCTTATAATCGGCTCTTTCATTCCGCATGAAAGAGTTCTAGATTCGGGTATGATACAGGTTTATAAATAATTACTTGTTAATGTCATGTTTTGGGTAGTTACTGCTTTATTTTTCTTGTTTGTTTGGATTTTAAATTTTTAGTAAAATTAATATTATCATGGTTCTATGATATAAACAATGTTAAACATTATATAAATATCATATATATTTGGAACATATGTATTTAAAGTGATACATAATAGATAGAGATATAAAATTACATAGAATAGTCTTGGAGATGGTAGGTCATAAAAACACATAAACATTCATTCCATTTTCATGATGGAATGAAATAAAGAATATTAAATAATATATTACCATTATTGGATCATTTTATATCATAAATGTTACATATTTTTACTAAAACCATCCTTATTATCTTCCACCTAAATTGTTAACAAAACACAGCACTTCGTGAGGCTATAGTTTGTCGTACGCAATAATGACATTTTCATATTCTAATAGAATAGAAGGAAATACGTTACATGATATATCATGAAACCATAAGTATAATTATATCCAAAATTTCATATATAATCTATAAATAAATCATTATATCCATCAATGAAAAGTTTATAGAGGAAATGAACAATATTAGTTCATGAGAATGTAGTCTTTCATAAATAGAAATGATGATTTCTTAACCAATTTGATCGTATAGGAGATTGATTTATTTTGAGAAGTTAAAATAGTAAAATCTAAATATTTTTATGATACAAAGATTATTTTTATAATCATTGTAAAATAATTGGTAAACCCATTTATACCATAATTATGCAAAATAATTTTTAAGGTTTTTACTATTAGTTATTGTCCATATTTAATTTGAAATTATTGGATAATATAAATATTTGGAATAACAAAAATTTATTCCATTTTCAAAAAGTAAATTCACAAAAGTGTCAAAATATAATTTAAAATTAATCTCATAGTCATGATGATAAAGTGGTTTTATAATGAAAATAATGTTCATAAGTATAAAAAAATTCATATCAAAACTCAATATGAATTTGATTGAAAATGGCCTAAATTAGATTAAAATATACATAATTAAACTAATTTAACCATTATAACCATATTAAATAAATTTTAATGTTTTTATGTTTTTAAAAATAGATGAAAATTCATTTAGAAAAATAATTTTTATTGGATACTTATCAAAAAAATTATCCTATTAGAAAATTTTAAACAATTCACCCTATGAAACATTTAACATGAAGATTTCAAAAATAAGTTATATTTTTGGGAATAAATTTTACAAAATTGTAAAAAACTCATTTTAAAAAAAATTAAAAGATTTGAAAGACACCCCTTTTATAAAATTACAGTTTTAATAATAAATTTGGATTTATTTGTATATATTGTGTATAAAAACAATATATGAATATTAAAAATTTGATTCGTTATATAATTTATATAAATTTCATTAAAATATTTCACAAAAAAATATTTATAAAATTTATTATGGTAAAACATATTATTCTTCCAAAAAATAGTCTGTTAGGAAGAATGTCTCTTTTATTTGAAAATCGTTTTTATTTTCATTTATGAATAATTATTCAGCAACAAATTTATTTACTGTACTAGTTTAAACTATTTATTTTTATAATTATGTTGATCCTATTTGTAGCCACCATTCTGATGGATGGGTGATTAATATAGTATTTAATAATAATATTTTTATTTGTGTGTCACGTTTTCTTAAAACTCCATATTGCATGTAATGAATGATAAACATGGTTTTGTGTGTAATACAAAATATAAAAATGATTAAATTTTTATGAAAATAATACTTAAAAGAATAGTGCTAAATTCTACCCCATTAAAATTAGTTTCTCCCTCAAAATGGGTCATCTTGGGTACTAATAATTGATGATAATTCGTCCTCATTACATCCTTAGGTTCAAAAATAGCTTTATCTGGTAAGCATTTCTTCTAGGAAAATGTGACTAGGTTAGTGGTCTGATTTTTTGTAACACTATTTGTATGATCTAGAATGCCTACATAATTTTTCTTATAAGAATTATCATACTCCAACTTTTAGAACTCTATTTACATTAATTGTGTTCGATCAAGTATTTAATTCATCAAGAGAGATTCAAGGAACCTATCGTGAACCTGAGGGAGGTTTGGAGGAGGTTCCAAGAGATAAGATACGGGCTCGATATGATCAATAATTTCAAAGGTATTAATATACATAGGGCTTATTTTTCTCATCTTTAATCCACATTGAAATTAATATATACATATTCCAACCAACATCTAATTCTAGTCTACATTTATGATTACCTACATATCATTTCTACCAACATTATGCTCCAATAATGTGTTATTGGATGGCTCTAATGTTATCTTACACCTCCTCATATTGATCAGGTCTCAATAACATTATTTTTTTATAATACATTCAATTATGTTTGAGTTATACACTTTTTTTATAAACGGACTCATAAGGATTCAACAGAATGATCTAGTGAAATCTATTTTTTCAAGAAAAGTCAACTAGAGGAAGGTGCTAATCCCAACGATCTTTTAAATCCTTAGAAAAAATTCTTAGAAAATCCTCAATGGTTCTAATTTTTATCTAAGATTGACCATTTTTTATATGGATTATATGGTGTTTTGAAAATCAATTATTTATCAATATCATACAAAAAACTTCTTGAAAACATTGTGGAAAACATCATATCCTGATAGAATACAATTGAATTTAGTAATCCATTTTCCATACCACTTCCAAAATGTATATCCTTCAAGGATGATCCAAATAGAAATATTCTATGATATAACTGATCTGTGTTGACTTCATATGGAGATTGAATACAACCAATAATTACCAAAAAAACAATTATATGATAAACCCTAATGATTAAATTTATATTTAACAATATGTTCACAAATTTTTTGGTCATAACTATTTAAATGAGTTTTTCACTAAAAAATATAAAAAATGGTTTTATAGAAATAAATTTATCTTAAAATATACTTAAACTTGATAAAAAACCAAGATATAAAACCTCAATAGTGGTTTTAGTGAATTTAATATTATGATAAACCATAAAATGATAAACCTATGTTGGTATCAACGACTCTTATATTAATCATAAAGGAATAAAAATAAAAATCCACAATTATATTCAGCTGTTATTCTTTTTGTATGATTTCATATATAAAAAATTCATTAGATTATTTATTTTATCATTTTACTAATAGAATATCAAATACGATTTTATTATTTTAAATGTCATGTAAAGGGATATAAAAAGGTGAAATTTCACTAGAGGTTGGACAATAAAATTTTAATTGGAATAATTTATACAAAATCCATCATAAAATTCTATACTAATGAGGGGGTAAGAGTTCCATAATTGTAATAATTCACATTATCCATGTTGATATCATTATATTTCCTTTTATAATTATTATTTAAAGGTTATTATAGATTATAATCCATAGTATTCCTTATATTGTGGCATTGAATTACCTAATTCCCACACTCCTTGAACTTGAGACATTATAGTGTGTGTGGTACATTAGTTGGAATCCTCTAATCCTACATAGAATTTACTGGCTCATTAATTTCATTTCAAAATTCATCATATTTATAACTGATGTTTCAAAATTTAAATCACCTCCTACTACCATTAAATAATTCCCTTGATTATTCTTCCCACATTTATATTATGTAGGTGGTTGAAATTTCATTCAACCATTTTATTTATCATATGAATAAATCTTCTATTTCTTATCAAACCCATATGAATAGTGGGAATATCCAGTTTCTATATCTATATTTATTTCACATTGAATAACTTCTTTATATCTAATAAAGTCTCTTATAGATAAGGTCTTTTGAAAAAAAAATTCTTCCACTAATGAATCATTCAATTTTTCATTCAACTATGATGAATAAACCATAATTTTACCTTTTAATTCCTATTGAAATTTTATTCATAGGTAAAAATTGATTTATGATCTTTTTAATTATGATTAAAGATTTCCTTCCCCATTTTTGGTCATATAATATGAGGGATGTACTTACTAAGAAATATTTCCTCATACTCTTCCCTTTACATATAATAATTTTTTTTATTGTTCCTTAGTGATCATAATAAGAGTCAACCACTGATCGTTTTCACCATACAATCATTATAAAGGTATAATGAAATTTTAATTATTTGTAAATAGAATAGTGGAAAATATATTTTCATTGGCATTGATCCATTTCGTATAACTAGTGGATCAATGGATCCACTTATATAAGGTGGATCTTTCTTTATTAAGGACTAAACATAATTTTGATATTTCTTTTTCTAATTTTATAGTTTATAATGGCTAATGTATTGAGAAAGTTGTGTGGGTACTACAATAGGATTTTTTCTTCTAACTCCCAAAATTTTTTGTCCCTCAAGGGGAAATTCAATGTGTTGTCTATCACACTCTTTAATAACACAGTTCCTCAGTGTTCCATCCATTGACTAGAACTATTAATTGTATTTTTATAAATAATAAAAATACTATAAAACCAAATAGTACTGAAAAATAATTTATGGGATGTATACATTATGAAACCGTATTTTCAATCCGAAACACAGATATTATAACATTGATCATTCATGAACAATATTTAAATCCCTCAGGATGGTTTATAATGATTTTATAAATTTCCATTTCATATTAGTAGAGAGTATTAAAATGGGTGAGCATCAAGTCATGTTTTCATGTACTAGAAGATGATCCAGTCAATCTCAATCTACCCTTCGTAGAGTTATTACCCCAAGGTACCTCTTTCACATAGCCACATACAGTTCTATTGTCTATAATGAGATATAATTTCATAGAATAATCTCTCAATATTTTAAAAAATATCTACGAAAGTTTCCAATACATATAATTTTCCTAAGACTCATCCTTATAGATACCCCTAGTTATATACATAGGCATATCCCTAGGAATCTCACTAAGGGTTTTCTAATCCGCATCTCTAGAATTGGCTAATCCTTTTCTCTAGTACCCACAATAGTGACCCATGATTGTGTACATAAGTATCGTATCTTTTAAGATGAATATATAATATATTTCATAAATACATTCTTGAGGACCATAAAAGTTTAGTTTCCCTGAATAATAGAAATAAAAATCTCTTATCTTATGACTAATATTTAAAATATCCCACAAATACCTTCTCATATAGTACTCCCCTTAGGCATACCCAACCAAAACCTTTCATTATGACCTGGGGAATAAACATTATAAATGTCTTAGATCAAATGATAAATAAGGGTAAAAAATAATATATCACTATATGATCATAGGAAATCATAAAATAACCATAAGGGTGTATGATCATGAAAATAAATTTTAATGTTCTAACTTAACCTTCCTTCAATAATTAACATGATTCATGGAATGAAACAATAACTTTTCAGAAAACATGGCCTATAAGTGTGATAAATCCTCATATTTCAGTCATTCACCATATGATAATTTTATAAAAGTGTGGATATAGCATAAATATGTTAAAAAATTTATATAACAAGGTTAACTACCAATACCATTAGCATAGTAGATCAGTACTTATCACTTATTTCCCATCGGGGATCAAGAAATACCTATTGCTTATAGTGGATCAATCCAACACTAATTCCTGTAGTGAATGAACCTTATAGACATGTTCCACAATGATATCTCATGACATATAAAGCTTTACCCAATTCATTGGATGGAGTTATATATCCCACTAATCTCATAAAAACCCATAATTATGTGTACCAAAATATAATAAAACATTCATCATATAATCATATCATACCTATTGTAATGAAAAAGTGTTTCATAAATATCTCATTGATTCACAATGACATATGACAGGAAATAAAATGAATTTCATAAATATTTCATCAATCTGATCATTTTAAATCAGGTTAAAGAATAAGGATAGAAACATTATATCTTATCCCTAGTAAAGAATAAGTCGCACAAAAGGATTTATTCCATTATAGAAAATTATTTTGAAAGAATAATTGGAAATTTTCATGAGTAATAAAGACTTTCCACTTTGAAAAACACAATTTAAAACCTAAAACATTTTCAAAATCCTTTATTTTAAAATAACATTGGTATCTTTTAAAAGAATATTTAAAAATCAAATATAACATTTCATAAGGAAAATATAATTTCCATTTCAGAAATCCATTTTCAAAAGTAGAGATTCTTTAAATATTTAAAATAATATTCATTTAAATTGTATATTAACACTGATAATAAATAATAAAACAAATATATTTTCATGATGGTGGAAGAAGCTATTCAATATGTACATGTGAAACAAATACCCCATTGAATGTTTGGTAAAAAAACCAAACGGGAATTGTTGGGAATATTAAATTAATTTCCCTTTCAAAAAAAATAATGTAAATAATAGTTCATTAATTTCCATAATAAATAATTATTTTTATTTAAAAACATTTTTGAAAATAATTTTGAAGAATCGTTTTTGATGAAAATTGATTTTGGACCGAAGAGTGTAATGAAGATGATTTTTCTTTAAATATTTATTTTGAACTCTTAGGTATATAAAGAGAGGAATGTGGATTTATAACATTAAATAAACAAAATACATAGAATATAATATAATACATGAGTTTCTTAGGAAATAGATTATATGACTTCATAATAAGAATCATAATCATAAAAAATTTATTGAAAGATATGATTGTATCATAATCACCTTAATACTTTGGTAACTTTTAATCATTAACCCCCTAAAAGTTAGATCCAAAAATCTATATTTTGAACCAAATAATTTTCAAGAAATAATCTTAAAAAATATTCATGGGTAGTATATACACTACATAAAAGAATCATGTGGTGAATATGGTATGTGTATCTGGGAAAATAAAAAAGATATGGAGATCCCTTACCATAAGACTTGACTCACATTGTAAATGATAGAAACACCTGTATAATTAATATAGATTTAATATATATTTATTATCAGAATATTCTCATATTAGTCATTTTATATATTATTTACTTATGACCATTTACTACATATTAACTAGTATTTCCTTGTTGAAGTCACATTTTGGGTAACAAGTCCTCTATTTTTCATATATGTTTTGATTTGTTACTTCTTATCCACATACATCGATCATGGATCTATAGTATAAAAAATTTTAAAACTAATATAAAAATAATATAAAATAATTATATATTTATTTAGTTTGATCCATAAAATTTAGATATAGAGTATTAAATACACAATTCATGAAGATGGTAGGTCTTATGAACGCATGAACATTGATTCCATTTTCCCAAAATAAATCAATAAGGAAATTTAAATGTTATATTAACATTAAAATAGAATTTTTTATTTCATATATATCACATATTTTCATTAAAACCATATTTATTATATTACATATAAATTTTGAACAATTCACATCACTTATTGATGTGGTAGCCTTTCGTACACATGAACAACACAATCGTATTCCAGAGGAAATTTCAGTAAGAAAGAAAAAATGATATCATGATCTTGATGAATAATAATATCATAAATATAATATATAAATAATTAATAAGTTATTTTATCTATAAAAGATATGTGGTGATGTGAAACGAATAACATCAGTTTGCAAGGTGGTACTCCTCCGTACATAAGGATGATGACTTCGTAACCAATTTGATGGAAGAGGATAATGATATTGGTTGTTCCACTAACAAAAAAACATATTATTATATTAAAGTTATTATAGAATCATGCTTTAATACTAATTTATGGAGGTTTAGGGATAAATAATATGAATTGATTGTTTAGAGACATTACCTCTTCTATGGATAACATCTTTTAGTTTTCACCAAAGGGATTCATTGGTTGGACTTAAGAAGAAATGGTTTATAAAATGATATGTGGTGTGAAAGGAATTTATTTTGGTATATCATGGCCAAAAAGGTTCTTTTTATTGTTAAGAAGAGATGAGAAGGGGTGGGATTTTATATGTGATGTGAGTGGAAAACGAGTAATTTTTTTAAATAAAAAAGGTGTTCTAAGGACATTCACAATATAAAAAAAGATATAAAATGGACCACTCTAGATACTATAATTTATATGTTAAATCAGGCCTATAAAATTTCTTTTCAACATGTTTTGGGTTGTTTTTAATCCTTATCTTTTTAGATTCACCCCCTGGTAAACCCATTTTTGCTTTAACAGAAGTAAATAATATTTACTATTCTAACAATAGATTATCCTAAAAAATTAATTTGAAAATTTTAGATAATATAAATTATACTGATTTGAAATATTGAATCCATTTTTAAAATTATATTCATATAAGTGTAAAAATAAATTTAAAATAAATCCCATAGGCTCTACGAGAAAGAGGTTTTCCAATGAATAAATATTTGATAGTTTAAAATGTTTTATTGTCAAAATTCAATATTAAGTTGACTCCAATAACATATATTGGATTTGTAGATATATAATTATCAAAATTCCTTTCAATCCAAATGAATTTTTTTGATTTTTTTTAAATATATAAAAGAAATATAAAATCGTAATAAACCATATTTTTCACTATTCATATATATATATATATATATTCATTGAAAATTCTCAAAAATTAAACCTAAGATAATATTGAATTTATTATATCAAAAATAATATTCATTCTTCCCAATAAGTGTTATATATCTAGATAACTTTATTTATAAATACGTGTACAAAATTTGAAAAAAAAAATTAGAAAAATATTTTTCTATATATAAAATAATATTTATTATTTTTTGTTGTCTAGAAAACACAGAAGATGTATATAAAACATTTTTCGAATATATAATATATATTTCATTAAAATCATGATTAAAATGTGATTTTTTTAATTTATTGATGTAAAAATGTTTCTGTATATAAAAATAGGTTTTAGAAAAATATTTCCTTTATTTTCAAATAGTATTCATTTTAATATATATTTATTTTATCAAAAAATAACTCATTTTATATGAAAGTGTAAAAACTATATTTCAGTAATATATTTATTCCTATTCATACTTTTAATTTCAATAGTTTTATGATTATAATCATATTAAATAATATTATTTTAATAGTTTGTTTCATTTTGTTAAAAATTAGTGCATCTAATGAATGTTAAACACAATGTTTTGTGTTATCAAAATTATAAAAAATATAATATTTATTTAAAGAAAAATATTTCAAAACACTTTATAAAGTTAAAATGCTTGAACTCATGCACTTGTTTACATCCCGATAAAATCTATAACACCTCTTGCTTCGTCTTTCATATTGGATTGGGTGACCGATTCAAGGGAAAATCATATTGCATTGTCCCAAAATGTAATAAGTGGATCCATTTGTGATTTAGGGTGTCTGGTAGACTGGATATAGGACTTTCAATACTCATGAGGTATATATGTGTAGATCATTATAAACTTTTACTCACCCAATCCTTGACGGAACACGGATAGTCGGGGCTTGAGATTTTCTTTTTTATTTGGGTTTATGTTTTTGGTTCTTACTCAGATTGATGTGTTTTAATGATATGGGATGATAATAGAACTGAGAAGCTATCATTTGGTGACCATAGAGGACATTTAACACCTTTGGGAGTCTAATTTCATGTTTCAAGTGATTATATTTCTAGATTCATGCCTAGGTTGTGGTCTGTTAAACCATGTAAATGGGTAAGGAATTTACACCAGTTCCCTATATTAGGTGTTTTGCTGTGGGTGATTATTTGTCATTATTTTGGTTGTTGTGGGTGTATTTTCAATGAAAATAATTTTTTATGTTGGTTTTTTTTGTGTAAAATGGTTTTTTGGGTTGAAAAATAATTTGGGACAAGGTTTCATTATAAATGTGGGATTCAGGGTTTCAATTGGATTAGTAAATGGGTTTTTGGTATTTGGAAAGTGGAGATAGAATAAAATGGTTTTGAATTTGGAATGCATATTGATATATTTGATATAGGATCCTTGTTTTCTATTTTTGATACTTAGTTTATGATCATGTTTTTTTATATTCATTCCATTTAATTTTGGATCGATTTTGATTCAATTTTTGGTTTTTTAGTTATATAGTGTTTGTCGCCTAGAAACATCCCACGGCTTCCTAGAGATTTTCGTCCAGCTGTTGGTCCCACCCAAAAATATAGTGGGTTGGTTTCGACAATATCATCTCCATTTTTAACTATTTTCCATAGGGATCAATGTATGACAGAGGCTGCATAAATGATTTTGAAATTTGAAAGTGTTTTTAGGCCTTTGGGAACTCCGTAGGTCACACGAGTGAAAGCTATTCATGGTTTGTCTAAGGGGTCAGGAATGGATAAATGGAATTTTCTTTTCCCATCATAGGTGAAATTTAGGAATCATTAGTGTATTTTTAGATAACATTCATTTAATGGTTTATACCTAAGGCTGTGATGGTATAAAATGTTGTATATCTCTTGGGTGTTCAACGACGTCAATGGATTGTGATAGATTATTTCAACCATGTTAAAGATATATTTTCATTGTCTATAGTGATAAAATATAATAATTATCTAAAAAATCATATCTCTTTCTAGGTACATCATTTAGAGATTAAGGATTTTGTTCTCCAATTAATTTTATTTCTATTGAAAAATCTAGTGGATGAGTTATTAATGTCGAGCTAGTTCCCATAGGGAAGTCTATAGCAGGTCAAAACCTGACTTCCCATTGTGCTCATGATGGTTCCCCATCGGGTGATAAGTGAAAATTAGAATAAATCATTCTTAAAAGTATTTATTGTAATTTCCTTCCGCTAGTTCATTGGTCCATCCACTCATGTGCTTATAGTGTGTTCAATATGAGATTTTGATTCCATATAGTTATAATCCTAAAAAGAAATGTTGATAGTATGACTACATAGTTCATCTAGTGAAGTTTTGTACTTTACATTTATATAAGAGAACATCTCAATATGTGGTTTTCAGCTACTGGCTACAGGGCATAAAATTATTCAAGGCACTAGGGATCCAACCACCTGGCTCTGAGTGAATCATTTTATGTAGTCATGAATTTCATAGTGCATGTTTTTTTTCCTATATTTTATTATTAATGATAATGTGGGGATTTTTTAACATTTATTTGTTATTGTTCTTTTGTTTTTTTAAATTCTTCCGGTATAGAAGATCTTTGTAGGCTTATTTCTTAAAATCCCTACAGTCACACATAATGGATGTGAAAATTTGTGTGGTTGATCTTCCTACGGAATGATTTTGGTTTTTGGTGGTTCTTATTTTGGAGATGTTATCATCATATATAAATGATGAATCTTGGTTTGGTCTGATGTTTGGGTGGACCTTCTTTCATTGGTTTCTACCTCATGTCGGAGTTTTGGTGTTTGTGTTGTTGTGCTGGTTGGTTTATAAAATGGTCGGTAGACCCTCCCAAGATCCTTATTTTGGCATATCATGATCTATTTTGGTGTGACATATGGAGTAAAAAGGAAACATTATTGTTAATTGATTCATTTCTATTTATTCAATTTTTTTATTTATTTGGAAGTTCCATTTTTGAGGTTCATCTTTTGGGTTGAGATTTAGGTTTTTTTATTAATATTGTTACTTTATAGAGGTATAAAGTTTAGGAAGTGTGGATATGTTTCACAGCATGACTGGTATTTTTATTTTATTTCATTAATTTCTTATTTCATAATCTTTTTTTAGAGTTTATAGGTGATTTTATGGTATATTTCTTTCTTGTTTTGTGGATTTCATTATACTTTTTGGCATATGCATGTTTAGGGTACATAGTTTGTAGATAAACCATGAAGATGGTGAATGAAATCGGTGTGTCCGAATGATTTTGTTCTCATGCAGTTTTCATTTCACGGTTTGTGCATGGTTTTCCTAAATCATATTAAAAAAATAAGTAATTGTGTGGCTTCTTAATAGTGTTTGAGACCTGGTCCATGGATTTTGGATGGTTGGTGGAAATAATTTTGCAATCATGTTAAGAGATCTATAATTTTGAATGATATAGTTTTCATGGTTGGAACATAGTTTCTCAAACCATGTATCTTTCCCATTCATGGGTGGTTCCTTTTGAGTATGGTACACAAGGACGACACATGGTTAGGTGAACCATGCAGCCAAACCATGAGACATTACTTAGTTCCTAAGAACATGAAATTTCAAAATTTTCATTCTTATAATTTAACCTCAAATAGATCCCTATCATATCCATCTCATTCTTACGGCCTCTTGGGAGCCTTGGGTGGATTCCTGCTCTCCTCCTCTTGTATTTGGGATCCTTATTCTTTAATCATAGGTTTATTTCTTTGAATATTATCCCCTTGTTCTTTTCTTGTATTCTTTTCCTACTATTTATTAGTTCTTCTTTTTCTAGGGTTTTTTTTCAACCCCTAGGGTTGCAGGATGATGATGGATTGTGTTTTCTTTTCTAATAGGGGGTTTGGTTTGTCCCTTGGGGCCTTTTCTTCAATTTCCAATAGTTTGGTTGCATTCACCCATCATTTAGGTATTTATTTCCATAAATTTTCATTTATAATTTGTTCATTAAATTCTTTTTCATTCAAAGTTAATTATAAAAAAATTATTCATGTTTTAGACTTGTTGAGATGATTTAAATTCCTTTTAATGTTGGTAATATTTTGAGAAAAGTATTTTTCAAATAATTTATATACTTACACCTATATTTATCAAATATATTTGTATTTTATGTGTACTATAAAATTCAATGTGATATTAAAAATGAATTTGGGAAATTTGAAATTCTTTTTAACATGACTGAGTTTGTTTAAATGATTTATTCGTGTGAAATTTTGGCTTTAGTGGTTATTAGATACATTTTTATGGTTTGATGCTTATGTTACATTCCTTGTGCTTCTTTAAATGAACCCCATGACATTTATTTATTCAATATATAATATAGTGGATATGGACATATATATATATTAATGAGGTCTATATATAGATAGTTTCATCCATAGAAATGGATTTTCCATAAAATTTATTTTATGATAGCTTGGGTTATCAAAATACACTCCTAACACCTTATCCTCCTTTTCTTTTTTTCATTAAAATTTTTTCTCTAAAAAATTAATTTTTTTCTAACTGTATTTTATTTTTAAAACGAAATAATGTAATGTTATGATGTATATTTCCAAATATACTGGATTATTGAAACCATTGATTTATTTTGAAAATAACATTTCATTTAGAAATTGTTTAAGGAAGAAAATTGTTTTCATTGAAAATGGTTTAATGTTTTAATATTTTAAGGAACGAATGGTACCTACTGATGTTATGGAAATATTATTTAAACTCTCATAATGTGTAGGCCTAGTTGGATCATGAGAATGGTTTCCATTCTAATGGGAATCCTTAGGGTCATCGTCCTTTGGGGAGGTTCTTCATAGAAACAGTTTCATGGATTTGGGAAGGAATGCATGGTGGCATATTATAGTTATTCTTAACGACTAGTGTGTGATGACCTCATAAAATAACATTTATAATAATATCAAGGGATTAATAGAATTAATATAGAGGTTCATGTGGCGATTTATATCTATGTCCTGATTTGACAGGCTAGACCCCCTCAGAGTTTGAGATAGTCTATGTGGCCTATAACACTGGTGATGCCAGTTAGAGCATCCAGATTAGTTATTGACTATGGATTTCATTATACAACAACATATTTTTCCATTCTATGTATGTCCAATGTCATCACATTATAAGGTTAGGACATTCCATTGACTACATATCAATATGTTATTGGATTATTTGATTGTATTTTTGTTTCATGTTCTGTTTATTTTTGAAAATATGGTTGTCTTTAGTTTAGAATTACCCTTTTCTCTTATATTTAACATGGTTTTACATATTTCGTAGAATTGGGTCACATTTTTTGTTTTGGAAAGAAAAAATGTTTTGGAATAGAAAGCCTTGTTTTTTTTAAAATTAAATTTTCAAAATGACTTGTTTAGTTGTTTAGAATTATGAGAACCATATTTAATATATATTTCCAAACTAGTGTCTATAGACTGTTTTGAGAATTGACATGTATAGATTCTATGACACTTTCCTACAGGGATATTTTATGCTAACATCGAACTAGTTCTACAATGATTCAACACAGGAAACAAATTTTTTAGGATTACTTTCTATATCAAGTAGCTTGATCATATTTCCCCTAGAGAAGGATGTTTTCTTAGATGGTGGTGACCAAATTGTCACATGGAGGTCTTCCTGGTTTTATTTATTTTTTCCATTTATTCCTATTAATATATTTTATTTATATAATGTTTCATGGATTAATTAATTCCCAATTGAATTGTAGTTTATGCATTACCTAGGAAGGTCAAGAATTCATTTTAGGCCTTGTTTTTAACTTGCTCAATTTACCAGTTTAGGGTCTACATAGATTTTTTCGTGAAAAACAATCAATAGGTCACCATAGAAAAACTAGGTCAACATAAATAAATAATAACTGAAGATAATAAGAAAATGATTAAATAATTAGAGGTTTATACCTATAAAATTCATCCAACTTGTTATAATTTCCATAGAATGATCTATGATAAAGGATATGAGTTTAGGGGGTGTATCCAAGTATACTTCCAAATGAGAGGGTTGAAATTTAGGGCAATAAAGAATTGAATTATATTTATCAGATAATTAAATTTAAAAAATTAATGTTGGCAGCAAATTTTTATCAATATTTTGATGGAACATACATCTTATTATGAATACCTTGGTTTTATTATTTCTTGGTCAGAACAGATCTTTGTATTGGTTCGTTTGGTCATGTTTTGAAATCTTCAAAATTTGAATATTTCCCTAAAACCTGAAAGTATCAACACAAACCCTCAAGAAAAATAATGACAAAAATAATAATCAAAAGACATATATACTCTATGGCTTCATAAACATCGCAATACAACCCACCAATTCAATTTAATCTCATAGAATGTTCTTAGGAATTATCTTTATTATGTTAATAGATGTTTCATTCTTCACATATCTAACATTCTCACTCCCACGTCACATGATAGTCCTTACCATGATAAATAAAACTGTAAAATGAAATAATGATCATCCATTGAAATAAATTACTATAATAACCTTGAATTCAAACAGGTAAACCAATCATTGTTGCATAATTATCTAATTTCCAACTCTCTTCATTTATAAACATCAAAAATATCAGGGTGATACTTCTTTAACTAATATATATGAATCATGTAATAAATAGATATCACATATAGAGGAAATTTCATCTGTAATCTGACCATCTGATTCCTTTATAGTACTGAAAAGTATCTAACAAACCATTGATAGTCCTATCTTTTTTCCATTTTCGTTTATGTAATAATTATGGTGAAACATTTAAAAATCATAATTAGTAATTAAAACCTCTAATGAGATGTGAAAACAACAAGTATAACATATATGGTGATGTTTAGTCTTAGGAAATTTTTCAATATTAACTGAATTTCATCTATCTAATACACAATACTCTATTACAAAAGTGAATATTCAATAATCTTATATCAAAATAGTGGTAATTTAAAAATATGATAGTATAATTCTTTAAAAAGATCAAAATTTATCAAATATTGATAACTATTATCATATTAAAATTAAACCATTGATTGATGATTATCCTAGGATCCCCCCAAACAAATTAACTATGGTATGGAGAATATATTATAAGATTTAACTCTCCAATTATTTTTTATAATTATTTAACTATTGATATATCATGATAAGTTATAGTTGAATTCCCATTTCCATTAGAATTCCCTTAAAAACATTATATGTAAATTGGTATCATTATAAAAAAAACAATCATCAATGATATTCCATGAAATTTAATATTTAATTCATGTATTATATCCAAATGTATTCATAATTCAATAACTTCTAAACCCAAATTAATAATACAGTTTTATTGGTCTGACACTGATCAGCCAAACTTCATTCCATACAATAGTTTTTTGAGGAAATCTATTCACAATGATTCTAGAAACCTATTACAATTTCTAAATATGAATGATTAACTATTTAGGGATTCCTATAAGATTTTAGTTTTCCAAATTCTCTTCCTATCATGTTATGTGTCATTAAACAAAATTAGAGTTGTCACTTTTCTTTCTAGAGAAATTTTTTTTTCCCTCTCGCATTTTAATACATCATGTAAATAGATAAATTATAAAGATCATTGGAAATCTGAAAATATTTCATCTTCAAATTCCTCAAAGAATGAGACACCTCAAGTTTATTCCTAAACCAAGAAACAATATTAATTGAGTAGTTCCATTTATGACTATTTTCATTATAAAATATATTCCCAAAATTAATCCACTGAATCCATGATAAATTCTTCATTTAGACAACATAAATCACCTATAAATTGAATTTTTTTTCCTATTATAAATATAATTATATCATTGGTATATCCATAAATGAATCATTGATCACACTCAAGGTGATGTAAAATACTTATGCATTTTTTCCTATCTATTGATTTGTTGGTGAGGACATTCTACTATGGGTATTCCTTATATTTCTTTTATTACTAATGAAAATGGGTTTTGGAACCATAAAATTTATTTTTAGGGTCATATGTGAACTTTTTCCATATAAAACAAATTAAAAATAAAAAAATAGTATCTAATTTAATAGTTAATTTCAAATTCCTTAACTTGACTACTCATGTCTATTAATTGTATTACTGATCAAAATTTATTATTATTTATTTTTGAAGGAGTTTTATTAATTTCTAGTGTGTCACTAATGAGAAATATATGTGAACTCCCTATTCTTTAGTACCTAGTCTTGCATACCCATATTGATCTGTTATTGGTGTACTTACAAGTCCTATTATATGATCCTTTTCAAACCTAATTCCTTTAAACAACTCTCTTGTGCCAATAAAAATTATATACCAACCATTCATGTCCTATTCCTAGTGAGAAGTGCACTAGATTGACCATGTCACTCAAAAATTTCTCTTACATAAGGAATTATAGTTTAGATCTACTTCAATGATAAATAGAACAACACATCGATAATTTTGATGACTTTATAAGTAAGAATTATTTTCAATATATATTCCATCTAGATATTATAGATCCCCCTTACAAGGGAACCACACACCATTGTAATTACTGATATCATTTAAATGGGGTAAATATTCACTATCCATGCTTATATAAACTTAAGTTATCATGATTTCTTCTATGTATTAAAATAAATAATTAAAACATGGGAACCATTAAAATTGAACTTAAACATGTGTACTACTATTTGAGGTCCCAGAGATGGGTAATACTCCTCGGGTTCCAAAAGATGTGCACTTTGAATCTACTAGGATTCCAATTCACCAAGGCCTTCATACCTCAATGGTTATTCAATAGATAACCGTATCCAAATTCAATTAAACCTATCAAGGGTATACCTGAGTTCCAATTCTCTAGGGTTCCATACCTGGAAGTTACTTCACCCAAGTCATCCCACCAGGGTTCATATTTTCCTAGGCCTCCACACCTATGAAAAACATCCCCCGGGACTCTATATTTTGATCCATATATTCCCATGTCCCTAACAGGCATACCCATTCTACCTAGTCCCATAATAGGGAACCATGTTTCATAGGTTACCAATATCGGAAAAATTTTCCATGGTCCCCCTTCTTAGGTTCCTACTCCATGTGGGACTCTTATAGGGTGTAATCCTCAATATTACAATTCAATGTTTAGTTACTACCAAAAATGAAGAGGAAAAGGATAAAACTAATTTATAAAACCCCAACCAATATTATTTTCACCCCTTTTTTCACACATAAGTCATTTTTCTTGGAATATAAACATCAGTGTATAGTCCTATCATATTACCAAAAACATTGAAACATAAATGTCATGGTATTTGATTCCTTTAAACTATGATATATAGGATGAATCATATAAGATCAATCCTAACATAACATTATTCATGGGTTTGTGACTATAAAAGGGACAATATTTTTCCCTGTCATATATCCTAAAAAATATATGATGTGTCCCATTAAGTGATGCCAAAATGTATTGGTTTGGATTCACTTCATAGAGATATAGGAGGCCACATTGATCGGCCCCATCCCAACAACACAACATATAACACCACAGTACATGGTTATTAATTCTACAATTCTATGTTTTGAATCTTTAAACAGTAATTTTAGAATCAAAAAAGATAAATATAGATAATCTCTAATATATATATATATAGATGTTCCCATCAACATGTAGTTTTGATCGATTACTTTCATGTTATTAACTAGTCCAACATATGAATTTGAAGAAGGCACACAAACATATCACAAATATATAAAAGTTACTATGAGTAGAAAACATTCCCTCCTAAAGGGTCAGTTTATCCCAATATCATATCCTCTTGATTGATGCAGATCTGAATTATCAAATGTATATCCCCAATAGTCACATACCTTTGAAAATAAAGTCAACTATGCCTCAAGAATAACAAGGGACAATTACCATGTAAAATTAAATGATAATTGGGTATCCTAATCCCATTAAACCAAAAAAATAAAGTGAGTGATTTTTTCACATCGGGTGCCTTATTTTTATTTAGAAACAACAACAAATCTCCCAACAATTTTGAATTCAACTAAAAAAATAATTTTTAGGAAAAGGAAAATACACTTAATGAGTCAAATAATGGGGAGAAATGTAATATTATAATTTTATTTGATCATGAAAATATTTTACTCTTTTAATTATAGGTTCTAATATATAAAAGTACTCATAAATTTCCACTCATCACTAGATTCCATTACTACTTCTGTTGGAAATTTTTAACTAAGAGAATAAAAAATTAAAATTCATTTACTATGATTTTATATGGGTTAAAAATAAAATATACAGTGTTATTGCATCCATCATTTATTTTTAATATTTAGATATTTCATGAGAATAAATGGCTTCAAATCAATTTTTTATGTAAACTATAAATTTATAACAACATTGATAGTGTCATAAACAATTCACGGTATCCACAAATATCACTAATTAAAGATTATGAGTATGTAATTTATCTCAAATAGATAAAAAACATTGGACCTTATTCTAAATCATGATCATTATATATAGTGCACAATGCAAACACATACCATATATATCATAATACACAACAAAATCTAATCTATTTTAAGGTAAAATCAAAAATGGCTATGAAGTGAATATTTTGTTCAACTCATTAAATAGTTATAAATTCGTTATTATATAAACAAATTACATCCATTAATGAGTAAATGTATTTTATCTCAAATAGGTGTTTATCGTAATGCTTCCCACTAGAATAAGATCATACCCAATATTTCATTCACCATCATCCACATGAAGAGATAGTAATTGAAATGACAGATTATCAATATTAAGAATATAATGTCATGTTCAACATGATATATAATCCCATTCATGTTGAAAAAATTTTAATTTCCTTTATAGGATATGATGGTTTCCCTTCATTTATAATGGTAATATAAGTATAAATTGTGTGATTTAATAATTTTTTATTATGAGATAAAAATGTATGTATTAAGGACTTACAAATTACATGAAAGGAAAATTTTAGAAATAGTTATAATTGATAAAGGATATCATAAGTCCTTATATATATTATTATCTACAATATTTGGGATCTCTATAACATAAGGAATCAATTTAGATTGAAGATTTAATAATTAAAAATAATTAATAATAGGATAAAAGTAGGGAGAGACCAAAATCAAAAAATTAAATACCCATAGATAATTCTAAAATAAGAGTTCCACTATATGTAGTCAACCCAAATTAAAATTTAATAGGAAACACCTCCTCTATAAATAGCCACCCAAATTAAAGCTATATTTAATTATATCCTCTAAATTGTGTCTCTGTCATTATATATGTCTTCCCATGAGTTGATCAAGCTTGTATCATGCACTATTTGGAATAACATCTCTCTAATAGAGAATCATAATTTTATAGATTGGTTTCATTAATATATAAAGAACACAAAACCAAATTTGTTTTGAATATTCATCTTACATATTGTTTAAAGAAGTGTGATATTTCTAGGGGAATGAGAATATTTAGAAATTTTTTAATAAAAAGTCTTATAAAACGATTCATTTTCACATTAGTAACACATTACATGATTATTCTCTATTGGTGCTAAATAATTTCCCTTAACTATATATATATATATATTTTATTTTTTTTATTAATGATATAAAACTATAACTCAATTACATTATTATTTATCAGAAAGTAAAAAATAAAATTTTCTGAAATAATAATTTATTCTTTCTCTCCCATCACAAAACCATTAAATAATAACACATACTTTTCATATTTTTTAAATAATTTATCCATTTTAATATATATTATACCAAAAATTATGTTGCCATCTTTTTTCATTTAAAGACTATTTAATATTTCTTCATATATTTTCAACTCCAGGCAATGAGGCGATGTTTGATTTCGAGGAACGGTCTACCCGTAATTAATTTTATAAAAATATTTAATATATTCTATCATACACATTAATATTTTTATAATAAAAAGGGATAAATTTTAAACAAATTAGAAATGTGAGAGCATGGTTGATTGCATAATGAGATTCTTACCCTATTTGTCTCCAAAAATGAATAATCATGGGGTGTTCAGATATCAAAAATGCTGGTCAGTGCATTTTTCTATAATAAATAAATAATTTTATTTATTTTAATTAATGAAACCAATCATAGTTGTTTTATTAATACCCTATCATGGTCATTTTAACTAGGTTAGCTTCATAATCCCATGGATAATTCATAGGTGTTATTCCTCTTATCCATTAGTAAATCGAATTCAGATGACGATGGGACTTCAGATCCATGCATATCAAGAAACAATGAATGCAACGAACCCACTCAATCATTCAAGAGTGGTTTCTTCATCGATGAAGGATCCAATATCCATGTAGGACTTTTTGATTCATGGTTTACTCACATAATGGTTCAATTGATTGATCATGATTGATTCTTCCCCTTTAATCATTGTTATTTAACTCTTTTCATACACATATCTAATTGGGTAATTTGATTATTGTATTTTATCACCATGTATATACACAGTTATGTTAATTTTATAGAACACACAGGTAATTATTGTCAAAATAATTATTTTGATGAATTTATATCATTGGATATCCGTGTTTTTTTGGAATTTATAACTGGGTTTTATATTGATGTAGATAGGGGTAACGAGACCGATCAGACCCCATAATTCATAATATATTCACATGCAAGGGATGAAATTATGATTCCGTGAAATATTAAACTGATTTTTGGGATATGGATCAATGTATCTTGTATTTTTTTATCAAGGTAGATAACTTGAGCCCCATTTATTATTATGGGTGATGGCATATGTATGGCTTCATGAAAATGATTTCGTTATCCAATTTCTAGACAATGGATTGCTGAAAAAATCAATTAGAATCTAGATTCATCAATTTGAGGAGTCATGGAGGCAATATCAAATGCACAAAACAAATATCTTGCTAAGCATGCATAGATATGGATTTCAAGAAAAAAATTCACTATATACCATGATGTCTATATAGCACAATACGTGTAGGTCTATGGATGACGTTGCTAGGGTTTTACAGAATTATGACTATGACATGCCATGTGGGTCCCCTATATGCCATGTAACCATGCTCTAATGACTCAGTGTGTACTCTGGGAGTACATGGTCATGGTCACATCTAGGCACACACCATATGCCAATATACATGTATATGGGAAATGTACACGGACATGGCCAGGAAGCAGAGGAAGGACCTTGAGTGTCATAGGCATATCGTGGTGTGTCCCTACATGCCATCTATTTCTACATGGTTAATGATCCTTGTACTATCAGGCATATGACAAGGAAATGATCTTTGACAACAATTCATGTGGGTCCCATCACACACTATGGACCTCTTCATTCCATTAGACTAAATGTCAACCAATCATATCCCCATCTTTTAGACATAAATATTTTCCTACTATTAGGCTCTCCCATGTGTTCATCCATGTAGAATGTGAAGGTGGCCAATACGGTCAATTTATTGACATTATCTGATATTTTCTTGGTGTGAAACCTATTTAGGAAACCCTCAATAATGGTAAGGAACTGACCAAATCATTGTAGTGGAACCCTATAATAGATTGGGGCATGGGTTCATTATCCATTTATGGAGTATTACACCCATTTTGAAGAGAAAATGAGTCCTCCTTGAACTGAGTGGCACCCCTCACTATATAAGGGGTGTTATTAATCTATCATTGAGTGGTTCCCCTATATAATTATGATGTTTTTCCTCTATCTACTGGGTGATTCCCCCTGTCGAATTGGGTGTATGTCCTCCTTACATTGAGTGGTACCTTCATGATGTACTATAGTGATAGACCTCTACCCACTAAAATTTATCCCCAATATATTAGCATGTGGGCCTTACAAACACTGATTTTAGGCCCTATTAAACTAGGGAATGGGTACTATTTTTGATTATTGTGCCTCCTCAACTATGTGGAACATTGGAGAGGTGTGTTCCCTCCTCAAAATTACTTCATTGGAGAGATGTGTGAGATGTTGGGAATTATTTATGTACATATATAAATAGTATATCTCGTTTCTTTTGTTGTGGTGTGATATAGAGATCCCCTTATCCCTCATATGGGATTCTTTAGTTTCAGCATATATATATCCATGTCATTGGATCTTGTTTACTCTCTTTCATTGGATTGATATTTCTACTATCTATTCTTATCTTGTGTCTTAATTCACTACATTTGTTACTCAATGAATCATACATGGTATGTGTATACTCACCCCTATAAGTGGAATCCCCCATGTGTCATGTCTTATAAAGATGAAATACAAGTCATCAATGACTATACAGGGGCATAGTGATACCAAGTGCAATGGACCATATACAATGGTCAGATCATGGAGATTATGAGTTGGACTCTCTTAGTATATTTATTTCTAGTTTTTTTAGGTTGGTACATCATTATAGTTGGGTGATAATTTTTTCAATTTATTTTAATTTTTTCATTTTTGAACTCTTATACACCCTATAGTTTTTGCACGCCTCATTTATTTTATATTTTTTAAATATTTTCATTTATTATTAATTTACAATTATGGATTTATAGGGTCAGGTGTGTGAATTTAGGTGTGTTATGATACTTCCTCCCATTTATGAAATTCATTTCTATTATTTTCACCAACAACTTGAAAATAGAGGTGGGTTTGGGGTTTTTGTGACTCGGGGATCAGATGGGTTGTGTCATGATGTATTGGTGTTATAGCCTTTCATTATTTGTGATTCTATTGGGATTAGTCCCCGTATGGGGATATGGATGGGTAATATAGAAACATTTTCAAAGTTTATTAAGTGTGTCTCTTAGGCTGGGTAACCCAGTTATAGTACAGGTGGCCTATATATCCCTTCACCAAGTCCATGACTTGCTACATGTTAACTCATAATTCTTTGAATTTTTTTTGCAGGGATCAAAACTAAATGAATCATATAGTATTGATACTTTCACTTTCTTTATTTAGTTAGATCCCCATCATATATATATATTCTCATCTGATGATGGTACGTGTTGATTAAATTTTCAGGATTCCACCGAGATGATAGCCTATCAGTTTACCAATTTCTGATCATAACGATGATCCAATGAGTTGTGAGGCCTCAAATCAGGGACCACCCATCAAGATTCTTCCTCAAAGAGGATCGATAGTAGTTCTTCCAAATATTGAGTAGTAAATCATGTTATCAGTTTATATAGAGAATGTGTGTATTCATAGTACAGTCTGTGAGTTTTAGTGCTAGATTTCATTGAGGATATGTGGTGAGACAAATCCCCACACAACAAAGGATCAGCTAGAGTCACCGATTTTTGTATTTAGTCTTATCTGAAAAATATTGGATTAGTTCTATACATGATAATCTAGTCTTTTCAAAAAATAATTTGGCCATGGTGGAGTCTTGTTACCCAGATACACAATGAATTAACACTCTCATGGAAATACTTCTAGATGATATTTCAAGATGAGTATGGCCCCTCTTAATTTCACTCATTTTAGATTCAAGAGATTCTTGGGATACAATAGGGGTAGATAATAGTGGATGAGTTCCTTGGTATGTTCATATACCTTATAGGGTACACCCTTGATATGATCTGGGATGGGTACATTAGATTGTGTTTGTTTCAGAGTTTTCTATGAAGATATATTTTCTCTATTGTGGTACCCTTGTGCATACCCACTGATGTTGGGGAGTCAGAGAGGGAATTGTTGATGGATGGTTTTTTGTCACAGGGACTCTAAGAATCTAGATATGTTAATTGGAATTACATGACTGACTCATCATAAATATATAGAAAATAACAGTCGAAAAGATCTCATCCCAGGATACCTTCCAATAATCATACTTGGGAATGTGGTCTTGAAGAACTGGGACATCCTAGAGGGACAAAGGACACTACAGAACATTAGTTCAATGATTTTGATATATGAGGTAACATGGTGCCTAACTACCTGACCATATGGGTTGAGGAACATAGAAAGACTGCTAACTAACGGCCACATCAGATGTATCTCTGTGATCTGGGAGATGGATCAAGAAGATAATGGAGTGGTGCTCCTAGAGGATTTGATGTGTATGGTGTTAAATTCAATAATATCCTTCCACCCCCCTCAAGGAATCCCATATCTATCTCAATAATCTAGGATTCGGGGCCCCATATTGCTACTTGATATGGAGGCTTATGAAAATGATGCACATATAATGATCAAAGGTATGATATATGGTTATTATACTCCTTCTATAACATTATTAGACATGGTTGTGAGTTATTCCATTAATTCATTACTCCTTTGGTGAGAGTTGTAGCCCCGAGTTGAGGTTGTAACCTTGAAACTTTTTATTGAGGAATCTATGGAGAATAATTCTTCTATAGATTTTATCACATGGTTTCATGAGTTGTCTCATGGTGGATGGAGCTTCACATGTGAACTTTTTTTAGTCATGATAGAACCCTATAACTTCCTTAATGTCATGAATTGTTTTTCTAGGGTTAGATCCCAGATCGAATTTAACCACACACAACTCAAATTCCTCTACCAAAATAGGACAATATTCTCCATTTTAGGTGAGATTCTTCTCATGTAAGGATGTGTGGGTTTCATTATTATTAGGCTAATCCCATCACCCATCTGTTTGAATGTATATCCTTTGTTGAAGAAGACTTTAAATGAATATAGATTTCTTATTTTTTGGAGTATATTATATAAGTCATCCTTGGAGATGTTTTATGACATCCTTATATGCGAGATATTATGTTTTTCATCAAATTGCATCTTGATACCACACTAATATATTCTATGGAATATTTGATGGCCCCTACTGAGCTCCATGAGTTGAGGTTGCAATTGGATGTCCATCGAGAGAAAAACATTATCAGACATATTTTATCCCCTTGGTCAGTACAATTTTTTTTTGTGAAAAAGGATAATCCTGAGGAATTTAATTTCTATTCAATGTTTTATCATTCACCCATCCATGATCGTTGCATAATTTTCTTGGGATCCCCCTAAGATCATTTTCGAGGTGATAATTTCTCATGTATTGACGGCATACTACAATATGTTTTTCATAAATTCTCTAAGATTGTAGCCTCAATTACCTCCATAATGTGAAACGGTCATCATTGTAACAAGACTGGGAAGTGAAAAATGTCCTTTTATGAGTTGAGGTGGAGGATGGTGAGATCTCTTACATTGAAAATATCATAAGAAGGAATGGTGCACTTAGTTTACTTAAATTCCATCAGAGTTGGGCTTGGCTGCATGTTGATGCAGCCCCTTCTGCAATCACATAAGAGTAAAGATAGTTCATGCCCCATGAGACGCAATATATGACTTATGACCTAGATCTAGAATCAATAGTCTTCACTCGGAGGATGTGGATGCACTATCTTCTGGGAGAGTTCTTTTTGGTTTGCATTGATATTTAGATTCTTTGGTATTTCTTCACCTAGAGATAATTGACTATTAGATAGTGGTGTTGGATGATGTTCATGTATAATTTTTAATTCTAGGTTGTCTATACTATGTGGAAGGGAAAATCAGGGACATATTCCCTTATCAGAAATTACTAATCTCGTTTCCTATAGGATGCATATGAGTTGTTGGATTCCTTATAACTAACCCTGGCTGAGTAGAAGGGTTCAACATTTCTTTAGTTGATGATTTTTACTGCACCATTCCATTATCATGTGAGATATATCCAATTGATTAAAAAATAATTTTTTTCTTCGAATTATTAATATCTATACGATATTCACCAAGTGGATATTCTGAATGATGGAATCACTTCATACACTTTGTAAGAACAAATGATGGTCCAAATCCTGATGCTGAAGGAGGGTATGGGAGAGTTTCATAAATCATATTTCGATATATATCTCCTTGTGGTGAAGATATACAAATACAATTAATGGTTTTTTGTGGGTCATCATGATATAGATTATAGATCAGTTCATTTCACTATTCCTCACCTAAAATCAGGTCAAGGCTGAGCACCAGGTTCTGGCAGGTTTATTGCAGACTCTTGTGATCCCTAATTGGAAATGGGATGGAATAACCAGGGAATTAGTGATAGTGATTCAATATATAGTGATAGGGCATTATTCCATCTATATTATTGTTTATCAATTCATGATGTCGGTTTACTTTGTTACTATATTGGAGTATAGTTCAGTGGAGATTTTGGAGAAAATGTATGTATGAGATATTTTTTTCCTTCTGGGGGTAACCTTAACTATTTTCACTTATTCATATCTATAGTAAACATAATGGTAGTGTAATGTCCTGTAAGATGAATTTGGGACCGATATGAGGATGAGATCATTATTCCACCCCAAGATAGATGGGAAGACTGAGCACATTATTAAGGTGTTAGAGGATATTTTGAGATCTTTCTTGTTGGAATTGGCCAAATTTATGGGTATCACATTCCATTAGTATATTTTGTGTATAATAATAGATAACACACTATTATGGGAGTGATACAATTTGAGGACATATATATATATATATATATATATATGAGACCATATAGGTCGCCCTTATGACAGATAGCTATTGGTGAGGCATCTCGTGTGGGTCCAGAGATGGTGAAGGTGATGATGGAGAAAGTCCATGGCATCTATGAGTGGATGAAGACATACTGGAGTAAGAATAAATTTTACATAGATCGATTTCATATACCGTTAGAGTTCTTGTATGAAGATAATACTTTCTTCAGTGTATCCCTATGATGAGGATTATGGAGATTCATATGGGGATAAAAGATATCCTTTAGATTCATTAGGCCATTTGAGATTGTGAAGATGGTTGCTGTGGTTTCTTTCCACCTCACCCTACACCCATAGTTGTAGTTATTGCATGATGTCTTCTAAGATTTTCATCTAAGTGGATAGATACACGAAAAAATACACATTATTTAATGGGGTGAACTTGAAATGAAGAATGAATCTGTGTTTGTGGATCACCCATTGGTGATTAGGGATTGGCAAGATAGGATATAATTTGATTAAACCATCCCCTAGATTCTTGTGCTATGGTATCAAGGGAGAATGTAGGAGATCTATTGGGAGAGGGAGAACCAGATACAGGCTCAGTATTGTGATCTATTTTTATTGTTTCTCATTTTTGGGTGAAATTCAGGGTGTTGGGACAAATTTAGGGACCTAGGTTTTTATTTATCGGATGTGAAAATGTGTAATAATATATTGTTTTAAGCCAGGGCTGAGAAGGAATCCAATTTCGACCCCTGGTGCACCTAGAAATAATTTTATAAGTATATTTAATGTATTTTATATTACATGAATGTAGTTTTATAAAATAAATGAAATTAATATTAAATTTAATTTCAAATCAGAAATATGAGACTAAGGTTGAGTCTGTAATGTGATTTTTACCCTAGGCGTGACTTAAAATAGGTTGGTCCAAAGAGTTCAGATATTGTGACCTTTGGTTGGTTCATTCAGTTAAAATAAGTAATTTTATAAATTTATTTTAATTAAATGACCTAATTTTATTTTTCCTACTAATAAGCTTATATGGTGATTTTTCAAGGGTTATCCACATAAACCTAGGGAGAATTGAGAGGCATTCTTCCTCCTATTCATTAGTGAAATGAATTCATATATTGATGGAACTCTTGATCCAATCAGACCATGACATGTTGAATGAAATAAACCCTATCAGTCACCTTTTAGTGTGTTCTTCATTGAAATATTATCCATTATTATGTTAAGAAACATAAATTTTTGGATTACATCCTCATTGATTAAATTGGGTGAGAAAGACAAGTTCGTATCCATTGATATGTGATAATTGTACCTTGGCATGCACATATATACTCATTTAATTTTATTATTCAGTTTTCCCACAATAAATATCACCAATTGTTTTAATTGTCCAATAAGATATGTCTATATATATATATATATTTAAACCTATATTTGTGCTTTTGTCCCTTTTCCTCTTAAGGTTCTTTTCCCTTTTTCCTATGGGGTCTCGGTTTGAGGTTGTCAGGATGTACCGAGCTCGATCCGACCACAAGATTCAAGATGGTTTCACATCTGAGGGATATATTGATGAATTCAAAATAGATTCCGAATTAATTTTTGATATGGGTGAATCCAATATAAATTTTTTGATCTATAGACACAGCTAGAGAACCACTGATGACTATGGGAGGAGGTATGTGTATGGCTTCATCAGATGATTTTGGAACCCATTTTTTCAGAAACATTGATGGATAGAAAAATCAAATAGAGGAAAGATACACTATTTTTGGATGCTTGGAGGTGATAAATGAAGAAAAAAAATTATATCTGTATTCACAGAAATGGAAATAGATTTTAGAAAAAAACGACACTATTTATTTTGAAGTCCAAAGAACAGATGTTGTGTGGAGCCTTGGCTACACTATCTATGGTTTCCTAGAATTATAAGTATCACACATTTTTTGGGACCCCAAAATTCAATGTGACCCTATATTGGTGACTTAGCGTATACCCTAAGAGTATATAGGATTGGGCATGGATAGTGGCACATAATGTTCTAACATACACGAACATAGGAAAAGTGCACAAACATAGTTGGGAAGCATGAGAAGGACCCTTAGTTGCCGTAAAATTTCATGTAGTATCCCAACATGTTGTGTACTGCTATAAGATTACTGATTCATATACCTTCTTAGACACATCCATGAAATAGAGTGTGAGAACAGGCCATGTGGGTCTCCTCACAAGTTATTTACCCCTTCATTCCTCTTGAGTAAACATCAACCTCTCATATCTCTTTCATTTGGAACCATATTATGTCCCCCCAATAGCCTATCTATGGTTTTTTCCCTTGTAGAACATCGTGGTGGCCTTTATGGTGTCATTTGAGATATAATGCAAGATGTTCTAGGTGATACAATTTTTTAGGAAATGGTCAATGGTGGTGGTGATGGAACATGATCATTATATTAGATCCCGCTTGAAGGACTAAGGTGTGGATCCTCAATCTATTTAGATATTAGTAACCCTATTAATGAGTTTGTAAGTCCTCCTTTTACCGAGTGGTACCACCTAATAGTTTAGGTTGTGGGTCCTCTATCTGCTAAGTGGTACCACATTTAGAGTTAGTTTTCAGGTCCTCAATCTACTCCATGGTACCCCATATCAATTAGGGTGATGGTCCTCCATAAATAGAGTGTATCCCCCTAACTCACTAAGGAATTTGTCTTCTACACACTATGTTTTACCACCTATTAGATTGGGTTTCGTTCCTCCTTACACAAAGTGTCACCCCCTGACTGAATAGGGTGTGTTTCATACAAATGAAGATTGATCGTACTTGACTTTTCGAAACAATGATGATGTGGATGACATAAAAATTGTTACTTATTTGGATAGATGTGTCAGATGATGGGAATCAGTGATTGACTTCTAGAATATATAGAACTATATTCCTAGGATATGCTATGAGATATAGATCCCCATCTCCCTCATTTTGGATTTGTTGGTTTTCGTATATATAGAAATGTGTGTGTGTGTGCCCATGTGGTAGGATTTTATTTAGTCTCTTTATTTTTTTTGATCTTTTTAATATATATTCTTATTATATATCTTAACTCTCACACATTGGATTTTGTGGAACCCTACTGGTTATGTAGATACTCACACTTAAGTGGGATTTTCCAACACATTTCATTTATTATGAAGATGGTGAATTGGTTGTCGGTGACTACATAAAATATTAGGGTCACCTAGTGCATCAAACCGCATATGGTGGTTAGTTCATAATTATTAAGATATGGGATATATCTGTGATTCTCATTTCATTTTTTTCATGTTGGTACGTCTTTATGGTTGAGCTTGTATTTTTCCCCTTTACATTCAGTTTTCATTATTGTACTCTTGAAAACACTAGATTTTTTTCGTGCATGGTTTATATTTTAGCTATTTTTTCATTTATTTTAGTATTTATCAACAATAATACATTGAAATATTTTGTTGTATTCATACTTTTACATTAGTAAACTTCCTCCCATTTAGGTCATTCATTTCTGCGATGGTTGCCACCCTATAGCCTATAGAGGTTAGCATGGGGTAGTTGCAGCATTTTCCTGAGATGGGTCGGGTCATGAAAAATAATGTATCCATTATTAATATTTTAATGAGTATTAATATTTTTTTTTAATTTTTATATCATAATATAATTTTATGATTAATAATTATCAAGAAAAAAAACTGTTTCACAAACTCTATTTTAAGGAATTAAGGATTACTATTAAAAATATTTTCACATTTATAACTAAATTTCTCTTAATATATTTCTATATTCATTTATTAATTTTAATAGTAGTAAATAAATTGAGATATAATTACTAAGACAATATTTCACATTTTATAAAAAATTATATAACTTTTACATATAATAGTTGAAATCAGAAGAATAATGCCAAATAACATTTTCTGTGAATATTGTGATAAAATAAATGCCTACACTTCACTTTGACATGAAAATAATAATATATTAGTAATTTATGAATTACATAATAAATCTTGAAATTATTAAATTTTTCTTATCATATTTTATGGGAATACACTAAATTTTTATTTTTAATTGATTAATGACATGGTTTACCTTGAAAAAATACTACAAATTATTTTTAATATAAATTTGAAAATTTAATTTCCCATATATATAGTTTATTAATATTATAATTTTTTTATTAAGCATTAATAATGTTGTTTTTATAAAACTAAGATTATCACTGGAATATCATTCTAATCATAATGTATAGAGTTTATCACACACAAAAAGTTCTCTAAATATTTATCAAAATGAAAAAAACATAATTTGAATATAAATTTTATAAAATTGATATAATTTTTGAAATAACCATGTCAAAATAGTAATATAAAAAAATTGTTGATAGGTTTTATTTTTATGCGAACAATAAAATAAAATGTTTTAACATATATAAAAAATTTTATGACAGGATTATGATATAAATATGACCCAATAATTTATAAATAAATTTTCTTGATTTAGAGGTAATCTAATGAGAATAAAATTTTATTAAAAATATAAAAAAAATTGAGAACTTATAAATTGTTTTTGAAAAACTATGATATATTTTATTTGAATAAAAACCTACTTTTTCTTATTTACATGTAATAAAATATTATAAAGATACCATTAGGTTTTGGGAGAGTTCAAAAAGAAATATAAGCCTATATTTTTCAATCAAAATCCAATTCAATTTATAGAAATCAATATTATTTATAGTCCTGGATCAAAATAATTAATAATAAATATTTCTTCCAAATAATCATCCATTATTCCAATATAAACACTTCTTCTCCATCAAAAAAAATATTCTAACTTCCAAAACTAGAATCCCTTGATGTAACTAAAATAATATCTTCTAAATTATTTAGACTCCATCCAAAGGAGGTGATTCAAATAAAAAGTTAAGGGTTCCCAATTCATTCATTAATTCTCTTATTTGAGATTCATCGGTCTTAATTTACATTTAAATTCTTCATTATTTTATTCTATGTATATATTTAAATGTTATTAAATTATTTCATACCCACTATCTATAATATATTACACATTCCATCTCATTGAAACCAATTTTATATTCATTTAATATGTCGAATTAAGGGTTGAACCCACCCCCCCATGATTTTTATTTTACAATTTACCCTTTTTATTTTCATAATATAATGTATTATTAAAGTAATTATAATAACATATTGTAATCCTACTAAAAAATGATATCAAACTAAATTATTTTTCAATTATCCACTTATTTTAATCCTTATTAAAAATATCATTCATTTTTTGTAGTTTTACACTACCTAAGTGAATGATTCTATTTTATTTTCATGTTTTTATTTCATGGATACTCATTTATGTTTTATTTTACTCTAATTTTGTATTTAATTTATTCTACCACATGTAACATTCTTCCTATTTTGTTATCCAAGGATTCCTATGAAGGTTAATACATCCATTCATTGATCAATAATATTTAATATTTTGAAAAATCCAAAAACCACCCACCATGTACCCATTATAAAAATAACACATTCCATATTAAAATTTATTGTTAAACATTGTATATTTTTTCATATATATATAATTCATATCATCTAAGGGAATAAAAAATATGGTGCATATCAAGTAAAAATATCTTTATATTAAGAGAAACGTTTATTATCTGTTGAAATAAATACTAAACCTATGATATCCTCCTTTTAAATTCTGTTGTAATTCCATTAATCAACAATAATTCAATTATTTTTATTAAATAAAGTCTTCATATCACATCATAACAAATTACGTGTGTAAAAACATTAAAATATAATGATTTCAAAAAATTTATATAATAAATCACCATTACAATGACATTTAATTTAATAATAAATAATCCAAAATACCACAAATTAATCATATAAATTTAATATATGATTAATTTGAAATAATAAATAACATCAAATACACAACAATCCATGGCCTTGTCAAATAAATGAAGAGTATATAACAACTTTTATCATGTGATGTACTAATGAAAAATATTGTTAGTCTACTATTGAAGAGAATACAATGAAATTTAAAGAAGAATAAATTCTCAAATATTAACATACTCTAGTATATTTTCTTTCACAACAAACCATATGTCTCCATTTTAATACAATGGTAACATAAATAACGAAAAGGATTTAATAGGAAGAAGAATGTGGAATAATTAGAGGATAATACCTTTAAATTAAAATTAATATTAGGAAAAAGAATAAAGTAATCTATAATGAAAAATATAATTCAAATGGGAAATCTCTCGGTATACATCGAAATGAATACATGAAATTTGCTGCTAGAATCTATAGATATTGATTTATGAAATAAAAAAATAAAGTGGAAACAAAAATTTTATAAGTTCTTTAAATGAATATGAAACTAACCATGAATATCTTTAAATATTATTTCATTCTCTGATAGGATAATTTTTATTGTTCCTTAGTTCATGTTCCCACATCATAAAACTTAGAAGATTCCCCCAAAACCTCAATATACTGACCCAAAACATCCAAAAATAATAATTAAACAAATGATGATCAAAACACATACATACATAGTGAATTCCTAGAAAAATATTCTACAAACCATTTAACCTTTCCCACTTTAAAGTCTTTTTTATGTTACTTATTTATAAATTAAATTAATCCATTATTTCCCTATTTGAAATTATCAATCCTATATTCTAATGAGATTCCTTACTATGCTATCTCAAAATGTAAAATAAATAAATAAATTAATCTTTAAAAACTATACTCCAATATTCAGGTATAAATACTATTAATTCTTTCAATAATGTATAATTCTATACTTTTAATCATCTTCAAACATGATAACGATAAGTATCATGGTGAAACTTTCATCACTAATATATGTGAATCATGTTCTGAATATATGTCATCTATTGAGGTAATAATAAATGATATGTTACCTTTATGTGAAATTATATAACCAAAAAGGGTACAACATACCTTGGTATAATCATACCCTTATTCAATAGTTATGTAGGCCCCAATCAAGGAGAAACATTTAAAAACACATAATCAATAAAAGAAACCTATAATGGAATTTCTATAAAATACTATATGATTTCTCGCTATTCCAAGTCACCATAGAATTTTTGAAAATAAACTAAATTTTATCTACCTTCTTCCACAAAATACATTATCCCGCTGGTGAATATTCCCAAATCATGGACCAAAATATTGGGGATCTAAAAGATTGATAATATAATTATTCAAACAATCAATATTTATCAAATATTATTTTATAATTCTATATTAACATTCAACCAATGATAGATAGTTTACTTAATATCCACCAAAAAACTATAACTGAGTAGTGGATCATATATTCCAATAGTTTATTGTACCATTATCTTTCACTATTGGTTTACTAGTGATATTTCATGCTATGTTTTACTTGATTTACCATGGAATTTGGATGACTATAAAAAAATTTATAAGTACAAAGGGTATCTCTATAAAAAATAGTCCCCAATGGCATGCCATGAAATTTCATAATTTCATCCATTTATTATTTCACAATTTACTAAAACTTTAACAACATATAAATTATAATGAATATTATGATTTTTCTAGTATATTAATGATCAACCAAATTATATTCCTCGTAATAGGTGATAGGTGAAACCGAATCAAAATGACCAATGAAACCTCTTTCATCTTCCTAATAGGAATAACTAACTACTAATTCATTCAATTATAATATTTTTTCTCCACATTAATTTTATGACAAGTGAAGCATCGTGAAATAAAATCATAGACATATCTTTATAATCTTGGAAACCAATTGGGTATTTTCATATACTAATACATCATGTTAAATTATAAATAAAAAAACATAGGAAAATATGAAAACGTTTCATCGACCCTTTCCTCAAATAAATTTACACTATAACCGGAGTCATAAACCATAAATCAATATTAAGAAAAATGGTCCATTGACTACTATTTTCATTGGAAAATATGTGACCATAATTTTCCTAAAATAGCCATAACATAATAATCATTAAGACAAATATATTATAGTAAATATTGTATAGTTTATCAAGACATGAAGAGGTAATCAGTGGGATATCCATGTGCTACATAATTTTACATACACAAAAGGAATGAATATTTGTAGAAACATTTCCAATTATGCTAAAATGGAGGTGAGGACCTTCCACTATTAATAGGAAATATAATTCTGTGACTGCTGAGGAAAATTGGTTTTCAAACTGTAAAATACAATTTATTGTATTCAAGGAATATTTTTACCTCACAAACAAAATTCAATTTGTTTTTAAAGTATATAATGGAATATTTAATTTCGAAATCATGGATTTGACTAATCATGGAGAAATACCTAACTTACATATCAAAATTTATGGTTGTGTGAAGTTGTAAATAGTTTTTCTATATAAAATTCATTCACAAATGAGAACTATTCATTTGTGGCCTAATATTGAGATCCTAGTATAATATTCCTAGATATCCCATTCCTAGACATACTACCAAGACCAATTCATATATCCTTTTATCAACCAATTCATCGAGGAAACTCTCTTGTGTAGGCACATTTGTTGTCCAACCATTCAGACCCTATTCCTTTCCTAAAGTGCACTATCTCTAACATGATGATCTCATAGGACTCATACAAGAAGCACTACGCCATATTTTTCATGGTTCTATTAATTAATACCCATTTACATAATTTATTGCAATTCTTGTTATCCAAATGTGGTTTCTTCCACTTTCAACCTATCTATTCTAGATCTACCTTAATAACACTATGTGCACCCTTGTTATCCTAGAGGTCATATACTGGGGCACCATGCACTCTAGTCATCCTTAGAGGTACCTAAATAAGAATGAATTCACCCAGGAAAACAAAGAGAGCACCCATACATGGGGGCCACTACAATTGATCTTGAACCTCAGAACTACTACTTGAGGGCCCAATCCTAGAAACAACTACCAAGGAGTCAAGCCACCTATGTGTCAAATCTACCTTGGTCCACATTCACCTGTACCTCCAAACGTAGGTGTCCATTCACCAAATAATCTAATTCAATTTCATGAAGTACACTCAAGGTTATACCTAAGTTCTACTTCTATAGGGTCCCATATATGCACACTACTTCACTCAGACCACCATATCGAGATTTCAATTCTCCATAGTGGCCACACCTGGGATACACTTCTCACATTACACTATATTTTAGTTCCCATTTTCATTATTCTTGTATGTGGTAATAATTATCCCTTTTCCAAATCCAAGGAACTATGTTTTATAAGTTATTTACCTAATAACCATTTATCCAAGGCTCCCTTCTCTGGTGCCTACTTCATAGGGGGCTCCAACTATCCATAAGCCTCATTCCTACCTTTCCATGTTATGTTACAAGTGAACATGATGATATGAAATCATATAAGTTATTTTTAATCACCCTTAAAAATATTTGTTTCACCACTTTTAGGAAAAATGATTTTTTATGATGTTAAACTGCATGGTATGGTCCTATTATACACCCTTAAACTATTATAGATGAACTATATGTGATTTGTTTCCCATAAACTGGGATAAGTAAGATTATTCATTGAATATTAATCCAAACATATCATCATTAATGATTTTTTGACATTAAAGAAAACCTCATTAGTCTATTTCACATTACCTTAAATGTTATGATGTTTAATATTATGGAATGAAAAACTGTGTGGTTTCTTATAAACTACATTGGGAAACATAAGAAGCCCATTTCTTGGGCCCAATACCAATACCAAAAAACCTACCACCTCTCTATTGGGATAAAAATTCTATATTGAAATTTTTTTGTCGTAAAAAAATTAATAAAATAACAATATAAATATATGGAATCTATACTATATACAAATATTCCCTTAAAAACATGGTTTTGATCAACAACTATCATGGTGGTAACCAGTCACACACTAGGATTTGGGGAGGATTCATAAATATATCTTAAATATATTTGATGGTCCTGGAGTAGGTTTTAATTTCATTAATGATCGAGAATAACCCAAACTATTTTACTCTAAATTGATGCACACTCTAATTGTACATCGTAAATCCCCAAGGAACTCCAACCTGTAGAAATACATTTCACATTGGATAAAAAATATAATGGGTCTATTTTATCTAAAAAATAAAATAATAATTTATTATCACTATAAAGAGAATCAATAAATTGTCATTTGTCTATCAGGTGACATGATTTCCATCTGAATCATCTACTAATCTCCAATCCCTGAAAAAATCATCAAAAATATAGATATTTAAGAATATAAGGATTATCTTAATGAGTAAAATAAAGATGTTAATGGTGATATTAATATTTTATACGAACATAAATATCTTGTATTATATTTATTCTATGAGATAATAATCAAATGGAATCTTAAAATTCCATTCATCACTAGAATACTTTACTACTTGGGCTATAATGTTTTAACTAAGAGAAAAAAATACCTTTCCAAATATTATATGTGGTGTAGAAATAAGTGTATATATATATGTGTATTTCGGCCATTAAATATTTGAGAGGTTTATAACCTCTATAAGAATAAAGACTTCGACTCCTTTTACTAGAGTAAATAAAAAAGATTTTATGGAATTGGTTTTTTCCCAAACACTGTATGTGATTCATAAATTTAACCAAATTAATATTATTAGTATGTCAATATTTTAATATATATGTATCTTTAAAAGAAAAACATTCCTAAACATAATCATTATATATGACCAAAAAATCAAAACCCATACCTGATGCATCAAAATACACCATAAAATCATTACTATTTTTAATTAAAATCAAAACTAGTACATATATCAATATTCAATTTAACTTGTTAAATAGTAATTAATATTAAATAATCGAAAAAATTAACAAAAATTATGAGTAAGAACTTTCAAAAAAATTACCAATTTTGATAAATACATAAAAAATTTCCAATACTATTTATCTGGCCTTAATATTTTTCACATCTAAATTACATTATTTAGAATTTACCATAATATAATATTTTTTCCATTTCAAGATTAATAATTTTCCTTATTCAAAAATTTCATATCCTTTTAAATTCACTTTCATGATCCACACATGAGTCACATATTTGTAATCACATAAGTATTTTTCATAAATTATTTACAACATAATTCTCAAATGATTCCCATGATCTTACATTCACATTGAGTAAACATTAATATCAAAAATGAGCACTATGATAAAATATTATATAGGTCTATGAAAAATATATTTTAATGAATCCATAAAAATAAAAATAATATTTTTCAAACTGGATAGAATTATAATATATAGGAAATGATTATACTTTCTTAATATATTGTAAGGGGTATATTTGATTTATTATCATCAAGATAATTTTAACAGTCCTCGACATCTACTTTTGATAGAAACGTTTTCATTTTCAATTAATCAAAAGAGCTTATCGGTAATGTTTATGTGATATTTGTTATTCATGTTTAGTATCTTATGTCATTGATAATAATTAAAAAGTTCTATACACTCATCGTCTTTATTTAAAAAAAGTATAAGAGTTTTATAATATTATAATATAACATGAAACTTTCATTCCCATTGGATCATCCATAAAATTTTTTAACTACATCATTTATAAATGAGATATATTAAAATATGGTACGTAAGGAGACAACATTATTATAACAAGATATATTGGAAATCATACATCCCAATCTATAGGTAACCCATATAAATCATTAATAAGTACATATGGAAATATTATTTCCAATAAGATAAGTTCATCAACTAGATTTACATCCATGTACTCAACCAAAAGAGATAATAATTGAAATGTTTAATTACTATTATTTTAATTATGGGGTCTATTTCAACCTGTTCTATGGTTCCATACAAAATTAAATAATTGGTAATTCCCTTTCATAGGATATTAATGTTTCTATTTAGAAATAATAATAAAATGGTGTGTTGATTTTTTTACATGTTGTATTATTATAATTATTTAAAAATATAAATATTAAGGAATAGGAATTCATATTTAATTTATATTTTAGAAATAGATATAATAGATATCGAATATTATAATCTATCATCCACCTTCATCTCATGAGGATTTTGAATCTCCATCACCTAATGCATCAGTTTAGACAAAATAATAAATAATTAAAATATTTTAATAGAGTAAAACAATAGAGAGGAGACTATATAATATAATAAAATATCTATATATGATTCTATTAGAATAGTAAAACAATTTTTTTTATCCCAAAGTTAATCACAATAGGAAACTGCTCAACTAAAAATAGTCACACAGATTCTAGCAGTATTTGAGATATCCACCAAACAGTTTGACCCCATTTTACTAACTCTTCCACTGATTTATACTCACCTGTACCCATGAACTACAAGGAATAATTACTCTCTACAATAGAATAATCATACTATAACTATAAATATTTTCAAATATAAAGAACAAACAACCCTCCATTTTCAAAGAATAATCTCACATAACTATTAATGATTAACATAATATAAAGATGAATAAAAATTTATAGGAAATTATAAATAAAAATCATTTTAAACACATTCTTTTACAAATGATAACATATATGAGGTTTATCCATAATAAGTGCTAAAGGAGTATAATTATTTGGCCACTTTGTAACATAATAAACATTTAATGATTTTTTATAGTTTTTCTTTTAATATATATATATATATAATGAATTTATTTTATATATGATCCTCTAATTCAATTAAATTATTATTTGAAAAGAAGGGTTAATAAAATATTATTAAATAAAAATTAATTCTCTACCGCACATCAAGGAAATATGAAATAATAACTCAAAAGTTTCACATTTATTTTTATTTATTTATCCATTATTAATTTATATTATGCCAAGAATGAATCCACTATTAATATTTTAATGAATAATGATAAAACTTATTTTAAATACACACATCATAATAAAATTTTATTATTATTTATTATTTAATGAAATTATTTCATAAAATTAATTTTTATAAATTCATGATTATTATATAGATATTGTATTATTTGATAATTATATTACTCTTATATATTGTTTTATATTTATATTATAATTTAAATAGGATAAAATATGTTGAGATACAATTGTTAACCAAGTATTATATAGGTTTTTAGAATAATATAATATCAAAATATAATAATTAAAATTAATGTAATAATAGTAGATGACTTTTTATATGAATATCATTACCAAATATAGGTTTAAATTATATATTGACACTAAAAATAATAATTTATGTGTCATTTCTAATTTATATAATAAATAATTTGATGATTAAATGGTTAATATAATATTTTATGTGCATATAATAGAAATTTAAATTTAAAGGATCATGTAACATTTTTTACGTTGAAATAAAAATATAATGTATTGATAATATTAATTTTAAATTTATGTTCCCATATATAAAGTGTATTATTATTAAAAATTGTTATTTTACATTAATAAGGTAGTTGTTATAAAATTAATACATTTATTGACATATCATTGTTATTTATTGTATAAATACCATTACAACAAAACTATTTTCATCAATATTTTTTTTAAAATTAAAGAATAACAAAATTAATAAGGTGTATCGTACATAATTGGTATCATTTTTGAAAAAAACATGTGATATTTTCATATGATGTATTTTTGTTATTTTTTTAACTATTTATTTTTAGGTGACTTTTAGAATATAAAATTTTTACATATATCAAAAGAATTATGAAATAAATAAAATTTATATATTACCTAATAATTTATACAGAATTTATCTTGATATAAAAACTATTTAATGGGTAAAATAATCAATTAAAATTTATAAAAATAATTTCATAACCCATAAATAAATATTGAAAACCATTGCTTTAATAAATTCAAATGAAAAACACTTTTTGTTATTTACATTGAATAATTTATTATCAAGATACCATTCAATTTTGGGTTTCTTTAAAAGAAAAATATATATATATATTATTCAAGAAATAATTTAATATATTAAATTAAATACTATTCAAATTGTTTGACATAAATAATAAAATAATAAATAAATTATTCCCTCATACACCTCCCTTAAGCATATTTAATCACCCTTTATCCACTAATAATTTAATATCATAGTTCCACATCATTGTTCCCTATATTCTCCTTGAAACTCTCCTTTAAATTCATTAGAATTCATCCACAAGAGGTTATTCAAATGTAAGTAAAGGGTCCCCAATTCTATCTATCCATCTCTTATTTGAGATTATAGAGTAATAAAATCATTTAAACATCATATTTACTTTCATCCATGATTATATTTATATTTTATTAACATTTTTGTTAAACTTTTATATATGATATATTACCCACTCTCCCTCATCAATCCCATTTTTATGTGCCCCAATTATGTCGATGTAGGGGTTTCAAAAGAACCCATGTATTTTCTTTTAAATTATCCATTTACAATTTACATAAAAAAATTTATCCTTAATGAGAAATTAAATTATTATTCTATTCAGACAGTAATTTTTTTATAAAACTCAAATATTTTTTAATCTTGCTCTTATTTTTAGTCTCTCTTAAAATTACCATTCACCTATGGTTTTTTTATAATACCTAAGTGAATAATGATGTTTTATATTCACAATTTATTTCATTGGATACTCATAAAAATGGGTTTCATGAGAAGATATAAATTTTTTATATTTTTTTTTCAACAATGATAAAATATTCATAATAATTATTTTATTAAATTTAATAACCATAATCATTTTAACTGAAAATATATTTTAATAAAGTGAAACTTGTTGATTTAGAATCCCTATAAAGAATATTTTAAACTATTAAAGTATTTTAATTTTATGGATGACATAATCCATATATCATAATAATTATGGATCCTATAAAAATGTTGAAAGGTGAAATTTGAATTTTACCCCTACATAAAGAATTTTATGAATTAGGAACGGAACCACATCAAAATGACTGAAACATCAAAAAGTCTTCAAATAAAAAAAAAATAAATTATTGTAAATTAATTCAAAAGAATAATCATAATTAAATAAATAAGAAAAAATAATATTAATCTTGTAAATAATTTACATAATATTATTAATAATAAATTTATAGTATACATAAAATATTCCAGGACTCGAGGTTATTGTGGTTTTTAGAAATATTAATTTTTTCCTATTCTTAATTCCCTATAGTTTATCATAGATGTTTTTGGTATTATCTTCAAATTATAAAAACTATAAATTATAATTTTTATTTTCATTCTAGTTATTAATTTTCCCTTTACTCTATTATATATTCATACTTAGTATATTATTTTTTTGTAACGGTTCATTTCCAATCCTTTTCATTATTATTGTTATGTTATCTATCACCCTTCGTCTCAAAATAATCATATTTATCTCTATAAAATAATCATCCTATAAAATATTTATTATTCATTATCATTTATTTCATTATAGGATATATATGTCTTTATATTTCCCATCCAATTTTTTAAAGATCCTATACTAAGAGATTTAAGATCCCATAGAATATGTCAAGTTAAATAATTGTTGAGATAGAAGAGTCCCTATGAATGGAATTAAAAAAGTGGAATCTTTGATTCAATATAAATTGAAACATGGTTAATAATTTAATTTTATTTAGACTAAGATTTAGAGAATTCTCATTAACACTATTTGATTCTTAAGTGTGGTGTTTAGCTAACCTTGACTTTAGAGGTAGGTTATGAATTGTTTTTTGAGTCAAATTATTCATGACTTTTTTCATTTTTATATTAAATTAAAACATTATTTTTTAATTTTTAGAGGATATTTAGAATTTATTATATATAGAATAAGTATTGAAATTATTAGAATCTGTTGATTATGTTGCGGTGACTATAGAAAATAGTTTTTAGGGATTCTTAAAATTGATTAAAATGAAAACCACAAGATACAGGTATTCAAGAGTATGTAACATGTTCACAATTTATTTTTTAAAATTATTGTGGCCCATCACTAGTTTTCTAGGGTTCCCTTACACCTTGGAAAGTGGTTAAAATTATTACAGAAATACTTGTCATGGTGCTATAATTTTTATTTCAAATAATTATAGAAGGGATGACAAGTGAATTTGGGGAATATTATTGGAAGCTTTCATTTCACATCTTGTTGTGTGATATAAATATTAATATGTACACTAATTTTTAGGGAAATAGTATTAGTTAATATCTGATTTATGATTAATTTTAGGATAATTATTTCATGATCGAAGAATGAAAATAGTATATTAGATCTGGGATTTTGTAGGATGTTTCAAGAGATGGGTCTGAGAGAAATGAGGACAAAACATAAGTATCAATGGGAATTTATTTATTATTGTTGAATGTTTCTGCTATTTAGAGAAACACTATGTTTTGGTTAGTTAGATAATATAAATTTACGGGATGATCGTCGTAAGGAAAACATAAAAATATGGAGAATATACTTTCATAAAAACCAAATATAACCTGAATCAACCCATAAAAAAGTTTTTTTGAAGGATACTATTACTTGTTTGAGTCATTCTATAAATAAATTATGTGTTTCTCACAATATAATGTGATGAAGTAATGACATAACCATCATCCCAATCAAAGAATCATTCAAGGTAGAGAGTATACATGATTAATGAATAAAACTAAATCTCACTACTGATCCATATTTTGGTTAAGTTATGGTTTGGAAGAAATTATATATTAACTTATATGATTATATCATTATTCTATGTACATAGTGTTTTGGACCATTTTTATTCCCTATTATGTATTATTTTTTGTAATTCCACAATAACATAAAAAACAAGTCAACAAATATTTTTCACCAAGGATTATCCTCAAAATGAAAATAGTAAGTGAACCTTGAATATAAGATTATTTCATGAATGTTCGTTAATTCTCTATCTCATATAATTTCATTTTTTGAGATCCAATTTCACTAACCAATAAATGAAAAAATATTTTGTGACTTTTTGTTTTGGTGACTAGAAATTTACCCCCCCCCCCCTCGTAATGATGGATAACACACACCAGGGCCTCAAACAAAGTATTATTGTAAGGTTTTTTATGGATATTAACACATTGGTTCCAGTTATTATTTCCTTGTTATAGGTTTCCCCCTTTATTTACGACATATTTATTATTGAATTGATCAACAGAAATACTTTACACCATCAACAACTATGTGGATACCTTTTAAAATGAAAATGAATTATATCTAAAGATAGAGGGTATGATCCCATACTATCTTTATATTGGATTTTATGTTCTTTATATCACTAATTATGATTTATATATTCTAAAATTTTAATATTTACAATATTTTTTTTTGGAAAAGAACAATATTGAATCTTATGGATGGGAAATTAATGTGTTATTATCACCTATCATAAGGGAACAGTTTACAAAAGTAATGGGCTTGAATATAGTGAATGGTTCATGGAGGAAAATCCAGGATATTAATTAGGGACGTAATAAAGTGAATGATTCATTATTATGAAAATATTGGGCTCAATTTGGGGATATACATATTGGAGATGATTAATCCATAATTTAATTCTTAATTTCGGTAAAAATAATATATTTATAATTCAAAGATACAGATAAATTATTGAGGATTACATGGTGATGAATATGTTAATAAATATTCCCCCATATTATCGTGAAGCCATGTCTTCATCCGTATATAACTGAGACATAGATGAGAGGGCCATTTGTAATCTCAGTAATGAATTTATAGCCTATGATATAATGAGAGGATTAGGCACAAGAAGAAAATAAAAAACTAAGAAGGTGATGAAATTCAAAACCTCAAAAGGATCTCAAAAAAATTATTCTATGCAGTTGCATGATGAGGAAATAAATTCGAAATATTATTTCAAAATTTTTGGTATGTTGGTATCATTAATTTAAAAATACAGGATATGAGGAAATGTTAAATACAGTGGAAAAATTATTTTAAAGTTTTTCAATTGTTGAAATATTGGATAATTTGTAGATAGTTACCCAAAGAGACCTTATGAATAGGAGTAGGATAATCAACCTAAATTATCATAAATGAAAATTAAGGAGGATGTTTTAATAATTGATAAAAGGTAGATAGTGGAATGAGATGGTATAACATGTCAGGTAAAGTTAACATTCACTCAACTCATGATTCTATATTTTTTGATGATGAAATTTAATAGGAATATGTGGAATTATATGATGAAAGACTAATATATCTTATAGATAAATACATTTTTTTTGTAATCAGTATAGAAAATAAGAATAGTATAAAAAGGTGGAGTATGGAGATGTTGGGACCGAAAAATACTTCCATCTTAAGAATGGGTTTTTAGTAAGTTTGAAAGTAAAAAATGGTTGATGAATAAATGATTTGTATAAGAAATAAAGAAGATTCATTAAATAAATATCCTGATAAATCAAATTCTAGTGACATTAATGATAGGTAAATTGATTTCACAAAGATGATGGATAATCAAAATTAAATCCTTTATATATGAGATAATATTAATTAAATTACAAAGAATTTTCAATTTAAATGAATCGAGTGGTAAAATCTATTGATGTGAATTTGGTTGATGCTGAAAATTCATTGAAATACACTCACGTCGAGTAAGAAAATTAATCCGTAGAATTTTGTGAATGTTCTCATTTATTATAGAATTTCCTTAATTACCCTATGAAACTTGATCAGTGTCTTGAGAAACTATTTATAGTTATTTTGGAAAAATGATAGTATATTAATAATGTAATATAAGTGACTAAAAATGAATGAAGGTGGCCACATTACATATGATTTTGAAAATTCCAAATATAAATCCTAGTGGTGGTGCTAAAACAAATATTCATAATTAGTTGTTGATGTTTAAACTAAAGTATAATCCTGAGGGATAATAAAAGATTAAATATTTCACATTTATTAATAAGGAAGATGAAATAATTCATTTGATTTAAATTTTTATGGAATTTAAATGGTCATATTTTCATGAAGAATTTTTCTATCCAGGTATGTTTCACATTAATTGAAGATTTTAATGTTATGAATTATATGGAAATAGAGAGTAAAAGTGTCAATACAATATACTACACCCTTAATTGGATAGATTCTATGAATAAATAGCGATTACACCTAATGTTTGAAGATTTTGTCTAAGAAAAATTCCAAAATTGAATATATAATTACACAACTATTTTAATTCAATCGAAGAATTATGATATAGTTGTGATAAATTCAGAAACACCACCAAAAAATGTTATATGTCATTATTAAATTAATAAAAAATTAATTAGGTATCCAGATATATTGAGGGAATGAGTGATCATGAAAATTAATTATCGTTTTAGTTGTTTTATAAATAACAAAATGATGGTAGTCCTTGAATACAAGATAGCGGCTCCGCATCATAAATATCCAAAAATAATAAAATACTAAAATTATCTAATGGTATGATAGAGGGGTTGTTAATTTTACAAATAATTCTTACTAAATGTCAAAAGAAGTATATATTCACAAATTATGGAGAATAAAATTGATACCAATGAAATGTTATTTATTTATTGGTAGAGGCATGATTAATTGAGTGTCTCTCAATATTGTTATAATGTGAATGAGGTGATATTTCAAAATAATCAATTTATTATATAGAAATTTAATAACGAAAACATAATCATGAAGGGTAATTGACAGAAGGAAACTTATTTTTAATTTCCAATAAACAATGATAATGTTTTTTGAGAATAATGGATGAGAATGATTTGTTGAATAGAATAAATGAAAATTTTCGGGGAAAAACATTGATAACATTATAAAATATGATGTAGAAACTAATCTATAGAATATATATAATTAAGGGGTAAACACTTATGAACCATGTTATAAAATAAATATGGTGAATAAGAATCATAAGGTAGGGGAAATTATACCAAATGAACCGCTTTATTATATACATTTTAATGTGTTTGGTCTGATGATTTTAAAGTCAACTAGTGGTAATAAATCTTTTATTTAATTTATTAAAATATTTCACTCTTATTAAATGTTTTTATTTTTCATGTAAATTGCAATATCCAAATATTTTTATGGATTTATGAAGGTATATAGAAAATAAAATTTTATTTTATTTCAAAATATAATGATTTGATAATCGATCCAAATACATGAATTTATACTCTAAAGTCCATCTTGAGAATCGTGGTATAAGGCATGAATTTAGTGCTCCATACACACCCTAATAAATTAGACCACTAAACTGGAACAAAAAATGATTTTTGGGAAAGGGGATAATAATATTTTCATAACAAGTAACATTGTAGTATTTTTGGATACAACTGTGGATATTGATTTTCAAAGAAACCAATCAAGATGTTTTTAAAGGTAAATGATTAACCTTATTATATCAGGATCAATAAATTATATTTTCCAATTTTGATGAGATAGTTGATGAAGTAATATTCCTTGGATATATACTTGAAAGAAGAAGTTATTTATGTTACAAAAAAATATAAGAAAAATATTGATAAAAATGATTAAATTTTATTTTTAAATAAACAAATATTTCAATCAAAATTAATAATTGATGATGCAATTGAAGCAATTGAAGGTGATCATGGATAATGTGTTCTAAGGAATGGGATATACATGATTTTTGTACTAAAATTTAAGAGTCCTCTTGATTATTAAAAAATAATCCACATTGATGAAGGCTTAAAGAAGGTAGGATGTAATTTTGGAGGGCTAGGAAAAACATTTGAGCCTAGAAATATCCTTGGAGATTATATCAATGTTATAAAATCCTATATATATAATAATATTTCTCAATCACATTGCCTTTCCCTTACAAGTTAAATTGATATTCATAAATAGGAATTGAAAAAAAATGTTTGGATAGTAGTTATAGAAGATAAATTAATTTATATTGAGATAATTGAAAGATGAGCATTTTGGTCACATACCAATGATATAATATGTTGGGGGGAAATGTTGGATTTCAGTAATATACTTAATCAAAAAAGAAATGTATCACTGAACAAAGCACGCCATTTCATAAAAGGAATCTCTTAAATAAAGGGTTTATATTTCAATGAGACTTTTTATCAATCCATGTGTCACAAAAATATTTGAATTATTCATATAATATTTTCTCAAAGTAATTAATGTTTTTCCAAATGGATGTAATGTTATAATTTCTTAATGTTGAACTTGAGAAATATGTCGGTACTAGAGAAATGGATGTTCATATACATGATCGTAACAGTTCTCATGATTGTAAGAAAAATAAGTCTTTATATTAGTTTGCAAAATTTCTCAAATCAATGAATTCATATTCATACAATAGCTTAAAACTACTATAGAAGAGGCCTTTAACTGCCTTAGCCTTCATCAGTGCTAGAAAAAAGCAGTAGTAAAGGGTACCTTTTTCAGCGCTTTAGTTTTATCACTAATAAATGGGAATCTTTATTGGCACATGATTTTCGGTGATGATAAAGGTCTGAATAAAGTGATATAAATATATAAACAAATAAATAAACATTTGGTAATTAAACATAAAAATAAATTAATTAAATAATTATTGGTATAAAGGAATAATTTTATTATATTATATATAAATTATAAATAATAATAAATATTATACATTAAATTTATTCAAATATGATAAATTAAATTTAAACAAATAAAAATTAAAAATAAATATATTGAGAAAAATATTAAGCATTTTTTAATTAAAAAATTATTCATAATGTTAATTAATAGTACATACTAAATATATAGAAATATTTGAATGTATATATATGTGATTTATATATTACAAAAATATCCAAGATATGCATTAATTAAATTTTAATATTCTTACTATATAATGGTTTGTAATTGAAATTTAATGTGAATTAAATATAATGACTAATTATATCGAGTAATGAACATAATTGAATGTTGATTGATTTTTAAAATTAACACAGATCAAATGTGTGTTATATTGATTTCACATATAACTCATTAATACATTTTTATATACAACTAACACACACAAGTATTTATGTAATTAATGAAATCTTATAAGGAAACACATAGACTTAATATTTTTAAATTTATTCAAATTAGTGTATTCATTTTCAAATTTCATTATAACATGATTCATTTAATATATCATTACTTTAATTGTGGTAAATTATATTTTTTTTATTTATTATTTTATTCTTGTTAGGTTTTAACTCATATTTAATATGTTTTATTTATTATTTTTTGGGGAACTGAATAAATTTATAGTATTAATTTTATATATATTTAATTTCCATGTTTTAATCTTTCATTAATTACATAAATACTGGTGTTTGTGAGTTATATATATTTTTTGGTGAACTGAATAAATTTATAGTTTTTATTTTATAGTTTTTATTTTATATATATTTTTGGGGAACTAAATAAATTTATAGTATTTATTTTCATATATATATATATCCATTTTTTATGATAATTTACATTTAATAAATCAAACTTTTCCACTTTTGAAATATTTATAATGTTTACTCATTTTTAATTATTCAATTTCACTCATTTTAGACATTTACTCTTTCAAGATTAAATATTCATTAATAATATTAAAAAAATTATTTGTAACAAAATGTTTATAAATAAATTTATTTATTTATATATATTTATTGTATTTACATATTTATATATTTATAATTATAAAAAATTAACATTATTTTTCAAAAATAATGTTTATGAAATTATAAATAAATAATTTTATATATTTATATAATTATCAAATGTATAATAAATATAGTTAAATTATATATATATTTAATATATATATATATATTATATAATTATATAAACATATATAATGATATAAATAATTTTCTTTTAAATGAATTTTCATAATTAAAGTTAAATAATGATATATATAAATAATAGTAAAATAATAATAAATATATAAAATTATTGAATATATTTACTATATGTATATGTATATATATATATATATTAAATATATAGATATATATATATATATAATTATATAAATTTATTCACCAAAAAAATAATTTTTAATTATAATTATAAATCATTTATCATTGTTAATTAATTTATCGATGATAAAAGGGATCTTTATAAGTTCTTTTTTGGAAGCTCTGATAAAAGTGTCCTGATATATTTTTGAATCCCTAACATATCAAGATCTCCTCATGATATGTGATTCCTTCTATAGAATCCACCCTATATATGTACTCCTCCTTGGTGACTTGAATCCTGAATCAAGGCTCAAACAATTTCCAACCTCAAATCCAAGGATTTAATGAATCAAGGGTTGAACAAATACAAGGGTCGAATGAATTCCAGGTTTTCAATATCTCTTCTTTCTCTCATAATTCGTCTTGTTTAAAATGATTTTTTAGAACTAATTATTGGAATATATTTATTAATTCCCTTTTACTCTCACACCAACTATTACCATTTATTATTTTATTTCATGTATTTGAATGGTGATGAAGACTTTCACAGTGGATATTAGGGATTAGAAGAAGGTTTTTCATGACCTGACCATTAACAACTAGGCATGTTATGTCCTATATTTCTAACATGATGTTCGAAAATGGGGAAAAACAATGGGAAATTTTTCCTCCCACATTTTAGTGGTTTTGTGATTTTTTTATTGATGACCAATCCATTTTTACAACTAATACTGAAGTTGGGTTTTCTATCAAGCTTATTTTTGGTGGTCATCTTATTTCTAATCCACCTTATCATGTGGATTTAATGGTGTATTGTTATTTTAAGTATTTTTTATAGTATATAGAGGATAAAGTACTTATTTAGCTATGTATGTCCTATTAATAAACCCCCATTTCATTTTCCATGTAAGAGAATATCCATGAGGATGTCTCCCTAGGGGAAGACCAAGGGTAGTTTCATTTAAATCATTAATTTATTTTTTTAATTATTTACCATCTTAAAATTATAATTATTAAAAAATATAATTCAATTTTATCTTGACATAATAAAAAAATCTCAATACACCCTTTTAATTTAGTATTTAAATTTATTGTTATAAAATATGATCATTTTTCATGACCACAAATAAATTTCCCCTTCGAAACACTATTACCATAAATCATTATAGACCCAAAATTTGAATATGGTTGGTGTTGTTTTAATTATCATTTTAAAAATATATCCACCATTTAAATTATAACCAACTCATTAATAATTCTTAAAAATCACTTCATTTTCTTTTTCTAACCTCTCATAAACACTATATATTTTTACATTAATCCATCTAAAAACATATCATTCATTAACATTTCATTTTATTTCCAGCACAATTTATATGAAAATAATTTATCTTAAGAGATCCACCATTTCTATAATAATGAAAACCCTTGTAAATATTCAAAAATATTAAATTACATCAATTTACCAATCATGTGAGATGAGAAACCAATATATTATTTGAAATCATGTTTCATTTTTAAATCCCTTAGTGTGACATTAATTTTAAATTCATCTTACATTACATTTTTTTATAATACATTTCTAATTCTTTCCTCGCATTCATCATTATCTTTAGAAATTTTCAAAAATCCTTCATTTGACCATTTAATTTTTCAGTTGTTCAATAGACTTCAATCAGTGGTTGAAATTCATCCTGAAATTTTACATTCAATGATTTTATGTACTTCTAAACTATTTTTGAAAGAGTGGGTCATCTCCCATTTTTTAGGATCGAAATAATGATGTAGATTCCCAATATACAAGAGGGGGGTGGATTGTACACTTCACAAAATTTCCATATTCAAGGAAAGATTTATGTTTAACAAGATTAAACTAAGAAAATTCACAACACCTCTAACACCAATTAGAGAATTTGAACAAGGTGTGAAGTTACAGACTTCTGGTTCTATGTAGTTGCTTGAATCTGGAAAGTGATTCCGAAAATAGGTTCTAGAAATATGGATCCGGAAATTGAAACTTAACCAAAGTTTACAATATGATATTCTACCTTAAAGCGTATAGAATCTAAACTAATTAGAGTACAAGTGTTAGGAAATATAAGAAGATTATACTTTCTTTACAATACACAATGCAGCAGAAAAACAAGTAGTGCAACTACAAGTAAAAAACAATAACTCTTTTAACCCAAAGAGAAGGGAATCCAACAACCTTGGATAAAGGTCCCTTGATTTATACTTTCAAGGAAGTCTGTCTTACCCACACCAGGGTAAGCCCTCGATACGAATATCGGTGTCTCTGTCTTGCAATCCCCGCAAGCCCTCAACTTCAAGGTAGTTAGAACCTCTTTCTTCCTCATCATGGAATCCCTCGAACTTCAAGATAGTCGGCACCTCTGTCTTCCTATCCCCGGAAGCCCTCGAATGTAATCACCAACATTCGGAGTCGCACGAAGAAATCTGAACGAGCGGATCAGTATGAAAAAAAGTGAAAAGCTTCTCTATATATAAATCACCTTAACAACATGTGGTATTTAGAGTGATCAACTTCTTTTCTCTTTAGTATGGATCTCTTTCAAATGAGCTCTTATTTATAGGCTCGGTTGGAACAGTCAGCTCCCCCCTTCAACGGTCATATTTTCCTTGAATATCGGAGGGACCTATACACGTGTCACTAAACCAATGGTTAATTAGAAAGAGAATGTACGACATCGTTTTATAACAAAACATGTGTAACTGAAAGCATGGAATCGTTTTAGAATGAAACAAGTGTAAGCATAAGAAAAACTAGAATTCAGAATGTAAGTAAATAAAAGTTCGGAGTCTAACCAAAATGAAATTTGGAGTCTATATTAAAAAAAATGTTTGGATTCTGTTTTATATGAATTCGGACCCTGAAATATATAGAAGTCCAGAGTCTTAATTTCTATGGAAAATCGGAGTCTGGTTTCACCAATGTTCAGAATCTGAACTTGCAGAGTTCGAAGTCGAACTAGTAAAATTTCAGAGTCGAACTTCATAAGAGTTCGGAGTCGAACTCATGAGAGTTTGGAGTCGAACTCATGAGAGTTGGGAGTCGAACTCATGAATGTTGGGAGTCGAACTTCATAAGAGTTCGGAGTCGAACTCATGAATGTTCGAAGTCGAACTTCATAGGAGTTTGGAGTAGAACACATGAAATTTCGGAGTCGATATTCATAAGAGTTCGGAGTTGAAATCATGAAAGTTCATAGTCGAACTTTATAAGAGTTCAGAGTCGAACTCATGAATGTTCAGAGTCACACTTCATAAGAGTTCAGAGTCGAACTCAGGAAAGTTCATATCCAAAATTCGGAGTGGAACTTCATTATAGTTCACATCCACTAATTTGGAGTGGAACTTCATTACAGTTCACAACCAGAATTCGGATCCTAAAAACCGAATACTCCAATTCTTGACATTAGATGATTCTGGGGTTTGGGTATGAATCTGGTTTTTGTACTTAAGAGAAAATATTGATATGTATAGGAACATCTCGGTTAGGGTAAATTTACATAAAGAATCAAATTTTCCCTATGTAGGAAAAAATATGTGTTTTCTTGAGTATAAGGTGTTTGTGATTTTCAAAACAAGAAGGAATGAAAATTTCATAAGGAAATTGTTATTGACTCAACAATCTCCCCCTTTTTGGAAAGCACAAACATACCTTCAAAAAGGAATATAAGGACTTTGAAAATTTTCATTAGACATTGAAATTAAAACTTATCTCCCTTTGTTTATGGATGAAAGTGAATACAACTAACTCCCCCTTAGGCATTGATACTCTATGGATTGTATTATGAATTTCCAGAGTGGAGTTTTCATTATCATGGAAATGAAAAACTTTGTAGTGAGAAAATCCCCATTACTTTAAGGATATTTCACACAGAAAATTTTCCTCTTCATTTTAAATTTTTCTTTCTCCCCCTTGGGAGTAGTTATTTTTGCTTCTCCACCTTTGTGATTTTCAAAAATAATTGAAGGGAATGGAAAAGAAACTATGGTACCTAAAACATTAGTATATAACAAGATACAACCAAAAAAAATTCATTATGGTTTAGAAAATTTTACAAAGAATGCCAAATACAACAAAAGATTGGAGTGGATTTATTTGCCTTCCTTTTCCATTGAGATCAGCTTCTTTAACAACGTTTTGAGCTTCTTCAGGTCTCTTTGGTCTTCCTTGACTTGCCTCTCCAAGGCTTTTGTCTTTTCTTCTTGGGCTTTCAAAGCCTCTACTAGAGACTCGATGGCTTCTTTCTGCATCTTTAATAATTCATCTTTCTTTACGAGTATTTTCTCAAGCTCAATCAAGAGATTTCTATCACTTATAAGATTTTGAGCCAGAGAATTGTCCTTGTCATTTAGTTCCTTCACTTGTTGACTCCGAGAACTCTACACAACAATCAGCTCATCTTGAAGATTCTTAATCTTTTTATCCTCTCTCTCAAAAGCATCTTTCACCTCATTCTGAAATGTATCATACACGGCCAAGTCTTCTTCAACTCTCTTAGACCACAGAGTTATTTTGATGCAAGACTTTCTATGCACATCATAATTGATAATAAAATTTTTATGGTTGGCCTCAATCTTTATACACTTATCCATGACCATGGATAAGGAATCTGATTTCTGATTCATACTCTGTTGCATCATCTCGCATCTGGAATCTATAGTTGTAAAAATCAAAATGGTTTCCACCAACTTCTTTAGAGATTCAACCAAAAAATCATGTTCATTAGCTGATGACTCCGAATCAGATAATTCTCTTGGATATTGTTCTTCTTAAATTTGCACTAGTTTCCTCTTAGAAGAACCACCAACCTCTTTCTTCCTGAAGACTTCTTTTGATGGTGTATCCATCAGGACATTCTTCCCCTTATCAGATTTCGGAATGGGTTCCTCATCAAGAGATACTTCCTCAGATTCAGAAACTTGAATAATGTGGTCTTCATCTGGTTTCTCTGTTTCTTGTCCTTCCTCAAGAAAATTATTCTCATAGGATTCTTCCTCATAATACACAACATTTTCTTCTTCTTGGTGTTTCTTATCAACACATTACTATCTTCCTGAACTCCCTTTCATAGAGTAACAATCATTACGGATTCTGCTTTATCTTGATAATCCTCTACCTGCTTGATCAGAGCATCCAAATCTTTAGTTCCCTCTTCTTCTTCTTCTTCAACCTCTTCCTCTACTTATTCAGAAGCTTCTTTTTCAACTTCATCAACAACCTTTTTACCCTTGGATTTTTTCGGAGTGATGTAGTTTTTCGCTGGCGTTCCTGGTAAAGAAGGTTCTGTAAAGAAAGTTTCCCAAACCGGAATCTTCTCAGAAGCTATTTCAGTATCTCTCAAATGAGATTGCACCAGTTCAGCTTCAGACAACTTCTTTTTCATCCTCTATTCTTTTGCCTTCTTTTCAAACACATCCACAACTTTCTCTGTTAAGGCCTTATCCTCTGCAGGGTCCAATCCGAACTATGGATCCCCTTCTTTCCTCTTTTCCCTGTCTTCCCTCCACTTGTCTACTACTTCATCTGTATATGTTTTCTGCTTCTTCGGTTTGGGTGGAGCAGACTGAGTTTCCTTAGACTTGGGAATATCATCATCAACAACCACTTCCTTAATCTTTCTCTTCTTCTTTTCCTTTTTGGATGGTTCCAGAGTCTGTGTGTCTTTTTGAGCTGCCTCATCATCTTCCACAGATAGACGGTATAATTCTCCGGATTCACCAGAAAAACCCATCTTCATCCTCTTCAAAGTATCATCGCTTACCAGCATAAGATTACAATTCCAGACTTTTGAATTGCATGCAACCTTGAAGGATTATATGAACCTAACTATTAGCTTATATAATAAGGCAAGGTACATAATTGTTTGAGATCTTAAGTTCCCTTCTTTGATGTTCTTGATCGTAATCAAGACATGCCTCATCAAATTTATCGTTCTTAGATTTACCATGAAATCTAAGACATAGATATCACTTTTCATCAGATTATCCTTGTCTCCTCTTCTTGGTATGAGAAAAACATGTACCCAGAGGAGTAGAATCTTATTTTTCGAAGTGAGATGAGAAATCATAGAAGTTGTAGCATCCTTAAGTCCAAGACATTTTAAATCCTTCACCTTGTTGAAAATTCATTGCTCATCTGGATGCTTATGTGAGAAAAACTCTGCTTTACCTTCATAGGATAAACCAAGAAAGCTCGCGGACTTGGTGTAATATAACTTTTAAGTCTTCCAATAAGACTTGAATGAAAACTAGTCTCTTCTATCTTCCATCTAAAAGGAATCAGACTCATAGAACTCGATCAGCAAATCGGTGTAAACCGAATCCTATTTCTCTGTCTTGTACAATAATACATCTTCCCCACAATTCAATTTGATATTCTTGGTTATAAAAGAATCAATCTCGTAAAAATCCGGATGCACCATCCTTTCCCTGAAGACTAACCATTTTGAGAATAGCATTGTAGTTGACATATCTTGCGATGTTTCTTCAACAGACATTTGGAACAGAGAGATCTGAAGGATTCGGAATGGCTTTGCAATGATCGTAACCGGTGTTAAGAAGAGCAGTAGGGCTTCGAGGCATGAGATCTTTGAAAAACCTATGTGGGATGAGTCTTGGGGTCCCCTTTATATAGGCGATGGATGTGACCTTTGGTCTTCCAAAATCCATCTAATGGTTGAAAAACTTTTAGATCTGATCTGATGGTTGAAAAAAACCCTGTAAGGAAAACTTGACTCTAATCTATTGAGGTTTTAAGAAAAACATTCGGATTTATGGAAAACTAGAATCCTAATTATTTTAAAAAAATAGGAAAATACCAGTAAGCAAAATATGATTATGAAAACATAAGTAAAGAAAATCATACCTTTCAGATTGGCTAAAATGATTGTTCATAATTGGTAATATTCTTCTTGAAGAAATGAATTTAAAAACAAAAAAACTCAATACGAAAAAAAATCCTCATTATTAAAGTTACATTACGAGAATTTCCAGTACGAAAATCTCATTGCAAAAGTTCCAGTACAAAAATCTCATTACGAATGTTCAAGTACGAAAATATCATTACAAAATTTCCAGTATGAAAATCTCATTACAAAAGTTCCAGTTCGAAAATCTCATTACGAAATTTCCAGTACGAAAATTTCTATTACAAAAATTTAATTACAAAAATTTTGGTTCCAGAAATATTCATTACGATACTTGTCAGTACAAAAATCTACATTCTAAACGTTTTCATTCTGATAATTTCCATTCCGAGAACTTCCATTCCAAAAATTTATAAAAACTTGTTACAAAAAATTTTAGTTACAAAATAAGAGAAAAAAAAATTGTCAACGAAAAATTTGGATAAACTAGAACACAAATGTACTCCCCCTATGAAAATGATTTTATTACTATAAGGAGAGTTTTTCAATAGGATGTTAATGAGGAAGGATTACCATACGGTTATCATTCCTAACTTCTTTTTAATGTATTCAAATCTATCGGAGGGTAATGATTATGTGAAAATATCAGCAAGTTGATCTTGCGTTACGATAAATTGAGGAATGATATCTCCTTTAAGTGTGTGATCCCTAAGAAAGTGATGCCTAATATATATGTAATAATGATGAATGATCCTCCATTGCACTTAGGTAAGGTATATATTTGTTCATAAGGTTTTCTATGTCTAAAGGGTAAACATTCTCTAGCCTATTGGCTGAGAAAATAAATTCATCCTTGGAATTGTGAACTAAGCACTTATCATTCCTAAAATTCACAAGGTATCCTTCATCACATAACTAACTTATCCTAATGAGGTTTCTCTTGAGACCTTTAACAAATAAAACATTTGAAATCAAAATTTTACCAAGAAGAACAATATTACTTATACAAACAATTTCTCCCTGAGCATTATCTCCGAAAGTTACCTTTCCTCCTTTCATCTTGATAATCTTTCCAAAATAGCTTTTATTACCAGTCATGTGTCGGGAACATCCACTATCCATGTACCATGTACTATTGTTGGTACTTCCTTTATATTCCTGAAAATAAGAAAAGAATTATACTTTCCGAACCCAAACTGGTTTGAATATGAGATTTCCAGATAAAATTTTTTTTGGCATCCACATCTTCTTAGAAAAATGAGCCTTATGAAAACCTAGAGATTGGGTTTTGTTTAAAGAGAAATTATTTTCCCTGCGACCACCACATTGACTATAGTATCCCGCCATTTTATAAAATAAACTTTCATTACATTAAACAAAACTGAGGATCTTTCAGGTCTAGTGTCTTGGAAACCTGAAACATAATACATGAAAACAACATAAAACATTCTTCTTATACACTTGAAAGGCTTCTACTTAAGTTCATCCTAGGTTCATTACTGCATCTCATAACCTGGGGACATACATCAAAAGAAAGGGTGAGCAGAAGGCCCAGTAAGGGAAACAAGAGGAACATTTTACACGTGAACTTGAGATACGTCAATAAGGACATGAAAAGAACTTTAAGGCATGAGAAAGAAATCATGAAGAATTTCATAATAAAAATAACATTTTCCATAACTTGAAGATGTAGCTACATCATTTAACATAGACAATCATGAACATATCACCAAGGTCCATCCCCAAGGTGTCATTTAAAAATTACCAAGGTTATTCACCAAGGTATCGTGAAAATTGTAATCTCTAGTGGTTACATCATTACCCAATGCATTGGAGCGCTATCAGGGCGCACCCTTAAATTTGCCTTTATTATCATGTGAGACACATATATCATCATCAAAAATTTCATAAATAACCCACATATCATAAAATAAATGGGTTTCATTTCATAATCATAACGTTTTAAAAACTGCTTTAAAGACATGATCTTTACGTCACTTTAAAACCCATGAAAAGGGAAAGTGGGTCTCATGTATGTAAATCCCAGAATTAAAAATAGAACATTTTGATATATATGTGAATACCCTTGTATAAATAAGAGCTTTGTGTATTCACTTTATAACATAAAATAATTTTTGAGAAAAGAGAGAGGCATTTTGAGACGAAACTTCTGCAGCATAACGGCTATGTTACAAGGTTTTAGAAAACATTGAAAAGAGAGGGGAAATGGGTAACCCACTCATAAATGATCCATAAAAAGTAGGGGGACGTAATAAGAAGGATATATGGACATGGTAATGAAATTTGAAGGACATACCATTTGAAATTAAAAACATGGAAGGAAGACAAAAATTAGATTTCTCTTATGAAAATTCGGCAGCCTAACAGCGTCACTTAAACTTCAATAAAAATGAATTGACAAGATCAAATAGGGTATCTCATCATATGATCATAAGATATCAGTATGATATATATATAGATCATACCCCAACATAATAAAAAAGGAACTTGAAATACTTGATATAAAAATCGAACTTGAAAAATGAGAAGGGTGAAAGGATCCCTTAAAAATTCGGCAGCCTAACGGCGTCACTTAAACTTTCATAAAATGAAATGATGAGAGTAAGAGGGGATCTATCATCATATAAACATGAAAAGGGAAGTAATAGGAATATAAAATAACATCCTCTCACATAAGAACATGTAGCATAAAAGGAATGACATAAAAGAGATTACATGAAAAGAAAGAGAGAGGTCGGATCCCTTACCTTAAAACGTGACTCTTGAAACTCAAAGTTTTGGACCTTGAGGGCTTGGGGGCACCTTGGGAGGACTCCTTGGAAGGTAAGAAGACCAGAACATCGTTGGGGGAGAGTTGGGAGTGAAAAATAAAGGAGGAAAGGGTGGGTATTTATAGGGAAAGTGAGGGGACAAGGCATTAATGGCCAAGGGACACCTCACACGTGCTTTTCTCAAACCCATGTGCTCTCTCATGATATGTTTCATAAAGTTAGGCCACATGGGGCCCCCAAAACAATAATTCATCACCCTTGTCCGGCCAACCCTTGAAATATCTCATGACATCATCATGACACAGTTATGATGTCATTAAACATACTGAAACCCTAAAACTGTATTTTTACTATTCACTGAAAATTCAACTTTCTCAGAATAATCCCAAAATTTCACCTTAACCAAATATCAATGCTCTGATTTCAAAAATGAAATCCATTTTATAAAAATAATTTTCTAAATATTTTTAATTTAATTTTTAAATAAAAACACTATTCATCGAAAAAACTAATACTTGAATAATAATTTATGAAACCGTTATTTACCCATTTTATTGAATCACATTACTTAATCTAGGTGTCTAAATTATATTAAAACTTTATTTGAGTGAAATTACTAATCCATTTGGTCATGTTACTAATCCTAAGCGTAAAATCACAATTCATAATTTACTATTCATCAAAAATGAAGTTGATCTTATTAGACTCCAAATTCCTTACTGAACACTTTTGTAGAAGACCATTTTTTGAAAATTATTACACATCATTAGTTATTTAGGGTTTACATAAATGTTTTAAAATATCCTTTTTTCAAAAATTCATTAATAAAATATATCCTAAAATTATCCGGACAAAAGAAAATCCACAAACATCACTAAAGGAAGATATCTAAATTTATTCACCCGAAAGGATTACACAAGGAAGCTAGGGTCTCGTCACATAGCCCCTTATAATACAGGCATAAGACCTAAGTGTAAGGTGTGCTATGGTGAGAGAATCTGAGGGAGGCTCATATAACATTTCCCTAGTAGTAATCTCTACTAACTTGAACTTCTCCTGTAGGCGTTTCCGTTCAAGCTTGACACGCTGGAGTTCGGCTTGGGCTTGGTCCAAAGCGAAGCCCACAGATGCTACCTCCTTCCAAAGCTCTGATAAGTGGGCTTCAAAAGGGTCGAGTCTACTAGATGAAGCCATCTACTCCTCTTTCTTCATTGACTATTAACATCTTATTAAATCATTAAGAGTAAGTTAATATACTACTCAAAAAGATTGGGTCGTTACATTCTTCCCCCCTTAAGAAATTTCGTCCCCGAAATTTACACTTGAGGCCTAGTCGAAAAGGTGAGGGTACTTTTGCTTCATTGTTTCCTCAGGCTCCCAAGTCTCTTCTTCATATTTGTGATTCCTCCACAACACTTTCACAAGGTGGTTAGTCTTGTTTCGTAGGACCTTGTCTCTACGGTCCAAGATCTCCACTGGCTGCTCCTCATAAGAGAGGCCATGTTCCAGTTGTACTACCTCTGGGTTCAGTACATGCGAAGGGTCGGGTATGTACTTACTCAAGAGAGATACATGGAAGACATCATGAACTTGATCTAGGTTCAGTGGAAGTGCTAGACGATAGGCCACTGCTCCTATGCGATCAAGGATTTCATAGGGGCCAATGTACCTAGGGCTGAGCTTCCCATTCTTCCCAAACCGCATGACTCTCTTCCATGGAGAAATTCGAAGGAATACTTTGTCACCAACACCAAACTCCAAGTCCCTTCGACGATTGTCAGCATAGCTCTTATGCCGACTCTGAGCAGCCTTTATGTGTTGTTGGATGGCATGAACCTGTTCCGTCATCTCTTTCACGTGATCAGGCCCAAGAATCTTCCTCTCACCAGTTTCATCCCATCAAGTAGGAGTTCTACACCGCTTTCCATACAGAGCTTCATAGGGTGCCATCTGAATACTCGCATGGAAGCTGTTGTTATATGAGAACTCCACTAATGAGAGGTGTTGATCCCATCCACCTTTAAATTCCATTGAGAAAAATCTCAACATGTCTTCGAGTGTCTGAATAGTCCTTTCAGATTGGCCATCAGTTTGAGGATGATAGGCCATACTAAAATTCAATTCAGTATTCAGAGCATGCTGAAGACTTCTCCAGAATTTTGATGTGAATCTTGGGTCACGATCGGATACGATGGATAGTGGTACCCCATGCAGCCTTACCACTTCCTTCACGTATATCTTGGCAAGCTGATCCAGAGAGAAATCTTCCCGAATAGAGATAAAATGGGTTGTCTTGGTGAGACGGTCCACAATAACCCATATTGCATTGTTTCCTTTGGATGTTTTTGGGAGACCAGTTACAAAGTCCATAGTGATATTATCCCACTTCCATACTGGTATGGGTAGCGGTTATAATACCCCCTTAGGAAGTTGTCTTTATGCCTTTACTTGCTGACACACCAGGCACCTTGTAGTGTAATCGGCAATCTCCCTCTTCATGTTATCCCACCAATAATGATCACGAAGGTCTCTATACATCTTAGTGCTTCCCGGATTTATATAGAAAGTAGATCTATGAGCTTCATCCATCAGTTCTTTCTTTATCTCCGGAATAGATGGGACACATAGTCTTGTATGAAATTTCAATACACCTTCTTGATCAATATTGAAATCAGGGAACTTACCATCCTTTACAGCCTCTAACTTCTCCTGCAGCAAAGGATCTTCTTTTTGAGCCTTCTTGATCTTCTCTAGTAATGAAGGTTGAGAAATCATTTGGGATAGGGTTGATGATGTCCCTTTCCTTATAATTCCCATGTCCAGTTTTACTAGATCTTTAATTAAGGGATCTCCCAGGATCCTCATTATTGCCAGAACAACAGGATCTTTCCTGCTTAACGCATCCGCGACATTGTTTGCTCTTCCAGGGTGATAATGAATTGAACAATCATATTCTTTAATAAGCTCCAACCATCTCATTTGTCTCATGTTCAATTCTTTCTGAGTGAAAATATACTTTAGACTTTGGTGTTCAGTGTATATATCACATTTCTCCCCATAAAGATAGTGCCACCATATCTTTAGAGCAAAAACAACTGCCGCCATCTCTAGATCATGCGTAGGATAATTCTGCTCATGAATCTTCAACTGTCGAGATTCATAAGCAATTACCTTGTCATTTTGCATGAGGACGCACCCAAGCCTTTTCAGAGATGCATCGCTAAAAATAACGAATCCTTCTCCGATAGAGGGTAGTGTTAACATAGGTGCAGTAACCAATCTCTTCTTCAGCTCTTGGAAACTTTCCTCGCATTCCTTTGTCCAGATGAACTTAACCCCTTTTCGAGTCAACTTGGTTAGTGGATTAGAAAGCCGTGAAAAGTTTTTCACAAACCACCTATAATATCCCGCTAAACCAAGGAAACTACGAATCTCAGTTACTGTTTTGGGTTGAGGCCACTCCTCCACAACCATTGTCTTTGCAGGGTCAACCGAGATTCCTTCATTGGTTACGATGTTCCCCAAGAAAGCCACTTGTTGTAACCAAAACTCACACTTGCTGAACTTCCCAAAGAGCCTCTCCTTCCGTAGAGTTTTCAAAATAACCCTCAGATGATCTTCATGCTCCTCACGAATTTTTGAATATATCAAAATATCATCAATAAAAACCAACAAAGTTATCAAGGTAGTCATTAAAGACTCTATTCATCAAATCCATGAAAATAGCAGGAGCATTAGTCAAGCCGAAAGGCATAACAGTAAACTCATAATGCCCATATCTTGATCAGAAGGCAGTCTTTGGAAAATCTTCCTTCTTCACCCTCAGTTGATGATAACCATATCGAAGGTCAATATTAGAGAAGAATTAAGCCCCACGAAGTTGGTCAAATAAATCATCAATTCTTGGAAGAGGATATGTGTTCTCCACAGTGATCCCGTTCAGTTCTCTATAATCAATGCATAGCCGCATTGATCCATCCTTCTTCTTCACAAAGAGAACTGGTGCTCCCCAAGGAGACACACTCGGTCGGATAAACCCCTTCTCCAACAAGTCTTGTAGTTGTTTCTTTAGCTCTTCTAGCTCCACATTTTCCATTCTATACGGAGTCTTTGATATCGGTTGAGACCCAGGTACGAGTTCAATGGAGAACACTACCTCTCATTCTGGGGGAGGTCCAGGTAACTCCTCAGGAAATACATCCATGTATTCCTGAACAATAGGAACATCTTCAATTTGTATGCTCCCTTTCCCTTCTTCATCATCACCGATTAAATCCATAAAGAAAGCTATGGGAGGTGCTTCTAGATAGGGATCAATTCGGGATATCTCTCCTTGGAAGATAACTGTAGGTCGTTCATTCAAGACTACTGATATTTCCTTACTTTTGCATTTGATATTAGCATTATACTTTGAGAGCCATTCCATCCCTAGTATAATGTCGATTTCATCATGGGAATGACTACTAGATTTGCGATAATATTGTTCTCACCAAAGTAAACACTAGAGTCTCTAAATACTTTTGATGCAAGGATAATCCCACTTGGAGTCTTGACTGACAACTCTACCTCTAGCAGTTCGGGGATTGATTCTATATTCCTGGCAAACATGGAGGAAATAAAGGAATGCGTAGAACCAGAATCAAATAAAGTAATTTCTAGTTTTTAGAGGACAACAAGAGTACCTGCTACCACATCGTTCGGAACTTCAACTTCAGTTGTTGTGATAGCGAAAGCACGACCTTTCTCCCTTGGCCTCTGCTGAGGTTGATGGTGATTCCCCTCCACCGCCCTCGGATTTGGACATTGATTAGCAAAGTGCCCAAGATGTCCACACTTGAAGCATGTGACTTCGGGTAGGGCCAGAACCATCTTTCCTCTGTCGTTAGTGTTGGGAAGTTGAGGCTTCACATCACTACGACAATTCCGAGAAATATGGACTTCTTTTCCACACCTATAGCACTTAGCACTTCTGATCAAGCAGTTCCTCGAATGCTTCTTCCCACATTTATTACATGTGGAATGTTGCATATGCTTTCCACCTCTTTCCTGATCAAAACTTCTTCCCAGGCTTGGTTCTATAGTTCTCTTCTTCTCATAAGATTTGTGAGACCATTGTGTCTCCTCAAACTCTAGTTCAACTTTAATAGCACTTCGAACAATTTCTTCATAGCTATCATAGTCCCTGTTGGCTAGATTCTTCCGTAGATGAGGTCGTAGTCCACCGATGAATCTATCAACATTCCCATTAGGGTCCATGACGAAGCTTGAGGTATAACGGGAAAGCCTTGTGAAGTTCATCTCGTAGGTTCCAACTGATTCATTCTCCTTTTTCTTCAGCTCGAGAAATTCTTTCTCCATTCTCGTTCTCATCGAACGAGGGAAGTTCTTATTAAAGAATATTCCCTGGAACGCTTCCCACTCCATAGCTTCCATCTCTCCTCATGGCTTTGTGTTTTTGATCAATGACCACCACTGATCAGCTTCTCCCTCTAGGCGGTAAATAGCAAGGGTGACTTTTTCTTGTTCCTAACAATGAAGTACAGAAAAGATCTTTTCAATGGAGCTTATCCATTGTTCCGCAACCAATGGGTCAGTAGATCCACTAAATGTTGGTGGTCGTTGACGCATGAAGGACTCAATATAAAGTTGTTCCCTTCGTGGTGAGGTCAGCCTCTCATCTTGATTCAAGTTATTACTCATAACTTGAGTCAGTTGGTTCATCATTCGCATGAATGTTTCCATTCCGGCTTCCATCGGAGGGTCGTCGGCACATGGTTCATTGCAGTCACCATCGGCACGATTCCTCCTATTTCCCGCCATTTTCTAAAAGAATAAAACCTTAGTAAGAAACTTATTTCATTTATGGATATTTTAACTAAGACTTCATGCTTAGACAATTACACTTTTCTATAATTCCTTCATAATGATTCATAAAAAGCTTGAGATTAACCAAACATATCCCCCGGGAGTGTCGTAACCAAGAGTGCAGCAAGGCCCGTTATCGTGCACCAGTTCCCGTTCGAGTCTAGCTCAAAGCGGTGTTTTCGGGTTTTACCCCTATGTACATCTGTGCCAGAGCCGCCTCTACCTGCTCGTATCCAGACAGGGATGTATTTGTTTGATAAACCACTTACTCAATACTTACCAAAATACCAGGATGTTTTCCTATATTTAAACTTTTCTATAGGGTTCTTCCTAAAGTTTTTATATCCTAATTTCCACAAATAACTAAATCATCCTTTGATAACAACTATAGCATCCCGCCATTTTATAACATAAACTTTCATTACATTACACAAACCTGAGGATCTTTAAGGTCTAGTGTCTTGGAAACAAGGAACATAATACATGAAAACAACATAAAACATTCTTCTTAAACACTTGAAAGGCTTCTACCTAAGTTAATCCTAGGTTCATTACTGCATCTCATAACCTGGGGACATATATAAAAAGAAAGGGTGAGCAAAAGGCACAGTAAGGGAAACAAGAGGAACATTTTACATGTGAACTTGAGATACTTCAATAAGGACATGAAAAGAACTTTCAGGCACGAGAAAGAAATCATGAGGCATTTCATAATAAAAATAACATTTTCCATAACTTGAAGATGTGGCTACATAATTTAACATAGAAAATCATGAACATATCACCATGGTCCATCCCAAGGTGTCATTTGAAAATTACCAATGTTATTCACCAAGGTATCGTGAAAATTGTAATCTCTAGTGGTTACATCATTACCCAATGCATTAGAGCGCTATCAGGGCGCACCCATAAATTTGACTTTATTATTATGTGAGCCACATATATCATCATCAAAAATTTCATAAATAACCCACATAGCATAAAATAAATGGGTTTCATTTCATAATCGTAACGTTTTAAAAACTGCTTTAAAGACATGATCTTTACGTCACTTTAAAACCCACGAAAAGGGAAAGTGGGTCTCATGTATGTAAATACTAGAATTAAAAATAGAACATTTTGATATATATGTGAATACCCTTGTAGAAATAAGAGCTTTTTGTATTCACTTTATAACAGAAAATAATTTTTGAGAAAAGAGAGAGGCATTTTGAGATGAAAATTCTGCAGCATAACGGCTATGTTACAAGGTTTTAGAAAACATTGAAAAGAGAGGGGAAATGGGTCACCCACTCATAAATGATACATAGAACAGTAGGGGGACGGAATAAGAAGGATATATGGACATGGTAATGAAATTTGGAGGACATACCATTTGAAATGAAAAACATGGAAGGAAGACAAAAAATTAGATTTCTCTTATGAAAATTCGGCAGCCTAACGGGATCACTTAAACTTCAATAAAAATGAATTGACAAGATCAAATAGGGTCTCTCATCATATGATCCTAAGAGATCAGTATGATAGATATAGAGATAATACCCCAACATAATAAAAAAGTAACTTGAAAGACTTGATATGAAAATCGAACTTGAAAAATGAGAAGGGTGAAAGGATCCCTTAAAAATTCGGCAGCCTAACGGCGTCACTTAAACTTTTATAAAATGAAATGATGAGAGTAAGAGGTGATCTCTCATCATATAAAAATGAAAAGGGCAGTAATAGGAATATAAAAGAACATCCTCTCACATAAGAACATGTATCTTAAAAGGAATGACATAAAAGAGATTACATGAAAAGAAAGAGAGAGGTCGGATCCCTTACCTTAAAACGTGACTCTTGAAACTCAATGTTTTGGACCTTGAGGGCTTGGGGGAACCTTGGGAGGACTCCTTTGAATGTAAGAAGACCATAACTTCGTTGGGGGAGAGTTGGGAGTGAAAACTAAAGGAGGAAAGGGTGGGTATTTATAGTGAAAGTGAGGGGACAAGGCATTAATGGCCAAGGGGCACCTCACAAGTGCTTTTCTCAAACCCATGTGCTCTCTCATGATATTTTTCTTAAAGTTAGGCCACATGGGGCCCCCAAAACAATAATTCATCACCTTTAGACGGAAAACCCTTGAAATAACTCATGAAATCATCATGACACAGTTATGATGTCATTAAACATACCGAAACCCTAAAACTGTATTTTTACTATTCACTGAAAATTCAACTTTCTCAGAATAATCCCAAAATTTCACCGTAACCAAATATCAATGCTCTGATTTCAAAAATTAAATCCATTTTATAAAAATAATTTTCTAAATATTTTTAATTTAATTTTTAAATAAAAACACTATTCATCGAAAAAACTAATATTTGAATAATAATTTATGAAACCGTTATTTACCCATTTTATTGAATCACATTACTTAATCTAGGTGTCTAAATTATATTAAAACTTTCATTGAGTGAAATTACTAATCCATTTGGTCATATTACTAATACTAAGCGTAAAATAACTATTCATAATTTACTATTCATCAAAAATTAAGTTGATCTTATTAGACTGCAAATTCCTTACTGAACACTTTTGTAGAAGACCATTTTTTGAAAATCATTACACATCATTAGTTATTTAGGGTTTACATAAATGTTTTAAAATATCATTTTTTCAAAAATTCATCAATAAAATATATCCTAAAATTATCCGGACAAAAGAAAATCCACAAACATCACTAAAGGAAGATATCTCAATTTATTCACCCGAAAGGATTACTCAAGGAATCTAGGGTCTCGTCACATAGCCCCTTATAACACTGGCATAAGACCTAAGTGTAAGGTGTGCTATGGTGAGAGAATCTGAGAGAGGGTCAGATAACATTGCCCTAGTAGTAATCTCTACTAACATGAACTTCTCCTATAGGCGTTTTCGTTCAAGCTTGACACGCTGGAGTTCGGCTTGGGCTTGGTCCAAAGCGAAGCCCACAGATGCTACCTCTTTCCTAATCTCTGATAATTGGGCTTCAAAAGGGTCGAGTCTACTGGATGAAGCCATCGACTCCTCTTTCTGCATTGACCATTAACATCTTATTAAATCATTACGAGTAAGTTAATTTACTACTCAAAAAAATTGGGTCGTTACATTGACACTTCATACAAAATGGGGCTCTTTTTGGAACAAAGTAATTGTTACTAAAAGTTGGGTTTACATGGATAAAACCAAATCCGGATTTGTTTCTTAAAGGTCGTATTTGTGAATACATTTTATCAAAATTTTCTTTACCATGGGTAAAGTTTGATAAAAACTTCTTTAAGGAAAAAATATTGGACTTCAGTTTTATAATCAAGTTTTTATATTCAAAATCATTAGATTTAAAACTAGAGCTCAGCTTGAAAACACTTTTCTTAGAAAATACTTTTTCTAACTCTTTAGAAAGTTTTTTCTTCTCATAACTTACTTCCTCATGATTTTTTGAAATACTTGGAAAATCATCATTTTTCCTATAAAGATCTTTAAAAATATCTGATATTTCTTTTGTAAGAATAGTATTCCTAGAGTTTTACTTATCATGTTTTTTATTGAGTTTGGAATTTTAAATCTCAAGAAGTTTAGCAAACCTAGAAACTTCTTCATAGGTAGGTAAAGTATTTTCTTCATCAAAAGATAATTCTTCATCTGAAGAGTTATAATATTTACTATCATTATAATTTAATGAAACATTGGTAAATGATTCAACATTGTGTACCTTAGCCATGAAGCAATGATTGTTAATAGGTAATCTGGCTATAAGACCATGATTCTTCTGTCGTGAAGATTCATAATCAGAAGATTTATCTGAAGAGTCACTGCCACTGACACTCCATGTATCATTAGCTTTCAGAAATTTCTTAGCTTTGGCTTTATAATACTTCTTTCTATTACTTTTAGAATTATTTTCTTTTCGTTCTCTCTTATTGAGAAAAGGAAAGTCTTGTCTAATATGTCCAACTCTCTTGTATTCATAACAAGTAATTTCTCCATCTTTCCAATCTTTCCTTTCCTTTTTCTTATACTTAGATTGGAAATTCCTCTGTCTAGCTATCTTGTTCATTTTTCAAGCAATATTTTCTAATTCAATCTCTGAGACTTCACTTTCACTAGATTCGGATTGGAAAATAACTTTCTTATACTTGGATCTAGTTACTCTTTTTGGAGTCTTTGCTTTCATATGATTTTAATTTGTGGTAAAAGAAAAAGTACCATTTCCATTTTTCTTCTTGATGTTGTCAGCATCTCTCTTCATTCTTGTTTCATGTTGGAGAAGAGTTCCAAATAGTTCATCTAACGAAATTTAAGTGACCTTCATGTTCTCATCAATTGTTGTTCTCTTTGATTCCCACTCATTGGGCATAATATCTATAATATTATCCACAAGAGCTTCATCATCTAATCCTTTTTCTCCCATATAATGAATACTATCCACTATAGTCATAAATCTCTATTGAACATTATAGATTGGTTCTCCATATGGAAAATTGAAACCATGGTATTCAGCTCTAAGTATTTCTCTCCTAGTTTCAGTCACTTTAGAAGTTCCAAAGTGTTTAACCTCTAACTTCTTCCAGATACAATTATCTGCTTCACAACAAGAAATTTGGCTATATATATTTCTAGCCATTGAATATAGAAAAGTATTGTGGACCTTATAATTGAGTTGATAATATTTCTTTTCCTGGTTAGTGAAAGTTCTTACTTCCTTATCAAGAATTTTGTAATCGCCAGTAAGAAAAACCAAATTATCCACTCCAGTATTGATAACAAAATTATTCATTCGATCTCTCTAGTACTCATAATCATTTCCATCAAAAATCGGTGGTATTTTAGGGTTTAGATTGTCAATAGAACCAACATTGATTCCGGTCATTATTAAAAAAACTTTGGCAACCAAACTTGTTATTAGGAAAAGTTCGTAACTGCAATGTTCGGATTAAAAAAATTCGGAATGACAATTCAGAATGAAAATTAAGAATGAAAAAGTCTATCTATGCAAGGATGAAGATTAATGAAAAAGTGAGCAAGAAAAACTTATATGTGAGTATAAGTATTTCAAGGACCCCCTCTGATACCAATTGTAGGATCAAAATAATGATGTAGATGGTCAATATACAAGAGGGGGGTGAATTGTACACTTTAAAAAATTTCCTTAGAAAAGGAATGATCTGTGTTTAACAAGGTTAAACTAAGAATATTAACGACACCTCTAACACCAATAGGAGAATTGGAACAAGGTGTGAAGTTAGAAACTTCTAGTTCTATGCACTTGCTTTAATCTAGAAAGTGATTCTGAAAACAGGTTCTGGAAATATGGATCGGTAAATTGAAACTTAACCAAAGTTTAAAATATGAAATTCTACCATAAACCATATATAATGTAAACTAATAAGAGTACAAGTGTAAGGAAATATAAGAATATTATACTTTCCTTACAATACACAATACAGAAGAAAAACAAGTAGTACAACTACAAGTAACAAACAATAACTCTTTTAACCCAAAGAGAAGGGTATCTAACAACCTTGGATAAAGGTCCCTTGATTTATACTTTCAAGCAAGTCTGTCTTACCCACACAAGGGTAATCCCTCGATACGAAGATCGGTATCTCTGTCTTTCTATCCCCGCAAGCCCTCAACTTCAAGGTAGTTGGAACCTCTGTCTTCCTCAGCAAGGAAGCCCTAGAAGTTCAAGATAGTTGGCACCTCTGTCTTCCTATCCCCGGAATCCCTCGAATGTAATCACCAACATTCGGATTCGCACGAAGCAATCTGAATGAGCGGTTTAGTATGCCCAAAGCATGAAAAGATTCTCTCTCTAGAAATCACCTTAACAGTGTGTGGTCTCTAGAGTGATCAACTTCTTTTCTCAGTAGTATGGAGATCATTAAAATGATATCTTATTTATAGGCTCGGTTGGAATGGTCAGATCCCTCCTTCAATGGTCATATTTTCCTTCAATATCGGAGGGACCTATACATGTTTCACTAAACCAACGGTTAATTAGAAACAGAATGGACAACATCGTTTTATAAAAAAACATGTGTAACTGAAAGCAGGACATCTTTTTACAATGAAACAAGTGTCAGCATAAGCAAAACTAGAATTTTGAATGTATGTAAATAATAGTTCGGAGTCTAAACAAAATGAAATTCGGAGTCTATGTTAAAAAAATGTTTGGATTCTGTTTTATAGGAATTCGAAACCTGAAATCTGTAGAAGTCCGAAGTCTGAATTTATAAGGAAAATCGGAGTCTGGATTCACTAGAGTTCAGAATCTGAACTTGCAGAGATCAGAGTCATACTAGTAAAAGTTCAGAGTCGAACTTCATAAGAGTTCAGAGTCGAACACATGAATGTTCAGAGTCGAAATTCATAAGAGTTCGGAGTCGAACTCATGAAAGTTCGGAGTCGAACATCATAAGAGTTCGGAGTCGAACTCATGATAGTTCGGAGTTGAGCTTCATAAGAGTTCGGAGTCGAACTCATGAAATTTAGGAGTTGAACTTTATAAGAGTTTGGAGTCGAACTCATGAAAGTTTGGAGTCTATCTTTATAAGTGTTCAGAGTCGAACTCATGAATGTTCGGAGTCAAACTTCATTAGAGTTTAGAGTCGAACTCATGAAAGTTCATATCCAGAATTCGGAGTGGAACTTCATTATAGTTCACATCTAGTAATTCGGAGTGGAACTTCATTACAGTTCACATCCAGAATTCGGATCCTAAAAACAGAATACTCCAATTCTTGACATTATATGATTCTGGGGTTTTGGGCATGAATCTGGTTTTTGTACTTATGAAGAAATATTGTTATGTATAGGAAAATCTAGGTTTGGGTAAATTTCCTTAAAGAAGAAAATTTTCCCTATGGAGGAAAAATATATATTTTCTTAAGTATAAGGTGTTTGTGATTTTCAACACAAGAAGGAATGAAAAATTCATAAGGAAAACCTTATTGACTCAACACATTTAACTTGTATCCTCCATATCTTCAATAATTACTATTAGTTATCTTATTATCACTAAAATTTATATTATTTTTCCCAAATCAATATAAAATTCATAACGGCCTTCAAAATAAAATTTTCATGAAAAGCATATTCTTCATCTATTTGAAAATAATGTATTCTTTCAACATGTCTTGACATAACTTTTTATTCGATTTATCAAAAATGAATTTTGAGTTTTTTAAAACCAATATCATTATAAGGTATATTATTTTCCAAAAATTAATTTTTCAATAACTTATCAATTCTTAATTCAAATTATAATTTTGATATTTCTTCAAATAATGGCTAATCAATTAATATTAAGGGTAATAATTCTTTTGGTTTTAATATCACATATTCATAAAAATAGAATAGAGGATGTAAAATTCTATATATTATGGAATAATTGTTAGAGGTTATTTTTAGGTACTCATCATTTTAGGAATACATGTATTTTTTCCACTCCTAAGAATCCTTAATTACCATCCAGGTATATGAAATTACTCTTTATTTATTATATTTTTTTATCAATACATTTTTTATCTTATAGTTTATTGAATGAAGGTTTATTATTCTTATTTATCATAATTGGGTTTCTTATTACTATTTAATTGCATATATTGTATTTCCATTTGTTTAGGGGATTTAATAAATATATGATAGATCATTTTAATAGATGTAGGACTAGTCATTGTAAGATGATTGAAAGTATTAAAATTTGTATTTATACTGTAAATATAGTATTAATAAACACCCCAAATATTCATAAATCATAACTTGTACCCAATGATAACCATTTAATCATTAAAATAATGTTTATACCTCGTAAATATCACATTTAATATGTCTTGATTTAATAACTACTTCCAATGATGTAATTCTCGGAAATAGGAGGCACAACCACTTTTTTTGAGTATATAATGTCATAAAACTATCATCCTCGTTATCTTAATCTACTCAATAGTTATTATTATAAACTATTGCTTGAGACTCGTCCCTAATATTTTTTTTCTTTTACTACTCTGAGTAGTATTCATCTCATGGAAGACTACTTCTTATAGTATTTGAGGAAACATAGGTCCATGTCATAAAAGATAGAGAATGTATGTCAAACAAAAAATGCATTGATAAATGTTTGCGAGAATAGCTAATGAAGAAGAAAACTTTCTATGACATTCACCTTGGAATGAATTTAAATGGAAAAACATTCCCTAGTAGAATAATTTTTTTCATAAATTCAATTACATATTTTCTTCGAAGAAAACTGAATATATTGGAAATAATGAAATGTTGGGTTTCTTTTGTAATAATTATCTATAAAATTAGCCTTTGATAAGGAATATCTTATTGGTGTTTATTTATTTAATATAAAAAATTAATATTTTATAAACCCAATTGGGGGTATATGAATCATTAATGGATACATGCTAATCACATGACAAAATATTATAAAGATTGAGGTAAATAGTTCATCACATTATTGATAGAGAATGAATAAGAACATTCTCAAATCCCTTGTTTGTGTTTAAATTGTATATATTCAAGAGATATTAGTTTATAAGAGTTATAATAACATTTTATTTTTCATAGAATAGATTGGATCTATAAATAGTGGACTAAACACATGGAAAAAATGAACATACACAATGATTTGGATGATACTGCAATTTATGGATCATTTGATAGCAGTACCAATGTAAATTGTGACAGAGATCTCATGGAACAAATGAAAATGGAAATTCAATATGAACATCATGATTTTCCAATGTTTTTTTAGATTATAAATACTTATGTTACAAGACCATTGTATAAAGATTTCACTAAATACACAACATTTTCAACTATATTAATGTTATATAATATGAAAATAGGTAGTGGATGTGAAGGTATACACCATATGTTCATAGGTCAATGTGTTTTGGTAGAAAACCACATCAAAAATCATCATCCATGGCCTTATTATAGAGAAATATCATTTGGATGCTCATGGTGCAAGTATAGGTGGTTCAGAACCTAAATCTATAAGTGGTTCATCTTTTGGCTGCAAGGGTTGCTTCAAGGTTTCTCATGTGGGTAGCGGCATCTAGGCTCATTGGATTGATAGATTCATAATTTTTCACATGGGTGGGAAATAGGAAAACACAAAACCTCAGTGCTTGTGGGATGCATAAGAGGGCATAGGATGTGGTAGTAGGGGTCATATCAAGCAATTCGGAAAGAATTTCCTTCAAGTGCCTAGAAAGTGGGGATCTGCTCCTATATTATAGTTAAGAATGGGGATAACAGGATCATGACAAAAAAGAAACAATAATACCACCATCTAACCAGGAAGAGGTGGCAGTCAAGGAAAAGATATTCATAATTACGATTCTTAGTGATATTAGAGTAGTCTTGCTCGGGGTAGTCAGGAAATGACTCGGGACCATGGTAAATGCTAGTAAAATGCAGTGCAACCAAATTTGTAGGAGAATATTTCCAAAGAATCTAATTTTCTAGGTACAATTATATTTTCATCCAAATTACTTTCTACTTTTTTGACTTAGGGGTGTCCCACCATTTTTCATTTTATATTTATATGGGTTGTATATGCCTCAATATTGATAACTTTTATCATGTTATGATGATAGAATCCTTTTTAGGTATCTATTTGAGGGGAATTAATTGTTTTATGAATTTTCCTCTTCAGATAGTTGTATGCCTTTTACTGTGGAATATTAACATCATCAACATGATAGGAATTCACATAATCATTAGGATGGACTGGTTAGTTCCCTGCATAGAAAATATTGACTATTTTATTCATTGGGTGTTGTTTGAGTCAAAATAGGGAATTAGAAATGGGAAGAAGTGTGAATGAAATATCAGTGTGTCATGAGTAGGACCATAGAAACAGTGGTTGGGTAGTGTAACAACTCATATTACCAGTATTTTCCTCAATGACTAGGTTGTATTCCCACTATTTTTCCTCATGTAGTGCTGTTTTTAGTGATATATTTCCTGAATATTTCTCTACTAAACGTCCAATGTGATAGAGATACTTTTTAATTGGGATTTCACTAGGAGAGGCTCCAGGGAACATTCCTCGATATATGATATAACAAAAAGAGATTTTTTAGCTCAAGAGATAGATCGAGGATCTGGTCGGCAAAGGATTTATATGCCCCATCACTTCTCCTCCTTGTATTTTTGTGGTTCATTTCTATAAAAATGTGTATTGTATCCTCATGATCTTTATATATTACAACCATTTGAATCAAATAACGATAAAAAATCAGTATCCACTACCTTGAATAGATGAAAATTTGACCCTATCTAGGGAAATAAACTATTGTTGAAGAAATATTTGATGTTGGGATATAGTTTGCTGAGTTTCAAGACATCATACGTACATCACATATCCTTCAATAGTAGGTATCTTCTCTTAGAGTTCCTAGTTATTTATTTCAGACCTACGAATGGAAATACTGTCCATATGGATCTTATGAGTTAGGTTTTACACCCATATATGGATTCATTTATGGTTGTATTTTTTGATGATATATTGAGTTATTCACTCTCAATATATGACCATCCATCCAATATTGATATCGTGACCAATACACTAATATAATATCATATCTTTGCTTTGATTAGTAAATTACACTTCTAGATTGAAATGGTCCACTTCTCTTGTCTCATCATCTCTGATTCATGAATTTTAGTAGACATAGAGAATGTGAGAGATGTATTTTACTTGGAGTATCCCATAAACATCTATAACATTTTGATGTTTCATTGGTCTATCTAGATATTATAGATGTTGTACCCATGATTTATCACCCCAAGTATTGGTACTTATTGGCTTGAAATAGAAGGGTGTGAAATTATTTTGTTCATGATCTTACGCAGAATCCATTAAGGAGTTTTAGGGATGACAGAATTCAGTATTGAAACTAATTTTTATAGATTCAAGAAAAAACTATTTTATATATTGTGTCACATTATGTATCGGTCTCAAATCTGTTCTAATGTAGGATGTGAATTTTTTTTCATTCAATTATCATTAGTTGAGGACATACAAGAGGAATTAAAAAAATAATGATCTTGAGTTCACCATTTTTCTTTAGGAATTATGTTGTTGGAGATAATATCTACTTAGAGAGAATTTTGTGGAATTCAAAGAAAACAAGAGACTCAAGTACATCATTTCATAGTGGTATCTCAATCTTAATAAGGGTAGTTGGGTTGAATACCTCTAGTTATTTTATTTTTCTCAATAATATATTCCTAGTAAGGTATATTCTATATTCAATGATCTAGGAAAAAAATCTCAGACACATGAAGTTCTTGATTCTAGTGGTTAATGGAAGATTATGGACATTTTCTCAGAGATACACATTGAGGTTTAGAAGTACCATGGTCAGACTATCCTCCTAGGCTTAGTAGTGAATTATAATCTTCTAGAAAGGTTGATAATGAGACTAATATATAATCCCAAATACCTTATCATAAGGGAATATATTTTAGATTATGATATATATTCCCATTGGACCATGTATGTGGATGACACTCAATTATTCTATGGGCGTTTATGGGTCCCAACAAACACTAGGGAGAATCAGATATGGTAATTTCATTAATCCCCATAGGTTGTTCACCCTAGTGTCACCAAAGGGTATTGATTTCAACAATTCATATACTAGTGGTCTAGTATGAAATGTAAAACATTCAACTTCACCACTCTATGTTCCACCTACTTGTCGGTGAAGGTGGAACAACAGTGACCAACAGGTCTTTATCTGTAATTTTCCATACCCAGTTCAAATGCTACAATGCTTAAATGGATTTTGTGATTGGTTTACCTAGATAAAATCAATATAATAATATAGTTTGGGTTTTAATGTATCATTTGACAATGTTATAACACATCATTAATGTGCGATAGAATGTCGTGGTAGATAATCTAGGATGGATGTACGTTTTAGAAGTTGTAAACTTTCATGGAGCTCCCCAATATATCATTTTTGATAGAGATTGTCATTTCATATCATCGTTCTAGGAGGGGTTGAAAAATACCTTGGTTATATAGGTGCTTCTGACCATAGAATATCTCCAAAAAACAAATAGAAAACAGAGTGTATGATTCATGTTCTAGAATAAATGCACCATGCAAGTGTCCTTGAATTTGGAGTTTCCTAGGAAAAATACATTCCCCCGATTGAGTTTACTTGTAATTAGATATTTTAGGATACCATCAAGATTGATCCTTATGAATCATAATATGGTATGATTTCCCTATCCCCTATGTGATGGATAGAGGTTAGGGAAGCATCTATGATTTGAACACATCTCATGTAGAAGACTACAAAGTAGGTCTAGTTGACCTCTTAGTCTAGACATCAGTCACATGCCAGAAGACGTTGGTGACCTCTTGAGATAACGTTTGGAAACCATGTTTTCATGTGATCATCATCAAAAATAGGTAATACACTTATTCAGAAGTATTGTAATCTCTTATAAAAGACCATTTAAACCTTTGAGGATGTGAAACAAATCAGACTAGTGGATTTATAGTTGGCACTTACTTAGAGATACCAGTCCTTGCATGATTACTTTTATATATCTTATCTTTGTTGATACTATCCATACCATGATAATTTATTTCAACTTCATCAGTTTTATCTAGATATAGATTCTTCCTTTAAGGATTATCTCATTCAAATAGATTATCAGAGTTTCAAGTCAATCTGAGGTATGTTCGTTCCTTTGGTATGGGTTCTATAATAGATTATCCATGTATAATGTGATTCATGGGAGTGGGAAGCTAATATACGATCTCAATTTATAGATATACATCCCTAATGACACCACTTTACCCTTATAAGAAGAACATGGTAATGAGATACAGTAATGGAGGGAGGCTGTAAAGACCAGTATTTTGAATAAAGGTATGGATTATTTGTTTTTCAGTTTTAATATATTCAATAGCCAAAATAATGATGTATAATCAAGAAACAGATTTCATGGGTGAGTCTAGGGCTTTTTTGAAGCCCAGTGATATAAAAGTGGAAAACATTCTCGACTGTACTATTTATATAAAACAATGTTACCAAGAAAGATAGGCCATGTGGCCAATTGAAGACATAGGATCGAGCCTTTATACATTTTTTCAATATATCAATTCAAATGGTTCACCTAACCATGAAGTAATCCCTATGTATCTATAAAATATGCATGGTTTGTGCACATTTGGAAAAAATTTGTGGGAAAAATATGCACCAAGATATCTTGGGATGTAATGAATCTTTTCTCATCATTTAACGTAAATAATTATTTATCATTTCAATACTACCTCCTCTTAACCAACACCCTTCTTCCACTAATTTATGTTCAAATTATCTCTATGTAGGCTTTGATATAACACTATCCTCATGTTTCTGATCTTCGATACTCTTAGGAAATTTTACATATCTTGGTAATATCCCCTTGTATTTCAATACCATTCTATGGTTATCTCAACATCCATTATGTTATTTAGGTTCATTCTCATTTTCCCTAATTTCTTGAAGAATTAGTACATTTTTCATATTTCTTAAAACCTACATCAAATATGATGTTAATATTTATAGATTCATCTTCTACAACCTTGATGTATGTGGTCACGTCATTTTCCCATTGAGTTTGTCATTTCATATCTATGTTGTTGTACCACAAATTGACTTTTTTGAGCATCTCAATTTTATTTACTACATCATAAGTAATTTATCGTTACATATTATTATACACCTAATGATCAATGTTTTGAGGTTTATAGTTTATTTTCACCTTATATGGTCACCCCATGGGTGTTCCAAGTGAAATTTACCATTTTTATCAGTTGGAAAAAATGCACCAAACTCCATGGATCCTTCTAGATTAGTTTTAAATGATATTTTATTTTAGGAATGAGTGTTAAATATAACCTAAATCACTTATTATGTTTTTGGACTTATATGGTCTGAAATCCCCAAGCATGCTTTTGACTTGTTCCCCATGTCACCTCTCAATCGACCCTCTGCGCCTAATATGTAAATCCTATCAAACATGGTATATTTAATGTGATGATTTAAATAAAATGGGTAATTCATGATGGGATACCATTATTAAAAAGGATTCAATTAGATTTAAATGGAATGAACCCAGGGAATGGTAGGTCCATGCCCCTTGTTTATTCATTTTAAAATTCATGGTATGAATTATAATGTTTTCAATAGAATTAATAATTCCTAGTGAAATGCATAAGATGTAATTTCTTTTGTATTATGTTATAAATGATAATGGGATGATTATATATATGTCCTTGAAATTATGTTTCATGAGAGGTTTTTCTCCATTCCTTATATATTAAATGAATACTCATTTATATGAGATGTGTATTATAGTAAAGGGTGTTGATCATGGTGGATAATCACACTCCCATACATCAAATTTTGAGTTTGGAATCTCACCCTAGTGGTTCAATATGGGTGTTGTAATGAGGGACAAATTCCATGTTTGGAGTGTTCCAATGGTAGATTACTCACCATCCTGAGTGTTGCAGTATGATGTCTCTCACTCTATTATGATATAGGGAGTACAACCAATTGAATAGGATTGTAGGCTCGTTAAACTATTCATGGATGTCGTAGTTATGCCCCGATCGATCCATCGCTAATATTCTAGGCATATGGAACATATATATTAATATAATTTGTTTATATAGGTGGATTTATATATAAAATTAAATAGTATATATTTTACTAACATGATATATATTGTGAACTGATCAATCACACATTTATTCCAACATTATGCTAAATAATATAGAGATTTTAGGTGTCCCTTAGTAATATATGTGACTTGGTTATTTATTTTATTATTTCATTTCTCATTATATTATACTTTCACACTGTTTAGTTATGAGCACATCATAGATTACCCATGGACACCATTGGTGGTGTTTTACTATGATTGTTAACTCTCATCCTACTATGGACGCCTTTGGTACCCGAGATGATTATCCATCTATAAATACTGATAAATAAAAGTGTAATACTACTAGTATTTGATGTTTTTTATCCTTAGTTGTATCTTAGGAGCAGTAAATTGGACATAGTCTCAAGAAGTTTGGAGTTATTTTGTATTTTTGAATTATTCTCTACTATATAGCATTCTTGAATTTGGCTATCTCATTTTTGAATTACATCATGCCATGAATCCATATATCATACACTACCTTATAGAATTTTGATTATATTCTCATTTATTTTGTTTATTTACTCTTATACTTTTGTTTATTTATACTTTCTTTTTTTAATTTCGTGTTTCGCAAATGTTTAATATTTATTGTCAATATCCATTTTTCGGTTTTGATAAGAGTGTATAGTCTCCCCCCATACCACCATTACACACATACTACAAGTTTATTTATGATTCTACTTTTGATTATTTATTCATTCTTTTTGTTATTTCTGATTTCTAAAATGTTTAAGATTTATTATAAGGGGACTTTTTCACTTATTTTTATTCTTTTTTTGTGTTCTGTATCATTATTTATCCCTATCTCACCATATTTAACTATATATAATAAGAATACTATATATTTTTTATGATTTCTTAATATTTATATATCTAAGGGATATTCGTGTCTTTATAGATCCCATTATATTTTTCAGATACACCTTATTGAAATATTGACGATCTATTAGAGTATGTCAAGTTGATTAATTTTTGAGATTAAAGAGCATATATGAATTGAATTAAAAAAATTGTAATCTATGATTTAGTATAAATTGAGGCATAGTTATTATAGTAATGATAAATACTATAAGAGTTAGGGAATTATTGAACCATTATTTATCCTTTACTTTGGTGTTTATATTCCCTTAACATTAGACATGGGTTATAAATTATTTCATGAGTAAATTTATTAATGAATTTGAATTTTTTTCATTTTATATTTATTGAAAATGTTATTTTGGATGATTGAGATTATATTTAGAGTTGAGCATATGGAAAATAAATACATAAATATTATACTATCTTGTTAATTTTATGGTGATTAAGGAATTTTTTTATATTACTAAAATGGATTATAAAGAAACCCAAGTGAAATGGGTATTCTAGAGGGTGTATCATATTCATTGTCTAGTTTTTTATTACCTTAAGGTCCAAAACTGGTGTTTTACAGTCCCCTTAATCCCTAAAATGGGGTGACAATTCACATAGACCAACTTTTCAGGGCGTAATATTTTTTCTGAAAGTGTGAAATAATGGTTGATAATTTAAAATGTGGAACATGATTGGAAATTTTCATTTCATGTATTACTATGTGATATAAATATTCAGGTGTATCCTGAATTTTATGGAAACAACCATAGATAATAGGTGTTTTATGATTTTTTCTAGGATCAGTATTTCATGTACAAAGAAGGAAAATATGTTAGATCTATGATTTCATAGGGAGTTTCAACAGATGGGTCAAAGAGAAATGAGGCTAAAACTGAGTTTTCAAAGATATTTTTTTATTAATGTTTGAAGTCATAATATTTTAATCATGCTCATTTTTGTAGTTAACGAATTGAAAATAAAAATTTATGGTCCCTTCACCTTAAGGAAAACAGGAAAATCTTGAGAATATATTGTTATTAAAACAAAATATATATAACACCATCCCAAAAAAATGTTTGTTAGAGAATACTCTTTAGTTATGGGGTAGTTCCATACAAAAGAGATGTGTTTATCACATTATAATTTATAGAAACAATGATATAAATATTTTCCCATTCATGGGAGAATTCAAGGATGATTTTAGATGGGATTACTTAGAATAAATAAGGGGCATTTCTGATCAATATTTTGTTTGAGCATGAGGTTGGGATGAAAAGATTTATTAACATATATAATTTTATATTTATTTTATATACATGGATTTTTTGACAATTTTCTTTCTCCATTATGTTATATTTTTGATAATCAGATAATAACATGTAAAACAATGTCATGAATATTGTTCCCCAGAGATTATCAATGCAATGAAAATAGTAAGTCAACCTTATATAAATTAATATTTCATTTGGGTTCATTGTTTATCTACCTCATATAATATCCTTATTCTAGTTGATATTAATGAAAAAAATAATGTTTCTGTTTTTGAATCCATAGATCAACCCCCCTAATTGACTTTTAAAATCACATAGGCCTCAAACATAGTATAATAGCAATCTACTATTATGGATAGTAAAATATTGGTTCCTGTTATTTTCTCTTGGAACTAGGTTTTCTCTATTTTTTTTAATTTGATTTGTTTAAGATATCTACAAAAAAACTGAACACCATCAATAGCAATGGAGTTTTTTTTAATAGGAAGGGATTCCATCTATATAGGGATGGGAAGATTTGATAAAATATTTCTATTGGCATTGAAATTCTTTATATCACTAATAATTATGTATATATTCTCATCATTTATATTTCCCACACTTTTCTGAAAAAATAACACTATTTAATGTGAGTGGTGAGAAATTAATGTATTAATATCATGCCTCTTAAAGGAATAGTTTACATATGTAATGGGATTGAACATAGTTAATTGTCATTGGTGTAATATTTGTGACGTCCATGAGGGAGAAAATAAAGTGAGGGATTCATTGTAATAAAAATATTTTGAAAAATTTGATGATGTACTGATGGATGAAGATTTATTGATAAATGAATTATTCATTTGGGTGAAAAAATTATATGTTTAATTCAAATATATAGATAATTTTTTATGGATTACATGTTGGTGAATATGTAAATGGATATTCTCCTAAATCTTCTTGATGCCATTATTTGTACCCTAGAAAAATATGATAAAGGTGATATGGACATTAATAAGATAAAAAATAATATGGTAACCTATGAATTAAAAAGATGGATATTCCCAATTAGAAAAGAAAACTCTAAGAAGTCTATGAAATTCAAAAAAATAAAAATGAACTCATCATATAGATCCTATGATTTAAAATAAGGATGAAATAAAATTAAAATATTATTTCATATGTTTTGGTTTTTCTATATCATTCTATAAAAAATTCACGTCATAAGGAAAAGGTAGAAATAATTTTAAAATTCTTTTTAAGTGTTTATTTTTGAAATATTGGATATATTATCACAAATTTACCTAAGATAAATTAACAATAGGAGGAATATATAAATACTAAAATATTATTTAATATAAATAAAACATAAATTTTATTCAATGGGTTTTTTTAGATAGAGTAATGAAATGGTATCACACATCAGGTAAAGTGAAAATTCTCTCAAAGCATGATGCTGCATTTTGTGATGAGGAAATTAAAATGGAATATGTGGAATTAGAGGGTGAAAGACCAATAAATTTGTTGAAAAATATAATTTTTTTTGACACCTATATAAAGGAAAAAGATATTATAAACGATGGGTATAGTGGCGATGGGATAAAAAATAATGCCATCTTAGGATGGAATTTATTGTAAGCATAAAAGAAATAATTATTTGTTAGAGAAATTACATTTGTAAAAATAATAATAATTCATTAATTAAATATGATAATAAATCCAAATTTAATTACATTAGATAGATGGAAATATATTTCTCATAGATGATTGGTTATCAAAATAAAATCCTAGATATAAGAAATAATATTCATCAAATTAAATATGAATATTAATTTCCATGAATGATGTGGTAAATCCTCTATAGGTGAGTTGGTTGATGTTATGAATTCCATTTAAGACCCTAATTTTGTTTTATTAAATTACTAAAAATAATTTGGTGAAAGTTTACAATTATATATAAATTTTTTTAGTGGCCATATGAAACTTGATGAGTGTCATGTGATATTATGGATTATTTTCTTGAAAAAATAATAGTACATTAAAAATTGTAATAAAAGTGACTAGAAAGGTAATCATGTGGTCCCATTGACTATGATGGAGAGAATCCCAATTATAAATCTAAGTGGTGGGTTTGAGAGTCCAAAATAGAACGAGGTGTATATGTAGAAACTCATTAATAAGCCTAAGGGAAATACAATATTAATGTAGATGATTTTATTTATAAGTTAATGGAAAAAATGAATTCAATTTCATTTTTGTGGAATTTCAATAATCATATTTTGATGAATAATAATTATAACCTTTTATATTTCACTTTAAATAATGATTTTTGTGTTTTGGGGTCTATTGACATAGACCCTACATATTTTAATACAATCTAACACTCCCTTTATATAGGAGATTCTGTGAATCAATGTGGAGTATACTTGATGATTGAATAGGTTATCTAAGAGAAACTATAATAAAAAAGTTATAATGGAATAATTTGTTTTTTACCTTACGTAAATGTGTAATAGTTTTAATCAACTCAAAAATTCCGGAAAAAAAACAAACTATTATAATTTTTTAAATAAATTAAAATTTAATTAGTTATGTAGATCTATTGAGCGAAGGAGTGATCATGAAAATTCATTATAGTGCCTTATAATTAAATAAATGGTGTAAATACATTGATAATTGATAGTGGTTTCTCATCACACATGACCTCAAATAAAAATATATATATATATATATATATAATGGAATCATATAGGGGTTTCAACTTATATAAATGATGGATAACTAAATTTCAAGGGATATATAAGTTCCAAAATTATGGAAAAGAAACTTGATACTAATGAAATTTTATTTTTTAATTGGTTAAGGAATGAAAAATTGTGTGTCTCTCAACATTTCTATAGTTGGAATTAGGTGATATTTAAAATTAATTGACTTATTATAAAGATATTGAAGGATGAAATAATCATCATAAATGGGTAATGAATAGAATGGAACTTATTTCATATTCCAATTGATCAATGTTTTTTTCTATTGTGTATGAAGGAGGATAATGAGTTGTTGAATAGAAGACATGGAAATTTTGGGAAAAAGAACATGGATATACATGTAAAATAAAAATATCTACTAATCTCCCAAATATAAATCTTGAAGAGGTCAAAACCTGAGAGACATTTTATTAATGAATGATCGTTATTCAGAGTCATAAGGTAGTGGAAATAACAATCGATAGAATTAATGAGTTTATATAATAGAATGTTTTTATATAATGATTTAAAATTCAACTAATTATAATAAATATTTTAGTATTATTTTTTAAATATTTTACTCATATGACTTATAACTATTTTTTCATGTAAATTTAATGCTCTATATATGATCAAATGTTTTCAGAGATGTGTAGAAAATAAAATTTGATATGCTATAACCATATTTAGATTTGATAATAGATCTATATACATGAATACATACTTTGTGGTATATCATGATAAATATGGTATAAGTCATGAGTTTAGAGATCCATAAAATAATAAATAAAACATGTTATTCAAGTTGAAAATCCAATGTTTGGTGGGTATGGGTATAACTATGTTGACAAAACATGTTTATTTGTAGTATTTCTGGAGACAATCCATGTATATGGTTTGTAAATAATATAAAAAATAATTGTTTTAAGGTATTTGATGTCCATTTTTATATGAAGAACAATAAAATACATATGTGAATGTTTCATGAGATAATTTATGAAGGAATATTTCATGGAGATACTCTCAATAGAAGGATTTAATTATGATAACAAAAAATTATAATGAAATTTATTGATATATATGATTAAATTTTATTATAAAATAAAAAATTTATTGGAAACATTATTACCTAATGATGATGAAATTAAAAGTGATTAAAGATAATGTGTTTTAAGGCGTGGGATAGAATTTTGTAGCATATTTTTAGAGTAATATTACATATTATTAAATTTTCCACATTAAGTAACTATTGTATAAATTATAACATGATCTTTGGGTTACTAAGATGTTTCAACCATGATGATCATATTTAAAAGAATCATCTAAATTTTTTACCAATTTATTTTGAAAATATATTATGAATATTAATAATATTTCAAAAAAAATATGAATTTCCTTTGATTTTCAATTCTTTTTGAATCTATTGAATGGTCAATATCACATGAGAATGGAAATATCATATGAATAGTCAAAATTTGTTACACCCTTCTTGAATGTATTATATCCTACTAAAATTTTATAAACTATATTAAATTTTCCTTTATAAAATTTCTTCAAAACTAAAAAACTAGATGTGTGGATCATATATCTCAATGCTAATATGGGTTGACCAATTATCACATGAACATATTAAATGTCTTAAATTTTTTCCAAACTGAATATGTGTAAATAAAGTTACATTTTAAATTCTCTAAAATTATTTACACTCCACATAGATGAAATATAAAACAAGTTGGAACAAATAACCTATGAAATTTAAAATATATTTTATGTCGGTAAAATATCCTACACATTGCATAATTTTTTTTTCATTTTTTCATCTCTCATCAAAAATCTAAAAATTTAACTCTATTACCATCAATCCCTCTTAAATGTATTATGTGTCCTTATAAATCAATCAAAATTACATATAAAATTATATGGAGTAGTTTATGTCAATCAATTTCATTATTTCATAATTTCACTTAAAAAACATATCAACCATCATAACAATTCTCTTATTCATCAAAAATAAATTCTTGAAACTCAAACTCATGTATATAATCGAATTATCAAATTATCTGTACATAGATATTAAAAACCTCATTTAACCAAATGACGGTAATACGCTGATATTTTAAAATATATATCATATTTTATAAATAAAATCATTTAACGGAATATGAATCATGAACCCCAAGACTTATGTTAATAATACTTATTCAATATAAAATTAATAATATTATATGGTATTAAAATGAAATATAAATATTAAAAATAATTCTTAATCAGTCTAAAAAATAGATTTAATCTTAAAAATATATTTTGAAATATATTGTTTAGGAGCATTGTTTTTTTCATATATATTTTATTTAAAAATAAATTAAAACTATTAAATATATGAAAATTAATTTATTACAGATGATTAAAATGAATTCATTATTTATCAAATTGGATATATATGAAATAATAATAAAATGAAGGTAAAGATATATGTTTTTTTCAAAAAAAATATTTTGTACGCAGAATTATTTTTTAACATAATAAATTAAATTAGTCATTATTTGAAAAATATTTGAATGAAATTTTTATATAATATATTCAATAAAATATTTTAACATTATTTAATTGTCTTTTTACTAAGAAAGTAATTGCATAAAATTTAGTTTCAATACTGTGAAATTCACTTTTCAAAAAATAGTTTTGATTGAATATTTCATGATTACATTAAAATTAATTACTTCCATATAGAGAAATTTAATTTTATAAATTTATTTCTAAATTTTTAATGAACATGAATTCATTTTTTAGTGATTCCACTTTCATTTTTTTATAATCAATAGTAATGTTTCTTAAAATTGGGTACATATGTTAAAGATAAAATTGGTTATTGAGGGAGTTTATCTAAAAGATAAGTTCTAAAAAATCACATAAACATACCCAAATTTGATTATAGGAATATATTTTTTACCTTAACTTAGCTTATCAAAAAACAATAGTCCACTTTATACTATTTTCACTTGAATGTTACTTTTTTATATAAAGGATAAATTATTTATAAGAGTGTCACCCACCACACCATGAAATTTGAACATTATCTTATCAAATATTCACAAAATGTTTTCCATAAAATTAATTTAATACCTAAATAATATATTTATAACATCCTTCATCATATCCTATTTTGTTGTCGCATAAGACCAACTCTAAAATAATTAAGGTGTAAAACAATGCATGTCTCCCAAAGAAGAGATAATTGTATTTATAAATATTTTCTTCATTAATTTATTCCTCAGACTCTTCCAAATATTTGATTACCATATTAAAATTATTAAATAATTTTAAATACTATACTCATTTTTTTTATAAACGATTTTGTTCCTTATTTTAATCCTATGAGAATTTATATTGTTATTTTTACATATATGTGTACCCAACATCCATGATGAGATCTGATTTATTATTAATGTATGTACAACATGGTTGATTTTATATATGGAATTGATAAAAATATATATATAATTTTAGATTTTATTATTTTTCAAAAAATATAACTCATTATTTTCCATGCTATCTATAAATTCATTGGAAAATGAAAACATTACTCGTGCGTACATACTACCATCTCTACAATGTTATGTAATTCATTTTTCAACACCACCATATATGATTGATTAGAAAAGTGTACATTGTTAATATATATAACACTTCGAACATTATTAATTATTTTAAAATTATAAAAATATATAAGTTTTATGGAATATTACCCTCAAACCAAATCATTCATTGGGAACGTATCAGTTTTCACCAGATTATTTATTTTAATAAATAATTTTTTACATATGGGTAATAAGATATTATAAATTATTTATATAATGTAAGATAATTATTAAAAAATGTTTGGTATAGATTTATCATAATTATAAATTTATTATAGAGGAACATAATAACACATACAATGAAATTCAGGACATGAGGTAATTGATTATGTTTCAATATCATTTAATTTTTGGATTTCCTATATTAAAATTAATTTTAATGGGATTTTATGATTATTATATTCTAATGAAAATATATTTTATTGTATTATAGTTATTTCTAATTTTTTATTTTTTTCCTTACATGATCCGCTGTTTCATACTTGAAAAAATCGATAAAATGTTTTTAAGAAATATTTACGTTATTTCAACATTGGTCGTTAATGTTTTTATTCCATATCCATGAACACTAAAATGATTTTTATAATATTTTTTCATACTATAAAATAATTATTTAAAGTCATTTTAAACAATATATTATTTACTTTTAGAATTTTTATCTGAAATTTTCTTATCATTTTCTGGATGAGGTACTTCTGTAATTTTTTTAAAAAATTTTAAAGGGTTCATTATTTAAACATTTATCACAAAAATGTATTTTACCATAATAATTATTGTTATTTTATTTGAATATTATCTTACCAGTCTACATAGTTATTTTCATGGAATCTTTTTTCTTAGTATAATGGAAAATGTTTAATTTTTATGATTCCAATGGAAAATGATATTTTTCCATATTTTCCAAGAAATATAAAAATTATATATTAAAGATATTTTTTATCTATGTAAACATATTTTTATGATTTTCATGATTCATTGGTTATATAATCAAATTATATACTCCATTTTATTTGTTCATTTTATTATGATTATAAAATACTTATATGTTCATGAAAGATGTATCCTTTTGACGGGTTATACTATAATGGAATGATGAATGTTTCAATGATCTTTTAAAGAGTATATGTTTGGATTTAATTTTTTAATGGGAAAGACTAATATTATTTATTCCTCTAATAAATTTGGTTCTCATTGATATCTCATTACGTAATATGAAATATTTTTTGGAGTAAACCCATTCAAGGAATGGAAAAAGTTAGAGGGAGAACCCAATTCATTATGGGACATTATCCACTATGTTATTATGGTCGTTTCAATGATACATGACTAATAAAATAATTTTAAAATATTATGATTATTTTACACTTACTATAGATTGTTCTTGTGATTATTATATTCTCTCATGATTCATGATTGATAAATTATGATTACTTACTCGTAAGACTCATGTCATTTGAAAAGATAATGGTTTATGCCAAAACTCATTATTTATGTTATGTGAGTGATTGGGTTTGAAATTTATATTTTATAGTCATATTATAATAAAATTATTCTTATCTTATACAAATATATTATCCCTGAATTATACCTCCCATGTTTTTCTTTATTGAGTGTATTATCTCTCCCTTTCATATGATTATATTTTTTTTATATTTTGAATTAAGTAATTAAGTATGAAATGATTAAGAAGGTTAATATGAGATAAATGAATTGTGGGAGATATTTAATAGCTTTCATGAAATAATTGGATGATATATCCAGTTTTAAAAAACATTGATATTGTTTGGATCATTGGTCTGTATTGTTGTTAAATGTATAGAAAATTCATATAAAATGATTCAATTTTTTTATATAATACTCATATCACCTATGTTGGTAATGAATCAGAGATTATTTTCTTTTAATGATTAGATAATGAAGAATATGCTAGAAAAAAATAAACTAACCTTTATTAAGTATAATTTTATATAGGATGAACCTAAATGTTTTATATGCTATTAAGAAGGTGATATAATTTAGGACATATCAAGAATGATATTCATGATTATATGATTCCTCACTATATTAGGTGTATTTTGATGACTATGCTATAATTTTTTGTTTTTGTAAATAGATAAAACTATTCGGAATCATGTTAACAATGAATATGACATAAAATTCAATTATTTTCCCTTCGAGGAACCAAATGACATTGGATATGGATTGAAAAAAAATTTATATTTTCTCAAAAAATATCTTAATACATGAATTGTGGTGATCTTCTAAATGAGAAAATGATTTACGAATGAACTATTTAGTGTTTCCAGAGGAACCAATAACTTTTTTTGTGTGCTTTAATATGATTGTTTTAGAGAAATAGATAAATACCACAAAAATATATATTTTATGTTATATAGTGATCATAGTAGGAAAAAAATTTCCTCGTGGTATAAAATTTGGATGGATGAAAATACAAATTTTATAGTATTATTAAAAATATAAGGAAAGAGGAAGAAATTGAATCCATATAATATGATGGGTTTAAGATGGTTTATTTTAGTAAATAATTTCTTTGGGCTCTTCACATTAAAAAGGAAAAGAAATTCCATGAGAATAAGTAGAAGGATGATTAATTTATTATATGATGTGAGGAAACAATTATAAGAATTGTGAGGTATGTTCTTAATCCAAATTTTAATAAAAATTATTTAGTTAATAAGTGGCACAAAACTAGATATATAAAATGGGTTTTAAATAGTGTAATTTATTAGCTTTAATGAATCAGTTCAATTTGTTCAAATGTTAGAAATTAATATTGTATATTCTAATCATCATCAAAATATTAATAAGAAAAGAATGAAGGAATTTTCAATAAATTCAAATAAAAAATCCCATAGAGGAATGGAAATGAATCCTAATTTTTTCCTGATGTGTGGAATGAAACATAGGATAAATTGTTTCTTTGGAGGTAGTAATTGTTTCAAGTATATATTGGAAGACCAATGAGTAATTGAATTCCATGGAGATATAAAGAGACAGTCCAATGAAAATAATAGGTAATGATTAATAAAATTCACCACCAACACTATATTTCTAAAAATACAAGGATTATGATAATTATAATGACCAAAGAATGAATACAATGTTTAATGATGATAATCAGCATTAACAACCTATTAATACAAAATTAAAATGGATATCTCATGTGATTAAAATCTTTAAAATGGGTCATTATAATGAAGTAGTGAAAGTTGCATGAATCATACAATCTATAATTTGAAATGTTTTATTTTATTTTAATAATACCCACTTATTTATATGTTAATAATTTTATATGGTGTCACATAACCAACACAATGATTAGTTAGTGAATTTTTAGTGAAAAATAACAATGGAATGACGGTCTAATCTCTAGTTTAAAGATCCTCTTTGATGGAAATTTGTGGGAATATGCTCCTCGAAAATCATGTGATTCTCCATATAGTTAAATTTTAAGGGATTTTTTCCATTGATAAGATTTATATATATATCCCATATCAATTCATGAGGTATGGAACTCACGTTTTTTCTTCCAAATTAACCATTTTTTTCATAAGTTTAAGGATCAATACGAACATACATTGGAAATTCTTCTCAAATAGGGGTTATATTACCAAAATCATGAGGGGTATCAATTTTTAATGGTTATGGAGAAACAAAAAATTTAAAAGTTTCCCACATTTTAAGGAAATGTTGATGTGTTTATTTATGAGTTTCCTATTATAAAGATAAATAATAATGTTGAGCATTCAAAATTAATTATACTTGGTTTCACCCCTATTTTAAAATTTATTTATTAAATAGACATAATTGAGTTGTAATAATTGAACCAGAAACACTAAGAGAATATTGATAAGTGATTCATTTTTCTAAGTGTATCAATATGGGTTCCACCTGTTTTTTTTAAAAATCAATAATATAAAATTCATCTTTTCATTTATAATTGATATAATAATATTATTAATATAAATAACATATATCTTCTATCCAATAGTTGTTGATTTTTATCACCAACTATGAGAAGATTAATATATTTGAAAGACTATCTTCTATCTACATATTATCAATTAAGGGCCAAAGAGGGGACATATCCAAAATAGCCTTATGTATGTGGTAGAGTAATTATGGTTTTATAGAGACATCATTTTGAATTTTAAATTACCCTATGATATTCCAGAATATAATCTATATAGTCGTTAGAGATTACATTTAACAGTTTATGATGGGCTTTATAGACATTATTCTTCTATATTCAAATATCATGGAAGAGAAAAACTAACATTCAAGGATTGTGTTATTGACCACTAGTATTAAAATATTGTACGAAAAAATTAGTAAATATTATGTTTTCTTAAAAAAACTGTAATTCATGGGCCACATAATTACAATTTCGGGTATATTAGTGGATCCATTAAATTTGGAAGTTAATAAAAAATGCCTTAGACCAACCATTATTACTAAAATATATAGTATTCTTAGGTCGGATGGAAACAACAGAGTCATTGTGAGAAATTTTCATGACTATGTAATAAACTAACCATGTTGATGTCAGATGGATAAGATTTCTTTTGAAACATTGAATGTGATGAAAATTTTGAGGAACTGAAGAACAGTCTGGTCAGGGACACCTTAATCACAATATCCTATAATGGATAAGGCATTATAATATATAGTGATTCATAAAACAAGGGGCAGGCATATTTTCTCATGAAAAATGTTAGGGAAATAGGTTATTCCTCTTGTTTGTTGAATGTTTGAGAGAAATATTACCTATATTTTAATTTTTAATTAGAAATAGAATTTTTTCTTGGAATATATAGAATAATTATCTATATGGTGAAATGTGTGACATATATAATTATCATAAAATAACAATATATATATTTACACATAAGGAGTTAATATTCAACATAGGTGATTGTTGAAAATGATAAAATATTATGACTACTCAATACATTACCACTATGGGAATGAAAAACAGTTATTATATTCTCTTTGTTACAAATAACATGATTGTTTTTCCATTTTGATGATTGAAAAATATCCAATTCATATGGATTTACGGACTTTGGAACATTAAATCATAAGGGGAATGGTTCAACAATTCCAAGAATATTATTTAACCATATATTTTTATAAATATTATAGATGCATTGAAGGAGGATAAAGAGATTTCAAGGGATGAAAGAAATGTTCCTAAGTTTAGTTTTGATATTATCTAGATGATAATTTTTTAAAAAAGTGTATGTGTCCCTTAAATATCATTGATTAATAAAGAACATTTAAATTATTCTCATAGTTCACCATTCTTTATTCATGCAAGATTTATAAGGATGTATATATACCATATAGATCATTTAATGTGGGATAACATGAATTGATATATTATATATTATATATATTGGTGTTTAATGTTATAGTAATTTATGTATGAGTGATTTTAGTCGAAGGGTGTTTACAACCATTTCCCATACCAAAATGGTCGTTATAAATCATGACCATGTAATTTTTTTCATTAGAATCCCTACTAAATCTAAATGGAATAATGATATTTGGGTAGTAGCCGATCACCTTATAAAATAATCAAATTTCATTGATATCAAAAAATACATACCTCTTGATATGATCTCTATTCCATACATTTATAAAGTTAAAATATATATGGATTGCCACTCTCTACTGAATCTGATCGATATATGAGCTTTACCTAAAAAGCTTGGAGACTTATTTAGTAATATTTCAATAAGAATCTCTGTTTTAGCACAACATATTATCCTTAATATTCATTATTATAGAATTATAAGAAACCTAGAAGATATGTTTTGTGATTCCTCCATGGATTTTATTGGAGGTTGGGATTAACACATACATCTAGTCTAATTTTCATAAAATAATATCTTTAACATGAGAATTCATACGGCTCCTTATAATGCCCTCTATGGAATAAGGTATAAGATCCCAACACACTGAGATATAGATTGAAAAAAAAATCTAATGGGAGTGGGGGTAATTGATTAATTGGTAGAAAGTTTTATATTCATTTATCAACAGATCATGGATGATTTTATGTAAAAGAAATGTTTTACAGATAATCATCTATGGTATTTGGAGTTCAAATTGTGTGTAAGGTATTAATTCAAAAATCACCTCGGAAATGTAAATATGGGAAATATACTCTGCATGTATATCAATACCAATGTTATTAGTGATCAAATTAGGATGTTTCCGTATCCCAAGGGATTTTTTTAATGCCACGACCCCTGATGTCTGCAGATAATTCCTTAATTTAGTACATTATCATATATACAATATTCAAATCACAAGGTACCAAATAGTTTTATAATTTTCGTAAACCAGATTACATACATGATTAACATAATAAATTGGAGAAAATAAAATAAAACATGATACATAGTAAAAAGAAATTAATTGTATCTGTGAAAGCTCATTTAATGATCTCATCTTCATATTCTCAGTAAAGGAAACAAATTAATGTTGAGCTAAAACGCTTTGTAAAGGTAAGTAAAACATAGTAAATAAAAAATAAATGATAAAAATCACCATGTAAAGGTAAATAATTTATCACAAATTCCATATAAATATCTTGGTATATCATAATTAATATGGAATTGTAGATAACCGATTCACTTGTTAATTAATCAGTAATCTAAGAATGAAACACATCCATAGTTTTGTCAATGAAAAAACACATTAATAAAAATACTAATTGAATCCCCAATAATGTAAATTATAAATTACTTCATTTCATGTTTTCTCAGCACACAATACCTTTAAATTCAAGATTTATTCTCAAGATAGTTTAAACTATTCTGATTTTGTGAAATGATTTATATCAAGAGACAACTAGTGCATCGTGGTTCTTGCACAAATAGTTCCCCAACCCATTGGAATTGCATTAAACATTACTAAACTATTGAATTCCATGTAAAAATAATTCATAATATATCTATTAATCAATTTAATTAGTGAACAACATGCCTTATCAAATTTCCACATATAATGAAAGATACGAATTTAGGAATAATTCCCCAGTTAATCAAATAATTTTCAAAGTGAACACCATATTTAAATAATTGTAAATGGTTTGGGAAATAGTATTATAAATTACATGACTATATTGATATTTAAGATAAATTTAATTTATAATAATAATAAACATATGGATGTTATTTTTTAATAGAAAGTTGAAAATCAACAAAGATAGTGATATTGTAAGGGAAACATTTACCATTTGTTAATTTTCAAGTCAAACCCATTTAATAAAATAATATAAAGTAAAACCATAAATACCCTGAATATAAAAAATATTCATGATATGATATTTTAAAAGGGGTAGTATATACACCACGTAGAATAAGTGTGTCATGAATATTACATATATCTCAATGATGGAAAAAGTGATCTCAAAATACCATACCTTGTGTTTCCTTTTGTGTGAACATACATTAACCTCTAGTATAATGCTTTTAAATAGGATAAAACTCTATAAAAACCATAATAATATTCATAATATCATATATTTACTTATTTTAATATATTATTAATCATTTTCTAACAATCCTTCTTTATTTTCTCTATTTGGGATGTTAGTTGCCATTATTTTTGAGTATGTTTTGACTTCTTATTTTTTAAATCTCATGTAGATTAGTATTTTTTCATATCAAGACTTTAAATAATGATTTAATTGTAATATTTATTTATTATATATTTATTTATAATAGTGCCTAATATTTATAGATACGAAATGAAATTCCATGTTCAAGTAAATGATAGGTCATACAAACACATGAACACTGTTTTCATTTTATTATCCTATTAAATTAATGAAAATTAAATAGTATATATTTATATTATAATTATCATATAATAATTCAATATATTTTTCACATATTTTAATTTAAATCATCCTTTATAAATTTTATGTATACCATGAACGAATCACATCGCTTCGAGGAGGTGGTAGTCCACACGTACCCAAAGGAAGTCACTATATTCCAGAAAAATTGATATCATGAAAATATGAGTTAGATTAGAATTAAAGATGCATAAAGACATTATGAATAACATATATATCATATATAAACTCTAAATCCATCATTATTTTAAACAATTAATGGTGTTAAAAGGAGGAATGAATAAAATTGGTTCGCAAGGCAATATTCCACGTTACATATTAATGGTGATTGTGTGTCCCATTTGATGGATGTGTGTGAAATTATATTCATAATGCTTATTATAAAATTATTATATAATATTACTTATTTTTTTGTTATTATATAGGAAGTATATAAGAAGATATGAATTGGTGGGAAATGAAATGAAACAAAAACAATCGTTGGAGAATGCTACCTCTCTTTTGGGTAATTCCTTTTCATTTATACCAAAATAAATCCTTAGTGTTAGGAGATTGATGATCATATTCAAGGTATTTTCTTTTGTTTTCAATTAAGTTTTAGAATAAAGTAAATAACCTTCACATTTTATTTTATTTTTGATATTTGGACGCCCATCGTATTTATAAGAATTAGACTTACAATGATTAAATATGTCCATCATATTGAGGAGATAATGGAAAAAATTCCTCATCATATTCCCACTAAATCTGGAATTAAACGATCGATCATATTGAAAATTCATCTTATTGGAAGTAAGTGTTTATCAGATTAATTTTTTAATCCAGTATAGAAGAAGTGATCGTAATCAGAGTCTATGTGATCGGAGTCTGCATGACTACGATAAATCAAATGTGACTGTGATTTATAATTTTAGAGTTATAATAAATCCTATATTAGTGTTAGAACATATGAAACATTCTTGTTGATATAATAGGGTAGTTAAATAAAATTGGCCAGCTATATTTAGATTGATCTGATCATGTTGGAAAGAAGAAAAATGTATTGAAGATCGTATTCAGCATATTAGTATTCCAGTCAATTGTTTCCTGAAAACAAAATTAATACTGAATGAGAATGAAGTTTGTTGTTTTAAGAACTATTTTATGAAATCAACATCATATTCATATAAGTAATTAGTATCTAATTAGACTTGGTGTGACATTTTATTCCAATAAATAATTTTTTGAGATCCTAAGGTTGAAATGAAAAGAAAACAATAGATTGGAAATTATAAATAATAATTTCATATCTTAATCAACAATGTAGTAAAAAATGTAATAAGGTTTAAATTAATTTTTTATTGATCATGTGAATTAATATATTTTTAGAATAAATGAGACAGATGAGTTGTCGAGTGGGATCTTGAAATTCAATGAATTTTTTGTTTCCTTTAATTAGTACTGAGCATTGTATTGAAGAAATCCTATTAAGCCAATCATATTTTTGAATAGAAATACTATTAAGAAATTATATTCATCCTGTTAATTGGAAAAAGAAATCTAAGGAATATATGATGTTTGAAATAATTTGAGAATTCATTGTAAGAGTTGATGAAGTCATAAATGCACTCAAAATTTGAATGAAGTCGAGATGTTGGTGGATTTGGTTGAGTGGGGATATTTTTTGGATTATTGTCAAAACCATCCTGGGGTAACCTATAAATGGAGAATGTACATTGTAATTTTTTAGGACTGATGTACACATCAATTAATAAGGATAAGATCCAAAATTAAAGGGAGATAAATAATTTTTTTGTATTGAGCCTTTGTTACATGAGTTTCAATGGAGATAAGTTTAAGGATAAAAGACAATATCACAATATTTTATTCACTAATCATCTAATTTAGTGATAATTGTATTCCAATTTCAATAATAATCATATTATAATCATATTCGGTTCATCATCATATTGGGAATGGATAATCAAATCAGATATTTTTATATTTGGATTTATCGTCTAAGGAATGAATTGTTCATAATTGTCTTGATCATATTCTGATAGAGTTATATCCATCAGATTTAGAAATTGGATTTGAATATCTTATTTGAAGAATAAGAGTGTGAAGATCATATTGAGAAATCAAATTGAGTTTTTATTACAAAGTCTAAGATGTTGATAACATCTTCTTGTTATTAATGTGATGATTTTTTTTTGTTGAATACACTCGTGAAATTTGAAAACAAGCACATATAAACAGTTTTGTTACATAAACATTGAATTACCATATTACTGTTAATAAGGTGCACATTCTCTTTTAGATTGTATTCAATTTTCTACATGAGTTAAAGGACATATCCTGCTTAGTGTAATCTAAGTCATATTTTCTAGTTGATTGTATATTATTGGATCAATACCAAACCATACGATGGACGTATCTATTATTATTAAAGAGTAAACCTTATAAATACTTGTGTTCCTTTGGATGTGTGATTAAAATGTTTTTAGTAGGGAATCAAATCATTAATGGGTGAAAAATGATGTATAAAGGAAACATAAAAGAAAAATTATCACCGATTCACCCCCCTATCCATGATACTTTTATAATGTCTGGGAACATTAAACTACTATTAGATCATAGGTTCCCTTCACATATTCTTTGATGGTGGATAATTTGAATTATGTGAACTGTAAAGTTATTTATTTTTTTATGCAAAGACTCCATGTATTTTGAAAGATAAAATTTTACCATATCTTATATATGTTGGATAAAATTTTATTGAAGTTAAAAACTTTTTTCGTCCCATTGATGATAATGTTCCTCTAATATATTTTGATTCTAAGAATATTGAGAATGAAAGAAGGGACATTAATGTTTAACTATCAGGACATTCTTAAAGTGAATTTATAATGATGAAATGGGTTTCCCTAGCCATACGTATATTGGATAAATTTAAAAACATATGTGAAGGAAATAAAAATATGAAGAATGAAAAGTTACAAATTAAGACATTTAAGAAGGATGAATTTATGATGGGTGTGATTGAAACTTCTGGGGACTTCTTTACCAGGGTGAATATCGTAGTGAACACTCTTAGTTGTCTTGGTAATATATTATAAGATTCTATTGTTGTATAAAAAAGTTTTACAATTATTCCCAACATGTTTGATAGAAAAGTTTCTTTGTATGAAGATAGAGATTTAGAAACATTATCTCTTGTGGATTTATATAGCACACTCACCACCTATAAAATGTGAAGGTAGAAAGATATGAAAAGAAAAAAATGTTGGTTTGGAGATGACTTTCAAGGATATGAAGAAAGAAAAGCCCATGAATATTATTATTGATAACAAATATGGATAATTTGATTCTGAAATGAGTCATATAAAAATAATCATGAAATTTTATTATTTTTTTCTAAAAATGTGAAAAGATGTATAGTGAAATATATAGGGAATCTACCTATAAAATGCTTTGAATGTGGAGTCAATGTTCATTGTGACGTTAATTATCTAAAAAGAATAAAATAATAGGATAGGGATTAATATGAAAGAAGTAAAATAAGATCGTAGAAGAAACTGGGAGATAATGGAAAATAATATTCCATAAGGAATGATATAAAAATCATGAAATACAAAAGAAGAATTTTATTATCAAAATATGATGATGTGGAAGAAGTAACTGATGTTAAATCACAAAATTTCAATTGAGTGTGGTGTTGAAAATAATTTTATTTCAATAGTGAATGATGAAAAAATAAGAATCAGTAGTTTTAAATATTAAGAACAATAAACTCAACATGAATTTCATTTTAAAGAAATGTTTAATGAATGTAAGAGAAAGATTATAACTCTAGAAAATAAAAAAATAACGAAGATGAATGTTACTCAACCATAAATCAAGAATTTTTTACTATTGATAAAGTGAAGTATGTGAAATAAATTTATGATTTGATGAATTCTATCAGTGATTAAAATAACCATAATTATCATCTTGAAGTAATTTTGGAAGAAAAAGAATAAGAGATTGGACTTTCCCTATAAAAGTTAAATAAATCTTAAATAAGTAATTAATGTTTCAAAAACACTATCTCTGGAGTTGGATAATGTTCTCATAATGTGAAAAATTATAATTTTATAGATAATTTACCTTCAAATAAGGAGAATAAATATGGAAGTGTTTCTGAAATGAAGAAATCTAAGAAAGTTAGGTATGTGTCCAAAACCACCAAAATTGGGAATTCATATGTTTATGAAAATATTGATTCTAAAATTTCTAAATCACAAAAACATTATAATACATCTAGTTCTAATAAAGTTATAAAGGAAAGTAATATTCCAATTAAAAATATTAATTTTTGTCTCAAAAAATAAATACATGTTGTTTTCTAAGAAATATTTTTACAATTTCTGTCATTATATTTGTTTTATTTGAAAATACATTTTCTGTGGATATTGATGGTATCGTTGTGGATTCTAACACATGGTTAATATGTGTTTGTTCAACAAAACTATTATTATTACTCCATATCTCATCAAAGTACAAGGTTGAGAGGGAGTCAATTCCCTCAACAGAAGACGTCTGAAAAGGTTGTTTTCATGAAGCTTTACATGGTTTGTGTGAAAGTTGAGAATAGATTCCAACCATTGGAAACTATTTGTGTAATATGTGAACAAATTATACACCATTCAAAATGATATCATGTTTTTTATATGCTCAAGAAAATGTTTCTTAATTCTTAGAAGCTAAAAGTGAAGAATGAAAATGAAGAGGGAAAAATCTCTTGTTGTTTAAACTGCAGGGAAAGCTATAGAAGGATAACAACCTTGGATTCTTGATAGTTGGTTGTCTTCTCACATTACATGAGATTTGAAATTGATGAAAAATGTGAAATATTTTAAATAAGGGAAACAAATATTTTGAAATGATGAATCCTTGTGAATCAATGGTGTCAGATCATCCATTGTTAGAAAGAGAAATGTTGAAATCCAAGAAATATTTGTATATTGAGGGGTTGAAACACAATTTTCTTTGGGCTTCACAATTTAGTGATAAGGGAAAAAAGTTATCTTAAGGAAAGATCGATTGTTTTTGTGAAATGTGAATAATATGGAATGATTTATACAAGAGTCCAATTTACATAAGGAAATTTTTTCAGTTAGTTAAATAAAAAACTCGTGTTACATGAGTATTGATAAAGAGAATCAATCGTGGAATAAAATGATGAGACACACGTGCCAAATAAATATGAGTTAGTTGTAAATGAGAGATATTGGATAAGACATTCTTGATTTTCTACTAAGAATAGATTTGTGTTGCTATATTTTCTAGAAAGGAAAGATTACAAATTTTGTAGAAAGGAATATTGATATTTATTCAAAAAAACCATTGGAGCTCATTCATTACGATATAAATGGGACAATGAGTAAACAATAAAAAAATACAGGTAAGTAATTCATTCGTTTCATTGTTCATTTTACTCACATTACATGTGTTATGTATATGAATCACAAATAAAAATCATTGAGAATGTTTAAAAGTGTCAGAAGGATAGCTGGTAATGAATGTGATTATTCACTATAGAAGGTGATAACCATAAATTGTACTAAATACAAAAGTGAAAATTTTTAAATTGATCTTGAAAGTCATTAAATTTAGAACACGTATAGTTCCATACATAATCAACAAAAAATGTGGTTGATGAAAGAAAAATAGACTTTTGGTTGGAATGTGAATAACTATGTTACATGAACATGGTATTTCTCATTACATTTAGAAGAAAGCCACGAGTAATGATGTTTATATTTATAATCATTGATTATATAGGCTTCATTCAGATATGATTCCAAAGGAATTATTTTATGGATAGACTATATTTTTTAAAAACATTATTGTTTTCCAGAGTCAATGTATTAAAAAGAATAAATATGGAAACTATGGAAATTTTTAAAAGGAAGGTGAAAATGGAATTTTTATTGGACATTAACTTGAAGGAAGAGGATATAAATTTTTTAAAAAAATTAGGAATAATTTTTATTCATTTAATGTGAATATAATTGATATATCTGAGGAAGAAAATTGAATTAAGATAGATAAGGATATTGATTTGGGTAAGGAATGTTTTGAAACTAATTCTCATAAAGATAAAGACAATTGTAATCCTTATTAAAAAGAATAATCGAACTAAGCTATTTCTAGTGATGATGAAGGTACAAAAAAATCTCACCCTGTGATGATAAAACATGTTGAAGCTTAAAATAGCATTGGGGATCAACATCAGAAGGTTAAAAAAAGAATAAAAAAATTATATTAAACATACTTATTTGTATTCAAAAGTGTTTCTCAATGATGTGAATGAATACTTTTGGTATCTATAATGGGTTCATTCCACGAATAAAGAGTTGGATTATATTGAAAATAACAAAACATGGGAACTCATAATCAATCCAGAGAAAAACATTATTGGCACAATGTGCGATTTCTTGAACAATCTAAATGAATAATAATAAGTGATATGAAACAAAGTAATATTGGTATGCAATGTATATTCCAAAATCAAAGGTATTTATTTTTATGAATCTTTTCATATGGTGATAGGATTAGAAAAAATTTCAATCTTTCATGTTATCACTGCTCAATGAGGTTATATGATCATCAATGGGGATGTTAAATCTATATTTTTGAATGCTGATCTTGATAAAGATGTTAATATTAAACAACCATGTGGATTTTTTTTTGGGAAAGATGAATGTTATGTGTACAGATTGAATAAGGAATTGTATGGGAAAAACTATCCCTGAGAGAATAGTATATCTAATTTTATACTTAGATAAGGAATTTCATTTTCCAAAAATTATGATTTGATAGCGATCTTTCTGTCAGAGAATTTTAATAGTATGCCATCATCATATTTGATTATGTGTATGAAATTTAATTTTTGGGGAATGATCACTTATTTCATTAAAGACATTCTTAAGAGATAAAAATTATTTTTAAATATCAATTCTGGGGGGAAATGAAATACCTTCTTGGGTTAAATATTTTACAAAATAAGAAACATATATTTTTTTCCCAAGAAAAGTGTTCTAAGGAACATTTTATGGGGTTCGGCATGGAAATCTAAAAACCTATTTCCACACCAATTTCAATGGGAAAAATGAAGAAAGTGGATGGAGAATGAAAATAATTCGATCGTAAATAATTTTGAAATATTATTGGATGTTTGTTGTATTTTACTACCTCAAGAACCGACATATATAATTCTCATACCATTTGGGAACGATTTTGAAGTTCTCTAAAATAATCTCATTTAATTTCTAGAAAATGAATTCAAACATACATAAAAGGCACAATTGATTTTGTTATTAGGTATGACATCTCATAAAGTTTTTATTTGTTTGGATTTTCATATGCGGACTAGGTAGGAAATGTTGGCAATAGAATATCCAAATCTGGCAGGGCATTCTTTTTGGGAATTATTTTTGTTAGTTGGAATTCCAAAAACCACAATTTAGTAACTCATAGTATGGTTGAAAATGGGTATGTTTCTTCCACACAGGCCACCACTCATCATATATGGATGAAAACAGAATTAGAATACATAATAGTTGAAGTGAAGTCAACCTTTCTATTGGGTAGTCATAATCAATGTGAAATCACATTCATCAAGAATCCAATTAAGAATTCTCATTCAAATCACATTGAAATAATATTTAATTTCATCAAAGAGCATTTGAAAAATAATGAATTGAAGATGAATTATATTCTTCCATTAGAATAATTATATTACATTTTCACGAAACTGTTATGCAAGGAATCCTTTTCTAAATTTAGGATGAACATGATTATCCAACCACTATTTCACAAAGGATGAGGTATATGTTTTTAACCCCTCTATAATCCTACCTTTATATAGTGTTTCAAGTGATAGAATTGAATTAGTTCATAAATCAATCCTTAAGATTCTTGTAAAAATGGAGAGTTGGGTGAAATATATGAATTAAGCTATGTATTGTGTATGAACTATTCTAACAATTTTGTGGGGTGGTTATAGAAAAAATTTATACTTTTATTAAAAAAAGATGATGAAGTTGATAAATAAATGAAATAAACCTGAGGAAGTTTTCATAATCACTTATTTTGGATACCATGTTTTTTTTCAATGATTATTTTTTCTTATAATGAATTAGCTCATATAGGAATAGAATTGTTGAAAAGTGATCCATTGCATAAGGATACAATGTTCAGTGATTTATAAAATATGGTTTAACAAAAATAAAGGGGGATATTTTTAAGAGTATGTTCGTGGTATTAAATTTATTGTATATTGTGTCAAGTATGTTTAAGAATAATGGAAAATCACATAACATTGTATTTTAGTTAAAAATGAATTCCCATCATATTAAAAAGAATATGACTCACATTGTATGAAAAGGTTCATCGAATTAAGAAGATGCTTTCCGAAATGTCTCATCAGATTCACATTTAATCCAGAATAAGAGGACAAATAATATTTAGAATGAATCTTGCTGGATTTAATTGGTCATCAGATTCACATTGAATTTGGCTTGAATGAATTTACAACAATCAGATTTTTTATGATAATAATATACATTACAATGATAAATAGAATATAATGATGATTTTTGTATCTTTTATTACTTATAAATTATATGTCAGTGGTAAAACATATGATGAATACAATATGGAATAATCTTTGTGTGAAATAAAATAGGCCAATCATATTCTGATATATTGGATCTTGTTTGAAAGATGAAAAATGTGTTGAAGATCATATTCATCAATATCGTTTTCAAGTCAAATGTATTTTTAACAATAATATTTAGGCTTAATGTGAATGTAGGATGTTACTAAAGGAATTGTAGCATCTCATTGTCATCATATTTAGAAGAGAAAAAAACATATAATCAGAATCTGGGGGACATTGTATTTAGAGAAAGAATTTTTTGAGATCCAATGTATGCAATGAAAAGAAAATAATGGGGTTAGAATTGCAAAGATGAATTATAGATCATAATAAATAATTCATTGAACCATTTAAAAAGTGTTCATGTAGAGACCCAAGCTTGATGTACATGGACATTACATTTCTTTTGTGGAATACTTAATACATAACAAAAACAGAGACCCAAGGACCGTAATAGTTTTGTATCTTTGTAAACTCGGAACATAATCTTCTAATCAAGGTGAAAGATCTTCAAAATCTCCCATAAAGATCTTCCCCTTTTGTTTTCTTACCTAAAACATTTCTTTATATCATGGGGAAAAGAAAACATACAAAGGGTGAGATCAAATGCTCAGTAAGGGTAAGCATGGAGAACATAAAACAATCCATAAAAATTTGAACGTAAAAACATAAACATAAAACATCAAAATCATGAGTAATGACATAAATCTTAGCAGTACATAAGATATATATCACAAAGAATCATTAATACTGATAAAATAGCATGGGAATAAAACATGTAATTGTGAAATCCATTGAGCACATGATATGATTTCCATAGTATCCAAGGCATTGCTACCAAGACCATCATAGTGGACAAAGTCCATTACTGAACCGGGTTTACTTGTCGTTTCACCCCTGTATTACTGAACCAGATTCACTTGTCGTTCCAGCCATGTCTATCTCATGAGATATAAATTTATACCCAATTAATTGAAAGGAGATATAGGTCCCACCCATCTCACAATGAAATCATTCTTTCGTGTGTCACAGAATAAACATAAATCATTCATCATAACCCATAGAATAATATGGGATTCATAAACATCTTCTCATCATTACATAATCCATATAGAATAAATGGTTGTCATTTCCTCATAAGAAATGTGAAACCATGTAAATCATAGAGACATTATACTTGAAACATAAACATATTAAATAATTTCACCTTGGATGGAAAATAGTTTTGATAAAACACTTGAAATTAATTTTTGATAAAAATATCCTTTCATCTTCAAAATCAATTTCTTTTCTCAAAATGCCATGAAATTTTAAAACAAAAGTATTTTGTTGAAAATAATCATGAAATCTATTAGAGGATGAATCTTGTAAATATGTCATTATGAAATCGTAAAAAATCCCCTCATGTCGTATAAGTTAAAAAAAACATTCTCCTCGTACTTTGGTCAGAAAAGTCAAAAAGTACCTCGTATGGTAAAAAAAGAATGATTCCTTCCATACTACATAGTAAAAGTCAAAAAGGGGTAAATGTGACGTTAGGAATACATGGAAGAATATTAAACACATTATTAGAAACATTTTTATGGAAATGGATGAAAAATATAAACCTAGTAAATACTTATGTATAAGTAATCTCGGATAAAAATGAGATTTGCAAAATTACCCCTTACCTTAGGTCCAATTTCATCCGTACATATCCGAAACTCCTGTATAGTTGGTTTAAACATATTATTAACTTTTAAAAGAACCATATTAATATTTATGATATCATATATGATTCACTTATAACTTTATATTACCCGTTCTTTTGCCAATTCCATGTTAAAGCAGCGTTTTGGGTAAAATCGTTTCATTTATCGTACGTGTTGGGAATTGTTGCTCTTGATATTATTATTACTTATATAATTATTTACTTAAATCTATAATTTAAAACATGATTTATATATAATATATGTTTAGTATATATATATATATATAATAGATAGATAAATGAAATTAAACACACCGTTCATGGAGACGGTAGGCCGTACGTACGCATGAACACTATTTTCCTTTCCTTATTGACTTGAATGGAAGTTGATGACATATATATATATATATAAATCATGTTGAATTATTATGTCATATATATCATTATTAGTAATTATATATACTTTATAATCATTCTTTAATGGTTAACAAGTATAATTAATCTCATCACGTCGTGGAGACAGTAATCCGTACGTACGCACGAGCGATTATATCATTCCCATAATTATTGAATGGTATCGTAGTGGATGATATAATATCTCAGAATCATTATGATTTTATAATATCCATATATAGTTATTCTTTACACCATTATACCCATCCATGTAAGGTGGTGGTGGAAAAATATATTACATCACGGCGTGGAGACGATATTCCGTACGTACGCACGCGTGGTGATTTCATTTTCCGTAGGATGGATAGAAGGTGAAATGGGGTTGTTACATATTTATAATAACATATAAGTATATTAGTTATAATTATGTCATTACTTTATAATGAAAAAACTAAATAAGAGGAATTATAAGAATAATGATACTTCAAATAATCGGTATAAGAGATTACCACTTCTTTGACGCGCCTCCTCTTAAACTCCTCTTAGGGCACTAAATATGGTTTTTGAAAAAGACCAGGACCTCTAGTACATTTATATGGAAGTTGATAAGTGAAATGGGAAGTTTTTGGCCAATATTTAAGGCTCAAATTTTTGTAAAGAGGACAGGGAAGGATGTGCCCCTATATAGGGGATGAGAGGGGCACTTTTGGATTCCTCAAAAATATTAATTAATAATAAACTCAAACCCCACATAAAAACATACAAATTGACTCAAATTCGGATATTAGGTATTATATGGTTTTAATATCATCATCCAATCAAATTTGGACATGTTATGATTTAATTTTAAACCTTATCATTTTAATTTATCGTCATTTAATCTATTTAATTTTATTTGTGGTAATAATATTATAATTTTAAATTGTTAGAAATAAATTCTTATGTGTTGTGAATTATCCATAATTGGGTACGTTATGACATTTTATACCATATAAATTTCAATTTATAATTTTTAAATATTTTTGTGATTATTAAAAAATTTATTAATATGTTATTTTTATAAAATTACTACAGTTTTAATTTTGACACTATTCATTTATTTGAATTTAAATAAAATACACACCGAGGATATATTCGAAAAAAAATATTTAATAGATTCCTAAAATTTCATATAATTCTTAAAAATTTGTGGAGAAAATTAATTAGTTCATATAATATTTATTTTAATATTTATAAAACAATATATTTGATATTTCACTTAATAAAACAATGACTACATCATTTTTGTATAATCATTTAATATACTTATTAGTTTCGTAGAAATTAAATATAAAATACTATGATGATTATAAATATAATATATTTAAAAATAATTATTTTACATGAATTTATCATCTTAAAATCATAACACGTAAATTATTATATTTATTAAATTATGAAGGTGAAAAATTTGACATAATTTAAAATAAAAAAATATAAGTGTCATAATTGCTCTTATAAAGCTCAAAATGGTCACCAATTTTACCATTGGATGTTTATAGTTTATATATATACGACCAATAAGTTTTGGTCTAGTTTTTGGGCCTTTTAATGGGTATTATTATTTTAATAAAAACTATATTACTAATTTTTCACTAAATAAATAATTTCACCATCATTAATGTATAAGCTATTAAGGTAATTAATTATCTATTAAAAATTAAAATTAAATTACCATAACAAATATAAATATATATGATTTCAAATTCTTCTTTATAATTGAATTTATATTTTGTATAACCTTATATTAAAAACACATTAATTATTAAAGTTTTAGTGAAACATATTTCACTTTCGTTAAAATAAAATAAATTATTGGTTTTAATCACATACAAGTGAGTTCTAATGGATTCCATTTAGACCCAAATATGCCTTAGTACAAAATATAATAATCCAATTATATTAACACAAGTGTTAGGGTAATTTTATAATACTATATTTAACCTTAATTACCAGATTTACCTTTAACTATGGTAAATAAAATTTATTTTAGTTACTATTCATAGTTCTCAAAAATAAAAATTAGCCTATTAACATAATTTGGACCTACTGATTCCAAATATAGAATCAATTTTTACAAATTTAAATCACATAATTTGCAGAAATTAATGTAAAATTAATCCCGTTGTCGAAAGAAATAGGGTTTCTGTTTAAAACATTGCAAAAGATTGAATTTATTTTACGTACGAATTAAATATAAAATTAATGATAATGGAATAAAATATATTAAATGGTAAAAATATATTCTATTTATACTTTAAAAACATTCAATATTATAATTAAACCATGTAAATTTTCTTAATGAAAAAAGTAGTTTTTAATTAAAATTTAGCGTATTTTTACTATTCATCAAAATAAGAATCTTATCAGAAAAATATAAAAAAAAAATCCAATGTAAATTTTTATATCCTTATTTCAAATAATAATTTTATTTTGTCACATTAAACTTATAAACATGTCAAAAACTATATTTAAAATGGGTTCTCCATCAAAAGGTTGCAAAAAAATCATTTAAAAAATAATAATTATTTTACCCAAAAAATTTATTTTGATCACATAACATGATCTAGAAAATGTGTGAGATTAATGATAATGTTATAAAATTCAAAATGTAGTTAATAATATTCATAACGGCTAGTTCATAATAATATTATAACAATATATTGCTGTTTAGTGAAACTCAGTTTTGTGTACAACACACGCTGTAGAGGAAGGTCTCTATTGCATGTAACAAAATCCAAGAATAGTGTTTTCGTATAATACAAGACTATACGGTGTTGTGTATAGTACAAGCTAATAATGGTGATGTGTAAAACACAAGACATCAACGAAATTAAAAAGAGTATTTCCTGATAAAATCTCGAGGTGTTACATTCTACCCCCCTTAAAATTAATTTCTCCCTTTAAATTCATTGGGGTTGTAAATGGTTTACTAATTGATAGTTTCTTTCATAGAAACCCACATCTCAATAAGGAAAACATAAATTTCATTTTAAAAACCAATGCTACAATCATAATGGTCACCCAAAGTAACTCAGCACGGGGTTTCCAGATAGGACAACATAGGTGAAAACATGGATATGGAAGAGAAATATAACCATCAACTTCTGATAAAGAGTGGTAGAGGAAATGGCTAGGAAAAAGACAACAATCACGCATCCATAAATTTGTAATGGTCTAAGGTACCATCTGATTCCTCAGATATGAGGGCAGAGGGAAAAAATTTTGGTTTTCAAGATCATTTCCCTAATGTTGAAGAATTTTTGAATTAAAAGAAATAAATACTTGATTTTGGTATAATCATACTATTTTTTGTGCCTTGAACAATTTCCACTTCATCTCTTGAATAAATTAAGTTGAATTTGTCTTCCGTGAAGTGTTAGAAGATCATGCAATAGAATGATAAGTCATTCTCTCTGTCTCAAACATAAAGTTAGAAAACATTATATACATAAGTCCATCAATAGTGAGATTAATCATATAAGATTCCTAAAATGGACTTATACTTCATCTATCATAACTCTTAATAAAATAAAACTAGGTTTTAACCAGGGACTTCTTGTAGGCCAGTGTTAGGCAATAAAGGCCTGTCACACTTTGGTTGGTGGTTCGGTTCCCGCAACCTTGTCCGACGCGATGGGTTGTCCCCCGTCATATAGGTTGTCCCTTTTTCTAGGACTAAATTATTATAACATTACTTCAATAATATCGAAAAAAGTTCTAGCCTTAAATAATTTTATCTTATTTCAAACTTAATTCATTCCAATCTTTATTCTTATCCAAAATACTTCGGTCCAAGGTCATAGTATAAAGAAAATGATTACACGAAAGGTCACATAACAAGCATGTGAATACCATCATTTATCCCCCATATATAATAAGATATATCTTGTTGGTCACATTCCAAACATGTGAATACCTTAATCATGTATTCTCTTGAAAAATGAATTACCATAGAATCTTTGTGAAAACATGAATGCTATCAAAATTCAACTCCATCCACATACCAAAATCCCAAAATCTCTATCCACTCAAACTATGATATCACTTTTTCCTTATATGAGATCATTAATACTATCAAACCTTTCATTATCTCTTTATACCTTCATTATGCGCATATCGTCTTCTTTCCAAAAATATTTCAATCACTTTTCCTGGATACCGGTACCATATTCTTACGGAAAACCACAATGGTCGAATACATAAATATTCCAATAACCATAAAAGTACTTAAACAACATTATTCATTAATACCAATAAATAAACACATAAATACATCATATTCAATGATTTTCATGGAATAAGTCCTTCCCTGATATAGAAGTAACTTCTTAGGTCAGGGCATTAAGTTGGGTAATGCCCATATTCTCCACAGATAAGACATTGTATTCCATAACAGTCTGTCACTCTATGACCCTTCTCCCCACACAGATAGCATCTACCCCACCATTTTATGTATTCATCAAGGTTCTTCTACCCTTATTTAGAAATCTCAATCTTCCTTCCTCTATGCTCCTCACCATGCGAACATGCCTAAAAGCTCAACCTTCTCTTATTTTATTAATTAGTAATACCACTAAATTTCATCATGTTAATCATATATAGAGATGACTGATTCGGAATAATCACAATATCTTTCTTTCTAGGAGTTAAGATATTTCGTTGCCCATAGTCACCAATTTTCCATTTGGATTCAATATTGACCCAATTCATTCGGGTTCCCTCCATTGACTAAAACCAAAAACCATAGTGTATGAAACAATTAAAATAATGAGGAACCACATAATCCAAAAAATTCAAACTTATCGCACATTCTGTAATCCATGACACCTTAGGTTCACCCTAGGTTATTCATGATCATCAAAATAATTCTAGGACTATAACCTATAGTTATAATAACCCTTATGGACATCCCTGGACATGCCTTAGAAATATCTCTAGGGGTCTCCCTAATGTATTTGCATCGTACATTCCAAAGGTTAACTAAACCTTCGCCTATGATACCAAGTGTAGAGACCCAAGCTTTACATACGTGGACATTACATTACTTTTGTGTAATACTTAATACATAACAAAAATAGACACCCAAGGACCGTAATAGTTTAGTATCGTTGGAAACTCGGAACATATTCTTGTAATCATGTTGAAAGATCTTCAACATCTCCCATAAAGATCTTCCCCTTTTGTTTTATTACCTAAAACCTTTATTTATCTCTTGGGGAAAAGAAAACATACAAATGGTGAGATCAAATGCTCAGTAAGGGTAATCATAGAGAACATAAAACAATCCATAGACATTTTAATGTAAAAACATGAACTTAAAACATCAAAATCATGAGCAATCAAATAAATCTTGGCAGTACATAAGGCATAGATCACAAAGGAACATTAATCATGATAAAATGGAAAGGGAATAATGCATGTAATTGTGGGATCCATTAAGCACATGATATGATTTCCATAGTATCCAAGGCATTGCTACAAAGACCATCATAGTGGACAAAGTCCATTAATGAATCGGGTTTACATGTGGTTCCAGCCCTGTATTACTAAACTGGATTCACTTGACATTATAGTCATCTATGTCTCATGATATATAAATCTTTAACCAATGAATTTCATGGATATATAGGTCCGACACATCTTATAATGAAATAATTCTTTCTTTAGCCACAAAATAAACATAAATCATTCATTATAACCCAAATAATAATATATGTTTCATAAATATCATCTCATTATTACATAATCCATATAGAATAAATGGTTGTCATTTCATCATAAGAAACATAAAACAATGTAAATAATAGATACATTATACTAGAAACATAAACATATTAAATAATGTTACCTTGGATGGAAAATAGTTTTGATAAAACACTTGAAATGAATTCTTGAGGAAAATATCCTTTGTTCTTTAAAATCATTTTCTTTTCTCAAAATGCCATGAATTTTTAAATGAATATAATTTTGTTGAAAATATTAATTAAATCTTTTATAGTAAGCATCATGTAAATAATTCACTATGAAATTTTAAAAAATTCATTCATTTCATATATGTTAAAAAAACATTAACCTCGTACTTTTTTCGGAAAAGTCAAAAAGTACCTCGTATATTAAACAAAAAGAGATTCCTTCCATACTACATAGTAAAAGACAAAAGGGGGTAAAAATGACTTTTAACATACATGTATGAATATTAAAAACTTTATGAAAAACATTTTTATGGACATGGATGAAAAATATAACCCCGGAAAATACTTACATACAAGCAATCTCGGATAAAAATTGGATTTACAAAAGTATCCCTTACCTAAGGTCCAATTTCTTCTATACGTGTCTAAAACTCTTGTATAGTGGGTTTAACATATTATTAACTTGTAACAGAACCATAATAATATTTATGATATCATCTATGATTAACTTATGACTTCATATTACCCGTCCTTTTGTCAATTCCATGTTAAAGCAGCGTTTTGGGTAAAATTGTTTCATTTATCGTAACTTTTTTGGACTTGTTGTTATTGATATTATTATTACTAATATCATGATTTAAATACTTCCATAATGTAAAAAATGATTTATATATCATATATATTAAGTGTATATATTAAATAGATAGATAAATGAAATGAAACACACCGTTCATGGAGACGGTAGGCCTTAGGTACGCATGAATGCTGTTTTTATTTCCTTATTGACATGAATGGAAGTAAGTAGATGACATGTATATATATAAATAAATCTAGTAGCATTATAATTTCATATATATAATTATTATTCATTATATATACTTTATAATCATTTTTGAATGGTTAACATGGAGAATGAATCTCATCGCGTCTTGGAGACGGTAATCCGTACGTACGCACAAGCGATGATATCATTCCCATAATTATTGAACGGAATTGGAGTGGATGATATAATATCTCAGAATCCGTATGATGTTATGATAACCATATATAGTTATTATTTACACAATTATACACATCCATGTAAGGTGGTGGTGGAAAAATAGATTACACCACGGCGTGGAGACGGTATTCCATACGTATGCACGCGCGGTGATTTCATTTTTCATAGGATGGATAGAAGGTGAAAATGGGGTTGTTTAATATTTATAATAACATATTAGTATATTACATAAAATTTTGTCATTACATTATAATGAAACAACTAAATAAGTGGATTTATGATAATAAAAAAACATGAAAGAATAGGTAGAAGAGATTACCTCTCCTTTGACGCGCCTCCTCTTAACCTCCTCTTAGGGAACTAATGACAGTCTTTAAAGAATACCAGGACCTCTAGTAGGTTTCTATGGAAGTGGAGAAGTGAATTGGGAAGGTTTTTTCCATGCTTTAAGGATCAAATTTTTGTGAAGTGGAGAGGGAAGTAGGTGCCCTTATATAGGAGAGGAGAGGGGCACTTTTGGAATCCTCAAAAATATTAATTAATAATAAACTCAAACCCCACATAAAAACAAACAAAGTGACTCAAATTATGATAAAAGGTATGATATGGTTGTAATATCATCTATCAATAAAATTTAGACAAGTTTTGATTTTATTTTATTCCTTATCATTTTAATTTATCGTCATTTAATCTATTTAATTTTATTTGTGTTAATAACATCATAATTTTAAATTGTTATAAATAATTACTTATGTGTTGTAAATTAACCATAATTGGGTAATTTATGAAATTTTAGACCATATAAATTTAAATTTATAATTTTAAAAAACATTTGTGATTTTTAAACAATTTAATAATATGTTATTTTTATAAAATAACAATAGTTTTAATTTTGAGACTATTCATTTATTTGAGTGTAAATATAATCCAAACATAGGATATATTCGAACAAAAATGTTTAATAGATTCCTAACATTCATATGTATCTTGAAAACTTGTGCATAACATTAATTAGTTCACATAATATTTATTTTAATATTTATAAAACCATTTATTTAATTTTTCTATTAATAAAACAATTACTACATCATTTTTGTATAATCATCTAATTTACTTATTAGTTGCATAAAAATTATAAATAAAATACTATGATGATGATAAATATAATATATTTAAAAATAATACTTTTAATAGAATTTATCATCTTAAATTCGTAACACTTAAATTGTTATATTTATTAAATTATGAAGGCGACAACTTTGACATAATTTAAAATAAAATAATATAAGTGTCATAGTCGCTTTTATAAAGCTCAAAATGGTCAACGATTCGACCATTATATGGTTACAGATTATTTATATATGACCAATAAGTTTAGGTCTGGTGTTTTTTCCTTTTAATGGGGATTAGTTTTTTAATAAAAACTATATTACTGATTTTTCACTAAATAAATAATTTATGAATCATTAATGTATAAGCTATTAAGGTAATTAAATATATCTTAAAAATTAAAAATAAATTACCATAACAAAGAAAAAAAATTATATTTGAAATTAATATTTATAATCTAATTTATATTCTATATATCATTATATTAAAAACACATTAATTATTAAAGTTTGAGTGAGACATATTTCACTTTCTTTAAAATAAAATAAAATAAAGGTGTTAATCACATCCAAGTGGGTTCTAATGGATTCCATTTCTACCAAAATATGCCTTAGGATGAATTATAATCAACCAATTATATTAAGACAAGTGTTAGGGTAATTTTATAATATTACATTTATCCTTAATTACCCGATTTACCTTTAACTATGGTAAATAAAATTTGCCATAGTTACTATTCATAGTTCCCAAAAATAAAAATGTATCCTATTAACATAATTTGGACCTACTAATTCCAAATATTAAATCTATTTTTACAAATTAAAATCACAAGAAGTTGCAGAAATTAGTTTAAAATTAATCATGTTGTCCAAAGAAAACGGGTTTCTATTTAAAACATTGCAAAAGATTAAATTTATTTTACCTACGAATTAAATATAAAATTAATGATAATGAAATAACTTATATTAAATGGTAAAAATATATTATATTTATAATTTAAAACCATTAAATATTATAATTTAATCATATAAATTTTCTTGATGAAAAAATGTGTTTTAATTAAAATTTAGCGTATTTTTACTATTCATCACAATAAGAAACTTATCAGAAAAGAATAAAAAATTATCCGAAGTAAATTTTTATATCCTGATTCTAAAGAAGAATTTTATATTTTCACATTAAACTAAAAAAATATAAAAAACTATATTTAAAATGGGGGCACCATCAATAAGTGGAAAACTGCATTTTTTTAAAAATAGTTATTTTACCTGAAAGATTTGTTTTGTTCACATACCATGATCTACAAAATACGTTAGATGAATTATAATGTTATAAAATTCAAAATGTAGTTAAAAATATTCATAACAGCTAGTTCACAATAACATTCTAACAATATATCATTGTTTAGTTAAACTCAGTATTGCGTACAACGCATGCTATCGAGGAAGGTCACTATTGTGTGTAACACAACCCAAGAATAGTGTTTGCGTATACTAAAAGTTAATACAGTGTTGCGTATAGTGAAAGACAATCTTGGGGAAGTGTAAAACACAGGACATCAATGAAATTAAAAGGAATATTTCTTATAAAATCCTGGGTTGTTATAGTTCAATTACTTTGTTTATCAATCAAATTGATCAACACAATTACTAAAGAATATATATTGATATTTTATCGATGGGGTGCTTGAAGTTAAATGAATGTTTTGTTTTATTAAATTTTAATAGTGGATCATATTGAATAAATCAGATAAATCAAATTTAATTTGAGGATAGAAATAATATTGGTAAATTTGATCTAGAATGGTAATTGAAAAAGGAAATCTGATGGGGATATGATGTTTGAAGAATATTTGAGAAGATTATAGAAGAGTTGACTATGTTATAAATGAAATCAAAATTCAAGGGAAATTAATATTTGGGTGAACTTGGGTTAGAGGGAATGTTTTTGGGATTTCTTCCAAAACCATCCTTTGGAAACCTATAAAAGGAAAAATTAGATTTTACATTTTACTTTCTGATTTAATCATCACTGAAGAGAGAAAATCTCATACTTTCAAGGGAGAGAAAGAAGGTTTTGGTATGGAGCCTTTGTTGAAGAGGTTTTGACCGAGGGAAGTAAATGGAAAAGTTTAAAGATCACACTATTATATTCACTGCTAATAATATTTAGGGATCATTATATTCTACTTTATATCATATTTGTCTTGTCATCATATGCGGATTACCACCATATCAAGATACATTAATAAGATCCGAGGTTTTCATATTAGGATTTATGGACTGAGTAAGGAAGTGATATAAACTTTTCTGATCGTATTCTAATAGAGTTATATCCATTGGATTTGGAAATTATATTTGTAGATCATATTGAAATAATTGGAGTGGAAGGATCAGATTTATAAATAATATTGAGTTTTTATTACGAAGTCTAGCAGTCTCTTACCAGCTTATTAGTAGGAATGTGATGATTTTTTTTAATTAAACACAATTGTGAAAATTGAAAAGATGAACATATAACATGTTTTGTTATAGAAACATTGAATTACCATATATTTTCTAATATGGTGAACTTGAACTTTTAGATTTTCTTCCTGGTGCTACACAGGTGGAAGGTCATATCCAACTAGATGTAATCCAAGGATAGTTTTCTAGTGTATTGTAAGGTATTTGATAATTTTCTAACCATACTAAGGACATATATATTTTTATTTAATAGTTAACCATTGATATAATTATATTCTTGTGGATGTGTGTTTTAATTTTCCCATTAGGAAATTGAATCCCTAATGGGTTGATATGTTTGTTTCATAGAAACATAATCGAAAAAGTATCACTCATTCCCCCCTCCCCCTCTTAGTGATACCCTTGTCCTGGTTGGGAACGTTCCCACAGTTGGATTTATGCCCAATGTGAGGCTTCTAGGTTAAGGGAATTATCATTTGGATATTATTTGATCCAATTTTTTGTGAGACAAAGGGATATATAAAAATAAATAAGTGGGAGGGCTGACATCCTTTTTATAGTGGTGGAGGATTTGCATTCTTGCTAATTTTTTGAAAAGGGAATTCCAACCACATTTTTCCCATTTCATGTGGCTCCAATAAAATTCCAAATTGAATAAAAGGTAATATAGGGTAGAAATATGTCCATAGAATAGTTTTTTATTTTATTCTAGGTCATTTGGGGCCTTATGTTTATGGTTTTTTTCTTTGTTAGGATTGTTTTTCTCTTAATATCTGTAATTAGTTTTAATTAATTTCACTAAATTATATGGTAAAACAATAAGATTTAATAACTTAAAATTATAATTTATTCTTATTCCATGTATTTAATCTATTTTTATAAATTAAAATAAAAAATTAGTATAATATAATTTAAAATTAATCATGGGGTAAGGATGGTGTTGAAGGGTTTTAAAGTAAAAACATTCCAAAAGATTGTTATGTTTTTATATCAAATTTCATTGTGAAGTTGATTCCAATTACATAAATGGGATTAATTGAAATATAATTGATATAATTTTAAATTAAACCCAATTTAAAATATAATTTACCCTTCTAGTATATTATATGGAGAAGTTGTTTTCAATTATAATTTATTATTTTTCACTATTTATTAAAAAATGAAGCTTCACCGAAAAATACAAAAAATTCACACTAAGATAATTTTTATGTTATTATTTCAAAAATGATTTTTATTTTTAAATTTAAAAAATATAAAGTTTTGTAAAATATGATTTAAAATAGTGTCTCTACTAAAAGGTGGTAAAATTTCATTTTTAGAAAAATACTATTTTAAGCATAAAATTATATTTATTCTTATCTTATACCGATGAAATCTATTGGAATAATATATAAAATATTTTATTGAATATATAATTTCTACATTTCATTAATATAAATTAATAATAGAAATTACATTAATTTATTATAATGAAACAATTTTAGAAGCATAAAAATAGTTCTCTATAAAAACATTTCATATATATTCAACTGGTTTTGATATTTCTTAAAATTTAATTTATAAACAATAAATTCAATAATATATTACCATCAGTATGTATGTGAAGAAAATTACCAAAAAATCCTCAAGATAACTCTGTATTGAGAAAATTTAAATATATTTAATAGATTTATTTAAAATATATAATATTTCATAAAATATTAGGAGGTAATATTTATTTCTATGCTTGGTGTTGCGTATTGTTGACACTATTAAATATAATGTTCTTACATTTTAATTTTGGGGCGTTACAAATTTCATCTGAATCTCTCATGACTTCATGATTGTTCCATGTATCCCATTTTACAAATTACATAATAGATTATTCACATGTTATGAACTTAGTGGTTGTACAATTGGATTATAGTCATTTTCATCAGGTTCTAATGGTAGGAATTCTGGATCATAGAGATATAGTTATATGGAACATGAATACTCACATTATTAAGAATATATAGTGGAATGATAAATTTAAGGAAGATACATGTGATCCTAATGATGTTATGAGGTAGTGGTATCCTCGGTTTTTATATCATACTGATAGTATTTCAATATTGAGTTTATTTTAAGGGGGTAGAAAGTATCCCCTTATGAATTTAGCATATTTCTTATTTTAATAAATAAATTTTTTCAATAGCTTATAAATCACAAAACCATTAAAATATGTGAAATATGATTATATAATATAAAAATATGAATTATATATGATTTTTAAATGAAATATTTTTCTTGAAAATTTTTATTATTTCATTTTTCGAATTTTATTGATCCATAAAAATTTATGTATTGGTTTAATATCATAATTTTTTTCTTACCCATTTTATTTAAAAATTAATTCAGAGTATTTAAAATATTAAAAATTATATTTTATGCCTTAATAAAATAATTTCATTAGTTATAAAATTGTTATAAATGAATACAAAACCACTTCTAGTATTTTTTCTAAAACATTCATTTATGCCATAAATATGTTTTCATTTTAATAAATTAAATTGTTCGATATAAATGAAATATTTTAATAAAAAAATTTTATTATATATTCTATTAAATATTTTAACATTAATATTATTATTTTTTCTAAAAAATTAATTGGATGAAGTTTAGTTTTATGAATATAAATGTTTTTCTCCAAAGAAGTTTTACATTTAGTATTTCCAAACTATTTTAAAAATAATTTGTTCAAATTTATAGTAATTGAATTGAATGAATTTGTTTCCATATTTTGAATTATAAATTCCAAATATATTAATTATTCCACTTTAATTTTATTTCATAATTATAAATAACAATAGTTAAAATTTGTTACATCTATTATGGTTACATAGGGTTAGTGTTGGTTTAAACTAAATTATAAGGTATAAAATTTCATTTGAACATGTCAAAATATGTTTGCATAGATAAATATAAACCATAAATTATCTTATATTTTTATTACTTTCCATATGGGTCCACTTTAACTTTAATAAAAGTTAACTATATTTTAGTATTTTATCAATTTATAAGAGTTACACCCATCTCACCTGAAAAAAGGTAACTACCACTCTACACTTATTCATACACATTGATCCTTATAGTTTTCACTAGGCCTACCCAATTAAATTTTAATATTCATTACCCATTTACTAGGGATTTGTTTCATCCCCTAATTCTAACCAAGTAATTGTTAAGATGTTTGACAAATGAGGTTTATCAAAGAAGACTTAGTTATCGTTACCAATCTATTTTGAGATTATTTCTACTTGAAAATCATCCAAATATTTTATAAACATATAAACATGACTAAATTTATTCAATTTCATTAATTAATTTTTTTTATGTTAATTTTATCTCCATTTTATAACTTTTTTAAATCTTAGAAGAAATGATAACGTTGTTTGCCTTCACGTATGGAGTACCACCTCAATGATGCTATGTGATTTATTATTCTTGTCCACCATACCTGGATGGTTTTATAGATTTATTTAACTAATACATATAATATTATTTTTATTATTAAGAGATATTTTGTTATTTACCTTCATCATTATCCATTAGTTATAGTATGAAAAGATTACTCATGTGTATTTATGTAATACCATCTCAACAAAGTGTTGCAGATAATTTTTCATCACCAGCATATATGAATGGTTATAACTGTATATATAATGAATTAAATATGATATTATAATGATATTATTATTATAGAGATGATGAAATCATAAATAAGGTTCAGGGATCAGAACCATCAATAAAAAACAATCATGGGAAAGAGACTAGTTTTCACCCAAATCATGAAATTAATAGAGAGTTGTTAATGGATTGAAAATAAAAATTTATAAGAGAATGTAATAGTACGATATAAGTATGAATATAAAAGATTTAATGATGTTTAATATATTTAAATTTAAAATAAAAGATCTTATAAATATGTATAAAAATTTTCAATACTTCTGGTAAGGGGTTTTACTGTAATCAAATTTCATTTTTGGTTTGTCTGTGTAAAATTTACATTGAGGTAAATTATCTTATCTTTATATTTTAAATAAAAATTATCTTATTCTACTATTTTTATTTCTATTGTTTTCATATTTTATTTTAATTCTCCTATTTTTGGTACCTAAAATTATCCATTCATTTTTTATGAATTGTCATCCATATTTCTTCTGTAGTCAGTGAAACTATTTTTCCATGCCTATGCTTCTAAAATTTATTAAATAATGATGTTTTATATTATAAAATGATTATTTAAAATCATTTTCCACAAAATTTTAATTTCTGTGAAAATATATAAAATGAAATTTCTCTCATATTTTGAATGACGTGCTATTGCAATTTTTTTGTAAAATTTTGAAAGGAATCATTAGTTCAATAATTTTCATATGAATGAATGTTTCCAATATAGTGTCCATTATTTATGTTCAATATTACACTATGAAGTTCAATTAATATTTTCAAGGAAAATTTTAATAACTCCCCGACCCTGGTTACCCAGAGTCGGTGCGTTATTTTAATACATTGGTATGATTACAAGGAATCAAGTCCCGAAGGACCGATCGGTTTAGCAGTATTGGAAAGTAGATTACATACATGAATGTTACATTACACTTCATAAAATAAAAAACAACATAAATAATCCTTTATGAATTCCATTATTCCCTTGTCTTAACCCTTCATATCAATCACAATACACTTCTTGGAATCCTGGGAAAAATAAAACTTAGAAAGGGGTGAGCTCAGATGCTCATTAAGGATAATAATATAGTGGAAACTTTCATAAATAAACACAAACATTTAAGGCAATGTATAACTAAAAAAAGCCTTTTAAACTTGAACTTTAGCATAATATGGAAAAGATAAAATGAAATAATGCCATTTACTTATTCACATGGATATTCTACTAGTCGAATAATCACATGAAATATCAATAACCACTTTCATAACGATGGAATCCATAATGTCAGACTATCATAACCACGTAGCCAAGGCCTTGTGCCAAGACTACAAATAAGATTTCTTCAAGGCCTCATACCAAGAAACTAGTTTGTCTCATGAGACCTACCGATTAATTGAGGAGCTAAAGTAGGCTCCACCCGTCACTTATTAAGTCCAATTCATTCCTCATATGAACAGGTTTAAACATAACATAAACATTCGTATTAAAAATAACATACAAAATGCCAATACTTTCACCATAAACCATGAATGGTATGAAAATAACACATCCATAGAAAAAAATATCACGAAACCTTCAATAAAATATGGATGTTTTGTATCATTATAAATCAACTTCAAATAAGCTTAAAATCTATCAGTGGATGTTGAAATAGATGAAATCAAAACTATTTGAGATAAATATCTATTTTTTTGAAATCATTTAAAAGTCACATTATTATAAAATAAAACATTTACTTTGAAAATATACTTATAATATTGTAAGGGAAGCTTCTAAGATTTTATAACAGCAGAAAATAGTCACACTCGCTATATAAGTTAAAAAACATTCTTACCTTAATTCTGTCGAAAAGGTTAAAAATGACCTTGTTTGGAAAACGACGGAAAGATTCCTTTATAAACCTCTTATAAAAATTCAAACAAGGGTATAAATGAATTTTACCCATATTCTGTAAAATAGAAAGAATGATTTGAAATACATTTTTAAGAAACATGGATGTGGATGATAAATAGGTCCCAGTAGATAATTACGTATAAACAACCTCTGATAATGAAGAGATTGTGAAATAAACCCTTACCAATTTGGAAACTTATGAAACATACACCCCATTAAATAGGTATCATACAATGAATATGTAAATAAACATACATTAAATTTTATTACACAAATAATACAATTATGGGAAGTACTTACATCACACAAAAGGTAACAGTGGCAATATGGCATGATTCTCACGAGAATAAGGAGTGAGATGAAAACCCCTTACCTTGCACTTTCCTTTAGTCGAGGGTACGTTTAGACTTATGTATGAAGACTAAAGTATGTTATTAAATTATACCAAAACCATATTAATATTTATAATATCATAAATTATTCATTTATGAATTTATACTACCCATTTAATAATAATTTCTATGTTATATTAACAATTCAGGTAATAATCTCTTTCTTTGTCGTACGTGTTTTAACTTGTTACTCGTAATTGTATCACTTAGATCATGATTTAAATACTTCCAGAATATAAAACATGATTTATTTATCATATATATTTAGAATATAAAAATTTATAATAGACGTATATATGAAATGAAAACATCGTTCATGGAGACGGTAGTCCGTACATACGCATAAATGATGTTTCTGTTTTCATATAGTATTGAACGGAAGTATGTGAATAAGATATATGTAAGTACATAAATACTTATATATATGAATATATATATCTCCATTATCATTATTATGTCATATATTACATACTTATTAGTAATATATGTTTTTTATAATCATCGATGAATGGTGAACTTGGAAATGAATCTCATCTCGTCGTGGAGACGGTAATCCATACTTACGCACGAGCGAAAATATCATTCATTTGATATTAATATAATATATAATTGAATGGTATAAAATATATACATAATCCTTATCATTCTATATTTATTATTTATATCAAATACACATCATTATTATACCCATCCAAATATTAATGTATTGAATGACAATTACACCACGATGTGGAGATGGTAAGCCATACGTACGCATGTATGGTGACATGTCATTCAAAGGGTGGATAGAATAATGAATTTGGTTATAACATAATTATAATAACATCACAGTATATATAATATACTGGATTTATTATTTTATAATGGAAACAACAAATAAAAATGAAGTGGAAGAAGAAAGGAACTTGAAAGATGGTGGTGAAATCATTACATCTTTTTCGGGTTCTTCCTTTTGATTTGATCAAAACGGCTCCATAGGTTGGATTTCTGATAAAAATAAGGCCTATAGGTTTAAGGATAGTTGAGAGGGTATTTGGGAAGGGTTTGGCTGATCCAAATGCCTTATAAGGTGTGAATTAGAGAGAAGGGGGAGTACCCTTTTATAAGAGGGGTGAGAGGCACCTTAGGAAAAACATAAAATATTATTTTATAATAAATTTTTATTCGGTTTATAATGGCTCCAAATTTGATTATTTAAAGTCTATGGTGGGGATAGGTCGAAAAAAACTCAACCAATAGGTTATAGACAAGTTTAGGATACCATTTTAACCTTATAATTTAGATTTAACTCTAAGTTAAATAATTTAACTTTTACGGTGTCTTCTTGTATTCTTACACTATATGGTTAATAAACATACTATATACTGCCAATAGAACCCCAATTGGTTCATTAATGTCATATATATTACTATATAAGTCTTTTTTCCTACCCTTATATTTTTAGGAACATTATATCAATTAATAATATAATATTTGTTATAAAAACTATTTTATGTCAATATTGACACTATTTGGTATTTGTTTTTTGTTAAAATAATAACAACATGATTACATCAAAAAAAATACATTTAATCAATCCTAACATGTCTTATTCACCTAGAAAATTCGTTTTTATCATAAAAACATTGAAATTAGATTTATTTGAATATTTATAATACCATTTATTTGATTCTTTCATGAATAAGGTAATTACTGCATCATCATTGTGTCATAAATAAATTTATTTATTTTATGTCTAAAAATTATAAATAAAATACCATGATGTATTAAATCTTTATATATTTCTAATTAATATTTATAATCGAATTTATCTTATGTAAAACCTTATATTAAAAAGGTTTTAGTTATTAAACATTGATTTTAACTCTTTTAACTCTTCTTTGAATTAAATAATAATAAATCTCCTAATCTAATCCAAGTGGACCTAAATGATAATATTTTATTCCTAAGGTAAATTTTGGTCGAGGTAAACTTGTCCAATATAATTAGTACATGTGTTAGGGTAATATTAATTTCATTTTTACCCTTAATTACACTATTTACTCTAAACCGTGGTTAATAAAAGTAAAAAGTTACTATTCACCAAAAATTATTTTTATCTTATTGAACCACATTTTACTCCTTGATATTAACTGTGTCTCTATGATTTTCTAAATTCCACTCACTGAAGTGGTAAAATTATGTTTTATGTAAATTTCTAAATTCTCCTAGGAGGTGGGTAAAAGACGGTGAAAAGTTCAATAAAATTTTTATATATCTAGACTTATTCTAAAGTAACTTCAATTAATTACATTGAAATTATATAGGTATTATGTATCTATTCTGACCTTAATTAAATTTAAATAAAATAAATATTTATTTAAATAAAAATTCTGTTTTAAACTATAACTCAGTATTTTTCACTATTCATAAAAAATTGAATGTTTTCAGAAAATTACCAAATATTTGGCCTAAGCTATATTTGATATTATGAATTCAAAAATGATGTCTATTTTAACAAATTAAAAACATATAAGTTTCATTAATTAATTTAAAAATTAATTCTCATTGTCAAAATAAATAGCGTGTTTTTAAGAAATAATAACTATCATAAGATTGACACTTGTTTGTGTCTAGTTTAAATGTGAAATTATGTCCAATGACCAAAATTGTATTAAATGGTAAAAATATATTATAAATATAATTTAAACCCACTCAAATTCATAATTTATCACTATTTATTATTTCTATTAAAAAATATTTTTTTAATAAAAATTTAGTAATTTTCACTTTTCATCGAAATATGAAAGTTATCCGAAAAGAACCAAAATTTAACCATATGATAATTTAGATATTCCGAATCCAAAAATGAATTCCATTTTGACTGATAAAATTTATAAAATTTCAGAACGTGGGTATTACTATTTATTACGGCTAGTTTGATTGGTTGTGGTGTGTTATAACTCGAAGTTGCGTACAACACATGTTACTGCATTATTCAAAGTGAAGCGTACCATGTAAGATTGGGGTGTTACATTCTCCCCTCCTTAAATAAATTGCGTCATCGCAATTTGAAATTGTTATTTGAAAATAAAAGGTTAAAAATATAAAATATCTTTATGGGAAAACCCACATCGGAAATTTGGTTAATAAAATTTAGTCTTAATAAGACGAAAAGTGAAATGAAAAGGTCACCACCAAATTATAATATCGATTAGGAGAAAATTGGTGGAAATTAGAGACACGTAATTAGAGGAAAAACATAAATATTTATAGGGAGTTATTGAGGTCATTAATCACAAACAATTGTATAATTGTTGGCCTCAAAGCCACCAATTTATGATGATTTAAAATACCATCGGTTCAACAAAACGTAAGGTATTAGGATAACACATTTTTGGTTTTAAGATCCCTTCCCTAAAGTTTAATAATTAATTTATTCATAAAATAATAGGATATATATATATGTGTGTGTGTGTGTGTGTATTTATATATACTTGACAAGTATAGTTTCATCCTTCAACTAATTACTACTACAAACTCATCTTTCACTCTAAAAGATTTAAAATATATATAAATATATTATATTTATCCAAATCGTATAGGGTTCCAAAAATAATGAATTTATAATTCACATATCAGACCCTTTACAAAACTACATTATTCAATCCAGAACATCACGTGGGCTAGTGGTAGGTGATACACCCTTGTCGCCCTTCGGTTGTGGGTTCAAGTCTTGCGGCTTTTCCGGACGCAACGGGTTGCCGCCCAACCTCCGGGTTGTCCTTGTTTTGGAAATCCAATAATAATCTCAAACTAGACTTATCCAAGATACTTCTTCCCAAACCCATAGTCCAAAATTTATAAGGTAGGTAAACACAATGAAGATCCATTTTTCATGTAATAGCATGTGAACTCCTTCATCATGTATTCTTTTAAAATATATTAACACCCTGAATTACCATAAAACTTTATTGATTACATTCATTCTCCCTTATTTCCTATAGAATATTAGATATATTCCTTATATCCAAAAACATTCAATATTCCAACAATGATGAAATAAACAAACCATTAATCAGTGCCAAGGTAGTCAAGAATATCCAATATAATTCATCCAAATCAACCATCTCTTATTCAAAAATTACTACCTTAGTATCAAGACCATATTAAGGATTACCTTTCCTTCAACCATGTATTTTCAAAAAAAAATAACCTGTTGTTGAGTCACTTTTCATAGTACCATAATATCTCAAATCCTCAATGAAATAGTACTGCAATACAATCCTTAGTTATCTCCATAATTCATATAACCAGTACATCATTGATACAACACTCAAATGAAATAATTATTTAATAACAACATACGAACACTAGTCATTCCTCTTCATCTGTGGTAGTATCATAACTTTATTATTATCCAATAGCATCATTTGGTGCATACTCTAATGATTTGGACATTGGTTTGCGTAGTGTCACAACTCCTTGCAGATGAAGCATTGTACGATTGAAAACTTTTTCTTACCCTTGGAATCACGTACTTGGTGTCCTTTTTCTCCATACTTATAAAAAAAACTCACATTCCCTTCAATCATTTACCAAGGTGATTCATTCCATATTTAACACATATTAGAAAATCCTCCTTTCCCTTATTTCCTTTATCCATATTTCTTTCTACCATCCTTTTCTTCTCTGGATACCCTTCAAAGCCATAGGATTCAGAGAATTCATTACTGATATTTTGAAACTATTTTTTCATATGATGAAAATACGTGGGAGAATATTTCCTTTCTAAATTTTGTCTTAATGCCTTGAATTATATGACCCTTCATACTCTTTGGATCATACGTATTGCTGGAGTTCTCATTCCTTCTACTGGGCGCCATTTCTAAACAATGGCATACACTAATTCAGTTTATGAATCACAATTCATAATTCCAAACATGTAAAATACCTAACAATAATAGAATAGTTTATGGATATAATCAATAATAACAAAAAAAATATCTTTGATGAGTTATATACTCATAAACCCTCCATAGAGGTTTGTAAAGAAAATGAGAATTATCCTAAGCATATCCCTCGGGAGTGTCGTAACCAAGAGTGCAGCAAGGCCCGTTGTTGTGCACCAGTTCCAATTCGATTCTAGCTCAAAGCTATTTTTTTGGATTTTACCCCTAGGTACATATGTGCCAAAGCTACCTCTACCTACTCATATCTATATAGGGATGTATTGCTCGGAAAACTCACAAAATCTCTACAATACCAAAATTTTATGAAGTTCTTTTCTAATAATCCTCAAAGTCTATCTTAGGGTAATGTGCTACAATTAGTGTTTATCTAAATCTAGTTTCCAAGGTTGTTTCTAAACTTCCTATGATACCAACTATAACGCCCCGACCCTAGTTACCTAGATTCGGTGCATTATTTTAATACATTGGAATGATTACAAGGAATCAAGTCCCGAAGGACCGATCTGTTTAGAGGTCTTGGAAAATAGATTACATACATGAATGTTACATTACACTTCATAACATACAAAACAACATAAATAATCCTTTATCATCACCATTTTTCCCTTGTCTTAACCCTGCATATCAATCATAATAGACTTCTTGGAATCCTGGGAAAAATAAAACAGAGAAAGGGGTGAGCTCAGATTCTCAGTAAGAAAAATAATATAGAAGAAACATTCATAAATAAACACAAAAATTTAAGGCAATGTATAACTAAAAAAGCCTTTTAAAATTGAACTTCAGCATAATATGGAAAAGATAAAATAAAATAATTCCATTTACTTATTCACATGGAAATTCTACTAGTTGAATAATCACATGCAATATCAATAACCACTTTCATAACGATGGAATGCATAATGCCAGACTATCATAACCATGTAGCCAAGGCCTCGTGCCAAGAATACAAATAAGATTTTGTCAAGGACTCATTCCAAGACACTAGTTTGTCTCATGAGACCTACCGATGCCCCAAGGAGCTATATCGGGCTCCACCTGTAACTTATTAAGTCCAATACATTCCTCACATGAACAGGTTTAAACACAACATAAACATTTGTATTAAAACTAGCATACGAAATGTCAATACTTTCACCATAAACCATGAATGGTATAAAAATAAGACATCCACAGTCAAACATATCACAAAACCATCAATACAATATGGTTGTTTTGTATCATAATAAATCAACTTCAAATAAGCTTAAAATCTATCAAAGGATGTTGACATAGATGTAATCAAAACTATTTGAGACAAATATCTATTTTTTGAAATATTTTAAAAGCCACATAATTATAAAATAAAACATTTACATTGAAAATAACTTTATAAGCTTTTAAGGAAAGTTTATAAGATTTTATAACGGTGGAAAATAGCTGCACCCGCCGTATAATTTTAAAAAAACATTCATACCTTATTTCTATCGAAAAGGTTAAAAAGGTCCTTATTTAGAAAACGACTGAAAGATTCCTTTATAAAACTCTTATAAAAAGTCAAACAAGGGTATAAATGACTTTATCCCATATTATGTAAAATAGAGAGAATGATTTGAAATGAATTTTTATGAAATATGGACGTGGATGATAAAGAGGTCCCAGTAGATAATTACGTATAAACAACCTCGGATAATGAAGATATTTTGAAATAAACCCTTACCAATTTGGTATCTTACGAAACATACATCCCATGAAATAGGTATCACATAATGAATATGTAAATACACATAAATTAAAGTGTATTACACAAAAAATAAAATTACGGGCAGTACCTACACCACACAAAAGGTATCAATGGCAATATGGCATGATTATCACGAGAATAAGGAGTGAGATGAAAACCCCTTACCTTGCACTTTCCTTTAGTCGAGGGTACATTTATCCTCCTGTATGAAGACTATAGTATGTTATTAAATTATACCAGAACCATATTAATATTTATAATATCATAAATTATTCATTTATGACTTTATACCACCCATTTAATATTAATTTCCATGTTATATTAATAATTTGGGTAATAATCGCTTTCTTTATCGTACGTGTTTTAACTTGTTACTCTTGATTGTATCACTTAGATCATGATTTAAATAATTCTAGAATATAAAAAATGATTTATTTATCATATATATTTAGAATATAAAAAGTTATAATAGATGTATATATGAAATGGAAAACACCGTTTATGGAGATGGTAGTCTGTACGTACGCATAAACATTGTTTCCGTTTTCATATAGTATTGAACGGAAGAAAGTGAATAAGATATATGTAAGTATATAAATAATTATATATATAAAAATATGTATATATATATCTAGTATAATTATTATTTCATATATTACATACTTATTAGTAATATTTTTTTTTTATAATCGTCGATGAATAGTGAACTTGGAAATGAATCTCATCGCGTCACGGAGACGGTAATCCGTACCTATGCACGAGCGAAAATATCATTATTTTGATATTAATATAATATATAATTGGATGTTATATAATATATACATAATCCTTATTATGTTATATTTATTATTTACATCAAATACACATCATTATTATACCCATCCAAATAATAATGTGTTGAATAACAATTACACCACGACATGGAGATGGTAAGCCGTACGTACGCACGTATGGTGACATGTCATTCAAAGGGTGGATAGAATAACGAATTTTGTTTTACCATAATTATAATAACATCAATGTATATATGATATACTGGAGTTATTATTTTATAATAGAAACAAAAATGAAAAAGGAAGTGGAATAAGAAAGGAACTTGAAAGAGGGTGGTGAAATCATTACCTCTTCTTCGGGTTCTTCCTTTTGATTTGATCAAAAGGGCTCCTTAGGATGGATTTATGATCAAACTAAGGCCTATAGGTTGAAGGAAGGATAGTTGAGAGGGTATTTTGGCAGGGTTTGGACGAGCCAAATGGCTTATAAATTGTGAATTATAGAGAAGGGGGAGTTCCCTTTTATAAGAGGGGTGAGGGGCACCTTAGGAATAACTTAAAATATTATTTTATAATAAATTCATATTCATTTTATAATCTCTCAAAAGTTTATTATTTAAATTATAATGTGGGGATAGGTCGAAAAAAACTCAACTAATAGGTTTTGGATAAGTTTAGGTTACCATTTTAACCTTATAATTTAGATTTAACTCTAAGTTCAATAATTTAACTTTTACCGTGTCTTCGTATATTCTTACACTATATGGATACTAATCATACTATATACTGCCAATCTAACCCACATTGGTACATTAATGTCATATATATTAATATATTTTCCTTTTTTCCGACCCTTAGATTTTTAGGATCATTATATAAATTAATAATATAATATTTGTTTTAAAAGCTATTTTATGTCAATTTTGACACTATTTGGAATTTGTTTTTTTAACTAATCAAAGCATGATTAGTTCAAACAAAATAAATTGAATAAATCATAACATGTCATATTCACCTAGAAATTTCGTAGATGTCATAAAAACGTTGAAATTATTTTCATTTTAATATTTATAATAACATTTATTTGAATCTTTCATGAATAAGGTAATTACTGTATCATCATTGTTTCATAAATAAATTTATTTATTTAATGTCTAAAAATTATAAATAAAATACCATGATGTAGGAAATATTTTTAGGTTCCTAATTTATATTTATAATCTAATTTATCTTATGTATAACCCTATATTAAAAATGTTTTAGTTATTAACCTTTAATATTAACTCTTTTTACTCTTCTTTGAATTAGATAATAATAAATGTCCTAATCTAATCCAAGTAGACCTAAATGATAATATTTTATTCCTAAGGTTGTTTTTGTTCGAGATACACTTGTCCAATAGAATTAGTACATGTGTTAGGGTAATATTAATATCATGTTTACCCTTATTTACACTATTTACTTTTAAGCGTGGTAAATAAAAGTAAAAATTTACTATTCACAAAAAAAAATTATCTTATTGAACAACATTTTACTCCTTGATATTAACCGTGTCTCTTGGATTTTTGAAAATCCACTCACAGAAGTGGTAAAATTATGTTTTCTGTAAATTTCCAAATTCTCCGTGGAGGTGGGTAAAAGACGGTGAAAAGATCAATAAAATTTTTATATATCTAAAATTATTCTAAACTAACTTCAATGAATTACATTGAAATTATATAGGTATTATGTATCTATTTTGACCTTAATTAAATTTTAATAAAATAAATAATTATTTAAATAAAATTTCGGTTTTAAACTATAACTCAGTATTTTCCACTATTCATCAAAAATAGAATGTTTTCAGAAAAATACCAAAAATTTGGCCTAAGCTATATTTGATATTATGAATTCAAAAATGATGTCTATTTTTCCAATTTCAAAACATATAGGTTTCATTAGTTAATTTAAAAATTAATTCCCATTGTCAAAACAAATAGCGTGTTTTTAAGAAATAATAACTATCAAAAGATTGACACTTGTTTATGTCTGGTTTAAATGTGAAATTACGTACAATGACCAACATAGTGTTAAATGGTAAAAATATATTCTAAATAGAATTTAAAACCACTCAAATTATTAATTTATCACAATTAATTATTTTGATTAAAAAAGTTGTTTTTAATTAAAATTTAATAATTTTCACTATTCATCAAAATATGAAAGTTATCCGAAAAGCACCAAAATTTCATCCTGAGCTAATTTCGATATTTCGAATCCAAAAATAAACTCCATTTTCAAAGATAAAATATATAAAATTTCAAAAACTGGGTATTACTATTCAAAATGGCTAGTTTGATTGGTTGTGGTTTTTTATAACTCAAAGTTGCGTACAACACACGCTACAATATTATTCAAAGTGAAGCGTACCGTGGAAGCTTGGGGTGTAACAATTTTTTATAAATATTTTGGAAATTTTTAGTTTTAATGAATTAAAAGGAAAATAATAGTTTCTTATATTTTCTATGAAATGTTTAGATACTCTTATAAGGTTATTTTTCATCTATATCAACTACCATAAATATTTTTTGAGATAAATAAGAATATAATATAATGATACCATCCATTTAATTTCTATCTATGTCTAATGAATTTATTTTGATGAAATGTTATTAAAACCGGACTATTTTGCATGAAATATGTTTTTATGGATTGATGAATTTTTCTATGATCTTTGGGAATATATATATATATATATGGATTAATTATGTTATATATGAGACAATAATTGCAGATTTCACCAATTAATTGGGTAATAATTTATAACTTGGGAGAAAATATTAAATTGGCACAGTATTAAACCCATTCATGATACAAAAAGTTGTTACTGAGTGAACTTAATCCATTATAAGAATTTTTACACAATTTTTTGATGGTGTTAGAAGAGATCCATGACTAATGAAATAATTTTATATTCTTATTATTATTCCAAAATTAAAATTAAATGTGTTTATTCTTATGATATTCTCTCATGGCTCATGATTGATAAATGATAAATCCTCACCCTTTAGAATCATGTCTTTTGAAATGATAAATCATCATACTATGACTCATGATTTATGATCTATGACTGATTGGAAATGAAATTCATACGTTATGATCATTCTCTCCTACTATTATGATTGTCAAATTCTTTCATATGATCATCAATTGATATATCTCTTTTTTACCTAATTGGCTATCTTACCTCACCTTTTCTTATGCTTCCATTTTACCCATGTAATGAATAAATGTATTCATTATGTAATTTCTAAACGGGGTACTATGAGAGAGTAAATTTGATGGAGTTATTGGTGATATTTAAGAAATATAAATTTATTATTTATTTAGTCTTTAGAGACAATAAATCTTATAGTTCTAAGGAACATTTTATTATAAAATGTATATAATATTCATTTGAAATAATGAATTATTTATATATACAATACTATATTGACATGAATGAAACACATCGACTACCTTTGAGGATCCAAAGTAGGTATTTCCTTTTTATCAAGGACTCAATAGGTATTTTATATAGTTTATAATGATTTATGTAGAATTCTTATAGAATCATGAAATACATTGGATGTCACTCTTGCTAGATAATCTAGTACATATGTTTGAAATATGATGATATAAAGAAGGTGGTGTTGATACGGTATTCAATTTTATGCATGATAAATCATTATTTTAGTTCCAAATTTTTTTTATATAATACAATATACTATGGAAAAGAATCTATGTGGTCGATTGCTTGATGATAATGTGGACAAACTCAAGTTAATCTGTTTTTATCTATGTGTGAAGATTGGTAAGATTATCTTTAATGAAATAAAATACATGTGTTGGATGAAAAATGAAAAATATATAGAAAAAAATTGATATGTTTTGGGAAATTTTGTGAATTCATAGAAGTTTTCTAAAGAGAATACGATTTCATTTTAGTGGTCTTTTGAATTCTCCACATCCTTGTGTCCATTTGAAACAAAATTGGAAAAACCACCCAGTTTTTTCTTGAGTATACATGTTACCACATTTCAAAATTATAAACATAAATGATTTCATATAAATTTTGGTATTGTAGTCAATGTATCTCATTTTTCCTTGTAGTTGAAAGAGTCGCATAACCAATGTAGGTTCCAAGCATAATGAAATCATGTGAAGGGTTGTGACAAACAATTATTTTTAACATGATCAATGATTAATCCATGATTTACATGATGATAAATTCCATTATCAATAAAATCGAATCAAAGAATATGGAAAATTAATGAAATGTGAGAACCATTGTTTAGGATGATAGAAAATTATTTATAAAAATGTAAGCTATAATAGAATTACCCAATGAAAAATTATTTATTTATTGAAGGATATCACAATGAATCTATTTTATACACTCATTGAATTGTAGGAATCCAAAATAGTTTCCCACTATTAGTGACCAAAACATCTTCCAAAAATCATCGACTATCAATGTTGGAATCTCCATTTTCAATCATTGAATATCATATCGCATACAACATTTATATTTGACATCCTAAAAATTTTCTTCCAAAGGATTAAATCTGATCTCATTCTACTCATGATTGGAAGGTGGATAAATATTACACTCTATTCATGGGATCATTCATGGAGAAGGAATATTTCTATGGATTAAAAGAGGATTCATCACATTTCGTTGTGCACAAAAAACGGTCAAAATTAACCATATTGAGATATAATATAATTGGGTTTATATTCCACTGGGGTTAGATGTAAATAATTTCCCATGTTTCCAATATTATTTATTTTATCCATGTGGAACCCCATTTCTAAAATAATAATATTGTTATTATTTCTTGACAAGAAATAAACACGTGAATTAAATTAAATGTTAATTAATCCAATAATATTAAATATATATTATTTCTAACCAAACTATTACACTTAGTCATCCATTCCTCAATAATAATTTTCATGCCATGAATAATGACTATTTATTAAATAAATAGATATCACAATATTATTCACCCAAAAATAAATAAATATTATATTTACTAAATAAATATAATCATTTATTAATCATTTTGATCATATAATATTCTCTAAAATATTTGTTGATAGAATATATGAGATCATGAAAACATGAATAACTATTTAACCACATGTGGTAATAATATTTATTCAAATTTTTAAATAATAAATAAATATTTTACAATTTTACTGATATTTTTTTACACATAGTGTATTCCCCTCTAGGCCTCCTTCACTTATATATTAGTCGAAGTAACCAAATGTCCATGTGTAGCATATAGAAATACTCCAAGTCACCTATAGAGAATTAATTTAATTCCTTAGTTACATAATACCTCATTTGAATTCTCACTGTGTAATGTAATCCATTTATCATGATATCACTAATCATGCAGGAAGCATACTGGTGTCATCAACCTATATGGACGATATATTTGTGTTTGAATTTCGAGAAATTAAACATTCTTATTGAAAACCATGGGAATGTATTTATTTATGGAATATAATTTCTGAAAAATGGCCTGAGAAATCAACATCCATTAAATAATATAGTGTAAAATCCATTCAAGGATTATTCCTTAAGGAAATACTACTCGTGATGCACCCAATGTATCCTACCTCACCACAAACATAAGTCATCATATTTTTAATCAATAAATCAATGAAATTGTATTATAATAAAAATTAATAACAATAATAATTTTTTATGATCAATACACGCGTCCAAAATAGGAACATCCAATGACACATGCAATTGTGGATTTCTTATTGTTGGATCTCATTCTCATAATATCTGACACTAGATATTACCAATGGTGTACACCATGAGAAGGTACATCAAATTCCAATGACTCTCCAACCTTCATATATTGTATCATTTATATTATTGAAATTATTTCATCTAGCTATAGAATATTTATTTTAGATTATTTTCATGAATGTTATGTGTTCTCATTATAGCGGTAAATAGATATGACCATTCATTGTGACAGCTACTCTTAGGACTTTATCACAAACTATGTCATGTAGAATAATAATCAAGATGTTATAAAAAGTTTATATGTATTGAAAATATTGGATACATGTAATCATAATGTATAACGAAATTGGTTCTAGAAAACCAACACTAAACAACTTCAACTTGCACCAGATACAACTATAAGAATCATTTATTCCATGATCAGACACAAAATATTCATGCTTCTGGTGAGATAGACCTTCGATCTAGGGGTCTACCACATATTATTATGGGGGAATTATTCTTACTACAACATAAACCCTCTGAGAAAAAACCCTCAAGAATTGAGACTCCAAGATTATGTGTTTCTTCCATTGGTGTGATATTGGATCTTTTTAAGAGCCACTACTATAGTAATATCATAATATAATGAAATATGGTGTTTAATTGTAGTTACAAAATCATGATCCTAGACAACGTATCATATTCTTATGGATTACCTGGATACATTAGACGTTGTTATATACATTAAATCTGTTAGAGAATAAGTAAGAATTGGCTACATCGAACTCTTCTAGCTCACAGTTACTCTATTTAGATTGATAAAATTTTGTGAACATGACTTCATATCATTATAATCAATTTTAAAAATAGAATTTTTATGACCTCCAATGACTACCTCTTCATCTCTTCTATACACCAGAAATATATCATTATTTATTCTCAGATACTAGAGGATAGCCTAAATTGTATATCGATGTTGTTCTCCTATATCTTATTGATATTTACCAACCATGCTTAATATATAGGCAACATCATGTCTAGTAAATAACACGGGATACAAGATTGATCCAATTCTTAAATCATAGTGCATATTAATCATTTTCTCTTTTTCATATTGTGTAGTAGGACACGTTTTCAAAGAAATATGTATACCATGTGACATTGGAACCAATCCCCTCTTGGATTGTTCAATGATATATCTATTTTTTATCTGTTCAATGTATGTACATTGTTTACATCCAAGAAGCCTCTTATATCTATCAAGAAATATCTTCATCCACAAAATATTATCTTCATCACAAAATTCCTTCATAAATAAACACTTTTTAAACAATTCCTTCAAGGATTATAAGACTGGTATTTCATTTTTAATAAGAAATTTGTCATCAATATATAATACTAGGAAGAATACTATATTAAAAATAAACACATATACACACATGGATCACATTCATTATTTATGAAACAAAATTATATTATAGCTTTATCAAATTGAATGTTCTGTTACCAAGATGCTTGATTCATTCCATAGTTGGATCTCTATAACGTTTAAATATTTTTGGCATCACCTAGAGACACAAACACCTCTAGTTGTGTCATATTGACATCTTACTAAAGGATCCTAATAAGGAAAGCGTTTTTTGACATCCTACATCCAAATTTCATAACCAGGGTAAGTTGTTATAGCTAGTACTATCCAGATGGATTTTGAAATGGAAACTAGTGAAAACGTATCATCATAGTCAATTTCATGATGTTTTTAAACCATTTATCCACTATCCTTTTTTCTATGTATTTACTTTCCATTCTGTGTCCATTTTTCTCTTGAATACCAATTTTACCCTTTAGTATTTACATCATCTAGCGCATCAACTAGAACCCAAACATGGTTCTGATACAAGGAATCCATTTTAGAATTCATGGATTCTTATCATATTCCATATCCTTATCTCTCTATCACCTCCTTGTGGGAGAGTTGTTAATTATTATAAACCAATAATGAGTCATCAAATTAAGTAACTAGAAAAATATATCACTCTAGTTCCCTTAACTATTAATTTCCCCTATGTAGTACTCGTATTTCTAGAACAAATTCTTCCATGATGACCTATGTTATATTTTTCCTCTACCGACAATTTTTAATCTTGAGCATTAACATTATTGAATCCAATCTTGTAGTCACTATCCTTTTCGATGATGTGATCCCCCTAAATAAATACAACTTGTTTGGTGATATTAACATTCTTTTTTGAGGGGTTTTATAGGTAGTATACCTTTGTTTCCTTTAGATACCCTATAAAGATACACTTTTTCCCAAGGATTCTATTTTTTTACATTATAAGGCCTTAAAAAATTCCTCACAACTCTATTCATGTGTGAAATAATACTATTTTTTTCACTCCATAAATCAATGTGAATTCCATTTTCATATTTAGTTGGTTCCCAGTTTGATGTATATGAATCAGTTTATAATTACTCTCCCTAAAAGGTTAATGGAATATTTTCATGTGTTTTCATGGACCTTATGATGTATAATAAGGTATAGTTTCTCTTTTCAGTAACACCATTCCGTTACATTATGTATGGGGAAGTGAGTTGTGATACCACCACAATCTCTCATAGAATGTTATTAAACTACTAGTTATGATATTCAAAACCTTGATCTAATAAAAAAATTATATTATTTCCATGTTGATTCATTATGAAAATTTTAAATTCATTACTTTTTTCAAAGGACTATGGCTTATACCTTATTATGTAGACATATTCAAATACTCTAAAGTAATCCTTAATATTTATTAAGTATAACTATCAACATCAAGGTTCTACTTAAAATGGTCCATACAAATTAGTGGGTACCAATCCTAGAATCTATATACTCATTTCACCCTATCCACTAAATGGAGGTTTGGTCATTTTACTTGTAAAAAATCTAGACGTAATTTAAGTGGATTTTCATCAATAGAGTCTAGATAACCAGCTTTAATGAGAATTGTTAAATGATTTTCATTAACATGAATAAGGTAATGATTCATAGTAAAGAGTTATATGATTCATGTGACATTATTCCTTATTTATTTTAAATACATGGTTTTTTAATTATATTCACAAATATAGATATTTAAATGATCCATACAATAACATCTGTTTCCATTATAAAATAAACAAAAATTATTTTACGAGTTGAATATAAAACCACTTACATCTTCCAATGATCTAGAAATTATGTTCCTAGTAAAAGTTTGTATATAATAAAATTCCCTTAAAACAAATATCATTTATGTTTGTAATTAAAGGTGGTAGTCCCCAATAGCTAGATGATTTATCCCCCAAACTATTAGAATCTCAAAAATACACCTATCCTTTTTTAATATTTCAAAATCAACATGGTTTCTTTATTTGGATACTTATGGGAGAACAAAAATCTTTATCTAATACCCAATGTGTATATATTTAAAGATTACAATCGATATCGAATTCACATTTATCTTACCCTTGTTTCTGCTTGTAGTTCTTCTCGAACTGGCCATTATTCCCACATGAATAATATACCATAACCTTTTATTTTCCCTATCTTTAGATATTTCTCTTCTTTGAAGAATAGTGGTCAGGATCTCTAAACTTGTTTTGAGTCTTGGTTCCCTTCACCTTATTCTCCCATTTCATACTCACCATAAAATCTGTGGGTTTTTCATGAAAATTTATTTATCCAAATAGAGAATCATAGTAATAAGTTGTAAAATCATATTCTAATTATTTATCAATTTATAATTAGAAATATAACAGTAGAAGTTATTGGGTAGTGTGTAATGTATGTTGTTTGGAAGAAACTCATTTGGGAATTTAAACCGTAATATATATAAGAATTCAATGTGTCCATTAATCCTTATTACCTGAGGCCCAGCAAGCATCGACTCTCCATGATTAGTTGTAAAAATAGCATTGGATATATCATATATCTCTTATATTTATTCTTATTTATTGAGATCCTAAATGTGAGACATCATGTAATACACATCCATGCCCTAATGTTGCATCAAATGATCATTGGTTATGGATGGTATCATAAAACATTTAACATTGGGAAAATCATTAAAAAATTTATCATAGGGAGATTACTCTTCCTCACTAGCCTCATTACCAGGTGCTTCACGAATAGGTACATCCATCTCATACAACTTCATATCATGACATATGATAACGCGTAAGTGACTTTTTCATTCAGAGAGAGTTGTGAAACTGAGAAGGTTATCCTTCTAAAGTATGGATCGCATTTATTTTTTTGAACTCATTTTTAATTTTTTCAATATATAAGATGATAACTATTTTATTACATTATTTGATAAAATTAAAAAAAATAGTTATTATATTTAATCATCTCCCACATTGTTAAAAAAACACATTATATCATGCCATTGGTTTCGGAATATCAAATTTCATGGAAATTATTATTGCTAGGATCCATATTCTTATTCTCACCACCCCAAAATTGGTTGGTCATGATAATTAAATGGTTTTAGGTAGGAATTGTAAATTTAAACATCACTAACTCATGGTTCTTTGATATGTGGAGTAGAGTCCCAAATATAGAAATTAATAAATTGTATTTCATAAACCATTTCTTCTCAATTACACTAATTCATACATTGGTTGTCAACCTTTTATGTTAACTATTTTAAGTAAACATAAAAAATAATGATAGGACTCCATGATAATTTAAATGAACCCAAACTTAGCTCTTCAAGCACATTGAATTATGGTTAAGTTTTAATTTATGTATGTGAAGGTTATAACAAGTTAATATATATAATTGAAGTTTTTTATCAATATGTTAAATTTAAAATTACAGTCTTTATTACATTAATCTTAATGTTATGTGTATTTACAAAAGTGATTAACTATGTCATAAATAATATTTATACATAAACCAGTTTATTTTGTTATACATTGCAATCTTTTTTTTCATTAATTCATGAGATCATGAAAAAAACAACCATAATTAAATAGGCATAAGAATTGATAGAAAAAAAATAAAAAAATGGTATGTTCAAGATATTTTAATAGTTGTGTTATTATCTAGTAGGTGATAAACATCCACTAAACTAGGGGATAACACCAAAAACCATTTATGGTTTGCATTATATTATTCCACTAGTCCATCAATGTATCTCTTTTGGATTTGTTTCACCGCATATCAAAACATTAAATGCCTATAATAGATTGGAATCTACATTAATTATATATGTTTTTACTCAAACATCGGTGAGCGGAATTGGTTTAAGTAAAACAAACCATGGAAATGAAAGCCCTTACTTAATAAGAGGAGAGATGGTACACATGCCAACTGTTTAATATAATAATATATTAAAAGAAACCAATCACATAAAAAAGACTATTCTAATATCATGATTATAAAAATACATGGAATTAATTATGTCTTTATAAAAATATCATTCAAATGTTCATCATTCATATTTATGAAAAATCAATCTCAAATCCAAAAATTATGTTCTTTAATTAATCAATTCTTTTATATTAGTTTTCATCCAAATTTCCTTCTGATTCACATCCATCATAATTTTAAACATATTAAACAAATTTATTTAAAATAAACGATGTATATTGAAATTTACAATGGATGGAACATGGTGAGTACCCATCTGAAATACCCAATGTGTGTTATATGCTAAACAATTTACTATTGAAACATATAGTGTACATGAATTATCACATAATATCTTGATGTGTTCTATAAACCAAATGATCACATGATTTACATGAATCCTTTTTTAACATAACATTTAGTGATTCAATGCCTAGATTAATAAATATAATTCAAATTTTACATAATATGTAGATCCCAAAATTTAGAAGAAATTAATTAAGAAAATATATATATATACTCATCGCATCAAATGTCCTATCAACATTATGACCACATGAATGAAAATGTTGATAAAGATAACATAGTATTTTTAACTAATTATTAATAATACATAATTTTTCATATGTTTATGGTATATACAAGATACTAACATGGAATGTACATTAATAATAATCTATTTGAGGCACTCACTTGGGGACTTGGAATGGAATCATTCCATGTAAAATATTGAAATACATGGCATGTAAATGGGTTACATGTCCCGTGGTCAATGAGTTGCATGGTTACCAGTTAAGTAGGTAATGTAAAAAGATACATAGCTTGTATGTGACTGAATAACTACACACCATGAATGGAACTTACACAACATACACACCGGCTTACCGTGTGTCAGGGTGGACCAATAAATAGGCAGTTTAAAATTAATTTCACCAGGGGTAATAAATGCACATTCCATGAAATATTTCTAAAATAATTCTTGTTGCATTAAACATTGGTACATGATGTGTACCTTCAGATTATTTGACCTATACTCCATGGTTATTCTGCCAGATTCTTCAGAACCTCTAGATGAAATATTCGAATTTATTTCATTCATAAAATCCATCGATTTGACTATACTTATAAGAAACTAATAGGAGTAATTTGATATTGAAATTCTAATTTTAGTATGATTAAATTAGAATTGAGAACCGGGTTTCAAATGCATTAATAAATTAATGATCTTAAAATAATTATAAGTAATTATGTGATACACTCTAATACAACTTTTAGGTTCTAGACACAAGAGAAGCTTGTGATGGGTCATGCACAACTTTTTTTCCCTGATCATTGATAAATATTAGATTTACATGATCATAAATGTCGTGATCTACTAAATTCAATTAATGAATATAATCAATAGATAAAATTCTAGAACAAGAGTGCGGGATCATACAATATTATTTATAAATAGTTTAACCAGTTATAGAATTTCCTCCGGAGAAATAATTTCTTCATTTTGGATCTGAAAATAGACCTATATATTAGTGTTTTTATATTATAGGAATCAATATTTGATTCCCTCTAGTAGTGATTAATAAATGTTTGAAATATCTATGAATTCCCATGTAGAAATCACTGGGTGCTAAAACAGCATATCTAATAACTCGAATCTTTCCCGTTTGATCTCCCAGAGAATTGATTTCCAAGGATTCTCATTGATCTCTCATAAATCAATATTGGAAGGTGGGGTATGATCCCAGCCTATTCATAAAATAATTCTTGGAGAAGGTTTCTCACTAGGGATTTGAGAGTATTATCCAAATTTCATTATGAAAAACAAAAGAATAAATTGGATCTCATGAAATATAATTTAATTTGGTTTATAAAACTGTAGGGTCAGCTATAAATAATTTCACAAATTCCCTTTATTATTTATTTATTATATATTGAACCTAATGTCTAAAATAATAATAATAATACCTTTTTGGACATGAAATAAACTAGAAAATTATACTAAATATTATTTAATCAAATAATATTCAATATATATTATTTATCATAAGACCATTAAACTAGTTATTTAATTAATCCCCGGTTTTTATTAGGCCTTGAATAATGACTATTTATTTATCAAATAAATATCACTAAATTATTCTCCAATTAATAAATAAATATTTTATTTCCAATTCAAAAATAATATATTAAATATTTTTCATATATAATATTCTCTTTAATAACATGGTAAATTTATATGAGATCATGGAAACATGAATAATTCTTAAAAATAATGTGGGAATAATATTTATTCACCTTTTTAAATAAAATATTATTTGGTAGATATTTTGGATACACTTATTATATTACCCACAAGAACACTTTCCCTATGGCATTATGTGTAGAATCCTAAAGTCAACAGATAGAGTAAATAATCATGAAAAGGTAACCATATAGAAATAATTTCCATCCAATATTACATAATACATCATATGTAAACTCACTATATAATATAACCCCTTTATCATGATATCTCTAATCAACCAGGTTGCATAATGGTGACGTCAAACTGTGTGCTCGATGTCTCCTTCTATAGATTTCAATAAATTGAATTTTCTTATAGAACAACATTGTCATAAATATATTTAAGATATTATTTTCTATCAAATACCTTCAGATATCAAGATAAATTAATGAACAAAAGGTAAAATCCCTTCTTCTATTATTTATTAATGAAATACTACTCGGGACGCAACCAACATAGCCTACCTCACCATGAAAATATTACATCATGGTTTTCATCTATACATAGAATTATGTAATTTATAATAATCACTAATTATATTATTAATGTGAAATGATAAATACATAGGTTCTTAGATAGGAATTTGTAATGAAACATTTAATTGTTTATATCCTACTAGCATATCTCATTTCTAAAATATCATACACTAGATATTACCAAAGTCATACACTATGAGAAGTTTCCTTAATGTCCAATGAGTATCCTCCACTGATACCCTATATCATTTCTATAAATTTTACTATATCATCTACTTCAATTCGTATGGTTCTATTATGGACATCGTATTGGGGATTTTAGAGAAACTTGTAAATATGGGTATAAGTTTAATTGATAATTAGATCTCATTAAAGGGCTAAAAGATATGAAACGCTTTAGGAAATACATTAATATATTACTTAGAAATTGGTATTTCTACATGTCTGTTGCATTCCATTGAAAAAAACATTTAAGGAAATTTTTTTCACTATGTTCAAAGAACCATATGGTGTAGGGATTTCCCAAAGTAGACTCATGAACATCCTTACATTTGTATAGGAGAATTGGGTGGTTCAGAATATAGATTGCAACTCCATTTTTTTAATAGTTGTTGCGAGATATATATAATGAGATATAATCCCTTCCCAATATATTATGAAATTCCAAATATTTATGGATTATGAGAATCTCTAAAAAAATACTCCCATAGATATTAAGAGGAGAAGATTCCAATATGTGGAATATACTGATCGCACCACATGATGGTTCTATGGATATCTCTACATCAATTTATTGGGGATGGGATTCAGTAGTTCTGGTAAATTTAAAGGATATATAAGAATTCATATTGTAGAATTAAATAAAAATTTACCATTCATGAGTTAATTGGATGTGTGCATTATAAGACTTCATTTTTCATGTTCCATTATAAAAGTAGTAACGGCATAAGCATTCACTTGATCCTTCAGTTTTGGGGATTATTTTTGTTGATTATACTCGTAGGACATTAATTTTGTGCAATGTATTTCATATCTACCTTCCTTATTACAGTTTAAACATATAAACATTAGTGGTGCATTGAGAGGTGCCTTCATTTAAACTATCATGTTGGTTGACTTCTACATATATCTTTGAAATTAATGAGATTTTTGGCCTTCTATCTCACACTTCAAGAAACTACTTGTCCATTTTTATAAAATCGCATGATTATTATTACCAAATATTTTTCACGTAGATGGTTTAATATTATTTCCATATTTATCATTTGATTCATATCTTGAAACTCTATTCATCCCTTCAAATATTTGTTTATATGGGGCCATTCTCCGAACTCCATCTCTAATTTAAGAGCACATAGATCTAAATATTTTTTTCTCTAAATTTATCAAATATAAACATCTTATCAATGATGTAGTTTTAAAACACTATATAAAATTATATTTTTCAATAATTTTTGATAAATTAATATGTGTTTTATCATTAAAGCAACGTGAAATTTTCCTCAAATGTTGTATACGATTAAATAAATATTTTATTAATATCTATGATTTATCTCTCTGTATTTTTGTAAATAATTCCATTTAAATACATGTAATGAAATATCTTCTTGGATTATTAAAATTATAATTCTTCTATTTCATCCTTCAACTTCATATTATTTATCAAAACCCTCAATTTTTTAACCATTCCTTTTATATGATTGAATAAATCCTTCTCATAACAGTGAATCATAGAACTGATATTTTTCATTGAGTTGACCCACCATTCTTGGACAAATAGATCAGATGATCTAATAAATGATTGTTTCATTTTCTCTATGAATAACATGATTGATTATTTTTCCTGATTGGGGGAATATGGATTTTCAAATTGCTTTAGATAATTTTTCATAGCCCTAGACATATGGATTTGTATTTTATGATGTTTTTAACTCCAAATCCATTTAAATTAGGAATTTTTTTTTGGAAAATAATCAACTTTTCTCTAATAAGTGTCATTTTTTTGGGTTCACCTGGTTCACAAAATTTTCTGAAAAGAAATCTTTTTAATTATCCATAAGTAAATAAATCATAAATTATTTATTTCCACATGTAAATATATTTTAAATTCATATCATATTGGACCCCTAAGTTTAAAAAAAACAAAATTTTCAAAATATGGTTCTTGGATCATGTAATTTAATCCTTTCTAATATTAACATAAATAATTACATTATCAATAAATCAATCCTAATATTTTCTCTAGATCACGGGATTAACCAAAGAATATTTCCTATTTTTATCCAACTAGGTAGGATATAAGACCACTTTTTCATAAACATGTTAAAAGTAATGTTAATACATAATGATTCCTTAGAGGTTTATTACCCCAAGGTACAACTATTCTAAAACCATATACTTTTATAGTATCCAGTTAGGGATATCATTACTCTGAAACTACTTTGTCTTATACTTTTCCAAAACATCTTGATGTTTCCCTTAAACATTATAATTTTCTATAGGGTTTTCACTAATGTTTTTCACACATAATTCCTTATTTAACAAGACTGCGATCTTATAACAACTATAGAAATAAATTTCTTCTTACATTTAAATTACATAATATTAATATAAATAACATAATTGATTAAATTCCATGATAATTCCTGTTAGTATCTTCTTAAAAATTAAGTTCATATATCACATGTAAATAATTAAATATAAAAATTATTAAATCCCCTCTATATAGTTGTCCTAAATCACTCATGTTCTCTTTATAGTATATATTCACCTAAGAATATACACAAATGAGTAGAGTGAGTTAAAATCCTAGTAAGGGCAGCAATAACAATGAAGTAATATGAGAGATGAATCAATAGTACATGGGTGTGAATAAAAATCTTATTCATATTAGAAACATTGGATCATAATCATAAGCAAGAGGGAATCTTTGGAAAAATGAATTGAATGTGTAATATTCATAATAATGAAACAACAGAATATAGTGGTCAAATTAGACTCACAGTTTTGAACATTTTTTGTATCATGTTCACAGAAATAATTTGTTCGTAAATCATAATATCATAATTGTGAAAATTATAAAATCATATTTAAACATAATACACCTAATCTCATTAGATTTAACACATTACCCAATGAATTATTGTGATATATATTTTTTTACCCACCCTTTACATCAAAAAATGATCATAATCATGCATTCCTGAAGGAAAGAAAATATATAGCAATAATATTATTGAAATTACCTCTTGGAATTTAAAGGGTTTCATACTTATTTTAAATATCATAGATCAGAGAAAAAAATTCGGTTCCCTAATAGAAATAGTAGAATATGATTTTTTTAAAATACCATTGTTATTTAATGAAAAAACAAATCTCGAGGATTCTAAGATTATTTTAGAAAAAATGGATTTTTTAAACACTAACTTGGGATTAGAAAACATTTTGATAGGAAATCAAAATATATACCCTAGAAATAATTGTTAAATAATTGTTGAAGGACATATTAAAGATATTATATAAATATCCTTTCTAGAAAAAAAAAATAAAGTGTTGATGACCTAAAAGAAAGGGATTTGGGCTGTAGAATCCTATTATGATTCATCTCATTTACATTGAATATATAACAAACATAGGTTTGTTGATGCATGAAACCATCAATTAATTATACTAATTTGTGTCCTCGTTAATCCATTATAATTATTGAATTCTATTATATAATAATATTTGTTAAACATGAATTTTTTAGGTCGTTTCATCATTAAATTATCCTATTTTGTTTTAATTTTATTATTTTTGTTCAACGTAATTTATAAATAAGTCATCATAATTATATAAAATTTAAATAAATTTAATTAAATATTCATATATTGAATAAAATTTACAGTATCTATCCGTGATGGTGGTGACAAGAAATGAATTCTCAATTACCACATAGGTGGTTAGTTGACCGTTAACGAGACACTACTACTAATTTAGGATATACCCAGAGTTATAAACTGTGGCTATAGGTTATAGCTATGATTTAATGAATCGTGGCTCTTATTGGTGTGGCCATTGGAAAAAAACCTATAGCCAGAGTTTGAATCCATGGCTAAATCCCTATATCCACAGTTCAAACTGTGGCTGAAGCATTATTTCCATGGTTTGAAACTGTGGAAGTTTCTTTTTCCACAGAGGGGTTATAGCCATGGTTTGAATCCATGGATATATTCCATATTTGTTCATAAAAGAAAAAACACATCCCCCTAGCATAGACCCCCCCTGCACACACCCACCCCCCCTACAGACCCCCCCACACCCCCCTGCTGACTTCCTTGCATCCCCTCCCCTTCTAGTACACCCCCTACCCTAGACAAACCACCCTCCAAGGACAGACCCGTTGACCCTCTCCTTGAACAACCCCCTCCCCCCTACATACCCACATGCACCCCCACTACAGCCCCCACCCAATGTATGTCCCCCATCCCTTGTGGACACCCCATAGATATCCCCCCTCCACTCATTTGGACATCACCCCCCATTGAGAACCCCTGGATAGCCCTCCCCCACCCCCCTCCACCCATGAACACCCTTCCCCCAATAGGCCCCCTTTCACCCCCCCACCCCACCCCACCACATGGAAAGACCCCCATACACATCCCCTTGAACAACCCTTACCATCTATAGTCCCCCTTCCCCACCATGCCCCCCTCCCCCCTTGACTTCCCTCCCCCCTCCCTTTCCCCCTGAAGAGCCCCCCATCCCTCCAAGAAACCCCCTAGACAGCCCCCATCCCTATGGGATACCCCACTAGACAACCCCCCTAAACATCCCCTCCCTCCCGAACACCCCTTGGACAGTCCCCCCACCCTCCCTGACACCAAATTACACACCCCCCATCTCCCCTCCCTCCTGGATAACCCCCTCCCTACTGGACACCCATTGGCATTCCCCCCTCCCTCATGCACCACTCCTGAAGGACAACCCTTTAAAAATACAAGGATACCCCAAAAATTCATGTTCCAATGATACAAAAAAAAATCTACTGGTCAAATTAAATATATCATCGATTTGTTAAATAGAGTACATGATCCATTCTCAAAAACATGTTTTCGAATTTTCATTTAGTACAAGTAGAATAAAATAATAACTGGGATAGAATATAATTATCCACTACTCCAAAAATATTTCACAGATTTAGTGTTTCATGATATTGTACTTCTCCAAAATCTAGTTATAGAAAACCATGTAACCTAGTATGCAAGATCGAAACCCTGTATTTTAATCAAGTGGGAAGTATCTTTATTGTCAATAAATTTAATCTTGAATTTAGAGATAATATATTAATACTCAAAATTGGATACATTCATAATATATGTTTCAGTTTTCAATTAAAGGAAAGAAGATGTGTCAATGTTATTTAATTATTTGAAACATCAAATTATAGAACATATTATAATATTGTACTGAAGATACACACTCTAGGGAGACATTTTAGAATGTTCTTATTATTCATTATCAATGCTTGAAAATACAACCTTGTTCATACCTCATTTGTTTAGGAAATACCCTCTTGATTTTTGATCTTGTTTATATCACATGTCATAAATATGACATTGAATGTATTTGTTTCACATGAATGGTGTTGTTTGTAGAAATTGAAATATGAAATATGAATACTCATGAGAAGTGTTATATGTTTGAATACATTCAGAACAGGTGTAAAACAGACTCATAATAATAATTTAATGAATATATATAGGTTATTAATCTACATAAAATGAATTTTAATTATATAAACCAAAATAATAATGAGTTATCAATTACCAAAAACAACAATTTGTATCGACAATAATATATAATGTATTTTTCATAATTTATGAAGTGTAAAATTTATTTTATATCTTTTCATTATAGTTTTAATTATTTAAATACACTATAATGCACACCCACCCCACTACACACACCTCCCCATGAAGACCCCCTTTCTCCCTCACCCCCCCCCCCCCCCGACAGACCCCCCCATGCCCCCCCTCCATCCTGGACAGACCCCCTCTTCCATGGAACCCCCCCACCAACCCCTCCCTAGACAAACCCCACTACCACCACCCACCCTCCCCCCTCGCACACCCCCTCCACCCCGTCCTCCCCCCCCCCCCCCACCCTCCCTTCTAGACAGACCTCACCCCCCCCCCCTCCACACCCCCTAGCCCCCCCCTATGGACCCCCTTACACCCCACCCCCTCCCTTCCTTCCTGGAAAGACCCCCACCCCATCCCTAGACACACCCCCACCCCCTCTTTGTACCCCCCCCCCCTCCACACCCCCTTATAGACCCCCTTTCACCCCTTACGTCCTAGATAGACCACCCCCCCCCCCCACAAACCCAACCCCCTCTTTAAACAAACCCCCTTTCACACCCCACCCCCTATCCATTGCATAACCCCCTTTCACCCCTCTTCACACCCCCTACAGAACCCCTTACACCCCCCCCCCCCCCCCCGCACACACCCTCTTACACACCCCCTTGCACCCCTACAACAACGACCCTCCTTCCTAGACCGATACCTCCCCCTGCATGACAAATCCTGACCCCCTTTCACCCCCTTACACCCCCCTCAAATCTAACATATTAACGTGTTCAAAACATCCTTATTAAGAAACAATCATCTGAATTATTGAATCATGGAGGGTATTGGATCTAACATTTCCACATAATTTTGTAGTACCCCAATTAAGTTAAATCACTCTGCTTGGTACCCAAAGAACTCATGTTATGCACTATCGGGCCTAGCACATGACCCTGTAGTCAAGAAAGGCATTTGGATGACAAAGGTGTGCATCTATTGTTCTTTTTTGGAAACTAATAGTGGAACCATTTGGTAGGTATGTGCATGGGTGGGATATCAATGAGTATGTGTGAATTAGGGGATTCCCATGTTTCCATTGGTGGGATGATTGATTCTTTTTTATGTTTTTTTGTTTAATATGTATCTCTACATGGAGGATCTACTCAAGATAGATTCAATATAGAGATTTTTTGATAGATACTATACCATTAAGGGAATGTATCTATTTTGAGCTACCATTGGTGCCAATGGGAGGGAAATGTGTACCCATTGATAGTGTTGAAAGAAAACTTCAAAAGGAATGACATATTATCATTACATAAAATAGTTGAAACTAAAAAAAAGATTATATATTTTAGTAGTGTGAAAACAATTTCAAAAATATAGATAAAATGTAAATATATAAAATAAACCTTTTTTAATGTCACAGCCTAATTTTTTTTCAAAAGCCCTGGCATTTTAAAAGGGGCAATCCCTCCTGTAAAGATCTATGAAAGAACAATGTTGATTATAATAAAAATAAACATACATATTTAATGAAATATTTGAAAAAATAAATTTGAAAAGATCACTGAAGGAACACTAGTTTCCAGCCACCCTTGTATTTGAAAAAGGGGTTATCCCACCTATTCTGATCTTGTGCATGATTTTTATTAAACCCAGTATATTAAAAAAATGTGGTTTATATATAATTAATGAAAAATTTCCCTTAGATTAAAATGATTTTAATAAAATAGAGCATGAAATAATGATCAAAGGATATTCTATAGATGATGTTGCCTTTTTCTCTCATTAATTAGTAAATTATATTGATTGTAAATTATTCTTAATGTTTCCAATGTCTTATCATCATGTTCATTGGATTTACATATATTGATCTAAATTTCATTATTAGAGGACTGCATCAAGTGATTTAAGATCAATAGTTAGTATAACAAAGAAATCCAAGAAATATTTAATAGCACAATTTTCCTAATTTACATGGAAATCCTCTACTAACAGGCCTTTTTTTCAAAGACATATGAAATAATATGATGATTTTGATGTTTCATAGTGATTCCTTGAAACACCTCAAGCTTCCATGGTATGTTTCCCTTTAAATAATACAATAGCATGTGTTGTACGCAACTTCGAGTTCTAACACACCACAACCAATCAAACTAGCCGTTATGAATAGTAATACCCACTTTTTGAAATTTTATAAATTTTATCTTTCGAAATGGACTTCATTTTTTTATTCGGAATATCAAAATGATATTAGGTATAATTTAAGGTATTCTTCTGAAAACTTTCAATTTTTGATGCATAGTGAAAAACACTGAGTTATAGTTTAAAACCGATTTTTTTTAATTAATTATTTATTTTATTTAAATTTATTTTAGGTTAAAATAGATACATAATACCTATATAAGTTCAATGTAATTCATTGGAGTCATTTTATAATTATTTTAGATATATAAAAATATTATTGAACTTTTCATCGTCTTTTACACACCTCCTAAAAGAATTTGCAAATTCACATAAAACATAATTTTACCACTTCTGTGAGTGGAATTTCAAAAATTCGAGAGACATGGTTGTTATCGGTAAGAAAAATGTAGTTCAATGAGATGAAAATAATTTCTTTTGAATAGTAACTTTTTTACTTTTATTTTCCATGGTTAAAAATAAATAGGGTATTCAAGGGTAAAAATGGTATTATTATTACCCTAACACTTGTCCTAATAATATTGGATAAGTAAAATTAGACCAAAAACAACCTTAAGAATAAAATATGAACCTCTTTGGTTGACTTGGATTAGATCAGGACACTTATTATTATTTTATTTAAGGGAGAGTTAAAAGAGTTAAAATAAATGTTTAATAAATAATTTTTTTTAATATTTGGTTATACATAAGATAAATTAGAATATAAATATTAGTTAGAAAGCTAAAAATATTTGATACATAATTGTATTTTATTTATATTTTTTAGACATTAAATGAATTAATTTATTTATGACACAATGACGACGCAATAATTACCTAATTAATGAAATATAAAAATAATTGATATTATAAATATCCAAATAAATGTAATTTGAGACTTTTTGTTAATTACACTAATTTTCTAGGTTACTATGACATATTAGGGTTGGTTATAAGAATTTATTTTAGGTAATAATGATGTTATGAATTTAGAAAAAACAAAATACCAAATAGTGTCAAAATTGTCATAAAAGGGTTTTTAAAACAAATATTATATTATTAATTTGTATTCTATTCCTAAAAATCTATGGTTCGGCTAAAAGACTTATCTAATAACAGTTGTTTTATTAATGAACCAATTAGGGTTATATTTTAGGTATTTAGTAAGATTATTAACAATATAACATAAAAATACAAAAAGACATGGTAAATGTCAAACTACTTAACTAAGAGTTAAATTTAAATGATAAAGTTAATATAGTGACCCAAATCTATCTAAAAGCTATTGGTTGAGTGGATTTAGACCCATACCCACTTTAGACTTTAAATAATCCATTTTTGAGCCATTATAAGACGAAAATTATTTTATTATAAAATAATATTTCCAGCTTTTCCTAAGGTGCCCCTCATCCCTCTTATAAAAGGGCACCCCCCCCTTCTCTCTAATTCACACCTTCAAAGCCATTTAGTTCAGCCAAACCCTGCCCAAATACCCTCTAAACTATCCCACCTTCATCCTAGAGGCCTTACGTTAGTCATAAATCCAACCTAATGATCCCTTTTGATCAAATAAAAATGAAGAACCCGAAGAAGAGGTAAATATTTCATCACCTCTTTCAAGTTCCTTTCTTCTTCAACTTACTTTATCTTTGTTGTTTCCAATAAAAAATAATAAATCAAGTATCTTCAATATATAGTGATGTTATTATAAATATGGTACAACCATATTCATTATTCTATCCATCCTTTCAATGACATGTCACCATACGTGCGTACGTACGGCTTACCGTCTCCACGTTGTGGTGTAATTATTATTCAATACATTATTATATGGATGGGTATAATAATGATTTTTAATTTATTTAAATAATAAATATTACATGATAATGAATCTGTATATATGATATACCATCAAATTATATACTATTTTAATATCAAAATAATGATATTGGCGCTCGTGCGTATGTACCGATTACCGTCTCTATGAACGCGGTGAGATTCATTCCCCATCGTATCCATTCAAGACTAATTTTCATTATATGATTAAAAATAATGTTTAAATACTTGATATAATTCTAGAGAGAATATTATAGATCCCATACATAACAAATATGACTCACATAACAAAGAATATAATGGAAAACGAATCTGTTAACACCCGAAACAACGATAATAATAAGATATTATTAATAAAGAAGTGTTAAAAGATCATATATGATATCTTATTAATGTAAATGATTATTGTATAATTTAATAACAATTATTTCTCCATTATATAGGAGTTTAACCTACCCTCGACCAAGGAAAATTACAATGTAAGGGTTAATTTTAAAATTTCATTATTATCTGATGTTGTTTTTACGTAAGTATCTAGTGGGACCTATTTAACATCCACATCCATGTTTCTTAAAAATATATTTCCAAACATTCTTACTATTTTATAGAATATTGGTAAAAGTCATATACCCTTTTTTAGGTATTTCAAAGATTTTTATAAAGTAATCTTTCTGTCTTTTTCCAAACAAGGTCCTTTATAACCTTTTCGACAAAATTAAGGTAAGAATGTATTTTTATTAAACTTGTACGGAGGGTGCAGATATTTTCTGCCGTTATAACATCATCAAAGCTTCCCTTACAAGATTATAATAATATTTCCAAAAATAAATGTTTTCATTTATAATTATATGAATTTTAAATTATTTCAAAATAGAAAGAGATATTTATCTAAAAAAGGTTTTCATTTCATCTATGTCAACATACTTCGATGGATTTTACATTTATTTGAAGTTGATTTGTTATTACACAAAACATCCATATTGTATTGAAGGTTTTGTGATATTTTTAGCCGTGGATGTGTTATTTTTATACCATTCATGGCTATTGATAAAGTATTGACATTTCTTATGCTAGTTTTAATACAGATTTTTTTATTGTGTTTAAACATTTTCATATGAGGAATCCATTGGACTTAGTGTGTGATGGGTGGAGCCCGCTATATCTCCGAGATGAATCAGTAGGTCTCATGATAAAAACTAGTGTCTTGGAACAATTCCTTGACAAAATCTTATTTGTATTCTTAGAACAAGGCCTTGACTATGTGGTTATAAGTCTGGAATTATGTATTTCATCATTATAAAAGTGGCTATTGATATTGCATGTGATTATTCAACTAGTATAATATCCATGTGAATAAGAAAATGGAAGTATTTCGATTTATATTTTACATATTATGAAGAAGTTTATATTCAAAAGTATTTTGTTTTAGTTTTATACATATCCTTAAATGCTTATGCGTATTTATGAAATCTCCCACTGAATTTTTATCCTTACAGAGCATCATAGCTCACCCCTTTCTATGTTTTATTTTTCCCCAGATGTGAATAAGTATATTATGTCTAGCTTACAGGGATAGTCTATGGGATCTCAATGTTTTATATGGAAAAAAATTTGTTTTAGTTTTCCATTTTATTTTTTAATGTAAACCTTATTAATATATCTAGTACATCCAAGGCTACTAACCTAATCGGTATTTCGAGACATGATCTTTTGTGATCATGCCAATGTTATGTAATAATGTACCGACTCTAGGTAACTGGGGTCAGGGCATTATAGTTGGTATCAAACAATGTTTAGTAAAAACTTGCGAATTTAGATTTAGATAAACTATAATTAGAGAACATTACACTAAGATTGACTTTGAGGATTAGTATAGAAGGACTTCCATGAATTTTGGTGTTGTAAAGATTTTGTGAGTTTTCCATGAAATACATCCCTATCTGGATACGAGTAGGTAGAGGCGGCTCTGGCATAGATGTACCAAGGGGTAACCCCCAAAAACACCACTTTGAGCTAGACTCCAATGGGAATTCATGCACGACACGGGCCATGCTACACTCTTGGTTACAACACTCCCGAGGGATATGCTTAGGATAATTGTTTTTTTCATTACAAACCATTATAAAGTGTTCATGAGTATATTCTTCATCAAATAAAATATTTTTTATTATTATCCACTATATCCATAAACATTTCAAATTATGTAAACTGTTTTACAAGTTTGGAATTATGTATTTTGATTCATAAACTAATCTAGTTTATGCTATTATTTAGAAATGGCGCCTAGTGGAAGGAATGGAAACTGTATCAATGCACCAAATCCATGTAGGGATTTCTCTCCTTCTCAAGATAATTATTGTGGAGTTGGTGATATAACTGGTGATAATTATGTTATCAATATATTTGGACAACTCACTCAGTTTTTGAATAATAACCTTACCCATATAGAGCACCCTTATCTGCAGCGAGGAGGATCAATGTTAGATCGCTTCATGAGGAAAAACCCACCAACATTCAATGGGAGTTCAAATCCACTAGTAGTCGAGGAATGGATAAATTCCTTATAAAAAATATTCCACACCTTAGGGAGAAGCGAAAGGGAAAATGTTTTCATGGAAGTTTACCACCTCACAGGAGATGCTGACAAATGGTGGTCATTGATTCAAAACACAAAGGAAGATGATGAAGTATCAAATATGGAATTAAGGGAGTTTAAATCTATTTTCTTATAAAAATACTTTCCTCATGACCATCGAGTAGATATGGAATGCCAATTTCTGAGTCTGAGGCAAAAGTAGGATGAGAATGTCCCAAAGTATGATGCTAACATTACAAGGTTAGCGAGGCATGTCGCAGATTATATATGTAACTCAGGAAGTATGATCGATCATTTCTTTGAAGGTTTAAAATCATTTCTCTGCCGAGCATTAGTCTCACAATCCTTCTTGTCATACAAAGATATTGTCTCGTGTGCTATCAAGACCGAAAAATAATTCTCTAAGTCTTATGACTTTAAAGAAAAGCAAGAGAAGAGGAAACATGTTGAACACTATGGAAATGGAAATAAGGAAAAGAAGGGAAAGGTTGAATATACTTCCTACAGTAAATGTGGGATGCAACACCCTAGTACTTGCCTGAAGGGAGTGGGAGTCTATTACATGTGTGGTTAAAAGGGCCACCATGCTCGTGATTGTAAGGGGAAGAAAGAGGTTATCGATGTTGAAGGCTACAATTGTAAAGAAAGGAGTAATTATGAGAATGAATGTCCTAAGCATCAGGGGAACATACCTCAGAAAAGGAAAAGGGATCAAGGACAAGAATATGTTATCACTAATGCTGAGGTTGAAGCTCTGAAAGACATGGTGGCTGGTAATTTAATGGTTTCCTCAAGTTTAACAAATGCTTTATTTGATTCTGGATCATCGCAATATTTCATATCTTCCTAGTTTTCTAATAAAATTAGATATTTCTAATTTTATTTAACAAGATAGTTGTCAGTAAAAACTCCTAAGGGATGTATCATTGCAATAAATTTTTGTGAATCAATTCCCATTAGAGAATATAAATGTTCTTTATCTATTGATCTCATCGTCATACCCATGATTGAATTTGATATAATCCTCAGTATGGATTAGCTTTCAAACCATGATGCTAAGATTTATTTTAAGAAGAAAGAGGTTACAATTTTTGATGATGATGATAAAGAACTACTAATCATTATAGCATAATTGTCACCACATAATTCTTGTCTAGATCAACACGCGATAGCTGAAATAAATTCAATTATTGGGGAGGAAGAGAAAGAAATAATATTCTTGTGAGGAATGGAATGTTCAAATAGAGGATATGCCTAGTGTGAAATAATATGTTGATATTTTTCTAGAAGATTTACTTGGACATCCTACAGAACGAGAAATTGAGTTTTCCATTGATTTAATTCCTGGTTCAAGGCCCATATCAAAGACCCCATATAGAATGGACACTCTGGAATTAGTGGAACTAATGAAACCACAGAAGTAATTGAGTATTAAGGTATTTATTCTCCCTAGTGTTTCTCCATGGGGATCCCCTATCCTTTTTTTAAGAAGAACGATGGATATATGAGGTTGCGCATTGACTACATGGAGATCAATTATATAAAAATAAAGAACAAGTATCTCGTACCTCGCATTGATGATTTATCTGACCAACTTCATGGATATCAATACATTTCAAATATTGAACTTCGATCTGGATATCATCAGTTGTGTGTGAAAAAGGTAGAAAATCCGAAAACAACATTTCGAACCAGGTATGAGCACTACGAGTTTACAGTAATTCCTTTTGGATAGACTAATGCACCCTCTGTTTTTATGGATCCAATGAACAAAGTTTTCAAGGAATATCATGATGAATTTTTAGTGGTATTTATTGATGATATCCTAGTATACTCCAAAATATATTAAGATCATGAAAATCACTTGCACATTATCCTGAAGACTCTTAGAAGACATGAATTATATGGGAAGATTATCATGTGTGAATTCTGTCTTCAAGAGATTTCTTTTCGTGGCCATATTGTCTCTAAGGATGGAATCTTCGTTGATCCTTCAAAGACCAATGAAATCCAAGAATGGACAGCTCCGACAAGTATAACTGTGGTACGCAATTGTTTTGGTTTAGCCAATTATTATCAGCATTTTGTCCAGAATTTTTCCCGATTGGCTAACCCATTAACCAAGCTCACACGTAAATGGGTGAATTTTTTTTGTAAAAAAGAATGTGAAGACTGTTTTCAAGAATTGAAGAGAAGATTGGTTAATGATCTTATATTGACTCTACCATCAGAGAATGATGGGTTTGTTATTTATAATGATGCTTCAAAGAAGAGACTTGGTTGTGTCCTTAACCAGAATGATAAGTTTATTGCCTATGCATCATGACAGCTAAAAATTCATTATCAAAGCTATCCTACGCATGATCTCGAGTTAGAAAATGTTTTATTTGATTTGAAGATTTTGAGACACTATCTCTATGGTGAAAATGTGAGATATATACCGATCACAAGAGTTTGAAGTATATTTTCTCAAAAAAAATCACTCAACATGAGGCAAAGGAAATGGATTTAACTACTCGTGTTTTATGATAGCATTATACACTACCACCCAGGGAAGGAAGATAAGGTGGGAGATGCATTGAGTAGATAAGATTATTGATTTTTGAACAAGATGAGAGTTAAAAAGGATCCTATATATATGGATCTTATAAATATGGATATGGGAATCACCATTGAAGGTGAAACATCAATAATTTTTCAAATGGTTTCAAAAAAATCTATAATAGAATGGATAATGAGTTCTTATACCAGTGATGATGAGTTTTAAAAGAAGATTAAAGCTGTGATGGATGGTTGATTGAGTGACTTTCTGTATAAAGATGGAATTTTAAAATTGGGAAGAGACTTTGTGTTCTCGATATAACTGATCTAAAAATAGAATTTTTGGTTAATGATGATAGCTCCAATTTCTCTATACACCATGGGAGAAACAAAATATATTGAGATTTGAAGGAACATTTTGGTTGGGACAACATGAAGAGAGAGATTTCTAATTTTCTGTCAAGATGTATGGTTTGTCAACGAGTGAAAATTGGAAGGCAGCAGCCTGGAGGAGTCTTGCAACCTCTTCCCATACCTGAGTGGAAATGGGATAATATTATGATGGACTTTGTCATGGGACTACCAAAGACTCCTTGAAAGAACGATGCAATATGGGTCATTATTGATTGTCTTACCAAGTCAGCACATTTTCATGATATAAGAGAATATTTACCACTTGAACGTCTAGAAAAAAATTATATTAATAAATTTTTGAGACTTCATGGAGTACCACTATCGATTATTTCTGATCGTGATCCACATTTTAAATCAAGATTCTAGAAAATTCTTCAGAAATCCCTGGATACTGAACATCGTTTGAGAAATTCCTACCACCCTCAAACTGGTAGACAATCATAATGGACTATTCAAACCATAGAAGACATGTTGAGATCATTCAGACATAAATATCATGATATGTGGGATCAATATTTACCTCTGGTAGAATTTTTCTTTAACAATTGCTTCCATTCAAATATTCAGATGGAACCATATGAAGTGTTATATGGAAAGAGATGTCTCACACCGACATGTTGGGATGATGTTGGTGAAAGAAAACTCATAGGCCCGGAACTGGTAGAGTAAATGATGGAAAAGTGGAAGGTAATACAGAACCACATCAAAGCAGCTCGAAGTAGGCAGAAGAACTATACCGATAACCAAAAGAAGGATTTGTAATTTCATGTATGAGATCATGTTTTCATGAAGGTATCACCATGGAAGGGCGTTATACGTTTCAGTAAGAATGGTAAATTGTGTCACAGGTACATCGGACCTTTTTAAATTCTAGAACAAATTAGGGTTGTTGCTTACTATTTGGCAATGATGCCGAGTCTCTCCAATGTTCATGACATGTCCCACGTATCACTGTTGAGAAAATACATGCCTTACCAAATGCATGTACTTACCTATAAGGAATTAGAACTAGAACCCAATATTTCTTATTGCGAAGGGCCTTTCAAGGTTCTTGATACAAGAGAACAACTACTGAAAAACCGGACGGCTCTTCTGGTAAAAGTTCTATGGAGAAACCATAAGATGGAAGAGGTAACAGGGGGACCCAAGGATCTTTTGATGAAGAACCACCCAAGACTTTTTATGCAGTAATATTCTAGAAATTTCGAGGACAAAATTATTTGAAAGAAGGGAGAATGTAACACCCCAAGCTTCCACAGTATGTTTCCCTTTGAATAATATAATAGCGTGTGTTGTACGCAACTTCGAGTTCTAACACACCACAACCAATCGAACTAGCCATTATGAATTGTAATACCAAATTTTTTAAATTCTATAAATTTTATCTTTCAAAAAGGACTTCATTTTTGGATTCTGAATATCAAATTTATATTAGGGTGAATTTTTGGCATTCTTATGAAAACATGCAATTTTCTATGAATAGTGAAAAAACTAATTTATAGATTATAACTGAATTTCTATTTAAATAATTATTTAATTTATTTAAATTTATTTTAGGTTAAAATATATACATAATACCTATGTAAGTTCAATTTAATTCTTCGGAGTCGGTTTATAATAATTTTAGATATATAAAAAATTTATTGAACTTTTCACCGTCTTTTACCAACCACCTAGGTGAATTTGAAAATTCACAATAAATATAATTTTAACGCTTCTATGAGTGGAATTTAAAAAATAAAAGGGAAATATTTGACATTAGTATGAAAATTTTGGTTTAATAATATGAAAATAATTTTGGTGAATAGTAACTGTTTACTTTTATTTTCCACGGTTAAAAGTAAATAGGTTATTTAAGGGTATAAATGATATTATTATTACCCTAACACATGTCCATATTCTATTAGATAAGTATAATTCGACCAAAAACAACCTGAGGAATAAAATATGAACCTCTTTGGTCCGCTTTGATTTGATTAGGTCACTTATTATTATTTTATTTAAAGAATAGTTAAAAGAGTTAAAATCACTGTTTAATAACTAAAAAGTTTTTAATATAGGGTTATACATAAGATAACTTATAATATATATATTCATTAGAAAACTAAAAATATTTCCTACATAATGATATTTTATTTATATTTTTTAGATATTAAATAATTTAATTTATTTATGACACAATGATGATGTGGTAATTACCTAATTAATAAAATATTAAAATAATTGATATTATAAATTTAAAAATAAATGTAATTACAGAAATTTTATCAATTCCACTAATTTTCTAGTCTAATATTACATATTAAGGTTGGTTAAATGAATTTTTTTCTAAGTTATAAGGCTGTTATGAATTTAGGAAAAACAAAATACCAAATACTCCCAAAATTGAAATAAAAGTGTTTTTAAAACAAATATTATATTATTAATTGAAATTATATTCATAAAAATCTAATGAACTTCCAAAAGAATTATCTAATGATATGTGTCTCATTAATGAACCACTTGGGGTTCTTTTTGAATTATATATAATGTTTATTAACCATATAATATAAAAATACAAAGAGACATGGTAAATGACAAACTATTTAACTAAGAGTTAAATTTAAATGATATTGTTGTTATAGTGACAAAAACCTATCTAAAACCTATTGGTTGAGTGGTTTTCGTCCCATCCCCTCCTTATCCTTTAAATAATATATTTTGGATCAATTATAATCTTGAAATTATTTTATTATAAAATAATATTTCTACCTTTCCTAAGGTGCCCCTCACCCCTCTTATAAAAGGGCACTCCACCTTCTCCGTAATTCTCTCCTTCAATGACATTTGGCTCAGCCAAACCCTACCCAAATACCCTCTCAACTGTACTCCCTTAATCATAGAGTCCTTCCATTAGTCAGAAGGCCAACCTAAATAGCCCTTTTGACCAAATCAAAATGAAGAACCCGAAGAAGAGGTAAATATTTCAACACCTCTTTCATGGTCCTTTCTTCTTCCAATTCATTTTTTTGTTGTTTCCATTATAAAATAATTAATCTAGTATCTTCTATATAATTTGATTTTATTATAAATATGGTACAACCAAATTCATTATTCTATCCATCCATTGAATGACATGTCAACATACGTGTGTACGTACGGCATACCGTCTCCACGTCGTGGTGTAATTATTATTCAATACATTATCATTTATATGGGAATAATAATGATGTGTAATTATTGTAAATAATAAAAATAAAATGATAATGATTCTTTATAAATGATATACCATCCAATTATAAATTATTTTAATATCAAAAATATGATATTGCTGCTCATGTGTACATATGGATTACCCTCTCCATGAATGCGATAAGATTCATTCTCCATCGTATGCATTCAAGACTAATTTTCATTAGATGAATAAAAATATTGTTTAAAGGATTTCTATCATTCTGCATATGAATAAGATACATCCCATACATAACAAATATGACTCACATAACAAAGAATATAATGGGAAACGATTCCTTTAACACCCGAAAAGACAATAATTCTAAGATATTATTAACAAAGCAATGTTAATAGATCATATATGATATCATATTAATTTATATGATTCTTGTATAATTTAATAACAACTATTTAACCATTATAGAGGAGGTTAACCTACCCTCAATCAAGGAAAAATACAAGGTAATGCTTAATTTCACAATCTCTTTATTATTCGAGGTTCTTTTTTCGTAAGTATCTAATGGGACCTCTTTTTCATCCACATCCATGTTTCTTAATAATATATTTGAAAACATTCTTACTATTTTATAGACTACGGGTTAAAGTCATTTATACCCATTTTTGACTTTTTATAAGATTTTTATAAAGGATTCTTTCTGTCATTTTCCAAACGAGGTCCATTATAACCTTTTCCACAAAATTAAGGTATGAGTGACTTTTTTTAACTTATACGGCAGGTGCGGCTATTTTCCTCTATTATAACATCATCAAAAATTACCTTACAAGAATATAAAAATATTTCCAAAAATAAATGTTTTCTTTTATAATTATATTAATTTTATATGATTTCAAAATAGAAAGAGATATTTCTCTAAAAAAGGTTTTGATTTCATCTATGTCAACATCCTTTGATGGATTTTAAGTTTATTTGGGGTTGATTTATTATGATACAAAACTACCATGTTGTATTGAAGGTTGTGTGATATGTTTGACTATGGATGTGTTATTTTTATACCATTCATGGTTTATGGATAATGTATTGACATTTCATATGCTAGTTTTAAAACGAATGTTTATGTTATGTTTAAACCTTTTCATATGAGGAATGCATTGGACTTAGTATGTGATGGGTGGAGCCCGCTATAGCTCATCGATGCTTCGGTGGGTCTCATTAGACAAACAAGTGCCTTATCACAAGGCCTTGACAAATATTATTTTTATTCTTGGCACAAGGCCTTGACTATGTGGTTATGAATTCTAGAATTATGCATTCCATCATTATGAGAGTGGTTGTTGATACTGCATGTGATTGTTCGACTAGTATAATATCCATGTCTGTAAGTAAATGTGATTATTTTAATTTATATTTTCCATATTATGAAGAAGTTTGTGTTGAAAAGGCTTTTGTTTTAGTTTTATACATTTCCTTAAATGTTTATGATTATTTATGAAAGCTTCCACTATATTGTTATCCCTACTGAGCATCTGAGCTCACCCCTTTCTATGTTTTATTTTTCCCAGGATGCGAAAAAGTATATTACAACTGACCTGTAGGGATAGTCTATGGGATCCTTGTGTTGTCTATGGAAACAATGATTTTTTAGTTATCTATTTTATGATGTAATGTAAACCTTATGAATATATCTAGTACTTCAAAGGATACTAATCTAATCGGTCTTTCAAGTCTTTATCTTTTTTATCATGCCAATGTTATGTTATAATGCACCAAATCTGGGTAACTGGGGTCGGGGCGTTACATTCCAAATCGAAAAAAAAATTCATGAATGTAATTATTCTAAAATTATTCACACATCCTTATATTGTGGATCCCTTAGCTATTTAGTGAATCATCGTCACATGGTAGAGGAAAATACCACCACACATCAATAAACCATCTTAAGAAAAAAATTTATGATAGAAAGAATAGGAAAATTGAAAATAACAATTGAAAAAATGAAAATAATTTAATTAAGTGTGTAAATATCATAAGAAACGTTATAGAATTGATGGAAAAATTAAATAACACAAAAGGACTCTGTTAATTTTGTATAGGTCCTCCTAGCCCTTGAAAACCTGACAAAAACTTCTATTTAAAGACACACAAAATATTATGGAACAATAGTATGCTTCGTGACCTGGATATTAATAAATCATAGAAATGGTTCTTATCTAATCCCCCTGACTTGGCCTACAATTGAAAAATAGTAACCATTTATGAATGACTACATTATATGTTTATTGAAAATTTTCAATCCTATGAAAATCATTGTAAGGTCTAGTGTCTCGTCCCTATCATAAATTCCCAAAGTGTCATGAAGTGAAGGGGGAACTAGATATGGTGTGATTTTTATGGACTTAACAGTTGAAACTTACATTATTTGCTCCCCCCACACCAACACCCCTCCCCCTACACTATCCCCCCCTCTACCCCCAGCAACAGAACCCCCCCCAACAGTTCTACCATCTCCCCAAAAACTCCTACACCCCCCCCCCCGCTATCCAGTACACCCCCTACAATAGACCCACTACACCATCCCCCTCCCCTCCAACCATCAACCACCTTCTGGCACCATCCCCCCTCCAACTAGCACCACACCTCCCCTAGTACCCGAACCACCAACCAGCCTCTCCCCTCCAAGTAGAACCCCCCATGTTCCTTCCCTATCCACCCCAATATCCCCCTTACCCAAATTCACTAGTCGCCACCCTCCAACCATCACCCCACCACCACCTTCAACCATCACCCACCTCCCCACCGGCACCTAGCACTATCCCCCCACCCCCACCCCCACCACCCCCCCCCCCCCACTACACTATCCCCATCCAACCACTACACCATATCCTCCCCTCCAACCATCACTCCCTATACTAGCCCCACCTCCCCATCACCACTAACCCAACCACCCCAACCCCCCTACCTCCAACTAGTAACCCATCCCCATACCTTTACTAGCTCTCCCTGCACGAGGCCCCCTCCCCCACTCCACCTGCCCCAACCACCCCCACCCCCATCCCCCATTCCTATATTAAAGAAAGTAATTATGTTGTGAATTTACCAACCATGAATATTTTATTTTCTATGGTGTGTGTATCCATGGGGTAATAACACCACATGTTTATAAAATCTAGTTAGACTATGGGAGGTGGGAAGATAGGTATAACATGATGTTTGAGATCTAGACTATAAAATGGGTGATCAATGTGTGTGGAATGACTACTAAATTTTTTTGAACCATATGTTCAACAGCCTCACCATACATGGATAGGGAGATAAAATACACAATCGACCATTGACTGTGTTTGAACCACGTGAAATTTCCATTTTTTTAAAATATCATTCAAGGCATGTGCCAATGATCGGAGGTGATCTAGTTTATCTACACATTGTTTCCCTTATGGTTCGTCTTCATATAGGTATGGTGATGAGGATCCAAATGAGGTAAGTAATAATGTGTGGAAGTGATTTTTCTAGGATGTTCATGGAATGGTTGGAATGTAGGGAGTTATTCGTCCTTGAACTCAAATACATTGGGTTGGAATTTTAGTAATAGAGAATTTAATATGATCCCTAGGAGGATAAACCTGATATAGGTTAGTGGATTTGATAGGCCTAGAGTTTTTATTATCTATATATCTATGTATCCCATTAGAATCATGAAACAAATATTTATGTACATCATGAATGGGAAGCAATAGGAGACCAACACTTGAAGTGTCTAGCTTGACCAGGAGTGTTTGCAGCATCTGTTGATTTCATTATTTTTCATTATGTGTTCAATCAAGGTACACATATCTTGAGTGGGAGTGTTGGAGTCTACATCCCAGATCAGACTTATGGTATGATGCGGTCTTTAGTATTCATTATATAATAACCTCAAGGCCTCCCTTAGAGATGCACCATGAGTTTTGGATATCACCTATCCTTATCATTATATATAAGAATATGTAGTACATATACATCACATAATATCATTATTATTCATTATAAAATAACCTCAAGCACTCCCTTGGAGATGCACCTTTGGTTTTGGGTCTCACCCCTCTTAATCATTCAATATAAGAATATGTAATACATTTATATTACTTTATGGTTTTAAAATTGGTAAACAAGAATTAAGAAATACATAACATAGATTATAAAACATCATTATTTTTTAAATACATTGAAGATATGTGAAACCACTTCTATGGGATGTTGGATAAAATCTTTCATTATTTTATAATACCTATCAAAACAAGTATCTAACTATTTAATGTGTGGAAACTAGGGAGTATAAATTAAATTCTAGGTAATAGACCTAGTAGAATATTTTTCATAGACATTACATACCTAATAAAAATTCACTAAAATGGAAACCCCAGAAATGTATCTAACACTACAGATGAATAAAATAAATTAGAAAATGAAGATTAATGAGATAAAGTTTCAACTCAATGGAGGCCAAACACATCTCATGAAATGGAACTGAACGAAAAAGTGGAACATACAATAGTTGGTAAGCTCCATGAGGAAGAATAATTGTATCATGTGGAAGAAGATATTATCTACAAAATCCTGAGATTATTCCAATAAAAACAAATCTAAAGGATTGAAATAAACTTGAAAAATATGTGGCTCATAGATCCATCATGATATTATTTTCATAACATTTATTCATATACAAACATTGTAATCCTCTAAAGACAAGATGTTGTGGGGGAAATCTGAGAAAGATAGACATCATGTAATATATCATTAATTTATATTTCTTGTTCAATATGGTAATCTATATAATAAGATGAATACAATAAGATTAATAACAAAATTATTAAACACCTCAAGGGGAACCCAGACAATGAAATTGAGATAAATAAGTCCATGTTGTCCAAAAAATCTAAAATATAGATGAAAAAAGGGACAACAGCCTGAAGATATCTATATGTGCTAAATATAGGAGACATAAAAGAAAAGGGTTGAGTGATAAATCATATCCAAAAATTAATTTCTATGGATATTGTTTTTAACCCCCCCCCCCCCCCCCACACACACACACATTATTCAATTTATTATCCTTATATATTAACTTTACTTGTAGACAATTGATGGAATCACATAAAGGGGGAGTTGGGAATTGGATGAATCAATCACTATTGGATAACAAGATAAATCTCTCTTTATGGAGTTTAATGACGACCATGTTATAGAAGAATTGAATGCAACTCACAAGGGTGGTCAAATAAGAAGAGTTTCTGTTTAAAATATTTATCTACCTTGAATATAAAAATTTTAACATTCGTATAAATATTCAATGATGAGGGATAGCATCACGAGATGAGATCTCACGGTGGGGTGGCCACATTCGATGGTCATGAGGGAAAACATCGTGAGGGGAACCATTAGGGTGGGAGGTTCGGGGAGAGTAGAGCTCATGACGGGCACCATTGGGGAAGTAGGAAGGTTGGGGAGAGGAACTATATGTTAAAAAAGATGAATGAACTGTTAAAAAACAACAGAGTGGTGTAAACAAGCTTGATAATATCGTGGGGGTCACCCCGGGTCCAAAAGGTAGGAATTTGGTTTTAGAGATCAAGTATGGGTCCCCTAGAATCATTAATTATGGAGTCACTATTTCCATGGAGGATTTGATACAGGACCCACATTAGAATATTGGTTCCACGTTTTTGGCATAGGCTACATCAGAGACAAAATGTTTAGCTGGGGATGGTACTAATATGTTTTTCGTTCATTCATAGTGTCTTATTGTAGAAGGGGTTATGGTGGAGGTAGCAGGTGTGACCACTATTCAAATCCCTCGGGGCATGGATAAAACGTTAAAATATATGGTTTTAAATATAAAATAGATTTCAATAGAGGTTGAAGAAAGTGAACTACGAGATGTGGCTGCATTCGGTGCAGGGAATAACTGTGAAGTAGGGTATATGAAAGTGGAGGCCATGAGGAATGTTGGTAAGAAGGTTTTGGTTACTCTAGAAGATATGAATGGTGGAAATAATATCCTTTATGTAGTGGGGGATTCAATTTGATTGGGGTTACATCTCACCTTATTTTTTCAATGATAGTGAGATGATGGCAGTTGAATATTGGGAACTATAAGTTGCTTCCTATTGACAGTAAGATATAAAATTTTAGGGGTCTTCAGTCTGTACTAGAAGAAGAAATCAAAAGGGGTACCCAATTATTCTAGTAGCAGAATATATTGAAGAAGAGGGTTTATCTACTCTAGTTCTAAATAGACTCAAGGGGTCACTAAAGATTTCTATCTTCAAAGATACCGGTATTGGGGAGCAAAAGAACCAGTGCCATGATAACATTTCCATTTTAACTAGAGGGGAATGGTATCAGAAGAGGTGGGACTAACATTAGAAAAATAAACTAGTGATGTCTTATTCCATGATGCTAAAGTGGTACTAACCAAGGCCATGACCACCATTGTTACCTATGGATGCACTCAAGGGTAATCACTTCAACATACCTCAATGAGAAACCTCTCATTATGGTTATATAAAACCCAACTTCACAATCCAATTTTACAGAATATGGATTTAACATAGAAATGATCATTTTTAGACCTAAAATTTTAGAATAAGAATTACACAACTTAAAAAATGAAGAGAATAAGAGAAATAATAAAAATGGAAATTAGAAATATAGTTATTAATGGAAAATCACTTTTCATATAAAAAACAACATAGTACTTGTTTCATTTCTTGTGAATGGATAATGGCATAAAAATTTTTCGTCATTCTAAATTCTTTGAAGGTGAAATATTTTGTTAAAAATACACATAAAAAAGAGAATAATATTAAAGGTATGGATAATACTATAATAGTGTGTTATTTCATTACAATTTTCTCAAGTCCTTTTAATATGTCGTACAATTAATTATTGAAATCAAATGAATATGTAAGCTCATGTATCAAATTCAACAAGAAAAGTAATTCATAGAACCAAAGGAACCTCTCATTATTTATATATTTAACCCAACATCCCAATATAATTTTAATATAGAATAATCTTACAAATGAATGGCCATTTTTCATAAATGAAATTATAGAATAAGAATTACTTATGTTCAAAAATTAATATAAGAGGAGAATGAATAGAAAAAAGATAATTGGAAATAAAATTATTATGAAAACCTCACTTTTCATACATGAAACCAAATATAAGTAGTTTCACTTCTTTTAAATGCATAATGTATAAGAAATTTTAGCCTTCCAAGCAAGAAGTTAATTCACTATAGTTTTATTGACATGCTTATCCCATATAAAAAATAATTTTCACATTCATAAATGACCATTTATGTTGCAATTGTACCCCTTAAAACCACCAAGTTATGTTTAACATATCATGAGAACATAATAGAACTTATAATTTCACCATATGAAATTTGAAAACACTTCTCAGCACCTTATATACCATTATTCTCATTATTTCTTAATTTTTTGGCCTTCACGTACCTAAAATCATCACATTAATGTCCAGTTATCTTTTAAATTTCATATTAACCTTTCCCCAACTAGTTCATCGTTTTAAACATGTACAAATATAATTCGAACCATATATCACCATTTTTGGGACACGATCATCATTCTAATAACCACATAAAATCTATTTATTATTAATTAGACTAACTAAAAATCAAATAGAACATATAAGTAATTTAAATCAATTACCAGTCCATAATTCACATATGATTAGAAACCAAGATCATTAGAAAGAGATATGTCATTTAACTCAAAGAGGAAATGGAATCCTCTTATGTTATAGTCACATAGCTTCTATAAGAGAATAAAAATTCAATTATATGATGAAATTAAAATATAATTATAAATATACAATTTTCAAGGCCCCAAAATTTTAAAACATTTGGAAAAAATAGAGTAAAAAGAAAACTACTTGAGTGATAATTTTGAAATTTGTGTCACTAAGTGATCGTTGTTGAATTTTTTATTCCTCCCAAAATTCATGAATCCTAATAATTCAAGTAACAATTTTAAAAAATATTTGATCAATATAAGAAAAAAATAGAACCTTAATAAAAGAATGTACGAAAAATACCGTAGAGGAAGGTCGTCGGGGGTCTGAGGGTAGACCTTGGTTCAGGTAGAATGTGCACAGGTGGGGGAGGGGAGGGGAAGCAGTAGGTAGGTATGGGGCACCATCAAAAAATGTTGGTCCTAGAAATATAGTTTCCCAATTCAAAACATGGGAAGGTATCCCTTTTGTGTTGTACAAAAAAACATCACACAAAAAAACTATGAATGTAATCCATAAAAAATAAAACACACGATACATAGAGATCCATAATGATTATATTAATAATGAATAGGAAAAACTAATAAAAATTATGATAAATTTTATTATAAAGTGATAGATTAACATTGGAATGGGTTTGAGTTGACCTCAGTGATGCATAACAGGGGGCAGGGAGGCATAACCATTGGTGTAGATGTGGTAGGAGATGACTTTTAGGGGTTAGCTTAGTTAAGAATAATGAAGAAGAATATAATGTAACTATTAATATTGTTTCCCAAGAAAAAACATGAAAACTTTTCCTTTTTTTATTTTTCAAAAAAATATCACACAACCAAAATCTAGAAATGCAATACTTCATACATAAAACAAACATACATATAGAACCATAAAGATTATATAAATACTGATTGTGAAAAGGCTACAAAAAATATGATAAATTTTAATATGAAGTAAGAGAAAAACATGGGATTGGGATTCTATTTACCGTAGTGATTAATCAAAATGGGTAGGGAGGAAAAATAAATAGTTGTGATGAGGTAGAAGCTGACTTGTAGGGGTTCTCTCGGTTTACAATGACGCAACAGGTAGGGCCACCCCTTGAAATATAGTTTCCTATGAAAAACATGAAATTTTTTCCCTTTAATGTTGTTCAAAAAAATATCACAAACAAAAAATATAGCAATGTAATCCTTCAAACATAAAACAAAAAAAATTCAAATATCCATAATATTTATATAAATATTGATCATGAAAAAATAAAAATTATGATAAATTTTAATATAATCTGCGAGACAAAAAACGGATTGGGTTTGAGTTTACCTCAACGATGTAACACATGGGTAGGGAATCAACACAGGGGGAAGGTAGGCACAACCAGAGGTGGAGATGTGGTATAATCTATCATGCATGGGTTTTATCGGTTAATAATGTGGAAGAATACAACTTTTAGGGGTTTTATTTATTTACAATGATATGACGGGTATTCATCAAATTAAGTATAATTTTTCAGATTCACGGTTTTTAAATAAAAAGAATTTTGGGTAATATATTTATGAAGAAAATTTTTATTTTGAACATTATGGAAGTGGTTCAGCCATATTCTAGATGAATCCACTGTTGAAGGAAAACTTATGCAGCTATGAATGGTCTGGATTTGAATGTAATGATTACAGTAATGCTAAAGAAATGAAATAGATGAAGAATGGGGAATAGATCCCCAATAGCAGAGGAAGGAATAAAAACTGAACAGGAAGATAGAAATTGAACACAGATAAAGATACATACTATTCCAATCACTCTATTTACCATAAGTAGTGTGGAGAAGAGTCGGGCTAGGAAGGTTGGATATAAAGAGGCTATACGTGGAGGTGTTATCACAACTAGGAGGAGGAGATGGGAGGAGATGGGTGGATTAGTGCCCATACCATGTTGTTTACCAAATCCTAGGGGCTTACTAGCCTTGCCCCAGGGCTAGACCTAATGTCAAAAAATAGACACCAGAGTCCAGGAGGAGTTAGAGGGTGTGGTGGGGAATGGCTTCAGGTGGAGGAGGATAACAATGGGTCAGGGTCGCAGAGGGTCTTGGGCATCGGGGAGGGCGAGGGCGAGCAGGGAATCTTCTTTAACGTCAGAGGTATTGAGGGTGGAGAGTGGGGAGTCATCATGGGTGGCATTAGGGAGGGAATCACGGTGCATCATTAGTGGAGGAGGGTTGTGTAGAGACAATCGGTAGTGTCAGTGGAAGTAGGAGTGTCATGGGGAGGAGGATCCCATTGAGTGTATAGGAAAAAATGAACTCTATTTCCATTGATTTTTTTAAACAATTCCTTTATGTATACATATAGTAAGGGTCCTAATTAAATTATTTCTATATATAAATCTTTATCCACATATCTATAAAAAAATGTATATTGGTTTGTGGTTATAGATCATTTTTGTTGTAGTGATCCATTGTCAAAATAAGACAAAAGATAAATAAGAACAATAAATATGTTATAACTATAATCATTAATATATATTATATTCATAAATATAATTTTAAAATAATTCCAAATTTATTTCACTCATTTTTAGATTTACATGATTGGGGAAAATGATTATGTGATGAGGAAAATGAGGGAACATTTTAATGAAAACTTACCATCATCTTTTTGTTGCTTCTTTTCTAAAATAATAAAATACTTGAATGAATGGTGTTGACTGACCCTAGAATATCACAATGTATTATGGTGGTATTAAAAGATGTAATTTTGGAATATCATTGGACTCAGAATGTGGGGTTGAATTGTCTTCAGAGGGAGGTGAGGGGGTTTTAAAATTAAGGAGAGAGGTATTTTTCAGTTATAATAATTAATAAAATATTATATTTTCTGAAAACCATTAAATTATAGTATCATTGACATTATGGAATAAATTTTAATATAATAACAAGATTTTAGGAATTTATCACACTTTATATCTTGAATTTATTCATTTAATCAAATGGAAGGGAGAAAAATTAAAAATAATCTTTATTTAAATAGAATCATTAAAATTTTAGACATCAAAAATTACATTGATGGTTTTGAAATTATTTTAATTTTTATTAAATGGCCATTTATCTTATTAGATTTATTTTGGGAAAATAAAACAATTTAATATTTTATATGCTGTTATGAAATCGTTATTATATCATAAAACATGTGGATTTGGAAAATTGTATGTTTACTATTCACATAAAAATTGCAGTTTCATAAAAAATAATCAAACATTCACCCCAGATAAATATTAATGTATCAATATGGAATATTAAATACATTTTATACAAATAACATTCTAAAGTAATTGATTTATTTTTAATATAAAAATTATAATTTTTAAGAAATAAATTAAATATAATTTATTAAAAAAATTATCATTTCCATGAGTTCTTAATCATTTTATATGTTTTATAGAAATATAATTATTATATTTTATTAAATTAATCATGATAATTATTATCTGTTTTAATCTTTTTAATTTTTCGGCCAAATTACTATTTAAATAGTTATGTTGCTATTTTTACTAGTCTACTTACTATTCTAAATGGTCATGTGACTATTCTAATGGTCATGTCACAATTAAAAATGATATATTGACTCTAATAAATACCCTCTTATTGGTTTATTAAATATTCACCTAAATTCATATCACGATTCTACGTTTTCATTTTCGAATATGTAAATTTTTTATTACTATTTTGTTTCTTTTCTATAGGGTTTTTTATGGGGGGCATTAATTCAAGCTGATATGGATTACCCTAATTTCCTAATTTTACATTTCATAATTTTTTAACCGATTACAACATTTTTCATTTTAATGGGTTAAATGTTTTATTAATGTAATCATTTCTACTATTAAAATAATCTTCTATTTGGTTTTTCTTTATGAATTTGATTTATTATATCATATAATATAATATAACACATATTAATTCTAGAAAAAATATCATTTATAATTTATAGGTAGTTAAATTATTCCACCTTTATAAATTTCAACCCAAAAATTTCAACTCTTATTCCTATTTGACAATAGTTTTGGGAAATCCAATATCATTATTTCCTTATGTTCTCTTGTCATTTCTCCGTACATGTGATCTCACCAAATCAATTTAACATGTTTAAATGTTTTATTTCATATACATTTTTCCTTATGAAAAAATATCTTCACTAACTATTCCTCATAAGGGAGTTCATACTATAGTTGTACCACGTCTGATTTATGTACATTTGAGGGATCTTGTATGCACTTCCTCATGAGAGATATACATAACATGTTTTGACCATTATTCATGTATAGTGGAAGTTATACATGTTATTCCAATACTCTAATGTGATGAAGTATTTAAAAAGGTTAGAGGTACCTATTTTATGATATCCATTCTTCACAAGCTACGTGAAACTATTCTGAGGAGACATTAGATGAAAAACATTGTCTCTAACATAAAACCCCCAGAAACATTGATTATTTTCAGTATATCTCTTATGTCATCTCTGCGTAAATTTTATATTCCATTGGATGGTTTGAACCTTTAATATAATTTATTCCACAAAATCACGTTCGAGTAGATTCTGTTCACAAACTCTAACCCAGTATATTTGGCTTCTAAATTAATTCCCTCATAGGGATTCGAATGGATCCATTTAAATATGTTAGTGGAATTCGTTATTGTATGGGAACTCAATGAATAGGGGATGTTGATCTCATTCTTATTTAAATTACACTAATAATTAAATCAACAAGTCCTTGTATGTCGGAATAGTCATTCTTGATTATTCATTGGTTTGGGGGTGATATTCAATTCTAAAATTAAATATAGTATTCAGATATTTTTGGAGACTTATCTAGAAGTGAACCTTGAATCATGATTAGAGATGCTCTAAATTTGTTCCCCATGGAACCTGACCACTTCCTTTATTTATATCAGGTAAATTTGTCTAATATTGAAATATTCTCCAATAGCGATGATGTAGGAGTCAAAGTGAGTCATTCCACCACATACTTAATTACATTTCTTCTAATGGAATTATTTATGAGACAAATTATTATGTCCATAGATTTGTTCTCATATTTCAAGGTGTGTACAGAAAATAATTTCATCATCCCCTAGGGTTGAGTCAATATTTTTATAATTACATTTCCATTCCATTAGGTTTTGAAAATCACCAACACATTTTCTTAAGAAACTTTATCTTTCAAAATAATTATTTTCCTAAGGAAAATTTTCATTCACTAATAATTTTTTATTCTTTACCTATGATCATGAATACCTTATCAAATATTTTACTATAACAAGTCTATCTATATTATTCATAATTCAAAATTCAAACCCTATCTAACATAGAACCTTATATTTCCTTAAAATCTAATTTCCCAAGAATTATGAGTCTTATTTCTTCTAAAATTGGACTCTTTTTCTCATAAAATTAGACTCGTATTTCTTCTGAAATTAGACTCTCAATTTTATTGAAATTAAACTCTGATTTATTCTGAAATAAGGTTCTATTTTCTCGGAGAATCAGACCCTGATTTATCCTCAAATCAGACACCAATTTACTCTGAAATCCGACTCCAGTTTCTTCTGAAATTAGACACCAATTTATTCTAAAATATAACTCTGATTTCATTTGAAATCAGACTCCAATATCTTGTGAAACTACTCTTTAGTTTCTTCTAAAATAAGACTTTTATTTCTTAAAAAATCAAAATATTATTTATTCTAAAATCAGACTCTGATTTTATCTGAAATGGGACTCTGATTTTTTCTGGAATAAATCTTTTATTTCTCCAAAAATAAGATTATGATTTCCTCTAAAATAAGGATCTGATTTCTTCTGAAAAAATATTCCAATTTCTTCTAAAATAAAACTCTGATTTATTAAGGAATATGTTTAAAAAAATCGTCATAATTCATATTCTGATTCAATATTATTTTAGAATTTTATTGTCCATATTTCTAGACTCTGATTCTCACTTTCTTACGATTCCGATTATATGATTTTCTTATAGTTACCTCATATCCTTAATATAATGTTTCATTTTTTGGATCCTAAAATTGTTCATGTTTATTAAAGATAAAAAAATTTCTCTTTCATATTATTTTTTCTTACTCATGATAATTTTTCCAATAATTTCATACATGAAACAATGTTGTACAATCTGTTTTTAACTTAACCATTGGTTGAGTGACACATTTACTGGTCCATCCAAATTGTAAGAAAATCATGTCCATTAGAGGAGGATTTCGACCAAAATATTTCAAGCCTTTAAATACCCATCCATTTGAATGAGATGAGTATTGATGAGTGTTATAGTTTTCATGAAGTTAAATTCTAGAGATAGAATTTTTGATGTGAATAGATTTTACAAAATTTTCCTTGTGTGATTTTTGTGAACAACTTTTTTAGTCGTGATCAACTTGTTCATCCCAAAACAACTTGTTAATCCTTCTTAGTGTGATTCTGATTACTTCTGATCAATCTAGGGATTCCATGGATAGTAAGACATAGTTTCCAATCATCTTAGAGATCTAGGGCCTGTAGGGATATCAAAACAGACTCAAATGTTCTCATCGAGGGCTTACCCTGGTGTGGGTAAGATATGCTTTCTTGAATGTATAAATCATGGGACCTTTATCCATGGTTGGTTGATACACTTCAATTTCAGTTACAATATTTCTTATACTTATTTACTTATTGTTGTTACAAGTTTTATTTCCTTTTTTATGGAAGAAGTTAAAGTTTCTAATGCCTTATTATACTTGTATACCTTAATTAATAAGATTATATATGATTTAAGTTACAATAATTGTCTGAGTAATTTTTTCATTAGTTTTCTTATCAGATCCTTTTTAACAGATCATATCCAAGATAGTTTCATAGTTAAGAACGATATAGGGTTTGTGAATCCATCTTGTTTAACATTGTTAAACATAGATTTTCTTAAGGATAAAAATGAATGTTTTTAACCCAATAATTTACCCGCACCCCCTCTTGTAATTTAGAAATATACATCTACTTTTTGATCATAGAATTATAATTAGAAGAGATCTCTAAAATACTTACACTTGAATATAAGTTTTCTTGCTCAATTTTTCTTTCTTAACTTTACTTCATCATGTTTTTCTTAAATGTTTTTTATCAAATCATTGTTTATAAAATTTTTCTTCTAATACTTTTTGTGGAAACGATGTTATTTTTCTTATAGATTGGAAGGAATGAACATTGGATCAATTGACAATATGCAACCTCCCTGAAATGGAAAATTTTATGGGAATGGTTATGAATAATGGAGATATATGATTTATACATTTATTATCAATACCAATGTGGAAAAAAGTTTTATGACAACTGGTGAATACAATATTCCTGACAACGAAATCATACAATTTAAAAATTAGGAAAAACAAGAATAACAAAAAAATTACAATGTACACAATACACTTCTATGTTCCATGACTAGGAATATCTACAGCCAAATATCTTCTTGTGAATATTCAAATAGTATCTAGAAGAAACATGAAGTAACACACATTGGATCTTCAAAAGTGATAGAAAAAAAAAAGAAGAGCTATGTTAAGAGATGAGTATCATGAATTTGTATTTTTATATAGAGAACCATTCTGCAAATTGAAAAAAATTATTTATGACTATCATCAAAAGTCTTCAATATATGGGAGAAAATAGACTTGTTGATGAAATACTTGTTGATAAGAAAGTTGATATTATTCCCAATGAATGGGAATCTAAAAGAACATTGATTAATTAGAATATTAATGATCTAAACATCATCTTGATGAGTCATTTGGAAATCTTTTATAGCATGAATCTATAATGAAGATATATGCATAGTTAATTAAGAAAATCAATGGTAATGCCAGTGTTGATTTGACTACTACATCTAAATCCAAGACTCCTGAAATTGTTATTAGATTTAAATCAAAGAGAGCTATTATAATATTTGAATCATGTGATAGTGATCAAACTGATAATGTACCATCCAATCTTGGTCAATGGATGAAAATGATTACGGGAAAGAAAGATTTTCACTACAAATATAAGAAGAAAAATAGAAAGGAAAATAAATATCCTTAAGTAACTTGTTATGAATGAAAAAAGGATGGACATATCAGACATGATTGTCTTATACTCAAGATAAAATACAGAAATTATAATCTTCTTGAAAGGAACAAAAGGAAGTAATACAATTATAAATCTATGAATGTTCCGAAAACTAATGAATCCTATAGTTCTAATGAGGGGGACTCTTTAGATGAATCCTCATAATATGAATCTTCATGTCAAAAGAATATTTTTCTTATATAAAGACTGCATATTGAATAGTATTGTCCTATAGATAAGGTACATAATGCTAAATCTATGGAAAATGTTTATTTAAATTGTAATTATCTTGATGAAGAAAATTATAAATCATCAGATGAAGAATATTCATCATTATAAGATAATATATAACCATTGTTTGAAAAAGTATCTGGATTTTCTAAATTACATGAGAATGAAAAATGTAAGAAAAAAGAAGTTAGAGAATGAATATTATCCATTATCTATTTTAACCAATGAAGTATCAGATCTTTCAAAGTATCATGATTAGAAAACTCTTGATTTTGAAAATGTTTCAAAAATGCATAAGGAAGTTAATTCTGAGAAGGATAAACATTATAATGATCTTGATAATATTATATCTGTGAAAAAATGTTATAGATTATTAATTAAATACGAATATGAATGAATTTGATGATAATAATTTATCCATCACACTAAAATATGAAATATTTTCCTTCAAGAAAAAATTATCAAACATTACATTGGGAAATAAAGAATTTGATAAAATGTACTCACAACTTAATCCTATATGAAATAGTGATGGACTTCATTATTCTCATTCAAAAATAGTTTTTAGTCCAATTATTATGTTCCCCAAAGTGATCCTTTTTGAAATTAAGTGTAAATGTGGTGTAAATTGGGAGAAATAATTTTCTTTAAATAAAAATCAATCATTAGGTTTTCTTAATTATAAATATTCAATGAAAATGTGGATACCTAAGATTTCACTATCTATAAATTATAGATCCATGAATGATTAGATACCAAAATTGTAACTATTTTATTTTTAAATAAAACCAAATAAGTTACAACAAAAATACATGGTACATGAATATTGGATGTTCTAATCACATGACTGGTAACAAATAATATATTGAACATATAATAAAGATGGAAGGGAGAAAATGAATTTCAGTGACAATGCCTATAGAGAAAGTGTGGGTATAGGTAACATTGTTATTCTTGTAAAAGATTAAATTTCAAATGTTTTATTTGAGAAAGGACATCAACACAAACTTATAGGAATAATCCAATTATGTGATGAAGGTCACCATGTGTATTTTATGTATGATACATACCCAATACACAATTCCATAGAATATTTTATTCTCTCAACCTATTGGATTGAGAGTTTCTATACACTAAACATAGAAGAACATAGGATATAGGATCAAAATTGCCTTAGTACAATGGAAGATAAATATTGGTTATGGAATAGAATACTTGGACATTGTAACCATATAAACCTATGGAAAACCTCAAAGAAAATACTTGTTAAGGATCTACTATAGCCTAAATTTGATTATTTAAATTTTTTTTATCCTTATCAATATAGAAAGAAACATAATTCATGCTTTAAATAAATCAGTGAAGTCTCATCTCTTGAGGGTTTATATCCAATCCATATGAATATTTTCAGTTTAACACGAACTAGAAGTATAGGAGGAAAATAAAATGTATCTATTTTAGTTGATGATTACACTATATTTACTTGGGTTTATAATATGGAAAAAAGATATGAAGCCTTTTATTATTTTAAATATTTGTTCAGATAATAATAAAAATAAGAAAAACCTACCATTGATTAATATTCATAGTAATAATGGGTGAATATTTGAAAATTCAGATTTTTAAACTTTTTTTAGTAAGAAAGGCATTACTCATAACTTCACAGCTCCAAGAACTCCTCAAAAAATGGTGTTTTTGAATGATAAAACTGAATTCACCAAGAGATAACTAGAACCATGTTATGTAAACAGTCTATTTCAAAATAATTTTGCGATAAAGCTATTAGTACTACTTGATATACTATAAATCATGTTATAATTAGAGATTTTCTTCATAAAATTCTATATGATTTTACGGACTAGTCAAAAACCTAATGTTAATTAATTGAATGTATTAGAATGGAAAGTGTTAATCTAGAATACTTAATATAACTTACATAAATTTTCACCCAAATCCAATGAAGTAATTTTCATTGGCTACTCCACTACTCCTAAGGCTTATATAGTTTTTAATAAAAATTCTTATAATGTTGAAGAAATAGTACTTATTAAATTTGATGAAAATGAACCACTTGTTTTTAAAGAACATCTTCCTATGTCATTGGATGTGTTTTCAAAAAATGATTATCCACCATTGTAGGAAGATTCTTTTAATAAGTATAAAACTCAAGAAAATATTTCTGAAGTATTTACAATTCAATATTTTTTACCTTGTATTGATGAACATGTTTTACAAAACCTAATTTAGTTGTTTCTTAAGAATCATCCTAGTGATAGTATCGTTGGCGATGTAAATCAAAATATAAGGACTAGAATTTCTATAAAAATATGAAGTATAACAACTATTATTTCTTTCCCAATTAGAAAATAAAAGCACTGATGAAGCCTTAGGTGATGAGGATTTTATTATATCTTTGAAAGAAGAACTGAATAAATTCAAAATGAATAATGTCTAGACCATAGTTAAAATACCTCAGTAAAAGATCGCAATTGGTGTCAAATGGGTCTTCAAAAATAAATGTGGTGAAAATGGAATAATTATAGGAAATGTGGAAAGATTAGTTACGAAAGAATATTTTACACAAGAAAGAATATACAAAAAAGAAACCTATGCTCCAGTAGAAAAGCTTGAATCTATTTGTATTCTTCTAGCATTTAAAAAAAAATCTGTTTCTATATTTTTCAAATGGACGTGATGTGTTATTTACATAACAAATATGTTGAAGAGGAGTTTTAGGTTTAATGACCTCCAGGTTTGGAAGACACAAAACATCTTGAACGTGTTTTTAAAATTACTAAATCATTATATGGACATAAACAAGACACTAGATCCTAGTATGATAGACTTACATGATTTTTGTTACACAACAATTATGTTAAGAGAAATTATTATCCAACCCTTTTATAAGGAAAGATAAGAAATATATTTTTATTGTTCAAATTTATGTTGAGGACATTATATTCATATCAACACAACATTACTTAATATATTCTTTTGTGAATCTTATGATATTTGTGTTTGATATGAGTATGATGGGTGAATTAACATTTTTCTTTGGTTTTCAAATTTCTCAAAAACTAAAAGGAACTTATATATATCAATATATATATATATTAAATATCTTCTTATAATGTATGGATATGATGAAACTAAAAGTTTACGTACTCCAATTTGTACAATAAATTCTCTTGATCCTAAGAAAGTTGGAAAACAGTAGATCAAACATCTTTTAGAGGTATGATAGAATTTATATTATACATAACATCTATTCATCATGACATAATGTTTTCAGTGTGATAATGTGAAATCTATCAATCAAATCCAAAGGAATATCATTTAAAATATTAGAAAATGATTATTCTAAATTTAATGGGTACCATGGATTTAGGGATTTTATATTCTTTTGGATATTATTTTGTTTTAAAAAACATTCACATGATGATTTTGGTGGATTTAAAATGGATTGAAAAAGTACATCCAAAATGTTTCATTTATTAGGTGATTATTTAGTTGCTTGGTCATATAATAAGAAATACTCAGTAGAACATTCCATTACTGATGCCGAATATGTAGCAACTAGAATTTTTTGTGCTCAGGTGTTTTGGATGAATCACACACTCACATACTATGGCATGAGTTTTACCAAAACAAAAATAATGTGTGATAATACTAGTTCCATTTCCCTATGAAAAATAACATGCACATATCTCTCGTGAAAATCACATAGACATTAAGAATTACTTTATTAGAGATCACACACTTAAAAGAGATATTATTCTTCAATGTATTGGAATGCAAGACCATCATTCTGAATTTTTTACAAAATCCTTACCCTTCGATTGATTTAAGTATATTAAAAAAATATAGAAATGATAATTGTAAGGTGATAATCTATATTAAATATTTATTAAAACTATCTCTTAATATTATCTTTCACCTTTTCATTGGGGGAGTATATATGCTTACCCATTTTATGTTTCTTTTTAAAAAAATCCGACCTAATATTTTTTGAACAGAAAAATTATTTATTTTCCCAATAAAAATTTCCATAATCTTTGTTATTCAAGATGAACCATATAAATATTGGAAATTCATTATGAATAATCCATAAGGTATGATTAATTAATTAAATCATCATAATTTCATTTGTTTTCTTGTTAGTGTTTCTATTTTTTTAAGAAAATTTTATCTGATTCATTTTTCTTATATTAAATTTTTACTTAAAACCTCAAAATATTGGAACATATAAATCCTTCTTCATCATTGAGTATCAACCGTCAGATCAGATCAAAGTATTCTCAACCATTATATTAATCCAATAATATGAACTATCGCTATTAAGCCTATATAAAGGACCCCCTTATTCGCATCCCACATCAGTTATCTTTGTGATTTTTCACCTAATCTCTGGCCCTCTTCAATGTTTCCATTCATTTTTCCCTTATTTTTCTTCAGTTCCAAATGTATCCTAAAGTTTCTTCGTAGACATTGATGGAATAATACAATGAAATCATGTATTGATTAATTTTCAGAGAAAGGATGGTGGATCCAAATTTATTTATGAAGTATGATTATTTGGATTCAAAAATCATAAAGAAGAATAGTTGGGAAAGCCTATGTCTAGCCAATGAAATGAATCAGGATCCAGCGTATCCTAATAATCTTATATTTTTTTAAAGAGGTTGGGTCCAAAGCCTCATTTATTATTAAATCAAACAAATGCCTCTTTTAACTAGGTAAACAGAGACCCATTACATATCCCAAAGGCCTAGTTGGAATTTAGCACATTACATGGCCCATAGGCCCAAATATTTTGGCCACATATTATTCTATTTTAGAGTTCACATTTATGAACAAGGAGGAAGAGAAATTATTTCGTTCAAGAGTTATGGAAAGACTTATTTGTTTTATTTCAATAAGGCTGAAAGTATCATAGATATTCCTTATGGTGGAGAAGCAATCCATTTCTCACATAGATTTCTAGGAAAGGAAGTTTATTTTGAGAAGGATTAGACAATTTAAAGTGTTGTCATTAAAGGAGTAAATTCACCAAATATCGTTTATATTTCAACCAAGAACAGAATGCAAGCTCTCTGGATGCAAGATTTTCTAATATTGAGAAAGGGTGATAGGGATTCCCTTAAGATATTTTATATCTTTATGATATATTTTTTGGGAAAGTATGGAAGTTGAACCATTTCAAGTACATTCTCTTGAAAATAATTAATATTAATAATGGAATCACCCTTTCAAAGATCATAATATATCCAATTATATTGTCGAAGAATATTTTCCTTTTATTCGATTCCTTAAAAATTCATTGCATCTCAAAATCCATAGTTTTCATGATTACGTTATTGAGTGATGATACTCTGAGAAGGATGAAGATTGGTTTTGATATTAAGACAAGATAGTTCTTTGAACTTCCTGATAAGGATGGTCAAGCTGCCTGTAATAAAGGTAAAGTTGGAGAAAGTTCCATGAAAACTCAAATGAAAATGAAAGGCAAAGAAGAAGAACTGAAAAAGAAATGTCCCAGACCTAAGTTAGTATTTTCTCCACCCAAGAAGAAAAGGAAAAAGACTTTCTCTAATTGATTTTTTTTGAAATATATAGAGAAGAATAAGAAAAATAAATAGGGAGATGTTGTTTTTGGGTTAGACCCAGTGAGGGCTAAGTCATTAGATATTAAAGCAGTTAAAGAGCATGAGAAGTAAGAAAAATAGAAGAAGTTAAAGAAGAAGATGTCATAATCCATGATTATCCAAGAATTTGTTGAAGATATTAAGAATTCATCTAAATAGGCTTAGAAATCACAATAATTTATGCAAGATAAGGTTCCAATTGAAACATTAGATGAAAATAAGAGAATGAATGATATTTCGACTCTAGAACCCATTTTTTTGAAGAAGAATATGTTTTGAGAGAAGAGGAAGATGAAGAGGAATGTGATGATGTGATAAGAATGGTGGAAGAATATTAAGAAAATAAGATCCATTCTGAAAAAAAATCTAAAATTACTTCACAAAACGGATCAACAAAAATTATTTCTAAAGGAAAATTAGTTATAAAAAATGATTTTCCTCTGGATGTGGTTTATAACCAATAAAATAATGAGAGTAGTAATCTTGATTTTTTTTATCATGATGATGATAGTGAAATTGATAACTATAATAATATAGTATAACGCTTTCATAGTGATAATGAGAATTAGAAAGATGAAAAGGTAATTTCTAAAACTAAGAATGGTAAGAATGTGGTTATCAGTTCACCAAAGAAATTTGTCGTTGTAAAATCCATTAATGACTTTGTTAGAACATCTTAGAGAAAATAAGAGGAGAATGAAAATGTTCTCTCTCTAAAAAAAGAATCTACTTCAGAATTTTCATCTTCCTTAGGATGTAATTTCGTTGTTCAGTGCTTGATGGATGTTTGGAATACCATTAATTTATTTCAAAACATTGATTATATATGTGAGTTACATAAACAAACAGTATGTAAGAAGTATTATTCCAAAAGATATCTCCTAGAAAATTTTATCAAACTCGAAGATTAGTTCATGGAATTTCTAAATGTTTGTGATTATCATATCAGATCTTGTAAATATATAACTTTGTAGTGTATGTCAGTGATTAATGATCTAAAAATTATGGATGATTTCAACGATTCAGTAAAAGATGCATTTGATAAGTCTGATGAAAAAGTAATTAAACATTTAGAAAGTATTTCTGAAAAATATAAAGGAAGAACAAGCCATCTACCCTTAAGAATATAATGACCTAAATATAATGAAAAATTCTCCTGCTTTAATTTTGACTTGGGTAATACAACTCAGGGAAAAAGTGGATGAAAATCTCAGTGATCATGATGAGGTGATTAAGTCTCAAGGATAAATTCTTAATTCTCAAGAATACAAAAAAAGTCATTGAAATGAAAAATCAGGATTAGTAATACTTGATCAAGAAGATTAAAGAGGGTCATAATGAGGTGATGAAACTGAACGCATCCTAGAAAAAACATATGCCAAAGGAGAATAAGATGGATGAATTATTTTCTCTCTAACTCTGATCTTTTGTTGTATTTTATCTATAAAAAAATTTCACCTCTTATTGAAATTTTTTATATTTCCATCATTTTTTTATATTCTTAACCATTCAAGTACAATTTTTTTCATTCCTTCCCCCCATTATTTTTTAAAAATCATGAAGGGAGTGAAAATGATGGTTAAAAAGAATATTAAGAAAGATACAACTTAAGTAAGGTTTGGTTATTTAAATAATATATTCTTAAATAATGAAGAATTAATATCTCTTGAAATATAATATTATGATTTATATGGATTTCAAAGTAGAAGGGGGAGTTAGTTGTATTCATCAAAATCATTAAAAAATTAAATGAGAGATATGTATTTATTTAATGTTCTAAAAAATTATTACATATATTATTTTATGAAATGTTATTTGTGATTTCCAAAAAGGGGGAGATTGTTGATTCAATAAGTTCCTTTATGACTTTTCAATTCCTTTATGTTTTAAAAATTACAAACATCTTTTCTTAAAGAAAATTATTTTCTCTAAGAATTATTTTCTGAACGCACTATTTTCTCTATGACTTTTTTTTCATTACAGGTGATAATCAATACCATTTCTAATATTTTATTAAACAATGACTATATTTATTTTTCATATGTAAAAATTCAGATATATATCTAACCTAGAACCTTATAGTTCCATAGCATCTAAATTCCTGAGAATTGTGAATATTATTTGTCATGAAATAATACTCTTATTCCCACTAAAATAAGACATTGATTTCTATTGAAATCAGACACCAATTTATTCTAATATCCAACTATGATTTCTCTAGAAATCAGGCACCGATATATCCTAAAATCAGAATCTGTTTTTTTTCTCAAAACATACTATGATTTCTTCTAAAATCAAACATTGCTTTTTTCTAAAATAAAACTCTAAAATCTTATGAAATCATACTCTAATTTCTTTTGAAATCATACTTTGGATTTTTAAAAAATCAGACTCCATTTTCATCTAAAATCAGACTCCGATTTCTCTTAAAATCAGACTCTAATTTCTCTTGAAATGAGACTCTCATTTCTCCAAAAATCGTACTCTCATTTCTTCTTAAATAAGAATCCAATTTATTCTGAAATTAGGCTTTGATTTCTTCAGAATTCTGATTTAAAATTCATCAAAATTCAGATTCCTTTTTTCTATTATTTTATAATTCGATTTTCTATATTTCTAGACTCTAATTATACCTTTATTAATAATCTGATTATATTATTTTCATACATTTACCTCATTTACATAATATATCCTTTCATTTTATCATATCCTAAACTTGTTCATGTTTCTTGGAGTTAAAAATATTTATCATAAATATTATATTTTCTTACTCATGATAATGTTTCTCATGATTTCTTACATGAAACAATGTCTCACAATCTATTTATAACCTAACCATTGGATGAGTGACCCGCATACAGGTCCCTATAAAATTTAAGGAAAAATAGGACTATTGGATGAGGACGTCAGCCATTGGAATTCATTCCAATAAATACATAGCCTTTTGAATGTGTTGAGTGCTGATGAGTGCGGTAGTTTTTGTGATGCTAAATCATAGAGATAATATTTTTTCTATGAAGATCTTTGCTAAAATATTCCTTGTGCGATTTTTGTGAACAACTTGTTCAACAATCCTAGTGTGATTCTTATTGTTGTTGATCAATCAAGGGATTCCATGGATATGATGATAGTGTTTCTAATCACCATATAGATAGAGGTGTTTTGGGTATAGAAAGATAGACTCCAATTTTCTTATCGATGGCTTACCCTAGTGTGGGTGAGACAGATATCCTTGATTATACAAATCAAGAGCCCTGTATCGAAGGTTTTTGGATATCATTCTCTTTGGGGGAAAATATTCAATATAATTGTTTACTTATTATTGTAACAAGTTTTATATTCATAGTATTTAGTTAAATAAATAAATTATAACTTTATTATACTTACTTATACATGTATAGTCTAATTAATATGATTTTATACGTTTTAAGGTAGAATCATTATCTAAGTAAATTTTTCTTATGTTTTCTTATCGAATACATTTAATATGATCCTTGGAAAAAAATTCTTAGTGAATAACTAAATAGGATATTTTGAATCAATCTTGTCAAACTTTATTAAAAAAAATATTTTCTTAAGGATACAAATGAGCTTTTTTAACCTACAATTCACCCCCCCCCCCCCATTGTAATTGAGAAATCAACATGTATATTTAAATAATACACCTAGGACTCATATCACTATGATTTAACTAACTATCTATACCTTGGAGGTGTACTCAAGAATATACTTCACCATTTTTTTTTACTAGAAGTTCTCTCGAAGATCAATGTACATTTGGGTACATCCAGGACAGATAGAGAATGATGAGCTATGTGTGTTATCCAATTGAGTTTTCTTTATATTTGGGTATTATGACCCACATAGTTTAGTTATGTACTAAATTAATCCATATTTATCATTTTTAAATTCATTAATCCTTTATTTCATTGCCTCTAAGATGATATTTTAAATCTATAAATCATCCCTTTATGACACCTTGATCTTCTTTTGGATAAATGGTTGGAAAATAATTTGAAATAAGAAGGATATATTACATACTAATATTATTTCATTATCTACCCTCATCATATCCATGTAGATATGTTCTATCTCAATTTTCACCATGGGTATTTATGTAAAATATTTTATTCTAATAGAATTATCAACTTTATACACCTTCCCATGATAGTTTAGAATAGAGAAACAATAGATCTTGATAAGATCTAACTATCTTCAATTATTTATATTGTTCAATTTCTATGTAAATATATATTTCATAATCATGTGCTATATATATATATCACTTCTCATAATAGAGTTAGTGCCCCCAAATATTCAATGATAAGATTACTAGAGTTGACACTAATTCCTACGTGGGGTATTACTTCTCATGGATCTTCGTGCTTTGTGAGTTATTAGTTGTTACTTTGACAATTTTCATGAGTATGTCACCTAAGAAAATATTTTTATAATCCCTATATATATAAAAACCCTTCTAAACATTATGGTATTGTGATAATAGATGTAGTGATTAGACTCTTCTTAATCTCTTTAAGACATTCCTCACATTCATCAATCTAGTAATACATTAACTTTTTTTGTTAACTTCTTTATTAGGATAGTCAATCATGATAAATTTATCAATAATAATCAATAATACATTTCTAACCTAAGAAATCTATGGAACTCTATGGCACTAGTGGGACTGGGTCGCTCTTCAATTTCCTTTTTTAGAAGGGTCCGTAGAAACTTCCTCAATGGTGATCTCATGCCGGATGAAAGAGGATTGTGTCATCTAAAAGTCGTAGTTGATGAACATATTATTCAACTTCTCCTTTCATAATTTCACTAACCAAATACTTAAATTTTAATCATGTTTCTCATTTATTTTAGAGTAAATGAGACTAACTTTTATAATGAATAGAACAAATACATCATGGTTACCTCTAAATACATTGTTCATTAAAATCATTCAAATTTCAAGAGTGTAATAAAGATATAAAAGAATAAATATGAACTTATAGTATTAATATCTTGTATGTATGTTACTCTTACAAATTTCAATTCACATTACCTTCTTTTGATGATATCTATAATTAGAATCCACCATTTAGAATATTTATACTTCTTGAAGTAGATTGAACACTTCTTCAATCCTTTTTTCTGGAACTTAATCTTTATGGTGATATTATTTTTCTCTCTATTAATAATAAAAAAGTACATTAATCAATCCTTTATTTTCCTAAAATATCCATAGTTTACCTAAAGGTGATGCACTAGGGTGTTTGAACCCCTTTTACAAATTTTCTTGTTGCTAATTCTTTCACTCCCCCAGTTCTATTGGGAATATACTATTGGTTATTATTGAGTTAAGATTAATTTTAGTGATACGTTTTACTATGACTAAGAATTTTTTATTTAGGGTAATTTTGTGTAACCCATGAGGGAATAAAATAGTATATTCTGTCATAAAGATAAATTCCATAACTTTTGTGTTTTCATTTCAAAAAAATGCCATTTTGGAAATATATGCTTCGACACTAGGTATCAAGACACATATTATTGAAGTATTTTTTAATATAGATTCATGATCTTAATTGAATATGTATAAAATCATGGGATTTTTTCAGAATATAGAAAGATGATTCTGTTTTCCAGTAATTGATTTGATATATATATATATATATAATAGTAGATTCATTCCCAAATAAAATAAATTTTTATTATTAGAATGATTAAGAGATTTGATGGAAGAATTTTCCTAATAACACAAATAATTGAATATTCCAACACTTGGGTTTCAATGATAGCACCACCATGTGTTTTCATGGATATCTCTATTTTAAAGTATCATGGATGTGATTAAAAATATGCTATAAACATATAAGATATAAGGAATCTGTAGAACCAGAATCAAAGTAAACATTTTCTATTCATGATTAAATGGGATTTGTTTCTAGTTTTAATAAATTTTCAATATAACTCCTAATCCCTAGAAGACCAAATTTGGTGCCTTAGATTTTTACATTAACATTATTAAAATGAATTAAATCTTGATGGACCAAACAGTTTAGCTATTTTGGATAACTAGATTACATACATGATTCCCATAATACATTAGAAAAATTAAATATGCAATAACATTAGTATGTTATCGTAATCCATGAAATTGATTCCAATAGTTTATCTTCCTAACATAATGAATTTAAGAATTATATGGGTGATGTCAAATGCCCATTTAAGGGTAATGTAAAGTAGAATCTATGTTGAATTAATAATAAAAAAATAAATATGGATAGAAGAAACAATAATTGAATAATTCCATATAAAAAATCTAATTATCTTAAAAAATGACCATGAAAATTGTAACTAGTCAAATTATAACCTGGAATATCAATAATTAATCTCATAATGAAGGAATTCATACTACGGGATATATGAAACATATCATCGAGGCCTTGGCCAAGACATCTATAAATAAATAGTTAATGGCTCAGCCAAAATAGTTATCTAGTTTTTCTCTTGAGACCTATTAATGAATAGAGGGGAAATAGAGGGCCTCTCCCAGCACATAATAAGTCCAATACATTCCTCATATGAAATAGGTGAAACATAAACAACAGAAACATACGTATTGATAAACTAGCATATGAAATGTGAATAATTTAATCATAAACCATGAATGGTATCAAAAAAATATTAATAGTAAAGTTGATCATAAACACTTTAATAACTTTTTGTATATGGTATAATAATAGATAAGCCAAAGTTAGGTAAATTATTCATCAATGTATGTTGACATGGATGAATATACTATAATAAAATAATAGAAAATTCAACAGATAAATACCCCTTTTAATTTTAAAAATATCTATTTAAAAACCAATCATAATATAAATGAAAAAAAAATTATGTTAAAATAAAAATTAAATCTTTTAAAGTAATCTTAAAAAATTTAAGGTTCTATGATGGTGGGAAAATCAACCTGTGTTGTATATGATAAATAAACAATCCTTTGGTCAAAACGGTCCTAAAGTACCTCATTAGAAAAAATAAAAAAATATTACATTAAAATAATTTTATAAAAAGTAGAACATGGGATAAAAGACATTATAAATTTATATGATAATGTAAAATACTTTTTAAAACATTTTCAGCAAAAATTAACATGGGTGATAATAATTTAAATGACTTCTTTGAAATATTCTTGAGGAAAATAGTATTTAAATAATCAAAATTGTCTCATACAACTTTGAAACATTTGAACTATAATACCCAAAATTAATGTAACTTATAATGTCATGATAATAATTATATTCATGATATAACATTTCAATGTAGAAATATATTCACCACATAAAGAAATAAGTGGTCAATAACTCATTTATCTCATAGAAGAAAACATGAGATGAGAAAACCCTTACCTTATGAATTCTTTAGTCATACACGCTTTAACTTACATTATAATGGTTTTAATAATGTTAATATCTTATTATATAACCATATTAATATTTAAATTATCATATATGATCATATTATAATATATAATTATGAATTTGTTAACATTTGTTCATTATTCTCACTATTTCGAGTGTTAATTGACTAGTTTCTTGAGTAATTTTTTGCTTATTTTTTTATTTCCATTAATTAGATCATGGTTTCATGATATAAAAAATGGAAAAAATGATTTAAATATCATATATATCCATTATATATGTATTTATAATAGTCTGTAATATTCAGATATAAGAAATTAAATTCGTCGTTCCTGGAGATGGTAGGTCTTACAAACGCATGTACACTACTTCCATTTAATTTTCATTTTTTAACAAATGAAAAGTGAATGATATATATGTATATTATAATTATAGTTTCATATATAAGTAATATATTTATAATAATATTGTTAAAATCATCCTTAATATGTTCCATGTATAGTGTGAACAAATCACTTCAATTTGGTAAGGCGATTGTCCACACATCCACAGAAGTTATTATCAAATTTATATAAAATTCAAACTATAAGGGTTTGTGTAATAAAATAATTAAATAATAATAAATAAATAAAAAATATCATATATAACATATATAAATAGATTTTCCATCATAATTCCCAACCATGAATAGTGTTTATTGAAACAAAATCATCTTTTCATGAGGTGGTATTTTGATATACACATAAAAAGTATGTTTATTAACCATTAGATGAATTTTTTTTGTAATTTTAGGGATAAACCTTATAATAATAAAAATATATCTATATTTACGACACATTGTTTATATAATTATGGAAGAAGGATATTTTAGGGGGTGTATATGGAAAATAAAACTACAGAGCTTGAGGAAAGATGTTACTTCTTATTTGGGTAACTCCATTTAGATTCCACAAAAGGGATTCATTGGATGGATTTATGCCCAATGTAAGGATTATAGGATGAATATATGGAATTTTGGATCTTATTTGGGAAGATATAGGTGAAGGAAAAGTGTCTTTAGGGGTTTTAAAAATTAAGGGAGGAGGTTCCCTTTTATAATTGAGGTGAGGGGAACATTTTGAAATCCTCAAATTATTAAAATATAATAATGATATTTTAGAGACAAATACTTACAGATGAGATATAAATTAATATGGGAATAAATTTCATATCATATATTACAGAAATTTTTATTTTTTGACATTTCTTTTGATTTTCATATAATTTAATAATAGAGAAATTCAATAAAATATCATTATTGTAAAATTTGACGCTATTCTTTTAACATGACATTATATACACCAACAAAAATTTACGATTCATATATAAAGAATTAAAAAATATGTAATATATATTCTATATATTTTAAATTCATTGCAAACTTTAAGTCATTCAAAATATATAAAAATTAATATTATTAAAATAAATTATTTTATTTTTCAATGAATTAAATAAATATTTTTTTAACATTGAGGAAACATTTAATGTAATTTTATAATTTATAAATATAAAAAAAATTATAATTAAAATTTTATTATTATTATTAAAATAGACAATTATATTTTTTCGTATCTTTATGTGGTCACTACGTGGAAACATAATGGTTTTTAAATTCAAATACAGTGGTATTTTGTAACTATTGTTGACTTAAATATTATGTAAGTTATTTTCATGTTAAAGTGTCCATTAAAAACTCAAATTAGGTATTAAAGTGATATAGGTAAAATCATCTTTATATAATAATTTATAAACAAGTTTAAATTATTTTTTTAATCCTTAACTTTTAGTCTTAACCCTTATTTAAACACTATAACTCTTACTGTGAAACATGTGATTATACTACTTAAGGGTCAATATAGTTACTGTAAAATTCTGAAAGAACCTCAAATGATCAATTTATGACATTTCCAGACACATCCCAATTATTTGGATTAATTTTATATTTTTTATATTTTATATTGTTTAATAAATTATTTAATATTTTAAAATACCTTTAGTGTCAATTTTGACAATATCCATTTCCTAAAATTTTAACAATATCATTAAACCATGATAAAATAGAAACAATAATTCTAAAAAATTACTAACATGTCAAAGTATACAATACTATACTTTTCTAAAAATAACTATATAAAATTTTATTTATTTTAATATTTTTAATATCATTTATTTGATTCATAAATTAATTAAAAAATTACTACATCATCATTATGTCACCATTTAATTTAATTATTTATTCTCTGAAATTAGAAATAAATTATAATGATGAAGATAAAAATTTTATCTTTCCAATTAATTTTTATAGTCAATGATATCTTCTTAATAAAAAATTATAAAAAATGTAATACCTATTAAAAACAAGAGTGTGGAATATTGGACACTCCTTAAAAGAAAATACTATACAAGAGTTAAAGTCATCCAAGTGACTCGATGAAAAAATAAAATTATTCCAAGTATAATTTTTCTAAAAACTCACTAATCCAATTAAATTTGGACAATTGTTAGGGTAATGTTATAATAATTATAATATTATTTGTACCCTTAATTAATTAATTTACCCATAATGATAGTTTTTAAAATATTAGTAAATTTAATGTCCAAATGCCCAAAATTAAAAGAAATATATTTATATAATTTATACCCAATGATTCAAAATATTTAATGCAGTTCTAAAAAAATAAAAAAACATATAAATTATTGTAGTTAATTTAAAATTAATAACTTTGATGGAACAAGTAAATGGGAAATTAAAGTGAAAACATTCAAAAGATTGAAAATTGTGTATATTTGTAAGAAATCGAACATTCTTTTTTAGGTATGTTTCCTTCTTCTGGTCATTTTTTAGAGAAGGGGGATTTTCTCGAAATTTTCGAAGTGCACGCCGTGTACTTTGTGAGTACACACCGTGTACTTAGTTACCGTGGGTAGGTGCTAGCCATGTAGCGGCCATGCACACAGCCATGTGGGGATGACCTTGAGGCCACCTAATGTGGGGTACAAAAATGGAAATTACACATTGTGTACTTCAAAAGTACACATTGTGTACATTCTTTTTTTCATTAAATGCACCAGGGTCACGTTTGATGGGCAGAACACAATTCTTCTAGGTCTCATTCGTCCGATGGAACCTGTGTGGCCGTGATTCTTCTCTGAGCCCTCGAGGCCTACTTCGATCTCTGATTTGACCAGCGTCGATTGCGTTTGGATCGCCTTGGTAAGCTCTCTCTTTTTCTTGATCCTTGTTTCTGGATTCTTCTTGTTTCTCAATTTATCCTATGTTGAACAGATTATATTTTTTTGTAGATCTTTGATTTTATAAGGTGATTCATGCCTCGAGGATCACTTATAGCGATCTCCTAACATCGAGGTAGGTGGTTTGTGACATTCTGTTGAAAGCCATTGAGGATTATGTGCAAATTTTCCCAATAACTCTGAACATGGTAATGTGTGTTCACTATTTTATCTCTATATGTTTCCTTCTATGCCTGTATGCTTGAGTAGATGATAATTGATTGTGAATAGGGTGAATTGTTGTGATTTGGCTGTGTTTTCCATGCATGTTTCCCATTTTTGACTTTGGGACTAGTTTTCCTTTTAGGCTGCTATTTACTTTTCCATGGCTAGTATTTTAGGATGGTGTGACTATTGTTCTATTAGTTTTTATGATGTAGAATGTTAGCCAAGTGTTTAGGAAGATTAGCTTGGCTGATACACGGTTCTACACTTGTTTGACTTACACAGGGCCGTGGGAGCCTGGTGTATAGACCATAGAGAGAATGGATGATAAGGGCTTCTCCAAAGTGTCTGTTTTACTTCCGATGTGAGACCACTGGGGGAATTGACATTGAGTGCATCCTCAGAGAGTCTGTAGTTCCTCGACGCAGGACACATAGGGAATGTGATGTAAGTTCTTCCTTAGAGGGACTTTAGTTACGATAGGAGACAATACGGGGAATTGAAGACCAGTGCTTCCTCATAGAGTCTACGCTTAAGCCGAACCAGAGGAGTTAGACTGAGTGTAATTCCTAGAGGGTCACTTGTAATTTTTAGGTAGGACCAAAGGGGAAAGGCTATGGGTACATCCCAGAGGGTTACCGGTTGTGTTTATCTATTTTGATTAACTGTTTCATGTTATGTGGTGATTTGATTTCTATGAAACTGTGGATTATTTACTACTGAGTACTTATTTTTTTATTGCCTTTCGTACTTTACCCTCCATATATTCACTGACTACTAGGAATAGATCTCGTGGTGGTTTCCTGCTAGGATTTAGTCTCACACCCTGTTTGGGCCATTCTTTTGGGCCCAAACAGATTATATGGTTGCATGTATAGATAAGGTAAAACGCCCTTCTACTTCAGGTACTTGATTGTCGTGGAGATGGAGTGCAGGGGACCAAGCTATGGCTTGCGATGCTGAGGAGTTGTTTACTTGATTATTTTGTACTTTGGTTCAGTGATGTTGTGTTACAACATTGTGATTTTTTTGGCTGTTTTCCTAGAAATATGTATCATGAATCATTCATATATATATGTGTGCTCCAGTTAATTGTTTCCGGTCTTCCGCTGTATACTTTTGTATGGTTTTTCTCTATTTCAGCGACTGCTATTATTTTCTTCCACTATTTTACTCTGCCAATGAGGGCATAGTTTCCCCACTATCAAACCCAAGGCCCTTGCTTCTAGTCAGTAGCCTCTGGAATTCAGGGAAATGCGCTTGAGGCCATGTGACGAACCACGTACAGGGCTCCTCGGGGAAGCTTCTAGAACCGAGATGTTACAAAGTGGTATCCGAGGAATTTTTTTCTCCTGATCTACTGTTTGGAGCCTTAATCTAGGGATAGAATGGAAAAGGTACTTGGTCATAAGTTGTGCCCGGAAGTAGCAAAACCATGTACAGGGAAATTCCAATCTACCACGTTTATTACAATTATCTGGTTTTACAATTTTACAGTTGATTTGATTTTCACCGTTTGGTGATTCGTATGGTTAGTTTTGTTATCGTTGATGTTACTAAGGTTCTATTTTTGTTGCAAATCTATGAGATGAGGGTATTCCGTCTCATGCATCATATAGGCACTTTTTTGAAATCAAATGCCATGAATTCTTACCATGCCATTTAGGGTGCATTAGTGATTTCATGTTGTTGAGATAGATGATGTATTAGATATGCATGTTGTTGTGATAGATTCCTTGATAGAATACCTGCTGTTTGATAGGTTATTATTTTGTTTATGATTTTTCTTGAATGGATTCCAAACTTTGGATCTTGAGGTGTTATGAGCCCCCATGGACCAGAATTTGGTGGATCATTGCCAGTTTTATCCTATTTATAACATGTATAAGATTAAAAACATTGATTATCAGGGAGTATGGGCCCTCAAAGATCGGATGTTGGAACTTTCAATGTTCGTTTTGGTGTTTATCTATGCTCTGGAGTAGTTTCTAAGGCTTACTGTCTAGAAAAACCTAGAATACATGCCATGTAGTTTTGACTACACGTCGTGTTCTTCTATTCGAGAAGAAACTATTTTTTATAAGTACACACCATGTACCATATGCACTTGTCGTGTAGTCTCTAGCTGTGTATTCGGCCTTCTGGGTAGGGACATAGGATAGGGAATGCCTGGAGTGAACAGGCTGTGTACCGTCCATACACATCATGTTGTGTCGACCCTTTGTCCACCTGCGTCACTAACAACACAGGTTGGATGAGTCTTATCTAATACACACTGTGTGCCATCTAAACATGCCGTGTAGTGTACCAAAGGTACTCGGTCATGTCAAAAACAACACGGGTTGGTGTAATCCTTTCTCGTACATGTCGTGGCCGTCTGGAACACGCCGTGTATTGTGAGCAGTGTGTTAGGTTGTGTCACTAACAACACGAGCCAGGAGAAGCTTGTCTAGTACATGTCGTGCCTATCTTGAACACACCGTGTAGTCATGTCTTGGGAGATCCGTATGGTTGAACCATGTATCTGTACTTGGGTAGGAGAGGAGGATTCATGTACACGCCATGTGTTAGGACAACACGTCGTGTGGTTTGGGTGTTATAGAACCAGTTTTGGAAGAGGTACACGCCCATGTGAATGGCTTAAGAGAACAGGCCGTGTATGAATTATACACGTCATGTAGTCATGTTTTTTAAAACATGAATGTTTTCTTTCACTTTTTACCTTATAACACTTCTATGTTTCAGTCCCTATTAATCCTGATCTAGGTGTGCATTTGACATTGAAGAGTCATGCCACCGAGACTTCCTCTAGTGGTCTGCCTGTTATAGGTCCGTGATCAGACGGCAGATACGGCGGATCAGGGACTTCCCACAGGACCTCCTGCTATGCCAGTTTTGGCACCAATAGTTATACCTAATACTGGTGAAGCTTCACAGTTCAGGGAAGGCTTCACGAGGATGATGTAGACTTTTCAGGGAGTACCGCCTCCATCCCCGTCGATGGCAGATATGACGTGGGTATTCCAGGAGCAGCATCCTCTAACATTCTCAGGGGATGGAGGAGCTCAGGCTGCAGAGTCATGGCTAGAAGCCATGATGATGATCTATGAGCATCTGGAGACACCTCTAGAGAAGAGGGTATGTCTCACTACCAGTATTCTTTAGGTCTCTCCAAAGAGGTAGTTGGATGTGATCCCATAGGCGGGACTCCATCAAGTTATGGTGTGTGATGAGATTCAGCGCATCTTCTATTACTACATCTATCTAGATACATTGAGGGCCGATAGAACCCAGAAGTTTATGAGTCTAGAGCTGGGTACTCTTTCTGTTATAGATTATTTTTCATGATTTACTGAGCGGCTGTACTTCATTCCTATTCCTCGATTTGATCAGTTATTCCTGGCAAGGACGTTCAAGTATGGTTTGAGGCAAGACATCCGTTCATAGGTGAACCTATTCAGGTTTACCTCCATCACTTCTATAGTCAACCAAGCGCTGATCACAGAGTGAAATATGCGGGATTCTAGAGTTGTGAGCTAGGGCGGCTTGGCATCAAGACTACGAATCCCTCCAACTGACAGTAGGAAGCGTCGCAGTGAGCCTTTTCTTGGTGATCCGAGGACGCGAGAAAATTTTTCTGGTAGCCAGGTGGTGTGCTACCAATGTGGGAAGAGTGGGAATACAAGGACACACTACCTGAGAGACCTAGTGGAGTGCCGATCATGTGGAAAGATGGGTCACTTTCAGTGCTTCTGTCAGATTTTCTAACAAGGAGTTGCTGATATGGGTTCTTCTATGACTCCTTGTTCAGAAGAGGCACCACCAGTTTCTCACTAGTCTAGGAACTGGAGTTCTTCTAGCCGTTCAGGCCGAGGTGGAGGTCATGGTCATGGTATCTAGTCGCCCGATTTCCTGTGACATTAGGGAATATCTGTATAGAGTGGTCAGGTAGGGTCATATGGCTTTGGAGTAGGGAAAACATTTGTAGTGGAGCAGTCCTTGTATGATCAGGATCTCAGACCTTCTACAGTTCATGGTACGATCTTAGTTTCCTTATTTTTATCTTAAACTCTTTTCAATACAGGGGCTTCCCATAGCATTATATCTATTGTTGTTGTTGAGAGGCTTGGGCTCTGCATCCTTTCTTCTGCCGATATTTTGACACTAGACACTCCATTGGGAACTAGAACGGCTAGTTTACGTTAGTGCAAGGAGTACCCTCTAGAGGTTGGTGGGTGTCACTTTTTATGGTACCTCTATGTCTTAAAGATGAAAGGTTGTGATGCCATTCTCTGAAGGGATTGACTAGTTACATTCCAGGCAGTCGTCGATTTCTATCGCCATAGGGTGAGTTTCACATCATTCGAGGGTGGATCATTCCTTCATAAGGGTGAATGGTAGTCCAGGCGAGTAGAGCGGGACCCAAGGATTATGGGTTGGGAGAAGTTACACCTCAGATTGTTAGTCTATATCTGTATGACCATGGGACATCACAGTTAGATTTTCCTCCAGTGGTGGATCCTTACTGGGATGTCTTTCCAGAGGACTTTTCTAGTTTTCCCCGGAAGTGTGAGGTAGAATTTTCTATTGACCTTGTTCCATGAGTGGCACCGGTGTCTATTCCTCCCTATTTGAAGTCAACGCAAGAGTTGCAGGTGCTCAAGAAGCAGCTGGAGGAGTTGTAGGCAAAGGGTTTCATTCAACCCAGTATTTCTCCTTGGGGTTCGCATGTCCTATTTGCAAAGAATGTAGATGACACCCTCAGGCTTTGTGTGCATTATTGAATGTTGAACCAGTTTATGGTCAAGAACTGATATCATTTACCAATGATTTATGATATCTTTGATCAGCTTCAAGGAGCCCGGGTGATCTCAAATATTGACTTGAGGTCAGGATACCATCAGTTTCACGTTAGACCATCAGATATACCTCTTATAGCCTTCTGAAATGGGTATATTCTATAAAAGCATATGGTTATTTTGTTTGGTCTCACGAATGCACCTACAGTTTTAATGGCGCTGATAAATCGATTGATCCATACATACATGGATTCTTTCATGGTGGTTTTCATGGATGATATATTGGTGTACTATAACACATGAAACAACTATGCTACCCATCTTGTGATCATTCTGTGTACACTAAGGGAGCATCAGTAATATGCTAACCTCTCAAAATGCCACTTTTGGATGGATCATATTCACTTCATGGGTCATTTTATCTCAGAGACAGGAGTGTTATTAGACCCAGAGAATGTGAGAGTAGTAGTTTCCAGGGAGCAGTCGAAGAACTTCTTTGAGGTGCGGAGTTTTCTAGGGCTTCATATATACTACAGAAATTTCATTCAAGACTTTTCATGTATAGCAGCACAACTGACAGGTCTGAAAAATAAGGGTGTGAAGTTCTCATGGTCAGATTCGTGTGAGTCAGCATTTCAGGAGTTTAAAGGGAGGTTGATATCAGCACTGATAGTAGTATTTTCAGAGCTAGTAAAGAGCTATACTATGTATTTTTATGCTTCGGGTATCTGGTTTTGAGTTGTGCATATGTAGGGAAAAAGAGTTGTTGTGTATGAGTCTCGGTAGTTGTGACCACATGAGAGGAACTACCCAATGCAAGATCATGAGTTATCAGTAGTTGTTCATGAATTACGTTATTGGATACATTATCTTCTAGGAGAGCATTATATGATTTTCACGGACAAAAAAAGTCTCAAGTACATCTTTACATAGTGTGATTTGAATTTGATACAGCGAAGGTGGGTTGAGTACCTTCAATCGTTTGACTTTGAAATTGCCTACATGCTTGAGAAGGGAAATGTAGGGGATAATGCATTGAGAAGAATGACACAGATACAGGTAGTTCAGTAGGCTAGTAGTGAGTGGAAGCCCATGGATTTTTTCTATGAGATGCATTTGGTGGTGCATGAAAAACAAGGACATTATTTCCTTTCTTCTAGAGCTATTACCTCTACTCTTCTTGATCGATTGCGAATGAGTAAGCTATCGGATTCAGAAAGCCTAGTAATATGGGAAAGTGTGTTAGGAGAGAACCATATTCCTAGATGGACCATAGGCGAGGATGAGATCTTGTGTTTCCCAAGGTGTGTATGGGTGCCATCAGACATACGTAAGGCGCTGATGTAGGACATTTATTCCTTACTTTGGGAAGTTCATACAGGCGTCACCAAGATGTATCATGATCTACACTATCAGTATTGGTGGCCAGGTATGAAGAGAGATGTTACTAGTTTTTTCATGAAGTGTTCCACCTATCAGTAGGTGAAGGCAAAGAATTAGTGACTAGAAGGGATTTAACATCAGTTTCCTATTCCCGAGTGGAAGTGGAATGATGTCGTGATGGATTTTATGAAAGTTTTACCTAGGTCGCCTAGAGGGAATAATGCAGTTCTGGTTGTCATTGAAAGGCTTACAAAGGTCGCTCACTTCTTGCTGATCAAGGAGACCTTTAGTGTTGATGATCGTGGACGGTTGTACATCCATGGGATTTTATATCTACACGGAGTTACACACTCCATTTTGAGATTCTTGTTTTACTTCTTGGGTTTGGAAGGGGCTCTAGAAGGCTTCGAGTACATAGGTACTTTTGAGTACAGCTTACCATCCCCAGACAGATGGCCAGTACGAGCATACTATTTAGCTTCTTAAGGACATTCTCCAAGCATGCATCCAAGATTATCAAGGTTTTTGGGAGAATCTTATACCTCTTGTGGATTTTTCCTACAACAATAGTTTTCAAGATACTATTCAGATAGAACCTTATGAGGCTTTGTACGGTAGGCCATGTCGATCACCCTTATATTGGATGGAGGTAGGAGTGGTAGCTTTGTTGGGACCTCGTCTTATTCTAGAGGCCAAAGAGTAGATAGAGTTGATTTGGAAGGGGCTGGATACTGTGCAGTTTTGACAGAAGTCTTAGGCTGATATGCGGAGAAGACCTTGGGAGTTCGAGGTCAGGGATCATGTATTCCTCTATATCACATCGAGGTTCGGACATAAAAGGATTAGGAGATAGGGTAAGCATTCACTGAGGCACATCAGACCGTTTGAGGTGTTGGAGAGAGTTGGTCCATTTGGATATTAGTTGCAGTTTCCTCAGAGGTACTAGGCTATTGATGACTTATTCTATGTTTCTCAGCTTCGACGATACTTCTCAGACTCATCTCATATTTTCCATCATAAGGAGGTTGAGTTGTAAGTGGATGCATCCTTTGAGGAGTATCTTATCTGGATTTTGGATCGATGTACAAAGGTTCTCCATGGTCGGTCTATTCATATGGTACGGATGCTTTAACAGCATGAGCGAGTATAGTACGAGACTTGGGAGAGGGAGACAGATGTACGATCGTAGTGGCTAGAACTTTTTGGAGTTTCTTCTTATACGCCACCTTGATAGGGAAATTCGGCGATTAATTTCATTAAGGGGGAATGTTTTTAAGAACCCAGAACATCTTTTCAGGTATTTATCCTTCTTCTGGTCGTTTTTTGAGAGAAAGGGGAATTTCTTGTATTTTTTGAAGTATATGCTTTGAACTTTGTGAGTACACGTCATGTATGCGGTTACCGCGGGTAGCTATGTACTGGTCGTGTAGCGGCCATGCACAGGGCCATGTGGGGATGACATGGAGGCCACCTATTGCTGGGTACCAAAAAAGAAAGTACACATCGTGTACTTCAAAAGTACATTTCGTGTACTTTATTTTTTTCATTAAACTCATCGGGGTCACGTCTGATGGGAAAAACGTCCTTCTTCTAGGTCTCGTTCATCTGAGAGAACCTCTACGGTCGTTGTTCATCTCCAAGCCCCTGAGCCTCCGTTTGATCTCCGATTAGACAATCATCAATTGCATTGGGATAGTCTTGGTAAGCTCTATATTCTACATGATCGTCATTTAATGATTCCTCTTTTTTCTCAAGTTATCCTCTTTTGAAAGTTTTAGACGTTTTTGTAGATATTTGGAGTTCTAATGTGATTCAAGCCTCGAGTTTCACTAATTGCGAACTCTTAAAATCGAGGTAGGTGGTTTGTGCCTTTTTCTGGAAAGTCTTTGAGTATTATGTGGAAATTTGGCGAATACCTATGAACGAGGTATTGTGTGTTTACCATTTTGGCCCCATTTTTTGCCTGTTGTGTTTATAGGCTTGATTAAATGATAATTGATTGTGAATAGGGTGAATTGCAGTGCATTGGCTATGTTTCCCAAGCATTTTTTTTCCTATTTTGACCTTTGGGTCTAGTTTTCCGGTTAGGTTGTTGTTTTCTTTTCCATGCCTAGTATTGTAGGATGGTGTGATTGTTTTTCTATTATACTTTTATGTTGCTGAATGCTATCCAAGTAGTTCTTTATATGTACTTGGCCGATACACACTGATACACTTTCTAGACTTACACGGGACTATGAGAACCTTGTGTATAGACCATAGGGGGAATGGACGTTGAGGGATTCTCCAGAGTGTCTATTTTACTTACGATGTGAGACCACATGGGAATTGGTGTTGAGTGCTTCCTCATAAAGTCTTTAGTTCCTCGACGCGGACAACGGAGGGAATGTGACGTAAGTGCTTCCCTAGAGAACATTTAGTTATGATATGAGACTATAGGGGGAATTGATAGCATGTGATTCCTCAGAGAGTCAATGCTTAAGCTGAACTAGAGGGGTTAGACTGAGTGTACAACATAGAGGGTTGCTTGTACTTGTTAGGTAGGACCAGAGGGGATAGGTTGTTGGTACTTCTTAAAGGGTTAACTATTGTGTCTATCTATTTTGATTAACTGTTGCTTATTATGTGGTGATTTTAATGCTTTGAAACTGTGGATTTTTTTACTGCAGATTACTTCCGTGTTTACTTCTTTCCGTACATTACCTTCCATATATTCACTGACTGTTAGGCACAGATCTCGTGGTGATTTTCTACTGATGTTTAGTCTCACACCCTATTTAGGCCATGATTTTGGGCCCAAACAGATTATATTGTTGCCGGTATAGATAAGGTAAATCTCCCATCTACTTCAAGTACTTGATTATTGTGGAGTTGGAGAGCACGGGACCAATCTATGGCTTGCGATGCTGAGGAGTTCTTTAATTTCTTCTTTTGTACTTTGGTTTAGTACTGTTGTATTATAGCATTGTGATTTGTTTGGCAGTTTTACTGGACATATTAATCATGCATTATTCTTATATATATGTGTGTGCTTCAGTTTATTATTTCTAGTCTTCTGTTGTTTACTTTTGTATGGGTTTTCACTGTTTCCACTACTGCTATTGTTTTTTTCCACTTTGTTACTCTTCCAATGAGGGAATTGTTTCCCCACTACCGCACCCAAGGCCCTCGGTGCTAGTCAGCAACCTCTGGAATTCGGAGAAATGTGCTTGAGGTCATGTGACCACCCAGGTATGGGACGCCTCTAGGCGTATTCTGAAACCGGGATGTTACAATAACCAATTTAATTGTGAAAATTATTCCAATGACATAAATTGGATTAACTGATTAAAATTAACCTAATTATACATAAAATACAATTGAAAATATTATTTGACACTATTAATTATTTATATGAAAAGATATTTTAAATTAAAATTCAATATTTATTCACTATAAATAATATCAAGAAACATATACAAAATATAACCAAAACTCAAAAAAGGAATTTATATATCACACTAAAAGAAGAAATTTATTTTTTTCAATTATAATATATAAATTTTTCAATAATTTTATTTTAAATTGGTTCCCCATTAAAAGGAAGTAAAGCTGCATTTATAAATAAAATATTTCATTATTTCTAATATTGGTTTTCTTCTTATCTTATCCATATAAAATATATTAAATACATTTTAATTTTTTTATTTAATGCATTAAATATATATTTCATTAATAGAATTCTTTAATAATAATTAATATAATTTATTAGAATAAAATTCATTTTTAAGAATAATAATAGTCTTTATAAACAAAATCTCATTATCTCCAATTGCTTATTATATTAATTTCAAATTAAATTTTAATGAATGGATTCAAGATATATTTTCATAAGTTAGTAAATAATATTCATGAAAACTAATTTAACAACAAGGCTATATCTTGTTATATTAAATAATAATATTTTAATAATTTATATTTTTTTCCTTTAAACATTTTTTTAAGTGCAGCGTAAGCTATCTATGGGATTTAATTTAAAAACAGACATATCATAAAATCTTAATGTGTAATATTCACTCATAATTCATCAAATTGGTTTCCCTAAATTGTAAATTTAACTTCATAAATCAATGTCTCATACATTAAAATCATTCTAGCGGTAACCCACATATGAAATAGGGTTAATAAAACATATTTTTAATAAGAGAGAAAGGGAAATGAGAAGTTTACCAAAATATTAGGCTTTCAGATATGATATAATTACTAGGAATTTAAATCATATACCTGGAAGAAGAATAAAACCCTCACTTTCTGATAGAGTGTAATAGAGTATATGGTTATCATAATCTCTACCATAAAAAACCATAAATATGACATGGGTTAGAGATCCCATTTATTTCTCTGTAATAAAATTAAATAGATAATGTTTTAACCGAAAATTATTTTCCATATAGATGAGGGAGTACTTAAATATTTATATAATCACTTGAGAAAGTAATTGTTCTTGATTATTTCTAAGTATAATCTCATCATTTGGTTGTGCTTCATTATATTTTCACTTGATCCCTTACACCTGAAAATGATTGTTCATGATTTATTTTTCATGCTTGAAGCACATTAATGAAACATAAGACCCATCATTACTTCTTTTAGCCTTTAAATATTTACTAAAACCAAAATTTTAAGAACATAATATCCAATAAATTGCACTTCAACCTCAAATAATAATATTCAATAATAACATTAATCCATTCACAACATAAGACTCACCCCAAATACTTATGTCCAAATTCAAATCCCAAAAAATGCCTCTAAATTTTCATAATCAATCTTAACATCATAATTCCAAAACAACGTATTGTAGAAATTATTTTCACACACAAAATAATTGATCGCCTTAAAAATGTAAGTAAAACGTTCATTTTTTTCAAATTAAAAATTAATAAGTTCTATAATATAATATTTATATATCTCATTTTTCTTAAAGTTTGTGCATCATTCATGAAATAATCCTTGAATCCAAAAACATAATAACAATAATCATTCTACCTCATCCCTTTCATTTTTGAATTGTAGTATCTTTATCATCAATAGTGTAACCATTACTTTTATGAAATTTATGATTCTAAAAATTCACCAAAATCTAAATAAAAATTTATTAAAAACTTATCATAGTGATATAGTTACAAATAATCATTTATAGGATGTCTAAGTCAGGAAACATTCTCAATCTATGAATCCTTAGGTTTATCCTAGGGTACCATTTTATATTAAAAATGAAGGGGATGGTATCTTATATTTAATATTATCCTTAATAAGATTAATCGGGTTATATTCCCTGGTATATAATTAATAAACCTAGTTTCTATGGTTTCTTCTAAACACCTTTTGATACAAACTATAACATCTCATCCCTAGAATCCGAGAACTAGTGCCTTACTTTATTACATTGGCATGATTACATAGAATCAAATACTAAGGGAATAAATAGTTTAGCAGTTTTGGAAAACCAAATTACATACAAGATACCCATAATTAATTAAAAAAGGAAATAAATCATAACATAATTAAGTTCTCATAATCCTTGACATTTATTCTAGGATTTAATATTCATAGTCTTAGGAATGGAAACATAATAAGGGTGACCTCAAATACTCTATAAGGATAGTGTACAATGAAATCTATCTTGAATTAATAATAAATAATTAATATGGACTGAAGAAAATATAATTCAATAATTTTATATAACTAATAAAATGATTATAAAAATTGACCATGGTTATTCTAAATAGATGAATAATGACATTGAGTATCAATAACTAATCTCGTAATGATAGACATCTGGAACATACCATGAAGGCCTTAACCTATATATATAAAAACTAATGTTTTAGGCCTCGGCAAAATTTCATATCTATATTGTCTCATGTGACCAACCAATTCATCAAAGGGATATATCAGGGCCTTCCCATCACTTACTAAGTCCAATATACTCCTCAAATAAAAAGGGTGAAACATGAACATCATAAACATTCGTATTGAGAAACTAGAATATGAAATGTGAATATTTTTATAATAAACTATGAATTGTACAAAAATAGAAATGTAATTCCCTGACCCTAATTACCTAGAGTCAGTGCATTATTATATAACATTGGTATGATCAAAAGGGATCAAATCCCAAAAGACTGGTCAGTTTAGTAGACATGGAAGTACTAGATACAAACATAAGTTTTACATTTCATTATGAAATGAAAAACAACAACATTGTGTCTCCATTGAACACTTTCATCTCCCATAGACAATCCCTACAGGCCAGTCATAATACATATCTTCGCATCATGGAAAAAATAAAACATAGAAAGGGGTGAACTTAGGTGCCCAGTTAGGATAACAATATAGCGTAAAAATTCATAAATAAGCATAAACACTTAAGGAAATGTATAAGACTAAACCACAAGCCATTTCAACATAAACTTATTCATAATATTGAAAATATATATCAAAAAATTCCATTTACTTATTCCCATTGATATTCTCCTAGTAGAATAATCCCATGAAATATCAATAGCCAATTTCATAAAGATGAAATGCATAATTATGGATATCATAACCACATTGTAATGTCTTTGTGACAAGAATACGATAAGATATTGTCAAGGCCTTTTTCCAAGACACTGGTTTGTCTCATAATACCTACCGATGCATCAGTGAGCTATAGTGGGCTCCACCAGTAACTTAATAAGTCTCATGCATTACTCATATAAAAAGGATGAAACATAACATAAACATTCATATTAAAATTTTCATAAAAATGTTAAAACATTAACCATAAAACATGAATGGTATAAAATAACACATCCATAGTCAAACATATCACAAAGCCTTCAATAAAATATGGAAGATTGGATCATAATAAATCAATATCAAATAAGTGTAAAATCCATCAAAGGATGTTGACGTAGATAAAATCAAAATGATTTGAGAGAAATGTATCTTTATATTTTTTAAATCATTTAAAAGTCACATAATTGTAAAAGAAAAAAATTATTTTGAAGATATTCTTATAAGCATGTCCGGGATGCTTCGATGGTGTTATAACAGAGGAAAATAGCTTCACCCGCTGTATAAGTTAAAAAACATCCTTACCTTAATTTCTCGAAAAGGTCATAAAATACCTTATTTGGAAAGCGACGGAAAAATTCCATTCTAACCATTTTTAAAAAATTAAAATTATGTATAAATGAATTTAAACGATAGTCTGTAACATAGTAATTTTTTTGAAATACATATTTATGAAACACATATATGGATGATAATGAGGTCCCAGTAGATACTCACGTATAAACAACCTCGGATAATTATGAGATTGAAAAATTAACTCTTTCCTTGTAATTTTCCTTGGTCGAGGGTACGTTAACCACCTGTATAATAGTTAAATAATTGTTATTAAATTATACAATAATCACATACATAAATATTAAATCATATATGATCTTCTAATATCTCTTTGTTAATAATATTTTAGTAGTATCATTGTTTCAGGTGTTAACTGATTCGTTTTATATTATATGTTTTATTATATAAGTCGTGTTTGTTATGGATATGATGTATTTTATTCATATCCAACATGATATTATGTTCATAAGAATTATTTTTAATCATAAAATGAAAATTATTCTTGAATGGTTAAGATAGGAAAATGAATCTTATCACGATCGTGGAGACGGTAATCTGTACGTACGCACGAGTGACCATTATCATTATTTTGATGGCAAAGTAATATGTAATTGTATGGTATATCTTATATACAGAATCATTAACATGTCATATTTATTATTAGCATCAATTATACTGATTATTTTACACATAAAAATATTGAAATGTTGAAAAACAAATTACACCACAGCGTGGAGACGGTAAGTCATACGTACACACGTATGGTGACATTGTCATTCCTAGGATGGATAGATTAATGAATATGGTTGTAGCGTATTTATAATAAAATCACAATTTGTATAATGTACTAGAGTTACTGTTTTAGTATGGAAACAACAAATAAAGAGTAAGTGGAAGAAGAAAAGAACTTTGAAAGAGTTGATGAAATTATTAGCTCTTCTTTGGGTGCATCGTATCAGGTTTTGGCAGAGCCAAATGGCTTTGGAGGTGTGATTTTGAGAGAAGGTAAAGTACCCTTTTATAAGAGAGGTGAGGTTCATTTTAGGAAAAGCTAGAAATATTATTTTATTATACAATCATATTCGATTTACAATGGCTCCAAAAATATTTATTTTGAGGATATGGTGGGACTAGGTCGAAAGCCTCTCAACCAATAGGTTTTATATAGGTTTAGCTCAAAATATTAACCTTATATTTTAGATTTAACTCTTAGTTAAATAGTTTAACTTTTACAATGTCATCTTGTATATTTATATTACATGGAAAATAAACTTACTATAAAATTCCATTTGAACCCCAAGTGTTTCTTTAATGATATATCTATTATTAAATAATACCTTTGGATGAACTTTAGATTTTTTAGAATATTATATAAATTAATAATATAGTATTTATTTTTAAAACTCATTTATCTCAATTTTCACACTATTTAGTATTATGTTATTGTGAAAGTCATTAAAAATTTATCACTTCTAAAAAAATTATTTAATCAACCCTAACATGTCATCTTAACCTATAAAATTCGTGGAATACATCAAAATACTCAATTTGCAATTATATTAACATTTATAATATCAATTAATTTAATCATTCAATAATAAGGTAATTACTGCATTATCGTTTTGTCATAAATAAATTAAATTATTTAATATCTAAAAATTATAAATAAAATAATTTTATTTAGGAAATATATTTATATATATAATGAAAATTTATAGTCGAATTTATCTTATGTATAACCCTATATTAAATATGTTTTATTTATTAATCGTTTAATTAAACCGTTTTAACTCTTCTTTAAATAAAATAATAATAAATTTCATAATCTAATACAAGTGGATGAAAAGGATCATATTTTATTCCTAAGGTTGATTTTAGTCGAAATAGATTTATCCAATAGAATTCGGACATGGGTTAAGGTAATTATAAAATCATTTTTACCTTTAATTACCCTATATACTTTTAATCATGGTAAATAAAATTCAAAAGTTACTATTCACCCAGAAAATATTTCATCCTATTGAACCACATTGTACATAATGATTTCCACCATGTATCTAGGATTTTTTAAAATCAATTCACATATATGGTAATGTTTTATTTTATGCAAATTTTTCAAATGTTCCTAGAATGTGGGTAAAATGCGTTAAAAGTTCAATAAAATTTTATATATCTAATATTAATATAAAATAACTCCAATGAATTACATTAAAAATATATAGGTATTATGTATCTTTTTTTACCTAAAATATATTTAAATAAAATAAATAACTATATAAATAAAAATGTAGGTTTTAAATAATAACGTAGTGTTTTTCACTATTCATCAAAAATTGAATGTTTTCAGAAAAATACCAAAAATTTGCCCTAAGATAATTGAGATATTACGAATCCAAAAATTAATTTCATTTTGAAAAACAAAATTTATAAAATTTCAAAAAATAGATATTATTATTCATAATGACTAGTTTTATTGGTCGTGGTGTGCTAGAACTCGAAGTTACATACAACACAAGCTATTGTATTATTCAAAGAGAAATGTACCTTTGGAGGCTTGGGGTGTAACATTTTTCCCTATATAATTAAATTTGATCCTTAAAATTTATAGAATACTACTGCATAAAAAGATTCAGTTGTTCTTCAACATATGTTCCTCGGGTTCCCATGTTGCATCTTCCATCTTATAGTTTCTCCATAGAACTTTTACTAGATGAGTCGTCTAGTTTCTCAACAGTTGTTCTATAGTGTCAAGAATGTTGATAGGCTCTTCCCAATAATACTGATCAGGTTAATGTTCTATTTCTTCATAGTTGAGTACATGTGTTGGGTCATGTATTTATTTTCTTAACTTTGATTTGTGGAAGACATCATGAACCATGGAGAGACTTGGAGGCATTGCTAAATGGTAAGCTACAACTACAATTTGATCTGGATTTTCCAAAGGTTTGATCTACCTGGGACTTAATTTAAACTTCTTACCAAATCATATAACACACTTACATGGAGATACTTTTAATAAAACATGATCTCCTACTTGAATTTCCAAATCCTTCCTTTAGTTATCGACATAGATCTTTTTTCTATATTGAGCTTCTTTGATGTCGGTTTGGATAATCTTCACCTTTTCCATTGTTTCCTCAACATGTTCTGGGCCTACAATTTTTCTTTCACCAACATCATCCCAACATGTTAGTGTGTGACATCTCTTTCTATATAATGCTTCATATGGTGCCATCTGAAAAAATTAATTGAAGCTATCGTTATAGGAAAATTCAACCAGAGGTAAATATTGACCCCACATACCTTGAAAGGAAAGTGACCAAGACCTCAACCAGTCTTATATGGTTTGAATAGTCCATTCTAATTGTCCATCAGTTTGAGGGTGGTAGGCAGTGCTCAAATGAAGTTCATTATCCAGGGCCTTCTGAAGACTTTTCCATAATCATGATGTAAAATAGAGATCCCGATCATATACAATTGATAGGTGTACTCCATGAAGTCTTACAACAATTTTAATATGTAGTCTAGATTAATATTCAAGTGGTAAATCTTATCTTATATCAATAAAATGTGCTGACTTGGTAAGATGATCAACAAACTCCCATATTGCATCATTCATTTTAAGATTCTTTAGTAGCCCCATGAAAAATTCCATCAAAATATCATCCCATTTCCACTCAGGTATGGGAAGAGGGTTCATGACTACTCTAGGATGTTTTCATCCATCCTTAACCTATTGAAAAACCATACATCTTGACACATAATCAACAATATCCCATTTTCATGTTTTCCCACCAAAAATGTTCTTCCAAATATCTATACATTTTAGTTCTACTTGGGTGTATATAGAAATTAGAGCTATGTGCATCATCAAACAATTCCCTTTTTAGATAAGGTATGACCGTAACACAAATTCTCTTCCCAAATTTCAAAATTCCATCTTCATATACAAAGTTAATCAATCTCCCAACATTCATAGCTTTAATATTCTTTTGAAACACCTCATCATCAGTATAAGAACTTTTTTTCCTTTCTAGTAAATATAGATTGGAAACCAATTGAAAAATTATCCATGTTTCACCTTCCTTGATTATTCCCATATCCATTTTTACAAGATCTGTGTACATAGGAACCCTTTCAGTTCTCATCTTGTTCAAAACTCCATGATCCTTTCTTCTCAAAGCATCTGCCACCTTATTTTCCTTCACCGAGTGGTAGTGTATAGTGAAATCATAAAATTTGAGTAGTTCTAAACATCACCTTTTCATCATGTTGAGTACGTTTTGTGGGAAAATATAATTTAAACTCATGTGATCATTATAAATCTCACATTTTTCAGTATAGATATAGTGTCTCCATATCTTCAGAGCAAATATTTTAGCTGCAAAATCAATATCATGAGTAGGATAGTTTTTTTCGAGACCTTTCAACTTCCGTGACGCATAATAAATAACTCTATCATTCTACATAAGTACACAACCAAGTCCTTTATTTGAACCATCACTATAAATAACAAACCCATCATTCCATGATGGGAGAGTCAAGATATGAGCGTTGACTAATCATTTCTTAAATTCATAAAAACTCTCTTTACCCTCATTTGTCCAAACAAATTTAACCCCATTATATGTGAGCTTGGTTCATGGGTTAGGCAATCAGGCAAAATTCTGGGTGAAACACGGATAATAACTTACTAAACCAATTAAACTGCATACCTTATTTATACTCGTCAATGCTTGACATTTTTTTATTTATCTTGTTTTAGAAAGATCAACAAAGATTCCATCCATAGAGACAATATGGCCATGAAAAGAAATCTCTTGAAGCCAGAATTCATAAATGCTAAACTGAAAATATAATTCATTTCTTTAGAGAGTCATTAGTTAAACGACCCGAATCCGGAGCCCCTCCACGGGTGCCCCGTACCCAGTTCACCACATGACCTCAAGCACATTTCCCCAAATGCCAGAGGCAGCCGACTAGCAGCGAGGGCCTTTGTGAGTCGCTGGGGAGACTATGCCCTCATTTGGTAAGGTATATTGTGGAAAAACAACAGTCAACAACAGAAGCAGTAACAACATGCATAAGAACAGAAACAAAACAGTGGAAGCAATGAATATATATAGCAATGATGAAAATTATGCATTAGGTACAAGTATCTATAGAAAGAAGCAAACACAACAACATGCTGGAATACAACTGAAAAAAGTGCAAAAGAAAAACAAAATAAACTCATCAGCATTTCTAGCCCAAGATCGTTCCCATGCTCTCCAGTTCCTGTGCAATCAAGATCCTGAAGTAGAAGGGTGATTTCCCTTTTCTATACCTGCAACAACATAGTCTGCTTGGGCCCAAAAGCATGGCCCAAACAGGGTGTGTGATACAGTCCCTATAGGCAATCACCCTAAGATTTTTTCATAACAGTCAATGAATACAAGGAAAATAATAAAACAAGAAGCAATAAACAGGAAAGCAAAAGTAACTACAATTCACAGTTCTTACAAAAAAAGTACACAAGTAAACAACCAGCAACAAGAAGAAAACAAGTAACCCTCTAGGTAGCTCTCACAGCCTAACCCCTATGGTTCAACCTATAAGTACTAGCGCCCATCTAAGAGGCACACACAGTCTCACCCCTCTAGTTCAGCTATGAAATTAAGCAGACTCTCTGGGGAAGCACTCACCGTCAATTCCCCCTATAGTCTCGTATCGTGCTAATGGCCCTCTGGGGAAGCACTCGTCGTCTATTCCCCATGTGGCCTAGGTCGAGGAACTATAGACTCTCTGAGGAAGCACTCAACGTAAATTCCTCCTTTGGTCTCGCATCATAATTAAAAGACACTCTGGAGAATCCCTTCCATCAATTCTCCCTTTGGTCTTCTACTCTAGGTTCTCACAGTCCTGAGTGAAACTTAACATGCTCAGCGCACTTGTACATCACCCAAGTAAACCTGAAAAACTACTTAGATATCAACTAAGGCTTAGCAGCAAAACAAGGTAGTAGTTCCATTGTCCTACAACTAAGCATGGAAACTGGTAGAACGCCAAACAGGAAGAACAAGCATAGAAAACATTCAAGGTACAGTAAAACTACCATAATCACAGGCAAAACATCTACTCTAGAAATCATGAAAATAAGGCAATACAATAAGGGAAAAACAAGAACACAAAATACCCCATTAAAGGGTATTGGTGGAATTTGCACAAAATATTCATCAAATTTCTATGTAAAGGCACAAACCACCTACCTTGATCCTAGGTGATCAGTATAAGTGAACCAAGATGACATATTCCCCTTAGAACGATGTAGATCTGAGAAAACACACAAAATGCTCAATCTACGATAACATAGAAACTAGGAGGAATCAAGAAACAAGACTCAAGCATAAGGGAGAGCTCACCGCTGTGATTCCAATGCAATTGACCATGCTCGAATCGGAGAACGGACGGCGAGGAGGGATCTCATCGAATATATGTCTGTACGGTCACTCTCGGGTGGACGAAAACTGGAGAAGAAGATAAAATTGGTGGTTAGGCGTGGCGTCGGTCTCTTTAGTGAAAAAAAGTACATGGCGTGTACATTTAGAGTACACGGCGTGTACTGGGTCCTTTCCGTACTCCGCCAAAATTGGCCTCCACGTCACCCCTACACACTGTGTGTGTGGCCCGAGCACGACCAGCACATGGCTTCGAGCCGGATTAGAGTACACAGTGTGTACTCAAAAAGTACATGACGTGTACTTTGAAAATTTCCAGAAAAATAATTTTTCTTAAAAACAATAGAAAATGGAAAAACATACTTGAACGAGGATCCGGGTTCTTACTAACTTCCCCCCTAAAAGAAATTCATCCCCGAATTTCCCTAACGGGGCATAGAAGAAGAATCCCCGGACAGTTCCGGCCACTGCGATCCTACATCGGCCTCCCTCTCCCAGGTCTCGTCATGTACTCGCTCGTGATTCCATAGCACTCGTACCAGAGGAAAAAACCACCCAAGAATAACCTTCGTACTACGATCGTCAATCCGGATAGGATGATCCTCAAAGGATGAATCCTCTTCAATCTCGACTTCCTCGGGCTGAAAGGTGTGAGACGGGTCTGAAAAGTAATGTCGGAGCTGAGAGACGTGGAAGAAGTCATGCATGTCCCGATACCTCTGAGGTAGCTGCAACCGATAGGAGACTAGTCCCACTCTCTCCATGACCTCAAATGGTCCGACGTACCGCAGTGAAATCTTAACCTGTCTCTGAATCCTTTTTTGTCCCAACCTCGGTGCGACACGCAGGAAAACCTGATCCCCAACCTCGAACTCCAGAGGTCATCTCCACTGATCCGCCAAAGACTTCTATCGACACTATTCCATAGCCATCCTTTTCTGAATCAGCTCTATCCGTTCTGAGGTCTCCTGAATGAGATGTGGTCCTAGCAAATCTGCCTCTCCTGCCTCCAACCAGTATAAGGGTGATCGGCATGGCCTAACGTCCAAATCATCATGTGGTTCCATATGAATGGTCTCCTGGAAACTATTGTTGTAGGCGAACTCCCCCAGAGGGATATGCTTCTCCCAAGAACCGCCAATGTCTATGATACAAGATCGGAGCATATCCTCAAGCACCTGGATCATGCACTCGGACTGGCCATCAGTCTAGGGATGGTATGTTGTAATCAAAAGTACCTGTGTACCCAAGGCCATCTGAAGTCCCTTCCCAAACCGAGAGGTAAAGTGCGCATCCATGTCTGAAACAATGGAGTGTGGAACTCTATGCAGACGAACGATCTATCGGATGTAAAGTCGCCCCAGATCATCAACACTGAAGGTCTCCTTAATCGGTAAGAAGTGTGAAACCTTCGTAAGCCTGTCGACGAAAACCCAAACAGCATCGTTCCCTCGAGGCGACCTTGGAAACCCAGTCACGAAGTCCATCACGACATCGTTCCACTTCCACTCCGGAATGGGTAATTTCTGTAAAAGGCATGTTGTTCGTTGATGCTCTTCCGTCACCTGCTGACAAGTAGAACATCTCACAACGAAACCAGCAACATCCTTCTTCATACCTGGCCACCAGTACTGGCGATGAAGATCCCGATACATCTTGGTGACGCCCGGATGAACCGCCCAAATTGAGGAATGAAAATCACGCATTATCTCCTCACGTATGTATTCTGGCACCCATATGTGTCCTTGGAAAGACAAGATCGCATCCTCTCCCATTGTCCAACTAGGAAGAGGTTCCTCTCCTAACACTCTCTCCTACAGAACTAAGCCTTCTGAGTCCGATAGCTGCCTCATCTGTACTCGATCAAGAAGTGTATAGGTAACAGCTATAGAAGATAGGAAGTTCTATCCCTGTCTGTCATGTGCCTCTAGATGCATCTTAGAGAATAGAGCCATCAGCTTCCACTCACTGTTGGCCTCTCGAACTGCCTAAATCTGAGTTCTCTTGCTCAATACATCTACCACTGCATTGCCTTTACCCGACATATAGGCAAGCTCAAAATCAAAAGATAGAAGGTACTCGACCCACCTATGCTATCTCAGGTTCAAATCCCGCTGACTGAAAATATACTTGAGACTCTTGTGGTCAGTGAAGACCACAATGTGCTCTCCCAGCAGATAGTGTCTACAACAGCGTAAGGCATGAACAACAACTACCAACTGCAGATCGTGCGTAGGTTAGTTCTTCTCATGTGGCCTCAACTACCGATACCCATACGCAATGACTCCATCCCCCTATATAGGCACAGATCCCAGCCTAATACCTAAAGCATCATAGTAAACAGTGTAGTTCTTTCCGAGCTCCGACAAGACTAGTATCGGTGCTGACTTCAACCTCTCTTTCAGCTCTTGAAAGGCTGACTCACAAGAATCTGACCATAAGAAATTCACCCCCTTCTTGGTCAGACCTTTCAAAGGAGCTTCTAGATGAGAAAAGTCCTTAATGAAGCGTCTGTAGTATCCAGTAAGCCCTAGGAAACTCCGTACCTCAAAGACGCTCTTCGACTGCTACCAGGAAAATACAACTCTCACTTTCTCTAGGTCCACTGATACTCCTGCCTCTGAGATGATGTGACCCAAGAAGTGAATATGATCCATCCAGAAGTGGCACTTTAAGAGTTTAGCATAAAGATGATGCTCTCTCAATGTAATCAGAACGATCTCAAGATGTGTAGTATGGTCATGTCGAGTGTGAGAGTACACCAAGATATCATCTACGAAGACCATGACGAAGGAGTCCAAGTAAGGATGGAACACTCGATTTATCAGTGCCATGAAAACTGCAGGCATGTTCGTGAGACCGAACGACATGAATGTATACTCGTATAGACCTTACTTGCTCCTGAAGGCTATCAGAGGTATATCTGATGGTCTAACGTGAAACTGATGATAACCAGACCTCAAGTCGATCTTCGAGAACTCTCGGGCCCCTCAAAGTTGATCGAAAAGGTCTTCAATTCTCAGCAAAGGATATCGGTTCTTGACTATTAACTAGTTCAGCTTCCGATAATCCACACAAATCCAAATGGTACCATCTTCCTTCTTTGCAAACAGGACAGGTGAACCCCAAGGAGAATTACTGGGTCGTATGAAACCGTTAGCATGTAGCTCCTCCAATTGCTTCTTGAGATCCTGCAACTCAGGTGTATCCATCCTATATGGAGGAATGCACACTGGTGCTGCTCTTGGCACGAGCTCAATAGAGAAGTCTACCTCACGCTCCAAAGGAAAGCCTGGAAAGTCTTATGGAAATACGTCCATGAAGTGATCCACCACTGGAGGAAAATCCAACTGTGGAGTCCCCTGATCATCCATATAAAGACTAGCAATCTAGGCCATCACCCCTCTTAGCCCAAGATGCTCGAGTCCTACCCGACTCGCCCAAACACTCAACTCTCCCTTATGAAGAAAAGACTCGCCCTCTGGCGAAACGAAACTCACTCTGTGGCGATAGCAGTCGACGACTTCCTGAAAAGGGAATCAACCAATCCATGCCAAGGATGACATCATATCATGTCATCTCTTGGACATAGAGATCCCATAAGAAGAGATACCATGCAACCTTGAGAGTGCACTCTCTACACTGGCGTACACTAGATGTACTCATCCCCAAAGGTGTGTCTAGTGTCAATGAGTCGGTAGAAGAAAAGATGCAGAGTCCAAGGCTCTCCACAACACAACAGAGATAAAGCTATGTGTAGCACCAGTATCGAAAAGGGATGAAGATAAAACTGAGGCTACTAAAATAGTACCTCGAACTGTAGAAGGGTCGGGATCCTACTCTTGATAGATATGCTCCACGGTGAAAGACTGTCCTGCACCGCAGCCCTGCGCCCCTCACTGACCACTCTGAGCTGATCCTCCTTAATGGTGTTTAGGAACTAGTGGCTGACCACCACGGCCTCGACCTCCACCTCGGCCCAAACGGCCGGAAAAACTCCAGTTCCCTGACTGGTGAGAAACTGGCGGTACTGCTCCTGAACGAGGAGTCATGGAAGAACGCCGGTCACCAACTGACGGTGAGAAAAACTAGAAGAAACGCTGAAGGTGACCCATCTTTCCGCAAGATCGGGACTCCACGGGTTCCCTCTGGGACTGTAGCCTCATGTGCCCTGACCGGCCACACTGGTAGCATGTCACCTGGATGCCTGAAGATGCACCTCGCATCCTCATATCACCACATGTAGGCTCTATACGGTCCTTCTTGCTGTCATCTAGAGGAAAACTAGCTCTGGAAGCAGAACTGCCCTGGCTCGCAGCTCCAGAGTCTCTCAGATTGTGCTCCGCAATCAGTGCCTAGTTGACGATGGGAGTAATGGAAGTCAGTTGGAAGATGTTAACCTGTGAGCGGATCTCCCGCCTGAGACCATCCTCGAACTTCCATGCTAAGAACACCCCACTCCCATCCCAGAGGAGTGTGAAGCACTGCAGCTCGGTGAAACGAGCGGAATACTCCATGATAGAAAGAGTACCCTGCTCTATGCTCATGAACTCCCGGGCTCAGTCGGCCCTCATGGTCTCCGGGTAGAAGTAGTCATAGAACACGCGCTGGAACGCATCCCAAACCATATCCTCTTACTGACCTGCCTGTGAGATCACATCCCACCACCTCTTGGCGGAGTCTCAGAGCATGTAGGTTGTGAGCTTGACCCGCCTCTCTGGAGGTGTCTCCAGATTCTTGAAGATATTCAGCATGGCTTCCATCCATGACTCTACAACCTGAGGTCCTCCTTCCCCTGAGAATGTGGGAGGATGCTGCTACTGAAAAACCCGCGTCAAATCTTCCATAGATGTGGTAGGAGGCGGTGCTCCCTGGAAGTCATTCATCATCGTCATGAAGCATTCCCGAAACTGCGCATCTGCACCTGCAACTGGTATAATAGCCAGTGCCAATGCTGGCCTGACTGGAGGATCGCCAAGATGTCTTTGATCAGCCCTATCTAGAATCTGATCACTGCCCGACGAAAGACGTACAACCGGAGGACGTCTCGGAGGCATAGCTCTGAAAGATCAAAATCACACCTTAGATCAGGAAAACAAGGACAGAGAACACAATAGTACAAAACGTAAATAGGGGAAGAAAACACACGGGTTTACAAAACATGAATACACAGCGTGTATAAAACTACATGGCGTGTCTTCTTAAGCCACTGACTTGGGCGTGTACTCTTACCCTTCAAGTAGTGTACACTTCAAACTACACGGCGTGTTTCACCCACACACGGCATGTACTTGAAAAATGTTCCCCTTTCTGAGTCTCCTTACATAGCTAACCCACATGGTCTAACTTAACCTGAGACTACACAGCGTGTTCTAAACACACACGGCGTGTACTAGACAAGGCTTTGGCGGCCCGTGTTTTTGAAACACATGACCGTATACAAGGCAGAACCTTACACGGCGTGCTCCGAACAAACACGGTGTGCATAGGAAAGGTGACCTCGTCCCGTGTTGTTCGTGACATGGTCGGGTACCTGGACAAGACTGCACGGCGTGTTCCGAACAAACATAGTGTGAGGAAAAGAAGGTAATGTCGGCCCGTGTTGTTCGTGACACGGCCGGGTACCTGGACAGGACTACATTGCGTGTTCAATAAGGACACGGCGTGTTCTACCCGAGCATCCTCGGCCCGTGTTGTTAGTGACACAGCCGGGTACATGGATCCGAACATACACAGCGTGTACCAATCGTACAGGGCGTGTTCTCGAAGTTACTCCACGAAACTGTGTTCTGATCACATGGTCAGTGACATGTCCTGAACACTACATGGCGTGTATCCAAAAAGTACATGCCATGTATTCTGGGTTTTTCTGGGCAGTAGCTCGAAAACATCTTAGACGCCCATAACCACTAAAAACAAGGGAAAAAGGTGCCCAATTTCGATTCGCGAGGGACCATACTCCCCGTGAATCAAAGCTCGGCATCTCCTATAGTCACATACAAGGGAAAACAACAGCACTCTAACATAACAGAAGTGATTCTATCATGAATCTATCACAACATCATGAATAATCTACACAAAGCCTATCACAATAGCATGAAATCTCTAATGCACCCTAGATGGAATGGAAGGAATGCATGCAATGTGATTTCTAGAAGTGCCTACATGATGAATGAGATGGCATACCCTCATCTCATTGGGTTGCGATGGAAATAGAACCGAAATATCAAAACAATAATCGCACAAGTCATGCGAATCACTCTAGGTGAAAACATATCAACCATAAAAACTCAAAACCAGAAAACTGCAATTAACGAGGTAGTATGGCCTTTTCCTGTACACGGGTTAGCTACTCCTGAGAACAGCTTAATACCAATTACCGAATCCGTCTTATCCCTGGCTAAATTCTCCAAACAGTAAATCAAGAGAAAAGAAATCCTCTGATACCACTTTTTAACGACCTGAATTCGGAGCCCCTCCACTGGTTCCCCGTACCCGATTCGCCACATGACATCAATAGCATTTCCCCCAAATGCCAGAGGCTACCAAATAGCAGCAAGGGCCTTGGTGGCTCGGTGGGGGATCTATGACCTCATTTGGTAAGTTATACAGTGGAAAAACAATAGTTAACAACGGAAGAAGTAACAACATGCATAACAATAGAAACCAAACAGCGGAAGCAATGAATATATATAGCAATGATGGAAATGATGATGTAGGTACAAGTATATATGGAAATCAGAAAACACAACAACGTGTTGGAATACAACTAAAAACAAGTGCAAAAGAAAAACAAAATAAACTCCTCAGCATCGTGAGCCCCGGCTCGGTCCCATGCTCTCCAGCTCCAGCGCAATCAAGATCCTAAAGTAGAACGGTGCTTGCCCTTATCTATACCTGCAGCAACATGGTCTGCTTGGGCCCAAAAGCATGGCCCAAACAGGGTGTGAGATACAATCCCAGTAGAAAATCACCCAAATATTTGTGCCTAACAATCAATGAATACAAGGATAATAATAAAACAAGAAGCAGTAACCAGGAAAGCACAAGTAGCAACAATTCACAGTTCTAACAAAAAAAGCACACAGGTAAAGAACCCGCAACAAGAAGAAAACACGTAACCCTCTGGGTAGCCCTCACATCCTAACCCCTATGGTTCAACCTATAAGTACTAGCTACCATCTAGGAGGCACACAGAGTCTCACCCCACTGGTTCAACTATGAAATTAAGTAGACTCTTTGGGGAAACAATCACCGTCAATTACCCATATAGTCTCGTATCTTTCTAATGGCTCTCTGGGGAAGCACTCAACGTCTATTCCCCATGTTACCCACGTCGAGGAACTATAGACTCTCTGAGGAAGCACTCAACATCAATTCCCCCTTTGGTGTCACATCCTAAATAAAAGACACTCTGAAGAAGCCCTTGTGTCAATTTTACCTTTAGTCTACTACTCTAGGTTCTCACAGTCCTGAGTGAAACTAAACATGGTCAGTGCGTGTGTACATCGTCCAAGTAAACCTCAAGAACTACTTGGATATCAACTAAGGCTCAGCAGCAAAACAAGGTTGCAGTTCCACTGTCCTACGACTAAGCATGGAAACTGGAAGAATGCCAAACAGGAAGAACAAGCATAGAAAACATTCAAGGTACAGTAAAACTACCATAATCACAGGCAAAACATCTACTCTAGAAATCATGAAAAGCAGGAAATACAACAAAGGAAAAACAGGAACACGCAATATCCCGTTCAAGGGTATTGGTCGAATTTGCATAAAATATTCATCAACATTCTATGGAAAGGCACAAACCACCTACCTCGATCCTAGGTGATCGATATACGTGATCCATGACGATAGATTCCCCTTGGAACGACGTAGATTTGAGAAAACTCACAAAACGCTCAATCTAAGATAACTTGGAAACCAGGAGGAATCAAGAAGAAAGACTAAATAAGAAGGGAGAGGCCACCGCTACGATTCCAATGCAATTTACCATGCTCAAATTAGATAACGGACGGCGAGGCGGGAGATCGTCGAAGATCTGTCCGTACAATCACTCTCGGGCGGACGAAAACTGGAGAAGAAGATGAAATTGGGGGTTAGGCACGACCCCGGTCCGTTTAGTGAAAAAAACAAAGTACACGGCGTGTACTTTTAGAATACACGGCATGTACTAGGTCCTTTCCGTTCTCCGCCAAAATCAGCCTCCACATCACCCCTACACACCGTGTGTGTGGATCGGGCACAGCCAGCACACGGATTCGAGCCGAATCAAAGTACACGCCGTGTACTCAGAAAGTACATGTCTTGTACTTTGAAAATTTCCAAAAAAATCAGTTTTCATAAAAACTCTAGAAAAAGGAAAAACATACCTGGACAAAGATCTGGGTTCTTACAATTAGAATAGTGTCCAAGGGAATTTAGGATCCTCATAGATTTTGCAGTAATCCAAGATATCATCAATAAATACCACTATAAAGTCACCAAGATATTCCTTGAAAACTCTTCTCATTGGATCCATGGAAGCATAGGGTGCATTAGTCACCCCAAAAGGTTTTACTATAAACTCATAATGCCCGTACCTAGTATAAAATGTAGTATTCAGAATGTATTCCTTCTTCACACACAACCGATGATATCCAGATTGAAGTTCAATCTTTGAAAAATATTGTGCTCCATGAATTTGACCGTATAAATCATCAATTTGATGAAGGGGAAAGTAGTTCTTTATTATTATACCATTGATCTCCATGTAGTCAATGAACAACCTCATATATCCATCTTTATTATTAACAAAAAATAGGGGATCCTTATAGAGAAACACTAGTGAGAATAAATCCATTATTACTCAATTCCTCTAGTTGTTTCTTTAGTTCCACTAATCGAAAAGTGGCCATTTTATATGGGTTCATCGATATGGGCCTTTAACTAGGAATTAAATCAATAGAAAACTCAATTTCTTGTTATGGGGGATGTCCAGGTAAATCCTCTGAAAACAGATCCACATATTTGTGCATAATAGGTACGTCCTCTATTTGAACATTCCATTCGAAACCAATTTTTATTTAACTCACATCCTCCCCAATAATTTAATTTTGTATAGCTACATGGGGTGGATCTAGATAAGAATCAGATAGTCACATTTCATCTCTTAAGATAAGGAATTCCTTATCATCATCGAAAATGGTAACATCCTACTTCTTATAATAAATTTGTGCATCATGTTCTGAAATCTAATCCATACCGAGGATTATATCAAATTTAATCATGGGTATGATGATGAGATCAGTAGATAAAGCACATTTATACGCCTTAATGGGAATTGATGCATAAAACATTGTTGCAACGATACTTCCCGAAAGAGTTTTTACTAACAACTCCCTTGTTAAATCATATTGGAAATATCTAATTTTCTTAGAAAATTAAGAAGATATAAAATAATGAGATGATCCAAAATCAAATAAAGCATTGGCTAAATTTGAGGAAACTATTAAATTACCTACCATAATGTCATTAAGAGCTTCAATATCAGAAGTACCGAACGCATAATCTTGTCCTTGCTCCCATGGCCATTTTTATGTAAGTTTCCTTGGATCTTAGGAAATTAATTTTCATATTTCCCCATTTCTCTACAATTGTAGCATTAATCCTTGAAAACCACTTTCTTTCCCTTCCAATCACGAGCTTGGGGGTCTTTTTTCACCTCACTTGTAACAAACTCATATTCTCTTCTGGCATGTACTTGGGTTTTTCTTCCCACATTTACTATAGGATTGAAATTAAACATTTACCTTATTCCCATTATTTCCATTTCCACAGTGTTCAACAGATCACTTATTCTCTTGATTTTCATTAATGTCATGAGATATAGATAATTCATTTCCTATCTTGATACCACATGAGACAATATCTTCATATGATGAAAAGGATTGTAAGACTAATGCTCAATGGAGAAATGGTTTTAACCCATCAAAGAATCAATCAATATTACTCCTTGGGTTACGTATATAATCTGTTGAATGCCTTTCTAACCTTGTAATGCTAGCCTTATACATTGCGACATTCTCATCCTTATTTTCCCTCAAACTCAGAAATTCTATTTCCATATCCACTATATGGTCATGAGGAAAGTATTTTTCTAAAAAAAATATCTTTAAACACCCTCCATTATATATTTGATACTTCTTTAACCTCCATTGTATTTTAAATTATTGGAAACCAATGATTTGCATCTCTTGTGAGGTGATAAACCTCCATGAAAACTTTTTACCTTTCCCTACTCCCCAAAGCATGAAATATATTCTCTAAAGAACTTAACCATTTCAAAGATACAAATATATTTCTAGTCACATTGAATGTTGGTGGATGTTGCCTCATGATGCGGTCTAACATTGATCATCCACATTGTGGATTAGGGTGCTCCATACGGGTAATGTTATTATTCATAACCTGAGTGAGTTTTCCCAAAATGGTGATAAGATGATCAGCACCAATTGTATGACCAGATCCACAATAATTATCTTGAGTAGGAGGGAAATTGTACATGGATTACTGGTTTTTATACGGTTTCCATTCCTTCCACTAGGTGCCATTTCTAAACAATGGTATACACTAGATTATTTTATGAATTGCAATATATAATTCTGAACTAATAAAATACCAAACATAAATTGAACTGTTTATGCATTTAATCCATAATCCAAAAAAATGTTTTCATTGAGGAAGTATTTACTCATAAATCCTTCATAATGGTTTGTAATGAAAATGTGAATTATCCTAAGCATATCCCCCAAGAGTGTCATGACCAAGAATGAAGTAAGGCCCATTGTCATATACCAGGATACCCTAGGTCAATCCCAAAACTCTTTATAAGAGTTTTAACTCATAGGTACATATGTTCTAGAGCCGCCTCTACCTTCTCATATCCAGAAAAGGATATATTTCTTGGAAAATGCAAAAAAATCTTTATATTACCAAAAATTCTAAGAATTTATTCTATAATAATCCATAATATCTTTCTTAGGGTAATGTTTTGTAATTAGAGTTTTTCTAAATCTAGCTTCAAATTTATTTTACTAAACATCCTCTCATAAAAAATTTGATTCCCCAACCCTAATTACCCCTAGTTAGTGCATTATTACATAACATTGTCATGATCGCAAGTGATCAAATCCCTAAAGACCAATCAGTTTAGTAGCCTTCGAAGTATTAGATAAAAACATTAGTTTAACATTACATTATGAAATGAAAAATAACAAAATTGTGTCTCCATTGAACACATTCATCTCCCTTAGAATATCCCTATAGTTCAGTCATAATATATTTTTTCCCATCATGGAAAAAACATAGAAAGGGGTGAGGTTAAGTGCTCAGTAAGGATAAAAATATAGTGGAAACATTCTTAAATAAGAAAAAAAAATTAAGGAAATGTATAAGACTAAAACACTATACTTTTAAACATAAACATCAGAATAATATAGAAAATATAAATCAAATAATTCCATTTACTTATTCACATTGATATTCAAGTTTCTGAATAATCACATGTAATATCAATAGCCAATTTCATAATGATGGAATGAATAATGTCGAATATCATAACCACATGGTCAACGCCTCATGCCAATACTACAATAATATTTTTCAAGGCCTTGTTCCAAGACACTAGTTTGTATCATGAGACCAACACATGCATTGAGAAGCTATAGCAGACTCCACCCATCACTTACTGAGTCCAATGCATTCCTCATATGAAATGGTTGAAACAAAAGATAATAATTTTTATTAAAACTAGCATTGGAAATGTTAATATTTTAACCACAAACCATTAATGGTATAAAATAACACATCCATAGTCAAACATATCAGAAAACCTTAAATACAATATGAAAGATTTTAATATAAAAAATCAACTATAAAAAAGTTTAATATCTGTCAATAGATATTGACATAGTTTAAATCAAAACTATTTGAGAGAAATATCAATTTCTATTTTGAAATTGTTTAAATGTCACATAATTTTAAATAAAGACATTTATTTTGAAAATATTTTTATAAGCTTGTAAGGGATGCGTTGAAGTTGTTACAACGGCAAAAAATAGCTGCACCCACTGTATAAGTTAAGAAAACATTCTTACCATAATTTTTCAAAAAGGTCATAAAGTACCTTATTTGGAAAGTGTCAGAAAGATTCCTTTAAAAACATTTTATTAAATTTCAAAAAAGGAATAAACAAATTTAACCCACTGTATAGTAAATAGAAAAAATGTTTTAAAATAAATTTTTAAGAAACACTGTTGTGGATGATAATGAGGCCCTAGTAGAAAATCACATATTAATAACCTTAGATAATAAAAAGATTGTAATACTAACCCTTACCTTGTACTTTTCCTTGGTCGATGGTACTTTAACCTCATGTATAATTGTTAAATCGTTGTTTTTAAATTATAAAAGAACCACATATATAAATATGACATCATATATGATATTATAATATTTATTTCTTAATAATATTTTAGTTGTATCATTGTTTTGGGTGTTAACTGATTTGTTTTCCTTTATATTTTTTGTTTTGTAAGTCATGTTTTTTATCGATAGGATGTATTTGATTCATATCCAGAATGATTTTAAGTTCTTAAATGTAACATCCCAGGTAAATAAAGAGCATGGAATTTGTCAAATTTACTAATATTTGTGAACCAAATTCATCTTTAAAGGGGACGTTATGTTAGATGGAATACTCGATACACAATAATGGGTTTCTTCGAAATCTTACGTTGCACAATAATAATATAATATTATTATTTTAAATGGTAGTTAACACATAGCCATTGTAATGGAGGGAACGAACTGAAAAAAATGACAAAATGATTATATATTTTTGTTATATGTTTTTACATTTATCCAATAAATGTTAGAGGCTTAAAATGTGAATGAATCAAATTTTAATCATAATTTACTTTAAAAGGATGATTTACTACCTTTTAATGGATAACCCACTTTAAAACTGGTTTTGGTCAAATTTATATGTTCCATATGAGAAAATTAAATTCTTCTATTGAATCGTACATTAAAATTTACTTTGGATAATTTTTGGTATTTTTCTGATAAAATTCATTTTTTATGAATAGTGAAAAATACTATATTTTATTTCAAAAGTGCCTTTTAATATAATTTATTTATATGGATATATTTTCTTTTTAATTGGTTTTAATGTTTAATTATATCATGTTTTTACCATTTAATTCAATGTTGGCCATTGGAATTAATTTCACTTTGAAATTTCACATAAACAAGTATCAATCTTTTGATAGTTATTGTTTCTTAAAACACGCTATTTGTTTTGATAACAGGAATTAATTTTAAATTAATTAATTCAACATCTATATTTTTGAATTTGGTAAAATAGATATCATTTCTGAATTTGGAATATCATATTTAGCTTAGGCTGAATTTTTGGTAGTTTTCTGAAAAATATCAATATTTGATGAATAGTGGAACCACTAAGTAGTAGTTAAAAAACTAAAATTTTCATTTAAATGAAATTTTACTACTTTTGTGAATTGTATTTCAATAATCCAACATACATGGTTGTTATTAGTAAGTAAAATGTTGTTCAATAAGATGAAAATATTTTTTTGGTGAATAGTAACTTTTGACTTTTATTTACTACAATTAAAGGTAAATAGTGTGATTCTAGGTAAAAAGAATATTATAATAATTCAAAATTACCTTAAAATTTTTTCTAACCATAATCTATGAGTCATTTACGACCATGGTCATATTTCGGTCAATTTTGGGACCTTATAGAGCCACTTGGGAGTGATAATGACACTTTAGATTAATTAATTTAAAGTAAAGACCAAAATAACCACCAAATATCTTTTATTTACATAATTTTTACATGGGGTTATATAAGTTATAATTTAGACTATAAATATTCATTGGAAATATAAAAAAATTTCATATATCGTGGGTTTTTTTAATTTTTAGACATCAAATAAATAAAATTATTTATGACACAAAAATGACGCAGTATTTATATCATTAATAAATGATTTAAATAAATAAGATTATAAATATTAAAATAACATCCAAAACCTATCAAATTATTATTCAATGATTTTATTTCGGCCATTAGTCCTATTATCTTCAACTTTAACTTGTTTTGGACCTTTATAAACTGAATATAATTGTATAATAATATGATATTTTCACACTTTCTTAAAGAGCCCCACCTCCCCCTTATAAAAGTCCCTCAATTCTAACCAATTCCTCATACCTCTCAATCCCCATGGGTCATCCAATCCAAGACCAAATAATCTCTCAAGATACCCATCTTCCTCATAGAATACTTACCTTAAGAGTAAGGCACTTCAAGAGGACCTTTTGGTTCAAACCGATGGGAGTTACCCAAATTAAAGGTAACAGTTTCTCTTAAATTTCTTTTTTTATTTTACTTCTCAAACACCTAAACTCTTTTTATTCCATTATTTTATAAAAAACAGTATAATAAATATTCTAGTATGTTTTTATGATAAGGATTCTATCTACACATATACACACCTCTATCTAATGGGTAAAGAACATATTGTTTCTGTGGATGGAAAACTAGCGCCTCACGAAACGATGATTATTCAATTATATCCTACCACCTCTCATGGTCTCCATAAAGATGGAACTGTATTTATATATGATATATATTAATTTTATGTTTTATTTATGCTTCTGTATTTTCCATTTATATCATTCCTTTATAGTTTCCATTATGGGTAAAACACGATAATTTCATTTGAGGAAATGCGGACTACTGCCCCCTCAAAGTGATATGACTCGCTAATGCCTTTTGTGGGACATATTAATGATTTATTTAATGATATTATATACAATATTATACTGGAATAATTTAATACCTATGAATCATTATGTTTTAATTACATTAAAATACAAAATAGAAATGAAAGTAGTTTTCATGCGTACGTACGGCTTACCGTCTCCATGAACGATGCATTTCATTTCTTATCTCTAAATTTTATGTTCAGTTATAAATATATATATTTATATAGTGGATATATAATATATATATGTGATATCTAAATCATGTATATCATTCTGGAGATAATGGTCTTTTGACCACATGGAAAAATTGTAATTATAACATGTTCATTTTGACTCAAGTTCCGAACATCGATAAAATATCCAATATGAACTAATGTAATTAAATAATTTTTATATCAATGTAATAAATTATATAAAAGGAATTATTTATTTTATTAATATTTTCATGACTTATTATATACTCCCTTTACTTTTTTTATGTGAAAAGTGCATAATTTGTTTGAAATATTAATGTTTTAATACTAAGTATAATTTTTTAGCATTTTTAGAAGTAGTCCAATTGAGTCAGTTTACTATTTTTTTATAACTATCCCTCTACTAATCCAAATTGTGTGGTTCTTATTTTTAGTATTCCTAATTATATATCCAACAGTTCATTAGAAGGTATCAAGGGACAATTCTTCCATTTGAAGGCCCATATGGACCACACAAGATGACCCAAAGAATTTGTGAAGAAACCGGACCATCCATGATGGTTGAGTTACTGGTCTCACTCCCGAAGCCCATATTTTATGAAACTACAGCATATGTTCGTTATTATCCAAAATAATCAAGTATATAGAAATTTAGAGCCTAACTCCAAGGACAAAGGGCCCAAATAAATCTTTGAATTCCAGCCAACCAATATGTGCGAGAATAACAATCCAGAAACTATTCATGAAATATCTCATGATGTAATTATCAAATAGATCTGATATTCTTCAGTGTGAATTATTAGATATAGGAATCCAACTTTGTTGAAGAAATAATTCAGCTTTGAAGGCATATTAATATTCAAAAACCCTTTCACATTTTGGACTTCAAAAAGACTGGATTGAAATGGACAGATATTTTTTTTTAATAAATAGGCCATAACGTTTTCTCCAAATGTCCAAATGAATCTAAATTTTTATAGAGGTCGGCCAACATTATTATCTACATCTTTGAAACAAGATATATCTCTATATTCTACTGTCTTAATGTCCAAATCGTCGATACAAGGGGAGGGACAGATTGGGAATGTAAACAGTCCACTTCCTTGGGTTATAAATACATCCCCCTCCTCTCCTTCAAATGGGTTGGAATTTATGAAAAGAGGATCACATATTGGCATGAACAAATACATTCCAAGGTCTTTAGAGGACCTTCCATACTAAAATTTTAACTTTATATACCCTTCCTCCTCTCTTTGATTCCTTTCACTTTTGTGTTGTTCTTCGTTTGTAATCTTGTAAGTTTGTGTTTTGTAATTATATTTTAATGAAAGTTTATTCTTCAATATATCTTATTCTCATCCAAATTATATAGTTTAATATTAATTTTTTTTAAATAGTTTAAATACAGTTGAATCCCCTTCCCTTCTTTTGCTTTCTCATTCAATTGAAAGTCCTTCGTTTTTAATTATCATTATTATTCGTGTGTGTGTGTGTGTTCGAATTACTACTCTTTTCTTATCCCTTTATATTTATTCTCTTGCTAATTCATCATCATAAATATATAAACCATATTAATATTAATATCAATGGTTGACTAAATATATTATTAGGGTGAGTCAAAATTTAAGGATGTTATGTGATTGAGAGTATTTCCTCAATGGGTATTCATTAATTTAACATTGTGTATGTTGGACATAACATGTAATGAATTAATGAAATTTTTTGTTTAACATTTGGTTTCCATGGATTAATGAAACCATAAATACACTACCATAAAAAATATATGATTGATTTTAGAACCATAAGTTTTGTTAAGGCTTGTATTAAAGCCTTAACACTTAGTAATTCCAATCAACATTATCTTGCGAAGTGGGTGTCAAATTAACATCAATATAAAGCAATGCTCCAGGATATCACAAGCTTAACTCCCTAAAAATGAACTCACCCCAATATTTATCAATTTGTTAAATAAAACATCATCCATAAATTATTTCATAATCTCTGCAAACAAACCCCCCAATCAGAATACAATCAACTAAAAACAAACGACTATTATAAAGTATCATCACCACAGATTTGACCCAAGTGCTGCTATACACATTAGTAGAGCACCGGAACCTTGACCTATCGATAGACGACAATCAGCCGTGTGTTTCAAATGAAACTTTTTCCGGGGATAATGCTTTACAATTACTGTCATGAAGAGATTAATCATGGGTTGGGATATGAGTGTGAGATCTTTTCCATGTTCAACTTTCGAAAAAAGAAAAAAAATAAACAAAAAGAACACTTGCATTATATTCTTATGTCATTTGATGTAGTTTTGTGGTTTGTAAATATTTCATCTTCTCATCCCCTTCAAATTTTCTTCCACTATTGTGTCTTTCTTCACACAATAATTCCCTTGTAAATATGTGTTTTCATTTCTTTCTATGTTTTATTTCAAAATAAAATGTGCATTTCTTTTTCTATGTTGGTGTTTTACCCCCTTTCATCTCTCTCTTGGACATTATATTCCTACCGCCCCATAGCCACACAAAAACCCCTTAAAAATATTTCTTGATTCTTGGGAAATTTGGTTAGGGATTGGATGTTGAGAGCTCTTTCAAACTCGAAGATTTTCACTTTTGGTTGGTGAAAAAGTGAACCTCCACAAATGAATTTTATCATATTCAGATGTGTGAGTTGTAAGTGAACACATTTTCCATTTCTAAATTTTAGAATGAAAAAATGAATTTGTTTTGGAACATTGTTTCTTTAAAAACTTGTGGTGTATTCAAACTTGATAGGTGAAATTATCTAAACCTCCACTGATTGCAGAAAACAAAATTTTAATATTTGTTGGTGAGTGAAAATGATTTTGTTATATGTTTATATTTTTTTCTCTTGAGGACAGGCACAAGACTAAGTGTGGGGGAGTTTATGTTATTAATATTATCATGACTTATTATATATCCCTTTACTTATTTTATGTGAAATGTGCATAATTTGGGTGAAGTATTAATGTTTTAATATTAAGTATAATTTTTGAGCATTTTTAGAAGTAGTTTAATTGAGTTAGTTTACAATATTATTTATAAATTTCTCCCTACGGATCCAAATTGTGTGGTTATTGTTTTTTAGGATTCCTAATTAAATATCCAACATTTCATTAGAAGGGATTAAGGGACAATTCTTCCATTGAAGGCCCATATGGACTACACAATATGACGCAAAGAATTTGTGAAGAAACTAGATCATCCATGATGATTGAGTAACTGTTCTCACTCCTGAAGCACATATTTTATTAAACTCCAGCATGTCTTCTTGATTATCTAATACAATAATTTATAAAAATTTCAGGTCCCAAATCCAAGAACAAGGAGCCCAAATGAAGCATTGAAGTCCAGCCCACCATTCTGTCCAGGAATACAAATCCGTACACTATTTATGACATATATCATGATGTAATCATCAAATCGAGCTGATATTATTTAGTGTGAAAGAGGTGATATAGGATACCGACTTTTTTGAAAAACTAATTCGGCTTTGAAGGAATCTGAATATTCAAAAAACCCTTTCCCATTTTGGACTTCAAGAAGGCTTGATTAAAATGGATAGATTAAAATTGTTTAATAAATCGGCCCTAACTTTGGCTCCATAGGTACAAAAGACTATAAATTTTTAGAGAGGTTGTAAAACGTTTTTATCAACAACTTTGAAGAATAAGATATCTCGATATTCTGCTGTATGAATGTCCAAATCGTTGAGCCATGTGGAGGGATAGATTGAGAATGAAAACAGTCCACTTCCTCGGGTTATAAATACATCCCCCTACTCTCCTTAAAATAGGTTGGCATTTCAGAAGAGAGGAGCACATATTGGCACAACCAAAGCCTTTCCAAGTGCATAGGAAGACCTTCCATACTCATGTTTTCACTTGAGATACCCTTCCTTCTCCCTCGGTTTCCTTTCACTTTTGCGTTGTTCTTTGTTTGTAATCTTGTAAGTTTGTGTTTTGTAATTCTCTTTTAATGCAAGTTTCTTGTTCAATGCATATTATTATCATCCACCTTCTGTAGTTTAATATTAATTTTCTTAAAATAGTTTAAATACATTTGAATTCCCTTCCCTTGTTTTTCTTCCTCATTCAATCGAATGTCCGTTGTTTTTAATTATCATCATTGTTTGTGTGTGTGTGTTTGACGTACCACTCTGTTCTTATCCCTTTCTTTTTATTCTCTTGTTAATTCATCATCATAAATATATAAACTAGATTAATATTAATATCAATGGATGAGTAAATATATTATTGGTGTGAGTCAAAATTTAGGTATGTTAAGTGATTGAGAGTATTTTCTCGATGAGTATTCATTAATTTAACATTGTGTATGTTAAACTTAACATGTCATGGATTAATGACATTTTTTTAACATGTGGTTTCCATAGATTATTGAAACCATAAATACACTACCATAAATATTCTCTGATTGAGATTATAACCCTAAGTTATGTTAAGGCTTTCATTAAATCCTTAACACTTAGTAATTCCAATCAACATTATCTTGCGAAGTGGGTGTTAAATTAACTGCAATATAAAGAAATGCTCCAGGATATCATAGGCTTAACTCCTAAAAAATGAACTCAAACAAATATTTATCAATTTTTTTAATGAAACATCATCCATAAACTATTTCATAAGCTCTAAACACAACCCCCCCCCCCCCCCCTATCAGAATACAATCAACTAAAAACAAACGACTATTAAATAGTATCATCATCGACAATTCGACCCGAGTGCTACTATACACAGTAGCAGAGCACCGGAAACCTGACCGGTCAATAGGTGATAATAATCCATGGGTTTCAATAATAAATTTGAAAATTTTTCTTAATTTAGTGGAAATTAACTTATGTTTATTATTCCGGAAGAACAAGGAACATATAAGGAAAGTCAGACATGACGTAAGGGGTTTCTTATCTCACTTTTAATTCTGTGATATTTCCAGTGTTCACCACTTATTTATTACATGTGGTGTATCGTGTACTACCATTGGATGTATATTAAAATGATTATTTTTATATTAATGGTATTCTATGATTAATTTGGTGGTTATTAACTTTTGGTCATAAGACTCAATTGATTGGAACATGGTTTTCATCTCACTTCTTATATCTGTGAGATTCCTGCTATATTGGTACTATTTCCTATTGCTGGGTGTATTTACTGCCCATGATTGTATTCATTATGTAATATAAATTAATTTATGGGTATTTACATCTTCATTGTATGATCCTCCTTTTATGGGGGGTGTATGTTTCGTAATTCCTTAAATCATTAAGGGGATTTCTAATTTCGATTTCAACTCATTGGGTTTTACGCATACTTCATTAATTATTTTACTCCATGACTATGTGTAGAATCACTATTTTTTATTTCTGTATTAATTTCCACTCCCATTTGTGTTTATATACTTTTTATACACATAGTCACTCAATTGATAATTTCTAAAGTCATTGATATGAACTTGATAAGAGTAATTGTAACTCAATTTCCATTCATTGAGTTAAACATCTGAGTCATTAGTGTTGTTTTTACTAGAGTATATTTGAATGTACTCTGATTTATTTACACTAAATATCCAGTAATATTGAGTGTATTTATATTTTTCACATATAATTTTTTTATTGATTTATTCTTTACCTAAGCATACGATCTTTATAAGGGATTCCATCTCAATTTACATTCCATTGATAATTCTTTGTCGTTATATTTACTTCACTTTTATATTGTGTTTATAATGTACTTTGAAATAGTATATCATGAAAGCCCTTATTATCATGATATTATAATGTTTTATTACATAAATTATTTGTATTCAAGTGTCTCTCTTTTGGTTAGGAACTCTAACTAATATATCATTTTAAATGTTTTAAAATTTTACTCTTCTAAATATTTCTCATTAATATCCTTGTTTAAAAAATTGTTGTAAGGTTTTATTTATATGGATATTAATGTTTTAAAATTTAAATTCCTTTTAAAAGTTTAAAAGTGGTATGGGATACTTTGATTCCTAAATCTATTCTAAATAGCTTCTTGATAAATACTGATACATTTAATTATTTTCATGAAAAGTGGATATTTCTCTCTAATACTTTTATTAACTATTTTCATCTATGTCAATATAAATATGTGTATTTTATTATTGATTGATGTTGATTTATCATAATAAAACAATCCATATTGTATTTAATGAGTTATGTTTGATTGTGGATGTGCTATTTTTATGCCATTCATGGTTTTTGGTTAATGTATTGAAATTTCGTATGCTAGTTTTAAAAAAAATGTTTAGATTATGTTTCACCATTTCATATGCGGAATGAATTGGAGTTAGTAAGTGAAAAGTGGATCCCACTATAGCTCCTCGATGCATCCGTAGGTCACCTGAGACAAACTAGTGTCTTGGCACAAGGCCTTGATAAAATCTTATTTGTTGTCTTGGCACGAGGCCTTGAATATGTGGTTATGATGTCTCCCATTATGAATTACATCATTATGAGATTAGATATTGATATATCACGTGGTTATTTGACTAGTAGAATACCCATGACTATGTTTTATTATGGAATTATTTACTCAGCTCATATTCCTTCCATAAAGTGTTCATGTTTATAATTTGTAAAGGCATGTGTTTTCTATTTTTCACCATGCCTAATGTTTAAGTTATATCTGCATGTATTTATTAATCTTACTAAGTGTTAGAGCTCACCCCTTTCTTATGTTTCATTTTCCAATGATATGAAGAAGTTAGTTAGGAGTGTCTTGTATGAATAATCTTGGAATCTTGGATGTTTCTAATGGAATAAATTAGAGTTATTTTCATTCATGTTGTAATGTTGAACATATGTATTATCTTGTTTCCAAAAATACTAAACTGATCGGTCCTTCAGGACATGATTCCTTTTAATCATGACAATGTATTAAAAAATGCACCGGCTCCTGGATTCTGGGGTCGGGGCGTCACAATTGGTATCGGGGGACATTTAGTAAAAACCTTGCAAACTTGATTTAGATTAACTATAATTAGAGAACATTGCCCTAATATAGAATTTAATGATTAGTATAAAATAAATTCCTAGAATTTTGGTAATGTAGAGATTTTGTGTATTTTCTAAGAATTACATCCATGTCTGGATACTAGCAGGTAGAGGCATCTCCGACACAGATGTACCTAGGAGTGAGAACTTTGACAAGGAGTTTTGGGATTGACCCATAGTATCCTGGTACATGACAATGGGCCTTGCTACACTATTGGTTACGACACCCCGGGGGATATGATTAGGATAATTTATATTTTATTTACAAACCAATTTGAAGGATCTTAATAATAGATGATAATAAATGAACTTGGTTTATCTTAAGGAGTTTCAAATTGAATGTAAGGTGACATGATATTCTGTAAATGATTTTATGACTATTTTTACTCACACAATGCTTTATGGTTTTACAAGGTGGGAATGAAGGTGGTAATGGTGGTGGAAATCAGCAACAAAATGGAATGCTGATAGATGTAAAAGATATCGTGTTGATTCCGAATCAGTTATCCAAAAATATGATCAACAAAAAATATATTTACCAACTACCAGACTCAACAAAGAAGAGAATGGCGATGAATGATAACAGATATAAGAGTGGAGACCGTGGAGAAAAGAAACCTCAATTTCCATCATGTAGGAAATGTGGAAGGAGACACCCTGGAAGGTTTCTCAATCGAATAAAGATATTCTTTTCGTGTGGGAATGAAGGACATAATGTAAAGAATTGACGATGAAAAATGAAGAGTACAATGGTAGAAAATAAAAATGGTCCCAAGGATCAATATACAGTCATTTACTTTAAATGTAGGGCACCTAGCCATTACCTAAGTGAATTCCCTATTCTATAGGATATCCTCATGGTCAAGGAAGAAGCTATGTAGAAATAAATGGATGGCAAAATGGTTAAAAATTTTAGTTCTCTTAGTTGATGGGATAATTTTGGAAGACTTTTTTCTTCTATTTGTAACCCTATAGTTTTTCATATGAAAATTGTATTTGTGTAATAATTATCTTTTCTCTTGTGTATATAGTTATAAATAACCATTTGGTTTTAAATTATCATTGAGTTTGAGGTAATTACAGGTTATTAAATTTTGGAAGGAAAATGAGAGGAATGAGATAACATTTGTGGTTAAAAAATGTTATGGTTATTTTGAGGAATTTGTCTCATTTGGTTAATATGATAAAATATAGATTTTAAAAAAGGAAAATATGCCAACCATGTGACAACCCATCATTTCGGACAAATATTTTGGAATCAAACCCACAAGCAGAGTGCGATTGGGATTTAACGCCTACAAATGGATTATGTGAATTCCCTAGTTAGTGTGACAAATTATTTTTAGTTAAATGATTTTATTAAGTTGATTTGGGGCCTTATGTATTATAAAATGGGTATCCTTAGTATAGTAAAATGATTTGGTGATTATGTGATAAATGTTATTTTGGAAGAAGTTCGCTCTGTTCGGATCTCTATATGCCTAAGGAAAGTAGAATACTATGGGATTTCATATAGGGAGTAATGTTGTATTTTTATCTATTTTTTATTATGTATTTATAGTGATTTTGGTTAGTTATGGAAATGATTAACCTATCATATAGAATATGTGATTAGGTTAATTACTTTTAAGGTTGTGACTTTAAGAGTAGTTGATGTAATTTTGAGATAAAATTTAATGTGGAAGACTACATAACCAAATTCTTCAATGTTTTGTGTTTAAATATTATTTTTTGTTATATTGAAGGATTTTAAGGAAATTTTTTTATTGAATGGTATTTATTTAACATTGGGGTATTGTTGGTTTAATTTTAGAAATTAAGATTAGCATTTCATTCTCTTAAGGATTATCCTTTTGGGGATCATCAAACCTTATTCTAACTATTTTGGTTTCAGTTAATCTCTAAAGACAAGGTAAATATATTTTTTATCCTTTTTGGATCATGTGATTCTTTAAAAGTTGATTCTAGCTCTTCTAATGTGACCATGTTGTCTTGAATACTCATCGTTTGAAAAAAAATGAGTTAGTGGTATAAATTTATTAACGAATAAAAATATACTTAAAATGTAAGTATATATCTTTATGTTATTAGTCAATCTCATAAATAAGTTCCTCAACATTGTGAAAAGGAACATAAAACAAAAAAATGATGTCTGTTTACTTTTCCTACTGGGAAACTAATGACCGTTTATACCATCATAGGTTTGTGGTTCTCTTGTTGTTAAATTTATTCTAATCATGTTTTATATCCCTCTCCATCAGAACATGACACTTAGTTTATCATCCATATCAATTTTTTTATATGTAATCCTAGTATGGGTTATCTTGGCTGACCTTCTTACTTCTCTTTATTTCTTTTAATGTAATATTTTATTGACTCTTTTTTCGATGTTGGACTTTCAATGATGTTTCCAAGTCCAGTTTTAAAATTGCGAGGATGCAATTCCCCAAAAGAGGAAGAATGTAACATCCTAGGTAAATAAAGAGCATGAAATTTTCAGGATTTATAAATATTTGTGAACTAAATTATACTTTAATGGTGATTCTATGTTCAATGGCATACCAGATATGCAATAATGGGTTTCATTGAAATCATATGTTTCACACTAATAATATAATATTATTATTTTAAATGGTAGTTAAAACCTAGCCATTTTAATGGTGGGAATGAACATAACTAACTAAAAAATGAATATATATGTTTCTTAAATGTTTTTACGTTTATCCAATAAATGCTACATGATTAAAATGTGAATGAATCTAATTTGAGACATAATTTACTTTAAAAGGATGATTTACCAACTTTTAATGGTGAACCCTCTTTAAATCTAGTTTTGTTCACTTTTATATGTTTGATTTGACAAAATAAAATCCTTTTTTAGAATCAGGACATCAAAATTTACTTTGGGTATTTTTTTTATTTTTTTGGTAAAATTCATTTTTTTGAATTATGAAAAATACTATATTTTAATTCAAAAGTTCATTTTAATATATTTTATTTTATGTATGGATTATATTTTTAATTGGTTTTAAACTGTAATTATATTATATTTTTACCCTTTAATCCAATTTTGGTCATTGGAAATAATTTCACATTAAAATTGGATATAATCTAGTATCAATCTTTTGATAGTTTTTGTTTCTAAAAAACACGCTATTTGTTTTGATAACGTGAATTAATTTAAAATTAATTAATGCAACTTCTATTTTTTTGAATTTGGTAAAAAAGATATCATTTTTGAATTTGGAATTTAAAATATATATTAGGCTTAATTTTTGGTAGTTTTCTAAAAAACCTCAATTTTTTATGAATAGTGAAACAACTAATTAGTAGTTAAAAAACTAACTTTTTCAATTAAATTAAATTTTACACCTTTTTTAATTGTATTTCTAAAATATTACATACATGGTTTTTATTAGTAATTAAAATATTTTTCAATAAGATGTAAATAATTTTTTGGTGAATAGTTACTTTTGACCATTATTTACCGCATTTAAAGTTAAATAAGGTAATTCAAGGTAAAAAATATTATAATAATACCAAATTACCATAATAGTTGTCCTAACATTATTGGATGAGTCATTTAAGACCATGGACATCTTTGGGTAGTTTTTTGGACCCCATGGAGCCACTTGGGACTGATAATGACACTTTAGATTAATTAATTTAAAGTAAAGACTAAAATGACACAAACAAATATCTTTTAGTAAATTAATTTACACATGGGGTTATATAGGTTTTATTTTCGACTATAAATATTAATATTAATTCTAAAACCATTTCCCATATCATGGTATTACTTTATAATTTTTATACATCAAATAAATAAAATTATTTATGACACAAAAATGATGTAGTATTTACCTCATTAAAAAATGATTTAAATAAATAAGATTATAAATATTAAAATAACATCCAAAATATGTCCAATTATTATTGGATGATTTTATTTCAACCATTAGTCATCTTATAATTGACTTTAAATGGGTTTTTACCTTTAGAAACCAAATATAATAATATAATAAAATAATATTTTCACACTTTCCTAAAGAGTCCCTCCCCCCATTATAAAAAGACCTCACTTCTAACTCATTCCTCACACCACTAAATCACCATGTCTCGTCCAACCCCTACCCAAAAAAATCTCTCAAAATCTCCCTCTTCCTCATAGAAGCCTTACCTTCGACATAAGGCACTTCAAGAGGTCCTTTTGGTTCAAACCAAAGGAAGTTACCCGAATTAAAGGTAACAATTTCTCTTAAATTATTTTCTATTATTTTACTTCTCCAACACCTAAACTATTTTCATTCCTATCATATATAACAACACCAATATACTAAATATACTTGTATTTTTTTATTTGAAGTATTTGAACTACACATACACACACCTTCATCTAATGGGTAATGAACATATTGTTTCTGTGGATGGTAAACTAATGCCTCACGAAACAATGATTGTTCAATTATAACCTACCACATATCATGGTGGACACTAAGATGGAAATGTATTTATATATGATATATATTATTTTTATGTTTTATTTATGCTTCTGTATATTCCATTTATATCATTCCTTTATGGCCTCTATTATGGGTAAAGTGCGATAATTTCATTTGAGGAAGTGCGGACTACCGCCCCCTCAAAGTAATATGAATCATGGATGCCTTATGTGGGACATATAAAGGATGTATTTAATGATATTATATATGATATTATACTGGATATATAATATTTCTATTTATAATTATGTTTTAGTTCCATTAAAGTGAAAAATAGAAATGAAAGTAGCGTTCATCCGTACGCACGGCTTACCGTCTCCCTGAACGGTGCATGTAACTTCTTATCTCCAAATTTTATGTACTGTTATAAATACATATATATACTGGATATATAATATATATATTTATATGATATATAAATCATTTATATTATTCTGGAGATAATGGAATTCTTACCACATTGAAAAATTGTAATTATAACATGTTTATTTTGACTCAAGTTCCGAACATCGATAAAATCTCCAATATGAACTCAAGTAATTAACTAATTGTTATAACAAGGTAATAACTGATATAAAAGGGATAATAAACATGAAATATATTTTTAATTGAGAAGAAATTAACTTATGTATATTATTTATGAAGAACAAGGAACATACAAGACAAGTCAGACTTGAGATAAGGGGTTTCTTATCTCACTTTTAATTCTGTGAGATTTCCATTGTTCGCCACTTATTTATTGCATGTGGTGTATCTTTTACTTCCATTTGATATATATTATCATTATTCTCTTTATATTCATGATATTCTGTGATTCATTTGGTGGTTATTATCTTTTGGTCGCATGAGTCTATTGATTACAACATGGTTTTCATCCCACTTCTTATTTCCATAAGATTCAAGCTATATTTCCACTATTTCTTTTTGTGTGGTGTATGTACTACAAATGATTGTATTCCTTTTGTAATATAAATTAATTAATGATTATTTACATATTCATTGTATGATCCTTCTTTCATGGGGTGTCTGTTATGAAAGTCACCAAATCAGTAAGGGAATTTCTAATTTCGATTTCCACTCATGGGGCTTTACACATACTTCATTGATTATTTTACTCCAAGATTATGTGTGGAATAACTATTTATTATTTATGTAGTAATTTCCACTACCCATTGTTTGGATATACTTTGGATACCCATAATTACTCCATATATAATTTTTCCAGTCATTGATATGAACTTGATAAGAGTAATCTTAACTCAATTTCCATTCATTGAGTTAAACCTCCGAGTCATTAGTGTTGTTTCTACAAGAATATGTGTGAATGTAATATTATTTATTTACCCTTAATATCCAATAATATTTATTGTATTTATATTTTCACACATAATTATATCATTTATTTATTCTTAACCTAAAGATATGGTCTTTATGAGGGATTTCATCTCAAATTACATTTTATTGAGACTTCATTGTTGTTATATACCAATACACTTTTATATGGTGTATATAATTTACATTGGCATGGTATATCATTAATCCCTTTATTCTCATGATATTATAATGTTTTTATCACCTCAATTATTTTTATTCAAGTGTCTCTTTTTTGGTTTGGAACTCTAACCAAAATATCATTTTAAATATTTTAAAATTTTATTCTTCTAAATCTTTCTCAATAATGTCCATCTTTTAAAAATGTATTTAAGGATGTATTTATATGGAAATTAATGTTTTAAAATTTAAATTCCTTTTAAAAGATTCAAATTGGTATGGGACACTTTGATTCAAAAATCTATTTTAAACAGCTTCTTCCAAAATATTGAGACTTTTAATTGTTTTCAAGAAAAAGGGGATATTTGTCTCAAATAGTTTTATTGACTATTTTACACAATGTCAATATCCTTCAGTGTATTTTATTCTTGATTGAGGTTGATTTATCAAAATAAAACAATACATATTGTTTTGAATGAGTTATGTTTGACTGTGGATGTGCTATTTTTATGCCATTCATGGTTTTTGGTTAATGTATTGATATTTCGTATGCTAGTTTTAATACGAATGTTTAGATTATGCTTCACCCTTTTATATGTGGAATGCATTGGACATAGTAAGTGATGGGTGGAGTCCACTATAGCTCCTCGATACATCGGTAGGTCTCACGAGATAAACTAGTGTCTTGGCATAAGGCCTTGATATAATCTAATTTGTAGTCTTGGCCCGAGGCCTTGACTATGTGGTTATGATGTTCATCATTATTCATTCCATCATTATGAGATTATCTATTTATATATCAAGTGGTTATTCGACTACTATAATACCCATGACTATGTTTTATTATGACATTATTTACACAGCTCATATTCATGCCATAAAGTGTTATTGTCTACTATTTGTAAAGGCATGTGTTTTTTATTATTCCCCATGACTAATTTTTATGTTATATTCCACTGTATTGCTTACTCTTAATGAGCGTTTTAGCTCAAACCTTTCTTATATACCATTTTCCATGGATATGTAGAAGTTTGTTATGAGTGACTTGCAGGAATAATATTAGAATCTTGGATGTTTCTAATGAAATAAATTAGTGTTGTTTTTCATTTCAAGTTGTAATGTCGAACTTAGGTATGTATCTTGTTTCCAGAACAACTAAATTGGTCGATCCTTTGGGACTTGACTCCTTGTAATCATGCCAATGTATTAATATATGCACTGTCTCCTAGATTCTTTGGTCAGGGTGATACATTAAACATTATTTTTAATCATAAAATGAAAATAACTCTTGAATGGTTCCAATGGGGAAATGAATCTTATCGCATTTGTAGAGACATTAATCTGTATGTATGCATGAGTGACAATATCATTATTTTGATGGTAAAATATTATTTAATTGGATGGTATATTATATATAATGAATAATTAAAATGTTATAATTATTATTAAATTAAATTATACTTATTATTATATCCATCCAAATAATGAAGTGTTGAATAACAAACTACACCACGACGTGGAGGTGATAAGTCGTACGTACGCACGCATTGTGACTTTTTCATTCATAGTATGGGTAGAATAATGAATATGGTTGTTCCATATTTAAAATAAAATAACAGTATGTATAATGTAGTGGATTTATTATTTTGGTATAGAAACAACAATGAAAGAGGAAGTGGAAGAAGAAAATAACATTGAAATAGGTGATGAAATTATTATCTCTTCTCCAGATTTTTCTTTTTGATTTGATCAAATGAGATCCTTAGTATGGCTTTCTGATTAATGTATGGAATTTAGTTTTAAGTTAGGGTAGTTGGGAAGATATTTGAGTTGGGGTTGGTCGAGTCAAATGAATTTGGATATGGTATTTTGAGAGAAGGGGAAGTAGCCTTTTATAAGAGAGGTGAGGGTCACTATAGGAAAATCATGAAATATTATTTTATTATACCATCATATCCGGTATATAATAACTCCAAAAAAAATTATTTCAAAGATAAGGTGGGTTTGGGTCGAAGACCGGTCAACCAAGAGGTTTTAGACAGGTTTAGTTCTCCATATTAACATTATCTTTTAGATTAAACTTGTAGTTAAATAGTCTAACATTTACAATGTCTCCTTGTATTTTTATGTTACATGGTTAATAAACATATATAAAAGGCCAAAAGAACCCAAAGTGGTTAATTAATGACATATAAATTATTATATAAGTCCTTTAGATGATCCTTAGATATTTAGGAATATTATATCGATTAATAATATAGTTTTTTTAAACTATTTTATGTCAATTTTGACAGTATTTAGTATTTGGTTTTTGTGAAAGTCATAAACACTTTATCAATTAGAAAAAAAAATTATTTAATCAACCCTAACATGTTATATAATCTATAAAATTCTTGGATTACATAAAATGTCTCAATTTACAATTATATTAATATTTATTATATAAATTAATTAAATAATTTAATAATAAGGTCATTACTGCTTCATCATTGTGTCATAAGTTAATTAAATTATATAATGTCAAAAAATTATAAATAAAATACCATTGTGTAGGAAATATTTTTATCTTTATAGTTAATTTTTATAGTCAAATTTATCTTATGTATTACCCTATATTAAAAAATTTTTAGTTATTAATCTTTGAATTTAACACTTTTAACTCTTCCTTAAATAAAATAATAATAAATGTCCTAATCAAATCCATGTTGACCAGTAGGATCATATTTTATTCCTAAGGTTGATTTTGTTAGAAATACACATATCCAATAGAATTAGGACATGTGTTATTTTAATTATAATATAATTGTTACCTTTAATTACCCTATTTACTTTTAACCATGGTAAATAATATTCAAAAGTTACTATTCACCAAAAAATATTTTCATCTAATTGAAGAAAATTTTAATTACTAATTTAACCTGTGTATCCTAGATTTTTGAAATTAAATTCACAGAAGTAGTAAAATTGTGTTTTATGAAAATTTTCAAATGTGCCTAGAAGGTGAGTAAAAGACGTTAAAAGTTCAATTAAATATTTTTATATCTAGTCTTATTATAAAATGAATCCAATGAATTACATTTAATTTATATAGGTATTTTGTATTTATTTTTTCCTAAAATATATTAAAATAATATAAATAATTATTTAAATAAAAATTTACTTTTAAATAATAATGTAGAGTTTTTAACTATTCATCAAAAATATAATATTTTCCAAAAAATACCAAAAATTCCCTCTAAGATAATTTTGATATGCCTAATCCAAAAATGAATTCCATTTTGAAAAATAAAATTTATCAAATTTAAAAAATTGGGTATTACTATTCATAACAGTTAGTTTGATTGGTCGTGGTGTGCTAGAACTTGATGTTCTGTACAACGCATGCTATTATATTATTAAAAAAGAAACTTGTCATGGAATCTTGGGGGGTTACCAGAACATCCACAGTAATAATCATCATAAAAACATCAATAAAATATGGATGATGTTATCATAAGAGATAAACCATAATAATGTAAAATATTCAACAAACTATGTTGACATAAATTAATATACTATAATAAAATCATTAAAAAATCATGACACAAATACCCCATTTAACATTGAAATTAATATCAAAAAATTCAACCAATTATAAATGAAAACAATTTATTTTAGAATAATATTTATAAAATTATAATGGAAGCTTAAAATTTTTATGGGATCATTATGGAAGAACAATCCATTATGCCGCATAAGTTAAAAAAACATTCCTTCTGTCGAAAAAGTAATAAATTAACATGTTTGAAAAAAGAAAAATAATTCATTTTAAAAAAATTTATAAAAATTATAAAATTTGTTAATAGAATTTACATATTTATTGGCTAATGGTATAATCCTTTTTTAAAACATTTTAATCAAACATGGACATGGATTATAATAATTTAATGGATTTTTTTTAATATTCATGAGGAAAAATAATATTTGAACATTCTAGAGTGTCGTATACCACTTTGAAACAATTTAACAATAGTCCCAAACATTAATTTATCTTGTAATTTCATTATAATAATATTATTTAGGATATAACAAGTAAATGTATCATTATGAAAACTACACAACAAAAACATGTAGTTAATTAGGCATGTATCTCGTAGAATAAAAACTAAGACGAGAAAACCCTCACCTTATGCTTCCTTCTATAAAACATGATTTAACCTCATATATTATGGATTTAAGAATATTATTTACTTATTATAGAACCATATTAATATTTATTATATCATATATTATTATCTTATAATATCTTATTACCCCTTTTCTAACATTATTAAGTTATTTTCAATACTTCCGGGATTAATTGACTAGTTTCATAAGTATGTTTTGACATGTTATTTATTGTTCCCATTAATTAGATCATGGTTCCATCATATCTAAAATTAAAACCCTGATTTAAATATCATATATATCCTATATAAACATATTTATAATAATCCATAATATTTTGAGATAAGAAATGAAAACTATCAATCATGGAGACGGTAGGGTGTATGTACGCCTAGACGCTACTTCCATTTCGTTATCATTTTTAAAATAATGTTGTGTAAATGATATTTATATATATATATATATGTATATGTTTATTATAATTACATTATAATATAAACGTATTATATACCTCATATGATTATTAAAATATTTCTTCGTAAGTTCCATATATTACGTGAACAAATCACATCACATTGGGGAGGTGGTAGTCCACACATCCATAACCAATGTTACCATATTTATATAAAATGGAAAGAATATAGTTATGTTTTAAAAAAAATAAGAATAATGAAATAATAAATATCGTATATATAACATATATAAATATATTTTTCATCATAATTTCCAACCATGAATGGTAGTAAAGGAAACACAAACAATCATCATTTTGTGAGGTGGTAGTTCACCATAAACATAAAATGTATTTTCGTTACCCATAAGATGGATTTTTGTATATGTTTATGTAAAAAAACATAGCATAAAGACAACATAGTATATTTTTTATACTATTTTCTTATATAATACTGTAATAAAGAGTATTTAGGTGGTGGATAATTGAAATAAAAATAAATAGCTTGAGAAAATATGTTACCTCTTATTTGGGAAACTCCTTTTGTTTTGCAAGAAGTGGTTTACATGAATGGACTTATGCACAATGATAATAATCTGTGATTATTAGTGGATGGTTTATAGATTATTTGGGTTGAACACGGTCAATCCAATGTGGCTTGAGATGTGTGAGGAAGTGAGGGAGGAGGTTCCCATTTGTAATTGAGGAGAGAGGAATATTTAGAAATATTCAAAATATTAAAATATAATATGGTTATTATAGTGACAAAGAATTACAAATGGGAAATAAAGTAATGGGGGAAGAAATTTTCAACAGTACCTTATCCTATTTGTGATTATTTTACATTTTTTTAATAATTTGATAATATATTAATTTAATAAAACATCATTATTGAAAAACTTGATACTATTAATTTAAAATGACATTAAATACATCCACAAAACGAGGGAATTAAAATATAATTATTTCACCCATATCTAACTTATCTTATAAACTTGTAAAAATTGTTATAAACATTAACTCATCCAAAATATATCAAAATTAATATTATTAAAATAAATTATTTTATTTTCTGTTAATCAAATAAATATTGTTTTAACATTGATGAAACATTTTAGGTAATTATATAATTTATAAAAATTAAAACTAAAATTCTATAATGAAAAAAGTTATTTATTATAAAAATATAAAATTACATTGATTCGTAGATTTATTTTCTAACTATGTGGACACATAATTGTTATTAAATTCAAAGTGGTTGATGTTTTGTTACTATCATTGACTTATATATTACATAAGATATTCTCATAGAAATGTTTCAATTAAACAAATCCAGTTATGTATTAAGGTGATAATGGTAAATTCCTATTTATCCAATAATTTTTCCATAAGTTTTGTTTATTTTTTTAATCTTTATCATTTGGTTTTAACCTTTATTATAACTCTTTAACTCTTACTGTAAAACATATGTTTCTACTACTTAAGGATTAAAATAGTTACTGTTAAATGTCAAAAAAAACCTGAAATGTTCCATTGATTATATTTGCATACTTATTCTAATTATTTTACATAATGATATAAAATTATATTTTTTCATTATTTAATAAAAAAAATTAAAAATACGTTTAATGTCAATTTTGACACTATTCATTACTTGACTATTTTAAAAATATAATACCCACATTATTAAATAAATCCTACACTTATAAATCATTAATAAAATGTCAATGTAATCAATAAAATTCTTGTATAACATTAAATATCCCAAAAAAATTTATTTTCACATTTTTAATATCATTTATTTGATTCTTCCATCATTTAAACAATTATTACATCATCAATGTGTCACCATTTGGTATATTTATTTTATAAAAATTAAAAATAAATTATCATTGTAAATATTAAAAATTAATCTTTTCAATTATAATTTACAGTCAAATATTTCTTCTCAACAACCTTATACAATAAATGAAATTCTTATTAAAAACAATATTGAGACATATTAGACTTCCCTTAGAATAAAATACTATAAATGCCTTAAAGTCATCCAAGACCCCCTAGAAGTAATAAATTATGAAAAAGGATGCTTTTTGTCCAAATTAAATTGTGAAATAAGATAATGACAAGTGTTAAGGTAATTTTATAATATAAATAATATTATCTTTACCCTTAATTACTGGATTTACCCTTAACTGTGGTAATAAAAATATTAGAAAATTTACTACCCATATAACCAAAAATAAAAAAACTATATAAATAATTTTTATCAATTGATTGAAAATAATGATTCTATTTTTTAAAATTCAATACATAAAAATTAATATCATTAATTTAAAAATATTCTCGTTGACGGAATGAGTAAACAAGTTTTTAATGTGAAAGCATTCAAAAGATTGAAATGATTTTATATCCAATTTCATTGATAATTTTATTTTAATGACCTAAAATGGATTAATTGATTAAAAACAATATTATTATACTTTAAACACAATTAGAAACATCACATAATTCTATAAATTATTTATATGAAAAAAATTCAATTAAAAATAAATATTTGATCCATATTCATCAAATCATGAAACTTATCAGAAAAATACCAAAAACTCAACCAAAGTATGTTTTTATATTATAAACTAAAATAAGAAGATTATTTTGAAAATATGATATATTAAAGTTCCAATAATTGGATTTTAATTTTTTTCTCCCTTAAAAGGTTGTAAAAGTACTTTTATATAATAATAGTTTTTTATGTGTAATATTGTGTTTGTTCGTACCTTATGCATATTAAATATATTAAATTAATGTAAAAAATATTTTATTTAAAATATTTATATATATATGATTAATATCATTCACTTATAATAATTATTTTAATTCATTATGGAGAAATTACTTTTAGAGCATAAAAATAGTCTATATAAAAACTTTCTCATTATATTCAATTAGTTCTTATATAAATTTATGATTAATTCTTAACTAATAAATTAAACATATATTTTCCTAATTTATTTAATAATATACATAACCTTCTATTTAACAACTTTTTTATCATATTATATTAAATAATAATATTTTAATAATATATTGATGTTCGTTTAAACTTAGTGTTTTGTGAAAGGTAAGATATCAAAGTGATTAAATTTAAAAATATTCATACCATAAAATATTGGGGTGTTGCATTCAAATTTCCCCACAATTGCATTGATGCAAGATAATTGGAATTTCCGCTTCTTCATTGCTGTTTTCAAATATTTATCACCTTAAAAGAAAATAGTTTAGTGAAATGGATTAAATATTTTCCTAACGCCTTACAATTGAAGCATTGAATTATGGGTGGTGCATTGGAAGGTAAAATCCATTAATATATCCTGATAGTTTACTTCTTCATCTCCCTTGAAATTTTATGAGATTTTTTTCTTTATCTACAACACATAAATCATTTCCTTTTCCATTCAAGGAAACTCGCATGATTCTTCTTCCCATATATTTGACATATAAGTTGTTGGATATTCTTTCCTCCTTTGACATTTGATCCCCTAAATTAAAACTCTACACTTTTATTCTTATATCCATTTTCATGGAAACATTACAAAAAATCCCTCTCTACTTTTAAGACACATTGAATGAAATATTTATCAATACCTGACTAGCCGAGGTTTGACCCGTGAGTATCCCAAATCCACCTAAAATAGTCTAGGGGTTGGAGACTAGGGCCAAGTAGGAATATCCCATAAATTGTAGGAATTAACCTAAGTTACGTCTAAACACACACATATCCTATCCCACAAAATGGTTGACTATAAAAAATTTAAAAATGAATGGATACATCTAGGATCCCACCCTAGAGTATGATAGTAAAATTATAAAAAAAGATAAGGGTCGAAATACCTGATGAACCAGAAAAAATAAAATTTAAAAACTTATCCAAGGAAGAGTACTAGGTAAAAAACCAAGACTTTGGAAAAACAACTCGGTCTGTCAAGCTCTAGCTATGCTCCACATGCTCTATGTCCCCCCAAGATATTGTCAAAAGGCCCATCATCTCTATAAAACATGACACATGCTATCAAAGACCATGAAAGGGTGAGTGTAATAATATTTAGTAGGACACCATTGAAACAATAAACATGAAGAACCGCATATTTTCATATCAATAATATATATACCCATAAATGTATAACAAAAGCAACTAGATATGCTTAGTAAATACAACCCACCACTGGGCGGTCATAACCAACTTCTAGCCAGAAGATTCTTCTCAATGTAACACTCGTTCCAGGAGAATCATCTCAATGATCCATGCTATCATCATAGACACTCGAGTAAGAGGTATAGCTCATTAGGAACATCCCAAAAAAAATAAAGAATCTAAGAAGACTCTAATACATATAAATGGGGGAGTCACACCCTTAAATGCTAGGGGACACGATGAATCCATCCTAGATCAACCCGATACATATGGGATCGTATGATAATGATGCCACAAACGCTAAAGATACATCCTTCTTGATGGAGGATCAATTCACTACATAGGGAGGCCACATGGATTCCACAAACTCCAGTTAGTGAATTAAGTATTATAAGGTATCATACTCTTGTATCATGGAGGGACCCTACAATTCTATCTGAGACTCATCCTCTATAGGGGATCAAAATCAAGTAATATGGATGTAATTCTACATTTTATCCTCAAGGGGAAGGAACGAGGGAAACACACTAAACCTATAATAGTCCAAACTAAGAAAACTAAGAGCTATAATAACTCTTGATGGGGATATACGGCATGTACCAAGGATAACATGACGTATCCAACTATCCTCATGCCTACCAAAGTGGAAGTGCCTCGCATGTCATGTGGTCTCCATATTCTCTGTTTGTCAAAGGATTACATGGCGTATAGAGAAACACTATATCACACCCAGGTCACTTGCCCGTGTATGTGTACGATGGCTGGGTTTGTGTACCGGCATGTGTCAACCAAGCTATATCCTTTTACAAGTACACAATTTTTCAACAAGCGGCGTCCTTTTATCTGTGTTCATGTACTCTTTTATGTACATGTCGTGTCTCATGGAAGGGGTTACACCCCATATGATAGGGCTCACATTTAGTGTGATCTTTAACTATAGAAAAAACCCCAGTACCACAACCATGAGGGCACCATAGTGTGTTACCTGAACTTCGTGTCATCTTTTTGGGATTTTATGGATCTATATGCTCACTTATACATCATCCTAAAAGTCATCAGATCCTACACACTCACTATAATTTGTAGATCTGGGTTCGTCTGGTCCATTCCAACACCGATCGATGGAAAACCAAATTTTAATCTGCTTTAAAAAACATCAATCTATCCATTTGTCATCGTGACTCAAAAATGAGTGAAATAGAACACCCAAATCTATTATGTTCCACCACCAGTCATCTTCTATCATCATCACACCTTAATCGTGCCACTCTACATGAACATAATCTATGATATCCATCTGGTGTGCCAAATAACATTTTTGTAATGATTGAATACCACATATTCATCAAACTATGGGCCAAAAGAAAACTCCAAAATGATCATGATAAGAATAGTGGGATAGATCCACAAGCCATAAATGTGAGCAAAAAATTTCAATCATGGTTTTTTTCCTCGATTAATTATCATATAATGGATTAACAAAGAGATATAAATCAATAAACAATTTAAATAGTTCCCAATAATTAAATCTATCGGTGATGCATGAATTAATTTTGTTTCTTGAAATGATCATTGTTTTCTTAGGATATAATAAAGGGATGGAATATCAAAAATAAAAAATTCCTACCTAGAGTGTGGATTTATCGTTGAAGAAGAATGGTTATGTATCCATCATTGAAGAGATCCTCTAACTCCATTGGAATGAAGATCTATGATTCGATCTCAATCCATCATTGTCCACCCTGAAAATCTCTCAAGCGATTGTCTAAACCTCCAAGGAATGAGTGGTTAGCCCTAAGGAAAATCAGATACCAGTAAATTTGAAGGAGAAACAATTGATTCAAAAAAACTAATCAAGGTAAATTTATTATTTCATTTAATTCATTTATTTGATTTATTTCATTTAATTATGTGATCGATAACATTTTCACTAACAGCCCACACAAATAAATATTATGTGGTGCCTGGTGTAAAAACCATATTCTCAACTGAATGGACCCCTTATATTTCTGATTTGGGGTCCAGTTTTGAGATATTTAATTTTTAAAAAAAGTTTCCATGTGTTCTATTTAATATATTTCATATATTTCAAACATTTAGTCCAAGAACACTAAGCCTTGGATTCTTATGACTTCGAAGAGAGTAGTCTTTAAAATAATCCATATAAAATCCAGAAATAAGATGTGGGAAATATAAGACATTATATTCTCTAAACCTTATGGATTTTTCTACCAAAAAGAAAAAACCCTACTAAAAATTATGAGGGTACTGAGCTCTAATCTGGGTCTCCTTCTCTTAGGTTCTCTCTTAAATATTCTCATGACATCACCATCGTTTAATACGGGAAATATGACACCCAAAAAGTATCATATCATACATTTCCAAGATTTCCACTACGTATTATACAAAGGTAGCATCATCCTACATGTCTATCCCACCCTAGTTAATAATGTGTGATGGGTTGCGCATGTACCTACTCATCTTTGACACATGTAAGTCATATATTGATCGATATAACTATGGAAGTAGATCTAAGCGGTATTCCCCCTCTCTAACAATGCCCAAAAATATGGAAAGGACCAATAAATCTCAAACATAACACTCTACGACAGTCTAATATCCTCATTCCAAGTAGAGGTGAGACCTATAGGAATACAAGGTATCCCTCCTCAAACACTAGAGGTATCCATATTTCGTTGGTATAAGACATCCATTATCTATGTGTAGTCATTATAGACTCCAGAAAAATCTGTACCACCTTTATAGAAGCTCTCACTAATGTTAGTACCATGAGTACAAACCCACATAGATCGGTCCAAAAAATTGTCATCCAACCATGTCTCCAAAATATGTCCAAGAAATGTGTCATGCCAATGTTAGAATGGTATATTGTTTGTATGAAGACTATACCAAGGGCCGGGGATCCTTCCAACTAGGTCTAAAGTCCAACCTCCAAGCCCACAACATGTCATCTAAGACCAGAATGGTATAATCAATATGGCCATCAGTTTGGGGGGTGAAATAACGTGCTCAAGTGAAACTGAGTCCCAGAAGCCTTCAGTAATCCCCTCCATAGCTGAGAGGTCAAGCGATCATCATAATTAGAGATGATAATCAAGGGGACTCCATGAAGTCAAACTATCTCCAACATGTAGAGGGATCCCATGTACTTTATTGAACTATAGTCTCATGTAGATATGAATTAGGTCAACAATGTGAATTGGTCTATAATCAACCATATGGAATCAAGTTCTAATGATGAATGGTGTAATATCGTAATGATGTCCCTAGATATCCCATCCCACTTCCACTCTAGAATATAAAGGGGTTAAGATAGACCCATCGTAACATGGTTCTTAGCCTTCATTCAGTGACATGAAGGGCATAGAGAGAAAAATTATGCCACTCATTTATTTAAAAAAGGACAAATAAACTAATTCCAGTGGTCCTAGTACATCGTTTCCACACCTAGATGAACTGCCAAAAAGGTTTTATGAAACTACCTAAACACGTCCCCCTCTAATGTTAAAGGCACCATAATCCATCCTCAGAAAGGTATAACACGATCCCCACCTTCATTATATCCATCAGGAGCATCTTCATTGCATAGTTGAGTATATAAGATATCACATTTAGTATCTCTACATAGATAATTCCTGACACACTATAAAAGTTGTGGGTTTATAACCATTGACTTAAGATAGAAATAATTATCCTTGTATATGAAGGAAAACTGCAACGAGGCCAATTTCTCTGACTCTTCCACTAGAAATTTAGAACTATATCTCCATCTATGAATTTTTGGAACCACATTACCCTTAGCAGGAGTTTATACAATCTCAAAGTCACAGTTTCGAAGGAATAGTATCTATCACCACTATCTCAAGATAAGATTATTATGAGAGAAGATATACTTGATAATTTTGTGCTCAAAGTAAATAATAAACCTCTCACCCATTATGTAGTTTCACCATATCTTCAAGTAAAAGTCAACAAATACTAACTCTAGATCATGGGATATGTAGTTCATCTCATGTGGTCTCAACTGGAGTGAACTATATGTAGTAACTCCTTTCCTCAATATCATAACGCATCCATGTATATTCCAAAATTAATCACAGAACACTACGTACTCGACACCCTCCTATAGAAATATCAAGATGGAAGGGCTCATCAACCTATGCCCCAGCTCCATAAATAACCACTAGATCCTTTCCATCCCCATGAATGGTTTCCCATTCGATTCATAGTTATAATTGGTTCTACGAATCTGGAGAAGTCGGGTACAATCCTCTAATAGTACCCTACCGACACAAGGAAACTCCTCACCTTAGTAACAATCGTGGGCGGCTCCCAAGAAATCACTACCTTAACCTTCTTTGCACCCATGGATACTCCACCCAGTGAGATAAAATGTCCCAAAAAGTTCTCCTATAGATTCAAAAATTGATATTTTGATATTCTTATGTACCGTTTATGATCTTGGAGTGTGTCAAAGACCATCCTCAAGTGTCTCACATGCTCCTCCTCAGATGTTGAATACTGTAGGATGTTGCTTATGAATACCACCATGAACTAATCTAAAAAACGATGAGATATCCGTTTATTATGTCCCACAAACACAAATAAACATTTTTTTTGCAAAATTACACCATGAGGTACTCATATTGACTATAGAGATATATTAATCATGTCTTTGGTATATACTTATCTCATAATCTGAGATAATGATTTCCCGATCTGAGGTCAATCTCTAATGACCATCACACCCCTCTAAACTAATAAAAGATTTCATTGATCCAAGGTACTGGATACTTATTCATCACAATCATCTGATTGAAGCACCGATAATCCACACCTAACCACAAGCTTCTATTCTCCTTCTTGGAAACAACATTGGGGCTTCCTAGGGGGAAACACTAGGTCTCAAAAATCCCTTGTCCTACAAGTCCCCCAAGTGTGTCGTTAGATATCGAATCCCTACTAGATAAATCTGATAATCTAGTTCATATATCATTGTAATCCCAAGATGCATGGTGATTCATAATTCCATCTATTTAAAGGAAGGAAAACCTTATACATCCTTCGGAAATATGTATCCATACTCCACCACTGTAAGAAACTGGTAGCCCATACTATCCACTGCTACATGATTCAATCTAGATAATATGGGATTAATTGAATTCACTCTCATATTCCTGAGCTCACCCTTCACTGCTAAGCCCTCCTTTTCACCCATAAAGGAAGACCCCATTCATCATTGTGGACACACCATATCCTTCGGCTAAAACAGTAACCCTAAGCATGAATTGTGGATAGTTAATCTATACCTATGATGAAATCATAAGGCCTAATTACTAAAATAAAGATAAACCTTACAAAAATGTATCCTAAAAGTTTCAGATTGTACTATCTGCACATGTGTAACATCATTGATTTACCACATTTTGGATTCTCCAACTGCAAGGGTTCTGACAATAGAGCATTAAAAATATATAAGTATTGAGCCAGAGTAGTGGAAGTGATGGAATGACTAGAACTTTTGTCTATCAATACTATAGTTGAGGTAGAAAGGATACATATTTTACCTCAAATAATCTATAGAACCTTAGGATTATAGGCCTACATAAAGTGAAAATGTAATTATTTCTATACACTCTATCCCTAATCTTGGCATATACCACCTCAGGGTGGTGGTTGTAATATGATGAACCTCTGAACACATCATGTTTCCCTAATGGCCCCCTCCTCATTTTCAACCCTGTTGACCACCTGGTTCCTACCTCTCTCTCTATCTCGACAATCCCCCAACAATCTCATTGTATTCCTTGAGACATGTCAGACAATATCGATCCAAATGTGTTTGACCATTGCATAAGAAACATTGTATGTCCCTTGGTTGATTCGAGCCCCCTGGAGATCCCTACATTACTGACCCTGAGTTCTAGGATCACCTATTGAATCATTTGACATGCTTTGATCCATATTAATTCCACCACCTTCTTAATACCAAGGTTTCAGCTACTGAGTTCCCACTTCTATCTCCCACTACCAATTTCCTCTCTACCTGAAATCACTCCACTAAAAATGCTTCACTCAAGCACCCCAACATAGGTAGGAATGAAAAAGTATATTCCCAAATCAATGACATCCCAATGCAACCACTACTCAAAAGTTTGATATATAAATATCTAATACTACAAAAAATCCAAGCGGTAATGTGGGACATAAGTAAACCTAACTAATTACTCTTCCCTGATCATATGTCATTACTATAGATTCATATTCTCTTCTATGTGCACATGTCATAACATTGATAAAAAACTCTTCACTAATGAGACACTCAGTGCTTGACCAGGAGAGATTTTGTCTTCGTCTTATTGAGTCTCAAAACTCCAACGTGGCCTAGTATAACCTTGATAAAGACTCATCGTGAGGATTTCCATCTGGTTTAATGGATCCCTCACATAGAGAAAAACAGGTCAAAATGTCTCTAGCTAGTCCCTAGCCACTTGGGGGGTCTAGATCACTCCAAAACCTTTGAGGTTGTTTCCTCTAAAACTCATCCATTGAACTCAACCTATAAACATACTAAGATGGTACTTCCACACAATCCCTGGTCATTCAAACATCAATTTGAGGGATTTTATTGGTGGATAATTTCAGGTCGGGACTGAAATGTGAATTGTCACACCAACAAAGTCAGAGGATCTTATAAATGATGACAATGAAACCGTAAATCATCTATGATCGATCAAAAGTCCACATAGGATATTATGTTTTGTTTTTTTAAAGGTTGGGGCAGAAGCCTCATTTATATTATTAAAGCAAAGTGAAGACCTCTTTTAATTGGGTAGGGGGGACCCATTGCATAGCCCGAAGGCCCAGTGGGTATGTAGCCCATTACATAGCCTATAGGCACAAATTTTTTGCCTCAAGCCCATTCTGTGAATAGTAAACTGGCTGCTACAGTACCTTCGCTGCTACAGTGCCCTACCACCGCTACAGTACATGCCGATCTGCAGTACCACCACTGCTACAGTCTGTTACAGTACTGCTACAGTACCCTGTTCCCCATGGGTTTTGAACCCACATTTTTCATGTAGGATTACAGGGTGCTTCCCTATAGGATGTTTTGTTTTGTGATTTTACATCTTGTTCTTCAATCATGGGTGAACACGAATCAATTCTATGAACAAAATTGATTAAAAATCACTGTTAGATTTAATTTTATGGAGGTTTTTAAGTTTTTTATTGATTTATCCCTCTCTAATAATCCTTTCTATGATAATAAATTCAGTCTAAAAGAACATAGGTTGGGGATTTTTCTTCAATTTTATTGATTTTGAATTTCTCCCTATGTTCATTGCATTTTCATCATGGTAATTTCTTTTTGGCCTAAGGATCAACGAATAGATAATATTATATCCTTATATGATTGTTCTTCAATGAAACTGATCGATGTTGTGATTTTGATTCATGTCTAGTTTTATGATTCGATGTGACATGATGGAGGTGGATGATTATTGGTGGATCAGATCTAATTGGAGGTTTTGTTTCTCTCTATTTTGATGCACATGGAAAATGGATCAATTGACAGATTTATGAGTGGATTTGAGTGTGATTTTTCATCTATCAGTGTAATAAAGGACCTAATGAACCCTGATCTACATGTTTAATCAAGTGTGGAGACCACGGTGATGCACATGATGACATGGAATAGATTCCAAAGAAGTTCATCAGGATTCTCAAGAATCACTCGAATCTGACACCTCTTCTAAATCAAACCCTTCAAATTCTTCTAGTCCGAGTTTTAAATCATTTATTATCCAAAATTATTTTTTGTAAATAAAAAACATATTTTTATGAATTTCTTTTGAGTATAATATTTGATTTTATTTTATTTTTGATTATTTATACTAGAAAAAAAAATATGTTTTCCTTATTCAGAATATAGCATTCATTTATAGTTATGTGCAACATTGAATATGTTTTAATCCATTTTCAAACACATTATTTTTGATATCACCAAAAGATAGAAAATTGGGTAAACAAAATATTATTAACTCAATTACAATTTTTTTACTCATTCAAATGAAATAATACTATAAGAATCAAAATAATATTATAAAAATTTTAATCTCAAAAACTATAATCTATCTAAATTTTTAAGAGATATTATTTGTTTTAAAAATTTATATATTTTCTATAAATTATGTATGGGTTTTGTGATCATAAAAAATTGGGAGATTGTTGAGAATGTATTGTCTCAAAAATAATCGATAAATATGATTTATTTTGATGCTCAAAAATACCATGGTTTGTTTTACAATTGGAATTACTTAAACTATATTTCAGGAACATATTTCATGAGAATATTAAAATATTATATTATTTATGGGTTATAATACTTTTTTAAGTATTCGTAATATATTTTGAATGTATACTGAAAATATTTTTCATACCCTACATTTTTAAGTGTAATGTAAGGAATAGAAAACCTTATATTTGAAACAGCAGTTATGGATCTTATACCCTTTGTAGTCAGGATAGTATGGTTAATTAAACCTACATTTGGGTGAATCATTATGTTTGAGAAAATGGTATGTGTGGTTCTAGAAACCTACTTTTAGAAACAACCCTACATTTTTGGATGCACACATATAGTACAACAACCCTACTATTGTGATTAACTGTATGCTTTAAATCATACATTTGTTGTTTTTTCTTCACAATAAGGAACCCTACATTTGACGATTAGATGAAAAAGTTTTATTAAAATATATTTTCCATTATTTCTATAATGGTATCATAGGGTGTAATATAGATGTTTTATGAATGACTCAATGGCTCTTATTTAGTGGATAAAATCATTCTTATTTAGGTTAGTTACGACTCTCTCTAATTATTTAAATTTGAATAATTGTTATTTTTATGAAACATTATTGGATCTACTCAACCAAAATAATGTAGTGTATTCTGTATATATTACTTGTAATGTTTCACAATATACGCATGATATTCGACTTCATATTTGTAAATATTTTTTTAATAAATAACTACTACAAAGAGTGAACAACTCTATTACTACTAAAGAGGCTTCACTTTGAATACAAACATATTTCAACCTCATACTACATTGTCACTGCTATTTTTGGTTAATGTCTATTATTATTGAATATCTTTTGGAACTAGAATCACATAAAATATATTCTTTCTTGAAGGCATTCGTCATTGAAGAAGAATATTTGTATTCTATTAATTGTGTTTAAAATTTTGATCTAGAACATATAAATTAAATAAAATCGAAAAAATTGATTTATTAGATTCTTGGTTTTTTGGACTCATTCATGAAAGATTATCATCCTCTCAGGTGAAGTTGTGTAGAAATAAGTTCCTTATAAATGAACTAGAATTCTTTGTTTGTGGTTGTTGAAATGGTGTCTACATCATAGACTCAATTGTGAAGGTCTTCTAATAAAAGGACCTTATCTAATAATAGTCAAAAATCTCACAGATAGAGTGTTGATGGAGTGAACTAAGGGATATTTTTTTCTTCAACTGACTATAAAAAAATTCTTCTTCCTTACTATTTATATGCTACTCAAATCATTTATAGAAGAGAACAGTTCATATCTACCTAAATTACAAAGAAATATAAATTTTGGAATGTTTAAATATTATAGAAAATATACAATTAACTACTTATTTTGTAAATTTTTATTAGTATGCCATAAAAATATAATTTTATAGTAATTTATAAGATTTAGTAACATAACATTAACTACATCGTTCTTGGAGATGGCATACCATACATATGCCTGAACTATGATTCCATTTTCTTGAAAGATTTAAAGAAATAAATGTAAACAATATATTTTAATTATTACATAATTTTTATTTCATATATATCACATGCTTTCATTAAACTCATACATATTACCTTCCATGTAATTAATGAATGAATCACATTGGTTTAAGATGCAGTAGTCCGTCGTAGACATGAAATACATTGTTGTATTCCCATAGAATGAAAAGTAAGAAGGTATATGTCATATCATGATTCAAAAATTATAATAATATCATAAATATAATATATATATATAATTAATCTATCATTATATTAATCCATGGGTGGTGGTGATGGAAAATGAATAACATCAGTTCGTGAGGCAGTAGTCCTCCATAAACATGATTGATGATTTTGTAACCCATTTGAAGAATGTGGATATGGTTTTATGTATTGGCCTTAACATAAAAATATATCAGAATATATAATAGACATAGAATGTTATATCATCATTGTTTAAAAATAATTCATGAAGGTGATGTAATAAATTATATAGAATTCTCGGTTAGGGATGTTGCCTATTCTTTAGTCATATTTCTTTTGATTGAACCAAGATTATTCATTGAATGGTTTTATAATGATAAAAAGGATTCAAGGATGGGATTAGGGTGGTAATTAATTTATTTGGAAAATTATTTCATGAGAAAAATGTTTATTTATGTCTAAATAGGTGAGGATATGGGGTGTCCTTTTATAGGTGAGGTGAGTAGAATAGTTGTAATTTTTTGAAAAGAAAAATGTGAACCCATATTTTTATTTTGAAAAAATTATTAAAAAGGGTAAATTATAAAACATAGAAGTGATAAATTCCAAATATTTCCATAAAATTATTTTTATGGAAAAGTTTTGTGCAATTTTTTTCACTTATCTTTTTTACTTTAGTCATAGTTAAACCCATTTTTATCTTAACCAAAATAAATAATTTTTATTGTTTTTAATATTCATTATAGTCAAAATTTTAGTTATCATTATTAGATAACAGAAATTATGATAATTACAAGTATAGAATAGTTTTTTCCGAATTCTTTTCACATAAGTGGAAACATTTCATTATAAATAAATATCGTAAACACCTTGAGAAAGCGGGTGTTCAAACAAAAAATTATTAAATGATTAAAATATTTTATATTAAATTTCAATATGAATTTGATTACATTGACCTGAATTTCACTAAAATATATATAATCGGTATTATTTGACATTTAAAACCTTATAAAAACAGTTTTTATTATATCAAACACTATAAATAATTTGAAAATTGATATAGAAACATTTTTTATCTATTCATCAAAAAATTTATCTTCTTATAAAATTATCAAAATAGAACCCCAATTTAATTTTGACATGATGATTTAAAAAATGACAATTATTTTTACCATTAGAATTCCAAAAATTTCCCATTTTTTTAAATAAGTTCACAAAATGAGACAGAACTACATTTTAGAACAATATTGTTTTCAATTTAAAAATTAGATTTATTCTTATATCTTCTCCATAAAAGAAAAAAAAATTAATGTTAAACATTTTATTGAATATATAATATAAAAACTTTATTAAAATAATTAATTTAAAGTTAATTTTAAATTTCATTTATGTAAAACACTTTTTTTAATCAAAAAAAGTTTTCAGAAAAAGATTTCATTTTTTCATTGATGGTTTATATATTCATTTATAATTAATTGGAAACCAAATAATTCATTACATATACGTGTATAAATAATTTTTTTTAATATATTTAATCTTATTCATACCCACCATTATAGAGGTTTGGTGATAAATATCATATTAAATTATTGTATTTTAATATTTTGTCGTGTTTTCATTAAATTTGGTGATGTGTGTGACTCAAGATAAGCTACACAACATTAAAAATAATAAATTTATTCTAAAAATATATATTTCACATAATATTATGTGGTTACATAGTTCCACAGTTAAAATAAATTTTCCCTTGAGATTTGTCCCTTTGGTGCCAACAACAAAGGATAATTCTTCCTCATTACGGCCTCAGCTCCCATGTAGCTTCCTTAAGCTGGTGTTTTCTCCACAAAACATTGACCATGTAATTGGTCTTGTGTCATAGAAAATTTCTTATCTTTTCCAAAATATTAACTTATTATTCCTCATAATAAAGTTCATTATCCAACCATACAACCTCAATGTTCAGTACATGTGACTGATCTTGAACGTATATGATTGCGAGAGATACATGGAACACATTATGAACCTGGGAGAGTTTTCATAAAAGAACTAAATGACATACTACTGTCTCGCTATGATAAGGTAATTCAAGGGGACCAATATATATAAGGATGAGTTTCCCATTCTTTTATCCATGAATAAATTAATAGAAATACCTTCTCAAAATCTTTAAATTCTTGATCACATCTAAATACTCGATTTAATGATATTGTTCCATGGAAACATAGCTATAAGATTTTGTTGATCCCAAAAACTTTTAACATATATGTAAAATGATCTTACTATATACTCTAAGGATTATATTGTTCTCTTAGACTGAATATCTATCTGAGGATGATACACATTAATGAAAAGTGATTCTAGATTATGATATTTCTAAATACATCACCAAAACATTGAAGTAAACTACAAATAATAATCTGATACAATTGTAAGTTGAACTCCTAGAATATTATCACATCCTTAAGGTATATTCGGGACAAATAATGTAGAGAGAGATAATATATGACAGTAAATATGAGTACTGACTTTGTAGGTTAATCAACCATAAACAATAACTATCTCAACATATAATATAAAATAAACCCAAATGGTTTTCTATACCTTTAATAATATTTACAAATAGTTTGGAGGAATTTATCATCAAATAACTTTTTCACTAAAACATAAACTAAAATAAAAGGGTTTTATTTCCTTAAATGTCTAGAAAATTATCCTTAATCATGATAAACCTTCATCATATAAATCCTCAAGAGGGTTGTCTGAGACATTGAAGTTATGATCAAACTTAAAGATAAAAACTCATGATAGATTACTTAACAATTATGTTAATATTATATGGATACATATATCCTTCCAAAAATAATTCATCCTTTATTCCAAACATAAGATCTTATCTTATATAAAAAAATTCAATTAGAACCATGGGTTTAAACTTTTACTGATAAAATACAAAATTTGATTTCGTTATTCCATAATTCATGTAAGTTGAAATAATCAATGTTAAAAATAAAATGAAATATCACCATAGGATTATCATTATGATTTTTATAGGGATTATTCATAGAAAATCAGAAATTAAATTTCCTTACTAGGGAATAGAGAATAAATCTGTCCCAATTATATGATTTCATTCAACTATCATGATTTAATAAGTTTTCCATTTGTCCTCTGTATTCATAGGTTATTGTGTCTTATAGTCCTCATTATCTATTATAATGGGGAATTAATTCTGATAAAACTCATACCATGTACATTTGAAACATTGGAGTGTGGATGGTGCATTATAGAAATATTTCTCTCTATTTTCATCATTAGATAACTCCTTCCCATCACTTTATAATTTTATTCCCAATTGACCTTCCCTTCCACGCATACAACTTTTAATAGTTCCCTTAAGAAAATATCGTCCATTTTTTATTCCCTCACATTGACCATCATGGAATGCTCATCTTATCCTCTCCACGGTTTTTATATTTTCTTTGATGTCCATTTTTTTCTTTTTATCAAAACCATGAGATTGTTACGTAACTCTAACCACCATTTATAACATAATATAAATTTTAACAATCTCTTCATAACTATTGAAGTGTCTTATGGATAACACCATTTAGAGACTTGTTTTTAAGAAAATGAAAATCAATCACCAAAAATTTTAGGTTAGATGATAATAAAATAATTATACCTAACAGGTATTGTAAAATATTCCTCATATGTAGCAACAGATTCATCATTATTTTTAATTATCTAATGGAACATATTATCTAACTTTTTAAAATGAATATAGGGAATGTACTTATCGAAAAATAGGTTCTTAAAATCTTACCAATAAATGGAATCAATTTCACCATGTTCTATTGTATTATTGATGATATTCTACCATTTATCATATTCATCTTCCAAATGACAGACAAACTTAATGACATTTTCATGTTCCGTACACTAATGAGTGGAAAATATCTTTTTAGTGGTACTGGTCCATTTCTCAACCACTATCAGATCAGTAGATCCACTAATTTTAAGAATATATTTCCTCAGGAATGACTCAATATATTATTCTCCCCTCCTTTTCTTATTTGACTGTTTAGCATGGATCATGGTTTCAAAATAATTTTTTCCCATAGTAATAAGATTTTGAGTTCTAACTCACAAAACATTTTCCTTCTTTGGAAGTTAATTTTTAAATTTTCCATCGTGATCAATATTAAAACCATTCATTCTGGTTCTATCCGTTGACTAAATCAGAAAATCATAGTTTAATAAACAGTAATCATAGTGGGTAACCATATAATCTTGAAAAATCAGTTATAGGATTCCTAAATAATGACACATTCATTCTAATATATGAAACCTTATGTTTATCCAAGGTCACTATAGTCACAGTTTATTTAAATACTTATTCATAGCTCATAAATAGTTTTTGAATTCCTAAAGCATGTCCCCTGCAGTGTCAAACTTGGTGAGAATCAAGTCCAATTTTCATACAACTGGAAAAGATTGAGTCCATATCAAAATTCCATTTTTTGGGTTATCACCCCTAGTTACCTCAATACTATTTTCACATTCACTTATAGTATCTAGAAATAGATGTAATTTTTTGGAAACCACCTCAATACTATTTTCACATTTACTTATAGTATCTAGAAATAGATGTAATTTTTTGGAAACCACTTTATAAATCCTTTACCAATATTCTGAGACATTTTCCTACACTTTAATTCATACTAAGAATTATCCTTAGCGGAATCCCTAGACATATCCTTTGAAATTTCCCTAGTGATTTCAATAATGTTTTTTCATCATATTTCTCAAAAGTTAAATAAATATTTCCCCAAAAATAAACTTTTGTGGCCTGGGATTTCTATAAATATAATTACATTTTTTTGAAAAATATTCAATAAATGACACAAACTCTTATTTGAGGATCATAATGTTGTAGTTTCTTTAGGAAGATGGAACAAAATATTTTTATTTCAATTAATATCTTCAACATCACCCATAATGATTATCCCACCTAGTACTCTTCTTAGACAAACCATACATAATACCTTTTTTCATAACCTAGGTAAAGGGAATGTAAGAAAGGGTGAGCTTAGATTCTCAACAAGGATAAATAAGGGACATATATAAGTATAACATAAAATAATGTAATGACACCACAAGAATAATATTTTAAAACCATTCCCTTAAAATAAATGATCATAATCATGAAACATGGAATAGTTATTGGATGTTCATAAGACATAACTCATAATGGAATAAAATAACATGATCCATGACAGCATATCATTGGAAAAAGACATATAATTGTGGAATATAGATAAGTAAGAAAAATATTATTTTAAAGTCACCATGAAATACATTAATAAAAAGTTAGACCTTATCTAAACCCTCATGTACATACTTTGGTCTTGGGATAACATCACTTGTACCAACATTTAGGTTTCGGATAACCTCCTATGTACACTCTTTTGGGATTTGGATAACCTCTTATATAACCTTTTTTGGGATTGGGATAACCTATTATGTACCCATTGAGAACATATATCATTAAAAATTAAATAATTAATTTGAGATATATATTGGTCCCATACATCACATAATTAAAATCATTCATACATATTCCACAAGATTATAAAACATTCAGGATAATAGAAAGCATGAAAGTTAATTTTTTTAATAGTTATTTCATCATTTTGTCAAAGAAAACCCCTAGGAAAAAAGAAAGAGGTTTCATAAAATTCTCTTCGTCATAAACATAAACCATAAAAATAATTAATATAAATGGTATCCTTGGTTCATATCCCTAGTAAATCGTAAGTGACATCCAAATATGGCATGTTCAAAGGAAAATGATTTTGAACGTAAAAACCATGGTAACATATCTTGAGAAAAATATACATTATTTGAAAATCAATTTTTAAAATGAAAAATTCATAAATGATTTTTTAAATTATTTTCATTAAAGATAAATTTGAAACTTATAAAGGAAACTTCAAATATCATTTAAGAAATTTTTTAGAAAAATATAATTTCCACTTTGAAAAAAACAACTTTTTAAAACAAAAAACCGATTGAAAATACATATCTTTAAAAATAACCTTGAATAAATATAAATTACGTTATAAATAATATATTTAACCTGATATTGGGAAATTATATTCATGTCGTACATGTTAAAACAATATTCCATTAACAATTTCAGAAAATGACAAATGGTAATTGGTTAAAAAATAACATGAATATTATTTTAAAAAAATTGAAAAAAGTAAAAAATTGGTTATAATTTATTTTAATATTAATTTTGATAATGTTAAAAACATTACTAAAAACTTTTTTAGAAAAAATTTTGGATGAAAATGGGTTCTTTTTTAAAGATATAAATAAAGTTAAATTTTTAATAAAATAATATTTTAAACTCTTGAGTTTGTAAAGGGAGGGAAATGAATGCAAATAATATATTCTCCTGAATTAACCCAAATAGAATAAATGTATTTAGTTTCTTGGGAGATGGATCATAACATTTTATCATCAAAAGTACAAACTAAATAGTCCTGATAAATAATGAGATCATATCATAAAACCCTTGACAATTTGATAACTTTTGAACCGTAAACCCCATGAAAGAGAGATTATAAAATGGTTGAATAAAAGAAAAATAATTTTCATTTTTAACTTTATAATATATATTCAGTTCCAATATATACACCACATAAAATAAATATTTAGGTAATATTGCATGTGTCTTATAGAAAATAAAAGTGAGATGGAAATGCGTTAACATATCTCTTATCTTCCTTAAAAAAAGATCAAACCTCCAATATAATAAATATAATATTATTATAAATCTATTAAATAACCATATATATATATAATTATAAATATTATTTACTCATCAGCTTTTATTACCAGTTTATAAACAATTCCATGTTAAATTCATCATCAGGAAATAACTGCTTTGTTTTTCTATATACTTTTTTATTTTTTATTTTTAGACATATTAAATTTATCATTAATACATCATATCCAAAATATTGACCATGATATATATATATAATATATTCATAAAATATTTTGTTATTGTACTCCATAAAAGTTATAGATATAAATTGAAATACATTGTTCATGAAGATTGTAGGTCATTCGTATACATGAATGTTGGTAACATTTTTCCGAAAGAAAAATGGATTAAATTTAAGTAATATATTTTTATTATAGATATATTTTGTTTATATATATTATATGTGTTCATTAAACACATCCTTATTACCTTCCTTGTAAATCATGATCAAATCACATTGCTTTGTGAGGTGGTACTCCATTGTGCACAAAAACGATGTTATCGTGTTCCCAAGGAAAGAACGGTAAAAAATCACAAATAATATCATGATTAAAAAATAATAATATTTTCATATCTATCATATATATATATAATAACACCATCATTCTGTCAATCCATGAGACGTGGTGATAAAAAATGAATAACATCGGTTTGCAAAGCGGTAGTCCTCCACGCACACGAATGATGATTTCATAACATATTGGATAGTTATAGGTAATTAACATAATATTACAATATCATAGTTTATTTATGATATTATTTAAATTATATCAGAATGGTTTAATAAAAAATTAATGATGTGGAGTAAAAAATAAAATAAAATGCTTGGTATGGGACTTTACCTCTTCTTCTAACAACCTCTTTTGGTTTTCCCCAAAGGCATATTAGTTTGTATTTATGAACAACATAAGAGTTCTAGTATGGCATTATGTAAGTATGTAAATGATTTGGTCAAATCTTAATAGATGAAATGGATTTTGTAAGTGTGAATATGATAGGAAAAAGGGTGATCTTTGACAAGTGATGCAAGTGGTACACTTGTAATATTTTGAAAAGAAAAAATGTGTACCCAGGTTTTTCTCTTTCAAAAAGGTTAAAAAAATGTGAAATTCAAGGAAATATAAGATATATGGTCAAAATATGTCGATAAAATGGGTGTATTATAAGTTTGGTGTCATTTTTGACCAGTATCTGTTTAGTTTATCCCTTGAAAAAACAATTTTTCCATAACTGTGGTAAATGATTTTGATTGTTTTTACATTTCAATTTGGTTAAAAATTAAGTTTAACTTTTTAAATAATAAAAATTTTATGATTTGAAATATAGATTCCATATTCACAATTTCCATTCGCAATAGTGGAAGAATATAATTTAAATTAAATCCCATAAATGAGATGATAATGTCTTTTTTCAAAGAGAAAATGGTCAAAAGTTTAAAAATATTGTATTTAAAATTTAAATATAAAATTTATTCAAATAGCCTAAATTATATTAATAGATTTATTATTGAATTAATATTTATTTAACAAAAATATTAAAAATATATATTTTTTAAATTTTTAAAAGAAATGGAATTTTTAATTAAAACTTATGTTTTTGCTATTAATAAAAAACTATCTTCTCATACAATTATAAAAAATAAACCCTAAGATAATTTTTACATGATGATTTAAAAAATAAAAATTGTTTTTTCAAATAAATTTTCTAAAAGTTTCAAAGTTTAGTTTTAAAACAATTTTTTAAAAACCAACAAAACATCTTTTAAGAAAAATATTCTTCTTAAGCGTAAAATTAAATTTATATTTATTTATTTTTCAAGAAAACATATATGATTAATATTAAATATTATATTAAATATATAATTCATAAAAAAATTTAAAATCATTAATAAAATTTTATTTGATTGATTTATTGATTTTAAACACATTTTTGTGCCTTAATATAGTTTTTATAAAATATTTCTTTATTTACAAATAGTTCTTTTTTCATTCATAACAAATTAGTCACCAAACAATTCATATTTATACATGTGAAAATAAGGTATTTTAATAATTTAGTTTATCTTATTATTATATTTAATTACAGTGGTTAGGTGATAACTACCGTATTAAATAATAACATTTTTAAATTATATCACATTTTAGTTAAATTTGATGGTGTGTGTAATGCATGATAATATTGTTGTTTCATGTAATGATAAATATCAAAAAAAATTAAATTTATATGAAAAAATAATCCCCAAAATATAAGTTTGTTACATTTTATCCCTCTTACAATGAATTTCACCATCAAAATTCATCACTTTGGTACCAGAAACTTAAGATGAATCTACATTATTTCATACTTAGGTTCCACGTAGTCTCCTCAAACAATTGTTTTTTTCTAAAAAAACATTGAATATGTGAGTTTTATTGCTTCATAGAACATTATCTATTCAATCCATAATCTCCACTTTTTATTCCTAACAAGAATGATAATGCTTCGGTGGTGTGACATCTTTGTTTAGTACATGTAAAAAATCAGGAATGTACTTCACTAAGACAGATATATTGAAAACATTGTAATCTTGATAGAGGTTCAATTGTGGAACCGAATGATATTTCATTGTCCTAATATGATCATATATTTATAAGGGACTAATATACTATTGAATTATATTTCCCTTATTTTTTCCACTGATAAATTAATACAAAAACATTCTCACCAACTATAAATTCTAGATAACCTTGAAGATTATCAGCATAATATTTTGTCAACTTTTCCCATTCGTGTTGATGGATGGATCAAACCAACTCTTACATTTCATCATATTGATCTAGTCTCAACGTCATTATTTCTTTAGCTTCATTCTACTGCATCGGATTTATATAATTTATTTTATAAAGGGCTTCATAAAGATCCATATAAATTCTTGAGTGACATATATAGTTTTGAGAAAAATATCTAGAAGAAGTTATTTATCTCAAACACCTTTTAAATCCATTGAACAAGATCATGGAATATCATCTAGGGTTTCAATATTTCTCTTATACTGAAAATTTATCTGAGGATGATATGAAGATATAAGACTCAATTCCATATCAATACCTAACTAATGGATTTTCCAAAAAATCAAAGTTATATTCTCCTCCTAGTCGAATTAATTTTAATGTGACACTCCATGTAATCTTTCCAATTAATTAGTTTATATTTTTTGTGTCGATACAGAGAGAAATATTATCTCATATAAACCAAGTGTATTGACTTTGTAAGGTGATCGACTATAACCCATAAGTAACTCAACATCAAGGAGAATATAAACATAAAAGGTTAACAGTACCATTATTCATATGTCCTCAATATTTGAAGGAATTCCTCATAAAATGAAGTTTTCAGTAAAACATATATAAATCAAAAGGGTTTTAATTCCAAAAATTTCTACCAAAATATCTTTAATCATTATAAACTCCCATCACGTAATTCCTCAATAGGGGTTTATAAGAATTTTAAATTATGATCAACAAATAAAATTATAAACCCATGATGGAATCCATAAATATTATTTTATTTTTAATTGAACTCATATATGTTTCTAAAAGTTATTCACACTTTATTCTTTAAATAATATGTTATATTATAAAAAAATTCCATTTGAGGATTGGGTTTGAAACTTTTTCGAATATAATGTCAAATGTGACTTCATTATTCCATAATCTAGGTAGAGGGTAATAATAAAAGTTTGAAATCACATGAAATTTTACTAATGGATGAGTAATAATATTTTTATGGGGTTCATTCATAAAATATCAAACATGAAATTCCCTACTGGGGAGTGGTGGATGAGGGTGCCCATATTATCTTATTTCACTTCAACTATTGTTTCAATGTAAGCTTCCATGTATTCTTCATATTTAGATGTTGTAGTGGTTTATCATCCTTATTACCCTTGGATTTAAGAATTGATTCACATAATTCCCATGCACCTTGCAGTTGAAACATTGGAGTGTGGGTTATGTATTCTGTGAATCCTCCCTGTATTTTCATCAGTAGATAACATCATTCAATCACATCATCATTTTATTTCTTAGTGAAATTTTCTTTCACACATAATACATTTATTAGTCCTTTAATGGAAATTTCCTCCATATTTCTGCCCACAAAATGTTTATAAATGAAATATTGTCTTATTCTCTCTAGGTTTTTTAGATTTCAATTCGAAATCCAACTTTCTCTTATTATCAACACCATGAGATTTATACCTAAATAAAAATATATACATTTATATCCCTTCAAAAATATCTTCATAGACATAGAAGTCTCTTATGGATAAATACCATTGGAGACTTGATTTTAAGCCACTAAAGAGTCGATCAACATTACTCTTAGGTTATATGATAATAAAATAAGAATACCTTGTATGTACTATAAAATATATCTCATATATACCAATAGATTTATCATCATTTTTAATTACCTCAAGGACCTAATTCTTCATCATTGTATGAATAATATGTGGAAGGTACCTATTTAAAAATATGTCCATGAACTCATCTCAATCTATGGTGTTAATTTCAAAATGTTCCTCTATATTCTTTATGAGATCCTTCCATTCAACTATTTCTCCTTCCAATTAATATACATCCAAAATTATTTTTCCATGTTATGAAAACTAGTGAACAAAAAATATCTATTCAGTAGTACTGATCCATTGCACAGAAACTAGTAGATTATGTTTTCCACAGGATGTAGGTATTCACTATATCATTAATGTCTAAAAAAATTATTCCCTACATTTCTTATTCGGATGATCAACATGAGTAATGGATTGAGAAATCTGTGTGATCATAGAAATGATATTTTTCATTCCATCCCCCATATTGTTTGGCTACTCAATCTAACATTAAATTCAATTTTCATTCCCGCTCATTATTGGGAATGTTATTTCTGGTGACATCCATTGTCTAAATGCAAGATTTATAGTTTAAGGAAAAAAAATTATAAATGTGAACAAATTATCATGAAAATCACTTATATGGTGTCAAAATCATGACACCTTCATAAATAATGTCACCATATGTTTATCTTAGGTCATTCACAATCATCATTTAACTATATCATGCATGATAGGTTTTAAAGAGTTTGTTAATTTTGAAATCATATCCCATAGGAATGTCAAACTATGTGTGAATAAATGATCTTTTTTATAAGACTTGTGATGATTGGGTCCATATAAATTTTACCTTTTTAGTGTTATTACCCCTAGGAACCTCTATTCCAAATCCACATCCACTTATTGTATCTAGGGAGAGACTTAATTGATTATAAACCAATTTCTCTATCCTTTACTAAAAATCATACAAACATTCCTATACTTTAACTTATCCTCAAACATATCCTTAGAGATATCCCTAGACATATTCATTGAAATACCCTAGGGGTTTCACTAACTTTTTCTCTTTCTAGTTTCCAATGGTTTACTTAACCATTCCTCTGATACCAATTTTAGTGACCTAGACTTCTCAAACATAGATAATACATCTTTATATATATATATATATATTCATTACATTACACAAATACATGGCTAGGGATTATAATGGTACAATGACTTAGTCAATTTGGAAAAAAACCTTCCAATTTCATGTATGATTTTCAATGACTCCTATAAAGTTCTTCCCACCACATACAATTCATAGACATACCCTACATAAAACCATTCATTATAACCTGTGAAATAATACATAAGAAATAGTGAGATTAGATTCTCAGTAAGGGTAAACAAGTGAGATTAAAAAGCATAACATGAACTTAAGGGTATGATAACATGGTCATAAAATTTGAAAACCATACCCTTTATATCAAAGTCAATAATCTTGAGTCATGGAATAAAGATTAGTAGTCAATAAAACATAAATCATTAGGTAATAAATGAACATGGGACATGAGAGTATAACATTGGTATAATACATAGAATTGTGGCATACAAATAATCATATAAAATCATATTTCAAATATACCCACCATGAAATTTACAACATGTTAGATTTGGGATAACAACACATTTATCTACATCTGGCTTGGGATAAACTCTCATATATCCTCTTTAAAGATTGGGATAAACTCCCATGTACCCTATTTTAGGCCTTTAATAACCTCCCGTGTACCCTATTTCAGTCTTGGTATAACATCAGATGTACCACTATTGGGATTAGGATATCCTCATATATAACTATTGATCTCATATAAAATTAATCATTACCCAGTGAATTTGAGGAAGCTATAGGTCACACCCATCACATTAGAAAATTAATACATACATATTACAAAGAATATAAAATATTAATCATATCATAACCCATGAAAATAAGTGGGTTTCATAATAAGTAAAAAATTTCCTTAAATAAGTACCCATGTAAAATGAATTGGGTTTTGTAAATTTTTATCATGGTATAACAAATCGAAGAGAACTGAGTTTCATAAACATCTTATCACCATAAATATAAACTATCTATATAAATAATAATAATGGTATCGTGATTCATGTCACTAGTAAATAATATGTAATATACAAGTATGTAATCTTATATGGAAAATTATTTTGAAAGAAAAATCCCATTGAATGTTTCTTTATGAAAATTTCCTTTCATTGGAAATAAATTTCATTTAAAAAACATAATACATTGTGGAAATCCTTTTCTCAAAAAAATGAAATCTAAAAATTATAAATATAGATTAAAAAAATTAATTTTATTTAGGAAAATATTCTTTCCACTTTGAAAAATATTTTTCAAAACATAAAACATTTTCAAAATCCTGAAAAATGATGAGATTGTATAGAAAAACCCTTACAACTTTGGTCAATTTTGAACTGTAAAACCTATTAAAGTGATATCCTAAATTGGATATAAAAATACCAATAATTTTAAAGATAATATTAACAAAATACATTAATTATAAGTATATAAACTACTAAAAAACATGTGGTGAATATGGCATGTCTCTCACAAAAAATAAAGGTTAGACGGAAATCCATTACCTTAAGTCTTAAAGTCTATCATACAAATTGAAACCTCATTTATAATAAATGTAATTTTACAATAAATATATTAAATCATAATGTTTATATATTTCATTCCATATTTTATTTACATTATATCATTTAATACTCATTTATTGACAATTCATTATTAATGTCACATTTCAGGTAATAAGTTCTTTGTATTTCATGTATGTTTTGATTTTTTTTGGTCCTCATACTTTGACCATTTATCTATAATTTTGACCGTGATATAAATAGAATATATATTTATTATATGTGATTTTATAGTAATTCAAGTGATTTAGAGGTAGAAAATGAAATACATCCTTCATACGGATGGTTGGTGATACGTATGTATGAACTCTGATTCCATTTTCAAGAGGGATTGAAAGAAAAAAGATAACTAATATATTACATTTAATGAATCATTTTTATTTCATATATATCACATATTTTCATCAAACACATCCATATTACAATATATGTATGTTGGGAATGAATCACATCACATCGGGAAGTGGTATTCTGTTGTCTACACGAACAACGATATTGTATTCTGATGGAATGGAATGATATAAGCAACATGTGATATTATAATTAAATAAGAAAAATAATATAATAAATATAAAATATAAAAATAAAATCCATAATTATATAAATCTTTTAGAGGTGGGGATGGAAAATTAATAACCTTGGTTTGGGAGGTGATAGTCTACCCATCACACAAATGATTATTTTAAAACCCATTTAATGGAAGGGTAGATGGTTTTATGTATTTAAAATTTCATAAAAAAGTAACTATTTTTATTATTATTATTTTATAATATCCTCATGTTTTTATTATAGGTTATGGATTTGGAGGAAGAAATAAAATAAAATAACTTGTTAGTGATGTTACCATTTCTTTAAACAAATTCTTTGGTTTTCAGAAAAAGGATTATTTGAGTTGATTTCAAATAAAAATGAGGCTACTAGGATGGGATTATTGAAATTGTTAAGTTATTTGATCTAGTATTTTATGAACCAAATGTTTTGTTACATGTGATGAGGAGATAATAATGTTTTCCTTTTATAAGTGAGGTGAGTGGAACACTAGTATTATTTTCAAAAGAAAATGGTGTAACCACGTTTTAATCAATACACAAGGAGAAAAAATAAGAAATTATAGAATATAAAAGTTATAATCTCAACTTATTTCCATAAAATATACTTTTTAAAATATTTTGGATATTTTTAACCCTTATCTTTTTAATCATACTAACTGTTAAACTGAATATTACATTAATCGTGATAAATAATTTTTACTATTTCTATTATCCATTATGTCAAAATATTAAGTTGAAATTGTTGTATAACCTAAAATATTATAATAAAAAATATGTAATAAATTTTTTCAAAATTCCATTAATATAAGTGGAAAATATAATTTAAAATAAACCTCCTAGATGTGATGAGAAATCATGTATTCAAAGACAAAACAATCAGAAGTTTAAAAAGTTTTTATTTCAAAATTCAGTGTGAAATTTACTTGTATGACATAAATTAATTAGTGTATATATATGTATATATATATAAACTAACATTTTTTAAACCCATATTAGAAAAATTTGGTTCTTTTTAAGAGCCTTAAAATAAATGAAAATTCTTAATAACAACATATATATTTCACTATTCATTGAAAAAATTCCCCTATCAGAAAATTTTAAAACAATTAACCTTAGGATAAATATGAAATTATTATTAAAAAATCGAAACTATTATAAAAATAAATTTAATAAAATTTACCAAAATTAACTGTAAAATAAGTATGAAAAAACACACAAAACTTCGTTAAAAAATATAGCTTTTAAGTATAAAATTGGATTTATCTTCATAACATATCTACAAAACACATAAGATTACTAATAATCATTTTATTGAATATATTATTCTTAGTTTTAAAAAAATTACTTAATTATAAGTCATTTTTCTAATTTATTGAGATAAAACACATTTTTTCACATAAAAATTGTTTTTCAGATAAAGATTCCTTTTATTTTCAAATTTTTCTTATTTTAATTTCTAATTAACTAGTGACCAAAGAATCTATTTTTTATTCATTTGTGAAGCATGTATTTTCATAATTTATTTAATCATATTTATAACCACCATTCAAGTAGCTAGTTAATAACTATTAAATCATATAATAATAATTTAATATAATGTCATGTTTTGTTTAAATTTGGTGTTTTGTGTAATGAAGTCCAAATATGAAGATCTATGTGACACAAAATATAGAAAAATTTTAATTTATTTTAAATTCAAAAAATTCTAAAAACCTTCAGGTTTTTCAATTATAAATGTAGATATTTTTAAGAATAGTTTTTATAAGAGGTTATATATTTGAATTAATTTATTAATTATGTGATTAATATTGTTATTTTTGTTTATAGAAGATTTCAGTGCATTAGTAAACGAAATTAATTAAGGTAAGATGGTTACATGACTCAAATTTAATTTCATAAGTTGTACTTCGTATTGTGCACCATGACATATCTGATAGGGTTTAATTACTTCCTAATGATTTTATTTTACCATGTTCAGGTACTTCATCAGGTTTTAAGATCTATATCATGTTCATTATTTAAATGGTTATCAATTAAATGGATATTAATATTGTAATTTTCATTATTTACTCAACTACATTCATTGAGTAAAAATGATTCTTCTTAAAATAATTCTTCAATTTTTTTTCCTCCATCCTGAGATTTTATTTCACGTTACATTCTCTTATAATCTAGGAAAAATAATAAATTGATTTAAATATTACTCATCATTAAATTTCTCCCCAATAATTATTATAACATCGTTGCGAATAATATTGTTCCTTTTTAATGAATGTTTTATCTCCTTATCAATTTTTTTCAATTCCTACTAATGTTCTTTTTAATATTCATAAATTCAAGTATATGTTCTCTCATGTGAGACTCATATTTCCCTTATCCTCTTTTCAAATGTATGTTTTTTTCTCATTAAATTATTTTAATTTTTAATAGAGTTTTTTAAAAATAGTTGTTTAACAATTCAAAATAAATTTTTTAATCATAAACTCTATATTTATTTTGATATCATTTATTTCATTTAATGGATCTATTATTTAATTTTCTATTTCAAAAGTGGTTTTAATTCTTTAAATTCACATTTCAAAATTTTTTGTATATTTAAAAGATTTTTTAATGAAGATTCTTTTTCAAAATTAAATGTTTTCAAAATGTTTTAACTTCAAATTTTTCAAACATGTTTGTCATTTTCAAGGATTATTTTTTTAGTATTTTTTAAAGTGTGAATCTATTCAAAATTATTTCAATTTACAATTCTATGATGAAAATTCACGGTTTTTTATTTGTATTCCTTTCGAAATTATAATTATATAAATTAATTCTTTTAAATATCTAAAAACAGAATTTTCCAAAAACAAAATTCAGCGTGACTGACTCTTCATCTCCTATACCAATGATAAACGTTTTTTTTTTCAACAACAATTTTATTGTTTTTTCACTATTTCATCTTCAACTACAAATGATTTAATTCCTTGGAAGTAAATTTTCATTAATAATCAAATAAATGTTCAAATAAAATAGTCATTTCAAGGGATTAAGTTGTGGGTATCAACCATTTACATTTCTGAGGTCAATCTAGGTGATACCCACTTCAGATTTTGTGAATTCCATTGTTCATTTCATGAGTTCATTATGATGTGATAAATATAAAAAAATTATCACATGTTTTTTCATGATATGTTCAATTATTTATATCTTATGCAACACATATGTATTTTTTTTCATTAATTGGTGGTTGGGTATATCCCTTCAATGCATTTGGTAAATTCATATATCTCATAAAATAACATGACATGAGATATGTTTATATCTCCATCAAGGAAAACAGGTGCGTGAAGCTTCATCCACCACGGGGAATAAGTAAATGAATCTTAATCCACCTAGGGAATCATGTGAGTGAATCCTGATCAATTAAGGGAAAACTTTTGTGATGTCCAATACTGTATGTTATGATTCATGTGATCGTGATAGAGATATAATATTTTTAAAATGTACTTCTAATATGATTTCACATGTATTGTGATCCTTTTTTATGGGTCTGTTTTTTTAATGTAATCGTTTTCTCACTTATGATCATTATTGATTATATTTTATAAATCCTCTTCATAACATATAGTATTACCCCATTTTTAGATTTTAATTCTCAATGTTACAAATATGGGTAGTATAAATTGTTTTTTAATGGGATTTAGAGATAGGCGGTTATAAATAAATAATTATGAGTGTTTAAATAAGTATTTATGTTGAAATATTAAAATGAAATAAATATTTGTTTCTATAATTTGTGAGACTATTTGTGGAATGAAAGGGTTATTTTTGTAAAATAATGAAACAAGTCAATTTATTTTTCATGGGTATTTTCAGTTGTTATTAGAGAATTGTTTAGTTATTTGGGGGAATACTATACATAATTTTTTTAATACCCTATAGATACGTATATGGGATACATCTAAGTATAGTATTTGTTTCAAGAAATTTTGGTGAATTAGTTATTATTTGGTTTTTTAGGAGATAATTTTTTTCTATGTAATAAATGTGGATTTAGGCTCTTGAAAATATTTACTTATGGGTGGTAACCCTAAAAGGGGCATATTGGGTATTAACTCAACCCTCACTCGATGCATGGAAAATAATACAAACTTTATATCTATATTGAAACTCCTAAGGTATATGCTTGGGATAATATAGGTTCTCCTTATAAAACATTGTGAGGGATGTTAATATTATTTGGTTAGAGGACTTCATAAAAAACTAGAATAGATAACCTAGATTCAAACATATATTTTTTTTTGTTAGGAATTGATGGGAAGATCTCCGAGAAACCAAGTTATCAGTGGATTCCATGGACAATATAGAGATTCTCCCAATTATTAACTAAATTAAATAATAGTTATAGTGATTAATCATAAAATTATTTTAAACCATCTATCATGAGTTATTATTAACAACCTGAATATAGTTGACTTCATAGAAACACTAAATAATAAAAATATATAAACTCATGGAGGATAACATAAGGAATATGATGAAGGGTGGAATATCTAACTTCTTGTCTGTAAAAAATGATAGAAGTATCACACAAAGGAATGTATCACTGTAAGAAGAAAATGTTTCAAGTGTGGAAGAATTGACCAATGAGTTCACGATTATTGCTGAGACGTAAAGTGGTCATCCAATACAATGTAAGGTATAAAAGTCACATCTAATACGTCATCCCAACTTCAATGATTCCAATTTTAGCATTTTTTGGAATTAAGAAGATCTATTCCCAAACTACATACGATCATGGATCAAAGGAATCAATGATATACCTTTCCATGTGAACTAATCTATTACCTAATCTAAATTATGAAAATAAGGGGAAAATGTAAAATAACCCTATGCATCATATTTTTGGTTATTTGGTTCGATTCATTCTACCCTTGTAATCCTTGGAAGTATTTTGGGAATATTAAATCATCAACATGATGATTCATATATAGAAGAAATATTTTATTTGATTGAATATCTTATCTCAAGTAATTTTTTGTGAAATTATACCTTCTACAAATCCTTTAATTTTTTCCTTTATATAAATTTAACAATATTTGGGAAATGTATTAGTTCTCTCCACATAGAGGAAATACTATTTGTTATAATCAGATCCAGTTTTATTTCAACCTTTTTATAGAAACCCTCACTTTTCATATATTGACAATTCATAACTTTTATATAAAACTAATAACGTTATACAAATAGGCACCCAATGACCGTACTACTCTAGTGGCTTGGGAAACATGGTAACATAAAAACTAGTATATAAATGAAAAAAATAATCTCCCACTATGTTCTTCAAGACAAGAACCCATTATATAAACATCCAAAGTAATACATATCTTCATATCCTCATGGAAGGAAACATAAAAATGGGTGAGCATAGATGATCAATAAGGGAATACAAGGTAGATATATAAGCATAATCATAATTATAATGGTTTGAGAACATGATCATAAAAATAAAATATCATACTCTACATATCAAAGATCATAAACATGAATCATGTCATAAAGCTCTTCAATTCGTAAGACATGAATAATTGTGAAATAAAGCAAATAATCCCTGAAAAAATAACATATGAATAAAACATGGAATTTTGGAATACACATAAGTATATATAATTATTTCTATATTAATTAAGGCATCATTTACAAGGCTATAATTATGGAAAAATCCCATTATGGATCTAGGTTCGCACCCTGTTCTAGCCCTGTATTACTAAACTGGGTCCACTTCTCGTTTCAGGCCCGTAATACTAAACAAAGTAAATTTCCCATTCCATCTCTATATTTTTGAAAATATTTATTTTCTCATTCCATCCATGTCTATCTCATGAGATATAAATCATTACGCAATACATTGGAGGGAGATATATTTCCCACCCATCTTATAATTAAATCAAACATACATGTTCAAAAATATCATATTATATCATATAAAAACCCCTGAAATGAAATGGGTATCATAAATACCTAATCATTTTATAACATGTGGAAAAATATATGTTTTATAATCATCAAAAAATATCCCATGAGAGGAAGAGGGTTTTAAATTATTTATCATGTGGAATCGATATGGTTTTCATAAGCATCATTCCATAAAAAAATGCATCATTCCAGAAATAATATGGATCAACCCTTTAGATAAATTCCTATAAGGGTATCAGTAACATCAAAAGAATCTATATTATATGGAAAATAACATAGAAATATATTTTGAAAACATTTAATGAGGAAAATTTCATTTATTTTGTGAAAAAAGGCTCTATGAAACAAAAAAACTTTTCTAAAACCATTTTAAAGAAAATAAAATCTGTGGCTTAAAAAAATCTTAAAAAACCCATTGGAAACCTTTTTTTATTTAAACATAAAAAAGGATATTAAAAATAATTTGAAACCAATTTCTTTGATAATACATTGAAAAATTATAAATAAAGATAGAAATCATTTTAATACCCATTTTCCTTTAAAAATTATAAAATATTCATGGAAAACATTTGTAAACATTTTTTCAAGAAAGAATATAAATGAAACATAGAACATTTTGAAAATAATTCTCCTTGAAAACGTTTAATGACTCAACTTTTTATCTTAATGATTTTAATAAAATAATTTGGGAAATACTAAAAATGTACATTGAGAAGAAAAGAGATTCCAAATCATGGTGTGCCTAAAATAATGTTTTTCTTCTAAAATAAAAATATTCAATGGTAAACTTTGAATTTTTAAAACACCCAAAGAGGTGCCTGGATCAAAAATTAGAGCACACCATTGAGTTTTAAACAATTCATTCACCATTAGAAGGGCCTAACATCATTTGTCGCGGGCGAGATGAAAATGTTATATTTTGAGAAATAACATTAATATAAAATATTTTAATGTAAATATTTTGTTGGCATAGCGAAGATTTTTTTCCCTTGTTATTAATACTAAAGGTAGGGGTCTAGTGTTACAATTCATAACCGTGATATTTTCTTGAGATATTTGGTGAGAGGTAACATTGGTAGGAGGCGTTGGTAAGCAACGAATGAGGATTTGAGGATCAGGATCTCTCAATGACGGATCAAAAAATGACGAATGTGAATGTTCTTCATCGAATGATCCGACCCATAGGATTGGAATTTTTTTGATTCAATTTTTATTTATCCATTTTTATGTCTCCATATTGAATGCCAATCAATTAATTAACAGATTGAACCACATATCATGCATTCTTTTATTGGATGAGTTTTATTTTTAGATAATAATTGGGAAATTGTATCTATGTTAACACTATAATTAGTGTTAATTTTTGTTTATCTGTTCTTAAACTCCAATGTGGATAGATCAAGGCCGACATAAACATGTTGTGATCCATCCACCCCAAGTGTTTAGGTGAATTTCATCCTCCCTGTTCTTTTGACTTCTTGATCTTTATTACCACATCAATCTAAAAATGAATCCAAGATCGTAACGGCAGTGGAAATCCATGGTCCAAGTAGGGACCAAGGGTGTGGAAAAGGGCCACTGATCGATGGTTGCGATGATACAGGAGGTAGTTCTCTGTATCGGTGAAGGAGTCCAATAGCAAGAGACCACGGTTGTTGCATGGGGGGGGCACGGCTCGACGACCGCGATGGCGGAGGAGGAATTTTGGAGGAGGTTGTTGGTGGCACACATGAGGTCATAGATCGATTATCGTGATGGTGCGGGAAGTGGCATTCCGTGGAGGGGGTAGAGGCCCACAGCTATCCCCCGAGCGGCAGATAGGGGCTGTTGACAACAAATGGTGGCAATCTTCAACGGACGCGGCTCGCTGTCACGTCATGTGGCTGGAAGCCGAGGTATTACTAGACCATGGAGGCGACCTGCAGCTATTTATGAGGGTGATTTGAAGATTTGGCACCAGCCACATCTTAGGCTAACTAGACCAGTCTTCTCCAGTCAGACGAGTTGGAGAAGTGGTCCAGTCTCAGGCCAAGCCAACGTAGTGGATCGGGCCAAGCCCAACTAGCAGGGATGACCCGGTAGCTCGACTTGGAAGTGGTGAACCAGGTCAAGAAACCTGAGTCCAGTCGATGGACCCCAAACAAGTCAACAGATCTTGGGTCGGGTCGGGTCGGTTGGACTGTGTCGGGACACAGCCGCCCCTTTATTAAAAAAACCCATAACTTTCCAACCATAAATCAATTTGATGATTTTTCTATAGTGTTTGGGCCCTTGCGATGGGGAATTCCTCTTATTATAGCTTTGTGGGGTTTTAGTGTGGACTATTATAGGTGCATATCTTCCTCTTGGTTCATCCCTAGAGGGTTTGGTATGGCATTGAATAGAAATCCCCATAATAGATAGAGCCCTTAATAGTGTTATAGAATCCTCCCTAGGACTATAGTGATATTCTATCACCCCTGATTGAGTTTTTTGGGTATTGACATGACCTACGGGTGAAGGGTTTTAATCCCCCATCTAGTGGGTCATATCGATAGGGTTCGTGGTAGTATTTGGAACCCCTTCTGTTACGATCTGCATCATAGGGTTCATGGTATTATCTAAGAATCCCCTACATTGTGGGGTAATAGAGATTGAGTTCATTGTATTCTTGATATAGAAAAAACTATCTTTATATTATGACCCATGATATGAATCTTCTATTTGGGTGGGGCCCACGTTAGCAGAATCTTATGGCAGAAGGTGATGTGACATATCCTTGTATCGTGTGGATGGTATCTGAGTATATCTAGATATTCTTGTCATATGTATGGATTTATAAATTTGTAGAGCTGAATGTTATTTACTTTATGTCTTTCCTTTGTGTTTTTCATGGTTTCCAACCAGGTATTGTTTTACCCGCCCATGCACGGTCTTTTCCTGCATGTTTCGTACCTTGTGTAGATAGCTGATGCTTCGATGGGGTTCTAGGTGGAGTAAGACCAAGGCTTGGACCAGATGTTATTGTGTGAGATCAGATGGGCTGAGGTGTTCCCAATAACATTATACTACTCCTTCAGTACCCTCATTAGCAGGCCGGTCTTTATATTTTCTTTTTTTGGACTTTTATTTTTGCCCTAGTTTTCAGTACTGCACTTCACATTATAGTTTTAATTTAGTTGTATTACTTTTACATTTAGTGGTTTTCACACATGCTGGTAGGTGTTTACACTTACTTTTTTCTTTTTGATCTTGGAGACATGTGTGTGTTTATATGTACTTAGTATTTTGCCTCCCATTTGTCAGATATTTCTACTTGGTGCTTATCTGCAGCCCCTGGCCTATTGGTGGAGGTCTCGGGGTGGTCACAGTAGGGGCCCCACCAGGACGGGTCGTGACAAATCATATAAAAGAAGCTTGAAAACATTTTTTAAAAATCATTGACAATTATTTTTAGAAACATTTTCTTCAAAATTAACATTTTAAATAAGAAAAGGAATATGGACAAAAATTACAGCGGGTAAATTCATACGTATCATATGACGTAAGAAGAACCTTCCTTTTACATTGTAAAATGGTTAGAAAAATGAAATATTTGGAATGAGATGAGAAGAATCCTTTGAAAACATTAGTAAAAGACATAAAGGGAAAAATTTATTTTCAAATATTATAGAATAATAGATTAATTTTCATGGAAAACCTTTTTAGAAAATGTGGTTTTGAAGGAACCCATATTTCCGACCAAAGAGTGGGTGAAGATGGTCTTTCTTAGAAACAATTTATTAACTATATTATGTACTAAAGAGTAGAAAAATGGTTCCAATACATGAATATATCAGGAATAAGCCATGGATAATAAATATAATTATTATTCTTGAGATATGTATTTTAATATTTCCACAATGGAATCCTAATAATAAACCATCTCGAAAAGCGATGAGATTGTTTTAATAAAATATTATCACTTTTTAACTTTTATCCATAATCCCCATTTAAGAAAGTTAAATTAAATGAAGCATTAAATATTATTAAATTAACTAGATACATGACATAACATGTCAAATTAACTATGTACAACACATATAAACACATTGGTGCGTAACATTAAATATGTCTCAAAGAAGGTAAATTGAGACAAAACTGTCTTATCGATGTGGTAACATTTAAACAATAAACCCCATGAAAGGGAAAAAATATAATGGATATTTAATTACCCCTAAAATTAAGAATAATAATAATAATATAATAAATTCATGTGAAATATACACACCATGCAAAAGGAAATTGTGGTGAACATGGAATTATCTCACAGAAATAAAAAGTGATATAAATTTGCTTACATTGTGTCTTCAATAACATCGTACACATAAAAACATCATGTATAATAAATATAATATTATAATATATATTTTTCATAACCATTATCTTATATATAATACCTTATATGGTTTTATTATTACATTATATTTCCTTCTTGTCATAAATTATATGATAAGGTTTCACTTTGGGGAATATCTTGTTTTTTCTTCACATATGTCTTAATTTTTTATATCTTTGGTCTATATACTTATATGTGGATTTTTGTAATTTAAACCAAGATATAAATATTATTAATATTCTCTATATTTTTATTATAAAAGTCTATATAATATAAGATTATAAAATTGAATACATTGTGGATGGAGATGGTAGGTCATACGTACGCAATAATGTTGTTTCTGTTTAATAGTTTTTTTGAAAGAAAATAGGTAAATGATATATATTTATAATTATATTTGTTCTATTAAAACTATTATATCATATATTTCATATATTTTCACTAATACCATCCTCAATACATTATTGTAGTGTATGAATGAATCACATCGCTTTGAGTGGGCGGTAGTCCACACTACCCCAAGCGAAATTATGATATTTACCCAAAATGGAAAATATAAATATAGGTGTTGTAAAATGATTAAAAAATATAAATATATAATAAATTTAGTATATAACATATATAAATATATTTTTTATCTAAATTTCTTCCATTATAGGTGGTGAAGGAAAAAATGACCAATTATCATTTTGTGAGAAGGTAGTTCTCCGTACACAAAAACATAATGATTGTTACCCATTAGATGTATGTTTTTGTAAGGGTAGGCCAAAAACATAGAAAAAACATGATAATATATTTAAGATACTTTTCTGTTATAAAATCATGGAATAAAACTTTTTTTGGGGGTGTATGAGAAATAATACAAAATAACTTGAGCAAGAAAGTTACCAATTACTTGTGTAACTCCTTTTTGTTTTCCCCAAAGGGATCCTTGGATTTTATTCATCCAAATTGGATGCTTCTTGAGTTAGGTTAGGGATTTTGTGGATCTATTTTGGCATATATTGGTAGATAATAGTTTTTTTAGAGGTTTGAGGAAGTGGGTGGAGATGGGGGCTTTTATAGAGGAAGATGCGTGGAACTCTTGTAAATTTTGGGAAAAAGAATTCCACCCACATTTTTCCCATGAAATGTGGATCCAATACTAGAAAATATTATATAAAAGGAATCATAGGGTCTAAATATGTCTAGCTAATGGATCTTAGACAAGTTTCTAGGTTGTTTTGGCCCTTAATTTTAATGGTTTCTCCCTTATTAAGATTAATCAAAGCTTAATCATTGTAATTAATTTTAATTACTTTCCCTGATATTTTTGGTAAAAAACTATGTTGAACATATTATGAATTATAAATTGTGGTAATTCAGATATGGAATCCATTTTTATAATTTTCTATCACATAAGGGGAAGAAATAAATTTAAATTTAATATTCTTTTGGGGTCTATAATTCATTTTTTTAAGTAAAAACGTTCAAAAGACTGCTATCTTTCATTTTCAATTTCATTGTGAAATTGATTCCAACGATAAAAATAGGGTTAATTGTTAAGAATATTATCTAATTAAATTTTGAAACAATTTTAAAATATAATTTAACCTTAAAAATAAAATGGTCTGAAAATTGTTTTTGAATTAAAATTCTATATTTTTCAATATTCATCAAAAAATGATGTTTCTCCAAAAAGATACCAAAGATTCACCCTAAGATAATTTTGACCTTATAAATTTATTAAGGAGGATTATTTTATCAAATTACATTTATGAATGTGTCTAAAATTAAGTTTATTGTCTTTAGAGATGTATATGAAAATAATTTCATTTGAGATTATTGTATTTTTATACATATAAATATTTTTCCCAAAATTAAATTTTTTATTATTAATATTTTATATTTATATAAAAAATTGTATATATTATTTTAAAATTAGTTAGTAATATCCATATTAATATGTTTAATTTATAGGTTTCAATTATCTCATTTAAATATTAATAACAATAAAATTATGCTTTGAAGAAACTCGGTGTTGCGTTTAACGTACGCTAAGTCATTGTTTAATGGAACATAGGAATAGTCGGTGTCATGTGAAAGGAATTTTTCAATTAGCGATTTAATATAAAAATTAACTATTTTCAATGTTGTGTTAAATGAAAAATATCAACAGAAAAAATTAATTCAAAAAATATATTTCACAAAATCATTGAGTGTTACATTTTAACCCCCTTATATTGAATTTCTCCCTCTAAATTCATCATGGTTATAAAAGTTTCAATACATGAATTTTCATTTCATAGAAAATGAAATCATTAAAATACATAAAAAAATCCATTAAAAGGTGAAATTTGGTGCCATAATGGTTACCAAAAGTAACATATAACTTGGTTTCCACATATGAGAACATAGGTTGACAGTGAATATTAGACATAAAGGAAAACATAATATTTATAGGGTGTGATTGAGGTCATAAATAAAAAACATATTAATGATCAAATAAAATTTGAGGGCTTTATAATCCTAAAAATGTGATGATTTAAATTCCATTAGTTCAATAAAAATTAAGTTATTAAGACAATAGTGTTTTATCATTTTACAATCAATGAGTCATTCTTTTATTGACCAGGAAAATAAAGAAATATTTATACTTGATATATTTGAAAAAACAAAATTTCATTCTTTTTTTGTGATTATAATTATTTCTAGTTTATCCATTACATCATTATATGAATGTCAAAAAATTAAATTTGATGCTCAAAGCTCTAAAATACACTTTTAGTAGGTAGAAAGGCCCATTAAAGAATGAAAAGTATATAAATTTAACTATAACTATTCGTAAAAAATAAATTTTGTTAATAAATTAATAAATGATCATAAAATGTAAAACTTGTGTTTCATCATATATAATTATTCATCAAAATTAATTATACAGCAACCAGGACATCACGTAGGCCAATGGTTGGAATGAAACCCCGATCGTCCTTCAGTTAGGGGTTCAAGACCAGCGTCCCTATCGAACATGATTGGTTGTCACCCAACATACCAGATTTCAATCAATGAAACCACAGTAATATAATTTCCAAACAAATATTATGTACATCCTTGAAAAATGTTAATCACTAAATATCATTTTATCCATGTTTTCAAAAAAAAATCTCAATACATAAAAACCTCCTCAAATGTTCGACATAAATTTTTTATAATCGGTTAACCTTATAATTCTTATAAAATTTGAAAGTCCAAAACATTATAATGAATTTCCTGAAATCAACATAACAATGATCCCCCAATATATATCACAAATTATCTCTTAGGTGTTACATTCCGAACATGTGAATACCCTGATAGTAAATTCTCTTAGGACATGGTAGAAATATGAATCACCTTAAATCCTTCTTGAAGAAATTTAAGCTTCCATATTACATAGATTACTGGATATATTCCATGAATCCGTGAATTTTTAATCTTTGAAAATGATATAATGAACTACATTTTAGCAAGTCATTAATTAGTTCCTAGGTAATCAGTACCGTCAAATTTACTTATTCATATCCCACAAATATTTATCCAAACAAAAATATCTTAACATAAGTAACATATATGGGTTTATCTTTCCATATTCAAAATATCACCATGTCATTAAATAACATTCCCATACGTCATAAACATTCAACATAACCTTTTAAATCCTTAGAGAAAAACCTAAAATGGATAATCCTTGTTTTTTTCACCATTCATAAAACATAATTCTGGAATCCCAAATACAAAAAAAAACATCAATTATTCCAATTTCTCCATAATCCATAAGAATGATTGCTCATCCTATTACTAAATATAACATTCCTTTCAAATTCTTCTATAGTATCTACATTATAAGTAATATAACCATTACTCGAACAACATTTCTGATTCTCATTTGGAGATTTAATCTTGGGAAATTGAGTTAAATTATGACTATTTATTCCCAACTTAAAACACTTAACCTTTTATAAATCCATAGGGGGAGATATTCTCATAAATTTCGTTAACTGAACTCTATATTTTGTTCCTTTTAGTGACTTACTTTGTGTTCTTATTTTAAATAGTAAAAACTCCTTCTTTTACCTATATGACATTCACTTAGGTGATCCATTCCACATTCTTAAAACAAATAAAAACTAAATCATCATTATTACATGGTCTCCATTACCCAAACACTCATGGAACTCCTTATCTCTCTTCCTTGGTGAGTTAGAGTTTTGGTTAAGGTGAACATTGTTAACCATGTTCATAAAAAATTTATTAGGCATGATCGAAAAATCATTGTCTCCAGTGATCATCCCACTTGACTACTCATCATTAAATCAACCACTACATTAAGCATTAATCCAGTTCCTTCTAGTTCTTTCCATTGACTAAAACCAAAATCATAGTGTGATCATTATTTATTTTAGTAGAAAACTACATAGTCATGAAAAGACTTACTTATAGGATGTATAAATCAAGACACCTACCTTCATCTATGACACAGTAGGTTCATCCTAGTTTACTCATAGCTGACTTATACCTAAATCCATTATGATGATTCATGCAGGTTTTGTGAATTATCAAATCATATTCCTAGGGTGTGTCAAACTATGTGTTTATCAAGGCTCATTATCATGTACTATATTACCCTGAGTTAGGCCTTGAACATATTTTTAGAGTTGTTACCCCTAGGTACATCTGTACTAGAGCCACATCAACTTGAAGTATCTAGAGATGGATGTATTTCTGGGAAACCACTCACTATATTCTTTACCAAAATTCCGATACATATTCATATAATATTCCTAATCCTTATACATATCCTTAAACAAGTCCTTGTGTTCTCACTAAATTATTCTCATCCTAGATTCCAATGGATAAATAAACATTTTCTCTAATACCATATATATAAACCCTTGGTTTTCATACTTTAAAATTTCATAAATTTAATGGAATACATAAAATAATATAAAAGGAGACACTAAAAGATCATAATAATCTAGTTCCTTTAGAAACCTAGAAATATAAACACTAGTACATAAATGAGATACATTATGTATCACCATATCCTCCATTACTACCTACTTTTGTAGTAACATAAAATATAATATAGATCTTCATAACATGGGGTAAGGAAACATAAAAAGCAGTGATCTCAAATTCTTGGTAAGGGTAATCAAAGGATAAATTCATGAATAATAATGAGAATAAGGGTATGAGAAAATGATCAGGAAAATATAAGCCCATACCCTATATATCAATGACCATACCCATGTTTCATGTCAAAAACCATGGAAGTTCATAAGACATGAATCCATAGAAATAAATGATGTAATCCATTAAAGAATAAAATAGGAATAAAACATGGAATTATGGAAAAAAAATATAATCATATATAATTATTTCCATAGTAGTCTAGGCATTGCTTCTAAGGCCATATTTGTGGACAAAGTCCTTTACTAATCTAGGTTCAAACCCTGTTCCATTCCTATATTATTGAACTGAGTTCACTCCTCATTCGAGACGTATAATACGAAACCAGTATCATTTCTCATTATATCCCTGTAATATCAAACTGATTTCATTTATAATTCCATCAATTTCTATTTCTTGACATATAAATCGTTACCTAATGTATTGGAGAGAGATATAGGGCACACCCATCACATAATGAAATCATACATACTTACACCACAAAATCATAAACAATCATATCACAACCCCTGAAATTGAATGTTTATCACAAATATTTAATCATATCATAACCTATGAAAAAATATTGGTTTCATAATAATCAAATCATAATTCATTAAACGAAGCGGTATTCCAAATCATATAACACATAGAAGAGAAATGGGTGCCATAACCATAATTCCATCAAAACATAAATCATTCAACAAAGAATATGAATAGATCCTTTGGATAATTTTCAATAAGGTCTTTAGTGACATCCAAAAATGTCTTCTTAGATGGAAAATTACATTTAAATTTATTTTGATAACATTTCATTAGGAAAATATATTTTCTTCTTTAAAAATGGCTCTTCAAAACCTAAAAAACATACGAAAACCATTTTATTGTAAATAAATATTACATATTATATATATCATTAAAAATAATTTTTATAAATTTTCATTGAAAATATATAAATATATCTTAAGACATTTTAAAAACCATTTTCCTTGAAAACTTATAAAAGGAGTTTGAATTTTTTTTGAAAACAAATTAATTGAAAATACAATGAAAATGTATAAATAAAGAATAAAATAATTTTAAAATTTTGTTAAGGAATCATGATAAACAATTGAAAACAATATTACTTTTAAAATTATTTATGAATCTTGAAAAAATTTGGTAAACTATCTTCCTTGAAACATATAAAAGAAATATCAAAAAAATTGAAAAAAAAATTCTTCAAAACTTATAAAAGAATCATGAACGAAATTTGAAAATAATTTCTTTGAAAATAATTTTTGGAAACATTTTCTTAAAAATAATCCTTTTAAAAATTCAAATTAATATTTACATAAATTACGATAGTTAAATCTATACCTACCACACGAGGTAAGACGAACATTCCTGTTACACGGTAAAAGGTTTGAAAAATACCTTCTTCAGAAAGAGAAAATATGATTCATTTGAAAATATTTATAAAAGGTAAAATGGAAAAAATAAATTTTAATTATCATTGGATAATAGTAAAATATTCTTGGAAACCCTTTTCAGAAAACATGGTTTTAAAGGAACATAGATTTCCAACTGAGAAGAGGGTAATTTCAGGCATTATTAACCACACATTTGTAACTGTCGTATATATCAAAGTATATAAAAATGGTACCAATACATTAATATAACATGAATAAACAAGTAAAAAAATTTATTAATTCTCTCGAGATATGGATTATATGATATCAACAAAGGAAGCATAATCCTAAATAATCTTGAAAGTCGATGAGATTGTTTCAATTAGCATTTATCACTTAGTAACATTGAACCGTAATCGCCATATAAAAAAGAAAAATTATATGAATATTAAAATATCATTAATGGAATGAGAATGATTTTATAATATCACAAAGTCAATATGTTCACCTCATGTAAAAATATTGGTGTATAACATGGCCTTTGTCTCAAAGATTGTAAATTGAGACAAATCTAATTACTGATTTGGTTTCATTGGAAATATAAAACCCATGAATGGAAAATAATAGAAGGATATGTAATTACCCCTAAATTTAATAATATTAATAATATAATAAATTCAGGTTAAGTAAATACACAATGAAAAATTATAGAGTGGTGAACATGGCATATATCTCACGAAAATAAAAAGTGAGATAAAATATTCTTACCGTGTGTCTTGACTCTCACCATACTCGTACAAAAATAATTAATATTAATTATAATTTTTTATAAATATATATTATAACCAAATTAATATATATAATACCTTATATTATTTTATTATTACTTTTTATTACCCATTGGTTAACAATTTTATATTTTGTTTTCGATTCGAGTAATATACTCTTTTTTCATCTCATGTGCCTTATTTTGTTCTATATTTTATTATTATACAAATATAATGATTTATAGAATTTAAAATATGATATAAATATAATATATATAAAGTATATTTTTATTATATTTAATTTATATAATATATATGTTTGAAATTTAATACACATTTCATAGAGATGGTAGGTTGTACGTATGCATGAACGTTATTTTCGTTTAATATATGTATTAGAAGAAATATGGTAAATGGAATATATTTATATGTATGTATGTATATATTATTATTAAATTATAATTATTATATCATATATATCATATTAGTTCACTGAACTCATCTTTAATACATTCCACAGAGTGTGTGAACAAATCACATCACTTTGAGGGGGTGGTAGTCCACATTTCCTTAGATGAAGTTATCATATTTACACAAAATGGAATGTAGAAATATATGTGTTGAAAAAATATTAAATAATAATAAATACATAATTAATATAATATATAACATGTATAAATATATTTTCCACTATAATTCCCACCATGAGAGGCGGTAAAGGAATAATGATCAATCAGGGTTTCATGAGGCTCTAGTTCGCAGTACATGTAAACATCATATTTGTTACCCATTAGATAGAAGTGTGTGTATATTTCTATAATGACCATAGAATAAAAAGATACTAGTATATTCATTATGATATTTTTTTATAAAATCATGTAATAATATGTGTTTATGTGTTAGATAATTGAAATAATATAAAATAACATGACAAAGAATGTTACCTCTTATTCAGCTAAATCCTTTTGGTTTGCACCAAAGGGTTTCCTTAGATTACATTATTCCAAATGGGAGACTTCAGGTTTTATGGGAAGGATTTTGAGGTGATATTTGGATATATCTTTCTTTATATAATGTTTATTTAAATCTTTTGAGGAAGTGGGAGGAGATGAGGTCCTTTTCTAGCAGAGGAGGATTTGTACTCTTGTAAATTTTGGTAAACTGAATTCCACCCATGTTTTTTCCATGTAAATTAGATATAATAATAAAAAATCATAGATAAAATAAATTATATAGTCTAAATATTCCCAATAAATTGGTCCTGGAAAACAATCTATGTTGTTTGGGCCCCTAATATAAGTGTTTCGTCCCTCATTAAGCTTAAACATACCCTAATCGTAGTAATTAAATTTAATAACATTCTCTAATATTATTGGACAAAAACTATGTTGATCCTATTATAAATTATAAATTATGATTATTCCAAATATAAAATCCATTTTTTCAAAATTATAATCACATAAGTGGATGAAATAAATTTAAATTTAATCCCGATATCGGGTCGAAAATGCAGATTTTTTTGAAACTAAACACATTCAAACATTTTATATGTTTTTATATTCAATTTGAAATTAAAATTCATTCCAATCACCCAAATTGATTTAATTGTTAAAAATATAAACTACATTAAAATAAACATACAGTATAATTTAACCCTATAAATAAAATAGATTAAAATGTAGTTTTCAATTAAAATTTTAAATTTTTCAGAATTCTTCCGAAAATAATGTTTCTCCAATTAAACCAAAACATCACCCAAAGATAATTTTGTAATTATAAATTCAAAAATTAAATTTATTTTATAAAAATAAATTTATAAAATTTACTAAAATTAATTTCATTATTTTTAATAGAAGAACCTAAAATGTAGTTCATTTGAGATTATATTATTTTTAAACATATATAGACTTCCAAAAATTATATTTTTTCATTATCGATATGTTAAATTTATATTAACCCATTATATACAATATTGTAAAATTATTTTATACAATTTATATTTTTATGTTTAATTGTTAGGTAAGAATTATCTAATTTAAATATTTATAATAATTAAATGATGGTGAGTAGAGACATGATGTTGTGTGTAATATTAATCATGTCGGCGTTGGGTGTACCAAAATCCAAGTCAGTTTCATATGAAAGTAATTTTTTACATCATGATTTAACATAAAAACTATTTTCAGTGCTCTATATAAAGAAAAAATCAAAATATCAAATTAATTAGAAAAAACTATTTCACAAAATCTAAAGGTGTTACACATTGATAGTCAATGAATGGAGGTTTTGATAACCATATAAAAATAAATTCCATAACATAGTTATTAGTAATGAATAATGAAAGACTCTTGGCTCAAATGGTTGAAGAAAAACTCCATATTTTGGATAAGAAAATTCTATTGAAAATTATATTTTTTTCTTATGTTTTTTAGGTTGATATCACTCTATAAATTATATAATTATTTTACATATTTCTAGATACCCTTATAAATATTCATTAGTAGGTGATAAATAATATTGTAAGGACAAAATTTATTAATGGGGAAAAAATTTAAGTCCTTGATATTTTCGTATATTTTTTTTAAATTAATTATATGTTCAATAGCTACCCCACACAGGACACTGAACCAAACACTGAATAAAAATATTAGTTTAAAATTATTAAAAAATTATAATCTGAATAAAAACATCTTGAAAATATTCATAATTTAACAAAATAAGATATTTTATATTTAGAGGATAAAAAATTAATATGATTTTATTTTTCATTCTCAAATAACATTTTAAAGTGGGAATAAATTAAATAAATAAATTATAAAGGATTATTATTATATATTGTCACACCTGCCTCTTTTACATTATTTATTTTATCAATTATTCATTGGTATTGGGGAGTCTGGGTGAAACCAGATGTAAATTTTTGAATTCTTGTTTAGAAATTCACATTTTGGCCTTAAGAGCGCTCAACGCAGTGCTGTTGAAGCCGCGTGACCTCTCTTGGGTCGCCGCACCACCTTGCTCGGTTCTCTGCAAGCCTGCTTGACATGCAACTAATTAAATAAAAAGAATTACTGATAAAGAAATAAAATTTAAAAGGGGGATAAAATGAAAATAAAATAAATAAATAATTATGATAAAAATTTAATGGACTGTTTTAATATTTTAGGATATTATTATCATTATTATTGTTAGTTTTAAGGATAATAATTTATTTAGGTTATTATTATTTTTCAAATTATTATTATTATTATTATTATAAGTATTATTATTTTCATTGTTGTAATTAATATTTAAATTTAGTTGTAAGAATTTAAACATTGACATTATTAACTAGTATTATCAATATTGTTGTTTTTCAGATTATTTTAGACTATTATATTTTCATTCTTAGGTTCACCCTTTTTTTAATTTTTTATTACATTTTATTTATTCTTTATTTTTCTATCATTAATTTTATCACCCTCACTATATCTTATTTCTGCCTTTCTCATCACTCACTAATCTCCCCCCAACCCTACTCGTGCATATCTTCTTCCTCCCCCTGAACTCTCATCTTCAGTGGCTTCCTCTAGAATCATCTCCTGTAGTCTTCAAGGCCATCACACATCTGCTGATTGCATTTAAACCCCCCTACTCCTCTCATCCTTCCTCCACCACACCCTCCTCTCTATCCGAGGTGCAACCCCAAACCTGTCGCACCCCCTCCCCTTGTCCTCCCAGTGCACATGACATATGCGTCGAAAATATTCCAGCCTCCCCGCTCCATCTGACGGTCCGCGCGTGCCACCCCCACATCCGGCCAGCCAGACTTTCTTCAATATGACCTCTCCTTTTCCATGCCTTTCGTGAACCACTGTTGTCTGTGGTTTCCCAGACAACTTCCTCTTCCCCCTGTTGTTTCCACACCGCTCCTGTGTGACCCACTTCTATTACCCCACTCTCCTATGGCCCCTCACGCGACTTATTCCAGTAATTATCCATTATGGTAGGGTTTCAAATTTCTTCTTTTTACCAATTTTTAGACTTTTTCTTACTTTTATGGTTCGATTTTGATCTGTTTTGGTTCAAATTATTATTTTAGCATTCAATTTGATCGATGTGTGGTGCGTTTGTGGTGCGATCGGAGTATCGCACCGATTTGTGGAAAATTCAACATCATAGGTAGCTGGTTCCGTGAATGAGTATTAATTGATAAATTCATTTTTTTATTTAATTAACTTAACATTTTTATTAATTAGATAGTTTGGTGAAAATTTGATTTTACTTAAGGTTTAGTGTGTTTTGTCGTGTCTAGTAGCGTGTTGAATGATATGGCTATGTTGCTGTGAAATCAATGTTGAACAGATTATTAGTTTTTTTTAAGAAAATTGTGTATTTAATTTGATAGGGCGTGCAAAGGGTGCAGTTGTTGTTTTAGTATTTCTCCTTTTTTTACTTAAAAATGTCATTTAAAAGTGTTTTTGGGGTTTAATGTCAAGCGGCATATCTTGAAATAGTTTGGAAAATGTTTCTAACAGTTTGATTAATTATAGAAATGGTCTTTTTAACTATGCAGGAGGTTTCTTTAATCGTGTCCATGATGTAGATTGGGTTCCTGAGGTGGCGTTGTGTGCATTTGGTTATGTGAAGGGGTTTTGGGCTGTCTAGTGTGCAATGCATTGTTTTTCTCACAAAAATTTATTTATGAAAAATTTGCGTTGTTTTATTAAATAATTATTAAGGGTGAAAGATTTTTATGGTTAAATTGTGTGAATATTTTTGGTTCATAAAGTCATGCAAAATGTGTGGAGTTTGTTTAATAAATTCTGTTAGTGGCATGTCTGATAATGAAAGTGATTTCGTTAACTGTGCAGTTGTTTTAATTGGTTGTGTAACTGATACAGACTTAGTTTTGAGATGTTTTTAGTGTGCCCCTTATTTCACAATGGTGATTACATCTGTAAGTGGTGGTTCATTTAGTGGTGAGGGTCATTTAAATTTTCCATATGGTTAGTTGAGTATATAACCTATGATGATTATGTTTTGAAAATATTTTGGTGTGTGTATGGTCTTAAAAGTGGGTGTGGGCATGAAAATTGTGATTTTGAGTGCATAAATTCCTTGTTTTTATTTTATGCATTAGTGTGATATGTGACAGAAACTTTAAACTTTTTTGAGAACAAACCGGGAAGCCCGAGTATCTAGGAGGGTAGGCTAGACTATTGGGCTAGTGTTCCAAGGTGACTCGACCTGGTTTCACTGGCAGGACTGATGATTGCAACACTAACTTAACATATGCATCTCTGAGGGTCTTGGACTTATAAGCCACGTTTTCTAATGGTTGTGGCATTCTAAGCCATGTTTTCTAAGGGTCATGGCCTTCTAAGCCATGTTTCACTAAGACATGTAGATCTTGGGACACAAGCTAGTTAACACCCATGAGGCCTCACCCATATTGGATTCTCATTAGTTACATTATGCTCATTAGTGTGACACATTGGTTATTTTAAAAAGTGAGGGTGTGAATTTATTTTTAATTTATATTTTTCCATTTGAAATAGTTTTCCTAAAACAAATTTTCATCAAAACTATCCAAGCACATCTTTGCTTTAATTAAAACTGCAAATGTATTTGTAATTTAATAATTAAGTGTGGAACCTTTTTATTGGGTGATGTTGTACTTGGATTTTGGTTCACACCCTATGTACACCTTTGGGTGTATGTAGATTTTATTTCATTTGTATTCCAGGTCGAAGCATTGAAATCAATGGTGGTGGTTCGGGTTGTTGATGTTCTTCTCATGCAAGTTGGTTTTTATGGCTTATGGATGTCACACATCTCCTATTTCATGATGGTTTGAGTTAGATTTCTAGTTTATTTTATTTTCATAACTTTCTGGATGTTGTTTCAAGTTGTAGACCATTGAATTTGATTTTAGTTTAATGTCATGTTTATTTTTTTGTTTTAATTTTTAGTTTACCTATCTTGTTCATTGTTTTATGTATCTTGTTTCGGGTAAAATGTTACCACATGTTACTCTTGATACCCGGGCACTTGTGCGAGCCCGTGGAGATCGGGAAGGCCCTTTGGGCCATGTCGCAGACCAGGTCGGGCGATGGGGAGGATGGTGACCTGACCTGGTTCGTGACAAAATGGTATTAAAGCGGTATGTTTTCTCTCTTGGGTCGTGTTCCTTTGGGATATATCCAAGGTAGACTAATGTTAAGGGTTTCAGAACTCAATGTTCTAGCTATGAGTAAGGTGTCTGCCAAGCTCACCTCGTGGCGGGACTCGAGTTACTAGAGTAAGTTGAGGTTTTTATATGTCATCAATCCTTGTGGTTAATCTTGTCAAGGGGAAATGAAAATGGAGTGGGGTCAGCGGTCTATGTGAGCTCGTAGGTTCTGGAATGCCGTGTGGAGCCGGGGGCGCTGTCCTAGAATACTCTCTATGGCAGTGGTGTGGTTGGTATATGGCAGCCAACCATATGTCCCAGTCACCCGCTGACACAAGTTTCTTCTTTCATTGTCCCTCATCTCTTCGTTTTGGATTCGTGGAAATATGGTTTTACGTAAAAATGATTTGGTCTTGGAAAATGTTTTGAAATGAATCAAATTAAAAAGGAAATGATGTATGAGGTTTGAGAGGTGGGGTTTGAATGTTTTGGTTTTGAAAAATGGAATGATTTGGTTTTTATCCTTGGTGATCTCATGGGAAACCACATGCCTGAGTGTATATGGAAAGAGAAAAGTTCAATGGCATGAGTGGACGAATTTATGGATGGATATAAGGTGGGTACCAGTGTGGCACGGTAACATGCATGTGTGAGGACCATGGGACACCATTGGTGTTTTTGCAGCCAACTAGATTTACTAATTCTCAAAAAAATGTTAAATGAGGATTTGGTGTGTTAATAATTTGGGTTTGTGTGGTGTGTCCTTGTGTTTTGGAAATTTCAGATGTGAGGCATTTTGAGATGAGGATCCCTTCTGACTGATTTGTGTCCTGAGTCTGAATTCTTATTTGTATGTTGGTATGAAAGCGTTTGGTTGGTGAATTCTTTTGAAAAGTACACCAGGGATCCCTTGCAGTAGTCCCCCCTTCACGTTTGGTGTTATCTTGTGGTATTTCTTAACAATTGGACCAATTTTGTTGGGTCTATGGTTTTTTTTGTTGATTAGTGTATTCCCCCCTTAAAGCATTGACATGTGATTGAAGTGTGGCCACAAGAAATTCGATGTTGGCCAAACCTCTAGTTGATCAGAGGAATATCTTCATTAATTATATATGTTAACCCACCTATCCTTTTTAAAACAAAGAGGATCCTCTCACAGCGGGATGACATATGTGAGGGGAGATGATGTGAGTTTTGGTATTTTGAGTGTCTGACTCGTCAGGTATGAAGTTTGACATTATCGTGTTTGAAGGTTCCCCCTAGAAATGGTGAAAGGAATTCCAGCAGGGGAGGGTGAAGGCGGTTCATAGTTATTATTGTTGACTGGTGCCTTGAAGGGATTTTTATTACTTTTATCATCTCCAAGGGTTATGTTTGGTGACATCTTGTAGTGTGAGTTCTCTTTGAAGTGCAAGGGTGGATTTTGTAAGATCCTTCTAGAATCCCTATTTTCGTAGGAGTGTGTTCTCTCGGGGGGTTCTAGTTTTTCTGTTCAAAGGGGAGTGTTTGTCATGTGTCTTTCATCCTTATGTTTGTTAGTTAAGGTGAAGATGTGATGCATGTCCATCCTATAAACCCCTGTTTTGGTGAATGTGTCATGAGCGATTAGTTGGATGTCGTGGTGTGTTGTGTTTGATGGGGTTGTCTCGATTACTGTGTAGTTGCATGCAACACCTAAGGGAGAAGCTCCATTTGGGAGACTTCGATACCTGACTATGTGGCAGAAGATACTTCAAACATCAGGGCTCCAGCCACCAGCCTCAGAGTGAAGCTGGCCCGTGGTCAGGAACATAGAGAGTGTATGGGACCCCAACTTTGTTTCTATCATCGGTGTTGAAAGTCAAAACATTTTAAATCATTTCTTGTAGTTTTTCCATTCCGAACGAACCATTTGGGCACTTACGGATTATGTTACTATGTGGAGGTGGGGTCATCTCATTGACATAAAGTCTTGTGGGTCGTGTTACAATATATGAAATCACTTTAGTGGTCCTTATGGGATATGTTGGAAAAGTCGGTCTTAAAGATTAATAGTGCTCATATAGGGATGTGAAGATGTTGGTTTGTCTTCGGTTGGGGTTTTGATGCCCCAGTAGTTGGGGTCGGCCCTCCCCGCCCCTTGTGGTGGGGTGTATAGTCACTATCGGTAATTTTTCAAGGGTTTGTATCTTTTTTCGACTCTAATGGTGGAAGTCCTGTGATAGGGATCACCTAAATATATCTATAATGAATTAGTGTTGGTCATCTTTATAATGGTGGGGGTTCTTCTCAGACCTCCCCTTGTCAGTTTTCCAACCTCATCATATGCATTGATAGATTCTTAATGATGGGGAGCCACTCAAAATTCCAAATGTTGACCTTTTTGTTCTACTTCTAAAGATGGATTGGCGATAAGTGATAAGAGTGTTCCTTGGACATGGTTTGACCTTGTTTGATCATTCTAACTAAATGGTGTGGTTTTCTTTTAATAGTGCTTGAGATGTTTCGGCATGTGATGTTGGTTTCAATGGGTACGAGAGTTCCTTTCCTTGATCAGTCAACTGGAGGCGCTCTGGCTCTTTGGGGTTGGTGACATATATCAGAATTTCTTTTTATGAGTTTCTTGAGTTTTTCATTTTTGTCACCTTCTCTGAGCACGATGTGTTTTCCTCTTTGATCCTTAAGGGGTTGTCATTTTCTACTTCGGGTTTCAGTCTTAGTGAAGGCTTTCCAGGGACGGAAATCACTATAGTGGGGAGAATTTTCACACCCTCATCTTTTACATTATTTATTTTATCAATTTTTCTTGGAATCGGGGAGTCTGGGTGAAACCAGAAAAAAAAATTTGATTTCTTATTTAGAAACACACTTTTTGGCCTTGACGGCGTTCAACGTTCCATTTTCGAAGATGCGCGACCTCTCTAGGGTCATCATGCGGCCTCGCTCGGTTCTCCGCACGCCTTCATGATGTGAAACTAATTAAATAAAAAGAATTACTGATAAATAAATAACATTTAAAAGGGGGATAAAATGAAAATAAAATAAAAAAATAAGTTTGATAAAAATTTAATGGATTTTTTTGTTATTTAATGATATTATCATTATTATTATTGTTAGTTTTAAGGATAATAACATATTTTGGTTATTATGATTATTCTGATTATTATTATTACAACTATTATTTTTATAAGTATTATTATTTTCATTTTTATAATTAATATTTTAATTTATATGTATGAATTAAAACATTTACATTATTAACTTTTACTATCAATGTTGTTATTTTTTTAGGATTATTTTAGACTATTTTAATTTCATTCTTAGGTTCAGTCTTTTTTATTATTTTTTTATATTTCTTTTTTTATTCATTCTTTTTATTTTATTTATTTTATCTCCCCCACCTTATCTTCCTTCCACCTTTCTCATCACACGGGAATATCCCCCCCCCAACCCTACTCGTTCTTGTTGTCTTCCTCCCCGCTGAACTCTCCTCTTCGGCGATATCCTCCAGCATCCTCTCTAGTAGTCCCCAAGACCACAACACCTCTGTTGATTGCATGCGAACCCTGATACTCCTTTCACTCATCCACCATCACACCCTCCTCTCTATCCGAGGTGCAGCCAAAAACCCACCGCACCCCCTCCCCTTGGCCTCCCGCCGCACATCACATCTGCCTCAGAAATATGTCAGCCTCATCGCTCTGTCTGACGGTCTGTGCACGCCATCCCCACATCCGGCCAGCTAGACTTCCTTCACTACGACCTCTCCTCTTCCATGCCTTGTGCGAAACGCTACTGTCCGAGGATGCCTGGATGACTTCCTTTTTCCCCTGCCGGTGCTACTCTGATCTGGTGCAACCTGCTTCTAGTACCCCGCTCTCCCTTGGCCCCTCTCACAACTTATTCCAGCAGTTCTCCATTATGGTAGGGTTTTGAATTTCTTTGTTTTCCCAATTTATAGAGTTTTTTTTACATTTAGGGTTTGATTTTGATTCGTTTTGGTTATAATTATTATTTTAGGGATCAGTTTGATCTTTGTGTGGTGCGTTTGTGGGGAGATTTGAGTTTCACACCGATTTGAGGGAAATTCAGCATCAATGGTAGGTGGTTCCGCACATGAGTATTAATTGATAAATTCATTTTCTTATTTAATTATCTTAACATGTTTATTAATTAGTTCGTTGGGTGTAAATTTGATTTTACTTAAGGTTTAGTGTTCTTTGACGTGTCTAGTAGTGTGTTGCATGATATTAGTATGTTTTTATGAAATCAAGGTTGAACTGATTATTAGTTTATTATGAAAATTGTGTAGTTAATTTGTTTGGGCTTGCACAGGGTTAAGTTGTTGTTTTAGTATTGTGACTGTTTGTGTTTATCCCGAAATGAAATTTGAAATAGTTTTTGGTGTTTAATGTCATGCGTCATATCATGAAATTGTTTGGAAAATGTTTTTGGCAGTTTGTTTAATTATAGAAATGGTATTTTTAACTGTGCGGGTGGTTTCTTTAATCACATGTGTGATGCAGATTGGGTTCCTGAGGTGGAATTGTGTGAGTTTGGTTATGTGAGGGGGTTTGGATCAGTCTAGTGTGTAAAGCATTTTTTTTCTCTCAAAAATTTATTTATGAAAAATTTGGGTTGTTTTCTTAAATAATTATTATGGGTGAATGATTGTTTTGGTTAAATTGTGTGATTATTTTTGGTTCATAAAGTCACGCGACATGGTTGGAGTTTTTTTAATAAATTTCATTAACGGCATGTCTAATAATGAAATTGATTTATTTGACTGTACAGTTGTTTTAATGGGTTGTGTAATAGATATATGCATAGTTTAAATATGTTTTTAGTGTGCACCTTCTTTCAAAATGGTGTTTACATGTGTATGTTGTGGTTCGTTTAGTTGTGAGTGTCTTTTAAATTGTCCAGATGTTTTAGTTGAGTATGTAACCTATGAAGATTATGTTTTGAAAATATTTTGGTGTGTGTATGGTTTTAAAAGCGGGTTTGGGAGTGCAAATTTTGATTTTGAGTTCATAAATAAGTTGTTCGACTTTTATGCAGTAGTGTGATATGTGACATGAACTTGAAACTTTTTTTAGCACAAACTAGGATGCCCGGGTATCTAGGAATGTGGACAAGACTAGTGGGATAGTGTTTCGGAGGTGACTCAACCCAGTTTCACTGGCAGGACTGTCGATTGGAACACTAACTAAACATATGCTTTTCTGAGGGTTGTGGCCTTATAAGCGAGTTGTTTTATGGTCATTTCCTTCTAAGAAATGTTTTTTGATGGTCGTGGCCTTATAAGCCACATTTCATCGAGACACATAGATCTAGGGACCCAAGCTAGCTAACACCCACGAGGCCTCTCCCATATTTGGTGCTCATTAGTTACTTTACGCTCATCATTGTGACACATTGGTTGTTTTAAAAATTAAGGGTGTGTGTTTCTTTTAAATTTATGTTTTTCCATTAGAAATTGTTTTCCTAAAACCCGTTTTCATTTAAACTGTTCAAGCACTTACTTCTTTTCTTTAATTAAAACTACAAATTTATTTTTCATTTAATAATTATGTGTGGAACCTTTTTATTGGGTGATGTTCTACTGGGCTTTTGGCTCACACCCTACATACACCATTGGGTGTATGCAGATTCTGTTTCTTTTTTATTCCAGGTAGAAGTGTTGGACTCAGTGGTTGTGGTTCAGGTTGTTGATGGTCATCTCATGCAATGTGGTGTTTGTGGCTTTTGGTTGTCACACCTCTCCTTTTGCTTGATGGTTTGAGTTAGAGTTCTAGTTTCATTAGTTGTTGTTACTTTTTGGATGTCGTTTCATGTTGTTGACCATTGAATTTGATTTTAGTTTAAGGTCATGTTTAGTTGTCTATTTTTAGTTTTAGTTTATCTATATTGTTGATTGTTTTATGTATCTTGTTTCTGGTAAACCATTCCCACATGTTACTCATGATACCCGGCCACCTGTTCCAGCCTGTGGGGATGGGGAACGCCCTTCCGGCCAAGTCGTAGAGCAGGTCGGGTGCCGGGTCGGATGGTGACCCAGCCTGGTTCGTGACATATATGAACTGATATTTTAATATTATATAAATTATAAGTTTATTTTAATTTTTATTAATAATTTTTAATTTTAAAATATGATAATTTTCAAAAGAAATTATTTTTCCCTAATATTTTTAATTTATATTTAAAAGATAAATTTATAAATTTCCAAATTTTAGTTTTAAAAAAACTAAATTTATTTTTCAAATACGTGTATAAATAATGGACTAAGGTTAATAATTGATATTATTTAGGAATAATTTATTTTTATGTGAATATATAAAAAAATATTATTTACTAAAATCATAGTGTTCAAGAATATATCAAGAAGAATGTTTAAATTAAAAACATATAAAACATTTTTCATGATCAAAGATGTATTTAAGAAGTAGTATTATGTATAAATATATACTATGATTAATTTGGAAATCCAACGTTTAAAATTTTAATAGTATAATTATCATTTTATAATAAAAGACCTATATTTGTACCTTTCATTAATTAAATATTTTTTTAGTAAAATTCAGTTTTTGATTGATTTTGAAGCCAAAAAATTATTTATTTTTTAATAATCCAATATATATCAAAACAATAAATCACATGGTAAATTTTTTACTACATGTAAATATTAAGGTGAAAATAAAGTTTTTTTAGAAACATGATTTTATGACTACTTGTTCTAATATTAAGTTGAAATATTTTATCACTTTATTTTATGTTTAAATATTTACAAAAATTTCATTCTCACCACATATAAAAGGGGAATCTTACCACCCCTTCATGGAAACAAAAAAAATTATGGTTACCCCTTGAAAAACTACCCTTTTCTTTCCCCTATAATCCTTTTTCTTTTATTTGAGCCACTAGTCACAATATATTGTCTTAAGACTTCCATTTACAAGAAGACTTCAAAGGGAAAACCAATGTCTTCAATGTGGGACCTTTTCCTTAACTTTTTATTTATTTCATAATTTCACAAATATAATTTCCTAATTCATATATAATGACATCAGTGCTTAATATAGACATGATTTTACTATGGTAATGAAATAACTAATTACCACATTTCCTCTCTTCTATTAAGAGAAAACCTCGAGTAATTCTCTATGCGGACTACTACCTCCACGCACAAAAATGTCTTCTGTTTTCATCACCACCACCTATCTTTACTAATTATAAAATTTATATTGAGGAATAAATCTGAAAAATATAATATGATTATTATTATATACATATAAATTATATTACACATTATATTACTCATATTGGTCTAGAAATGAATATGTTAATCATGCATTCGGTAGACTACTGCATCCAAGATGTAACATATTTTTTCATCTAGATTATTTTTTGTCTACTAAAATGTATTCAAATATTGTTAAACACATTAAAATTATCTAAATGAAACCATTATTCAACAATAATAATTAAATTATTCCAAGATAATCGGATTTGAGAAGCATAATCTTCAAAGAATTGTCATATGTTCTTTTTTTGGATTGGTTTAAACACCTGCTTGAAAATTAATATAAAATAAAATCATAAATGACTATTATAAAAAAATTAATGATAATATTATAAATAAATAAATAAATAGTAATTTTATTTTATTTTTGTAATTTTATCATTTAGTTTAAATTCGTTAATTATGAAACCAATATTTTTTTTAAATAAATCATTCAAACATTTTATTAACTGATTTCATCTTTAAGGTTCATGATGAAAATTTCCATAGATTAAATATATAAGATTATAAATAATTATAAAATAAAAAATTCAAGTACCTTGAATGATTTGGTAATGATTAAATTTTGGAGACGAATAAGGAGCAACATCATTGTAAGGAAACTTGTTCAGAATAATCAAGATTACTCACCCAAAACATTGAAAATAGATAACACCTATCATATATATATATATATATATATATATATATATTTGGTGTAAAAAATATATAGGATTATATATATGAGTAATATTATGAAATATGTGGGTATGATATCTATTTTCTATATAAGAGATTTAATCACTTTAGAGGAATTTACAAAATAAGTTAATTGGTTCATGGTGTCAAATTTCTTGGGATTCAATATCCATATCATTTTATTTATCTAGATGTATTTTGATTCAAATGATACCAAGATCATATGTTTCTTTGTTATCTCAACTCCATTCTTTCCGTTCGAAAACATATTGTTGAACTTGATTCTTTGACGTAAGGTTTCTTCCACCCAATGATTTTAATTAATTATAATTTTTTTCCTCTTTGGGGAAAATAAAACTATTTATTAAAATATTACATCTCAATGAATTTATCGCCCATAAAAGTTATATAATTGTTTAGAATAATTAAAATCGTCTTTAATTTGGTTTCATCACATTGTACATATTTTCTTTTCATCCAATGTTCTCATTTATATTTAAAAACCCAATTATATAGTATCTCATGTGAAATTTAAATTTACCTTCTCCAATTTTCAAGAAGAAGATTTGTTACTCTTTTCAAAATGTTTGTTTTCAAAAAAAGATATTTCTAAATATTTTTCCATCATTTTAATGAAAATTGTTTTATATTTAACTCTACAATTAATTTGATAATCCTAATTTCATTTAAAAAATCTATTATTAAAGTATCCTTTTCAAAAAATATGGGTTTTAATAATTTTCACCTCATATTTTAAAACATTATGTCTTTTTTCAAGGAATCCTCATTGAACCTAATTTTCCAAATGTAAATATTTTTAAAAAATCCACATCACCTTTATGAATCCAATATATATTTTTTAATTATAATTTATTTAATATGGTTTTAAAAATGATTTTTCAAAATGATTTCACATCATCTTTTTGAAATATTATTTCTGTATAATTATTAATTATTAAGATTTATTTAAAAATATTTATTTTTAGAAATATATGTTTCTAAATTATAAAAATTACACTTTTTTAGAATTGATGTTACCATTGACTATAACATAAACTTCTATGCCAATGATAAAAGTGTTTTATGAAAACACTTTTATGATTTCACTATAATTTCTTATTTGTCTAGTTATTTCTATTCAATTTATTTTACAGTAATCCCCCAAAATGTTCTTATAAAATACAGTTTTGGGGTGATTGAGTTTTGGGTATCCACCATTTTAATTCATGATGATAGTTTCAATGATACCATCTAGAAATGTTATGATAACCATTATTCTTTCCCTGAGTTATTTATGATGTGATAAATGAAACCTGTTTTCCACTATATATTTTCAGGAGATTATGAATTATTGATATCTTATGGTAGTCATGGGTATAGTTTTTCAATATGTGATATTTGGGGACTATATAGACCTATAATTAATTTGAAAAATCATTATATATAATTAAATAGTAGGAAATGAGTTATAATGATTGATTGTCTAAGGGAAATATGCTAGTGAAACTTGATCCACCATGGGATATAGGTGAGTGAAGCATGATACCACAAGGTAAATATGAGAGAGAAGCCTAATCTAATAAGCGAAATAGGTTATGATTCATGTTTGAGAATTATGACCATGTTTTAAAAAATAATTAAGTAATTATTTCTCATTTTTTATTTTTTGTGTTTTATTTGGGTATATCATTCAACGGTGTGGTTCATTGATTGTGAATATTCCCTCCTAATCATATAATTATCTTTTTCTCACCTATGATCATCATTTTTTATCTTGTATATTTCTCATATTGAGAATTTGTGCTCACCACATTCTTTTGTTTTCATTATCAAGGACATAAGTATGGGTATTACATGTGAGGTATTTATAATGGGGTTCAAAATTCATCAGTTATGATGAAATGATGTTGATTTTAAAAAATATGTTGCCTATGTAGCTAATCTTTCAACACATTAAACATGTTTTCTCTAATTAGTGATAAAATATGGGTGATAGAATAAAAATTCATGTAATGTAATGATATAAATGTTCTTAATTATCTTGTGTCCCTCTGCCACCTCTTTAGGGGCTCTAAAGAGATCAACATTAATTTCAGAATGAATATTTCTAATTGATACATCATAATCAAATATTGAATATGATTTATTAAAGGAATAGTATTAAAATTATTCATAGTGAAATGAATTATTATAACATATACCACACTAATTAGCTGTAGTTAGTATTTTTTATACCTTTACTTTTGTATTCATCCATATCTTTTTTACAACTATTTTCCACCTATTTTTCATTATTTTTTATGAAATATCCATATTTGTATCTTCGAATGTATCTTTATTTTTATCCATCTAAGGAATGTCAGATACTCTCTGAAATATACACATCATAATACTAATTAAAATAAATAGGTAAATAATGAATCTATTCAATGGAGACTTAAATTTTATATGATTAAAATTAAACATAAATGAAATGAGATAAAATAGAGATTTTAGAGAACATGAAAACATTGTGTGAGTGTATTTTAAGATCCTGATACATAATTGTACCAAATAGAGTAAAAATATTTTAAATTTAAAAGTTCATTAAGAAATAAAAAGACCTAAAATTCATGCTAATGTAAAGTACATAGGAAGAACCATATACCTCAAAATCTAGAGTGTGTTTCTATACCAACATAATTTTTTCAAGTTTTTGTTAATGATCATGAACTCATACATGATCTGGCTTCGTCCATCATGGTTGTAAAAAAAGATCATATCAATTGGTGTTAAAGAAACTTCTATTTGTTTTATAAATTTATACCATTTGATCAATATTGATGGGTAGGATGATTAGGTGTGTAATGAATCAAATAGAATATAATGTATTTTGGGGATATAACGAATAATGGTAGAAGATTTGGTGGATGGTGTGGACAACTAGGAATTACAGGAATATCAATGATGAAATACTAGGTGTGGTTAAAGTCTAGTGATTGAGGTATATAAACAATAATTCTCTAGTATGATGACTTAGGATTCAACTATAGTTATCAAAAAAATATTATATTTGAGAAACAATATGTTGGGGTGTCTAACCAACATTGCAAAGAGTGAAATATTATATAGAACTTTTTTAATATATTAAATTTGTTACTCTCTCTATCTTATTATTTAAAAAAAATGTGAGGTTCTGATTCTTTTACTAATTTTTTCAATAACCGTTATAAGTTCAAGATAATGAATTAAAATTGATATTTAATAAAATAGTTCACTAATTCACTTACCACCCTTAGTTTTCCATCAATCCTATGTACTAAATAATTAAAATTCATAAAAAATATTTTGTATAAACATTATGATATGAATAATATTCTTTCATTATTTTCATTATTTATAGTTAACTAATGTAAAATGTATATGTTATTATATTTATATATATACTTTAAGAATGTAAAAAATAAGAAACATAACAAATCCCTATGAATGTATTATTGATTGAAATTTATTTAAATCGTATTATCCTAATTATTTATTCACAATATGATCATTGAATTTCTTTTTGTATAATAGTATATCATCATAAGAGAAAAAAATATTATGAATGAATAAAGAGCCAAATTTTTAATATCCTGAATATATTTAGTTAATTAATTAATCACTATGTTATAATTATCAAAATATATAATACCAACATTTAATTAATAGAAATTATAAATTTATCATCATATTTTATGGATTTTTATCTGTTAAAAACACATATATAAATGTTTTTCAAAAAAAGGACCATGAAACTCATAAGAAATGTCATATAATCTATGTATAGAGTATTAATACCTACTTATTACTTTTTATTCCTCAAAATTACATAAATAGTTACTATATTACATATTCATTTATCACTATAATTAATAGAATAAGGAAAATACTTAAATTTTATATTTACAGCCCTATAGTTTTGAGGAATGTTATATGGAAATAAACCACACTAATATTAATCATATTATATATATATATATGATGGTCTAGAGGAATTGACTATTTAATTGTAAAATCAATTTCCAGATCAATGAATCTTAATAGAGAAACCTATAAGGTGTTTTTTCAAAAAATAGTCATTTTTTAAAATTATAAAAATAACTATAAATAAAATAAGAATGAGCTTCTTTAGTAGAAATTTGATCATCGTTTCTATGTATTAAGAACACTTTCTCACTAAAAAAATTTATATTCAACTAAACTCTTCTAGAAATTAACCCCATTATATATATTCAATTTTTTAACACTTACATATGTTTTTTCCATTAAATTTTTTTTATTTCTCCCATAATATGTTATATTTTTATGTTATTAAACTCAACAATATTTTTATTTTCACTATTTTTCAATTCAATTTTTTCACACATTTGTATATTTTATATTTTTTTTCTGATATCCCAATTGATAATTAAATTCTTCGAAAGGTGACATAAGTGTTAATGATATTTTTACTACCAGAAAGGGATAATATTTTACAAAACGTGAAAATATAACCCACTTATCAGAAATATATATATATTTGTTCAATTTAGACTTTATATGTAATAACTCCATTAATAAAAAATGAATTTATAGCTATTTGGACCCTATGGAATTTCCTTTGAACTGTGACAGTAATGAATAACTACATAATCTACAATCATGATAAAATTTCATACATTTAATCAGAATATATAAATTTATTTAGTTAGAATATATTAAGAAAAATTAAATCATTTTTTGGAATCTATAATCCATTTTCATTCCATTTATTTCAGATAATCTATTTATTTAGAATTAAATTACTATTTTCTAGCATCAAAATTATCTCCCATAAAATATTTTTCATTATACTATCTAGATGCTTATTCTTGTATTGTTCCCAAAAGTCATCTTAATAATTGAATTCTAAATTTCTTGGATCTAATTGAGAAAAAAAAAATAATTCCTTCCTATAGATACATCACTGCTCTTTCTTTTACTAGAGGTATTTAGTCACTGATAATATTTTGTTCATCCATTTCATCTTTATTCCATAACTTCTTCACTAATGAATAATCAAATATATCATTATCACCACTAGTAAATTTATATTAATCATTATCAATATCTTATTATCCTCTTAAAATAATAACATTTAAACTTATTTCCTTTGAAATTCCATGAATAATTTGATAAAAATTTCACTCATTCCCCACCACAATGATATCTTGATTTTCAAAAAAATCCTGATTTTTTGTAAAAATTAATCATTCTATATTGATTAATATTCAATAAATATCCATTCATCACCTTATATTTCAATTTTCTGGTAGAATTTCTCATTGTCGAGAATAAAAGGTTACATCTTAAATGTTGAACATATTTTCTTTTTTTTTTCTTCCCATGACATGTCTCATATAGGATCCTGGCTTCATTAGGATATAACAAGGCTCTATTCAAAAAAAATATACTAATATTAAGACTATTTCCATCCGAAATAATTTTGATTGGAATTTTAAATAAATAGCCAAAAGGTTCGTGAGACAGGCAGAAACCTGCTCCCAACTAACTATTATAAAAATGAATAAATAGTACAAAGTGACTCAGAAGTAGGAAGCCTTACAAAGCCATGTATACAAAGCACATTCCCGATCATTGCAAACCAAACTGTCACAATAGACAGGCAGAACAAACGACCAACTAGAACTAACCTCCATGATCGCCCTTTTGGAGAGAGCATCTGCAACCTAATTAGTTTCTCGATACACATGAGAGACATCTAGGAATAAGCACTCAGCAAGACTAAGGAAATATATCCAAGAAGACATCATCCTCCAAGGAACATTCGAAGATCAATCTTTCAAAATCTGCACAACAAAAGAGGAATGTGACTCCAACCAAACTCTACACCAAGAATAACGCACCGCATACCTGATAGCCTTGATCATCGCCCAATGTTCAGCCTCAATCTCATGAGAATACCCAACATAATGAAAGAAGCATCCCTTAACGAAGCCCCAGTGACTTTTGAAAACTCCACCACATCCAGCAGGACCCGGTGCACCAGAGGCCGCACCGTCAACATTCACTTTCAACTATTCAAAAATTGGGGGAATCCACTGAATGTACTTGACCATTCTAGGCTTCATTTCCCTACCACGAACACCAAGAGCTCTCAAGAGTACAAGGTCAAATACATCATTGTTCATAAAACTAGTTTGAATCATCAAAGAAAGTATGATGCATCGATGTACCACAAGAACACCATCCCAAAATAAGGCTTCACATTGATAAAGACAATATTTTTATGAGATTTCCACATAAAATAGAAAACTGAGACAATAGTAGGAATAAACAAATATTTCACTTGATTGTTGAAATCACTCTTAAGGGATGAACTGAGAAGTTATTCAAATGAGCAGAAATGAAGGCAGTAGTGGAATGGTGATTGCACATACTTCCAAAGGTGAGCAGAAAATACACATTGTAAAAATAGATGTCAAATAGATTCATCATTGTTAATGAAAAAGTGACATACTGAAGCCAAATTGAAGCATTTGAACTGCAACACACACTGTATAGGCAGTTTGTTTTTTCAAATTCTCCAAATCAACAAAGAATCACTTGGTGGAATATAGGGTCGACAAAAGCCTCCCAGCAATGAAGGGATTCTAGAATTCACACGACATTGCAGATTATAACAATCCCGACTGGAAAAGGAACCATTGAGAGCAGGTTTCCATATTAATGTTTCAGTATCAACATAAGCCTATTTAGTAATTCCCAGATGATTATTACTTGGAATGATATCATAAACATCAACATTTACATTCAATTCAGAGATAGAAAAGTTTCTCAGAGAATGTGGGATATTAACATAATCTTTAGTAGGGTAAGACAGCCAATGAATACATTAGCAATTGAGATGAGAACCAGGACATACCAGCCATATCGATTGAGACATGATATTTGAATATTCATTCCTTATTGAAGACCACACAAGGGATTTTAGATAGAAACACTTACTGTTTTTTAGTCTATAAAAAATCATTTCAACCAGAAATTCCAGAGAGAAATCAGGTTGGGGGAGATGCCTCCAAGTGAAGTTTTGAAGGAGAACATTATTAAATAATCTTACATCCTTAATACCCATTCCTCCTATGTTAACTGGATTGATACAGTTTTTATAGGCAATAGTAACAAGTTTCCTCTGGTGAGTTGAGCCAGTCCAAATGTAGTTTCGTATCATTCCACTCAGTTCCTTAAGAATAGCAACATGCCATCTATAAACAGAAAAGAAGTATAAAAATTTAGAAGTGATAACAGAGTTGACAAGGTAAACTCTCCCAGCCAGGGAAATGGTCTTCCCTTTCAATCTTTCTAACTGATTGGTAATTTTCAAAGTAATTCCCTCTGAGTGTGCACGTTTCACCCTTCCCCAATAGAAAAGAATCACAGGATAATTGAAGGGAAGTGTACCTCTTTTGACACCAAGTCTACAAGAAACCTTGTTCTTCTTCAAGATTCTAATTCATTCAACAAAAACAACAAAGGATTTATTCCGTCTAATTTCCTGACCCAAAACCTCTTCCTAATGCGAGAAGATGTTCTTATTACAAGAGAATATTTTTCTGTTAGCCTTACAAAACCGAAGTATGTCATCAGCATAGAATAAATTTGATGGAGAAAAATAATTCATTCTTGCCCTCATTCTTTGATATATACCGCAGTTGACGAGGTCATGAAGACACAATCTAAGATAATCCTAAACCATAGAGAACAGAAGATCAGATAGAGGATCACCTTGCCTGAATCCTCTAGTACATTAGAAGAAGCCCCTAGGGGGATCCATTAATAAGAATGGATAGACTATCACTTTTTAATATAGAAAAGACCAAACCAATAAATTTCTCTGAAAATACATGCATCTTTTGAATTGAGAAGACAAAGTCCCACCATATTGTATCGAAGGCCTTCGATATGTCTACCTTCAGATCCATGTTACAATGTTGAACTTTACTTTTCATAATATTAATACACTTTGAAGCAGTAAAAAGATAATTCTGAATATTTCTCCTAGGAACAAAGCCAAACTGGTTAGTTGAGACAAGATTTTTAGCAACTTCACCTATTCGAAGTTCCATGATTTTACTGATTACCTTCGAAATGGAGTTCCCAATGGCAACAGTACTGAAGTCTTTGATGTTCAAGGCATTATCCTTCTTTGGAATCAAAGCAATAAAATTAGAGTTCATCCCAAATGGCATAAAGGAATGATGAATTAATTCTTTTACAGCATTGATCACATCAATGTGAATGATATCCCAGTAAAAAATAAAGAACTTGTTTGTAAAACCATCAAGACCAGCAACACTATCCAAATTTAAGTAGAATAGTGCAAAATGAATTTCTTTTTCAAAAGGTGTATCAGTGAGATTTTTTTTGGTTATTATCCACACTGGATTAAACACATCTAACAATTTTTTTTGAGATGTTCTCCCCAAAATCAGAATATAATATTTCAAAATAACATTTCACACCATTAGCAATGTAATTTTCTGATGTGAGCATTCCATAAACAATATTTAAATCCATGAGAGTTCTCTTAACCTTTTTCTCCCTATGCATGGAGTGAAAAAAATCTTGAATTCCTCTCCCCATCTTTAAGCCACGTAACAGTAAATTGATTCTGGTCCAGATTCACTTTAAGGGTCAAATGATTATCAAGATTTAAGGTAGCTTGTATCTCTTCTTGAGATGGGGTGTCCTGATGCATATTCCTCTACTAACAACTTAACAAATGAGATTCAGACTCTTTCATATCATTCACAATATTCGATAAGGATTTTTTACTCCACTCTTTGAGTCTATATTTCACAATCTTCAATTTGGAGGTCAGAATGTGTAAAGAGCTACCTGAAAAATCTGATTTCCAAGCCTCCAATATTATTTCCCCACAACCAGGCACAACCAACCAAGCATTCTTGATCTTAAAGTGTAATGGCGCTAACCTTAGGTTACTAAAAAATAGATCAATAAAAATGGGATTGTGATCTGCTTGACGTCTGGGAAGAGTCATGCTAGAAATTTCCATCATATCACTCCTATCATCCATATGCACAAAGCACCTATCTAATTTGCTTACTTGCCTCCCATTTAGAGTCTATATGCTCCAAGTAAAATCCGCACTAGAAATGGGAACTTCATACAATCTAAAATTATCAATGCATAAAGAAAAGTCCTTGGGTGAAGCTCTACAAAAATTGCTCCCAGTTTTCTCCTGAGGCCTCAAAATGGTATTAATGACCCCAAGCAGAGTCCATCTAGTAGACATGTTTTTAGAAATGGTGTGTATGGTGTTCCATAGTGACCTCATTTTAATTTACTAGTTGAAATCATACACAAAAGTCACACAGAAAGAGTTTTAATGAAAGAAGAAAAAAATAGTTCCTGATTGTTGATCATTTTGAAGAGAATAAATTGTGACACTATTGTGTTTTAGCACCAATAGAGATTCATTCTCATTCTCCTGTTGATTGGTTGCAGTAAGGGAGTAACCCTGGGCATTCCAATTAAAGTCCATCTATCTTTAAAATTTCATTCTTGTCTTAGTAATACCCAATAACATGGGTTTATTGGTCATGAAAATATGATTTAGGGTTCTGACCATGGGAGAATTCCCATGACCTTGGCAATTTCAAAACATTATCTTCATTTATTGGAAGACCTCTTCCTTGTGTTGCGTCCAGTATAGCTTATAGCTAGGAATTATCTAGGGTCTGATTTAACCTTATCCATTGATTCATTGGGTACTTCTACAACCTTGGTAGATTCACTATCATCATCAGAGAGGGGGATAAACATATTCTCAGAACTGATGGGAATATGTAAGGAGGTAGGAAGTTTCCTTTTTTCCACCTTTGATAAAGAAATTTGGGATAATTCATCTGTAGGTTCCTTCCCTAGTTGATCTTCTCCCAAAGGGGGTTCATCAGTTATTGAATCCTGTATTTTCTTGTCACCAGAGCCCTCATTACTGGGAAAATCAAAGTTCGCAGGTCCAACTGATGCCTCCGCAGAAGAAACAGAGGCATCATGGAGACCAGAAAGATCAAAATCCTATGTATGTGGATCCTGCTTACCACAAAAATCTGTATTGTCAACCAGTATATTTTCTACATCCTTATCAATAGTCACCACTAAGGAGGGAACCTGTCCGGGATTCCCTGAGCCATTGACATTCTCAACAATTGGAACATTATCAGCATTTGATGCTAAGGTAACACCATGTGCCTCCACATTGTCATTCCCTTCCTGCCCCTTGTTAATAATGTCTGGATTTGAATAGCCCTGATCAATTTTCTTCCCTGATCCATTGACATTCTCAACAATGGGAACAATATAAACATTTTATGTTAAGGTAACACCATGAGCCTCCATATTTTCATTCCCCTTCTGCCCCTTGTTAACAGATTCAGGATTTGAATAGCCCTGATCAATTTTCATCCTTCGGCAACTACCAGCATCATGCCCTCGGATATTGAAGAGAGAGAAAAACTTATTCCTATTGCATTCAGATAATGTGTGTCCAGAAATATGGCAGTTGAGACAAATCTTTCGTTTCCTCTCATATCCTATCTGAAGATTAACACTATCATCCCTAGTGGTGAAGAAAACCTCTTCCACTAGGGTGTTCGACATGTCCACTTCCACTAAAATCCCCTTGTATTGTCCAAAACTAGGATTATCAAATGGATTTACAAGCCTAATCGGATTCCTTATAGAAGATGCAATGTCCCAAAAGATTTTAGAGTGCCAATAGAGCCAACTATGTTTATGAATATAAATACATACCTGAGTAAAGGTGTTCTTGACCGAACATGGATCAAAGTTACGATCCTATTCATTAATTCGGAGAAAACCTGGATGTAAAGGGACAGAGCCCACACTCCATGCACACATTTAACATTCATCGTAGAGGAAAACGACATGATAAAACCCATGCACCATGGTTTTCATCTTCCAATCACTGAATCCCCATATTTCATCCAATCTACCTATAAGCTCATGAAATTTCCAGGGCTACACACCTTTTGGAATCACAACACGAGCTATGATTGAGAACTTATAATATTTTACCCTCACATAAACAGGGGCTTGATTCGCCGATACATGCACAATCCGACCCTTCTGAATAATTCTTCCAGAACGACCCACTTCACAACCCATGAATGAGGAGCCTCCAGCCTTTGTTTCCACATCTGCAAAACTCTTCCCATGAATAGAGGCATGTTCTGATTTCTTAGATTTCTGTTTGGCGCAGAGACTAAAGAGATCTGAGTTCCTGATTGAATCTTCATCAATAATCTCACCGGCCTTCTTCCCCTTGGATTTCTCAACCTCCTCACCTGGTTTAGGGTTTTCACCCGAAGGGACCTCGAGAGCTGCCATCTTCCACTATCCAACGTTCCCATATAAGGATTATTTTAAATAAATATCATCTAAGAAATATTGATTTTTATCATGGTTATACACTCAACTAATCTGAATTGTGTAAGATTTATTGAAAATAAAACATAATGTCTTATCCAATTTTTTCATGATAATCCTATCATTTTCAATTTTAAAACTTCATAACCATTTTACAATAAAAAATTTAATTTTCATCCAAGTAATGTTCTCAATAATATTTTTATATTGTGTTATACAATTAATGTTTTTTAATTTATGAATGATACCCATTAGCAAATTCATATTACTATAGTCATTAATAATGAGTATATAATACCATGTTTTATTAACAACTCATAGAATGATATAAATATAAATATCCACATGCACAACATATATATACCTTAACAACTTCTTATCGATAGGCTTTCATGTCTTCCATTAAATCAATTATTTTTATAAATAATAACATATATGACTTTGATAATATATAAACCTTGGAATATTTTCTTAAGCATCAAATTTCAAAAAGTCATTAATTTTTTATCAAGTTCGTTAGACATTTATGTCAAAAATTATTTTTATCCACTTCAGAATGTAATCACAAGTCTTATCCTCCATTTAAAAGGTATATATTTCCTTTAATAAATTTTCCTTTCATAAGTAAAACACTATATTTCAATTTAAAATTCATTTATCATTCTCAAATTGAATAACCTATACTATGGTATATATTTAAAATTGACTAAATACATTTTGAATAATAGCTCTCATTAGAAATATGTTAATATTTATATTATCTTTTCCACCCATTTTTAATTTATCATGATCAAATATTTTCAACACTTCATCAGTTAAAAATTATACTACTCCTTTAATAAATTTTATGTCTTAAAAAATCATATTTATATATGATGTACACCCATTTTGGATAATTAAAACACAAGAATTAACTATATTTAAAAATCCATCAATGACATAACCACCATTTTAGACCTATAATTTTGTATCCAAACATGTTTATTCACATTTGATTATGGTTTAAAATCATGATATTACATTTTCTATGATATATTAGCTACGTGGAAAATATTTACAGACATGTTTTGTGTTTTAGCTTACTCAATGAGTCCTTAAGAGTATATTATACACATATTTGATTCTCCCTTGGAACATCACAATTATTCTTTGATAAGAAATAGATTGATTTGTGATCAAAACCTTCAAACCAAAAATAGTATCCATTAAAAACATATCATGATAATAAAATTATACTAATTTGTCTCTTTTTTCCTCAAACTAAAACTTTTTTTAAAATACACATTTTATAAGTTTTTCATATTTCTACAACAATAATAGTTAATTTTAAGTGTATTTTTATGTATCTTCATTTTTAGTTCCTTATCCATTTTGTTTACAAAATATAAATCCATTTCCATAGATTGGTAACTTGTTTTTCAATTTGAAATTAATAATATTTTTTATTTTGTATGATATTCCAATAATAACTTCCATATATTAGCTTGTCTATGTTTTGTAATTTAATCCTCCATGTTCTTTGAGAAATATAAATTCCTCTAAAAATATTTCTCAATAACCCATATAATCTCAATTCACAGTGTCATTTCAGAAATCATAGTACCATGTTGATTTTCAAGATTTCTTCTCATTTAGATGAATTAATCTTCATAATCATTGATCATTTAAAATATTTCTTCATCGTAATGGCCTTATAGTAAATGATTTATGCATGATCTTATATATTGAGACTTATATTAATTACGTTGATTTATCCCTCTTTTTAATGTTGAAATTTCCAATTTTTTCTCTTTAACTCTTATTTTTACTCATAATGACTCTTCTTGTGTAATTTTTATTCATATACCATTGCATTATCATTAACTATTTTAAATCTATAAAAATAAGTATCCCAATTTATATCTATTATTTCAAAAATAATGTCAATTTATCTCAAAACTATAGCATCTTCACCTTTAATTTATTCTATACCATGTTTGTTTCCAATAAAATATATAAGAACTTCTTCACTATGGTTTTTATATTCCTCAATTTTATTCTTTTAGTTCTTCTAATACATCACCTTCTTGTGAAATTAAGTTCCTCGTTTTAACAAAATTATAATTATTTCTTCTATTTACATTAATATACTGAAATGATTTATTTATCTATTAACCATCCCACTCACCATCATGGAATTTCTTGAGACCCTTTTTTGGTTAGGTTCCTGACATTCCCACATGTAAAACATGTGAGTTAAAAAATTCTATTAAATTCTCACATTTCCATTTTCATCTTATATAAAAGTTATTTCAATACCCTCTCATATTCATAATCTAATGGATCATTTTATATGGTTTACATCTTCATCAATTAATTTGAAGAATCCCTTTACTTTTCATTTTATAAAGGATCATCCTTGTCCATTTTTATTTTATTTGTAATGAGTATTCTCTTCAAGTCATCCAATGATACCATCTTGGGATGAAATTCCTCAATATATTAACACTTTGTATTAATGTAGTGATATAAACTTATCATTATTTCCTTCATAATAATTATTTCCTAAGACATATCTAAAAGTATTCAATTTTCTCTATAAGTGTACTAATATTATCATAGAATGTATCGATTAATTTATTTTGGTGCATCCATGAATATTTACATTTTCTCAAAATTTATTTAAATTTAGCCACATTCAACTCTGTGAAACCTTTATAGATATATAGTAACTTCTCTTACATATCCTTTTAATACTTATAATATATCATATTTATATAAATTCTCATGGAAAAAGATCACCAAAGGGTATTGAAAAATTTGACATCGACTTAAAATTCATTGTAGTCTCAGTCAATGAATTATCTCCTACAAATGTTTACAAAATTTCTATATATGATAGTTGTTGTCATATATATTCTAATTGATTAATAATATTGATCTATTTTATTCTTTGGTATTTGAAAATTTTTACCATCAAAATCTGGAATCATATTATAATCTAAAAACACTACCACACTTATTAATGTAATACAATAACATTGTCAAAACATTTGTCTATGATTCAACTTGTTGGATCTTAATTGGTATCATACCACGAGAGTGGGAGTATTAGTTTATTTAAAATTATAAATTACTTCCAAAAACATGGTTTCTTAGTTATTAGGGACATTTATATCTTTTCCGCAAATATAAAAGTAATAAAAGTACATTAAATTAGAAATTTACTCTGTTAACCTGTATTGGGAAACATACAAGAGCCATATAATGGTCATATATTAAAAAATCCAAATACAAAAAGTAAATTTTAAAAATAAATTATATAAAACTCATTATCCTTCTTGGAATAATATTGTTCTCACATTGAAAGTTTCCTACAATATTGCATAAGATTGACTCACTATTAAAACAAGAGATCACTTTACCATCCATATAAATCATAAAAATATACATTACACATTTCTTGTAACAATTATCTCCATAATTATTTTGATGATGATATTATACTCTTAATTAATATCTTATGGATGAATGTGAAAGAATATATGAAAAAATCATTTACTTTTCTATCTTTTATTTCTTGTAAAACAAACTATTAATTATATCTTACTCTTTTTCAAAAAAAATATATTTAAATTGATTATACATTTCATATTCATTTAAAATTTAAAATCAATACTCCTCCAATTAATGATGGTAAAAACCTTCCACAAAATCCTTTAAAATATAAGCAAATATCTCCCCATTAAAATAATCATCTTTCTATTATTAAGATGACCATAAAATATTTAAATGTTTTTACATCCACCAAACCATGATGTGTCCCACCATAACATGAAAAAAAAATTGGTAAATTATTTATCTTTAGAAACCACTTCTTCCAAATCTTCTAATCCATCGAGATATTTTTTTGCATCTTGAATTTCATATCTTAATTCCAATGTAAAGGATCCAAAATCTAAAATAGAAAACCCTGAAATCCTTCTTTATTTCATAAACCACAATACCGACAATGATGTGTTTTTTTATACTATGACATTATGATTATATATAAAAATATAGTCCACTATATATTTTAAACCAACGACTTCAACATTCTTCCATAAATATCATTTAATATCAATGATTAGTAATATGACTTGAATAATTCCATTATTTTTATCTTCCATCAAAAAATATTTAGATCCTAACATTGAATATAGTTTATACTCATTTTTATTCAAAAGAAAAAAAAACAATTATTTCTATTAAAACCATTTTTATTCCTTAAATTCTATATTTTTTAGACTGACAAAAAAATTATTGGATAAATTACCATATCAATCTATGACATGGTGAAACTTAAGAAAATACAAACAAATTCTCCAAACCACCACTTAAAATATATATATTTTTCAAAAATGTGGTATAAAACATTAGAATAATATTATACACCATCACATAGTTTTCAGTTATTCAATAAGTAATCCTTCATACATCCTCCTATGTTCAAGATAATTCATATTATTTATTCTCTATAAAAATATATTACAAATATATAGTATATATAAAATCTTTTTGAAAATTACAAACTAAAAAAATTTACAAGTAATTTTTTATAAAAAATTAAGATACTTAATGTTGGGTAAATATAAATTTTCTACCAAAAATGAACTAGAAAAAATTGATAAAAGTCCCAAATTCATTTTTCATGAAATATACATTTTCATTCATTTGGAATCTTTTATGTAAATTTTACTCACATTTCTCCACATAATGACCATCATTAAAGTGAATATTGTGATCAGGTTATTAATAATGAACCCCACAAATAGGTTCCATAATTTCTTTATTAGAATAGTCCAAAAATAGTGACTTAATTTCATCAAAAATTTACCATGAGATGTTTTTTTATGAATTGAAATTGAATATTACCTAGACCTTGAAACTTAAATACATTAACATTAAAACAATTAGTATAGAGTTTCAACATTTACGCATTATAAAACAATATTAAAACGCGCCCTTATATTTTTTGGGTGAATTTATTTTATTTAGATTTTTAATAATTAACATTAAAGTTTATTTTAAATATCTATAATTAATATTGTTCAATAGATAAGCCTTGTTCCCTACCTACTAAAATTAAATTATCTTAATACCTGAATTTCCTTATACATAAGTTTTTTTCTATCTTCATTATTTAAAAATTAAACCATGTGTCTTACTTATGGGTTTAAAAAATTATTGAAAATTTCCATTATGTATGTCTAATAATCCTATAATTGTCTCAAAATATTAAAATTCCAATATCATTATAATAATCATTCACAATCATAGATCCTTTTACAATTCACTGGTAATGTTTCCCAAATTTCAGTTATGAATTTGGGGATCATTTTTTACCATGAAATACTTATTATAGAATATTTTTTTGTGTTCAGGGGTTAGTATGTATTTGGAAGGACATGGAATTGGGTAACATTACCACCCCGTATTGAATTTTCAAAAAAGTTTTATCAGGTACCAAATTCATGTAAACCTCATACTTGGTGACTTATGAAGTATCCCATCAGGGCCTAGACCCCCACCATCATGTTGGTGGGAGTGTAACGAGAGGCCAGCGATGCATTGGGTGCCACTTATAGGATGATCGGGTACCTTTTTTGTTTTGGGTGACTTTTTTAGATTAGTTTTGGTGTTTCCACTTAAAACACCCACTAATCTTCCCCCTCACTTCCCTTGATTTCCACTCAACCTTATATCATTTTTTCTCCCCTAATAAAATAATATTCATCTCAAATATCCCTATTCATATATTTGATGAGTTTGTGGTTACTTTAGTTTATCTTTGTACGGTCAACCCCATATCGACCCAAGTTATTTTAATCTCTTATAGTTTCTTAGTTTTCCATTTCAAATCACATATTGTATGGGTTTGGGGATAATTTTTTAATATTTTTTTTATTTAAAATTTTCAGATTGTAGGGGTTTTGTGTAGACTGGCCTTATTCTTATTTTGGGTATCAAGTTTTCTGGTGGGTATAGATTGATTTCATTAACTTCTTAGAGCATTTAGATTTGTAAAATCACATGGGTTTTACAGAACTGGGTCATTCTCTACGAAGTGAGGACGGGATGTCCCTTTTGGTTAATTAGGCCTACCATGAGTTGTTGTGGCTCAGTTGAGGCACGAGAGACCTTATGGTTTGGAATATAGGTATAAGTGAAAAATACAATAAATTGTGATGTTTTAATATGAATAAAATTTTTAGAATGTGTAACCTAGAGGGAATAGATTTGGAGAATCTTATTAAATATCCATATGAGATCCTTATATTGGTGAGGTCCTATTAGAATCAGTGGGTTATCCAGGGAAATTTCATTACTAATAAACTTTTTTAAATGTGATACATTATATATTAAGACTAGAGATCAGACGAACTTTCTTTGAGTTAGAGAATAATGTCTTGTCATGTAATGGAATGGGATTGTGGGTATTGATGTTTCCCTGAATGAGAAGGTTTTACACCCAGATGATGATGTGTGACCTCCTCAAGGTGAGAGGGTTTGTTCTACAACATGATGGAGAATTTGATATGTAATTTACCCTGAGTGAGAGGGTGTAATCCGGGATCTGTTATGGGACTTAGTATGTCACATCCCTAGACTGAGGTAGTGTAGTCTTGGACTTGATCTGGATTCTGATATGTGAATCAATATGGTGTCATGACTTTAGTTATAAGGTTTATATCTTTTATTGTGATGTACTGGTGACAATAGATTTATTTTCCTTCTATATTAGAGAATTTGAATATATAGTATGGGGTCATAGAGGCTTTGATAGTGAATGACTACACAAAGGTTATGTATGATTTATTTTTATTTATTTATATATATTTATACACTATCATATGTATATTACACTTATACTATGAACATGTTAGTGGTGTATTACTAGGATTATTACTCACACTGGGCATAAGAACCATATTGGGATCGCATACCATATTACTAGGGATCTAAACAAGGGAAAATTATTTTTTTTTCATCAGCTCAATTGGTCGAGATGGTCAGGGGTTAGTGGTAATGAAAAAACATAATCATTGAATTTTTAACTATTGTGCCTATTAATTTTTTAGATTTTCTATATATCATGTATATTTATATGTTATTTATTGATATTCTTATGATATATTTTGAATGACTGAATTTTTTCAAATTATTTTATAGAATGTTGTATTGATATGGTTGGATTCGATTATGGTCCATTCCTAGTTTATTAGTATCCATTTTTTCCGTTCTGTATATTATTGATAGTTACCCAATATCAAGGATGTAGTTTCCCCCATTACATGACTTAGGCACTCACTACTAGTCAGTAGGAAATTCCAAACAGGGAGGAATACATGATGCCATGTGCCACTCTGGGCCAGAAAGGATGATTTGGAAGGGGTCATTTAAAATTATATTAGTGCCTATTTTATTTTGATTTGTTATTTAGGTCTTGGTACAATAGAGATAGGATATATAAGACATAGATTGGATTTTATTCTTATATTTAGTCAACCAAAGTGTATTTGATGTTTGAGTTTTTAGGGTAGTGGGATTTCAATGATTATTTATATTCTTATGGTTCCATGTTTTTCATTTATTCAAATTATACAATTATAGTTTATTAGAGGTATTCTCACTTTCATGAGGTGGTGAGAATTAATTTGTAAATGCATTAGGATTTGAAACATAGGTTCACATGTCATGCACCTATTTCAATATGATTGATATAGGGTTGAAATTAATAAATTTCCAATATTGATATATTTAGTTTTTCCTAAATATAGTATTGTTGAAATATAATTAATTTATATTTATAGTTTTTATAATTTAATTATATATTACAACTAATAGTTTTAAGTTTCTAGTAGTATAGGATTAGGACTTGGCTGAGCTATAGGTTTTGGTCCTACAGTGTCCTCTGGGTAGACCTTTTGCATGTCTCAAGGGGGTTTTTTGTGTATTCATGAATGTTGAATGCTTAAATTATTTTATTATTTAGGCTTATAATGTCATTTTAAGTCCATGTTTTGGAATTTTAGATAATTCTTATGTGACAATGTCTAATAGGGCCCCATATATTTTATTGAGTATTTTTCTAATGTACAGAAACCTCCAACTATTTCCCCAAACATAATAGAGGGTGGATCTGAGAAGGCTCCCAATGTGGTTCCATAGGTTAAGGTTGTGGAGATTATTTATCTAGGGGTGTCTTGTATTGTACCATGGGGATGTGAAGGCGTGCATTGGGGTAAACCTTCAATAATTAATTTCTTTCAAGACATACAAATATTGCATCCATTATCTTTATTATAAATTGATGATTCTCATGATACTGGGTATTAGACTGAGGTTAAAGGGCATGTATCTGATATAGTAGAGACCTGTCTAGATCAGTTGGAAAAGCGAGTGGATTATAGGCTTCTAGGTCCCACCATGATATGGTGCGGTTTTATAGTTTAGGCTATGGGTAATGGGAGTCTATCATTGGGGGACTTCAAGGACCTATTCATTGAGGATTTGTTCTATGTCACTAAAGATTTCCCAACCATATGAGTTTATAAATATACAAAGTTGGATGATATTTATGACATAATATTCCATCCATTTTATATATTTGTTAGGTTTTAATACACTTCTAGTTAGGAATGAGGCCCATATGGCCATTAAGATTAAGATTAGTCTTTTTCCAAATGTGAGGCACCAGTTCAGGATATTCAACATGATTCCTCAAACTAATTTGGTTCAAAAGGATCTCTCTATTGGTAATTTCTTGTTAGAGGAGAGTGTATTATAATTTATTTCCATATTTAGTCATCCGATTGGTGCCCTTTATACTAGTAATGATGGTACCTCTTCTTGTGGTAGAAAGAAGAGGCATAATGAGATGTGCTAGGGTGATGATAGGATGTTTTGGTAGGGTTTGGGTTCATCACTCTCTCCCATGGTAGGACTTACTAATATGTGTTATCATTTTGTGAAGATAGGTAATTGCCACAAATAATGTATGAGTAGACAAAAAAATTTCCCTCTAAGTGACATGATGGATCACCTATAGTGATTAAATTCCAAGATTTCATAATTGAGATCAATAATAGGCTATGGGTAGTTGCATGTATCATGTTCTCAATATATAAGTCCTCATATTGTTAGTAAAGAAACATTTTTTTGACCAATATAGGGAGACATTCAATGGTCTTAATGGAATTAGTATCCTTATTTACCTAAGGGTTTAGTTCTTTAAGGGATCTAGTTATTTTGGAGTTAGTTTCATGGATCTAAGGTATGATTGGTGTATGATTTGATCTAGATTATAGTTAACATAATAAAGGGTACTTCCACCATATGAGGCATGGTTTTTATTAGTTCAATTATTTATATTCATTTTTTTGATATAGGTGTATATCATTATTTTATCTCTAACATGGTTGTGTCTATATTTGGGTTGCTTATGGAATTCTCCCCTAAATAATTGGATCTTGATACACATCTGGAGAAGGTATTATATTGTCTTAATATATTCCCATTATATTATGTAGTTGTTAAGGTATATGAAGATTTGTGAGATATACATATTCTATATGTGGTTATATTCAACACCATATCTGGAATGGGTCGATTGATATTCTTAATGGATTGCAACAGTCACTATTATTAGTGGGTGTCTTTTACTTCCTAACTGAGGAATGGGGATTCTTTCAGAGGAGGGAGGTATGTGGATGCATGTAGAGATGGAATTAATCTAAGTAAAATAGTATAACTTAAAATGAATGTTGAACCACATTGACTATAATAACATGGAGCCCGTATTTATTTTTTATAATGGTGTATAATTCAAATATTACAATGCACTGCATCCAATAGTTTATCAATCTTATGAATCTAGAAAGATAAATGAACAATTCATTTCATAATACCTTAAAATTAAACAAATGAACACATTAAATTTTATTATTTCTCATTGAAAATCCTAAATTCACATTATGTAGAATTTATGTTTTTCTGGGGAAGTTAGAGACAATATAAAAGGGTCCGCTAAGAGGCTCAGTATGTAGTGGAATACAACAGAATCTATCATATTAAACATGGAATCAATAATATGACATGAATAAATAAATTTCAAAACAAATTGGTTTTTTTCATATTATGTCCATAAATTACATAAAAATAAATAAATTCATAGATATTAATAAATAATCACATAATGATTGTATGGATAATTATGGTCGTAATAAGCATATTTCCAATGGATTAATCTAATAAATTATATATAAGCAGGTAAGAACAACACCAGATACCCAATATTTTTTCTCATTGGACCTATTGATGCATCAAGGGGATATAAAATTATGATTCCCACCCATCACATAACGAGTATAATGCATACATACTATGGGGACAATGAAAAAAATACATATCTTAATATTACCTAAAGCACCACATAAAGATTTATAAAATATTTTTGTTAATCCATCTAGAAATTATGGAAATAAAAAACATAAAATTATTCAATTTAAAAAAAATATTGTGGGTATCTATTTAAATCACCGACAATAAACATAGAAGCTATAGAATATTCAAAATTTTAAGGATGGTTCCTTTATCGGATGAATGATAATAAAGAATTAGTGAAGTATAATTTTTATTGTGTAGGGATATCATTAAGAAATAGTAATTCAATTAAATGGTTTGCAATGGTAGGAGACCAAAGAAATAACAAAATCACCCACACCAACACTTTAATATCCAATTCAACAATATCATACTTTAGATACATAAATTGAAACATTACTTTAACTCTCAAAAAATATATTCATACCCTTAATTTTGGTTTTTAAAGAGATTTTGATTCATCCAAAGTATACCACCGAGAGTATTAAACCAAGTTCATAGTTAGGCTCATTTATTACGCACATTTTGAATAATGGGTTAATACCCAAATGGCGTTTTAAAGTAAAATACACCTAGGTTCATATGATATAGATCACATAGGTTCTTGGTGTAGCAGAAGCATAGGATGGGTGCAGACCCAACTTTTCTAATTGTCATAATTGATGATTAATCAGGGATCAATAAGTTGATGAACAACAGTATCCATAGAATTTAATCAATGATAAAATATAAAGGATAGAACATAGAACCGAGAAGGGAGGATCAAAATATTTTTATTATAGTTAATTTAATTAAATTATATAATTACCACTATGTTTATTCTTTCTTCGTTGATGTATCCGACCAAAGGTATGAGGTGCGGCTTCATTGAGATTTAGAATACAAGGTTATGAATCTTCTAATGGGGATCCACAACTCTTTCATTTAACTCAAGATGTCACTGAAGGAGTCTCTGGGTGCTAGTGAAAAATATCCTTCTGTGTGAGATGTATGCCTTCGATTTCCTTGGGAATCACTTCCAAATTGTTCCCCTTGATCTAGTGGAGGAGGATCTCTCTTGTTCTTGAGAGATTTCATTGAGAGGGGAGACTTCTCTATTATATATAGCTTTTCTCCAAGGATATTCTGAAAACAATGAATGGATCGCCAGTGTAATGACCCATAAGCTTATTTAGAGAATAATAACATAACGGGGAATTACATTAACTATTTAATAATAAATAATAAACACATGTTCCATTACTTAATTTATTATTCCTCGTAAAAACCCATGTCAAATAATATTTTCAATACTATTATTTTCATGACATGTGATTAATGAATTTAATTCACTAGGTAATAATAAATATTTAACATAGGTACTTCTATTTAATTTATTATTCCTTGTAAAAACCTCTTGTAAAATAATAATAGAAATTCTATTACTTTCATTACATCCGTAGAACATGAATCTTATATTTAAATATTATTTAACTAAATAATATTTAATTTTATTTCTAACTAGACCCATAACATGGTCCATCAATCCTCTTCAATATTAATTGGGCCTTGAATAATGATTATTTATTTATTACATAAATATAACTGCATTATTCTTCGATAAATAAATATTCCATCCGCAATATATGCTCTTGAATAACCAGTGATGAAAAGAAATTGATCAGGCATACATGAATATTTATTAAAACACAATTGGGATTAATATTTATTCAAATTATTAAATAAATAAATTATTTTTCTGAGATGCTGGTTACACATAGTGTGTGACCCTCTAGACCTCTTTCTCATTGGAATTTGGTGGGCTTGCCAAAATTCAATGATTACTGTTTATAAATGGGTCAAGGTACCCAAGATAAATAGTTTTTGTCTCAATGACATGTCACCTCATACGAATTCTTACACTGTAATATAATCTATTTTTTCAATATCTCCAATCAAGAGGGTTTTATGCAAGTGCCATTAACCCATGTGCTCAATTTTTCATTCATTGACATCCCAGAATTGAACTAGCCTAAAGAACGCCATGGCCATATACTTAGTTAGGGTATATCATTTCCATCAATGATCTTGATATATCTACTTCTGTAGAAGTGAAAATTCCTTTCTCACAATATTTATTAATAATGTATTACTCGTGTCATAGACAACATATCCTACCTCATCGCAAATGTTTGACATCATAGGTTTTGTCAACACATCTAAGTGTGTGAGTTATAATACCTATTAATAATATTTTTATAGTCTAACTACTAATACGAAAATATGTAAATAGAAACATAAAATGATACTTATGAATGTGGATTTCTTTCTGGTGGGTCTAGTTCTCAAAATATCCTCCTAGATATTACCAATTGTTCACGCCATGAGAAGGTGCCTCAATGTTTCATGAGTCCCCACCCAATGATGGCCTGTATCATTTCAGTCCCGGAAAATGATACCATCTAACCATAGAATTTATATTAAAGAATCTTTTCATGGAACCTCTGAGTTCAAATTATAGTAGGCATCTGCTATGTCCTTTTAGTGTGACAGAAATTCATAGGACAATATCACATAATATTTGATAATGAAGAACAATCATTAACTGATAAGGAGTTTATAAATATTCTTCTAATGAATACAGGTTTATCATAAAGTAAAAAGATGTTGGATTCTAGGGCACCAAATCTAACAGATCCTACATCCACTTTTATTATTTAGATTGGTATTTCATTTCCAAAAAAACTATACACTATTTAATTTTCCAGAATTTTAGGATTCCTTCATATATTTATATTTATCACATGGATTTTCACTAATGTTTGATAATTTTAACAGATTATAAAGGTTTTATAATTAGATTTATTTTTTATCACTCAATGATAATATGATAATTATTTTTATAAAAATTATGTCCAAAAGAATTTCATAATAAAATGAAAATAAATTATAGAGGGTTATACAAATAAATGATAAGATAATATTAAAGATCCTTACATCAGTATAATAATGTGTTAGAAAAGTCTATATTGAAAGGAAATAAGTAATCTATCAGTAGTAATATATAAAATTGTTATTAATACAATAGAAATAAGATCATTGAAGTATATGAAAATGATGATATTATATCAAAATAATCTCATTTGAAATGGATACAACTGGATTAGGAACAATTATCATGAAAACTAGTTTCTTAAATCATTAAATGAATGTCATATAACGTTAGAAAATACTTAGGGAAACTCTTGAGAGGGGGAAAGGGGGAAGAACTAGGATAATTTATTTTGGAATGAAGATAAGTGTGTGAATATTTTGGTATTTATAGATATTAAGTAATTTTTTTTTAATATCACATTATAGGCCTTGGAATCTAAAATAATATTAAAAACCATTATACTTACCATTTTATTCTCCCATGTTATTTCACCTATAGGGCATGGTCATTAAATTTTAAATTTTGAAGAACTAAAATAATTAAAAATATTCTATTTTAGATGTTTATAATGTTCATATTTAAAATATTTTTATTATATTAAAATTTACAATCAATTTTGGAATATTATTTATAGGATTATAAATTATATTTTGTTACTTTAAATGTATTATTTTCACAAAAAAAACATTTTTTTTGTATATAAATAAGTTATATAACTTATTGCCTTATTTTCCATCATTATGATGTTATAATAATTTCAATAAATTCATATTGTATTTTAACTTTTTACCTCAAAAATCAACTCTAGAGGAAAATGGTGAAGAGAAAATTATTATATAATTTCATCATTTTAATTACAAAATAAAATTTAAATTTAAAAAAATAAATTTCAATCAATTTAAAATTTAACTATTAAATAAAAATACTGGTGGGTTTCAAAATGACACATATTTTTCATAAAATTAAAAAACTATTATTATTTATATTCTATGATGAATGTGTGTAATTATATTACTATTCATATATATGAGATTAATTATTAATTTTATTATTACCATATTATATTTTAGTTATGGTTTTATATTTTATTAAAATTGAAACTTCTTAGTTTTTTTGTGTTATATTGTTTTGTATTATGTTTATTAAATAATAGAATTTTCAATGTGCCATAATTTTTGTGATGATATATTTTTTTACAATAGTAAAATATATTTTATTATATTATCCTCCCATAAATAATTTATTCATTGAAATCATTGATGTAATTCCATCCAAAACCAAATTATGGTAATTATTAAGTATTGCTTCCATATGATCCAATGTTAATTCTTACAACTTGTTATGATACCAGAAAACAATCACCAATTAAGTGGTCCAATTCCATAACACATCCCCTAAAATGTTAGGAATCTGTATAAGTACTTCATTATATGATAAATCTGGATCTAACACTATTTCCTTAGTGGTGAATAGATTCATAGTTCCATATGTTTACTTCCTTAACATTAAGACGTGAAAGACCCCATGATATTTAGAGAGGTTTAGTGTAAAATCCAAAATATAAGACATATCTCAAAATATATCTAACATTTAAAAATCACTAATCTACCTAAAACATGCTCCCCTTCCTTAAAAAATTATAAATCCCTTCCATGTTGATACTTTCAGGATTACATGACATGCTACTCATAAATTTAAGTTAATCCACTAAGTATCAACATTTATTTTTTGTTTTATCTTAGCAGTCATTATATGATTTTTGATAGATATAACCATATCAAATGCTTACTCAATGTGGTCTACACCATCCAGCCTCATTTCCCCAACGTCATCCCAATAGGTTGGAGTATTGAATATATTTCCATACAAGGACTTGAGTGGTTCAAATTTAATTATTAAAAGGTGGTTATTATCTTATGTGAATTTAAATTGTTGTATTTATTGGTTTCACATTCCTTTTAATTCAACTGAGCATGAACCTAGAATATCTTTTATGGTTTCGATGGTCCTTTTAAACTTCCCATTAGTTTGGGGATGATTTGTGGTGCTTAAATGTGTCTCATTTTCTAATTCCATTTCAATACTTCTCCCATGTTTTGATTTTAATTGATGATTTTGATCATATATAATCAATAATGTTTCATCATTAAGTATCACATATTTTTTATATAGACTCATGGAAGACATTCAAGGGGTAGTTTCTCCATTATTTAAAGGGAATTTACAAATTTGGTAGATCGATCCAAAATGACCAATATAGAATCACCATTCTGAATATATAAGTCAGTCTACTAACAAAGTCCACAGTGATAATATACTATATAATCATTGCATATGGATAGGCTGCATGCCAACCTGTGGTTATTGTCCCTTAACATTACTTGTTGGCATACCAAGCATCTAGACACATAGCCTACAATTTCATACTTCATTTTTCCCACCAAATGTTATCTTTTAGATCACATTACATTTTGGTACTACCAAGTAATATAAAAAAAAATTATATCTGAGAATCATATAGTAATTCCCTCTTCATCTTCGGTACTAATGACATATAAAGTCTATTTCCAAACATCAACAAAAAAATTTTGTAGTTAAAGTATGCCAATTTCCCCTCTTACATGGTTTTGATAATCATTTGTAAACCCCAGTCACCTTATTAAGACCACTTTAACTTCTATATTTAATATGGTTGGTAAATTACATAGAAAATTAATGATGATTCCATTTACTTGAAAATTTATATATCATACATTTTAAAATCAATGAATATAGGATCTTTATACATCATCATCATGGATAAACTCAATGATCCTTAATGATAAATGCATCATACACCATGTTTTCCTTTCTTGGGTAGTGGTTTCATGAACACACATAGTCCTTGAGTTGTTCGATCCATAATCATTTTCACATGTTGAGATCTTTCAAATTAAATAAATACATTAATATTTTTTGATAGTTATATACAACACATATTTTCCTATAAAGATAGTACCTCCATATTTTCATTGAAAATATTATAGTTATCAATGTAAGATCGTGATTTGGATTGTTTTACTCAGGGTTCTTTAATTTTCTCAACGCATAAGTAACAACTATATCATTTATCAAAAGGACACACCCTTGTAAATTCTTTGATGCATCATTGTATATAAAAACCCTAATTTCTAGATAAAGTGGTTAATAACAGTACATTGATCAATCTATTCTATAATACATCAAATATATTTTCACATTATTTAAATCATGTGAAATTTACCCATATATTATTCAGATTGTTTAATGGGTCAACTAATCAAAAAAATATTTTTAATAAATCATCAATAATAATTGTTATAGAAAGAAAACTATAAATCCTTATTATATTCATTAGTGTGGTCCATTATTTGATAACAATTGTATGTATAGGTTTAATTTATATTACCCCATTCTATATAGTATTCCCAATAAATTAACTATATTTAAACCAAAATTTACAATTTCTGTATTTATCATATAATCATTCTCCCTTAGTGTCTTAGGGATATTTTGTAAAAGGAATTTAACATCTTCATATAACCTATATTATATCGATATATTTATAAATAAATAAAAACTATAGTTTATATATAACTATAATCATTGAATAATATATTAATTATATCCATAAATAAATACGGTGTATTTTTTTAATCCCATGGTCAATACTATGAACTCATATTACCCATGCCTTAAGTTAAAATTCATATTTTTTATATCAGACTACTATAGTTTTAATTGATGATATCTAGAATGAATATAGATTATTGAGAAGTGTTGGTCCCTTTATATTTCATCAAAAAACCCATAAATGTGAGTTAAAGTATTCTTCTGCATTGTATTAATGTAATTGTTTCCTAAATAATTAATACATAACCTCAAAGATCCATCTCTATTGTTCACCATTAAGAAATGTGCTCTGTAAAGTAAAAAATTAGGTCATAGGAATTTATTATCACCCAAATCATCTAGTTTTTTCTTTAATTTTACCAATTAACCTACAACCATTTAATATGGGGTTTTAGATCTGGGTATTTTCATTAAGTATAATATTAACATATTATTAAACATCAATATTAGATGGATTTCTAGGTAGTTTTTCAAGAAACATTTCAATATAGTTTTTAATAACAGATATATTCTCTTTTATAAGAATATAATTCACATACATTGATTTATACTAAATAATAATTCCATTAAGGTGAGTCATTTGAGGTGGTTGGGTACAAGATTCAAGCATTTTGGGATCTCCTCTAGAAACTACCGATTGTATTACATTCTCATAGACTATAATCTACTTTCCATGACAATTAAAAATTGAGATTATATCCATCACAAGGATTATATCATTGTAATTCATTGTAATTATAACTATGTTTGCAAATAAATAACCACTACTCATTTTAATAGAGACATAAAAATATACTTTCAGTGGCATAAAATTTCCACTAGAAGTACTAACTGATAGCTGCATTTTTTTAATACATAAGGAGGTGATTTAGTGTTATTTAATAACAAGAATGATATAATATTTTTTAGAACTAGTGTTAAGTAATTCATTAGTTAAATTTTATTTTAGTATCAAAGTACTTACTATAACATCATTTCTGGCCCGAACATCTACTATTGTGATTATATAAGCCAATCCTTTCTCCCATGGCCTCTTCTGTGGAATATTTACCTAAAACAAGGTTAATTTATTTCAATAGTATCCAATATCCTATAAATTGTGTCACTAAAAATTCAGGGATTTTCTATTGGTTTTTTATTCATAGTCATAATGGCAGCCATCTTGAAACTTGTTGAAAAAATCTATTTCCTATAAGAAATCCCCAAGGTGATTCTTTATAGAGTTATTTTACGTTGGAAATTCCACCCTCCCGTTATTTTCATCTGATAGATTTTTAACAAATTGATTTCTTATGAAATATATTGTTTGAATAAATTTAATTTCATTCATATCATTCATTACATGAAATACCATGTTTTAACTAACCCCGACCTGGTATTAATATTATTTAAAAAATATATATTCTTTATATTATATCCATTAAACACAGAATATGAATATGAATATCCATATTTCAAATTTATGTATAATGTTTTTATATAAATAAAAAAATTTAATAAAAATTTACTTAATGTTTTATAATGTCTTTATATGTTTTTAAAATACAATTTTCTCAAAAAAAATTATTACTTATAGTGAAAAATTAATAATTTTTTACACGTTCATGAAATTTATTTGCAAAAAAATAAATTATTGATGTATACATTTAAAAAAATTGATTTAGTTTTTATAATTTTTAGAAAAAAATTAATTTCTTCATGATTTATTGAAAAATATTTAATTATATTACAATCTATCTTTTCATCTAAATAATTTATAAGATCTATTTTATATTAGGATGGGTTTAAAGGTAAAATTAATTCAACTATATATTTCTTGATAAAATTTATGTTATTGCAATCAATTTAATTTTATATTATTATATAAAAATGTTATATACTTTGGAAAATTTTCTCTTTGGTAAACCATTTATTTCATCACATATTTAGGATTTATAATAAATTAAACTCAAAAACTTATGTGATTTAATTTTATAAAATGGAATCATTTTTTTAATATTCATAATTTATATTATATAGTAATTTCAAATTATGTTCTTCCTAATGATTAAAAAATAAAATGAAAATTAATTATCATGATTAAAGAAAAAATGGGGTTTTATGCATTTCATGTTCCTAAATTTAATTTCCCACCCACATAGGTTTTTTATTTAATAAATTTATATTTATATTTATAATGATGTGTTAAAAATTATATAATAAGTCCCATTTTAATTTCATTCATAAATTTTGAGACCCATAGCTTGATGTACATAGACATTACATTACTTTTGTGGAATACATAATACATAACCAAAACAAACACACAAGGACCGTAATAGTTTAGTGTCGTTGGAAACTCGGAATATAATCTTCTAATCGTGGTGAAAGATCTTCAACATCTCCCATAAAGATCTTCCCATATTGCTTTCTTACCTAAAACCTTTCTTTAAATCATGGGGAAAAGAAAACATATAAAGGGTGAGATCAAATGCTCAGTAAGGGTTGGCATGGAAAAAATAGAAAAAATCATATACATTTGAACTTTAAAAAAAAAAGAGAATAATGTTTAAACATCAAAATCCTGACTAATGAAAAAAAAACATGGTAGTATGTAAGGAATAGATCATAAAGAAACATTAATCATGATAAAATAGCATGGAAATAAAACATGTAATTGTGGAAACCATTAATCAAATTTTATGATTTCCATAGTAGCCAAGGCATTGCTTCCAAGACCATCTTAGTGGACAAAGTCCCTTTCTGAATCGAGTTCACTCCTCGTTCCAGTCCTGTATCACTGAACCGGATTAACTTGTCACTCCAACTATGTCTATCTCATGAGATATAAATATTTAACCAATTAATTGGATAGAGATATAGGTCCAACCCATCTCATAATGAAATCATTCTTATGTGTTCCACAACATGAACACAAATCATTCATCATTACCCAAAGAATAAAATGGGTCTCATAAACATCATTCCATCATAACATAATCCATATAAAAAATGGATATCATTTCCTCAAAATAAAAGTGAAACCATGTAAATCATAGAGAAATTATACTTGAAACATAAACATATGAAATAATGTCATCTTAGATGGAAAATAGTGTTGATAAAACACTTGAAATGAATTCTTCAGGAAAATATCATTTCCTCTTCAAAATCATTTTCTTTTCACAAAATTCCACAAAATTTTAAAAGAAAATGATTTTATTGAAATTAACCATGAAATTTTGTAGAGTAATCTTCATTTAAATAAGTCATTATGAAATCGTAAAAATCCATTCACTCCGTATAAGTTAAAAAACATTCTCCTCGTACTTTTTTTGGAAAATTCAAAAAGTTCCTCATATTGTAAAAAAAAGAAATATTCCTTACATAACACAACGTAAAAGTCAAATAGGGGTATACATGACATTAAATATACATTGAAGAATATTAAACACTTTATGAAAATCATTTTATGGTCATGGATGAAAAATAAACCCCAGTAAATACTTACGTATAAGCAATCTCGGATAAAAATGAGATTTAAAATTTTATCATTTACCTTAGGTATGATATGATTCGTACGTATCGAAACCTCCTGTATAATGATTTAAATAATTTCATTGAATTATTACAGAATCATCTTCATTGTAATGATATCATATATGGTTTAATTATGACCTTATATTGCCTGTTCTTTTGTAAATTCATGTTAATGTAGCGTTTTGGGTAAAATCGTTTCATTTATCATCCGTGTTTTGACTTGTAATTATTAATATGATTAATTAGATCATGATTACTTAATTTCATAAATAAAAACATGATTTATATATAATATATATTCAGAATATACATATATATAATAGATCGATAAATTGAATGAAATACACCATTCATGGAGACGGTAGGTCATACGTACGTATGAACGATGTTCTTGTTTCCTTATTGAATTGAATGGAATTAAGTAGATGACATACATATATATATACATAAGTCAAGTAGCATTATTATGTCATATATTTCATGATTATTATATATATACATTATAATCATTCTTGAATTTTCAACATGGAAAATGAATCTCATCGCGTTGTGAAGACGGTAATTCGTACGTATGCACGAGCGATGATATCATTCCCATATATATTGAATGGAATTGGAGTGACTGATATAATATCTTAGAATCAGTATGATGTTATAATAATCATATTTAGTTATTTTTTACACCATTATACTCATCCATGTAAGGTGGTGGTGGAAAAACAGATTACACCACGGCGTGCAGACGGTATTCTGTACGTACGCACGCGCGATGATTTCGTTTTCCATAGGATGGATAGAAGGTGAAATAGGTTTGTTTAATATTTATAATAAAATATCAGTATATTAGGGATACTGATGTTATTACTTCATAATAAAACCACTAAAGTAGAGGAATTATAAGAAGAAAGAAACTTGAATGAATCGGTAGAAGGTATTACCTCTTTCTCGAAGTGCCTACTTTGAACTTCTTATTAGGGCACTTGAGTTGGTATTTTGAGAAGACCAGTTCCTCTATAATGTTTATAGGGAAGTGGGTAAGTTAAATGGGAAGATTTTGGCCGAGCTTAAAGGCTCAAAATGGTGTCAGGAGGAGAGGGAGGAGATTCCCTTTATAAGGGAGGAGAGGGGCACCTTTGGAATTATAAGAAATATTAATTTATAATAAATTCAAACCCCACTTAAAAACCTCCAAAATGACTCAAATCCGAAGATTAGAATATATAGGGTTTTAATATCATCAACCAATAAAATTTAGAAAAGTTTGGAATTTATTTTAAACATTATCAACTTGATTTATCCTTATATATTCTATTTAATTTTATTTGTGGTAATAGTATTCTAATTTTTAAATCATTATAAATAATTACTTATATGTTTTGAATTTTCCATAATTGTATTATTTATTACATTTTAGACCATATAAATTTTAATATATAATTTTTAAATATTTTTTGATTTTTAAACAATTTTATAATATGCAATTTTTATAAAATAACAATAGTGTCAATTTTGACACTATTCATTTATTTGAATTTAAATAAAATCCCCAGAGAAGATATGTTCGAAATAAAATCATTAATATATTCATAATATGTCATATATAACTATAAAATTAGTGGAGAACATTAAATAGTTCATGTAATATTTATTTTAATATTTTTTAAAACCATTTATTTTATATTTCAATTAATAAAATAATTTCAACATCACTATTGTGTCACCTTTAATTGTAATTATTTAATCCCTACAAATTATAAATAAATTCTCATGAGGTATATAATTTTATTATCTTTCTGTAGAATATTCATTTTTTAAGTTTCATGACGTTTATCACTAAATTAAAATTATTATACTTATATGATTTAAGAGAGTGACATATTGTCACTTTCTTTGGTTTTAATAATAAATAAATTATTTTCATGGTCAAAAGTCCATAAAATTAATCTAATCCGACACTTAGGTGATATTTGTCGACCTTTATTCATCAAATAGAATTTTTTCATGTGTTAGGGTAATTTTATAATCTTATTTTTACCCTTAATTATCTGATTTACCTTTAACTGCAGTACATAAAAATTACCGTATTTACTATTCATAATATCAAAAAAATCAAAGTAACCTATTAACATAATTTTAACCCAATAAATTCAAATATGGAATCCATTTTTCAAAATTAAAAACACAGAAGTTTTAGTAATTAATTTAAAATTAATCACGTTGTTAAGAAAACAGGTTTTAAAAGTTAAAACATTGCAAAAGATTGAAATGATTTTACCTATTAATTCAATGTAAAATCAATTATAATGACATATATTATATTAAATGGTAAAAATATATTATATTTATACTTTAAAATCATTCAATATTATAATTTAACCATATAAAGTATTATGATGAAAAAAGTTGTTTTTAATTAAAATATATTGTGTTTTTACTATTCATTAAAATATGAAAGTTATCAGAATAATATGAAAAATTTATCCAAAGTAAATTTTTATATCCTGATTCCAAAGAGGAATTTTATTTTGTAAAATTGAACTTATAAACCTGTCAAAAACTAGATTTAATGTGGGTACGCCATCAAAAGGTGGCAAAACTGCATTTTTTGAAAAATACTTATTTTACCCGAAAATTTTATTTTATTCACATACCATGTTTTAGAAAATTTGTAAGATTAATAATAATGTTATAAAATTAAAAATTTATTTAATACTATTCATTTTAGCTAGTCCATGATAATATTATAACAATATATCGTTGTTTAGTGAAACCCGGTATTGCGTACTACACACGCTATCGAGGAAGGTCACGATTGCGTGTAACGCAAGACAAATCAGTGTTGTGTGTAGTGAAAGACTCCTTTTTTTGTGTATAAAAAATCCAACCATATTTCATGTATACATTGAATATATATATATATATACTCAATGTTGCGTAGAATAACAACTATCAAACAAACTTGAAATTGTGTATAACACAATCCAAGAATAGTGTTGCGTATACTGCAAGCTAATATGGTGTTGCATATGGCACAAGTTAATCATAGTGTAGCGTACAACAAAAGATATGAATGAAATTAAAAAGAATATATCTCATAAAATCTTGAGGTGTTACATTCTACCCCCCCATAAAATGAATTTCGCCCTCAAAATTCATCGAGGTTATAAATGGTTTTCTACTTGAAAGATTCTTTCATAGAAACCCTCATCGTAAAAAGGAATACCAAAACAGAACTTTAAAAAAAATTATGAAACGTAATGGTTACCCAAATTAAGTAATCACTGGGTTTCCACATAGGATAAAATAGGTGAAAATATGGATATGGAAGAGAAATCTAACCATCATGTTCTGATGGAGAGTGGTAGAGGACATGGCTATGATAAAGCCAACAGTCACAAAGCCATAAATTTGTGATGATCTAAGGGACCATCTGATTCATCAGATATGAGAGCACTAGGATAACATTTTTGGTTTTCAAGATCATTTCCCTAATGTTAAATAATTTTTGAATTAAAATAAATACATACTTGATTTTGGTACAATCTCGCCATTGTTCATGCCTTGAACAATTTCCACTTCATCTCTTAAAGAAATGAAGTTGAATTTGTCATTAGTGAGGCGTTAGGAGATCATGTGATCGAACAGTGGGTCATTCTATCTATCTCAAATAAAAGGTTAGAAAAAGTTATTAAATATACATAACTCCATCTATATTGATATTAATCGTATATGGTTCTTAAAATTGACTTATACATCATATTTCATGCCAATTAATAAATTAAAACTAATTTATACTAACAAGGGACTTCATGTAGTCTAGTGGTATGCGATAAAGTCCTGTCGCACTTCGGTTGTGCGTTTGATTCCCACAGCCTAGTCCGACACGATGGTTTATCGCCCGTTCTTCAGGTTGTTCCTTTTCTTAAACTACACTATTATAACATTCTATCAATAATAACGAAAAAATTTCTATCCTTAAACAATACTAACTAATGTTCAACATAATCCATTCCAATATTTAGGCTTATCCAAAATACTTTTTTCCAAACTCATAGTCTAAAGAGAATGATTACTAAAAAGGTCATATAAAAATCATGTGAATACCATTATTTATCCCTCATATATCATGTTGGTCACATTCCAATCATGTGAATACCTTAATCATGTATTATCTTGGAAAATGAATACCCATTGAGCCTTAGTGAAAACATGAAAGCTGTCAAAAGTTAACTCTTTCCACATACAAAAATAAAAAAAAATCTATATACTCAAACAATGATATAACTTTGTCCTTATATCAGTCATGATCTTAGAAATACTATAAAACATTTAATTTTCTCTTCATCCCTTCATTATGCACATATCATCTTCTTTCCAAAATATTTGAATCACATTTCATGGTTACCGGTACCATATAATTATAGAAAAACACAATAAACCATTACATAGATATTCCAATGTTCCACAATACTATAAATGAGATTCCAAAACATTATTTTGGAATCCATTTACATAAACACATAGTCATTCCACCACATCGTTTTCATACTCAACATTTCTAATAGTGATCACATGTGACTTCCCTTTTTCCTTTTCCTTAAAAGGTTTCTCACGTTGATCATCATTAACCCTTGGATTAGGGCATTGATTAGCATAATTCGCCATTTCCTTGCACTTGAAGCATTAAAGTGTTGGTGGTGTGTTCTCTACAGTCTTTTATTTATTCACATCATTAGAAACCCTTTTTCCATTACTTTGACACTCAACTGCTCGATGACCTTCTTTTACACACTTAAAACATTTTCTAGTCCCTTTATGGAAATCTCCCCCATGCTTCTTTCCACACTTTGAGCATAAAGAAACATTTATCTTACTTTCACCATTATTCTGAGATTTCTCCTTGATCTCCATCTTTCGTTTCGTGTCAAAACCATGAGATGGATATGTAACACCAACTTCCATTTCTACCTTGATATCACAACACACAATTTATTCATAGCTACTAATGTCTCTTATAGCTAATGCCCTTCGAAGACTTGGATTTAAGCCACTGAAGAATCGATCAACATTACTTTCAGGTTGGATGATAAAGCCAGATGCATACCTTGAAAGCCTTGTAAAATTCGCTTCATATACACCAACAGATTCATCATCCTTTTCCTTAAGCTCAAGTAAATCCTTTTCAATCTTTGTTATAAGAAAATGAGGGAAGTACTTATTGAAAAATAAGTTCTTGAACTCATCCCATTCCATGGATTCATTTTCATCTCGAGGCCTCGTATTCTTAATTAGAGTCCACCATTGATCTGCTTCACCTTCTAAATGGTAAAAAGCCAGAATGACTTTTTAATGTTCCAAACAATGAAGTATTGAAAATATATTTTCAATTTTACTGATCCATTTTTCATCAACAATTGGATCAGAAGACCCACTGAAAGAAGGTGGACGTTGCCTCATGAAGGACTCAATAGAATATTGTTCCCTTCTCTGATCATTTGGAAATCCAGAATGATTCATAACTTGTGTAAGTATAGAAATAATATTTTTCACTCCATCTCCCATCACATTTGGTTTTTCAGGAGTACAATCATTGAATTGTCCATTACATTGATCAACAAGGTTCTTTCGGGTTCCAGTCATCGTCTAAAACCCAAAAAGAATAGTGTGAGAGGAAAAAATCATGTTAGGTAAAACAACATAATAAAGGGGGATTACCTTCAATATATAACATCATAGAGTTAATTATAATATTTTTACCATAATTAAAGGACTATAACCTATACTTATACTTAACCTTAATGATATCCCTAGACATACCTTAGAAATATTTCTAGGGATCTCACAAAAGTTTTCGCATCCTAGTTTCCAAAGGGTAACTAAACCTTTCCTCTGATACCAAATGTATAGACCCATAGCTTGAGGTACATGTACATTACATTAATTTTGAGGAATACTTAATACATAACAAAAACAAATACACAAGGATAGTAATAGTTTAGTGTCTTTGGAAACTCGGAATATAATCTTCTAATTGTGGTGAAAGATCTTCAACATCTCCCACAAAGATGTTCCCAATTTGTTTTCTTACCTAAAACCTTTCTTTGAATCCTGGGGAAAAGAAAACATATAAAGGGTGAGCTCAAATTCTCAATAATGGTAGTAATAGATAAAATAGAACAAATCATATACATTTGAACATAAAAAATTAACATATTGTTTAAACATCAAAATCTTGAGCAATAAAATAAAACATGGTAGTATGTAAGGCATAGATCATAAAGAAACATTAATCATGATAAAATAGCATGGAAATAAAACATGTAATTGTGTAAAACATTAATCACATGTTATGATTTCTATAGTAGCCAAGGCATTTCTTCCAAGACCATCTTAGTTGAAAAATTCCCTTTCTGAATTGAGTCCACTCCTTGTTCAAGTCCTATATCACTGAACAGGATTAACTTCTCATTCCATTCATGTCTATCTCATGAGATATAAATCTTTAACCAATGAATTGGAGGGAGATATAGGTCCCAACCATCTCACAATGAAATAATTCTTACGTGTTCCACAATATGGACATAAATCATTCATCATTATCCAAAGAATAAAATGGGTCTCATAAACATCATTCCATCATAACATAATCCATATAAAAAATGGATATCATTTCATCATAAGAAAAGTGAGACCGTGTAAATATTAGTTAAATATAATTTAAACATACACATATGAAATATTTTCATCTTAGATGGAAAATTGTGTTGATAAAACACTTGAAATGAATTCTTGAGGAAAATATCCTTTCCTCTTAAAAATCATTTTATTTTCACAAAATTCCACACAATTTTAAAATAAAAGGATTTTATTGAAAATAACCATGAAATATGTTAGATGAATCTTCATTTAAATAATTCGTTATGAAACCGTAAAAATCCATTCACTCTGTATAAGTTAAAAAAACATTCTCCTCGTACTTTTGTCGGAAAAGTCAAAAAGTTCCTTGTATGATAAAAAAAGAAATATTCCTTCCATAACACAATTTAAAAGTCAAAGAGGGGTATACATGACATTAAATATAAATGGAAGAATATTAAACACTTTAGGAAAAACATTTTATGGGAATGGATGAAAAATATAACCCCAGTAAATACTTACGTATAAGCAATCTCGGAAAAAAATGAGATTTGAAAAATTATCCCTTACCTTAGGTCTGATATGCTTCAAACGTATCTGAACCATCTGTATAATGATTTACATAATTTCATTTAATTATTAAAGAACCATCTTCATTGTTATGATATCATATATGGTTCACTTATGACTTTATATTACCCGTTCTTTTGTAAATTCATGTTAAAGTAGCGTTTTGGGTAAAATCGTTTCATTTATTTTCCGTGTTTTGACTTCTAATTGTTAATATGATTACTTAGATCATGATTACTTAATTATAGAATATAAAACATTATTTATATATAATATATATTCAGAATATACATATATATAATATGTCGATAAATTGAAATAAATACACCGTTCATGGAGACGGTAGGCCATACGTACGCATGAACGCTGTTTTTGTTTCCTTATTGAATTGAATGGAATTAAGTAGATGACATAAATATATAAACATAAATCCAGTAGAATTATTATTTCATATATTTCATGATTATGATATATATACTTTATAATCATTCTTGAATTTTTAACATGGAAAATGAATCTCATCGCATCGTGGAGACGGTAATCCGTACGTACGTACGAGCGATGATATCATTCCAATATTTATTGAATGGAATTGGAGGGAATGATATAATATCTTAGAATCAGTATGATGTTATAATAATCATATGTAGTTACTATTTACACCATTGTACCCATCCAAGTAAGGTGGTGGTGGGAAAACAGATTACACCACAGTGTGGAGACGGTATTCCGTACGTACGCACGCACGGTGATTTCGTTTTCCTTAGGATGGATAGAAGGGGAAATAGGGTTGTTTCATATTTATATTAACATATCAGTATATGAGGGATACTAATGTTATTACCTCATAATGAAACCACTAATGAAGAGGAAGTATAAGAAGAAAGAAACTCGAATGAATCGGTAGAAGGTATTACCTCTTTCTCGAAGTGCCTCCTTTGAACTTCCTCTTAGGGAACTAGAGTTGGTCTTTTGAGAATAAAAGTTCCTCTATAAGGTTTCTAGGGAAGTGTTGAAGTGATATGGTAATATTTTGGATGAGCTTCATGCCTCAAAATAGTGTGAGGAGGAGAGGGAGGAGGTTCCCTTTTATAAGGGAGGAGAGGGGCACCTTTGGAATTATAAGAAATATTAATTTATAATAAATTCCAACCCCACCTAAAAACCTACAAAATGACTAAAATCAGAATATTATATGATATAGGGTTGTAATCTCATCAACTAATAAAATTTATACAAGTTGGGAATTTATTTTAAACATTATCAACTTGATTTATCCTTATATAATCTATTTAATTTTATTTGTGGTAATAATATTCTAAATTTTAAATCATTATAAATAATTACTTATATTTTATGAATTGTCAATAATATTATGATTTATTTAATTTTAAACCATATAATTTTTAATTTATTATTTTTAAATATTTTCTTTAAACAATTTTATAATATGTAATGTTTATAAAATAACAATAGTGTCGATTTTGACACTATTTATTTATTTGAATTTAAATAAAATCCCCACAGAAGATATGTTCAAAATAAAAGCTTAAATATATTCATAATATGTCATATGTTACTGGAAAATTAGTGGAGCGCATTAAATAGTTCATGTAATATTTATTTTAATATTTTGAAAACCATTTATTTTATATTTCAATCAATAAAATAATTTCAACATCACTATTGTGTCACCTTTAATGATAATTATTTAATCCTTAAAAATACTAAATAAATTATCATGACGTAGATAATTTTATTATCTTTATGTACACTATACATGTTCAAAGTTTCATGAAGTTTATCACTAAATTAAAATTATTATACTTATAAGATTTAAGAGAGTGACATGTTGTCACTTTTTTGGTTTTGATAATAATTAAATTATTTTCATGGTCAAAAGTCCATAAAATGAATCTAATCATACCCTTAGGTGATATTTGTTGACATTTAGTCATCCAATAGAATTTTGGCATGTGTTAGGGTAATTTTATAATCTTATTTTTACCCTTAATTATCTAATTTACCTTTAACTGTATTAAATAAAAATTACCGTAGTTACTATTCATAATATCAAAAAAATAAAACTAACCTATTAACATAATTTATACCCACTAAATTCAAATATGGAATCAATTTTTAAAAATTCTAAAAACAGAATTTTCAGTAATTAATTTAAAATTAATCACGTTGTTAAGAAAACGGGTTTTAAAAGTTTAAACATTGCAAAAGATTGAAATGATTTTACCTATGAATTCAATGTAAAATCAATGATAATGGAATACATTATATTAAATGGTAAAAATATATTCTATTTACACTTTAAAATCATTAAATATTATAATTTAACCATATAAATTATTACGATGAAAAAAAGTTGTTTTTAATTAAAATATAGCGTGTTTTTATTATTCATTAAAATATGAAAGTTATCAGAAAAATATGAAAATTTTATCCAGAGTAAATTTTTATATCCTGATTCCAAAGGAGAATTTTAGTTTGTAATATTTAAATTATAAACCTGTCAAAAACTATATTTAAAGTGGTTACACCATCAAAAGGTGGTAAAACTGCATTTTTTTAAAAATAATTATTTTTCCCGAAAAAATTATTTTCTTCACATACCATGTTTTAGAAAATGTGTAAGATGAATAATAATTTTATAAAATTAAAAATGAAGTTAATACTATTCATATAAGCTATTCCATAATAATTGTATAACAATATATCGTTCTTTAGTGAAACGTGGTATTGTGTATTACACACGCTATCGAGTAAGGTCGTGATTGCGTGTAATGCAAGCCAAGTCAGGGTTGCGTGTAGTGAAAGACTCCTTTGTTGTTGTGTATAACACAATACAACCATATTTCATTTATAAATTGAATATATATATATACACACTCAATGTTGTTTAGAATAACTAATATCCAACGAACTTGAAATTGTGTGTAACACAATCCAAGAATAGAGTTGTGTATACTACAAGCTAATATGGTGTTGCGTATAGCGCAAGATAATCTTGGTGTAGCGTACAACAAAAGATATGAAGGAAATTAAAAATAATATATCTCATTAAATCTCGGGTTGTTACAATAAATGATTAATTTCCAAGGTAGATAAAAAAATTCAAGTTACTGTTATGAAAAATAAAATGGAAAAACTGAGTAATCATAAATATTAAGAAATAATATACCTAAAAAAATTACTATATTTATGTGTTTATAGACCATATCTTCCATATAATAAATTATTTATATATTTTATAGTCACATGGACTGTGAGTGACTTCCCATTATTGAATAGTTTTGGGAATTTATACAAATATCACTCCTTCTCAATTATAAAAGGGAACTCCCTCCACTCGCTTCTTCCCACATAATAAGGAACTTAGATAAAAAAACCTAACCAAATTCTATCCAAAATATCCTTATCCATGATTTAGTTATTTTATTCATCCATATAGATAAACCCTATGGTCCTTATTAAGAGATCCAATGGAGGTTGTTCTAAAAGACGGTAATTGTCTTCACTAGGCTCTTTGTTTTCACTTCTTATCTTACAACCTACATTAATGTACTTATAATTCAAATATAACAAATCCAGTATAAAAAATAAAATGATATTTTATTATTTTTATGTAATTACCAAAATCCAACTCTCCTTCTGTCAAATGGGAATCAAAATTTTCAAAGATCTTTTCGGTGGACTACTACCTTGCGAACTGATGTAATTCATTTTCCATCACCACCTTTCACAGTTGCATATATTGATGGATTTGATATTATATATTATATTAATCATATTACTATTCTTATTTAGTTGTAATATCACATATCCCATCTTAAATTCCATTTTTGGAATATGAAAATGTTGCTCATGTGTAAGGTGGGATACCACCTTGCAAAGTGATGTTATTCATTTTTTCACTTACTCTTTAATTTGATGGTAATAAGGATAAATTTACATAATATATGTGATATAAATGAAATATTAATTACTCTAAAATTGTAAAATATTATTAACTTATATTCATTAATACCTATGATAATATGGAAATAGTGTTCATCTATACATACGACATACCATCTCCATGAACGAATTATTTTATTTCACATCTATAACTTTTCTCGATTACTCTAAATAAAAATATAATGAATATATAAAATATTTATATCATGGTTAAAAATATTTTTATGATGGAACCATGATCGATATAAAACAAAAAATAATAATAAATAAAAACATACATGAAAAACAAAGCAGTTATTACCCAAAATTGGATTATCACAAGGAATTGTTAATAAATGGGAAATAAATGGACATAAGTAACAAAAATATTATATAATATACATAACTATTTTTATTTATTATATTTATAAGAAACTAGAATATATTATACATGATGTTTCAATATGAACGAAGTAATTAAATGAATGAGGTAATGGATTTTTAGTATTTATTTTATTTCATGGATCGCTATGTCATATTCAAAATTTGTTTCTTTTAAGTGGTGTATATATTACACAAGAATTTATTTTATGATTATTATCATAAAAATTAGGGGATATAAATATCCTTCTATTTTTCTATATTTCTTAGGTATTATGATTCAAAATATACCAATTTAGTAAGGGTTTGATGTTACAGTCGCATTGTTTATCAGGATTATTTAAGATCATGATTTAAATAATAATATATTATAATATATTACTAAAGTAAATTATGAATTTTATTCTCTTATGTTTATTTATTTAAAAAATTCTCATTAATTTTCCTCTCATTATGTACTCTTTGATTTCAAAAGTAATTTTTTAAAGAAAAGTTACATTGTTTCTCTCTTCGGTGGGAGGCCCTTTTTCGTCCACATCCAAGTTTTATAAAAAAAATAATGAATGTTTAAATGTTAATATATGACTAGATAATGTAATTATTTAACATTTTATATTTTTAAAAAAAAATTAAAATGAATCTTCTTGTTATTTTCCAAAAAAAAATCTCATTCGTCTTTTGACGAATATATGAAAGGTATATTTGTTTTAAAATGTTCAACAAGAATAGAGTTTCCAAACATTCTGAAAACTCAATGTTTCAAAGCATAAATCATAATTTTCAATGTTTATTTTCGAATATAATTATTTAGAACACTATTTTTTAACTTTTAGTTTTTAAAAATTTGATATTAAAACTGAAGCCGTTATTTTTTTCAATAAAAGTTACAAGTGATCATTCAAAATTAATTTCCATCTAAGATGACATAATTTGATGTTATATGATCTTTACTGGAAATATGATCCATTTATAACATCCTTATTATATCTTTTTATATTCTATGATTTGGAGGATAAGACTTGCATGGAACTCATTCTGTTTTGATGGGTTTTTTATGATGTAATAATGAAATATTTATGAAACCTGTTTATTTTTAATGGGTATTGCATGATGAAACATTTATAAAACCCATTTATTTTCATAGGTTCTAATATGATGAATTTCTGATGATCTTGTGGTATACATATTTGTGGTTTTCATTTTTTGATGGTGGGTATGTTATAATGAGGGATAGTGGTTACATTATAACCAAAGATGATGGTAATGTTATAACAAATGTTGTGTGAGACCTATATCTCCCTCTAATTCATTGATTAAATATTCAGATATCATAGAAAAAAACATGATTGTGTTGGGAATTAATCCTAGTTTAGTAAGTGAATTTTCCATTATAATAGTCATGGGAGTGAACCATGTCTACTATGATAGTTTGGGGAGTGATCCCAATCAGCTATGATAATTTTGGGAGAGATCATTGAATACTATATTGATTTAGGATGTTAACTCAATCAACTATAATAGTCTTGTAAATGAGTATTGACAACTAATAAAATGATATTCTATACCTATTTGTATGATATAAAACTATGTATTATTCCAATGTGATGTTCTCAAAGTCCAGGTTCTTTGATTCCCTTATGATTCATTTATTATTAAATTCCAAAATTTATTTCATGTCTTTGGTTAATGATCAATAATATGTAGTGTATCGTTTTAAAATGTTGTTCTCTTGTTGCCATACCCTTATGATCATGTTATATTGATATCTCTATTATTTTCCCTTACTGAGAATTTGAGCTCACACATTATTATGTTCACTTTCCCCATGTTATGAAGATTGGTATTATGTATGAAATCTCTAATAAGGGTGATAGTTATGATGAACTTAGTGGGAGATAATGTTGTGCACTTAAAATCTTGTAGATTATATATCCATCTTTCTAGAGGAACTAAAAATAAATAATTTTTGTGTGGATCATAATGTTATGTAATGAATATTTATTTATTAAGATGTAATATTTAAATATTAAAATTTTGGGTCTTTATAATTGGTATCTGAGAAATATTTAGTTTACATTTAGAAACTATGATGATAAAACATTAGTTAAGATCCCATAGGATAAGCCTGAATATGATAACATCCTAATGTTTTGGTGTGGAAGATATTATGTGTTTTTCCTATCAATACAACTTTTCTAGAGACTAAAAGTGGACGTGGCTATAGCATAGATGAAACTAGGGGTTAAAACCCCTAAGATATTTGGTTGAGTATCTATTGGCGATTGTTCTAGTGCACGGTGAGTGTTCTCTTACTACATGCCTAGCTTGAATCTCCCAGATGATATTTTTTTAAAATTCAAAACCTAATTATGAACCATCATAATGTATTTGAATAATTATAATGAATGTCCTAGGTTAAGCCTAAGGTATCATATATTGAATAGGTTGTGTAATTATTCAGACATACTAAATGTAAATCTTCATGATTTTTTGGTTCCTCATTATGATTATAATTGATTACACTATGCTATTTTTTTGTAAATTGAAAGAATGTGAAGGAAACACAATAATGTTGAATGAAATGGAAAATGTAATGAATTCCCTCTTATGAAACAAAAAATCCTTGAAGATGGAATGAAAAACTCTTTTTTATGATCCCACAAATTTCTCAAGCTATGAATCATGTTCAAATTTTAAAAAATAAAATGAAGGAATATTGTTTTATTGGGTACATAATGAGGAAAATCCCACCTTATTTTTTCATATTTACTAATCCAATAGTTTTTGAGAAATGGATTAATACCATACTGAATAAAAATTCCCATTCCAATGTTATTAGCATGAAAATTTCGTTTTGATGATTTATTATTTAGAAGAAGAGTAAGATCAATGGAGAACTCTTATCAAGAATGTTAGTCAGTATGATAAAATTTACCCCATGAAATGGGATGAGTTAAAGAATAACATTTTCATTAAGTGATTGCTTTATATTTTTGACACAAAAATATAAAATTAGTTCGTTTTGTTAAAGTTTATGTATGATGAAAATATTGGTACATATGTGGTGAATTTTACAAGACATGAAAGGTATTCTTCTGGTATTATCATCCATCAAACAATGTGATCTTAGTAAGTTCATCATTGACTTAAAAACAATTGTATAAAGGTATTTTCATTAAGGGACTTCATTTATTATGATTAAATAGTTATTTATGTAATTAAGGAATAAATTGAGATTGGAGTTACACATAAATTACATGGTTTTGATAAAAAAGAACGATAGGATTCAAAGGAAACTCAAAAAACCATGGAGAAAAGAATATGATATTTCCTACATGGTCACATTGTGGAATGAAACATGGTATAAATAGTCTTAAGGGTAGTGGTATATTTTTTAAGTGTTATAAATAAGGTTATTGAAAAATTTACTTCAAAATATATTGGAATAATTTAGATAATTATGTGAATATAGAGATAATCCATATAATGTTCCACCCACACAAAAGCTATTCAAGAACAATAAGTTTGGTAATTATATGAATAAATTCCTTAATTCAATTTATAATGTGTATAATAATCCACAACGAACTCTAGAGGAAAAATAAAAAGGGAAATATTATGTAGTCACAACAACAAAGGTGAATCCTGATAATATGGGAACACTTATCCTCTACTCTATAGATTGGAATTTCATTTTAGAGTTTGTATGAATAATACCAATTAAAATATTAGTTTTCATCCATTGTTGAAATTTAATGTGATTCTAAGAATTCATGATCTCTAGTTACATGGATTTCAAAATAAGGAAATAACATTTGATATTATATCGGTTCAAGGACGAATCGAAGCTCCCAAAATAAGTTTTTTATTTGAGATGTGAGATTATTTAAGGAATTAAGGGTGGATTTTATTCTTGAAAAATATATATCTCCATATAAGATTAATATAATAGGTATAGATATCATAATGGGTTCGTGAGTTTAAGGTTGATCATAAGTTTAAAGTTATAGACACCCCTTTTGTGGGTTTATGTGATGATAGTTTTTCAAGATTAAATATATTTTGGTAAATTTTAATTCAAATTCACCCCTTTTGATCTATATATATTTTAGTGAAAACATTATTTGATAATTATATCCATTACATTTTATATGCATATGATTATAGGTATTGGTAAACATTAGGGGTTATATTATCATTAATGTTGAGGTAATTTAGGGTTACTATTATTTGGTAATTTTTTAGTAAATATATTAATATAGTTTTATAAAAAGGATAACCAATATTCTAAGAAAAAAATGTCACATCTTGAAAGGTATTTTGGCTTCAATCAACATTCTAAATAAAAAAGGGTATATCACCATCCACTAACCTAAGTGAAAGAGTATTTATGGTAGAATAATAAGAAAATATATATTGAAGATTATGTATCTTGAAACTTATTATATAAAAATGAAAAGTCACAGAAACAAAATATTAATGTTTTTTTGAAACCATTTTCCAAACAATAACAGAAATGGGAAAAGAAACACTATTTATTTTGTCATCAGACAACCCAAAACAACTAAAGGGTATAATGAAATATGGATTATTGTTTATCTCCTTAGAAATTCATTACAGTTCATTCCTATTAGAGAATATTTATTTGTGGATAATACTTCTAGATTATATAATAAGTAAGTGTTAAGGTTTCATGGAGTACCACATTCCATTGTATACTATTGCGATCCAAGGTTTACCTCAATGTTCTAGAAAATTATTCAGTAATCCCATATTACAAAATTGAGATTCCACACTAAAACAAATACTCGAATAGATTAATATTATAAGAGAATAATTAAAAAAACATGAGAATATGTTATGAAATTTTTCTATGGATTTCAAAAGTGGATAGGATTATCAAATTACTCTGGTTGGGTTATTGTACAAAAATAGATTTCACTCAATCATTAAGAAGGATCCTTATGAATCCATATATGTAATAATGTGTAGAACTCAAATTTAATTGGAATAAATTAGGGAGAAAATTATATGGGGACTTTATCTAGATGAATACATGGATGAAAAAGGTAGATTCATTTAATTACATATATAAGGGTGGCATAAAGTCAACAAACAAATTATGATGATAATCATCAATGTAGTCTACAATTAAATGTTTATGAAAATTTATCTTTATAAATTTATCCATGGGAAAAGTTCATGAGATTTGGAAATAATTTGAAGCAAATCCCTAGTTATGTTAGTCCCTTTGAATTTATTTTTCATATCTCGATAGTAACTTATCAATTGGAACTTCCACAAAAAAAATCTCTCATATTTATGATGTCTTCCATGTATCTCTCCTGAGGATGTCCATACCTAATTCTTCACATGTATTGAAGTTATAATTAAAACCCTAGTGGAAGATCATTATTATGAGAAAAAACCAGTAGATATTATAAATCATAGATATATCATTATTTGAAACAAAATCACTCACTAAGTCTTTTTTTTGTGAAATCACCTGCATGAGGATGTTATGTGGGAACCTGAGGATGGATAGAGGAAAAAGTATCCACTTTTTTTATTGGAGTGAATAAATTTGAGAGAGAATTTTATTTTAATGTGGGTTATAATGTAATACATTTTTTTAAAAAAAATAATTTTTTTTAGTAAATTTAATTTCATCGATAGTGTGCAATACAGGAAACACCAGGTTTTAACTAACCATGATATACTATTAATATTGTTTTTTAAACCATAATGTTATAATATATCTCTTAAAAATAGTTATATGAATAGGAAAAATGAATTTTTAATTACTAATTATGATTTTTTTATATAATAATAATACATTTATAAAAAATTACATAATTTTTTTGTAATTTATATATATATATTGAATATGCTATCATCTCAAAAAAAATTCATTTCTTTTGTGGAAAAATAATAAAATTATTTTTTGGAAATATTTGAAAATTTATTTTAAAAAATAAATTCAATTTTTGAAATAAAAATTTAAAAATTATCTTTGACTGAATTTATGATAATTTTCTGAAAATATTAATTTTTTTATGAAAAGTGAGAAATTCTAGTTTTTTTTAATAATTACCTTTTCATTTAAATCATTGGCAAGATCTATTTTATTTTAATATAGTTTTAAATATAATATTTTATCAATTATATATTTATTAATCCAATTTATGTTGTCCTTGTAAATTTCATATTGAATTTTAATATTAAAACGTTATTTACTTTTGAAAAAAAATATTTTGAAAACCGCTTTTTTCCCTATCGTTGGTATTTGTCTTAAATCAAATTATACCAATTCTATGATTTTAATAGGATAAAATATATTCCATATTATGAATAAAAATAATTTATATTATATAATACATTAAAAATAATTTATTCATAAATATTAATAAACACAATACAAATTATTTTCCACGATTAAGGTTAAAATGGGGTTTTGGGTGTTACATGCGATTGTGTTAAAATTAATTTTACACTCATATTGGATTTGTATTGAGAAAAATTATCTTCATATTTTTAATCACTGGGTATGTTTTATCAATTTATTATTATTTTAATTTTAGTCTTGAAGGCTTAATTTACAAGGTTATTAAAAAATACAAGTTACCGTATAGAAAAATAAAAAGGTAAAATTCAGTAAACATAAAGGCTGAGGAATAAAATAATTAAAACAAAAAAAATTAATTTTCGAGGTTTTTATAGACAGTAAGTTCTCTAAAATCCATTATTAAAAAATTATGGATGAATTTTTGGGTGAGATTAACTTCCCAGTATTGAATAGTTTTGGGTATTTATAAAAATATATCACATCCTTTATTATAAAAGGGAACTGACTCCCCTCACTTATTCACACCTCTATGTCATTTGGCACGAATAATTCATTCCAAAATACCTCCCAAACATAAAAATATACATTATATAGCTATTTTCATCCCAATGACCTACCCTAGGGAAATTATTAAGAGATCTAAAGTGTGTTTTTCAAAGAAAAGGTAATTGTTTTCACTATTCTATTTCTTTTCACATATTCTCATACCACCTATATTAATTACCTAATAATTAATATTTAATAACACTAGTACAAAACATAAAATTATATGTTATTATTTCGATTTAATAACCTATACCCATATCCTCTTCCATAAAATGGGAAATTGAATAGTTAATCATGCATACAGCGGACTACTGCCTCATAAACCAATGTAATTTGTTTTAAATCATCACCTCTCATGGTTGTATATAGTTATTTATTTAATATTTTTATAGTATAATGATAATATTATTTTAATTTTTTAATTATTATATCCCATATACCTTCATACTTTTAATTCTATGTGAATATGATAACCGTACTCATGTGTACAACAGACTACTACCTCACAAAGCAATATGATTCATTCTTCGCTTACGCATTACATAGAAGACAATAAGAAAATCTTTAATAAATATAGTTGATATATAGGAAAAAAATTAATCATTAAAGATAATATATTATTTATCTTTCCTTTGTTTTGACCATTGATAAAATAAAAACAATGTTCATGCATACGTATAGCCTGAAATATCCATAAATGGTGTATTTCATTTTTTTATCTATTACTTTTATTGATTGCACTAAAAAAAATATACACTAAATTAATATTATATTAATATTATAGCTAAAATTCTACATATGGTTAAACCCTGATCAATATAAAATGTATTACAATACCTAATCAAAACATACTAGAAAAACAAAGTAGTTATTACCTGAAACATGATTTTAACAGGGAATTGTTAATAAACTGGTAAAAATAGGTCATTAGTAAATTTTATATGGTATAATATAAATTATTATGGTTTTATTAAGGATTTATAACATGTCATGACTTATTAAGAAGTTATATAAGGTATTTATGATCATTACATTATTTTTGGAAGACATGCTCCATATTCACCACCTATTTCTTCTATGTGGAATGTATATTTCCAATGAATTTATTTTTTTATTAATATCAAGAAAATTATTTGATATTAATTTATATCTAATGTTCTATCTTTCATGGCTATTATAATACAAAAGTTTCCAATGTGGTAATGGTTTGATGTTACAGTATCATTGTTCCTCAGGAATGTTTATGATTATGCTTTCGATGACGAAATTATATGAACATTCTCTCAATAAATTAATAAAATGTATTCTCCAATAGTATTTACTATTAATAAAATTTTTTACTTATTTTTTATATCTTTATATACTCGATATTCAAAAAAAAATTAAAAAAACAATCTTTATTCCTTTTTTCTGTCAAAAATAATTTTTCTTCCATATCTATTTTTTTAAAAAAAGTTTTCTATAATGTTTTAGTTCTCCTATATTATTTTTTGAATTCATTTTTATTGATTTTTAAATTTTTTAAAAAAATCAAATAAACCATCATATATTTTCCCAAAATAATTCCCATTTTAATTTTTGGAACTTGTGAAATGACTCTTTTTTCTAAAAAGTAGATCAAGATCAAATTTTCCCACCATCTTTAACACTAAATGTTTTAATTATTCCTTTTCATATTAAAAGGTTTTTTCCAATGGAAATAATTTTCACAGTGTGTTGTGAAATTTTTTTTCAAATAGGTTGTTTTCAAAGTGAAATGTTATTTTCATCAACAAACGTTCCATGTTGTCCTTCAAAATGATTTTCCATAAAAGATGAAATATTTTTATATTAGTTAATATTTATTGGGGATATTATACATTAATTCCATACTTATTAATAATCTAGGTGGTTTATTTTTTTTGATGATAATAATTCCATGAAACTCATTCCATTTCAATGAGTTTTTTCTTGGATGAAATGATGAGATGTTTATGAAACCTATTTCTTTTCCAGAGGTTAAGATATGATGATACATTTAAGAAACCCATTTTTTTGAATTTATTATGATTTGATAATTATTAGATATTATGGAACATACATGTATGGTTTTTATTACAAGAGGCTGGTTATGTTATTCTTAAGGATGGTAGTGACATTATAACTAAGGGTAGTGGTTTTGTTACGACTACGGAAGTGTGGGACCTATATCTCCCTGGAATAACTTGGGTAAATATTTTTATCTCATGAGATAAAAATTACTATAATGTGTAGTGAACCCATTTCATTAAGGTAATTTTTCCATTATTATTGTCATGTGATTGAACCATGTCAACTATGATGGCATAGCGAGTAAACCAAATCCACTATGATAGTTATAACTCCCCGATTTTTTATAGACACTTTTTATCTTGAATAAATTTAAATTTTCTAGTATGTATTTAATTTCACTAAGTTAAAAATTCCATTACCATTTAATCACCTCAATGTATGTTATATGTAACATCTACATGTAATATGTTACAGGCAACACCGATGTTTCTACAAAACCTCATTTATTTATTATAATTATATAAATGAGATAATTACAAACTAGTCATTAAACATTGTAATATAAATAGTAATAAATAATTTAAAATATTTTTTATAATTTATTTATTTAAATAACACATATTTATAATGAATGATATAATTTTTGGTAATGGTTTTATATGTTTAAAAATATTATTTTCTTAAATAAACTACTTTTCATGTCCTTCTATAAAAAATAATAAAATTAATTTTAGAAATATTTTGAAATTGAATTTGGTAAAATTAACTTTATTTTTTGAATTTATAATGTTTAAAATATCTATGGTTGAATATTTGGGAATTTTCTAAGAAACATCGTTTTTTTGTGAATGGTGAAAAATACTGAATTTTAATTGAAAACAAATTTTTCATCTAATATATATATGTTTAAATTATATTTTAATTTTTTTTAAAAGATTAATTAGATAATATTTTTATTAATTAATAAAATTTATATCATTGAGATCATTTTTACTATGAATACATTTATGAAAACATAGTAATCTTTTGAATGTTTGATTTAAAAACCTGTATTGTCGACCCGATTATGGGATTATTTTTATATTAATTTTTCTACTTCAATTATTGTAATTTTTACAAATGTATTAAATATTTTGAATCAAAATAATTTCTAATTTATAATATATTCAACTTAGTTTTTGACCAAAATTATTAGTGAATGTGATTAAAATTAATTTCATCTATTATGGTAAAATTAATCTTAACCAAAGACTCGACCTTAAATTTAAGACCCAAAACGACAAAGAAAAATATCCTAGAGACATTTGAGGCCATATAATGACCCTATACTCCCTTGTATTAAGTTATTTTCATTATGAGATCCACTTTCCATGGTAAAACATGGGCTGAATTCCTTCTCCAATGATTTACAATAGTGACACTCCTCCAACACTATAAAAGGACCCCCTCCTCCACTTATTTACACCTATATAACCAATTAGGATGAGAAAATATCTAATAGAATATCCTTAAAAAAATCCTACATTCATCCTTCAATACACTATTTGGGAAGAAAGCCTTCCAAAGAATCCTTTTGGCACAAACCAAAATGAGTTACCCAATTAATAGGTAACACCTTCTCTCAAGATCCTTCCTTTTATTTTCTTTCTCCAACACATCAACTCACTTAATACCATGATTCAATAAAAAACATGTATCCTAAATATATTAGTATGTTTTTTTATGTTTTTTATACCTAAAAATACACACATATTTATCTAATGTGTAATGAACATATTATTTACGTGTCAGCGAACTACCACCTCACGAAATGATGATTACTAAATTTTTCTTTTCCTCCTCTCATGGTGTAAATTATGATGGAAACCTGGTTTATATATGTCATATATTATATTTTTTATTTCATTAAGCATAATTAATCCTTTTTACAATAAATACCAGTATACCTTTCATTTGGTGTAAATACTATAATTTCGTTTGAGGAAGTGTGGTCCACCACACCCTATATGTGATATGATTCATTGACACACTACATAGAATGTATTCTGGATGAATTTAGTGAAATTATATGATATATATTAATAAATTATTCAACTTTAATTATTATATATATATATGCTATTCTTTATGTTTCTTTTAATACTATAATAAAAACAGAAGCATTGTACATGCGTACATACAACTTACTGTCTCCGTCAATGGTTTATTCCATTTTATAATTCTATATTATATATATTTTTATATTACACATATAATTAATATAAATGAAATTTATATCATTTTTATATTCATGAAATCCTGATATATGTAAGGGTAAAAATATATAAAAAATAAAGACCCTAGCGAAAAATAAAGCGAAAATTACCCAAAGTGAAACCATTCAATAGATTTGTTATCAAGTGGGTAATATATAGTCATAATAAAACCATATATTATATTATATATAATAATATGGTTATGTGATAGATTTATAACAAACATAAATTTATTATACAAAAATTTAGCATGAGTATGATGAGAGTTAAGATATAAGGTATGGATATTTCATCTCCCTTTCTATTTCCATGAGATACATGCTTTATTCACCACCAAGTCCTTTTTTGTAGTGTGAATACATAAAATATCTGTATTAAATTATTATTATACGTAAATTTAGGGGTATTTAAATATAATTTTTTGATCTTTATTTCATAGTGTTAGTATTACAAAAGGGACCAAATTGGTAAGACAAATTTTTCTAAATTTTCCAACTTTGAGACACGTGTTTTATTATGATACTACATTATTTTTTGAGGTGTATATAATTTTATTTGCCATGTTGAATCTTTAATATACCTTATTTCATGATATTTTAGTCTTAATTTAATTTCATTTTCATACATGGATATTATGATCCCAAGTTACCATGTTTTAAGAGTTTATTGAAACAATCTCATCGTTTATCAAGATGGTTTATAATTATGCTTACTTTACTGAAATCTTATGATCTATCTCTCACAAAAACTCATGAGTTTCCTTATATTATATTTATTTAATATATATCCATGTATTATTAAAATTATACACTCTTTTTTACCTATGTTAATTAAGAAAATGTTTATAGGAAAATTAAACAGTATTCCTCTCTTTGGTCTGACATATGTTTTACTTCAAAAACCATGTCTTCATAAATGTTAGAAAAAATATATTCAAATTATCCTTGAAGATAATGTTCAAGGAAAATTGATTTAAATTTTATTTATTATTTTCAAATATTTTTTTCTATTTTTTCAAAGCTATTTTTAATGAAACAAGTTTTCAAAAGGTTTTTTCTTTTCAAAAAAAATAAAATAATAAAAGATATTTTTCCCATGAAATGTTTTTAAAATATATTCCAAAATTATTTCCCATATAATATAACATTTTTTATGTTACTCATAAATTTCTGGGGATATTATTCAATTTTTTCATTTATATTATTTCTCCGAATGGATTATGTTTTGATGGAATGATGGTACTAAAACCCATTTTTCTTTCATAGGTTATATGCTTTTGAAACCAGTTTCTTTTCATGGGTTTTGTTTATGATGAATTGATTATGAAACATGAATTTTTTCAAAAGTAATTATATGATTTCATTTTTATAATACCCATCTCATTTTATGGGTTACTAAATTATTATATGTCATATTGTGTCACATGTATGTATGATTTAATTATGAGATGGGTGGGACCTCTATCACCCTCTAATGAATTGGGTAAAGATTTTAATATCATGAGGTAGACATAGATGGAATGAGAAATGTGCTCCATTCTGTATTATAGGGAGGGAATGAGGAACAAGCTCTGTTCAGTATTGCATGGATAGAACGAGGAGAGAAATTGATTCAGTAATATTTGGATAGAAAGGGGTGAGAACATGGTTCAGTAATGAACATTTCCCACAAAGATAGCCATGGAAGCAATGACTTGACTACTTTAAAAATCATTATATATGATTATGTAATTTCAATAATTCCATGTTTGATTCCAATTATATTATTTATTAGATTATGTTATTTATTTCAATATGATTCATTTCTTGTGAACTACCAAGCTCTATTCCATGATTCTTGTTTATGATATTTCATATAAATGGAATGATATTAAATTTCCATGATCATGTTCTCATACCCTTATGGTCATGATTATGCTTATGTATCTCCCATGATACCCAGAAAGCATGTCTTAGATCACCCATTTTTATGTTTCATTTCCCAAGGTTATGATGATTTGAGTTATTATTTATGTGTCTAAGAAGGGTTTTAGTTAAGAAGAACCTAGTGGGAGTTGATGTAGCTCATTTCTGCACCAATGTTTATGATTCATTGTTTTTAGTGGCACTACACTAGTATGGTCTTTGGGTGTCTTTTTGTATATTGTTTTAAGTATTTCACAAAAGTTATCAACGGTTAATGTATGAAATTTGAGGGTAGCTATAGTTGGTATCATAGTATAGGTTTAGTTAACCATTTGGAATCAAGGATTAGAAAACCATAGTGAGAGCCCTAAGGAAATGTCTAAGGGTGACTCTAAGGATAATGAAAAGTAAAATAAAATGCCTTGGAATTTTGTTAAATGATAGATTGAGTAGTTTCATAGAAATTCATCCCTCTCTTGATATTAAAAGTGGATGTGGATCTTGAGTAGATATACCTAGGGGAACAACTCTAATAAGATATATCATGCCTTAATTAAGAAAATATAGTACACGATAATGGGCCTTGCTACACACCTATTTTCACACTCCTATGGGATATGGTTTGGGAGTTTAGAAACTGTTCACTGGCCATCAAAAATGATTTAAATAGCTGTTGTCTATGAACAACCTAGGATAAACCTAAGGTGTCATAGGTTAACAAAGTCTCCATAATTTAGACATCCTATAACTAAATTTTCATGATTATGTGGTTCCTTAATATGATAACTCTTTATTACTCTATTCTTTTTGTTTTATTCAATTCCTAAAACCCTAATGAACAATGTTAATGATGATTGTGATGGACAATGAAATGATTGTCTTCCTATGATACCAAATGTTTTTGGAGCTACAATGAAATACCTTGTTACTATACATATATATCTTTCTCAGGATATGAATCATGGTTGACTTATAATTGAAAAAAGGAGGGAACAACATTTTGTTTAGTCTTTCATGAGGAAAAGTCCACCTTCATTAATAGAGTCTTCTAATATACCTTTTTTTAAAAAATTATTTGTACAAATAAATATATATACTATGTTATCTAGTGTTCTAAGCATGAGAAATTTATTCCGGTTATTTATTGGTTGGAAGGATAAGTGTACCCATAGTGGACTCAAATTAAGAATATGATTCAGTAACATGGGATTGAATCCATGGATTATTAATATTTCAAGAAAATATTTTTCAATATGTAATTTCCTCATATACTTCTTACCATGATGGAGAAATAGTTCCTTGAGTTAAAGAAATGGATGATGAATTTTTTGGTACCTATGAGGATAATTTCATGAGACGTACAAGGTACACTTCAACAATTATCATCCAAAAAGTATTTAAATTTGATAGAATCATTAGTGGATTAATTCCATGTCTTAGAAGTGAATTTGTCAAAATATACTTCAGTATTTACGAAGATATTTTTTGTTGTGAAATCAAGATTACAACAGAGGTTTGAGTCACCTATCAACCTCATGGTTTTGACAATAAAGGGAATATTAAGTTTAAAGGAAACTCTAAAAACCCTTGAGAAATGAATATTATTTTCCATTTATACTCTAAATGTGCCAAGATGCATGGTGTAATTTGTCTTAATGGGTTTAATAAATGTTTTATGTTAGGAAAGGAATGTAACCTGGAATTGATTATTGAAATTGTGTTAGAAGATATCTCAAAATTTTAATGGAGAAGAATCCACACAGAATGAACCTCCCATGATAGAATTCTAAATGTGTAATGAGAATGGGAATTATGGTATCCACTAACCAAAACAAAGGGATAGTGATGAAGATCAATTTCAATAACATTATAAGTATAGGGAGAACTGGAAATATCATGCAACTGAATTTCTAATGAGGGGTGAGATAAAGTAGTGATGAAAGGTAAACTTACCATTCACTATATAACCTATAATTCTCTATTTTATTTTGGATCTACCCACTCTTACATATCTAAATAATTATTTAAGGGTGTCAAGATTCCACAAAAATGAATAGATTTGGTTTTATAACTGAAACCCCATAATCATACGATGGTTGCATCATAATTCTATGATTTCTATTTAGTTGAATTTTGTGGGAATGTGCTTCCTATAAACCATGTCATTCTTTTTTTGGTTGTATTTGTGGTCATATTAGGCATGGATGGGATTTCACTGCATAATACCCACATCAATTTTCAAGTAAGGGAAGATATCTTTGATATTTCAAATCCTCATATGATCATCCATCAATGTGACGATAAGTATAAACATCTTGTTGATATTACATCCTTTGTATGGGTCATAATTCCTACTCAAAAGGGGTGTTTATCTCAAGTGTTTGGGGAGAAAATATACATCAATGATATGACTATTTTTTGGGATTTTGGGGATTTTTTTTTGGAATAAATTCATCGCCTTCCCCCAAATGTGTAGTTCAGTTCACAATAAAACTCATACCTAGTTCCATGCTAATTACAAAGACTCTTTATAATATATCCCTTATTGAGATGGAGGAATTTAAGAATAAATACCAGAAAACCTTGATAATGGATTCCATTGGACAAGTGTATCATTATGGGGTGCACCTATTATTTTTTGGAAGAATAAACATATATCAATGAGACTTTTCTTTGATTATTAGGAGTTGAAATATATCATAATCAAGAACATGTATCCTCTTACCCATGTTGATGACTTGTTTGATCAATTTTGAAGAGCTCAGTACTTTTACTCGATTTACCTTCATTCCCGATATCATCAATTGATGGTTAAGAAGGAGGATATACACAAGACAACATTTCATAAAAGTTACGGACACTATGAATATATAGTTATGCATTTTGGTTTTTCTAATTCCACAACTATCCTCATGGATTTAATGAATACATAGTTTAAAGATTACCTAGATATGTTTATGGTAGTATTTAAATATGATATTATAATCTATTCCAAGAGAAATTAATAGCATAATGATAACTTGATAATTATACTAAATTCCCTAAGGAATGAGAATCTATATAAAAATTTTAAAATTTTTGAATTTTGGTTGAAAAATGGATTTATTTTTTTGTCAAATATTCTCAAGAGATAGTATAGTAATTGATCCATCGAAGATGGAGGCTGTGGAACACTATATTTGACCAACCAATGTGACTAAGATCCATATATTTCTTACATTAACTAGATATTATCAATAGTTTGTGGATAATTTCTCATGAATATGTAATCCTATGACCATGTTATCTCAAAAGAGTTTCAATTTCCTCTAGACAGATGAATGTGAGGAAAATTTCAAGGGACTGAAGAGAAGGATATTTAGTGAACCTGTACTCACATTATCCTGTAGTGGAGAAGGATATGTAATATATTTTGATTCAATAAATAAGTGATTGGTATGTGTTCCTATGTAGAATAACATTGTCATTTATTATGCCACAAGGTAGTTGAATATTCATGATAAAAATTACCCAACTCAAGATTTGGATTTTTCAAAGATAATTTATACATTAAAGATATGGAGGCATTATATTTATGGGGAAAAGTGTGATATATATATCAATCATAAGACAAAAATATATATATTCACACAGAAGGAGTTAAACATGCACTAGATCAGATGGTTAGAGTTAATAAAGGATTATGAATTCTAAGTACATTAAAACCATGGGAAATCAAACAAAGAGAATGATACATTGTGCCAAAAGGATCATGCTAGCTTATCCATGATGAGGATCACAAAATATCCCATATTTCTATATTTGAACAGTATGGATCTATAATTTCTTAAGGAAGGAGGGAAATATAATCTTTCTCAAATGAATGTTCAACTCTTTATCCAAGTGAGGATTAAGGAGGCACATAAAGGGGATGAAGAGCAATAAAAGAAATTTATAAATGGTCATAAGATTAACCATGATATGTATGGAATGATAACGTTCAAAATCATTGTATGTGTTTCTTCTAGACTATATTTTAATGAGATGTTAATGAAAGTACATAGTTCACCATTCGCTATTCATCCAGGATGTACGAAGATGTATTGGTAAATGAAATAATATTTCTTTTGGGATGTAATGAAGGGAGATATCACAAACTGAATATCTAGATACATGGTATACCAATAAGTTAAGGTAGAATTACAAAATTCAAAGTGGATGTTGCATCCATTTCCAATATAAGAACAAAAATAAAATAATATCACTATGTATTTTTTCATTAGACTACCCAAAACCACTAAATGTTTTAATGTTATATGGGTGGTAGTCGACCACCATACTAAATTGGAGCACTTCCTTTTCTATTAGAGAAGGCTTTTCTCTGGATAAGATATCCAGGATATAAATTAAGGAATAGGTAAGGCTACATGGACTAACACATTCTATTGTGTCTGATTGGGATCTGAGGTTTACCTCAAAATTCTAGTGAATTTATCCATAAGAACATGATAAATAATTGTGTTTCATCCATGATTATCATCCTTGGATGGATTGTTAATATTAAAGAATAATTTAAACCCAATTTTATATGTTGGTATCTTTTTATATAGATTTAAATTCTGGTTGGGATCAATACCTTCTTCTATTTTATATTTCTTACAACAATATATTTCAATCAAGATTTTTGATGTAACTTTATAATCCCAATATAGGAATAAATTTAGATCTCTAATGTAATAGGATGAGGTTCGAGAAAGAAATCAATTTGGAACTAAGATCAATATAGAAATGGATGAGAATATTAGAACCATTCTGCAGCATATCATGGCTGGGCAATGTTGGTAGAAAAGTTATGTTGATAATTGACGTTGTGATATATAATTTGATGTTGGTGAAAATTTATTTCTATGAATATCACCTTAGAAGAATGTAATGAGGTTCGTAAATAATGGAATACTTAACCATAGTTATAAATGTCCCTTTGGGGTTCTTTATCATATCAGGATGGTATCTTATGTCTTGGAACTTCCTCCAAATCTCTCTTTAGTCCATGATATGTGCCCTGTATCTCTCTTGAGGAAATACATACCTAACCATTCAGATGCACTGAACTCATAGGTAATACCCTAGGAGTGGGATCTTTCTTTCAAATATTAACCTGATGAAATTAGGGACTGATCAGATAAATTTCTACAAAACTAGACCACTCACATGGTCAAAGTATTATAGAGAAATAACCAGTTAGAGGATGCAATGTCAGAACATGAGGATGTGATGAATCAAAATTATCCACATTTTTTACCTAAATGAAAAATTTTGAGGGTGAAATTCATTTTAATGGGGGTAGAATGTAACACCCTGAGATTTTATTATCCTTTTTTCTAAATAAATTATATTTTCATTTATTTCATGCAATAAACTAAGCCAAACATTACTATCACACGACACTGACTCATCATACATTACACAAAACATAAACTTGGCATATTTTACATGCAACCCCAACTTTGCGTATGTTAACCGTAATAATGATGTTTCTATAAAACATCATTTTATTGTTATAATTATTTATATGATATAATTTTAACCATTCCATTAATCATAGTTATATGATTAGTAATAATTAATTTTTAAATATTTTTTATAATTATTTTATATAAATAAAAAATATTTACAATGAAAAGTATAATTTTTTAATGTCTTTATATGTTTAAAAATATTATTATCTCAAATAAAATTTTTTCATGTCCTTCTGTGAAAAACAATAAAATTAATTTTTGTAATATTTTAAATTATAATTTTATAAAATAAAATTCATTTTTGAAATTATAATGTTTAAGTTATCTTAGTGTTATACTTTGGTATTTTTCTGAGAAACTTCATTCTTGGTTGAATTGTGAAAAATACTGGATTTAAATTAAAATCTACTCTATCATGTAAATTAATTATAAGTATAAATTATATATTAAATTGGATTCAATTTTTAATTATAAAATATTTTTATAAATTAATAAATTTTATTTAATTGATGCAATTTCACATTCAACATAGGTATAAAAACATAGCAATTATTTGATTGTTTGTACATTAAAACCCAACATTGTTGACCTGGCTGTGGGATCAATATTAAATTAATTTATACCAATTATATGATAGGAATTTGGAGAAATGAATATCATATTTTTAATACTCATAAATTATAGTATATAATAATTTTATCATAGTTTTGTCCAAAACAATATGTGAATGTAATTAAAATTAATTACATCGATTAAGTTAAAATTAAGCTTAACTAGGGACTAACCCATAAATGGAAGACCCAAAATGACTAGAAAACATGAAAAAGATCCACTTTATTGAAATATTTCAAAACTATAATCCATTTCATCTTCTTTTTTTACATTATGGGAGCCACTTTCTATGGTAAAAACATGGGTGTAATTCCTTTTCCAAAGATTTACAAGAGTGTCACTCCTCCGCAATAAAAAGGAATACAATACTCCAATTAATTACGCCACCCAAAAAACATTGGTTCAGACATGATATTCAAAATTATAAACCCAAAAATCCTCTTTTAATCATTTAATCCTTCCTTTTGGAATAAATTATTCCAAGGAATCCTTCTGGCCCAAACCAAAAGTAGTTACCCGATTAAGAGGTAATGCCTTCTCTCAAACTCCTTTCTTTTATTTTATTTCTCTACCCCCTCCACTATGTTTATTAAATGAATTTATAATAAACATAATAATAAATATAATATATTTTTATTATGTTAATTTTTTATCTTACACTTACCCCCACATCCCTCTAATGTGTAACACACATACTCTTTATGTGTATAGTGAACTACAGCCTTATAAAACGATGATTGTTCATTTTTCCATTACCACCTCTCATGGTGGAAATTATGATGGAAACTCTATTTATATATATATTATATATTATATTTATTATGTAATTAATATTATTTAATCCTTTTTATAACAATTTTCTTTATACCTTCCATTAGGTGTAAATACGATAATTTTGTTTGAGGAAGTGTATACTACCACCCTCTCAAAGTGATGTGATTCGTTCGAACACTACATTGAATGGATTAAGGATTAATTTAGTGAAATTGTATGATGTATATAAAATTATAATTCTAATTTAATTATAATATAGTTATATATACATATATTTCATCTTCATTGTTTCTTTTAATACGATAATAAAAGCAGAAACCAGATTCATGTGTTTCAATGGCTTACTGTCTCCTTGAATGGTGTACTTCATTTCATAATTATATTTTATATAGATTATTATAATACACATTTAATAATTATAAATTATATTTATATAATTTTCTATATTCAATAAATCATGATATAAGTATATGTACTAAAGATATTACAAATTAAGACACATGCGAAAAACAAAGTGAATATTACTCATTGTGAAACATTAACATGGAATTATTAACAAGTGGGTAATAGAAAATCATAATAAAAACATATATGATTTTATATATAAGAATATTTTTATGTTAAATATTTATAATAAAATTATATTTGTTATACAGTAATTTTATACAAGTATGAATATTTTCAAGACACTGGGTAAAGGGTTTTCTTCTAACTTTTTATTTTCGTGAGATACATGCTTTATTCACCACCCATTAATTTTTTATAGTGTGTATACTACCCATATATGTATAAAATCAATATTATAATTAAATTTATCATAATTTACATATCCATTCTATGATATTAAAATCCTGGTTTTAATGATTCAAAATCTACCAAATCGTTAAGAGAATTTTATCTCAATTTTCCTTCTTTGAGGAACATGTTTTATTATGCACCTAAATTATTTTTTGAGGTGTATAAAATTCCATTTTACATGTTATATATAGAATATAATTCATTTAATGATAATTTAATCTTCTTCTAATTTCATTTTCATACATTTATAGTATGATCCTAAGTTACCCTATGGTAAACGTTAATTGAAACAATCTCATCGTTTGTCGAGATTGATTATGATTATGATTCTTTTATTAAAATGTTATGAAATATATCTCAAGAAAACACATAAATTTAAATATCTGCTATTTATTCATGATATATCCATGTATTAGTATCATTTTTATATTCTTTGGTACATAAGATAATTATGAAAAAAAATTAAGAAAATATAATGTTATTTTTCCCTTCCATCAAAAATCAATTTTATTTAAAAAGCCATGTTTTCAAATATGTTTTAAAAAGTATTTTCAAATGATCCTTGAAGTTAACATTAAAGGAAAAAATTTATTTAATTTTTTTACTATTTTCAAATATTCCACTATAAATATCCAATGTTTTGTTAGTAGAAAAATGTTTTCAAAAGGTTTTACGTTTTAAAAAACCTTTTTCAAATAAGGTTATTTTCCACAAGAAATTTTTTTGAAGATATTTAAAAATTATTTCCCATATAATATAAAATATATTGGTGTTACTCATTCCATTTTGTGCATATGATTCAATGTTTCCATTCATGTTATTTATATGAATGGATTATGTTTTGATGTCATGTTTTTATGAAACTTATTCATCTTTCATAGGTTATAGGATTTTAAAACTCGATTCCTTTCGCGGGTTATGTTTATGATAAAATGATTATGAAACCTAAATATTACCACAATTTATGATATTATTAAATTTTTATAACATCAATTTCATTTATTATTTTATTATATTATTATTTATTATCTTAGGGAACATGAATGTATGATTTCTTTATGACATGGGTGGGACATATATATCCATCCATTACATTTGTAAAAGATTTATATCTCATTAGATCAAAATTTCTCGAAAGAAAAATGAACATGGTTCAGTATTACAGGGCTAGAATGAGAAATGGACTCAGTTAAGTATTATAAGACTTGAATGAAGAGTAAATTAGGTTTAGTAATATAGGGCTAGAATGGGTTTTGAATCTAGTTCAGTAAATGAATTTTTACACTATGATGGCATTGGTAGTGACTCCTTGACTACTATAAAAATATTTAAATATGATATGTGTTTTAAAAAATTATGTGTCCTATTCCTATGATATTCTTTCATGGATTATATTCTTTATTTCCTTATGATTCATGTCTTATGAACATCCATGAATTTTTCCATGATTTGTGATTATGAACTTTGATATGTATGGTATGATCATCTATTTTCGTGGTCATGTTCTGAGACCCTTAAGCTCATTATTATATTTATGTATCTCCCTTATTACCTATATTTAGAATATGATATCATCCCTTTTTATGTTTTCTTACCATAGGTTATGAATATATGTATTATTTTTTATGTGTCTAAGAAGGGTTCTAGTCAAGAAGAACCTACTGTGGTGTGATTTATCACATTTATGTACCATTTTTTATGTTTTTATATTTACTCACTAGACTATTATGATCCTAGGGCATCTCTTTGTATAATTTATTATGTATTATGATAGAGTTATGTAATGTTAATGTATGGAAAGTGTGGGTTTCTCAAATAGTTTTATAAGTAATCCTTTACTACTATTATGATTTAGGGAGTGAACCCAATATGCTTGATAGTCTTGGGAATTATTCTTGACTACTAAAGAAATTATTTTATATACTTTTGTGTATGTTAAAAATATATGTCTTAGGCCAATTTTATTTTCTCATGGATCGTGTTCTTTGACTCCATTATGATTCGTGTCTTATAAACTACCATGATTTGTAACATGTATCACATTTATGATATATTATATGTAGTGTATGGTTTTTAAATGTTATTATCATGTTCCCATACCATTATGATCATGCTATATTGATATATACCTTGTATACCCTTATAGAACAACTAATATAACACTTTATTATGTTTTATTTCATGGTTATAAAGAAAGGTACTATGTATAAAATTTCTAATAAGGGTTCTATGTACAAAGAACTTAGTGGGAGATGATTAATTTTACCTAAATTTAAGTTGTTTATATATGAATGATTAAATATAAACTTAATATAAATGATTCTGGAATGGATTTTTTTGTAATGGAATGAATATTCTTCAATTAAGAAGTAATATTCATGTACAAGAAGTTCGGGTCTTTAAAAAATTCCTTATACATGGACCTTAGTTATCAACTTATTCTTTTCCTTACTATTGAAAATTGATGACATTGAGAATTACTTCTTGGACATGATGGAACCTTTCAGTATCTCTTCATGTGAGTAAAATGTTTGGGAGATTCAATCTAATATATGGTTCGACAAAAAACTATCAAATAATATATGAAGATTATATTTTGAATACATACATATTCTACAGCATGTCTTGCTAACCTTGTAAAGTCATCCTTATACATAACAACTTATTCATCTTCATTCTGACATAAATTTTGGAATTTTATTTCCATGTTAGCTAATTTCTCACGTGGAAATTAATTTTCATAGAATATCACCATAAAATACTCCTATTTTAAATTATCTATATAATCTTCTTTTATAATGTTTTGAACAAATTACCATAGCTTGTCAATATATCCCTTTAGGTGCTATACTTCCATGCTAACTTTACCCTTCTCAATACATCCCATGCAGCTGAATACCCTCTCAAAATACAAGATCCATTCTTTAGCAACAAATGGATTTTTTGTTTCATTGAAGGATTAAGGTTATTTCCTCTTGAAGTAGTCTAATAGTACTACACTGTATTGTTAGGTAGTAGGTTATTTTATATGGTAAAGGTTATTTTCCATAGCCTAAGTCCACTACCCTAATATATTTATACTCTACTATGATTCAACACCATATTTATTAACTTTATCAACAGTTAAATATCTCTATTAATTACAAGTGTCTATATAGTTCTCCTTATATCCATTGAGAACCATTTATAGACAATATAATATTATTAATTAGTTTTTCAATAAACCTAAAAATTATAAATCATAGTATATAATTGAAATAATTATACTACAAAGTCATTTCAAATAGTCTATAAATATTTTTATAATATCTCATGGTTTTACCATGATTATTATGTTATATAACATTGTTCTTATAAATCTATTTCCAAAAGTTTTTACTAAAATTTCGTTGATACCAACTATATCACCCTGACACTAATAACTCAAATCCAATGGTTCCTAATTAAAATTACATAGTACATATAGGTCACAACAATCAGGATCCTCATGTTTAGAAGTCCTAGAAAACTATATACATAAATTAACACTACATTGTATTGAAAACATATTATAACTCAAATGAATACATTAAAATTTATTATTTATCATTAAAAATCCAAAATTCGTACTCAGTAGTCATCATGGATTCTTATGTAAATGGGAAAAAATATAAAATGGTGTGATCAAATTCTCAATAAGGGGTATAATATATAAGAATCAATAATTCATATTCATGGGATCAATAATATGATTGGAATAAATAAATTCAATTACAAATGGAATTAAGAGAGGAATATATCACTGGATTTCAAATTAATAAATAAATTCATTGATAAGAATGAATAATCTAATAGTGATGGATTATATAGTTTTTCAAATAAAAAATATAATTTTGAGTCCTCATGCAGAGAAATTATACATAAATTGGTAAAGATTAAACCAAATAACCAATCTAGATTCTCACATGATACTGACCTATTCTATATTGGATTTTATAATTTTAGGCCCCAACAATCACATAATAAGTTTAACATATCTATCATATGAATAGAATGAATAAAAAATAAATATCATAATTTTACTTAAGAGACTTAATATGTAACTATGGATAAGTATTCAATAGATATTTTTGTAGAACATATAGAAATAAAAACTATCAAAGTTTCCCCATTTAGTGAAATAATACGGATATCTAGGTAAATACCAAAAAATAAACTTAAAAATAGTAGGATATTCACTATGTAATGGATAATAACCGTTTCAAAAGAATGGTAAACAGTTATAGATGTAGGGTTTTTTCATGGTGTAGGAATATCAATAAGAAATATTCATTGATTTCAATAGTTCTCAATGATATGATAAAAATAAATAATAAAATTATTTCCCCCAAACCCAAAAATATATATCTATTTCAACACATAAGAACAATGGAAAAATAAATTGAAAATTTATTTCAATAATATTATAATATATATATCCTTCATTATCATTCGTAAAAGCATTCTGAATCATCCAAAGCATATCCCTTGGTAGTATCCCACCACATTTGTAGTTAGGCCCATTTTTTGTCCAATGAATAAATATCAAGCGAACCACCAACCATTCTTTTTTTGGGTTATTACCCCTATGTGAATGTAATTTAAATATTTTGTCCACTTTTAGTATCTATATAGGGATTCTATTTCTTGAAAAAGAAACACTCTTTACTTTTATAAATTTTTGTGATGATTTCCTATATATAGATTTAGCCGATGGGTTTTTGCTAATGTTTGAGAATTATAATGACTTATAAAGATATTATGATGGAGGATAGTATTGATGTCCCATTGATAATAAGAAAATTAATTTTATAACGATGTATTAAAATAACATTACACATTGAAATGAAATTGAATTGGAGAGGCTTAAATAAATATAGAATAAGAATGGATTAGTGACCATTAAATTAATATAATAACAGCTAAGGAAAAGTCTATAATTTGTGGTAATAATTAATATATCAATAAAAATATATTAATTGTAATATAATTCCAAATAATTACAATGCTATTAATATATTAAAAGTAATTTCACGTGATATAATAATAAAATGATTTCAATTGAAAAGGGAAATGGATTATTAGGAACGCTTACCCAAAAAATTAGCTTCTTAGTGATTGATAAAAATGAATTATAACCATATAAACTCTATGGAGGTACACTTGAGAGATAAATATAGAGAAGAACCATGCAATGTTATTTTCAATTATGACAACTAAGAGGATGGTAGGGTATTTATAACAAATGAGATGGCTTTATTTATTAATTTGAAAGCATAGGCACTGTTCTCTAGGTTAAGGAAAAAGGAAAATCATTGAACTTATCATGGATTCACACCATGGAATTTGACATATAGGGATGGTATTTTGGAATTAAAATCATTAATATTTTAAATAATATTAAATATTTTATTTTGTATGGAATCATAACTCTTATTCATATATAATTTGTTTGGATCTTATAATATATTTTAGGATTTGAAATATTCATTTTAGGAAATAAAAAATTATTTCATAAAATTAAAATACATTATATAAATGAATAAAATAATTTTTTTGATAAAAATTTTATATTTCTTATATCAACATTTTTATTTAATTTTGAGGTCATATTACATACCATATAATCATTCTGTGTTTAATTTTTTACATAAAAAATAAACTATATCAAAAAAATTGATAAATTCATTATTGTATAATATCAACATAATAATTCAAAACATAAATTCGTTTTTATGAAAATAATTCTCAATATATGAAAAACATTATTAATAAAATAAAAAAATTATGTATTTCAAAATCATGGATTGAGTACCTGAAATTTGAAAACTCTTCTAATTTTTATTCTATGAGTAATGGGTGTAATTTTATTATTATTCACTAATTTGTAGATATATAATTATTAATTATTAGTTATATTATAAAAAATTATTTTTTGGAACATGTTTTATCTTTTATTATAAATGTAATTTATTAGTTTTCTATGTTATTTTCATCTGTTATAATATTATGATGAAGTAATAAAATTTTCATTTTCACAGTTATTTTTATGAAAGGTTTATTTTCAATAGTAGAATCGCAATTTTTACATCCCTAATTAATATTTGTTTCTGAACTATCTTGTATGTTACATAATATATGAACAAATAAGGCTAATTATTCCTCATTGATTCCTCAAACACCCATATTGCTTCCTCTAACTTTTGAATACTCTAAATAACTTTCACAATTCAGGTTTCCTCATTCAGAGACACTTTATCTATATCATCAATAATTTGGATAGGCTCTTAATTATATGATTGGTCTAAATCTAAAATTATTTCATCAATAAATATTACATGTACTGTGTTTGGTATGTACTTCCATAACAATCTGAAATAAAATACTACATTCACTATAGAGTGGTTGGGTGGTTAAGCTAAAAGATAATCCACAACATCAATTCTCTCTAAAATTTTAAAAGTTTCAATATACATCAAACATTTTTTATATTTGTTACTAAACCTTATAATTCTGTTACACTATTATATTATCAGCAAGAAATGGTCTTTTAATTTATAAAACCTAGGATTCTCATACATGGATATTGCATTTTTTTTATATGAGTATTCATTACATTATAAGAAAACATGTTTGAGGATCATAACAGTTTAGTGTATTTCAAGACAAGATATCCGAAATTATAATTTGGTGAATGATCTTTAATATCTCACGTAATGATCTTCCCCTTTAGTAATCTTTACAAACATACCCTACTTAAATCCTTTTTTCATAAACTGGGGAAAGGACTCATAATAAAGGGTTATCTCAAATTCCCAATAAGGGTATGAATGTGATATATCAATTAGTACATAAGAATGAAATTATCATAAGGTTTGGAGAATATGATATTAAAATTGGAAAACCGTATTAAACATATTAATGATCATAGTCATGATACATGGAATAAATCTGGGTATCTCATAAGACATGAATAATAATGGAATTGAAGAACATGACCATTAGAGTATAAATATGATACCCCACTATGACTTTTAGGTACTCCCTTCTTTATTATTTGTTTATCATCCATGTTTGGGTGCGTCTGAAGGATTATCAGGGATGGGGAACCTTTATTGGGGAAATTAACTAATTAATAGTGATGTATGAGTAATTAGAGTCTAGGTATAAATGAGTCAAAGACTTAGTAGGATTGTTCCCATGTTCTGAGGACATCCAGAGTTGAGGTTTTGAGTTTTTATACTTAATCCTATTGTTTCTATAGTATTATGTGGGTTTACACCCCATGTAATGGGTTACACAATGGCTATTCACCACCAGAAATATGTCCTGAAATTATACCTACCATGAAATATTTACATTCTAGGTAATAGGTTCACTACGTGTCATGGTCAAAAATTGGTTGTTAATAAATATTTGACGAGTTTTTAGTGTACTCGAGCTGTGTGGATTACACTATTTGTATTGGGATTACACAGTGTGTAAATATCATTGGTTTTTCTATTTGGTTGTTGGATGGTTGATTCTTCATTTATTCATCATCATCCATTTTTCTCTAAACCAAGAGGCTATTGAGGGAAATTTTGCGACCTCCACTTTTTCTAAATCGCGTCATTCAGTAGTTTATCAATGTTGCCTTTCTATTCTGTCTCTCTAGGTAAGCCTTTTTATAGTCCTTCTTTCCTATGTTTATGGATATTACTTCTTTTGATATTAGGTTTTAGATTCATGACCAGATATATTTTTTATCGACCCTTTGGAGTTTCTTTTTATGCATTTCCTTTCGAAGGCCGATCCCATGGTTTCCAATCACAATTATTGAAGGCAAGTGTTTTTATAACATTTTGGGTTAGGTGTTTATATACAAACGATTAATGAAATTAATTTCTCGTTGTTCTTGGTAAATTCCATGGTTAGTTCATTTATTTTTTGTGATATGAGTTATTAAAGGTTTTCTTAGAAAGGAAATTTTTTAAGGGTTTTTCATTGAAAGCATATATTATTGGTTTGGAAATGGATTTTAAAAACGATAAGTGGATTAGAATGTCATTGAGATTTTTTTGATAAAAAATTATTTCAATTTTTTTTGAAATCTATTATGACAATTGGAACATTGGGAACCTTGGCTTGGTTGGGAAAGAGACCCAGGTAGCTTTAGTGTGTGTGGCACCACTATGAGGTTCTCTTTTTGGATATCGATGGACTATGGTTAAACTCGATATTGGTTAGATCCAATGTTATGAATTTTTAGGCTCTTGAGTGTCTAGTATGAATTTTCCCATAGGCTAGGGTATAATATGAGGTGTCTTTTCATTTATAGATTTTTATCATGTGATTTTTTTCATGGATTCTTGAACATATGATTTTATATGAGTTTGTATAATATGGATTCACATGATATGTTTTTTTGTGAATATGTAACTACATGAAAACTGAATATTTGCGATGGGGCTCCGTCGCAAATCGCTCGTTGCCTAAAACGGCATCGCAAATATGTGTTTTTGCAGCGGTCCCGTCGCAATAAGTTTATTTACGACGGTATTTTTCCCCTGTCGCAAATGAGTTTTCGTTTATATATATAAAAGGTATTTACGACGGGCCGTCGCAGATATATTAGTTGTGATGGGTCAGAATCCCGTCGCAAATGATAAATTTAAAAAAAATACTTGCGACGAAGGTATTTGCGACGGACTGTCGCAGAAAGGTTTTCCCGATGGGTTTTCATCCCGTCGCAAATGGTACAGTAAAAAAACATTTACGACGGGCATTCCCGTCGCAAATGTTCCCGTCGCAAATATTAAAAAAAAAATCAAATAAAATAATTATTACAAATTGTATAATATTATATAAAATTAATAATAATATTAATAAAATAAAAAAATTATATTATTATAATATAAATAAAAAAATATATAAAATATAATTATGAAATATTAATATAAAATAATAATAATAATAATATAAATAGTATAATATAATATAATAATACTAATAATAATAATATAAAAAATTAATATAATATTATTATTATTAAACTATCTATATAATATTAATATTAATATTAATAATATAAATAAATTATATTATTATAATATTAATAATAAAAAAATATATATAATATAATTATGAAATATTAATATCAAAAAATAATAATAATATGAATATAAATAATATAATATTATATATTATGAAATATTAATATCAAAAAATAATAATAATAGTACTAATATTATTAAAATAAAAAATTAATATAATATTATTATTATTAAAATAAACATACATATTTATGAATAATAATATTAATATTATTAATATTAATAAAATTATAAAATTATAAACTTCTCAATATTAACCATAAATATACAATATTAAAGGTAATATTACTAAAATAAGCAGACATTAAAAGTTATACTAATATGTAATAATATATTAAAAAAATAAAAACAATTTAAATCACGTAATATTCGTACCAAAATGAAAGAGGGGTTGTAAATAGTTAATATGACAATATACTACGAACTCAAATGTTTATTACATCTAAAAAATCACTAGGGGTGGATAATCTGGAGGACCTGGAGGAGGTGGTGGAGGAAACTCTATCCCTAAACTATGAGTCAGACGACTCATATACTCCATACACTCCTGATGTTGCTCCTCATATCGACGTCTCTCCTGATCCTGCTGCTGACGCATCTGCTCCTGCCATCGACGCATCTCCTCATCGTGCTGCTGACGCATCTTCTCCTACCCCTGACGCAAATCCTCTATAAGCTGACTCTGAGCAAGCAATTTCTCCTAATACTGTGAGGCAGAAGATGATGTCTCTCCACGAGCTCCTCTCGAGCTGGACGCCGACATCACAGCAGTACCATAATAAGTTTCAGGAGTTAAATGAGAGTCGATACCAACTACTTGGCCCTTTTTGAAGCCACATTGGGTCGCCTGCATCCATGTCGTCTCATCAAAATGGTGGGCACTAGTCTGATCACCCGTCTCATCTTGACTCTCAACTTGTGTCTGAGAGGTCTCGGCCTCATATGACTCCTTAAGTTTCAATTAGAAATTAAAATAATGAAAAGATTATATGCATTTAATTTTCAAACTAAAAAGAAAATAATACTGACCACAATCTGACGTCGGCGGTCACCTCTAATCTCTCCAGTAGTCTGGTCAGTGTACATCCTCCGATAAACGCTGTACGCCGAAATACTGGGCTGCTCGGCTTCCTATATGAATACAAAATAAACTATTTATATTTAAAGTTGTATAAAATATTAAAAAAAAGTACTTACCAGACGCTCTCTATGCGCACTGAATGTACGACTACCGGCTCGATGCGTCACCTCTTGTCTCCCCCGACTTTGTCGACCCAATGCAGATCTCCTCTGAAACCCACCACTCAACTAGTGTGTACATAATCCATCCCAAACGTGAGATGAAATGTACTCTGGTTGGTGGTCTCTACAGGACTCATCATATTCTTTCACTCCGGCTTTCTTTATAGCCGCCTTTCTCAAATTATGCAAAACCTGACGGAAACGGTCACGCATAGACACCACCCATGCCACCTGGATAGTGGAACACATGCTCTCGTCGATGGGATACCATAAACCCTAATATAAAGTTATTAATGAATTAAATTTCGAAATAAATAATATTTAATTACGTACCAGCCAATGATCGAACATGGTGGCCTGCACATCAACAGGAATCTGATCCCATGTGATCCAGGGCTGAGAAAAATAATTGTGCAAGATAGCGCTCCCCTATCCAATAGCTATATGCATAAAACTGTGGAAAAAGAAAAAATAATCAAACAATTAGAATATTAATAAATTATAATGAAAGATAAATAAAATACACAGGTTACCGTACCACCGCGTGTGCGCATCGAATCCAAGAGGTGGACGTCGCTCCGAGATAGGATCTGGAATCATCAGTCTGGTAAGACCACGACCCCTCTGAGTGCTCCCTGTAGTGCCAACAGCCTGAGGGTTAGATGACTCAAAAACCTCATCATCCATAGGTAGATCAGCCTCCAGCAACTGATGATACGTTTCTGAGTCCATCTGAAACATGAAATGATTGTTATTAGCAAACAGTTGAAAATAACTATTATGTATAGATATATATTTATTATGATTCTAACCATCATTTTACAGTGTCAATGTTCATCTTCATCATCATCTTTATAGTTTTCAATGTCAATTTCTTCGTCTTCCTTATAAACATCATCAATTTCCATATTAGTTTCACTTTCATCATCTCTTGGCATTTCAAATTCAGTTGTAACATCATTGACAACATCGTCACCATCGACCCATAACTGTGGAGTGTCATCCTCGATATTCATGTATCTTTGTGAAAAAATGTGTTTTGAGGAGTGTCCTGAAAAATTTCATTTCCTTGCACTTCAGTGGAACCACATTCAGTTTTAGTAAACTGATTTTCTCAAGATTTAACTTTTATTATACTCCACCAATCATCCAACTCTTTTGCAGTAGCACAGTATTTAGCATAATAAATTTGATGTGCCTCATGAGCCAATAAAAATGGTTCATTTACTGCAAGAATACTATCATGTTTAATATCAACAATTCCATGAGTCGGATGAATACGCAAGCCTCTCTCAATATCCAGCCATTGACATTTAAACATTGTTACATAATTCTGTCCCAAATAACACAGTTCAATAATTTCTTCAAGCATGCCGTAAAAGTCAACTTCAATATATCTATGATGTGATCCCTTCAAAAAAACACTACTATTCATTATTTTCTTTGATTCCCCATATGCACGTGTATGAAAGCGATGACCATTCACCACATATGCATTATAAGATTTAACCATTTTTGATGGTGGGCTACTCAATATACGCAATCGACTATCAATTTTATCAGCATGTACAGATACCTGAAAATTTGTAAAACATTTATCACTATTACAAGTAATAAATTGATTTTATATGTAAAACGAAAAAATAATGTATGTTACCAGTTTTTGAAACCAGTAGGCAAAAATTTTTTGCCGACGTTCTTCTAAGTCAGCTGCTGTAATTTGTGGAAATTGTTTCTTGATATAATCATCATATAACTTACAAATACAATATGATTAATTTACTGTAACAGAATCTATAGAATAAGGGATAAGATCACTCACTATACAATTGGTAACATTTCTTCACAGTTGAGAAGAACATATGTATGAGCTCTATGATGTTCATCATCTGAAGTCCATCTATCATGTACTCCACCAAAGCCAAGTTCGGGCTGATTGACAACTGATAATTGATTGTTCATATCATCATCAACATTCCCCTCGTTCTGGCCTAGGCAGTTAAATTTTGAGGGATATTTAGATTCAAAATAATGAGAGCAGAATAAAGCAATTTCCTCTTGCAAATAAGCTTCAGCAATTGAGCCTTCAACTGATGCTTTGTTACGGACTTTTTTCTTCAATTTCGGCATGCATATCTCAAATGGGAACATCCATCGAAACTGAACCGGACCTCCACATTTTGATTCATGTGGAAAATTTAATATCAAATGTTCCATCGAGTTAATGAAATCCAGTAGAAATATTTTTTCCAATTTCCATATAATTACAACAACAGCTTCTTCTAGTTTTCTTAATGTATCGTAGTCTGTTGTCGCCAAACACATGTCTCAGAAAAAATATGATATATCTGTTATCGAATCTCAAATCATAGAATTCAACAAACCTCTTAATCCAATAGGCATAATTCTTTCCATTATAACATGACAGTCATGACTTTTTAATCCGGTAATATGACCATTTTTAACACATCTGCCCAAGTTAGAAGCATAGCCATCTGGAAGTCTCAAATCTGCAATCCACTGAAAAAATAATAAGCAAATCTCTTTGGTCAGTGTATAAGATGCTTTTGGCTTCATTAGTCTCTTTGATCTGACATTTTCAAACAATTCAAGTTCTCGTCGCCTGCAAATTTGGGCAAGATCTAATCGTGCCTTTACATTATCATTGGTTTTACCCGGTATATCCAAAACTGTATGAAATAAACTATCAAAACAGTTCTTCTCAATATGCATGACATCCAACATGTGTCAGACCAAAAAATCAGGCCAATATGGTAGATTCCAAAAAATGCTCCGTTTTGTCCAAATGTGTTCTTTCCCAAAACCATGAATTTTCTGTTGGTTTATTGTCCATCCAAAAGTGATCGAAGGTAATGAAAATACAACTAATTGTAACTCTATACCAGAGATCATTTTTGGAGGTTCATCTCTTTCAATTCTGCCTTTTCTGAAATGAGATTTATTCCTCTGAAAAGGATGATCGATTGGAAGAAATCTGCGATGACAGTCAAAATAGCAAGGTTTTTTCCATTCACGAGCATAAATGATTTGTTGTCTCCCATACAGTAAGGACATGATTTTGGACCATGGTTACTCCAGCCAGATAACATACCATATGCTGGGAAGTCACTAATTGTCCACATCAAATCATCTTTCATTACAAAATTCTGTTTCGCAGCAGCATCATATGTACCAACACCATGAATCCACAATAAATTTAACTCGTCAATCAGTGGTTTCAAATAAACATCAATATTCTTTTTTGAATGTCCTGGGATTAAGTATCTCAAAAACATATAAGGCTCTTTCATCAACATCCATAGAGGCAAATTGTACGGAGTTATAAAGACATGCCAACAGGAATACTGACTACCAAAAGATCCAAATGGACAAAAACCGTCACTAAAAAGACCCAATCGCACGTTTTGGGATTCTAAATCAAAAGACGGATGCACTTGATCAAAATGTTTCCATGAATCACCATCAGATGGATGAATCAAGATTTTACCATTTGAAATATTGGTTTTGTGCCATGACATCATTGTCGTTGTGTTCTGAGACATAAATAAACGTTACAACCTGGGTGTAAGCTGGAAATATCTCAACTGTTTTACAGGAATCAATCCATACTTCCCTGATTGAGCTTCTTTATACCTCGATTGTCCACATGTGGGAAAACTATCCAATGAATCATTTTCACCAGAATATAAGATGAAATCATTTGAACATGCATGGATCTTCTGATAACTAAGGCCTAGATTACTAACGAGTCTTTTGCTCTCATAATAATTAGCATGCAGCACATTTCCTTCAGGTAAAAGTCCTTTAACCAAAGAAAATATCTGATCAAAATAGTTATTTGAAATTCCATTATCTGATTTAATAGCCATAAATTTTGAAACTGCTTCTATTTTTTTTATCTTGCAACCAGGATATAATGCATCCTCAGCAGACCTGAACAACTTAGCAAATTCAGATGGTGCTAACTCGGGAGGTAAATCAACATTATCCTCGATTTCTATTTGTTGAACGAATTACCCTGCAACATCATGTACTAAATTTTGAACCCGTGATGGATCCGAAATCAAATTATTAGTATCTTCTCAAGAACTGCGTTCACCGTGTTGATACCAAAAAATATAATCTGATTGAAAACCACAACGCAAGAGATGTTTCCGAACGATGTCAAATGTCTCAAACGTTCTCAGAGCACATTTTTTACAAGGACACTTAATTGTCCCTTATGAAACAAATTCCAAGTATGATGATTCAAATGATAAGAAAGCTTCAACACCATCAACATATACAGTATTTAAACTAGAACCGTTTGGATTTCTGCGCTGATTTATCCAAGCACGATCATCTAATAATGATGGATGTCGATTTCCTTGTTCCATATTTTTATATATGTTTCTACAAAATTTGAAACCATTACTATTGTTAAATAAATTGATATAAGAAAAAATATCCTAAAAAAAGAAGATACATAATTACAGTTATTTATTAGTAATTATCAATAATTATAGGCGACATAGTTAGTTTGTAATCATCCCAACTAATTATTATTAATTTAGCAATACTTTGCAATACATGGCAAAATGAAATATTCTTGAATAATGAAATAAAATTTTGTAATCATCATTGCGAAGATTATATTACTAATTATTCTAATTTGTCTGATGGATCATCTCTTTTTAACTTTCTCCCGACTGAAATCAGTATGAAAAACTTGTTCTGACATACGTTAGAGCACATTTTTCATACTGATTTCAATGGGAGAAAGTAGCAAAGATATGAGACGTTGAACAAAAAGTAGTCGTCAATCCGCTGGAAATTGTGCCAATTTATAACATTGTACTTGAATTTATTTGATTTTTGATTAATTTTATTAGTAATTATTACTAATTATTACAAATCTCAATATTTCCAATAGATTTTTCTCTATTCTTAACATGTTCAAATCTTAAAGAGTCGTCAATTTTCAGGTCATGCCCAATAAAAAGTTTGTGTCAACCTTGTCCAATTTAAACACTATAATTGTCCTTACATGTTTGATCATATCGCAAGTAGTGTTGCAATAAGATGACACAATTAATGAGAAAGACATGACTTGGGTTGTCCAATTGCAACGCTACTTGTGAGGTGATCAACCAAGCAAGAACAATTATAGAGTTTACATTGGACACGGTTGACGCAAACTCTTTATTGGGCATGACCTGAAAATTGGTGGCACTATAAGATTTGAACTGTTAAGAATAAAGAAAAACTTGTTGAGAATATTTATAATTGTAATATTTTATAATTTTTTTATAATTTTAATAATATTAATATTTTTTAGAAATATTAAACATATAATAATAAAATAATTATATTATAAGTATTATTTAACTATTAATATTAGAGTAATATAATATTTTATATTATGTTACTATTTATGTTACTAATTATATTACTAATTATGTTACTAATTATGTTACTAATTAGAAATGCGAAGATATGCATATAGGTCGGGTGGTTAATCAATCAATGAATAGAAAAACAAACGTAATTGACCGCTCATCTACCTCAATTTTCTTTTCATTTGTGTGTTGAGGTTGACAAGAAACTTCTACCTCCACATATAATATGTGCTTTTACTGTCAAAATTATAAACCTCCTCACCTCTATATTGGTGAGGAGGTTGATAATTTTGAGAGTAAAAGCAGATATTACATGTGGAGGTAGAAGTTTCCTGTCAAGCCTCAACTCACAAATGAAAAGAAAATTGAGGTAAATGAGTGGTCAATCACATTTCCTAATTACCCTAATTGTTTCCTAATTGTCCTAATTGTTTCCTAATTGTCCTAATTGTTTCCTAATTTTCCTAATTGTTTCCTATTTTTCCTAATTGTTTCTTAATTGTCCTAATTGTTTCCTAATTGTCCTAATTGTTTCCTAATTGTCCTAATTGTTTCCTAATTGTCCTAATTGTTTCCTAATTGTCCTAATTGTTTCCTAATTGTGTCATAATTGTTTCCTAATTTTTTCCTAATTGTTTCCTAATTGTTTCCTAATTGTTTCCTAATTAAATCTAATTGTTTCCTTATTAAATCTACTAATTAAATCTAATTGTTTCCTAATTAAATCTAATTGTTTCCTAATTAAATATAATTGTTTCCTAATTAAATCTAATTGTTTCCTAATTAAATATAATTGTTTCTTAATTAAATCTAATTATTTCCAAATTAAATCTAATTGTTTCCTAATTATTTTAATTGTTTCCTAATTATTTTAATTGTTTCCTAATTATTTTAACTGTTTCCTAATTACATTAATTGTTTACTAATTATTTGATAATAATTTTAATTAAATCTAATTATTTCTTAATTATTTGATAATTATATATTTATTTCTAATTATTACCAAAACATCCCCCAGGAGTGTCGAACCAAGAGTGCAGCAAGACCTGTTCTCGTGTACCAGGTTACCCCGAGTCAAGCTGGAAACACCTTGTCAGAGTTTTCACTCCGAGGTACATCTATGCCAGAGCCGCCTCAACTTGTTCGTATCCAGACATGGATTATTTGGTGCAGCACATAAACTAATTATACTATATAGCTAAACATTCTATTAAAAAAACAAAATTAAAAATTAAAAATAAAATTAACAATTAAAAATAATTTAGCAATTAAAAAAATATAAATACATTTAGTAATCTGTGCCTTCTAACTTCTTCCTTCCTCTTCTCGAAAGAAAAAATTAAAACAAAAAAAAAATTATACTCAGAATTGAAAATTAGAGAGATAGAAGAATAGATATCTGAATGTTATGGAAAACGGATGGGGTGTATATATAGGTTAGATTATTAGCGACGGTCGTATTTGCAACAGGAGACTGTCGCAAATAATAGGTATTGCGACAGGATACTGTCACAAATGCCTTCGCCCGCATTAAATACAGGCGGCGGGTAAAAGGACTTTTGCGATGGGCCCATCGCAAATAGCCACTATAAGCGACGGGCGGATATCCCCGTCGCAAATTTCTATTTACCGTCGCCGGTATTGGCGACGGGGGTCGTCGCAAATACCTCCGCCCGCATTAATTACGGGCGGCGGGTAAAAGGGTTGTTGCGATGGGCCCGTCGCAAATGACACACCATTAGCGACGGTAAGATATCCTCATCGCAAATTATTATTCACCGCCTCCACTATTTGCGACGAGCGGATATCCCCGTCGCAAATTCCTATTTACCACCGTTGGTATTTGCGATAGGACCCATCGCAAATACCACCCGTTGGATTCTCTGTTGCGACAGGTAAATAGTCCCGTCACAAAAACGTATTTACCACCGCTGAGTATTTTTGACGGGTTGAAGGTGACCGTCACAAATAGACTTTAGAGTGTCCGGTATTGGCGACAAGCCCCGTCGCCAATAATACCGGGTGAATATTTGTTTGCGAAGGGAGAAATTTCCCTGTTGTAAATACTATTTACCACCACCGGGTACTTGCGACGGGTAGCCTTCTACCCGTCGCAAATATCCTTCCCGCATTTTTGTGCGCAAACCGCGCCATTGTAATTGCGACGGGACCTGTATTTTCGTCACAAATAACTGACCATTTGCGATGGGAATATGTTCCCATCACAAAAACTCTTTTCATCGGAGTGTTTGCGACAAGAATAAGGCCCATCGCAAATAATATGTCGCAATAATCATTTTTTCCCATATTGTGTGTATTATTTCATACCTCTTGATGCACATATATTATTTCCAATTTATATCACTTTTATATGTTATATTTCTAGTTTTGAGAATATTAAATACTTTTCTAAAAACTAAAGGGAAAATTATTAAAAAATGAACTGGATTTATGAAAATACTTTATAATTTTTTTATAAAAAAATTCACTATTGGATTCTTGATATTATACCATGTACAGATTTCATGGTGGTATCTTGTTGTGTATTTTTCTCATGCCCTACTTTTTTCCCAAAGGGGTGATTGTAAATGTTTTATTTCCTGATAATGGTAATGGAAAGGGAATCTTGTATCATGGCGGCTTCCCATTTGGCCTTTTACTTTGTTTTATGGTAGTTTGAAGGCTAATATTGGTCACATAGAGACTTTTTCATCATTCATTATTCATATTTTTGTTTTTAACCATTTTGGGTTTAATTTTATAGATCTGTTTTTATATTTTGATTTTGTATAATACTCTGGTTGTTTTTCTTGTTCCATTATCCACAAGACATTTTATGTTTTCATTCTTTAACTCATTATGTGATAGATGACACAGTTGTATTGTTTGTCTAAGCAAGGATGGTCTACTACAAATTAGTATTAGAGCGAATTATTATCTAGATGTTTGTTAATACTACTAGATTTGAGTTCTATTTCATGGGTTTACAGGTATTGGGTGAGTTGGAATTAGAATAGTAAGTAAAGAAAAGATGCCTGACCATCTCACTTCTATGACTAAACCCGAGATACCATGGGTGGTTATGGAATTTGAATAGGATTAATACTTGGGGTTTGTGATCAATTTAATTAATTTTATTATAATTTTAGTTAAATTTACCTATTCCTTTTTTAAATTTCAATTGTTGGTAGAATTCTTACTTCTGTTAAATTATTTTTTTTCGAATAATTATTTTTAATTATAGCTGTGATCCTATGATTTTTAGAATTTTATCATTATCTAATTGGTTATTGAATTATGTTTATTAAAAAATAATAAGAGAAGAGATCTTCCAAATCCAAGAGATAAAGCAGTAAGGCAGGTTCCACATGTGAACCCTACAGTGGGCCCTTATTTTATAGAATTTGTTATCCACACCATTCAGACTTTGGGTCAAGTTGGATTTTAAAACCACATTTTTGTAGTGGAACACTGTTCTGGCGTCACTAAGAAGAATCCACCTTTCTTCTATGGCAATAAAGGACCATAGGAATATAAGGAGTGTCTTGATGGGATTGATATGATCTGTAACTTCTTGAAGACTCATGAGAACACAATGGTGGGGTTCTCATATACATTCTTGAGGGACCAGGAGGAGTTAGTGGGACTCTACTATGTAATCTAAGATGCTTGAGTAAATTACTTGGGCTTCATTCAATAAAATATTTAATAAGCATTTTTACCCTGTGATGTTACCTGTAGAAAAGACCCAAGCATTTCTGACCTTGGAGCAGGGAGAGATTACTATTTTTGAGTATTCAATTATTTTTTATGCGTAGGTGCATCGGGAATATATTATTTTCCCTAATTAGAACTTAAAGTCTCGGAGGCTTAAGTTAGGAAAAAGGAACAATATTTGGTTGGGGTGATTCTTATGTTCCTTACAACCTTTTGTTTGTAGTTGAAATGTCATGTTTTATTTAGGAAGACATATCTATGAAGACAGGTTTGGTTGGACCATTATTTTGTGAAATTATTAGCCAGAGTTTATCTTTTTTCCAAAAAATAAAATTTAAGGATTATTAGTTTTCAATGAGACCAGCTTTATGGGATTTTTCTGGTTACAGTAATATTGTTTTCAATTATTGTGGTTGGTTTGGTTATAAAAAAGATAGCTATACAAAGGCGCTAGGGAATTTTCAACTTTATGGATTATTGGCCCATAGAATGTTTTTTTCTGAAAGTATTTCTCTGGAAAGTAAGGTATAATGCACTTTCACCAATGTTTCAATGGTTTGTACCAATATTTCCAAGGTTAGTGAGTCTAAACCCCTGGCCAAGGGGAATGTTCATGTGGTTAATACTATATGAAACTATGTGGAATAGTATTCACCTATGGAATTAGAATCAGGGATAGTTGTTGTTAGAGGTACTGTCTTTATTTCATCTTCTATAGTGAAATATTTGTTTTATATAGGTTCTATTCATTATTTTTTATCATTAATGTTAGTTGATGTGTTGGGAATTTAGTTGGGACACATGACGTGCATGTTGAATCTTTAAAATTCCTTTGGTAAAGAGGATTGAATGTGGTTTCAATTTTCACTTATGTTGGGTTATGATAGTTGACATTGAGGTAAAATGGAACATCTTGGTTCTTGATTTTGACATATTCAACATGATTATTGGTATTGATTGGATGATCAATATTATGTCTCGGATAGATTTTTTTCATCGATGAGTACAATTAGAAAATAGTGATCGGGTCAATCATGTATTTTAGTGTGAATGGGACTCTATATAAGGAAGGTATGGGCATGTTATTCTTTAAGCTGGGATAATATATTGTCAGTTGTTATAGATGTTTCTTGATGCATTTTTCCTTGTTTGAGTGGTTAACTTCCTACAGTGGTGTGTATGTACCATAAAGTCTTTCCAAATGATTTTTCTAGTTTTTCACTATAGAGAGATGTCTAGTTTAATATTGACATCATCCCTAGTGTGATTCCCATGTTTATTTCATATTATCTAATGGTACATATTGAGTAGGTGGAACTTAAGTTCTAGTTTTAGGACTATGAGGCTAAAGGATTTATTCATCCCATGGTGTCACCATGGTATTAACGTTTCCTATTTTTTAAGATTACATAATGGTTCCTTATACTTTATATTAACTATAAAAAGTTAAACCTGGTGACTATTGAAAAAAAATATCATAGGGAAAGTATTTATGATGTTTTTGACCAGTATGGAGGGGAATCTTGGTTTTCAAATATTGATCTTTGTTTGTGGTACCACTAGTTCAGAGTCTGAGAATATGATATACCTAAGATAATGTTCAGGTGTTAGTCTATTCATTTTTTTAATCAAATCAATTAGACTAATTCTATTGCATTGTTTATGAATTTTATGAACCTCATATTTCAACAGTACTTGGACTCTTTTGTTGTTATGTTCATGGTAGTTATTTTAGGTACTCCAGGTCTGTGGAGGAGCACATAGTCCATTTGGATTTCATTCTTAGAAACAAGAGGGAATATCATCTAAATTATAATATCTCTGTGTGTGTGTTCTGGATCAGAGAACATAAATTTCTTGGGCATTTGATATCGGAGAGAGCAATCTCCAGGGATTCTGAAAAATATATTGGAAATGATATCCTAGGAGTATCCAAAAAATGTTTTTTTGGTCTAAATTATCATGGGATTGGATGGTTAATATGGATGGTTTTTTCTATATTTTTCTAAGCTCACATCTTTGATGACTCCTTTTACCTATGAGGGTAAAAAGACATAATGGAGTTATAACTACTAGAGATATTTTGAGGAGTTGATGATGTGGTATACATCAGCATCAGTTTTGATTCATTGAGAAATGAGTTCAGGTTATAATGTTTTTATGCTTCTAATATAGGTCTAATATGTGTCTTCATATACAGCAAAAGGGGGTGTCCGATGACTCATACCATTTTGGACCTCTTGAGAAGAACTCTCCTACCCATGATCTTGATTAAGAAATTCCTATACATTCCTTAAAATGTGGAATCTCTATCCTAATATGGATTGGTTTATAGTTCATTATGATCATAGGAGACTGAAATATATTTTAACTCAAAGGTATATAAACTTTTGATAGAGCTTGGGTAGAGTATCTTCAATATTTTTATTAAGATTTTGCGTACACCCCTGGGAAGGGAAATTTTTTTGAAGATTCATTGGGAAGAAAATTACTAACAAAAGCTTTGAAGTAATTGGTTTTAGAGTGGTCACTACTGATTTTGTTTGATGAGATGAGCTTGAGAGTAGAATAGGTTGGTGGAAAGGTGTTATTTTCTTTGAAGAAAGTAGACTCATTTTTGTATGAGTGATTTTGGATCAATAAGGTGATAGACATCAAGTACCAACAATTTAGTAAAATATTGTATGGGGACATAACTCTTCTGAGTGGTCTCAGTCTCCCAGTGGCACTTTGGGCTGTCAAGGTAAGTTGGTTCTTACTTTTTCCTTAATGCAGGATTTTTTGGAAAGTGGACATCATCCCTTTTCATTCACACACCTAGGGGCTTCCAAGATTTATCATGACATGATACATCAGTATTAGTAGCAGGGGATGACAAAGTCGATTGTGTATTTTTTATCATGGTGTCATACTATCAGAAAATTAATGTAGGAAACTAGAGACCTATAAGTTTATTACAGCCCTTACCCAGTCTTGTATGGAAATTGGATGATATTATTGTGGATTTCGTTTTTAGTTTTCCAAAAATATTATTGGTAAGGATAAAATTTGTTTGATCATTGATCGAATCATAAAATCATTACATTTTAACCTAATCCAAGAGATGAAAAAGGTGTAACTTATTTTGGAATTTTATATCCAACATATTGGGAGATTTCGTGGGGGTCCCTCTATGGTTTCATTTGAAAAGGACTCATGGATCATTTCCATTTTTTGTAACAATTTTCATGAGGAAATGGGTTACTATGTTATATTGAGCACAACTTATCATCTGTAGACTAACAGAGAGATAGAGAGTGTTATCCATGTTCTTGGGGAAACGCTTTGGTCTTGTGTTCTTGATTTTAGAGGATATTTGGAAAGGCATTTATCTCTAGTAAAGTTTTCCTGTAATAATATTTATCATGCCTCAATTGGGATGGCACCCTTTGAGGATTTGTAAGGTAATCCACATATATAACCATTAACCTAGGTGAATTTGAAAGAGCGTTACTTGGTTTGGATGAGTCATGTTCAAGAGACAATAGAGATTGTGTAGATGATCTTGAGGAGGTTGATCATAGCATAGTGTCATCATAAATCTTATGCATGTAGTCATTTTCTGTCGATGTAGTTTGAGTTTTCTGGTTAGGTATTTCTAAGATTTTCACCTCTCATGATACATCTTTAGTTGGGTAAGCATTGTACATTGGGAACCATGGTTTGTGGGGCCCTTTGAGATCATTGGATCACTATGAAGGGTGGAATATTGGTTGGACATGTTGTATAGTTTTACATATCTCCATGATGTGTTTCATATTTCCCTACTGGGGATTTAACATCACAGGTAAATAAAAAATATGAAATTTTCATATTTATAAATATTTGTGAATTAAATATTAATTTTATTTTAAAGGGGATGTTATGTTTGATGTAATACCCAACACACAACAATGGTTTATCCTAAATCTAATGTTGCACACAAGGCAGAGTCATACTAAAAAATAATACTATAACATTATTCTAAATGGTAGTTAACGCCTAACTATTGTATTAGTAGGAAATAGAAGAAAAAACTGAAATATGATTATAAATTTTCTTTAAATTTTTATATATTTATCCAATAAAATTTAGATGCTTAAAACGAGTATGAATCCAATTATTTGCGTAAATAATCTAATATTTTTAAAAGGTAGTTTTACCACCTTTTGATGGATAACCCTTTTTAAATCTATTATTTTTCACTTTTATATGTTCAATTTGACAAAATAAACTTTTCTTTATAAGCGGGACATAAAAATTTACTTTGGGTAAATTTTGGTATTTTTATGATAAAGTTCATTTTTATATGAATGGTGAAAAATACTGCATTTTAATTCAAAACTGCCTTTTAATATAATTGATTTATATGATTAAACTATATTTTTAATTAGTTTTAAAGAGTAATTAGATTATATTTTTACCATTTATTCAAATTTTGGCCATTGGAAGTAATTTATATTTTTAATTAGACACAAACACATGTCAATATTTTAATAGTTATTAGTTCTTAAAAAAATTCTTTTTTTTTGTTTTGACAACATGAAATAATTTTAAATTAATTTCTTTAAATTTTTTGTTTTTAATTTTTAAAAATGGATTCCATATTTGGAATCAGGAGGTCTGAATTTTTTAAATTGGTAACATTTATTTTTTGACATTATGAATAGTAACTTTAGTAAATATTTTACTACCATGGTTAAATGGTAAATCTAGTATATAAGGGTAAACAAATAATATTATAATATTATTAAATTACCCTAACATGTGTCTGAATTCTATTGGATGATACATTTCTGACCATGGTAATCCTTGTGTTAATATGTTTACCCTATGGTGCCACTTATAACTGAAAATTACACTTTATAAAAATTAATTTAAAGTTATGGAAAATGTTACGTAAACATATATCTCATAGTAACCAATTTTTATAATGGGTTATATAAGTGATATTTTGACTATAAATAGTCATTAGAAATCTAAATAGATTTCCAACATCATGGTATTTTACTAGAAATTTTTAGACATTAAATAAATAAATTTAATTATGACACAATGGTAATACAGTAATTGCTTTATTAATAAAGGATTCAAATAAATGATATTATAAATAATAAAATAATTTTTTTTTAACTTTTTATGCCATCCACGAATTTGAGGTATAAAAATTACTTGTTATATTTTAATTAATGAATTTTTTTCGAAATAATCAACTTCTTATTGATTTTTATAAAAGTCTTGATATGAATAGTTTTAAAATTGACATAAATGAGTTTTCAAAACAATTAATATTTTATTCAATAATAAAATATTCCTAAAAATCTAAGATTCAGCCAAATGAAATATTTTGTGTTAAAAATATCATTAATGATCCATTTTGGGTCACTTTGAATTTTATAGTAAATATATTAACCATATAGTATGAATATATAAGAGGACATGGTAAAAGTTAGATAAGTTAACAAAGGGTTAAATCAAAATGACATAGATTAAACAAATATCCAAAACCTGACCAATTCTTATTGGATGATTTTATTTTGACTTATGTTAAAATTATATTCTAATTGAATATGTTTTGGACATTTTTAAATCAAAAATCAGTTTATAATAAAATAATAGTTTAAAACATTCATAAAGAGCCATTCCTCCCACTTATAAAAGGCCACCACCTCTAACCCATTACACACACCTATAAAGCCCCTAGGCTCATCCAAACTCTACTCGAAGAAGCTCCCAACATCCTTATCTTCCTTTTAGAAGCCTACCATTAGGCAGAAGGAAATTCAATTAATCCTTTTGTTTCAAACCAAAGAGAGTTACCCAATTAAAAGGTAACGTCTTCTCTTAAGTTCTTTTCATTTATTTTCCTTCTCCAACCCCCTAAAATATATTTATTCCATTATTTTATTACAAACACATTATCTAAAATTTACTCGGAATTTTTTATTAGAATTTTTATAACTAAATTTCCACAAACCTTCATCTAATGGATACGAACATAGTGTTTCTGTGAATGGCCAACAACTGCCTCACGAAACGATGATTGTTCAAATATATCATACCGCCTCTCATGGTGGAAATTATGATAGCACTGTATTTATATGTGATATATATTACCTCAAAAACTTTTCTATTTTTCTGTATTTTTCATTTATATTATACCTTTATGGTTTCCATAATGGGTAAATACAATAATTTCATTTGTGGAAGTACGAACTATCGCCCCCACAAAGTGATATGACTCGTTCATGCCATATGTGGAATGTATGAAGGATGGTGTTAATGAAATTATACATGATATTATATTGAAATTATAATATACCTATGTATCACTAAGTTTTCTTTCCATTAAATACGAAATAGATATGAAAGTAGTGTTAATACTTACGTAAGGCTTACCGTCTCCATAAACGGTGCATTTCATTTCTTATCTCCAAATCATATGTACTATTATAAATACATACATTTATATATATATATATATATTGGATATATTGGATATATTTGATATATAAATCATGAATATCATTCTGGAGATAATGGACTTTTACCACATGGACAACTTCTAATTATAAGAAGTTCATTATTGACTCAAGTTCAAAATATTGACTAAAAGACTTTTATTAACTTAAATGATTATATAATATTTATAATTTGGTAATAACTAATATGAAAGAAATAATAAACTTGAAAAATCTTTTGAAGAAATTATATATTAATGTAGGTTTATTATTTTGTATATTAAAGAACGAATGAGTAAATTCGGACATGAGGTAAGGGACTTCGTCTCAATATCTTTTCATTGAGGCATAATTGGATTTATACACGACATTATTTTATAATCTGTATAATAAAACCATTTGAAAATTAATTTTCTTCAAAAGGAATTTTTTTCTATGATCATTTTTACTAAAAGAAAAAAATAATGTTTCTTTTTAACATACATGGTGACAATGGCCTTTCTGCCGTTGCGAGCATTATTTTATATTTGGATTCCATAATAATCCATATTGTATTTAAAGAGGAAAATAAATACTATATACTATTTTTATGTATTATGGTATTGAAATGGTTTTGATACGGATTTATTATTTCAAAATATTGAAATTCTATATTGTGATTGCAATGTGGAAATTTTATTTTTCCATTATACTTGTTCACGTGTTATGATTATGTTGTGGTTCTTGGGAATTGTTTACACATACGGGTGGTTCCATGATAAACCTAGTCTAGGTGATCCTTGAGATAGCTCTCTGATGCATTGGTGAATGTGACTGAGGTAAACGTTAATGTTTATCCTAAGACATATAGGGAATATACTGTGACATGTATTCCAAATGTAACTCCTTAAATAGCTGTGAAAGGTACAGCATAAGTATGTTATGGATGACACAAGATACATTTATGATTATTATTTCTATGTGTAATTCATAAATATAATGATTTTATTAGGTGTTTTAAAGAGCTTATGTTTTGTATGTATTTATGGATTGATTATTTCGTCATTTATTTTATAACCTTTAATGAGATTTTTATGCTCATCCCATGTTTTTCAAATGTTTTTCATAGGGTATAAGGCAGGCTAAGAGAAATGAAGAATTCAAGAAGATTTATATCAAGAAAATAATTCTTGTTTTATTTTAAGAGTTTTTATTTTATGAAAAAAAATGATACTTAGTAGGAGTCTCTACATTGTAATATTTGATATATAATGTAATAGTTGTGGCCTTATTCATTAAAACTCAAAACAAAAAAAGATCCTCAGTGTGAATTATTGACTCAAGTCAATGTTATGTAATGTTTAAGGATGGTGCCTTATAATTGGTATTAGAGGTCAATTAAGAAAACTTTAGGAGTTAGGGTATTGTTAAATTAATATCCATAAATTAATTTACGGTAATATTGAAATGATATAGAATTTGATGATTAACATTTTGCATCACTTAAGATATTTATGTTTTCAAAATGGTTTTTTATAGAGGAAATAGGGAATTTGTGCTAGGAAGGCATATAAAGTGAAATGTCTATCTAAATCTGCATCCTAAGATGGTCAGAATCAGAATTGAACAGTTTTTTTGCAGGGATGGATCAGTTGACTCAGGTGATAAATGGTGGTTTTGTTTATAGATGAAATTTTGGTATAATATAAAATTAAAGAGGATAATTAAAGTCATTTTAGGGTTTTCTTACAAACCTTAAAAGAAAAAAATTATATGGTAAATTTAGCAAGTGTGAGTTTCGTTTATAAAAAATTTCATTCCTTGGTCACATGTTTCAAAAAATGGCATTATTGTTGACCCTGTTAAAACCAGAGTTGTTAAAGAATGGAAAATACTAACAAATATAACTGATATTGGTAGTTTTATTGGTTTTCTAGGCTATTACAGAAGGTTTTTTGAGAATTTTTCATGGTTATCTAGCCCACTGACTATGTTTACTCAAAAAGGTGTTATTTTTATCTCAAAAAAATACTGTGATGATTGTTTCGAAAAATTTAAAAGAATATCTTTGGATACCTCAGTATTGGTTTTACCATCCAAAAATGGTGAGTTTGTTGTCTATAATGATGATTTGTTGAAAATACATGGTTGTTTCCTAATGAAGAATGATCATGTAATTTCTTATGCTTCATATCAATTAAAAGATCATGAGTTACATTACCCGACATATGATTTGGAATTATCAACTATTTTTTTTCTTAAAAAATTTTGACGCAAAATTTTTATGGAGTAATGTGTGAAATATATACAGATCGGAAAGTTTTGAAGTATATATTCACTCAAAAGGAATTAAACATGAGACAGATTAGATGGTTAGAATTGATCACGGATTACGATTACAAAATTCATCACCATCTAGGAAAATAAAATAAAGTGGTTGAGGCTTTCAGTCAAAAAAGTAATGTTACATTAACCTTGTTACATTTGGAAAAAGATCGTTTGATTAAAGATTTAATGAAATTTGGAACAAAAGTTGTTGGTCCAATAAGTTCCTCAATTTTGTTTTAGGTTTCAATAAAATAGTCCCTCAAAGAAAGAATAAATAAAGAGAAGATGGATGACAATGGGTTGCAAAAAAGGTAGAATTGGTTCAGAAGGGTAAGTTACATGAGTTTAATATTGGTAGAGACTATGTTTTGATATTTTGGAAGAGATTATGTGTCCCTTGTGAATCACGATTGAAGAATGAGTTATTATGTGATGCTCATAGTTCACCATTTCTAATTCATACTGGTAGTACTAATATGTTAAAACATCGTTAGGAGTATTATTTTTGGGACGGAAAGAAAAGAGGTGTTGTTGAATTTACTATGAAGTGTTTGAATTGTCAATTGGTTTAAGCATAGTGGTAGTTACAGAAATGGATGCTTCAGCCATTAACATTTCCAGAGTGGAAATGGGAAAATATATCCATGGACTTTATTGTGGAATTACCAAAGACATCTCGAGGTAATAGTGCAATCTGGGTTATTGTTGATCGATTGACTTAATCTGCTCATTTATTCCCTATTCGAGATACTTTGTATTTATATCAACTTTCTCGGTTGTATGTTAATGATATAGTCAGGTTTCATGAAGATCTCCTCTCTATTTTAACCGATCATGATCCTAGAATTATTTCTAAATATTAGAAAGGCATTCAGAAGTCATTGGGTACTGAATTAAATTTTAGTATAGTTTTTCATCCTCAATCAGATGGGATATCAGAATAATAAATTCAGACATTGGAAGATATGATATGTGCTTTCTCAATTGATTAATAGGTAATTTGGTACCAATATCTTTATTTGGTTGAATTTTCTTATAATAATAGTTTTCATTCCATAATATAGATGGATCCAATTGAGGGATTATATGGAAATCGTTTTCGAAATCTAGCTTTTGGGATTAAGTGGGTGAAAGAAAGATTATGGGACCACAATTGGTTGAAGAGATGGTAGAAAAATTTCAATTTAATTAGAATCAAATGAGAACAGCTCAGATCAGGAAGAAAAGTTGTGTGGATAATCGAAGGAATCGTCATTATTTTGATGTTGGTGATCATGTCTTTCTAAAAGTTTCTCTATGTAAATGTGTGATGTGTTTTTGTAGGAAGCGAAAGCTGAGTCTAAGGTTTATTGGACCTGATAAAATCCTTGAGAAAGTTGGATGAGTTTCCTACAAAGTAGATTTGCCTCCACTTTTTTCCAAGGTACAAAATGTTTTTCATGTTTCAATGTTGATAATTTATAATTTGGGTCAATCTCATTTTTGATTCTAGAGGTAGTTCAGTTGGAAGAGAATTTTTCTTATAAGGAACAACCAGTCCCGATTCTTAACTATAGAGGAAACGTGATACGGAATAAGTTAAACCATCATGTAAATTTTTTGTGGAAAACACATATGGTTGAAGAGGCAATGTGGGAATCCAAAAATGCTATGAGGAATAAATACCCCCATTTATTTGATTAGTGATTATAATTGCAGGGATGCAATTCCCAAAAGTGGGAAGGATGTAACATCCCAAGTAAATAAAGAATATGGAATTTTCATATTTGTTAATATTTGTGAATTAAATATTAAGTTTACTTTAAATGGGATGATAAGTTTGATGGCTTACCCGACACAAAACAATGGTTTCCTCTTAAATCTCAGGTTCTACACAATGTTGAGTCATACTGGAAAATAATAATATAATATTATTTTAAATGATAGTTCACGCCTAGACATTGTATTGGAGACAATGAATAGAAATAACTAAAATATTATTATACATTCTTGTTTAGTATTTTTACATTTACACCATAAAATTTAGAGTCTTAAAATGAGAATGAATCCAATTTTAAGCATAAATACTCTAATATTTTTAAAATTTTGTTTTACTACATTTTGATGGTGAACCCTTTTTAAATCTAGTTTTGTTACTTTTATATGTTCTATTTGACTAAATAAAATTCTTCTTTAGAATCGGGACATAAAACAATACTTACGATAAATGTTTGGTATTTTCTGATAAAGTTCATTTTTTGATGAATAGTGCAAAATACTGCATTTTAATTCAAAACTATCATTTAATCTAATTTATTTATATTATTAGATTATCTTTTTAATTGGTTTTAAAGTATAACTACATTATATTTTTACCATTTAATACACTTTTGGTCATTTTAAGTAATTTCAATATTTAATTGGACATATACACATGTCAATCATTTGGTAGTTATAATTTCTTAAAAACATGGTTCTGGGTTTTGACAACGAGAATTAATTTTAAATTAATTTATGCAGCTTTTGTGTTTTGAATTTTTAAAATATGGAATCCATATTTGGAATCCACAGGTAAAAATTTTGCAAATACATATCTTTTATTTTTAGAAATTATGAATAATATCATTAGTAAATATTTTATTTACCATGTTCAAAGGATAAATCTGGTAAATAAGGGTAAAAATAATATTATAATAATATTAAATTACCCTAACACATGTCCTAATTCTGTTGGATGATATATGTCCGAGCATGGTCATCCTTGGGTTGATTTTGGGACTCCATAGAGCCACTTGTAAGTGAAAATGACACTTTATAAAAATTAATTTAAAGTAAAGGAAAATGTCATATGAACATATATCTATTAGTAAATTAATTTTTATAATGGGTTATAAAAGTGATATTATCGACTATAATTAGTAATTATAAAGTGACAAAGATTTCCTAAATCATGGAATTTTATTTATAATTTTTTGACATTTAATAAATAATTTTAATTATGAAACTATGGTGATATAGTAATTACTTCATTAATAAAGGATTCAAATAAATGATATTATTAATATTAAAATAAATTTAATTACGACACAATGGTGATTTAGTTATTTCTTCATTAATAATGGATTCAAATAAATGATATTATAAATATTAAAATAAAATTATTTTGAAACTTTTTATGCCATGCACGATTTTTAGGGATAATAATGACTTGTTATATTTGAATTAATGAAAGTTTTTTGAAAGAATCAAGTTGTTATATATTTTTTTACAAGTGTTTATGTGAATAGTTTATAAATTTCTGTAAAATATTTTTTAAAAAATTTATATTTTATTAAGTGATAATATATTCATAAAAATCTTAGATTCATCCAGCATACATATATGATGTTAAAAATGTCATTAATGATCCATTTTGGGTCTCTTGGAATTTTATAGTACATATATTAACCCTATAGTATGAATATATAAGAGGACATTGTAAAAGTTAAATAAGTTAACAAAGGATTAAATATAAAAGATAAGGATTAAAAAAATTTCCAAAACCTATCCAATTCTTATTGTATGATTTTATTTCTACTTATATGCACCTTATTTTATAATTATATAAGTTTTGGACCTTTGGAAACCGAAAATCATTTTATAATAAAATAATACTTTCAAAGTCTCTTAAGGAGCCCCTCCTCCTTCTTATAAAAGGACACCACCTCTAACCCATTACACACACCTCTAAAGTTCCTTAAATCATCCAAACTCTACTCTACGAAGGCCCTAACATCCCTCTATTACTCATATAAGCCTTCCCCTAGGAAGAAGGAAGTTCAATAAAGACTTTTTGTTCAAACAAAAGGGAGATACCCAATTTAAAGGTAAAGTCTTCTCTCAAGTTATTTTTTTATATTCCTTCTCCAACCCCCTAAACTCACATTATTCAATTATTTTTTAAGAAAAACAGTATCATAAATATAGTAAGATGTCTTATGAGAATTATTTCAACTACACATTGACACACCTCCATCTAATGGATAAGAACATGTTATTTCTATGGATAGTGAACTACTACCTCAGAAAATGATTATTGTTCAATTATCTTCTACCATATCTCATGGTGGACATTATAGTGGAAGATTATTTATATGTGACATATATATTATTTATATTGTCTCTATGCTTCTTTATATCTCATTTATATCAAACCTTTATGGTTTCCATAATTGGTAAATACGATAATTTCATTTGAGGAAGTGCGGACTACCGCTGCCTCAAAGTTATATGACTCGTTCATCCCATATGTGGAACAGATAAAGGTTGGAGTTAATGAAATTATATATGATATTATACTGGAATTATAATATACCTATTTAAAATTATTTTTTCATTCCATTAAATATTAAATAGAAATGAAAGTAGCATTCATGCGTATGTACGGCTTACCATCTTTATGAACGGTGCATTTCATTTCATATCATCAAATGTTATGTACTTTTATAAATGGATATATATATATATATATATATATAATATATATATATGATATATAAATAATTAATATCATTCTATAGATAATTAAATTTTGGCCACATTGACAACTTGTAATTATAAAAAGTTCATTTTTTACCCATGTATAAAATATCACCAAAATGACTGATATTAACTTAAATGGTTATGTAATTTTTATAATGTGTTCATAAGTGATATAAAAGAAATATTAAACTTTTAATAAGGTTTTGAATTAAGTAGAAATTAACTTTAGTTAATTTTTGAGGAGATTAAGGAATGAACGAGTCAAGTCAGACCTGAGGTAAGGGATTTCGTCTCAATCTCCTTTCATTGAGGCATACTTCTATTTATAAATGACATTATTTTATACACTATATATTAAAACCCTTTGTTTTTACTTTTATTCAAAATAAATATTTTTTCTAGGAAGCCATTTTCTAAACGACAAAAATAATGTTTCTTTTTAATGTACGCAGTGAAATTGACCTTTCAACTACCGCGAGAATTATTTGATATTTGGATTACATAACATGCTGTAATGTTTTTAAAAAATGAATATAAATACAATATACTCTTTTTCAGTATTTTGGTATTGAAAATAGTTTTTATAATTGATTTATTAAGTCAATATATTGAAATTTTATATTGTGATTATAATATGGAAATGTTATTTTATTTAATGGTTGTTCATGTGTTATGATTATGTTATGGTTCTTGGTCATTGTTTAGGCATACAGGTGGTTCCATGATAAACCTATGGAGGGTGAGAATGAGATATATCTCTAATGCATTGGGTAACGTAAAGGATGTAAATTTTAATGTTTCTCCAAAGATATCTAGGAAATATACCCTTGTATTTATTTCAAACCTAACTCCCTACGTAGCTATGAAAGCTACTACGTATGTATTTTATGGATTACACAAGTTAACTTTCTGACTTATTATTTCTATGTGTTATTCATAAATCTTATGATTTCATGAGGTATGTTAAAGAACTTATGTTTTTTATATATTGAGAGAATAATTATTTCTTTCTTTGTTTTATAACCCTTAATAAGATTTTTATGCTCATTCCATGTTTTTGAAATGTTTTTCACATGGTATAAGGCAGGGTGAGAGAAAAAATAATTCAAGAATATTTATATCCAAAAACTATTCTTGTATTCTTTTAAGTGTTTTTATTTTATAAAAAAATTGTATACTTAGTAGGAGTGTCTAGTTTTTGAAATTTTTGATGTAATGTAATAGTAATGTCCTAATTCTCTAAAACACTAAATCTGAAAAGAACCTCAATGTGAATTCTTCACTTAACTGAAGATTATGTAATGTTTAAGGTTGGGACCTTATAGAGGAGGTATATATACGGTCCTTCTAATTTGATTAGATGGGAGGATTTTGATCTTGATATTGAAACCATATTGGTTGTATAGCTAGTTCAGATTATGGATCATTACGAGAAGTTACATCATGGTAAAATGATTTTTCTAGTTTGGGTACTGTTGTAGTTCTGAAGTGATAACTACGAAATGTGGGATTGGAAATTGTTCAAGAGGAAGTATTTTCCTTCACTTTTTTAGATTTTAGGAATCTGAGGTATTTTGGGGGGAATAAATCATTTATATTGGGGAGATTGTAAATCCCTATTACACTTCTCTAGTACTCCCCTGTATATTCTCTTTTTATCATCAATGTTAGGGACTGTTTATGGGATTCACACATATAGAGATCTCTTTTTTAGTGAAAATTACCTAAATTTTAGGGATTTATGAATTAATGGATTAGGGGTATAAATGTAACAATGAAATATATGGGATTTTCTCATATTTGGATAATTCGTGTAGTGGAGTTTTTGAGTTCTTTCTTCTAAATGTATAGTTTTTGTAGTATTTTTGAGTTTACACACCATGTAAGTTTATTACATGAGGTGTATTTGTCTCCGAAAATATTTCATGAACTGACATAAAGTGAGAAATATTTAGACACAATCTAAAATTTTCACGAAGTGTTATGGTCGAAAAGTGATTTTTAATAAAAATATTATGGGTTTTAGGCATACTTGAGCTATGTGGATTACACGACATTTAATTGTATTACCCAACTTCTAAGCCTCTCAAGTTGTGTTTATTAGGGTTTTACATGGATGATTATTCATTCATTCATCTGAAGGATTTTGGATCTCAACCTAGAGGCTCTCAGGGGAGATACTAGTGACCTCCTCTTTATCTGAATCACTTTTTTGAATGATTGATCTCTATTTCGGTTTGGTTGTGTCACTCTAGGTAAGTGTTCATTGTGGTTATTCTTTTATTAGGTTGTATCTATTTGTTTCATTTCTATAAGATTTTATATTCATGATCTGATATTTTTTTCTATCGATCCTTTGTATTTTCTTATTGTGCCTTGTCCTTTGAAGGCCAGTCTCATGGTTTCCAACACCATTGTCAAAGGAATCTAGGTTTATACCATTTTGAGGTATGTTTTTCTATACAAAGGTTTAATATAATTAATTTCTCATCATTCATGTTCAATTAAATTGGTTTGTTCATTGATTTTATGTGATATGTAGTTTCAGAGGTTTTCTTGAAATGTAAAATTTCATTAAAGGGGTTTTTATTTTAAAATATTTTTCTTGATTTGGAAATGGACATTCAAAAACTAATTTTGATTTTATTGTCTTTGAAATTTTTTTATAAAAATCAATAGCATGGTTTTGAGGCTTATTTTCACAATTAGCACATTGGGAACATTGTGTGCATCTAAAAGAGAAATGGGAATCTATATTATGTTTGGAAACACTTAGATGCAACCTTTTGGGATATCGATGGACTATAGAAACACTTGATATTGGTTGTATCCAATTTTATTCATGTTTATGCTCTTGAGTGCCAACTATACATTTTCCAATTGTATAGGGCCTGGTATGAGGTGATTATACATTTATAGTTAGTAATTGAATTATTTTTTTATCATGGATTGTTGATCATATGTTTTTATATGAGGTTGTGGAACATAGCTTCACATGATCGTTTATTTCATGGATATGTGTTTACTTTATTAAATCATGATGCATTGATATGATTTATTATTTATATCACTTATACTTATCACATTTATTGTTTTGATAATATGAAATGATTTTATGAAAAAATGGATAATCATTTAAAAATTAATTTGATTTCTGAACATTCCTTGTGAAACTATTTTTATTTTAAAAGCTGACACTGCTTCATTCTTGATATTATACCTTGTATAGATTCTATTGTAGTATCCTATAAGGTTTTGTTCTCACGCCATAATTTTTAACTTTGAGATATTATAGTTGTTTTTTGTAGGATACAGATAAATTAAATGGATCTTCTATCCTATAGGATTCTCCTTTGGTCTTTTCCTTCATCTCGGTTTGGTTTGGAGGTAGATATTGGTCACATAGGGACTTTTTCATCTTTATTTTGTTATTCTATCATGTTTATTCATTTTTTTAATGTATTCTATGTTTCTTGTTGTATATTTTTCTATAAATAGTGCTCAGGTTGTATTTTTTCATTATATACATTACTTGTTCTATTTACATTTTCTTCCTCCTCATGTGACGGCTGACTCAGTTGTATGGTTTGGTTGACCCGGGTTGGCTTGTTAAAATAATGTTTGAATAGGACAAGGAATTTTTGCACACATGTAATCATAGAAAATAATTTCCATAATATTCAATGCTCGTATCCAAGGATATCATAGTGAAATGAGTTCACTCTCAAAACCATCGTAGTAGTCGAGGTTCACTCGTAGGACCATCATAACAAATAACGTCCCTTATTGAACCAGATTCACTCCCCATTCTTGTATCGTCTATCTCATAATATATAAATTTTTACCCAATCCATTTTCTGTATACATAGGTCCCACCCATCAAATAATTAAACTAATATGTATCTATTCCAGAGGATCATAAAAATCATCATATAAGATCCCATGAAATGAAATTCGATTCATATATATTTTATCACCTCAAAATGATAGAAAAGTTACTCGTTTCATAGTCATTTCATCAAATCATCATAGAATAACCCATGAAATGAAGTGGGTTTTATAAGAATCTTCTCATGGTATTGAGTGTATTTTCATGTTTAAAGTTTTACAAAATTAGGCCATAACTCATACATTACAAAACCATATAAATACAAAGTGTACATTTCTAATAGTATCCATTTATTCGTTAAAAACATTTAAAAAAACATCTGTTCTTTTCATGTTAAATCATAATGTTTCCATGATCCTGTCAGTGACTATTTTGTTCTTTAAAACCTGTGAAAAACATTTCAAAACAAGATATTATCATAAAAATGCTCATTTAATAATTTGTAATCGTCTTCACTGATTATAAGCTCATTTTTTACCCTTTTGTAACAAAAATATTACCATAAATCCCCTAAAAAGCAACATATAACATATAAATATAACATGATATATAATTATACAGAAATGGAATAACAATATGGTCGACTTATACACATATAACTAAATATAATATCCATACAGATGACATTTATACATATCACTAAATGGGATATACATACAGCTAACATACATACCTAATGTGTTGGAGGTTATAACATAATAACCCATTCTTGGTTTATCACGGAACCACCCATAATTGGTTTATTGTGTAACCACCTATACTTTTTCTAGTAGAATTATATAATCATAAAATATAAATTATTTTAAATTTTACTATATCACACATAAAATTTCATTTATAATAACAAGAAATATTTTCAAGATATTGAAATAATCAATCCAATTCCAAAACCTTTTAAAACATTTAATAAAGTTACTTCTGAATCAAAATGTCCCATAACACTTTTAATGTTTTGAAATAAATTAACATTTTAAAACAATAATATCCATATAAATAAATTCTTAAAAACCATTTTTAAAACATTAACATGAAATATAATGTTTTAGAATAATAAATTTGTAAAACATTTAAAATGGTGTTTTAGTTAAAGAGTCCCTTTCCACATGAGAAAAACATTAATAAAAATCATTAAGGAGTAAAAATTAAAAAAAAAATTAAATATCATAAGAATATACTAATTCATGATATAACGAGTCAAAAGGGTTCTATATACACTTCATATGATAATAAATGTGCATAATATCAAGATATGCCTCAATGAAAGGAGATTGAGATGAAGTCCCTTAAAAATATTGTATCATTGGTTTAAAGATAAATAAATGACATATTTAGGTGTGAAAATTTTAGATACACCTAATATATGTGGATATTCCGTGAAAAACAGTCAAAGTTCAATCAAACATATTCTTAAAAAAACAAACCTCGTGAAATGTATTTTTAACTCAATGAATGTACATTGAGTTATGATTCCCCTTACCTTGAGTACGAATTGTAACGTTCATTTTTAATATTATTAAATAATAAACTTATGTAAATTTCTTATTGATTCATAACCTTTTTCGTGTTTTTTATTCTCTTTATATCACTTATTAACATGTTATATAAATTAGTTAATTCTTGGAGTTCATGTGAGACGTTTTGTCAATATTCGGTTCTTGAGTCGAAAATGAACAAGGTAGGATGTAATTTTTCCATGTGGTAATAAGTATATAATCTAAAAAAGATAATTCTGGGAATATTAATCACTTTTATACATTAATCATGATTTTTATATCAAACCATTAATTATGGTAAAGAAAAATGAACAACATTATAATCATGGAGATGGTATGTCATACGTATGCAAGAGTAACATTTCAATTTTTCATTGATCATTATAAAAATAAGTTAATTATAATTTTATATTTAATTAATGAACATGATATTATTTACATGATATTAATCATTTAAATATACTTATATATATTATATAAGTGATGTGGTGAATAATCATTATTCGCATTGCTTCTTGGAGGTGATAGTTCACACGTACACATGAATGACATTATCATATTAATGTGCATCGAATGTTTGAACATAATTGATATATTTTTAACTTATAATGATTTATATTTCATTAATATCACATATAATCATTAATTCCATTATTATAACATGTCATGATAGATGGTTATGGAAAATGAATTAGATCGGTCCGTGGATGTGACAGTTCACACGTACGCACGAATGATTAATTCAATTCCCATTTAATGGAATAGGAGATGAATTAATGTTATGATATTAACATAATAAAATATAATTATATTAAGGATACTGGATTTATTATCTCATCATTTTTGGAGTCGATTTTTAGGAAATGGAAGAAGAAATAAAATAGAAACACTTAATGAAAATGGTACCTCTTCTTTGGTTGATCACCTTTGAAGAACACCTTAACACTTATTAGAAGGTTGTTATGCCCAAAATAATACATTAAGAATGTGGGTATGGATTCTAGGAATTGTTTTTGATAGATTTCTTCCAAACCAAAAGGTTTTTTATGTGATAATAAAATATAATGAATTTTCTCTTTTATAGAATAGATGAGGGGAACTTTAGGAATATATTGAAATCATCATTTATTATAAATTTATTTTTTGTTAATAATGGTGTGAAAATATTTTATTTAAAAGATAATATGATTTTTTGTCAATAACCATTAACCAATTAAGATTATACAAGTTTTGAATATTTTTTAATCCTTGTATTTTTTTGGGTTAACCCTTATTTTATATTTTTTAATCTTACCAGGATTACTTATTATTTACAATTTGTGTGTTAATGTAATTACCATAGCATGTCAAACAAAAAAGTGTAATTTATGAAATATTAGGACTTCTACAAAAATTTTGGTCAAATCATATATTTTTAGTGATTTTATAGCATTTCAAAAACTATTTTATATTTTAAGTTGTGAATTATGTCAATATTGACAACATTCATACATGACACTTTCAAAAATTAATAACTACTTGATTACTTAGAAAAGAAAATATTAACTCAATTCTAATATGTAATAATAATAAATAAAATTATTTTATGGCATAAAATTTATCAAACAATATTTATTTTAACATTTATAAAATCATTTATTTAAATCTTTTATTAATGATGTAATCACTAAATCATCATTGTGTCATAATTAAATTTATTTATTTAAGATTAAAATTATAAATATAATACCATGATGTAGGAAATATTTTTATATCTATAATTAATATGTATAGTATAAAATATAATTTATAGAAACCAATATTAAAATTTTATTACTAATAAGATTCATGTTTATAACATATTTGACTTTACTTTGAATTAACATTTATAAGTGTCATAATCACACCCAAGTAGCTTCCAAATGAAAAATTTTCATCCCAAGGGTTTTTGTTATCGTAAATATCTCATAAAATATGATTAGGATAAGTGTTAGGGATTTTTTATATAATTATAATATTATTTTTACCCATATTTACCTAATTCACCCATTAACTCTGGTAAATAAAAAATAATTTCTAAAGATACAATTCATCACGTCTAAAAACAAAAGGGACCTATTTACAAAAATTAGGCCTTATGAATAAAAATATGGATTCCATTTTTTTCAAATTTAAAACACATAAGTTGTATTAATTAATTATAGATTAAATCCCATTTCCAAAATGAGAAATCTTGTTTTTTAAAAGTAAAACCCATCAATCAATTGACATGTTTTGAAAACAAATTTCAATGTGAAATTTCCTCCAATGTCAAAAATTTGATTATATTATAAAAACATAATTCAATTACACTTTTAAACCATTTAAAAGGAATTTATAACTATATCAAAAAATAGTTGAAAAGGAAGTTTAGAATAAAAATGTATTATTTTTTACTATTCATTAAAATATGAATTTTTTCAGAAAAATATCAAAATTTAAATCAATGTAAATTTTTATTAACCTATTCCAAAGAAACACATTATTTTGTAGAATAAAACATATAAATTTGTTAAAATGGATATTTGAAATTTATTCTCTATCAAAATGTGCTGAAAATTCCTTTTTTGAAAAATACTTCTCTTATGCTTAAAATTGATTTTGTTCTTATATCTAGTCTAGAAAACATATAATATGATTTTTAAAAATCATATTTATTTATATTTCATTAATATAATCCAAAAATATAGAAATTATTTTATAAACACAATTATTCTCATTTAAAAAGGTTTTCCTAAAAACACATCCTTTATATTAAATGGATTTTTATATCCATTTATAATAAAATTGGTAACCAATGAATCATTATATAAACATGTATAAACCATATTTTCATAATTCAATTAATAATATTCATTGTCTCCATTCCAAAGACTAAGTTATAATGTTAACATTGAAATAATACTATGTAATTGTTTGTTTAAGATTGATGTTGTATATCATGTATGCTATTGAACATATTTTTTACTTCTTAAAACTCGAGATGTTACATCCTACCCCACATTAATAAATTGGGTCCTCATAATTAGAATTTGGGTTTGATAAATATGGTATAACTTTTCAAAATAACTTTATTGCAAACCTACATCAGAAAAATGGTTAATAAAACTACAACTTTAAAAGAAATAAAGAGAAGTACAAAGGTCACCTGAGATAACACATACTAGGATTCCTTGTAGAAAAACATTGATATGGAAGAAAAACTAACCATCTTGATCTGATGGGGAGTGATATAAAGCCTGATCTGGAGAAAGCTAACAATTATAAAACCAAAAACCTGTGATGGGTTAAACGATCTTTGATTTCATAGAAGGAAATTAATTGGAAAATTTTTCTATTTTAATATCCTTTTCATCGTTTTGAGGAATTTATTTACAACAATGGATAATAAGATAATGAAAAATACTAACATGTAAAGAAGTTTTTCATCCCTTAATAATTTTTTACCAAAAACTCATCATTTATTTAAATAATGAGTATTCAAGATGACTTGTTCTCACTTGAAGCACAATAAAAAACGTCTAGAGAAACACATAATCCAAAAAAAGATTAACTATCTATTACTCCTACCATGAAATATTAACCAAAACCAAAATTGATAGGATAAAATCAGATAGTTTCCCCGAAAGAATAAACTATTTTATAATGAAAAACTACTTTCAAATCACCATAATTCAACAATAATATCTAAAGTTTAACGATGACCATTCGATAAAAAAATTTCCATAAAATCCCTCAAAATATTAAAAACTATTACTAAAATCCAAAATTTTGAAGAATTTGATAACATAGTCTTCCAATATAAATTGTAACATTTACCTCCAAATAAAATCAAACACTCTTAATGTGTCATACCAAAAATTAATTAACCTAATAATATTTTCTCCAATATAGGTTAATCACTTCCATAAATAACCTAAATCTACAAAAGTCCATTATTAAAACAAATATTTCTCAAAAAATAATTCAAACTTTATTCCTCAAATTCAATCCCATATTATTCTATTTACCTTAATCATATAAATTTCCCCAAATAGTGAATGTCTTCCAAAATTACATTTATCACTTAGTCCCCAAATCATTTTATAATCCCATATTTATCTACCTAATAAAATATATGTATCCCAAATAAACCTATTCTTAATACATAAAATCATTTAACTGAAAATAATACTTCATACTAACCATGGACTACAGGTACGCCAATAGAATGCGATAAAGTTATGTCGCACCCAGGTTCTGGGTTTGATCCCCGCACCCTTTTTTGATGTGAGAGTTTTTCACACAGTCTACTAGTTGTCCTTTTTCAAAAATGGTATAATTATTATAAATTTTCCAAAATGAGATAAAATCTTAAAAAATAATGATAACATTTTTTAACATGAAAGGTTATTCTATAACTATCATTTTTTATGAAATAATGAACTAACCCATAACTACCTCATAAATAAATGTCTCCAATAATACTATTAATTACCATGAAATTTCATAACATAAGCCTCAAAATGGATTTCTAAGATATTGATTTTATGATCAAGGTAAAGTATCGTATTATTCCATGTAAATTGTTTTTTAATTATTTGGTATTATTACGTGTCTGTGAAAATTGACGGAGCATGATTCTGAAGACTAGTGTGACTAGAATGAATTTCTGAACATTTTTTAGGGTACGTTCAGAAAATGCACAGGTAGTGTTTTCTATCTTTAGAACCGGTGATCAGATTAAAAATCATAGGGCACTATTGAATCCACAGTGTCGGGATTCTCTTAAAGGAGGATTCACTTCAACCATAAAAGATCGAGAGAAAAAGATAGTTTTGGACATTTAAAATAATAATAAAATAACATTGTTATTTTATTTTTATTTTTCCTTTCCTCCAATGGATGAGAGGTGGTGGCAGGATCGACGACATATCAAACCATTAAATGGATTGACGCTCCTATATTTTTAACTACAATGTTGGGAATTTGGGTGGTCAATTAATTAAATGAACCTCATAAATTCCTCGGAGTGTTATGCCCATCATCCCCCTTCTATTTATATGGAGATTGAGGTGGGGTGTTGGAAAGAATTCACCAACAAAACGAAACTCTAGAAAAGTACCACAATGCCAACCACCTAGAGAATGAGATTAGTTTCAGCGAGCGGTGACGAGTGCCATCGAATCACGAACTGACGACAATGAGGAAGGAAGTTCCATCGATCGTCGTTAGTGGACGCCTTATCCAGGTAGGAGATTGTTGTAATGTACATCATTGTGAGATAACATGTTGACCGCCTAATATGATAATAACGTGGAAGGCGCAGTCCAAATGAACAAGTTCCATATCCTCTGCCTCTTCAGTATTTGTCTCATTTTCCTATAACGGTTTTCCAAATAGAGGGTAGGATGAAATCAGAGGAGACGCAGTATAGACGGTGACCCGAGAGCCTCGTTGGTGCTGTCAGCACCCAAAACGGACCACTAGAGTGCATCTCGTGGCCCACAGAAGAAACTGTCAGAGTGCCATGTTGGCGGCAGCCAGCGGTGTCCAGAGAAGACCTGCGGCGTTCAGCCGTAGGCGGCGGGTAGCGGCACACCGTCGCACGCCACAGTGGACAGAGGCATCTTGATCGAGCCGGCTGTGCGGTACATGGGTGACATCTGTAGGCCCCACCGATAGCAGTAGGTGCCACCAGCGGCAGCAGCTGCCGTCTGTAGGTCATGGAAAGAGGGTGCGGTGTGTCCATGCACCAGGTCGCCTTGCATTGGAGGTAGCCAGTTAGCCCAATGGCCTACCGTTTCATGCAATGGGGAAATGCCCCACTGGTTGGGAGAAATGGCCCTACAACCGCAGGGCCAGTAGAAAAAGTGGTCTACCTTCTAGTAGACCGACCTGCATATGGGCCAGCCGAGCGGGCCGGACCTGCCTAGCAGACCAGTACGGGGAAGCCGAGCCCCACCCAGTGGCTGGGCCAAACACAGCCTAGGCATTCAGTCCAATGGGATGACCATGATGGACTGGACCCAGTGTATCAGGCCGATCCTAAATAGGTCAGACCTATGCGGGGTCTGGTAGACCCTGGGAACCATTGCGTCGGGCCGTCAAACCGATATGGATCGGGCCCAGACCCAACCAGCACCCAAAAAAACACCCATAATTAACGAACCTGGTGTCAGTTTGACACGACGTCAGTGTAGTTGGGTCCCCTGTTGGGAAACGGTCTCTTTGGAAAATTCTGGCGGGCCCGACCGAGCCGGGCTGGACCGAAGTGTGATCACCCCTGTTTCACAGAATGGGATGTAACTAATATACTGAATGTCCAATCGATGCGTCATCAATTAAATAAGGTCCCTTGTGACAAGGAGGTCTTTTGGATAGTCTCGGTGATATTTGACGGATTTTGACGATGTACTTGGGTTAGATCAGTATTGAATCCTACCATGACCTTTTTACAAAAGTTCCCATATCTCATAGATCGGGCATCCGATTAGCACGCCTCCTCCCACATTGAGACAACTATGACGGGGTGTTCCCTTGGGTATGATTTTTGTGGGACTTCATACCGGATGAAATATGACTGATGGCTTGAGGAGTGGTTCTCACAAAATTAATCATGTTATGGGTGGGAATCATGTTACCAGCTATCTTTGAAGTAGTTGATCCTATTTGTATTATCATCATAGGGACCTTGTGGAGATCAATATTGTAGCTAACTGACACGGACCAGTTTTAGTGCAGCCTAGCGAGGATCGTCATCTAGAGACCCTATGAAATTCAGCATCAAGCAACCTTTTAAATCCCTAGATTTTCCATGTTTTTTAAGTATATGGAATTATTACGAGTATTCAAAAATTAACGACGCTTGATTCTGATACCCATTATGCCCAGAATGAATTTAAAAACTTTTTTGAGGCATGTTCAGTAAACACGCGAGGGATTTTTTTAACTTTTGAATCGGTGCTTGGATTAAAAATATGAGGCCGCCGATGAATCTATAGTGTCGAGATTCACTTAATGGAGACTTCACTTTGACCATGGTAGGTATGGAGAAAAATTTATGTTTTGGGACTTTTTAATGAAAAATAAAAATAACTTGGTTAATTTTTATTTTCATTCTTTCCCTAAAATGAAAAAACAACAATGTGGGACCAGTGGCATGTCACGCCAATAAATGGCTTGACCTTTCAATCTTAAGAAATTAATTCATTAGGGAATTAGAATAGTTCCTAATTAATGGGACCAAATTAATTTCCAATGTCTTTACTTACCCTCCCCCTCTTCTATTTATATGGAAATTGGGGAGGGGTATCAACATTGCTTCACCAAATAACAAAGTGCTGGTAAAGTGTCAAGATGCCAAACCCTTAAAGGATGTAGTTGTTCATAGTAGGAGGTGACGGGAGACACAGAACCATGAACTGAAGGACGAAATACGAGTGGCATCATTGGAAGGTAGTTGTAGAGGACGGTGAGCACCGACACCCTTCCTCAAGCATGGAGGCTCCCCAAAAACCTCAGGTAGGGGTTTGATTCTTATTTAATTCAAGTTATTTTCTTAAACCCTTTAATCTTCCCTCATGATTAAGAGCTAATGCGAAGGGCGTGGGACTAAATAACATGGCTCGAACCCTCTGCTACATTGCTACACTTGTGCCCTCCGTGGAAAGACCACTGGCGAGGCGGCACCAAACGGCTATGAAGGAGGCGGCGTGCCGACACACGCCGCAAGAGGAGGACACAACAATATGTTGTGTACTTAATGGGAGGGGCCAGCACTAGCCGACCGTGGAGGAGGTGTGGCACGCCGCTGGTGATCAAGGGGTCGCATCTCATCAGTCGTAGTGATCGAGCAGGCAGCCATCACATCGGCCGGTCATGGAAGGAGAGGAAGCATGACCAACATGCTGTCAGAGAGTGTGGAGAAGGCACAAATAGCGTAGAAATGGAAAGCAGAGGGTCGTGGCTAGAATTCACATCGGAGGTAGAACTCGTGCCTACCCAGCGGGTTCCACGGTGACCGGGTTGCGCCCACATGGCGTCGCCATTTCACAAAGCCGAACAGCCTTCGGGCCATTCTGAATATATGGGGTAGCACCCCCCCCCCCCCTTCTAGCACTGGTGGATAGCAGGTCGTGCCCCCCCCTTGCGGGTTGCGCTTAATGCAGTCGGGCCGCCCCCTTGGAGGCTACACCTCACACGGCCCAACGGGCCACCTGCTCAGCGAACCACCCGCCCTTCCCGGCCGTCTACCGAGTGGGTCATACGCCAGGCGGCCGCACCCCCCTTGCGGGCCGCCCTTTTCAGGACGGGCTGCCCCCTTTTAGGCTAGGCCTAACCTCAACCCAGCGGGATGATCCCGCCACGGCCCATACCAGATCGGGTCGGGTCGGGTCGCTTCAACCAGATCGGACCGGACCCAGAAACAGATAAAGGGTCATAGCATGAAATTCGAGCGTCTGTTTGATGTACCTTCTATGGTTCTAGGATCCATGGAGAGAGACGGTACTTTTGGTATACTCCACTTGAGTTTTAGTGATATTTGTAGTATGGTCGGGTTGTATCGAACCCGAATCCAACTGGGCCCCTCGAACTAAAACGCTTATAACTCACAGTCTATGTGTCTAATTTATTCGTCGTTTGTTGCGTTGGAACCCTTAAGACATTAAGGCCTTTGGGTTACTTATTTGTTGGGTTTAGTGGCTATTGAGGAAGGAACGATTCCTCGAGGGTTAGATTCTATGGAACTCAAGCGCACCTGGTTCAAGGAATCCTGTGGCTAGCTATAACGCGAAGAAAGCACATAGATATTCTATGGGTTAGCATGTATGTATTATTGGTGGGTTAGATTCTATCAGATCTTGTGTGGGTTAGTGATCAGAGATCATGTGTGGGTCATCACATACTAATCCTTTGTGGGTTAGATTCTATGTGGTTCAGTGCGGGTTAGTACCTATCGATCATGTGTTGGTCAACAGTAGGGATTCTTAACAGAATAAGATGATCTAGATTATGACTATTCATATGTACTTATGTACATAAGTTATACATGATTGAGAGATGAGTAATTTCACCTTCGAGGTGTTATCTTCATGGTGTTACCTATGTGGTACTTTTATCTTCATGGTTTTAACTACGTGATACTTTTATCTACATGGTGTTATGTGTGTGGTAATTTTATCTTGGTGGTGTTACCTATGTGGTATTTCTACCTTCGTGGTGTTGTCCTAGTGGTGTTTCCTATGTGGAACATATACCTTTGTGGTGATATCTTTGTTGTGTTACCATTGTTTTGGTGTCTTTGTTGTGTTACCTATGTGGTACTTCTGTCTCAGTGGTGTTACCTGTGTGGTATGTCTACCTTTGTGGTGTTACCTTTATTGTATTCTTCCCACATCTATGAGATGAGAATATCTTGATTTCTTAGTTATATGTATGGGAATATAACTAAGTATATTTGATGTATATTTCTTCATGATTTGAGATTGATGTCTTCCTTTGTTGTATTTTTTATATACAAACATTGGGAGACCTACGAGGGTCTCGGGGTCCCTACTGAGTATCGTTATACTAACCCATGCATGGGCTATACCCACAACTTGTTGTGTCTTGTAAAGACAGTGAACAATATTGATCGACGCTGACGGAGCCCAGACTGGATGGTACTCGAAGGTAGACTATTTTTTTGTGACGTGACACAGGGACTACTAATCGTGAGTTGTACCTACCCTTCAGGTAGGATCCTAGGTGGATGATCCAGGATATTTTTTTCACTTTCCAGTTGTGTTTGTACATTTTAGTTGAACTTGTACTTTTCAGTTGTGCTTGTATTCCGGCCCCTTTACATTCAGCGCACATTTACTCCAACAATTTACTTCATGGTTACTTCTTGTTGTGTTCTTAGATTGTGTGTCTGTACAGGTTTAAAAAGAAATGCCTTCCCATTTTAGGGATATGTCTTTCTAATGCTAGTCACTTACCCCTGGCCTATGGAAGGTGGGATTAGGGTAGTCATATCATGGGCCCCGAGGGAAGGGTCGTGACAAATTGGTATTAGAGGAGTTAGTTATACCAAATATCTAAGACTCTGATCTTTTAATTGTGGAAATAATGTTAATTTTAATGAGTGTGGTTTTCAGTTTGGGGAATCTAGTGTTGATGCGGCAGTTGATGTATCCATACACCATGACCCTGAATTCTGATTTTTGACTCTGTGAACAGAAACACTGATTGCGAGAGTTTTGAAATTTTTTTCTTCTGATCTCTTCGAGTCAGATCACCAGGTATAACTTATTGATCGTGGAACACGTATTTCCTTTCAGGATGTCACCATGTAGACATCCATCCAGGATTCCGGAAAGAGTCTGTGATGATAGCCCACCGAGCGGTAACGCCTCATTATAAGGCCTTCATACAGTGCTAGCACCTTTGGGTGGTGTACTAGTAGCACAACTACCAATAGGGAATCCATTTCTACGAGCCCCGCTAGAATTGGATGCAAGACACCTGAGTGTGTTTCATGAGATTCATCAAGATAGGCCTCTGGGGTTCCGAGGCATGACAAACCCACTGGCGGCTGAGGACTAGATGGAGGTTGTGGCTAGAGTGTTTCACATAGTTCAGACACCAGCTGATATTATGGTGATCCAAGCTTACAATATCTTACAGGGAGAAGCTGGGAGATGGTGGGGCATGATTCTCTAGATACCCAACAAGGTGACCCTAATCTAGGAAGACTTTGAGGGGCTTTCTAGGAAAGAGTTCTTCCCAACAACTCTACGTTCAGTGCGTATACAAGAGCTGTTGCACCTACAGAAGGGCAGTATGACTATGGCCCAGTACTAGGAATGGTTCAATGATCTCTCCCACTACTCCACCGACATGGTACATGACCCTTATACCTTTGATAAGGGTCTCCGAAGGGAGATCAGATCATCGATGATATCTCTCAACATTTTGACAGAGGCTGGGGTGCTAGAGCGAGCGCTCTTGGTGGAGAGATTCCTAGCTAAGCAGGCACCAATAGCGAGAGACACCACCTGGCATCAGGTAGCAGAGTCATCTCTTGTAGGAAGTAGATGGATGATGCAGGGGGCCAACTGGGCCAGGAGTTCTGGTGGACCACCTCAAGATATTGGGTCGGTGGTGCGGGGTTCAAGGGATAGAGGATGACAGCTGAGGAGTAGGCAGTGCTACTCGTGCGGTAGGCATGGTAACATGGCTCGTGGCTACCCAACCCACCGTACGGACGGCCAACAGATGATCGAGGGACTACTGAGGTAGAGGTGGAGATTCGATCGGGGAGGTCTACACACAGCAGGTAGACGTGTAAGAGGATATAGCCATGCTACAAGTGGTGGGCGGCGATATGAGGTTCTACTGCCACCACCTCCAGGTTGTCCACCCCGACCAAAGGAAGCAGGTGGATAGGGATGACCTCAGATCCAGGTATCTGGGGCCTACAACCACAGTGCTCCAGATATTATTACATTTATGATCTTTGTCTACTCCACCTTAGTTGTAGTACTTATAGACATAAGTGCTAGTCACTCTTTTATTTTAACTGCCCTCATTTAGAGATCAGAGATTCTGGTGGAGCCATTGGCTTGATCCTTACTGTTGATGACTCCTACGGGAGAGGATTCGATTATTAAACACTGGTGCTAGCAGTGTGAGAATTTTCTAGGAGGTAATAGCATCGGATGAGATCTTCTAGTTGAGGCGTCAATTCCATATGATGTCAACTTGGGTATGGACAAGTTATCAACAGTCAATGCCTAGATTGACTGTATTAGGCCCAAAGTGTGGTGTGTCCATGAGGGTGTGACTAGGTTTTCCTTCATTGGATAGAAGGGAACATTTTCAGCATAGTATGGACTTACCTATAGTAAGGTGCATTCGATCACACATCAATTGGCTAGCCTTACCCTCGGAGTACTAGATGTTGAGAGTCTGATCTATCCTGTAGTGGTCGAATAGTATGTTGATGTATTTCCTGAGGATGTTCCAAAACTATGTGCATGAAGAGAAGCATACATTTACATCAACCTGTACCCTGGGACGACACAGATATCTACACCAACATATCAGATGGCTCTTGTGGAGCTTTGTGAGTTATGGGTACAGTTGGAGGACTTGTAGAGAAAGGGGTTCATATGTCCTAGTGTTTCTCTATGGGAAGCCCCTATTTTTTGACAAGAAGGAATATGGGATTTTAAAACTCGGTGTGGACTAACGGGACCTAAAAAAGGTGACCACAAAGAAAAAGTATCTATATCCAAGGATTGACGATCTTTTCGATCATCTGAAGGGTGCATGTTGGTTTTCGAAGATAGACCTCAGATCAGGCTATCATCATATCAATTAATGAGATGAGGATGTGTAGAAGAGGGCCTTCAGATGTCGGTATGGCCACTTTGAGTTCTTGGTTATTCCATTCGGTATGACCAATTCCCCATCAGAGTTCATGGGACTCATGAGTAGGATCTTTCAGCCATATCATGATAATTTTATGGTGGTCTTCATCGATGACATCTTGATATACTCTGTATCAGAGGAGGTTCATTCCTATCATTTACAAATAGTCCATGATTCACTTTGAAATCACCAGCTTTATGGTAAGCTCTCGAAGTTCCAGTTCTGGATATGAGAAGTTCACTTTCTAGGAGACGTTATCTCGAAGGATGGAGTTGTAGCGGATTTGGAAAAAATAGATGTTGTGAAAGATTGGGAGCCACCTAGGAGTGTAACCAAGGTGTGGTGTTTCTTGGGGTTGGCTAAATGCTACAAGAGATTAGTTCTTGGTGTTTCCTGGGTTGCATCACCCTAGTCAGCATTGACGAAGAAGGGATAGCCCTTCGTATGGTTGGAGAGATTCTAGCAGGGTTTTTAGGAGTTGAGGCAGAGACTGATATGTGCCCCAATCTTGAGACTACCAGAAGATTTTGTTGGGTATTTAGTCTACTACGATGCATTGGGGATAGGAAATGGGTTTTTTCTGATGTAGGAGTGAGCAATGATCGACTACGGTTCACGATAACTGAGGCATCTTGAGCAGAACTATGCTACCCATGAACTGGAGTTAGCAGCAGTGGGATTCTCCCTTAAGATGTGGTGACATTACATGATGGGCGAAGATTTTAATTTCCACTCTAATCATAAGAGTCTCAGGAATATCTTCTCTTAGAAGTTCCTGAACCTCAGACAATGGCTATTTATAGAGTTCATCTAGGACTATGAAATTGAGATAGTGTATAAATCATGGAAGGGGAACGTAGTGGCAGACACACTCAGTTGGTGGTCTGGTTTACAACTGCTGAGTGAGGCAACAGATCAGATATCCACGTTACAGATATCCATTGTGGATAGGGATGTAGTGGCTTACCTCCAATCATTTATAGTCACTCCCCTTCTCCATCAGCGAGTTTGGGAGATGTGGCTTGGGGACATCAACTGCGAGGATCAACGTTCTCATATATCCTCAAAACAGGCACCTGAAGGATTTTCTGAAGACATGGAGTGTGTCATCCTCTTCATAGGACATACCATGGTACTAGTGGCATTACGGGAGGAGGTGTTGAAGGAGTTCCATATATGCCCTCTGGTGGTACATCCTGGTGTGGTAAAGATGTACCAGGTTCTCCGGCATCAGTACTAGTAGCCAGGGATGATGAAATTAGTGGAAGATTTTATTTATCAATGCCTCACATGTCAGCATGAGAAGGCTAAGAATTAGGTTCCAGCAGGCTTAACTCATCCAATAGAGGTTCTGGAGTGTAAGTGGTATGGTATCTCCATGGACTTTGTGACAGGTCTTCCACATATGTCCAGGGGACATGATTCCATCTAGGCGATTGTTTACCGACTCACCAAGTTAGCCCACTTCCTACATATCTGAGAGTAGGGATTAGTAGTGGGATTGGGATTCCTCTACATAAAATATATTGTGTGACTCCATGGGTTTCCATCGACGATCATCTCTGACCGTGATGAACGTTTTACTTCCAAGTTGTGGAAGGGGTTGCCGGAGGCGTTCGGGACTCAGTTACATTTTAGCACTACCTTTTATCCTCAGATGGATGGCCAGAAAAAGAGGACCATACATACATTAGAGGACATTCTTCATACATGCATCCTAGATTTTGGTCGTAGTTGGGAGGATCGCTTTCCCTTGTTGGAGTTTTCATATAATAAAAGTTATCACTCCACCATCAGTATGAGACCATTAGAAGCCCTATATGGTCAAAATTTCTGATCACCTATATGTTGGATGGACCTAGGGGGTCAGCTTTTAAGGGTCCATAGATGGTACGAGCTACTAATGAGAAGGTTCGGATCATCCAGGAGAAGATGAAGACTTCATAGAGCAGACAGAAGTCTTATGCTAACAGGAGGTAGAGACCTTTGGAGTTCCAGGAGGGGGACAGCATATTCTTGTGATTATCTCCTCGACAGGGACTACATAGATTTGGCTGAGGTGTAAAGTTATCACCGAGGTTTATCAGACCATTTCTGATACTTTGGAGGATAGGTGAGGTGGTATACCAATTGTCACTTCCACCGTAGTTGGAGAGGGTCCACAACATCATCCATGTATCCCAGCTGAGGATATATGTGCATGACCAGTCTCACATCATCAACCATGGATAAGAGTACTTGGATGATGGGGCGACCTTAATGGAGGTTCCAGTAGAGATTATGGATTGATAAGAGTGGGTCCTTCATGGATGGTCGATACCTCTGTTGTGTGTTCTATGGCATCACGGGAACCTCTAGGAGAGCACATAAGAGTGGGAGGCTCCGATTTGTGCTCAGTACCCCCATTTATTCTCTTTTTCTATATTATGGATTTTGAGAATGAAAATACTTATGGTTGGGAGAATGTAAAGACCCAGATTTTCCATGTAAATTTCTTTTTTATTAAATGGAATTATTACGAGCCTACAAAAATTGACAGCGCGTGATTCTGAGGCCCGGTGTGCCCTGAATTAATTTCTGAACCTTTTTTAGGAATGTTCAGTAAACACGCGAGCATAGTTTTCTAACATCAGAACTGTTTCTCAGATTAAAAATATGAGGGAGTCGTTAAATCTATAGTGCTGGGATTCACTTAAGAGAGGCTTCACTTTGACCGTAGTTGGTCTGGAGAAAAGGTTATGTTTTTTGAGGGGTATTGACAGAACTTCCCCAAGCAACAAAGTGCTGGTAAAGTGCAGAGACACCAAACCCTTAGTGGACGGATTCAGTCCCAACAGGATGTGACAGGAGACACTGAACCACGAACCGAATGAAGATGTATGAGAGGCATCATTGGAAGCTAGTTTTGGAAGACAGCAAGCACTAACCCCCTTCCTCAGGTGTGGAGGTTCCCCAACACCTCAAGTAGGGGTTTGATTCTTATTTAATTAAAGTGAATTTCTTGAACCCTTTAATCCTCCCTAATGATTACGAGTTAACATGGAGGGAGAGGGCCTAATAAACCCATCCCAAACCCTTCGCTACATTTCTACACTTTCACCCTCTATGGAAGACCACCAGTGCGATGGCACCGACCAGCTATGAAGGAGGCGGTGTGCCGATGCATGCCACAAGAGGAGGCCACAACACTAAGTTGTGGTTTCCATCAGAGCAGTCGGCACTAGCCGGCCCTAGAGGATGTGCAGTGCACCACTAGTGAGAAAGGGGTCATGGCTCATCAGCCTTGGCGGTCAAAGGAGATGGCCAGTAAATCGACCAGCCGTGGAAGGAGAGGTGGCGTGACCAACACTCCACTAGCGAGCAGGGAGGTGGCGCGACCAACACACCACTGGCGAGTGGGGAGGCAGTGCGACCAATGTGTTGCCGGTGAGTAGAGGGTTATGGCCAAAGCCATGGTGGAGGTTGAACCCATTCCTACCTGATGGGTTCTCTGGTGACTAGGTGGCGCCCACAAGGTGCTTCTATTTCACAAATCCAAATAGCCTCCGGGCTGTTCGGAATATTGAGGGTTTCAAACCCCTCCCCCCTTTCCAGCTCGGGTAGACAGTAGGTCGCACCCCTCTTACGGGCTGTAATTAACGTGGTTGGGCCGCCCCCTTACAGGTCACCCCTCACACGGCTAGGCCGCCCGCCCTTCCAGGTGACCTGCCCAGCGGGTCGCGCGCCAGCATTCCGCGCCCCCATTTCGGGATGCCCCCTTGTGGTCGGGCCGACCGTTTGGTCCACCCCCTTGTTGGTCAGGCCAAGCCCACCATGGCCCTGCCCATATCAGGTCAGGTCGGGTCGGTCTGACTGGGTTGGACGGAGCCCTGGCCCAACCGAACCCAGAAACACTTAAAGGGACATAACATGAAATACGGGCATCCGTTTGACGAACCATCTGCGGCACTAAGATCCTTGGAGTGAGACAAACCTATTGGTATACTCCACATTAGTTTTGGAGATAGATGGAGTATGGATGGTTTGGATCGAAACCTAATCCAACAGGTCTCCTTGAACTAAAACACATATAACTCAGAGACCATGCATCCGATTGACGCGCAATCTATCGCATTGGAACCCTTACAACATGAGGTCCTTTGGGTTACTCTTCTGTGGAGCATAGTGACTATTGGGGAACAACTGATAGCTCTAGGGAAATATTCAACTAAACTTGAGCATACTGGATGGGAGAAATCATGTGGATGGTTGTAATGTGAAGAAAGAACAATGATCTTGTGTGGGTCAGCTCCAATCGATCCTATGTGGGATAGATCTATCAGATCATGTGTGGGTCAACGCTCAGCAATCTGATGTGGTTCAGTGCATACCAATCCTATGTGGGTCAGATCCTGTGTGGGTGAGCGGGGGTTAGTACCTTTTGATCCTGTGTGGGTTAGTAGCATTTCTTCTTAACAGAATAAGTTGATTTAGATTACAACTAATCATCTATAATTCTATAATTAAGTTATACCAAATTGTGAGCTGAGTCTTTTCACCTTCATTGTTTTATCTTCGTAGTGTTACTAGTGTGGTACTCTATCTTCATGGTGTTACCTGTGTGGTAATTCTATCTTCATGGTGTCACCTATGTGGTACTTATACCTTTTTGGAGTAGTCTTAATGGTGTTACCTATGTGGTAAATCTACCATTGTGGTGATGTCTTTGTGGTGTTACCTGTGTGGTACTTCTTTCTCAGTGGTGTTACCTAAGTGGTATATCTACCTTCCTGGTGTTACCTTTTTGTTATTCTTTCCTCATGTGTGAGATTAGTATATCTTGATAACTTAGGTATATTTCTGGGTATATACCTAAGTAGAGTTGATGTCTATTTCTTCGTTCTTTGAGATTGAGTTCTTGCTTTGTGGTATTTCCTATGAGGAACATTGGGAGATCTACGGGGGTCTCGGGGTCCCTACTGAGTAATTTTATACTCACCCATGTATGAGAAACACCCGAACCTTATTGTGTCTTGTGCCGACGATGAACGGCATTGATTGAGGATTATGGAGCTAGGGATGGATAGTACTCGGAGGGGGACTATTTGGCGTGATGTGACACAGGGACTACTGATCGTGAGCTGTATCTACCATTCAAGTAGGGTCCTTGGTGGATGATCCAGGATCTGTTTTTCACATTTCAGTTTTGATTTTACTTTTTAGTTGTACTTTTACTTTTCAGTTGGGCTTTTATTCCATCCCCTTTACTTTCAGCACACATTTACAACAACATTTTACTTCATTGTTTGTTATTGTTGTGTTCTTCGACTATGTGTCTATACAGGCTAAAAATCCAATGCCTTCCCATTTTAAGGATATTCATTTCGGGTGCTAGTCGTCGGCTCCTAGCTTATAGAAGGCTGTCGTAGTGTAGTCACGACACGGTCCGCGAGGGACGGGTCATGACCCCCTTTTGTGGATCATCATTGAGAGACCCTGTGTGTATCAGTATTCAAGTGACCCTGTGTTGTTTAGCATTCCAGAAACCCTGTGTGGATCTGCATTTCAGCGACCCTGTGTGGATCAGCATTCCAGCGACCCTGTGTGGATCCATATTTCAGCAACCTTGTGTGGATCAACATTATTGTGACCTTGTGGGGATTTATAGTAGTGTGACCTGACGAGGAACAGCCTTGCAGTGGCCCGTTGTGGAATAGTGACTTTTTTCCAAGAGTGGATCGAGAATAGAACAACTTATTGGGAATCAATTATGGAACTTATAAATGGAATAAGATGATATAGCTTAAGACTAATCATCTATATTCCTAATATATGAGTTATTTTTCTGGTGTGAGCTGACTATCGCTTTGTGATTTATGATTGAGGTCATTCTTAGAGGTTTTTCCTTAGTAGATATCTGAGAGACCTTTTTGGGTCTCGGGGTCCCTAATGAGTATTTTTATACTCAACCCTACATGGGATTTTCCCACACTGTGTTGTGTCTTGTACAGATGATAGACAGATTTGACCGAGGCTTGGGAGCCAGGACGGGACGGTCCTTAGAGGTGGACCTTTAGGCATGATGTGCTGCAGTGACGACTAACTGTGAGTTGTACCAACCCTTCAGGTAGGAACCTTGGCGGATGATTCTAGGATCTGTTTTTCTATTGTTGTTGTACTTTTCAGATGGGCTTGTATTCTGTCCCCCTTTACATACTGTAATCAACCTTTTTTACCTTCATTACACATCTTTTTTACTACTTCAGTTTTACTATGTGAGTTGTGATCGTTATATTCTTGGACTGTGTGTCTATAGGTTTAAATTCAATGCCTTCCTATTTTTCATGGATATTCCTTCCAGTGCTAATCTCCAACCCCTAGCCAATGAAGGCGTGCTTGGGGTAGTCATAGCCTGGGCCACAAGGGATGGGTCATGACAAAGTGGTATCAGAGGAGTCGGTTCTACCAATGAATTATGACACTAATATTTTTAATGGAGCAATAGTGTTAAGTGTTTTGATTGTGGTTTTCAGTTAGGGGAGTCCATTGTTGGTGTGGAAGATGACATATCCAAACACCAAGACCCTAAATTCGGATTTCTAACTCAGTGCAAAAAAACATTGATTGCATGTGTTTTGGAAATGTTTTAATTTTAATATCTTTTGAGTCAGATCACTAGCTATATCTTATTGATAGTGGCGCACCTGTTTTCTAATCCAGTATTTCCCCATGTAGATATCTAGCAACAATTCCAGTGAGATATTGCGATGACGACCCCCCAAGCGGTGAGGCTTCGGTGTAGGGCCCTCTTACGGTGATAGTACCATCAGGTGGTGTACCAACAGCAGCACTACCCTTTGGGAAGTCGTTTCCACTATCCCCACTAGAATATGGTTCACGCTGACTGAGTGCATTGCATGTGTTTCAATAGCAGAGTCCTCTGAGGTTCCGAGGCGAGATGGATCTGTAGTCATCTAAGGACTTGTTGGAGGTGGTGGCTAGAGTTGTTCGCCTAGTTGGGACACATGTTAACCATATGGTAATTCTAGAATTCAATATATTCTAGGGAGCAGAAACTATATGTTGGAGACAGACTGTCCAGACACATGACGAGGTAACTCTCACCTGGGAAGATTTAAATGGCCTCTTTCGGGCAAATTTCTTTTCAGCAATTCTATACTCTGTGCATATACAGGATCTACTAAACTTGGAGCAGGGTGGCCTGACCATGGCCCAGTACATGGTGAGGTTCATCAAACTCTCACGCTACTCCACTGAAATGGTCTGGGAGACTTTCTTCAGGTCCCAAACCATCGACTAGGGACTCTTATGGGAGATTTGATCTTCGATAGTATATCTCAGTATCCCGACGCATGCTGGAGTGCTGGAGAGAGCACTCTTGGGGGAGAGATCCTTTGCTGAGAAGACACTGACAGTGAGACCCAACACCAGGTGACACGTATTAGAGTCATCTAAGGATGGTAGTAGGAAGATGAAAAGGAGAACCGAGTGGACCAGACCTTTTGGTGGATGACCCCGTGATGTAGGGTCAGAGGTACTAGGCTCACGAGGTAGAGAAGAACGGTAGAGGAGCAGATTTTCCTTCACAAGCGGTGGGCAGAGTTAGATAGCTCGTGATTGGCCAACCATCTACACTGACGATCAACATATGGTCAAGGGACCGTCAAGGATGAGGCATAGATTTGAGCTAGTAGGTCCCCAGGTAGCAGGCGGACGTGGTACGGGAGCTAGTTGTACTGAAGGCATTGGGCGGCTATTCGAGGTTCTACCACCTCCACCTCTAGGTGGTCCACCCAGACCATAGTGAGCAGGTGGAAAAGGACGAGTTCATCTCCAGGAAGCTAAGGCCTACGACCATGACCCTCTAGATATGATTTGACGTATGTTATGTGTCTACTCCACCTCAACTACAGTACTTATAGACACAGGTTCCAACCACTCTTTCATTACCAAAGCCCTCGTTTGAAGCTCGAAGATTCCGGTGGAGTCTTTGGCTTGATCCTTATAGCTAGAGACTCTTACTGGAGGGGAATAGATGATTAAACACTGCTCCTGGCAGTGTGATCTTGCTGTAGGAGGCTAGAGTTTCTGCTGAGATATTCTAGTAGTGGTTTCAATTCCTTATGACGTTATCTAGGGTATGGACTGGTTATCTATATTCCATGCTCAGATTGACTGTATTAGGTGAAAATTGTATTGTGTCTACGAGGATGGGACCATTTTTTCCTTCACCGGTTATAGGGGAACCTTTACAGCATATGATGGACTTACCCAAAGGAGGGTGTAGCAGATAATACATAAGTTGGCTAGCCTTACCCTTAGAGAACATGATGTTGAGAGTCTGAGCTATCCTGTAGTGGTGGACCAGTATGTTGATGCCTTCCCTGATGATATTTAGGAACTAAATCCTCACAGAGAGGTGGACTTCTACATCGACTTGTACCCTGGGATGACACCAATATCTACACTAGCATATCGGATGGATCCCGTGGAGCTTCGTGATTTACAGGCACAGTTGGAGAACTTGTATAGGAAGGGGATTATAAGGCCCAATGTTTCTCCAAGGGAATCCCCGATTTTGTTCGCCATGAAGTAATATTGGAGTTTGAGGCTCTGTCTATATTATTGGTGCCTAAACGAGGTGACCGTTAAGAAAAATTATCCACTTATGAGGATTTATGGTCTCTTCAATTAGCTATATGGAGATCATTGGTTTTCAAAGATAGACTTCAGATCAGGTTATCATGAACTTAGGGAACGAGATGAGGATGTGTATAAGATGGCCTTCAGATGTCGATATGGCATCTATGAGTTCCTGGTTATTCCATTTGGCATGACCAATGCCCCTGGGATGATCCTAGGACTCATGAAAGGGATATTTCATCCATACCTCGATCGCTTTGTGGTGTTCTTCATTAACAACATCTTGATATACATGGAATCGGTGGAGGAGCATGCCAATCATCTGCTAATAGTTCTGAATACACTCCAAGAGAACTAGCTATATGGTAAGCTCTCGATGTGAAATTTCTAGATATTGGTGGTCCACTTTCTGGTACACGTTATATTGAAATCTGGAGTTGCAGTGGATCCCGTGAAGATAGAGGTTGTGCTTTCTTGGGAGCCACCCAGAAGTGTGACTAAGGTGCAGAGTTTCCTAGGGTTGGTTGGGTACTACTAGAGATTCGTACGTAACATTTCTAGAGTTGTGACACCATTTTCAGCGTTGAAGAAGAAGGGATCGCCCTTTTTGTGAATAGAAATATGCCATAAATGTTTTCAAGAGATGAGGAAGATACTGATGAGTGCCCCCATCTTGAGGCTAACAGAAGAGGGTGTCGGGTATGTAGTCTACTGCGACGCATCAGGGACCAGACATGGATGTGTCTTGATGCAGGAGGTAGCATTGATCGCTTATGGTTCATGACAGCTGAGACAACATGAGAATAACTATTCTACCCATGACCTGGATTTAGTAGCAGTGGTATTTGCACTGAAGATGTTACATCACTACTAGATGGGTGAACAGTTCACTATTTACTATGATCACAAGAGTCTTAGGTATATCTTCTAACAGAAGTACCTAAACCTGATACAATGACATTGACTAGGGTTCCTCCAGGACTAAGACTTTGAGAAAGTATACACTCTTAGAAAGGGGAACGTAGTAACATTCACACTCGACAGGAGGTTCGGTCTACAGTTACTGAGTGAGGAGACAAATCAACTAGTCGCATTGCAGATATCATTTATAGATAGAGATGGAGCAACTTTTCTTCAGTCTATGAATTTCACTCCCCCACTTCTTCAGCGAGTTTGGGAGGCACATCTTGGGGAAATTGGCTACGAGGCTTGACGTGCTCAGATATCCTCAGGACAGGCACCTAGTAGATTTTATGAAGGTGGAGAGCATGTCATCCTCTTTAGAGGACACACCATAGTACCAGTGGTTCTATGAGAGGAGGTGTTGAGGTTGTCCCATATGTATCCTATGGTGGTACATCCTGGTGTGTCGAAGATGTACCAGTACCTCCAGTGTCTGCACTGGTGTCCAAGGATAAAGAAAGAAGTGGTAGATTTTGTTTCACAATGCCTCACTTTTCAGCATGTGAAGGCCATGCATCAAGTTACAACAGGCTTAGCTCATCCAATATAGGTGTCAGAGTAGAAGTGGGATGGAATTTCCTTGGATTTCATGACAGGGATACCACATACCTCCAAGGTCCATGATTCCATATGGGTTATTGTTGACCGACTCCCCAAGTCAGCCCACTTTTTTCACATCCGAGAGTAGGGATTAGTAGAGGGCTTGGGACTGATAGGAGATTTTACAGATTCATGGGGTACCATCTGCAATTGTCTCTGATCATGATTCATGTTTTACATACAAGTTGTGGAATGGATTTTAGGGGGCGTTTGGGACTCAGCTACGTTTTAACTCCACCTTTCATCCATAGGCAGATGGTCAGATAGAGTAGACCATTCAGACACTGGAGGACACGTTTAGTGCTTGCATCCTGGATTTTTGTCGTAGTTGGGAGGATCACTTGCCTTTGGTGGAGTTTGCGTACAACAACAAATATCACTCCACCATCGGTATGGAACCATTTGAGGCCTTGTACAGTTGACCATGCAGGTCACCTATATGCTGGATAGACCTAGGGGAGTCAGCACATATGGGTCCAGAGTTGGTACAGGATACCACTAAGAAGGTACAGATCATCCAGGAGTGGATGAAGACTACACAGAGCAGATTTAAGTCTTATTCTGAGATGAGATGAAGACCTTTGGAGTTCAATGAGGGAGACCGTGGTTTCCTGTGGTTCTCACCTCGACGAGGTTTTTGGAGATTTGGTTGGGGTGGCCAGCTATCTCTGAGCTTCATCGGAACCTTTTAGGTTCTCAATAAGGTTGGAGAGGTGGAGAATCTCCTAGCTCTTCCCCCACAGATGTATCTGGAGCATGAGATTTTCCATGTTTCACAACAGAGGAAGTACGTGCATGATCCATCATATGTTGTTGACTAGGGAGAGCAAGACATTGATGATCAGGCGACTTTTACAGGGGTTCCAGTAGAGATTGAGGATCGACAAAAGTGGGTCCCTTGTGGACAATTGATCCATTTGGTGCACGTTTTTTGGAAGCATGGGAAACCTCTAGGAGATCACGTGGGAGTGGGAGGCGTAGATTTGTGATCAATACCCCCATTTGATTCCATAGTCTATATTGTAGATTTCAGGGATGAAAATCTCTAAGGTGGGTAGAATGTAATGACTCAGATTATTCAATGTAATATTTTTAAATTATTTGGGATTATTTTGAGTCTATGAAAATTGGTGGCACATGATTCTAAGGCCCGGTGTGCCCAAAGGGAATTACTTAAATTTTTTTAGGGTACGCTTAGTCATCGTGCGGGTGGTGTTTTCTATCTTTTTAACCGATGCATGGATTAAAAATTTGGGGGAACAGTTGAATCCTCAACACTGTGATTCACATAAGGGAGGAATCACTTCGATCGTAGAAGTTTGAGAGAAAGAAAAATAGTTTTGGACATTAAGAAAATTATAAAATAACAATGTTATTTTGTTTCTTTTTTTCCTTTCCTGCAACAGATGAGCGGTTGTGGCGGGACAAACGAAATGTCATGTTGTTAAATGGATTGAATCTCCTTTACTTGTAACCAAACCATTAGTAATTTGGGTATTCCATTAATTAAATGATACTAATAAATTCTTTACAGCGTTACCCACCTCTTACCCCTCCTATTTATATGGAGCTCAAGGTGGGGTGTTAGCGTGACTACACCAAGCGATGAAGCTCTGTCAAAGTACCATGATGCCAACCACCTGGAGGACGAGACTGGTTTCAGTGAGTGGTGATGAGCACCACCAAATCATGAACTGGAAAAAATGATGAAGGAAGTTCTATTTATCATCTTCAGCATACATATTTTCCAGGTAGGGGATTGTTGTAATGTTCATCTTTATGAGATAACTTGTTGACCGCATGATATGATGCTAATGTAGAGGGTGCGGGCAAAAAAAACAAGTCTTGGACCCTCTAACTCTTTGGTATTTGTCTTGTTTTTATGGAACTATTTCCTAAACAAAGCATCTGGATGAAAACAAAGGACACACATCGACGAAAGTGACCCAAGAGCCTCATAGGCGTTGTCGGCACCAAAAATGGACCACCAGAGTGTGTCTGGTGGCCCGTAGAAGAAACAGTCGGTGTGCCATGTCAGTGCGGTTAGTGGTGGCTAGAGGATATGTGTGGTGACTGACTGCAGGATGTGGGAAGCAACACGCCATTGTGCACTGTGGCGGTCGGCCCCAGCAGGCTGCGCGGGACAAGGGCGGACGTTGGTCGGCCAAATGGCCAACTGTTTCTTGCGGTGGGACAATGCCCCACCTGCTTGGTGAAATAGCCCCAAAACTGCAGGGCCAGTGGAGAAGGTTTTCCACCTAATGAAAGATGTGGACCATATGTGGGACGACCGAGCAGTCTGGACCAGCCCAGTGGTTCGGGCCAGACTCGCGACCCAGCAGGCCAGGGTGGGTGGGCCGAGCCCCACCCAACGGGTCGGGCCAACCGCGGCCCACGCCTATGAACCAATGGGAGGACCCCGACGGGCCAGACCAAGTGAAAAGAACGTACCTTTAATGGGTCCGACACAAGCAGGGTCAGGTAGACCTAGGGAACTGTTGCGTCGGGCCGATCAGACCGAGTCAAACCGGCCATAGACCCAACTGGCCCCCGAATAAAAAAGGCTCGCAACTGAGGAACCAGGTGTCCATTTGACAGGCCATCTGTGGCATTGGGACCCATTTTGGTATGTGGTCCCTTTGGCATATTCCGGAAGCTCTGACCGAGATGGGCTAAACTAAGGTGAGATAAGCACCTGTTTCTAGGAAAGGGATGTATCTAACAGACAGGGTGTCTGATTTATGCGTCGTCTATGAAATAAGGACCCTTATGACAAGTCGGTCCTTTGGAGATACTCTATATGAGTTTTGACAGAGTTTTAGATGTGAATTTGTTTGGATGATACTTGAATCCAACTAGGCCCTTTTTACAAAAGTGTGCATATCTCACAAATCAGGCATCTGATCGACGCGTCATCTATCACGTTGACACCCCTAGGATGGGGCGGTCCCTTGGGTATGCTTTTTTCTGGACTTTTTACCACTTGAAATGCGACTGATGGATTGAGGAGTGGTTCTCCCAGAATTAATCATGAAATGGGCAGGAATCCTGGGACTGGCTATCTTTGAAGTGGTTGATCCTCTGTGTATCATCATCATAGCAACCCTGTGTTGATCGACGTCATAACTAACCTATGAGGACCAATTTTAGATCGTCTTGTTGAGGATAAGTATATAGAGACTCTATGTGGATCATCATCTAGCGACCCTATGTGGATCAACATCGAGCTACCATGTGTGGATCCTCGTTCCAGCGACCCTGTGTAGATCAACATTCCAGCGACCCTTTGTCGATCAAAATTTCAGCAACCCTATATGGATCAGCATTCAAGAGACCCTATGTAGATCATCATTTCAGCAACCCTGTGTGGATCATAATTCTAGCGACCCCATGGGGATCAGTAGTGCCATGACCGGATGAGAACCAGGCTTACTGTGGCCCGTCATGTAATAGTGACTTACATCCAAGAGTGGATCGAGAATAGAAAAACTTCTTTTGAATCAGTTGTGGAACTTCTAAATGGAATAAGATGAAATAGATTAATACTAATCATTTATATTCTGGATGTATGATTTATTTCCCTAGTGTGAGAAGACTATTGTTTCATGCTATGTGATTGAGGTCTTGCTTTGTGGTTTTTCCATTGTGGAACTCTTGGAGACCTTCGGGGGTCTTGCGGTCCCTACTGAGTGTTGTTATACTCCCCCTGCACGGGCTTCTCCCACACCTTATTGTGTCTTGTGTAGAAGAAAAACATCGTTGACTAAGTCTTAGGAGCGAGGACTGGACGGTGCTTAGAGATGTACTTTTAGGCATGATGTGTCGTAGTGATGATCGTCCATGATCTGTACCTACCCTTTAGGTAATAACTTTGGTGGATGATTCTGGGAGCTATTTTTCTATTGTTGTGGAACTTTTCAGTTGGGATTGTATTCTAGCCCCCTTTACTTATAGTACTCACCCTTTTTACTTTCAGTACACATCTTTTTACTACTACAGTTTTACTACGTGAGTTTTGCTCATTTTATTCTTAGACGGTGTGTTTTCTTGTTTAAAGGCAATGCATTCCCATTTTTTAGGGGTATTCCATTCGGTGCCAGTCTTTAACCCCTAGCCTATGGAAGGAAAACATGGGAAAGTCACGAAACGAGCCCTGGGGGATGGGTCGTGACAATCAAAATACAAATTATAAATCCATGGTGATATCCATAACTCTTAAAAAAACATACTAATCTATAATGTTTTCTATACCATCCTCTTGTACCAATTGTAAGGACTCGGTCGTAAATATTTCATAATCTTGAGAAAAGTCAATGATTCCCATTGAGGATTTTTTTATTGTTTAGTGTTTTAGATAATTAATCCGTAACTCATACATAAAAACCCATATAAATACAAACTGGACACTTCAAATAGTATCCATTTCCTTCATGAAAGAAAAACATTCGAAAAGAAACATTGTTTATTTTCCTGTTAAATCATAACTTTTCCTTTATCCCATCCTTGACTATATCCTTCTTTAAAACGTGTGAAAAAACATTTCAAAACATGGGATGAGCATAAAAAAGAATTCTAATGGATAAATAAATTAGGAAAACTGTTAGCCTTGAGAAAACATGGAAACTGTGAATAATTTATCACAATGTAATAATTTTCACCTTTAAGAACCAGTAAATAGTCTTCCCTTAATATAAGTTTATAGATTACACTTTTTGTAACCAAAATATTTCCATAAAACCCATGGAAAGAAAAATATAACATATAAAGGTAACATGGAACATAATCGTACATAAATGGAATAACCATATGGTCAACATCCACAAATATCACTAAATGGAATAGTCATATTGTTGACTTCCATACATATCATTGAATAGAATATCCACACTACTGACTTCTATTCCCAATTCATTGGTGGTTATAATGTAACCTCCCATACATAGTTTATCATGGAACAACCCATCATTGGTTTATCATGTAACCACCCAACATTGTCCAAGTACCATTATACAATCATAAAACATAAATGATTGAAATTATAATCATTTCACTCATAAAATTTTATTTAGCATCACAAGAAACATTTTCAAGATATTAAAATATTCATTCCATTTCCAAAACAATTTAAAACATTAAATAAACTCTCTTTTGAATCCAAGTGTCGCATACCACTTTGAAAATTTTGAAATAAATTAACATTTTAAATAATTCCTATCCATATAAATAATTTGTTAAAAACCAATTCGAAAACATTGTCATGAAATATGAGGATTTAGATGAATAAATCTTTAAAAAATTGAAAATGATGTTTTAGTTAAAGAGTCCCTTACCACATGAGAAACACATGAATAATAATCATTAAGGAATAAAATTAAAAAAACATTAAATATCATTATAATATACTAATTCATGATATAACGAGTTCAAATAGTTTTATCTAAACTTTGTAGGATAATAAAGATTCATAACATCAAGATATGCCTCAATGAAAGGAGATTGAGATGAAATACTTTACAAAGATTGTATCATTAGATTAAGGATACATAAATGAAATAATTATGTGTGTAAAATATAAATACACCCAATATAAGTAAATATTTTTTGTAAACTAATCAGAGATGATTCACACATATTCTTGGAAAAAACAAATCCAGTGACATGGATATTTAACTCAATGAATAGAGATTAATTTAATATTTCCCTTACCATGAGTCCAACTTGTATCGTTCATTATTTATATTTTAGAATAATAAACATAGGATAATTTCTACTTGATTAAAAAAATCATGTTTCTTTATTCCCTTAATATCACTTATTACCATGTTATATAAATTAGTTAATTCTTTGAGTCCATGTCGAACGTTTCGTCGATATTCGATACTTGACTCAAAAATGAACATGGTATGATGTAATATGTCCACGTGGTCATAACTCCATAATATGAAGAATAGTATTAAAGTAATATTTATCACATTTATACATTAATCTTAATTTTTTTCTCATACCATTAATTATGGTAATGAAAAATGAACAATGATATAATCACGGAGACGGTGGGTCATCTGTACGCATGAGCAATGTGTCCATATTTTATTGATCCTTATTGAAATAAGTTAATTTTAATTTTAACTTTAAATAATTTTAATTATTTTAGTAACATCATATTAATTTTTTAAATATACTTATATATATATATATTATATATGTGATGTGGTGAATAAAAACGCTTCACATTGAATTGTAGATGTGATTGTTCAGTCATACAGATGAACGACATTATCATTTTTATGTTCAAGTAAATTAAGTATATAATTGTTATATAATTATCATATAATGATTAATATGTCATTAATATCACTTATAAGAATAAATTACATTATTATAACCATCAATTTGAGATGGTTATGTAAAATAAATTTGATCAGATCGTGGAGGTGATAGTTCACATGTACGCATGAACGATTAATTCCTTTAACATTCAATGTAAGTGGAGATGAATTTAGGTTATTTTATTAACATAATAACATCTATGTATATTAATTATATTTTATTAATTATCTCATAATTTTTAGTTTATATTTTAAAAAAGTGGAAGAGGAAATAATATATAAACACTTAAAGAAACTGGCAACTCTTCTTTGGTTGATCGCCTTTGAAAAAAACCTTAACACCTCATAGAAGGGTGTTATGCCCAAAATAAGGATTTAAAAATGTGGGTAGGGATTCTAGGAATATTTTTGGATATATATTCACCAAACCTAAAGGATTTCTGTATGTGAATAAAAGAGAAGGAGAAGTTCCCTTTTATAGGATAGATGAGGGCCACTTCAGAAAAGTCCAGAAATATTTATTTATTCTTTAATTATTTTAATATTGTAATGGTCTCAAACTCATTTATTTCAAATGTAAGATGATTTTGGGTTGTATACCCCTTTTCCAATTAAAATTAGACAGGTTTTGAATATTTTTTAATAATTATATTTTGGGTTTAACCCTTATTTTACCTTTTTTAATCTTAACATGATAACATGATATTTACACATTGTTTGCTGATGTAATTACCATAACATATAAAATGGATGATAAAATTTTAATTAAGGACATATTATGACTTATTATAACTATTTGGTCTAATATTATATTCATATGAATTTTAGAACATATGATAAACTATGTTACATTTTATGTTATGAATTATGTCAATTTTGCCACTATTTATACTTTACTTTTTCAAAAATTCATAACAATTTTATTACTTCGAAAAAAATATTAAATAAATACTAAAATTTAATAAGAATCCATAAAATTCATTTATGGAATCAGATATTTCAAATAATTTTTATTTTCATATTTATAATATCATTTATTTGACACTTTTATTAATGAAATTATCACTACATCGACATTGTGTCGTAAATGATTTTATTTATTTGATGTATAAAAACTATAAATAAAATTCCATGATGTAGGAAATATTTTTATCTTTCTAATGAATATTTATATATTAATAGTTCATTTATATAAACCAATATTAATTTTTTTTTGTAATAATATTCATCTTTATAACATATTTGCCTTTACATTAAATTAAAAGTTATAAGTGTCATAATCACACCCAAGTGGATTCAAAAGGCCAAATTTTCATCCAAAGGGTTATATTGGTCTTCTATATATCATAAAATTGTATTTGGAAATATGTTGGGGTAATTTTATATTATTATAATATTATTTTACCCTTATTTACCGAATTTACCCTTTAACCGTGGTAAATAAAAAATAATTACTAAAGATTTTATTCATCATGTCCAAAAATAAAAGGGACATATTTACATAATTTTGACCTTTTGATTTAAAATATTAAATCCATTTTAACAAATTCATGATATAAAATATGTAGTAATTAATTTAAAATTAACTCTCATTGTCAAAATGATAAAGTGGGTTTTTTAAAATTAAAACTCATCAAAAGATTAACATGTGTTTATATCAAATTTCAAAGTGAATTTAACTATATTGGAAAATATTGGATTAAATAATAATAAAATAATTCAATTTAACTTTAAAAACAATTAAAATAACAATCCAACTATAAAAAAATATATGAAAATGCGGTTTTGAATTAAAATGCTTTATTTTTTTACTGTTCATTAAAATATGAATTTTATCATAAAAATACCAAAATTTCAACCAAATAAATTTTTATTTCCATATTCCAAATAAGAAGTTTATTTTTTCAAATAGTACTTATAAAAGTTTTAGAAAATATATTTAAAATGGGTTTTTCATCAAAAGGTTGTAAAATGGTTTTTTTGAAAACTATTTCATTTATGCTTAAAATTTATTTTATTCTTATATCATTTCTATAAAAAATATAATATGAATTTTAAAAAATTAACTTTATATTTCATTAATAAAATCCCAAAATAGTGATATGATTTTATAAACACTATTATTCTCAATTAAATACGACTTCATGAAAATACATCATTTATATTCAATTTGTTTTTGTTTCCATTTCAAATAAATTTGGTAACCAATAAATCATTATATAAAAATTTATAAACTATATTTTTATAATTTAGTTAATACTATTCCATATCACCATTCCAACGTATTAGTTATAATGGTAATATTTGAATAATATTATTTTGTTGTTTTTTATGCTTGATGTAGTGTATCATGTATGCTATTGAACATGGTGTTTTCTTCTTAAAACACTGGATGTTATAAATGGTATCCTTGGATCATATCCCTATTAAGTTATATTTAACTTCAATATATGTCAAATAATAGATGGAAAATGATTTTAAAAATAAATATGTATAATTTATTCAGGAAAATAACTTTTCATTGAGAATAACTTTTTAAAACATAAAATATTTTTGAAAATATTTTTATTTCAAAATAACTATGAAAATATATAAAGTAATAATTAAAAATAATTTAAAACATTTCTTTTGGAAAATAAAATTTCATTGAAAATATCATTTAAAAACTGAAAATTCAAAAAAAAATGGAAATAATTTTATTTTAAAATTAATATTGAAAACTTATAAAGTAATCTTTAATGAAAATAATGGTCATGATGATGTGAAATTCCATTAAAATTGTACATATTAAAATAATTATTCCTTATAATTTTTTGTTAGAATTAAAACTAGTATTTTTTGGAAATGGATATAAAGACTTCATTGACCACAATTTTTAAAAATTAAAACCATTGAAAAAATGTATTTAAAAATCATTTGAATAATGCTAAAAACATTTCTGAAGGAAGTTTTAAAAAAAATTGTTTTGAATGAAAAATTGGTTTTCAACTAAAGAGATAAATAATAAATATTTTTCTTATAAACATTATTTTTAGATATTGAGTATATAAAGATAGAAAATTAATGGAAATTTTTTATTCTTAAGAAAAAACCATAGAATAATAAAATTTATTTTTTTTCTTTTAGATATACTTCTTCATTTTTTATCATTATGGGTATAAACATAAAAAATCTCGATAAATGATGGGAGTGTATTATAAAATATGTACCACTTTTGTAACATTGAATTGTAAGTCCTATGAAAGAATAATATTAAATAAGTCAAATTATACCATGGTATTAAATAAATTAATTTTATTACATGTAAAATGGGGATCTAAATACACCTCATAAAATAATATTGGTGCATAATGTAACCTATGTCTCATGGAAGAAAAATTGAGAAAAAAAATCCCTTGTCGCTTCTGTAAATTTCGAACTATAAACCATCTCATAGATATATGATTAAATGGATAGTAAAATACCAATAATATTCAGGATAATCCCCAAAAAATATAACCATTTATAGTATATATACCAGATAAATTAAAAACATGGTGAATATAGAATTTGTGTCAAAAAAAATAAAAAGTGTGATGGAAATCCATTACATTATGTCTTGAATTATTTCATACACATTAGGACCACCTCTATAAAAAATATATTTTAGGTACACATATATTAAATGAATATATATATATAATACCTTTTATGGTATATTTATGACTTTTTATTACCCGTTTATTAACAATTCCATTTTAAAATCATGTTTTGGGTAATAACTTATTTTCTTTCTAGTATATTTTGAATTTTTATTTTCGATGATATTAAAATTTTCATTATTAAATCATATATATGATTTTATCCTAGATATAAATATAATATATATTTATATCAATTTATTTAGAGAAATTCATAAAAGGTTGAGATAGAAAATGAAATGTACTATTCATAGATAAAATATGATGTATGTACACATGAATATTGTGTCCATTTTTTTAAAGATCAAATGAATAAATGGTAAATAATATATTAAAATTATTTAATAATTAATATTCATATATAGTATTTATATTCATTAAATATTTCCTTAATGCCTTTCATGTAAATTGTAAGAAAAAACGAACCACATTATTTCATGTGGCAGTAGTCTGCCATGCACATGAGAGGCCTTATTGTATACCCTAGAAAATGAAATGTAAGAAGGTATATTTGATATAATAATTACATAATAATATTAATATTATAAACATAAAATGAATTTTCTAAAATCCATTATTATACCCATCCTTTAATGGTAGTTATGTAAAATAAACTACATCAGTTCGGTTGGTGGTAGTTCACCATACACACAATTGACAGTTTCATTTTCCATTTCATTTTAGTGGAGATTCATATTTATTATTAAATTTAAAAAATAACATCCTAGTGTATTTTAGATAATTATTTTATATTGTAATTTTATATATATATTTCATTATTTAAAAGGAATAATGAAGAGTATTGAGCTTAGTGACGTCAATTTTCATCTATGAAAAAAGAACCTCCTTTGGATATCTTATTAAGGTCCCTAGTGTTGGTATTTTGGGAGGAACAGATGCTCTATATCGTGGATAAAGATATTTGGGATGGATTTTGGTGGTTTTTTTCAAAAATATATGGATCTATATGTGTGAATAAGGGAAGGGAGGTGAGGACCTTTTATAACTCGTGGAAAAGAACCCACATGGAAACAACTTGGATGTTTCAAAAAAGTATGCAAAAATATAAAGAAATTCACTTGAAAATATATTTTTAAAAACACTAGATTATAAATTTAGAAGTATAATATGGAAATATGGCCAAAAAATATGATATATACATGTGTTGGGTCATGTTTAACCTTCATTTTTTTAGTTTAATCCACCGATAATCCCATTTTTACCTTAATCACGGTAATAAATTCTTATTGAGTTCACTATTCATTATAGTATAAAATTAAATTCCCATTATTATATAATATAAATTATTACGATTCCAATTATTTAAACCATTTTTTTAAATTCAATTTACAAAATTGAAAAATTATAATTTGAAATTAATCTTCTATATGAAATGAGAAAGCAGATTTTCTAAGAAAAAATGTAAAAAATTTCAAAAAAAAATTATATAAAAATTAAATATTTAATAAATTTAAATGAAATAAATTGGGTTAATAGATATATAATTGAATTAATTTTTATAAACAATTATAAAAAAATATCCTTTTAAATTATTTAAAATAAATTTTAGTTTTTCAATAAATGCTGGAATTTTTATCTATTCATCAAAAAATAAATATTTTTTTAATCATACAAAAAAATCACCCTAAGATAATTTTTAAATGTTGATTTAAAAAGTTAAATTTATTATTTAAAATGAAGTAAATAAAATATTCAAAAAAATTATTTAAAATAAGTGTTCCAAATAAGATAAAGTCACCTTTTAGCATAACACATTTTTTAAGCATACGATTGGATTTATTCTTATCTCTTGTCTAGAAAACATGTAAGATTAATTGTCAGGACCTGTCCCAGTGGGCCATGTGCCACAACTCCCCAATACCACCTCCAATAGGCCATGGTAAGGTGACTAGTACCGAGTAGGAATGTCACTAACATGGGAGGCATTGCCTATAAACTTGTACACACAAACACACACACACACATCTCCAAGACCACAAAGCTGAAAAGAAAAAACTACTAAAATTAGGAATGCATGTATACACAAAAATCCCAACCAACAGATTATGACAGGAAAGTAAAGTTCAGTAAAGTAAAACCCTATGCCAAAAGTATAATCCCACCAAAATAACGTCTGCAACAAAGTCCCACCTGTAAATAAAGGTACTGGGACTGCAATCCGTAGCCATAGGATCACACCTCGGCCTGCCTGATCTCACAGAGCACCGTTCGGTCCTGGTCCACCTAGAATCCTGTCAAAGGCTCACTCGTCTACACAAGACACGACACGTGCGGGAAAATCCCGTGTAGTGTTGAGTATAACAATACCTATTAGGACACCCCCAAAACCATAAAGTAATACAACAAAGGAAAATATGACAAAGGAATGATACAGTCAGCTCCACACAGTATATGTGTATAGAAAATATAACAATAATATCAGGATATACTCATACACGGTCGACAATCATGAAACCACCACTAAGATCCAGCACTAAGATTCCACTAAGCATGTAACAAGGAGAACACACCTCCTAGTTCTGAAGAGAGAGATACGAAGTACTCATTCCGAGAGAACACACTCCACAAGTACTTGAGAATATGATGCTCAGAGGAGGATCATGGCCACTATCTATGGGGTGATTCCAACAACTCAGTCTGAACTAATCCACTAAGCAAAATATCGGCGCCCGGGTAAGGTAGGTAATGTCGATACTAAGAACTCTACTTAGGGTACTAGGATGGAATAGAGGATCTATCTCTATGTCTCATAGAGGGGATTCCAACAACTCTATTCAGGAGGTCCTGCTGAAGGGATCATACTCCAGTAGTAAATGATACCATAAACCTTCAGGGGAAAGACCAAGGGTACGAACCCAAAGGAAGTTAGCCCAAGTCACAGAAGACAAATGGCTCAATCCATGTAGAACGGGATACATGGCATGTAGTAGGATCACATGACATGTTCCTTGACTCTGGGTACTACCCGTGTAAATGAACCGTGTCTCTAGGCTTCTCATATAAAAGTCACTACATGGAATGTATAAGAATTACACATTGTGTTCTTTGACTCCAGGTACTGCCCGTCTGAAACGGCCCGTGTCTGAATTCTAAGTCGTGTAGAAAAGTATATACACTTCATGTGAGTCAAAGTGCAGGTCGTGTCCTGTCAACTGGAAAACACATGTGTACCCTGGTTGTTTGCCCGTACATAGTGTATGTCCGTGTTGCCCTTCCCGTGTACCAGTACACAGGGTATCCCATGTATCTGGATGGGTATGGCCGGGGGAGGGTATACACGCCGTGTCCCTGGCCATGTGACCAACCTGTGTCTGTGTAATCCTGGAGTACACGCCAGGTGGCTCGCCGACGAACACACACCGTGTAGCCCATACTAAACTCCGTGTAGTCTGGAAATTTCCAGAACCGTCTTCTTCCTCCTCATGCCTCGGCCGATCCTCCGGATCTCAATTTTGCTGTCCATTTGCTGTGAAACTCAAGATCTCAGGTCACCTCATCGCCGTGATGCTGAATCTGTGGGTTTCGGACAATCGATCAACTCTGAAATTCGATTCAGTTCACCCATGCGGAAATTGTTTGAATAAAGATATCTCCCAATCTACTTTGATCCATCCATTTCCACCACCATTGCTCCTACGTGGGGTTGTCCTGATGCCAGATCTTTAGTTTGGGATCGTTTTGTCGCACAACGGATTTTGAAAGATCTGTTTCCCATACCTTCGTGAAGAAGGCGTAGAATGCACATGAAGAACACGATAAAATGGGGAAGAAAGGCACAACAAATCGAGAGGGACAAACCTCAATCGATGTTCATGTCGATATTGGTTTATCACCATTAAAAGGCTAAATGAAACCAAAAATAATCTTCAAGAACAAATCCCAAAATCCCCGAAAAAGCCCATCCTGCAAATACGATCGATCCACGGGCTAATATGTTCATGGATTAGTCTACGTTCATCGTAGAAATCATGAATGGGAAAGAAATCAAAAAGAGATCAAACGCCCTACTTGGATATATGGCGTTCGTTGGTGAAGATCCAGTCATCGCGTCATCGTCGCCAGCGAAACTTGTCAAGAATGTCGTCGCTGTGTTGGGGTTTTCTGCAGAGCCTCTAGAGCCTCTAATATTTTAAGTGGTATAAGGTCTGTAACTCTGTACCCATGTGAAAATATCTATTTAAAAATATAAAAGTTATTCTCTACAACTAGATTTAATAAAATATTTTTATTAAATATTTTATTATAGTTATTTCCAAAAACTAGATTTCACCACCAACCTATGTCGACCGATGTTAGGCCTTTTATATGGTAAAATCGCTGCTTTGAATGCAACAGTGACCTCGGATTTCTGATCCGAGCACCTATTCAATAGTTATCCCACTTTTTTTAAGAAATCCCCATATGTGAGTGTAATTTAATTATTTATTTAAATTCATACACTTCTTCCGAGCTCACTGGGCTTTGGAACTACAAGCTATCACAATGCCTGGTCTCGAAATAATTCCCATATAATACTGAAATAATATATGGAAAAAATCCGAGATATTACATCCTCCCCACCTTAGGGATTTACGTCCCCGAAAATCCAAAAAAATGGCTAATCAAAAATATGTGGGTACTACACACGGATTTGAGCCTCCCGCTCCCATGTGCTCTCCTAGAGATTCTTGTGCCGCCATCGGACACGCACCAAGGAAATAGCTCTTCCACGAAGGAACGTCTCATGTCAATCCTCAACCTTCACTAGGTACTCAGCAAAGGTCACTCCATCATCGTTGTCCAGCTCGCCCCAGTCGATAACGTGTGATGGGTCATGGACGTACCTCTACAGCTACAACACATGGAAGAAGTTGTGTACCCGGTCCATCTGAGAAGGTAGAGCCAAGTGGTATGCCACCACGCCAACTCTACTCAGAATCTGAAAAAGGTGGATAAACCTCAGAGATAGCATGCCACTTTGGACAAATCTCTTCAATCCCCATCTACATGAGACCCGAAGGAACACAGGGTCTCCCTCCATGAACTCCAAGGGCCTCCATCTCATGTCGGCATAAGACTTTTTCTGACTCTGTGCAGTCTTCATCTACTCCTGGATGACCTGCACATTCTCTGTAGTAGCTCGCACCATCTCTGGCCCCATGAGTGCTGACTCTCTTGGGTCAGTCCAACAAAGTGGTGAGCTATAAGGTCGCCCGTACAAAGACTCTAATGGTGACTTACCAATATTGTAATGATAATTTTTATTGTAAGAAAATTCCACCAGTGGTAGGTGATCCTCCCAGCTATGACCGAAGCCAAGTATGCAAGCTCGTAGCATATCCTCCAGAACATGGATGGTCCACTCCGTCTGGCCATCAGTCTGATGATGAAATGATGTGATCAAGCGTAACTGAGTCCCAAAATATTCCTACAATCACTTCCACAACCAGGATGTAAAAGGATCATCGTGATCTGAGAAGATGGTGGATGGAACTCCATGAATTCGAACTATCTTCTGCATGTAGAGGCGTCTCAAGCTCTCTACTGAACTCGGCTCCCGTATGGCTAGGAAGTGGGCCGACTTGGTAGGTCAGTCAACGATCACCCAGATGGAATCGTGTCCCCTGGACGTACATGGTAAAATCGTCATGAATTCCATGGATATCCCATCCAACTTCCACTCTAGCACCTCAAGGGGCTGAGTCAAACCTGCTGGCACCTGGAGCTCAGCTTTTACTTGCTGACAAGTAAGACACTGAGAAACAAACTCTTCCACACTCTTCTTCATTCCTAGCCACCAGAAATGATATCGGAGGTCCTAGTACATCTTTTCCATGCCTGGATACACTTCCAAATGAGATGTATGGAACTCCCTTAGAATATCCTCTTGAAACGTCACAGGTACTACTGTGAGCCCTCTGAAAAGTACAATGTGCTCCCCACCTTTTGAATATCCATCACCAACATCGCCTACGGATATCTGAGCACGTAAAGTATCACATCGAGCATCCTCAAGTTGTGCTTCCCTGACTCGTTATAAGAGTGAAGGGCTAACAACCATCAACTGAAGGTAATCTCCCTCATCTCTTTCCACGAAGGATATCTATAAAGAGGCCAACTTCCGTGTTGCCTCGCCCAGCAACTACGAACTGGATTTCATGCTGAGAGCATCTGCCGCAACGTTCCCCTTCCTAGGAGTATAAATGATCTCGTAGTCGTAATCCTGGAGGAACTCAAGCCATCGCCTCTATCTGAAATTCAGGTCCTTATGGGAAAAGATATATCTGAGACTCTTGTGATCAGAGTAGACGATAAACCGCTCTCCCATCAAGTAGTGCGGCCACATCTTCAATGTGAAGAATACCACGGCCAACTCAAGATCATGGGTCGTGTAGTTCTACTCATGTGGCCTCAAATAACGTGTGCCATAGGCAATCACCACTTGCCTCTACATCAGGACACAACCAAGCCCATTTCATGATGTGTCATAGAACACCACATACTCGACACCCTCTTCTGGTAGTCTCAAGATCAGGGCACTTGTCAAACTATGTCTCGACTGCTGAAAAGCTTGCTGGCATCTCTCAGTCCACACAAAAGGATGCCCCTTTCGGGTCAAATATGTCATGGGTGCTGAAATCCTGGAGAAATCAGGAATTGATCTCCGATAGTAGCCTACCATCCAAAGGAAACTCCGTAACTCCATCACGCTTCGGGGTGGTTCCCATGCTAGCACTACCTCCACCTTGGCTGGGTCCACTGCTACACCATCTGCTGAGATAACGTGTCCTAGAAAGTGGACCTCCTGTGTCCAGAATTGACACTTCGAGAGTTCCCCTTACATCTAGTGATATCGAAGTGTGTCCAGAACCATCCTTAGGTTTCTCGTGTGCCCCTCCTCGGACGCAGATTACACAAGGAAATCATTGATGAAGACCACCACGAACTGATCTAGATTGGGCTTAAAGATCTAGTTCATGAGTCCCATAAACACTTTTGGGGAGTTCGTCAGGCCGAAGGGCATCAGCAAGTACTCATAGTGACTGTACTGACATCGGAAAGCCGTCTTCGGTATATCATCATCCCGTACTCGCAACTGGTGATAGCCTAATCATAGATCAACCTTCAAGAACCATTGTTACCCTCTTAACTGGTCGAAGAGGTCATCGATCCTCGGCAGTGGATACAGGTTCTTCATAGTCAACTAATTCAAGAATCGGTAATCCACACATAGCCTCAATCTCTCGTCTGCCTTCTTGGAAAAAAACACTGGGGTCGCCTAGGGTGAAACACTAGGTCTCACGAAGCCCTTCCTCTTCAAGTCTTCCAGCTACACTCTCAACTCACGAAGAACTACATGATTCATCTGATATGCTGACACTGATATCAGTGTCGTCCTGGGTTTCAACTCAATGAAAAAATCTGTCTCTCAATGGGGAGGTAGTCTGGGGACATCCTCTGGAAAAATGTCCTCGTACTCAACCACTACTGCTATAAGATGGAAACTCGTAACATCTTCTTCACCAAAGGCTATTCTAAACAACTGATGTGAAATTGGTTGTACCTTCCTATGCATGGGTCCGTCCTACATTGCCCGGGTCTTCTTTTCACTAACATAGGAGAACCTCATTCCATCACTGCGGACACACCGCACCCTTTGCCTAAAACAGTCAATATGGGCATGAACTGTGGATAGCCAATCCATACAAATAATGACATCATAAGGCCTCGACACTACCACCAAGAGGTTCCAACTGAAACTCTCACCTCCAAGGGTCAGGTCACACTGTTTGAAAATGTGTGTGATCTCTGAATCTTCTCCAGTCAGTGTTTCTAAGCATAAGGGTCGAGTCAATGGATCAACTGGAATCTCAAGGTCTCGAACAAGATAAGCATCTAGAAAATAATGACTAGCACCTGTGTCTATCAGTACAACAGCCAAAGTAGAAAAGACATAGATTGTACCTCTAATCATTCGAGGAGAACCTAGGTCAAAATCCTCTGCTTCATGCAGTTGTCCCTTCCTCTATCAACCAACTCCCTGAACCTAGGTTGGACCTACTGGGGGTGGTGGTGGTAAAAGGTCAAAACGCGGACCACCTCCAGCTGCTCTCCCAGCTCCTCTACCACATCTACTACCCCGCGGATCCATATTATCCACACGTTGCATCTACCTCGGTGGTCCATCCACTGCTCCCATTTTAGCAGTACGGTGGGTCAGAAAATCTCGAGCAAGATGTCCCCTACCATCACAAGAGTACCATCACCTCTCTCGAGGCTAGCTGGATGCGCCCTACGAACCCTGTATGGGAGATCCTATGTCCTGGGATCTACTCTGAAAACGTCTCCCATGCCTGGGTCCCTGACGTCGGCTTCCTGGTGCCGACGTCTTTTCTCCAGATCACTCACTACTGACAACTGCTGGTTGTGTCTGCTCTTCCAAGAAGCTCTCGACCACCAAAGCCCGCTTGAGCACCCCACCATAAGTAGTAATGCTCATAGGGATGATGCTAGCTCAAATTTCTCTGCGCAAGCCCCGCTCAAATGTACGAGCTCTGAAGTACAGATCCCTGACCATATCCATCGAGTACCGTGAGAGGTCAGTAAACCTCGATGAATAGTCTGCCACCATCATGGTTCCCTACTTGAGGTGAAGAAGCTCTTGTATACGTACTGCACTAAGGGTAACCCGTGAAAACTTATCTCTGAAGATATGCTCAAACTCTGAATATGCAAGAGTTGCCTCATCATGTGTCTGGATAAACAAAATCCACCATCGCCCTATCGAGCCCTACAGAAGGCTCGCTGCCTAGATCACTATCTGGTCTGCTGGTGTCCTGGCCAAATGGAAGACTCTGGCCATGGACTCAAGACAATCCTCTGTTGCCTGAGGGTCAGGCTCGCCTCATAACCTGAGGAGTCTCTGTCTCTAAAACTTGTGGAGTGCGCTCAGTATGCGGTCCTCCTCTACTAGTATAGCAGGCACTAAACACTGCTCCACAGGTGGTGGAACAACTGGAACACCACCCGAAGGTAAAACTGGTGGATCTGGTCCCTGTATAGAAGCTTCATCACTGAGTGGGGCATTCTCATGATAGAGCTGTTGTATCCTAGAGGGTGCGCGTCGCGGAGGCATCCTATAAAGAAACAAGATGTATCACATTCAGTGATTATATCTTCAGAGCTGACACTAGAAGTACATGGAAACCATAACCCATTCTTATATGATGCATGTACCATTATTTTCCCCTTCAACTACTGTTCTCATGTTCTGAGTCGAAAAGAAAGTTATTAGAGTCCTGTTGTATGGATACGTCGGCCGCCCACACCAACACTGGGGTCCCCAGCCTGAAAGCTGAACTCAAAACACTTAACACTGTTTCCCCAAACCAACTCACAGACTCTCGGTCCAAAGGTAGAACTGACCACCTCTGATACCACTCTGTCATGACCCGTCCCAGTGGGGCCTATGCCACAACTCCCCAAGACCGCCTCCAATAGGCCTGGGGCTAGTTACTAGCACCGATTAGGCCTCTCACAAACATGGGAGGCATTGCCTATAAACATTTACACACACACACACAAATATCCAAGCCCACAATGATGAAAAGTAAAAACTGCTAAAAATTGAAATGCATGCATACACTAAAATCCCAACCAACATAGTACAATAGGAAAGTAAAATTCAGTAAAGTAAAACCCTTGGTCAAAAGTTCAATCCCACCAAAAGAAAGTGTGAAACAATGTCCAACCTATAAAGAAATGTACTTGGACTGCAATTCGTAGTTGTAGGAACACACCCCGGCCTGCTTGATCTCACTGAGCACCGTCCGGTCCTCGTCCACCTATAATCATGTCAAAGGCTCGCTCGTCTGCACAAGACATGACACATGTGGGAAAAGCCTGTGAAGGGGTGAGTATAACAATACCCAGTAGGACACCCCAAAAACCACAAAGGAATAAAACAAAGGAAAATACCACAAAGGAACGATACAGTTAGCTCCATACAGTGTATGTTTATAGAAAATATAACAAGAATACCCAGATATACTCATACAAGATCGACTATCACGAAACCACTACTAAGATCCAGCTCGAAGATCCCACTAAGCACGTAACAAGGTGAACACACTCCTAGGTCTGAAGAGAGAGATACGAATTACTCGTTCTGAGAGAACACACTCCACAAGTACATGAGAATATGATGCTCAGATAAGGATCACAACCACTAGCTATGGGGTGATTCCAACAACTCAGTATGAACTAATCCACTAAGAAGAGGATCGGTGCCCGGGTAAGGTAGGTCACGTCGATACCAAGAACTCTACTTAGGTTACTAAGAACGAATAGAGGATCCAGCTCTAAGTCTCATAGAGGGGATTCCAAAAACTCTATTCAGGAGGTCCTGCTGAATGGATCATAATCCTGTAGGAAATGATTCCAGAAACCTTCAGGGGAAAGACCAAGGGTACGAACCCTTAGGAAGCTAGCCAATGTCATGAAAGACAAATGGATCAAGCCATGTAGAACTGGTTACACGGTAGGTAGTAGGATCACACATCGTGTTCCTTGACTATGGGTACTGCCCATGTAAACAACTCGTGTCTCTAGTCTTGTTGTACAAAAGTAACTACACTGTGTGTAGAAGAATTACACGCCATGTTCTTTGACTCTGGGTACTGCCCATGTGAAACGGCTCGTGTCTGAAATCTAAGTCATTCTGAAAAGTATATACACGTCCTGTAAGTCAAAGAATACGCCGTGTCCTATCAACTGGAAAACACCTATGTACCCTGGCCGTATTCCCGTACACGAGTTCTGTCCGTGTTTCCCTTCTCGTGTACCAGTACATGGGGTATCCTGTGTATATGGACAGGTCTTTCCAGGGAAGGGTATACATGTTGTGACTTTGGCTGTGTACCCAACCCATGTCCGTGTACTCCCGGAGTACACACCAGGTGGCCCACCAACGAACACACACCGTGTAGCCCATATTAAACGCCATGTAGTCAGGAAATTTCCAGAACCTTCATCTTCCTCCTCGCGCCTCGGCCGATCCACCGGATCTCGATTCTGCAGTCCATTTTCCGTGAAACTCAAGTTCTTGGGTCACCTCGTCATCGTGATGTCGAATCAGTGGGTTTCATACATTCAATCGGCTACAAAATCCAATTCAGGTCACCCATTCAGAAATCGTTTGAAGAATCATATCTCCCAATCCGCTTCGATCAGTCCATTTCCACCACCGTCGCACCTCCGTGGGGTTGTCCCGATGCCAGATCTTTAGTCTGGGATTGTTGTGTCGCACAACGGATGCAGAATGATCCGTTGTTCATACCTCCGTGAAGAACGCATAGAATGCACACGAAGAACATGAGAAAATGGGGAATAAAGGCACACCAAATTGAGAGGGATGAACATCGATCGATGTTTGTGTCAATCTTGGTTCTTCACCATTATAAGGCTAAATGAAAACAAAAATTATCTTCAGGAATCAAATCCCAAAATCCCCGAAAAATTCCATCCCACAAATACGATCGATCTGTGGGATAATCTTATCATGGATTAGTCTGCGTTCATCATAGAAATAAAGAACGGGAAAGAAATCACAAATAAATCAAATGCCCTACTTGGATCTGCGGCATTCGTTGGCGAAGATCCGGTCATTGCGTCATCTTCGCTGGCGAAACTCGTCAAGAACGTCGTCGCTGCATTGGGGTTTCCTCCAGAGCCTCCAGATCCTCCAAGATTTTAAGAGGTATGAGGTCTGAAACCCTGGACCCCTGCGCAAATCTCTATTTAAAAAGAATAAAGTTATTCATTGTAACATGATTTAATAAAATATTTTTATTAAATATTTTATTACAATTACGTCCAAAAACTAGATTTCACCACTGACATGTGACGACTAATGTTAGGCCTCGCCTAAGGTAAAATCACTGCTCTAAACGCAACGGTGCCATCAGATTTCTGATCTGAGCACCCGTTTAGGATTTATCCCACTTTTTTAGGAAAACCCCACTTGTGCATGTAATTTAACTATTTAATTAAATTTAAACACTTTTTCTGGGTTCACCAGGCCTCAGAACTACACGCCGTTATAACGCCTGGTCTTGAAATAAGTCACATATAATACTAAAATAATATACAGAAAAATCCAAGACATTACATGAATGATAAAAATATCAAAAAAATATAAGATGATCGTAATGCTACCTATAATTAAAAATATCAAAAAAAATATTAAATTTATTTGTAAAAAATATATTTCACAAAAATCATAGGATGTTACATTCTACCACCCTTAAAAATAATGTCGTCCTCAAATTTCATTTAGGCCATCAATGGTTTAACATTTAATAATTATTCCATACAAACCCACATCATAAAATGTGTTAATAAAATATCATCATGAAAATAGACATAGAGATGTGAAAAGTTTATCTACAATGACATATAGAGGTTTCTAAATAACAGAGAATTGGTGAGAAGTGATGATTTTGGAATGGAAGATAATCATATTTTCCAATTAATGATAGAGAGTGATAGAGATCATTGATCACAAGAAAGTGAAGGAACATATGAAAATAAAAAACAAAAAAAATTAAAAACCATATAAGTTTGAAAAAGGTCATTGATATCATTATAAATGATTGTAATATCATAAAATTTTATTTCAATATCCTTTTAATAATGTTTATTAATTTTCACAAGAATATATATTTACTCTATTTCATTCCATTACATAAGAACAATCTCATCCTCTATTTTTTCATCGATCAATTTCCACTTCATATCTTACTCCAAGATATGAATATTAATTTTTTTAACTCATTGAGAATAATAGAATGATATGTCATTCATTCTGTAGCATCCCGGGAATATAAATAATAGGATATTTTCATATTTATTAATATTTTTGAAATAAAAATTAATTTTATTTTAAAGGGATTCTATATTCAATGGCATACTTGACACATAACAATGGGTTTCTTCAAATTCTTATGTTGCGCACAATACAGAGTCATATTAAGAAAATATTAAATTATATTATTATTTTAAATGGTAGTTAACACATAGCCATTGTAATGGTGGGAATGAATAGAAATAACTATAATATGATTATACGTGTTTGTTAAATGTTTTTACATTTATCCAATAAATGTTAGAGGATTAAAATGTGAATGAATATAATTTTAAAAATAAATACTCTAATATTCTTTAAATGATCGATTTGCCTTATTTGGACGGTGAACCCTCTTCAAATCTAATTTTGGTAACTTTTATATGTTATATTTGACAAAATAAAATTATTCTTTAGAATTGGGAAATCAAAATTTACTTTCGGTAAATTTTTGGTATTTTTCTGATAAAGTTCATTTAATTAATGAATAGTAAAAAATACTGCATTTTAATTCAAAACTTCCTTTTTATATAATTTATTTATATGGTTAGATTATATTTTTAAATGCTTTCAAAGTTTAAATAGATAATATTTTTACCATTTAATCCAATGTTGTTCATTTTAAGTAATTTCACTTTGAAATTAGACATAAACAGGTGTCAATCTTTTGATAGTTATTATTTCTTAAAAACATATTTTCTGTTTTGAAAATAGAAATTAATCTAAAATTAATTAATGGAAATTATATGTTTTAAATTTTGTAAAATAGACATAATTTTTGAATTTGTAATATCAAATATATCTTAGGCTTAATTTTTTGGTGTTTTTCTGAAAACCTTCAATTTTTGATGAATAGTGAAAACACTGAGTAGTAATTAAAAAAGCGACCTTTTCATTTAAATGAAATCTTTCCACTTCATTAAATTGAATTTAAAAAATTATATATTCATGGTTATTATCAGTATGTAAAATTTGGTTCAATAAGATAAAAATAATGTTTGGTGAATAGTAACTTTTGACCTTTACTTACCGTGATTAAAGGTAAATATTGTAATTTCAAGGTAAAAATAATATTATAATAATATAAAATTACCATAACACTAGTACTAACCTTATTGTATGAATAATGGCCGACTAATAAAATACTTGGGTAAGACTTTTTTCCTTCGAAATCCATTTGGGTAAGATAATGACATTAATATCATTTTATTTAAAGTAGAAATAAAAAAATCAAAAACATTTATTGTTTTGAAAAAACAATTATAATGTGGGGTTATATAATTGATATATCATACTATAAATATTAATTATAAAGATAAAAATATTTCTCACATCATGTTATTTCATTTGTAATATTTAGACATCAAATAAATAAAATTATTTAGGACACAATAATGGTGCAGTGTTTACCTCATTAATAAATGATTTAAATAAATAAGATTATAAAAATTAAAACAATATCCAAAACCAGTCCAATTATTATTGGATGATTTTATTTCGAACAAGAGTCATCATATATTCTACTTTAATAAGTTTTATACCATTAAAAACAAAAAATCATTATATAATAAAATAATATTTTCAAACTTTATAAAAGTGCCCATCCTCCCCTTATAAAAATCCCTCACCTCAAACCCATTACTCACATTTATCAAGCACCTTGAATCATAAATCATCTACCCAAATATGCTGTCAAGATCCCTATATTTCATCTAGTAGACTTACCTTAGTCATAAGGCATTTCAATAAATCATTTTGGTTCAAACCAATGGGAGTTACGCGATTTAAAGGTAACGTCTTCTCTTAAGTTCTTTTCATTTATTTTACTTCTCCAGCCACATAAACTCTTCTTATTCCATTATTTTATTAAAAAAAATGTATCCTCAATATACTATGTTGTTTATATGATAAGTACTCGAACTACACATACACACACCTCCATCTAATGGGTAAATAAAATATTGTTTCTGTGGATGGAGAACTATTACCTCACGAAATGATGATTGTTCAATCTTCTCCTACCACCTCTTATAGTGTACATTAAGATGGAACTGTATTTATATGTCATGTGTATTATATTTATATTGTCTCTATACTTCTGTATTTTTCATTTATATCATACCATTATGTTTTCTATAATGGGTAAATACGATAATTTCATTTGAGGAAGTGCGGACTACCACCCCTTCAAAGTGATATGATTCTTTCATGTCATACATGGAACATATAAAGGAAGGAATTAATGAAATTATATATCATATTATACTAGAATTATAATATACCTATGTATCATTATGTTTTCATTCCAATAAATATGAAATAGAAATGAAAGTAGTGTCCATGCGTTCGTACGACTTACCATCTCAATGAACGATGCATTTCATTTCTTACCTCCAAATGTTATGTACTCATAAAAAGACATATATATATATATATACTGGATATATACAATATATATGATATATAAATCATGAATATCATTTTGAAGATAATGGACTTTTTACCACATGAACAACTTGTAATTATAAGAAGTCCATTTTTGACTCAAGTACCAAATATCGACAAAACTACCATTATTAATTTAAATGATTGAATAATGTTTATAATATGGTAATAAGTGATATAAAAGGAGAAATAAACTTGAAAAAGGTTCTTAGTCAAGTAGAAATTATCTTTAGTTTATTTTTCATGATATTAAAGAACGAACATGTCAATTTAGACACGAGGTAAGGGTTTTATTATCTCACTTTTAATTCTATGAGATTTCCATTAGTCACCATTTATTTATTGCATGTGGTTTATTTTGTGCAGACATTTGATATATATTATCATTATTATATTTATAATCATGGTATCCTATGATTTATTTGGTTTTTATTAACTTTTTCCCATATGAATCGATTTATTACAACGTGGTAAAGGGTTTTCATCTCACATTTTATTCTCATGATATTCATGCTATATTTGTTACTATTTCATTTTGTGTTGTGTATGTACTTCCCATGATTGTAATCTCTATTTAATATTATTTAATTTATGGTTATTTACATCTTCATTTTATGATCCTTCCTTCATGGGTTTTATGTTTCGTAAGTTACCAAATCGGTAAGGGAACCTTTCACCGTACTCTTTTAGTCAAAAATTTCATTTATGTCATGCCTGTTAATTTCATTTTTATTATGATGGGATATTTTCTATATCCTTATTGTTGTAAATATAATTTACGTGGGATGATATACCATTTTCTCTCACATAAATAATTTTTTTTTAATTTTAATGTGACATCGTTAGGCTATTGAATTTCTATAAAGGAACTTATTAACCCAATTTCCAATTATGTGTTAATCTTCTACTTATTGATTATTGTCATTCTATGAATATATGTGAGTAAACTCTGGTTGTTTTACACTTAATATCCACTTATATTGGGTGTATTATTTTTTTCACACATAATTATGTCATCGATTTGTCTTTAATATAAGGATATGATCTTTGCAAGGGACATTGACTAAATTTACATTCCATTGATACTTATTTGTTGTTATACACCAATTCACTTTTATATGGGGCATATAATACCCTTTGAAACATTATATCATGAATCTATTTATTCTCTAGATGTTATAAGCTTTGATTAATTTTAGTCCCCAATTATTTGTATTCAAGCGTCTCTCATTTGGTTAGGAACTCATTTATTAAAATATTGTTTTAAATATTTTAATGATTTATTCTTCTAAATCATTTTCATTAATTTCCATGTTTTAAAAATGGTTTTAGGAATTTATTTACATGGACATGAATGTTTTGAAAACAGAATTTCTTCAAAATCGTCAAATTGGTATGGGATACTTTGATTCAAAAATCTCTTTAAAAAATGTTTTAAATGGTCTTGAAAATGGTTTGATAAAACATTTATAATGTCAATATCTTGAAATTATATATTTTTATTTCAATGTGGAAATTTTATCTTTCCTTTATTCTTGTTTTTTGTGTTATGAATATGTTCTGTTTATTGGGAATTTTTTACATATACGGGTGGTTTCTAGATAAACCTAGGGTGGGAGAGCCCAAGATAGCTCTCTAATGCATTGGGTAACACCACAGAGGTAAAATATCATGTTTCCCATAATAGATATAGAGAATATACTATAATGGGTATTACCAATGTAACTCCGTATGTATCTGTGAAAGCTACAATGTAAGTATGTTATGGATTTCACACATTACCATTATGATTTATGATTTCTGTGTATTATTCATAAATAATATGATTTCATAAGTTATGTTATGATTGAATGTTATGGTTTCATTGATTTGTTTTTATTGATGCGATAGTTTTTTCTTTCCTTATTTTATAACTCTTATTGAGCTTTTTATTCTCATCCCAAGTTTTGAAATGTTTTTCACAGGACATAAAGATCAATAGGGTCAAGGATGGGATCAAGGAAATGTCATGTTGTCTAAAACATGGAACTAGAAAAGTTTTTTTTTAGATTTCTTTTATTATAAAAAAGGAAACTGAGCATAAGTATCTACTCTATGATTTTTAAGATGTAATAGTTATGGCCTAATTCTCAAAAGCTCTAAACATAAAAAGATCTTCAATGTGAATTATTCACTAAATTCATGATTATTTATTGTTTAAGGATGGGTCATTATAGTTGTTATCAGAGGTTGGTTTAGATAACTTTAGAGGTTAGGGTGTTATTTAAGCATAAGTTAAATAACTGAAATGGTTATCATATTAGAAAGGGTCATAGTTATTTTAGAGGTGACAAATGGTTATTACATTTTGGGGTGAAAAATGAAAGGTATTAGATAACCTTTGAGGATAAAATATGTTATGGTTATTTTTGGGGAATTTGTCTCTTTTATTTGGAATGTTATTAAATTATATAATTTTTTAAAAAGGACAACACACATACTGTGGGACAACCCATCAGGTCAGACAAAGCTACGGGAATCTAACCCACAACCAAAGTGTGATTGGAATTTATCGCATACCACTAGACTATGTAAAGTCCTTGGTTAGTATGACTAATTGTTTTTATTGAAAATATTTTATGGATCTTGAATATGTTTATTTGGGATCTTATTTTTTATCCAATGGACATATTTATTATAGGAAAATGATTTTGTGATTAACTGATAACTGTTATTTTTCAAGAAATTCTCTCTTTTGGGAACACACTGTGCTTAAGGAAAATTGAATACTATGGGATTTAATATGTGGAGTAATGTTAAAAATATTATTTTGGAATAATCTATGTTTTTATTGTGGATATAATGTGATTTGGGTTATTTATGGAAATGATTAATCTATCATTGAGAATATGTGATTAGGTTAATTACACTTTAGTATGAGACATTAAGAGTAGTCGATGTTTTTGGAGATAAATTTTAAGATTTACTGTGAAAGACTATAGGATTAAATCTTTATGAGTTTTTGGTTTCAATATTAGTTTGGATTATTTTGAAGAATTTTAAGGAAATTATATATTTAAGGGAATTTCATGAACTTTTTGTAATTTTGTTGAATTTCGGAGATTAAGATTAGTATTTATTTTAATATCGGATTGTCCTTTTAGAGATTATCTGATCTCATACAAACCAATTTTATTTTTTAATAATGTATAAAGACAGGGGAAATATATGGTTCATATTTTGTGGCTCATGTTATTCTATATAATGTGATTTTAATGCTTTTGATGTGTCCAAGTAAACTTTAATACTCATAGTTTGGAGAAAATAAGAGTTTGTAGTAGAAATTTAGAAAAGGATAAGAGTCTACATGAAAAGTATGTGTCCTTATATTCATAGTCAAGATCATAAATAAATTCCTCATCTTTATGAAAATGAACTTAAAACAAAAACGGTGTCTGTTTACTTTTCCTACTGGGAAACCAGTGACTGTTTAACCCATCACAAATTAGTGGTTTTATTGTTGTTAACTTTCTCCTAATAATGTTTTTTAACCCTCTACATCATAACTTGACACTTTTTTCCCTTCATATCCATGTTTTCATGGAATCCATGTATGGGTTATCTCGGGTGACCTTGGTACTTCTCTTTCTTTTAAAGTGATAGTTTTATGTACTCTTTTTCTGATGTGGGGCTTTCAATGAAGTTTCAAAGCCCAATTTTAAAATTATGAGGATGCAATTTCTAAAAGGTGGGAAGGATGTAACATCCCCGGAAAATAAATAATATGAAATTTTCATATTTATTAATATTTTTGAATTAAATATTAATATTTTTTTAAATGGGATGCTATATTCAATGGCGTACATGACACACAACAATGGGTTTCTCTGAAGTGTTATGTTGCACACAATGTCGAGTCATATTAAAAAATAAATTATTATATTATTATTTTAAGTAGTAGTTAACACATTTTTGTTATAATGGAGGTAATGAAAAGAACTAAATATAATATTATTATACATATTGGTTAATTTTTTTTTCATTTATCCAATAAAAGTAATAGGCTTAAAATTGAATAAATCTAATTTTAAGCAGAAATACTCTAATATCCATTAAAAGGTCGATTTACCACCTTTTTGATGGCGAACCCTTTCTAATTCTGGTTTTGGTCACTTTTATCGGTTCCCTCTGAAAAAATAAAAATTTTATCTAGAATTGGACCGTCAAAAATTATTTGGGTTAATTTTAGGTATTTTTCTGATAAAGTTCATTTTGTTAATGAATAGTGAAAAAATACTGCATTTCAATTCTAAAATGCTTTTTAATATAATTTTTTTATGGATAAATTATCTTTTTAAATGGTATTAAAGTTTAATTAGATTATATTTTTACCATTTAATCTAATTTTGGTCATTGGAAGTAGTTTTACTTTGAAATTGGGCATAAACAAGTGCCAATCTTTTGATAGTTATTATTTCTTAAAAATATGTTTTTTCTTATGACAACAATAATTAATTTTAAATTAATTAATTCAAATTCTATGTTTTGAATTTGTTAAAATAGACATCATTTCATAATTAGAAATATCAAATATAGATTTTCCATAATTTTTGGTGTTTTTCTGAAAACCATCAATTTTTTATGAATAGTAAAAACACTGAGTATTAGTTAAAAAACCGAATTTTTCATTTAAATGAAATTTTGCAACTTCTGTGAATTGAATTTTGAAAATATGACATACATGGTTGTTATAAGTAAGAAAAATTTGGTTCAATAAGATGAAAATAATTTTTGGTGAATAGTAACTTTGGATTTTATATTTCACGGTTAAAGGTAAGTTGTGTAATTTTATGGTAATGATAATATTATAATAATAAAAAATTATCTTAACACTTTTCCTAACCTTATTAGAATAGTAATGGCCGACCAAGAACATCCTTGGGTAATACTTTTGGCCTTTCAATGTGATTTGGGTAAGATAATGACATTAATATCTTTTTATTTAAAGTAAAAATAAAAATATCACAAACATGTATCGTTTTGATAAAAAAAATAATGTGGGGTTATATAATTGATATATTTGACTATAAATATTCATTATAAAGATACAAATATTTCCTAAATCATGATATTTTATTTTTAATTTTTAGACAACAAATAAATAAAATTATTTTGGATACAATAATGATGCCATGTTTACCTCATTAATGAATGATTTAAATAAATAAGATTGTAAAAATTAAAAAAATATCCAAAACCTGTCCAATTCTTATTGAATGATTTTATTTCGAAGAATAGACATCTTATCTTTGCCTTCAATATGTTTTTTACCTTTAGAAACTGAAAATCATTATATAATAAATTATTATTTTCAAACATTCCTAAAGAGCCCCTCCTCCCCCTTATAAAAATCACTCACCTCAAACCCATTAATCACACCTCTCAAGCCCATTGTCTTGTCCAACCTCTACCAAAATAAGCTCCCAATATATCTCTCTTCCACCTATAAGCCTTAACTTAGACATAAGTCCCTTCAAGAAATCCTTTTTGTTCAAACCAATTGGAGTTACCCTATTTAATGCTAACATCTTCTCTTAAGTTATTTTCTTTTCTTTTACATATCCAACCCCCTAAAATATTATTATTCCCTTATTTTATTACAAAATCAGTATCCTAAATATACTAGGTTCTTTATATGAGAATGATTTGAACTACTCTTACACACACCTCCATCTAATGGGTAATGAACATATTGTTTCTATGGACGGTGAACTACTGCCTCACGAAATGATGATTGTTCAATCTTCTCCTACAACCTCTTATGGTGGCCATTAAGATGGAACTATATTTACATGTGATATTTATTATATTAATATTATTTCTATACACTTTATTTTTTATTTATATCATACCATTATTGTTTCCATAATAGGTAAATACAGAAATTTTATTTGAGGAACTGCGGACTACCGCCCCCTCAAAATGATATGAGTCATTCTTTCCATACATGGAACCTATAAAGGATGGAATTAATGAAAATATTTATTATATTATACAGGAAGTATAATATACCTATTTATAATTAATTTTCCATTCCATTAAATATTAAATATATATGAAAGTAGCGTTCATGCGTACATACGGCATACCATCTCCATGAATGGTGTATTTCACTTCTAACCTCCAAATGTTATGTACTATTAAAAATACCTATATATACTATATATATATTTTATATTTATGATATTTAAATCATGTATATCATTCTGAAGATAATTTTCTTTTGACCACATGAACAACTTGAAATTATATGATGTTCCTTTTTGACTCAAGTACCAAATGTCGACAAAACATCCATTATTAACATAAATGATTGCATAATGTTTATAATATGGTAATAAGTGATATAAATGGAATAATAAACTTAAAAATTTTTTATTAAGAAAGTATAAATTAAATTTAGTTTATTATTCAAGAGATTAAAGAACAAATGGGTCAAGTCAGACACGAGGTTAGGGGTTTATTATCTCACATTTAATTCTGTGAGATTTCCATTATTCACCACTTATTTATTACATGTGGTGTATTGTGTAGTTCTATTTTATATATATTATCATGATGCTTTTTATATTCATGGTATTCTATGATTAATTTGGTAGTTATTATATTTTGTTCATACAACTCGATTGACTACAATGTGGTAATGTGTTTCCATCTCACTTTTTATTCAATTGAGATTCATGCTATATTTCCCACTATTTCCTTTTGTGTGGTGTATGTACAGCCCATGATTGTGTTGTTTTTGTAATATAATTTTAGTTATGGGTATTTAAATCTTCATTTTATGATCCTTCCTTTATGGGTTTTATGTTTCGTAAGTTACCAAATCGATAAGGGAACCTTTCACCATACTCTTTTAGTCAAAGACTTCTTTTATGTCATGTCATTTAATTTCCTTTTTATTATAAGGGGATATGTTCTTATATATCCTTGTTGTTGTAAATATTATGTCCATGTGATTATAGAACCTTTTCTCTCTCATCAATTCATTTTATGAATTTTAATGTGACATTGTTAGGCTATCGAATTTCTATAAACGAACTTCTTGACCCAATTTCCATTTTTAGGGTTAATCTTCTACTTTTTTTATTATTTTCATGTAATGAATATTTTTGATGGAGCTCTGATTTTTTTACACTTTTTATCCACTTATATTGGGTGTATTCATATTTTTCACATGTAATTATGCCATTGATTTGTCCTTAATCTAAGGATATGATCTTTGAAAGGGACTTTGTCTCAATTTACATTCCATTGTGACTTATTTGTAGTTATACACCAATTCACTTTTATACGGTGTATATAATGCCCTTTGACATATTAAATAATAGATCAATTTATTCTTATGATATTATAATCTTTGATTAATGCTATTCCTCAATTATTTGTATTCAAGCATCTCTCATTTGGTTAGGAAATCTTTAATTAAATTATTGTTTTAAATGTTTTAAATATTTATTCTTCTAAATATTTTTCATTAATGTCCATGTTTTAAAAATTGATTTAAGGATTTATTTATATGGACATGAATGTTTTGAAAATAAAATTTCATTCAAAATCTTCAAAGTGGTATTAAAGACATTGATTCAAAAATCTCTTTATTAAATGTTTTAATTGGTTTTGGAAATGGTTTGATAAAGCATTTATAATTTCAATATCTTAAAATGATATATTGTGATTGCAATGTGGAAATTTTATCTTTCCTTTATTCTGGTTTTATGTGTTATGAATATGTTATGTTTTTTGGGCATTGTTTACATATACGGGTGGTTCTGTGATAAACCTAGGGCGGGTGAGATCGAGATAGCTCTCCAATTCATTGGGTAATGTGATTGAGGTAAACGATAATGATTATACAAATAGATTTCGGTAATATAATGTGATGGATATTCCAAATGTAACTCTTTGTGTAGCTATAAAGGCTACAACATAAATATGTTATGGATGCACAAGTTACCTTTTTGATTTATTATTTTTTTTGTGTTATTCATAAATATTATGATTTCATAAGGTATTTTATGATTGAAAATAATGGTTTCATTGATTTGTATTTGTTGATGGGATAATGTTTTCTTTCCTTATTTTATAACCCTTACGGATCCTTTTATACTAATTTGATGTTTTGAAATTTTTTTCATAGGACTTAATGATCAATAGGGTCAAGGATGGGATCAAGGAAAAGTCATGTAGTAAAAAAGATGTAAGTAGAGAAGTTTTTTTAAGAGTTTTTATTTTATGAAAAAAAGGAAACTGAGAAGAAGTATCTACTTTGTGATCATTGATATGTAATAGTTAAGGAATAATTCTCTGAATCACTAAACCTAAAAAGATCCTAAATATGAATTATTCACTTAATTAAAGATTATTTAATGTTTATGGTTGGGTCCTTATACCTTCTATCTCTAGTTTTCATCATAAGAATGTATATCAAAAGTTATCAAAAAAATATAAATCTTCATATTTGGGAAATAATTCATTAATCTCTAAAAACTCATCCATAGTACCACATAAACCATTCCATAAATAGTTCACCCCATAACCCTTAAAATGTTTAAAATCCAAAAGAATAGAAAGAAGGTCATTATATTTCCAAAATAAACTTATCATTAATCCTCTAGACAATAGGAAGTATAACATAACTTCCAGATAACAAACATGTGAATACCTTTATAATGTATTCTATTGAGAATATTAGTATCCTAAATTGATATAAAAACATAATGAAAATAAACATTATTCCTAATTCCTTTTATCAAAGAACTAATTTTTGTATATATTTAGTAATTCCATTAATATTTTATACTCTATCAAAGATCACATAAACCAAATTTTCCACAATATCATTTTTCAGTTCTGAGGTAATCAATATTGTTCAATTTACATTATCTATATCAATCGTCACATTATATAAACTAAACAAAATTTTCTCATCATCAATAACATATTAAGTTTTATCTTCCCTTAATCATTTTTTTCATTAAAATGTCATCTTTCCATTAAAAAAATTTTCTAGTTCTTTAGCAACATTCATGATAATATTCGAAATATTTCATGAACACTTCTACTATAATATTCATATATATTTCATAATTTTTTAATTACATTACAAAAACACTTCAATTATTCCAACTCAACTTTAATCCATTAACTATTTTTCGTCATAATATTTATTAATACCCCTTCCTTTAATATGTCATTCATAGTCTCCCTATAATAAACAGAAAAATGATAACTCATATAACCTTGCCAATTATATTCATGATATTTCTCATTAGGACATCATTTTGAAAAATATCCATAATTTCCACATTTAAAAAATTCAATAGTCAATGATACCTTAGGGATACTATAATTATCATCCATTTAATTAACCAAACTTTTCATTTTTCTTTTGAAATTAATTTCATTATATCATTCTTTTTCAAACTCAAATATTCTTCCACTTCCTCTAAGATATTCACATGGGTTATTCTTCCCACATTATATACATATATGAAAATAAATATTATTTCCTCTATTATATCTTTCACACAATCATTCAAAAACTATATCCTTATCTTCTTTGGTGAGTTTGGGAGTCGGTTAAGGTGCATGTTGTTAATATTATATTGTGATAATTGATTAGGAATAGTCCCAATAATATTCACTGCAGTCATCATTGCATTTGTATTCTCATCAACACATTTTCAAAAAAAATAACTGTTAATCCAGTTCCATCTGGTTCCCACCACTGACTAAAACCAAACAACATAGTATAAGTAATAATAATTATATTTGTAGAACAACATAATCATGAAATAGTATATATTTTATGTCGAAATCATGAAACCTTATTTTTATCTAAGGAAACTTTGTATTACCATAATTAATTTATATTCATCATATATTTATTTCCATTATAATGGTTTATAAATAGTTTGTAAATTTACAAAGAATATAAACCGGGAGTGTCAAACTATGTGTGAATCAAAGCTTATTTTCTTGAACTATGTGATGATTAATTCTAGTTCAATGGACCATTTTAATAGTTATTACCGCATGGAACCTCTATGCGAGAGCCACATACACTTGTAGTGTCTTGATAAGGATGTAATTTGTTTTTTAAGTACATTCTATATTTCTTTCCAAAATTCCTATTTATTTTTTTATACTTTGACAAATACTTAAAATCATCCTTAGACATAACCCTAGAAATATCATTAGAAATATCTATAGATATTTGACAAAAATTTTCTCATCACAGTCTCCCAAGGTTAAACTAAACCTATCCATTGATACAAACTAGAGAGACCATGACTTCTCATATATAGATATTAAATCTTTTTAGATTAATATTCATTAAATTATATAAATCACATGACTTAGGATCATAATGGTTTAGAGTTATTAGAGGTAAGTAACAAAAAATTTTAATTTGGTGAGTGATTTTAACCACCTCCCATAAAGACCTTCCCCTTTAGTACTCTTCATAAAGATAGCCTATTTAAAACCATTCTTCATAATATTGGAAAAGTAAACACATGAAATGGTGACCTTTGATGCTCAGTAAGTGTAAGAAATTGAAATATCAATGATCAAATAATCATGACACAGTCATTTTTGTATGAAAACAATAAATTAACATTTTAAAAACATACCCTTCATATCAAATATCATAATCATGAGACATGTCATAAATTCATACAGTTTATATGACCTAAATAATAATGTAATTAAAGAACATGATACATGAGAGTATAATATTGGCATAAGACATAGATTTATAGCATAAAAATAAGCGTAGAAAATCATTTCCAAAATAGTCAATTCTCACTTACATGGATAAAATAGTTTATGGGATTCACTCCCCAAACCATCATAGTATTCAAGGATCACTTCGAAGACCATCATAGCAGACAAATTCCCTTAGTAAACCAGGTTCTCTAAAAATTATATCCATGTCTGTCTCATGAGATATAAATCATTACCTAATGAATTAGAGAGAGATATAGGTATCACACATCACATAATGAAAATAAAATTTATGTGTTCCATAATATCATAAAACATTCATCATTTCATAACCCGTATATGAAATGAGTTTCATTAACATTTCAATGTAACATAACCTGTGGAAAAGAGAATGGATTCATTATCATCTCTTTATTTGATCATAGAATAACCCATAAAAAGAGGTTGTTTGATAATAATTTCCTCATGGTACCACTTTTGGAATACAAAAAGGTTTCATAAACATCATTTCATCATAAAAATAAACCATTACGATAAATAATAAGAATGTTATCCTTGGGTAATATCCCTAATATGGAAAAGGTAACATCAACAGAATTTATCTTATAAGGAAAATGATTTCGTAAAATATAATTGTAAATTTTTTGGGGGGATATATATTTTCTTTGAAAATAAATTTCAAAAAAATAATATATTTTTAAAATATTTTACATTTAATAATAAATTTAAAATATGTAAACAATATTTAAAAATCATTTAAAATATTTCTTGAGGGAAATAACTTTTTTCAAAAATCACATTATAAAACAAAACATTCATAAAAAATGAAAATTATATTAATTGAAATTAAAAATTTAATAATTATAAAGTAACCTTCCATGGAAATATTGGTAAAAACAAGAGGAAATTATTTTCATGTCATACACACTAAAATAATGATTCATTTCACATTTTGAATAAAATACAAATTTGAATTCCATAGAAAATGATTTGAAGATTCCTTTCAAAAAAATGAAAAAATAAAAAATTAATTAAAATATAATTAAAGAATAATTTAAATAATTGTAAAAACATTTTTTCAGTTTTTTGGAAAAATGGGTTTCGATGAAAAATGGTTCTCAACTAAAGAGATAAATAAATACAATTTTTCATAAAAATATTTTTCTAAACACATTTGTACTTGATTAGATGAAAATTAATGGAAAAAAATTCCTATATTGAAATAAACAGAGGAGAATAAAATTAATTAGTTTATTGAGAGATAATTTATAATATTTCACCACCATAAGCATAAACATAAAAAAATCCTGATAAACGATGAGTTTCAATTATTAAACCATTACAACATTAGTACCTTTGAAATGTCATAATCATGAAACAATAACATAAAATGAGTATTATAATTAAATGGGAATAAATAGATTAATGATATTATATGTCAAAATCAGTTGTATATACATATCATAAAATAAGATAGGTTTGTAATTTATCATATATCTCATGGAAGGAAAATTGAGACATAAATACCATACCGCTTTGGTAAATTTTTAATAGTAACCAGCATTAAAGATGTATAATAAATTGGATAATTAAATACCAATAATTTTTTATGGAGTAATTATAAAATATATACATGGATAATATATACACCACATAAAATAAAGAAGCGCTGAATATGGAATGTGTGTCACAAAAAATAAAAAGTGAGATAGAAATACCTTACCTTAAGTCTCGACATACATTGTACACATTATAACAACCTATATAATAAATATTGGTTTGTTATAAATATAATATATATCCATATATAAATAATACCATATATGGTTTAATTCTAACCTTTTATTACTTGTTACTTAACAATTCCATATTAAAATCACATTCCTGGTAATATCATCTTTGTTTTTTGAGTATCTTTTGATTTTTTATTTTTGGTCATCCGAAGTTTATCATAGTTAAATCATCTCAAAAAATTTAAACATGATATAAATATCATATAGCTTTAGTGAAAAATTCATTATATTTATCCATTAAAGATAGATATTGAAAATGAAATACATTGTTCATCGATTCGATAGGTCGTACGTACAAATGAACGATGTTTTCATTTTTTATGGATGAAATTAGAAAAAGTTAAATAATATATCACCAAAATATAATAATTATTATATGATATATATAATTTATATTCATTAAATTTACCCTTACTACCATCCAGGTAAATATTAATCAAAATTGAATCAAATCGCTTTGTCAGGAAGTAGTCCACTACACACACGAATGATGTTATCATATCCCCCATGTAATAAAAAGTGAGAAGGTATATTTGATATAATAATTATAGAAGTATATTAATTTCATAATTATTTTGTAAATATTTTAAATCCATTTATATATCTTACCTTAAAATGTGGTGATGGAAAACACTACATCAGTTCTCAAGGTGTTAGTCTGTTATTCTAACAATCGACGGTTTGGTTTTCTAATTGATGGAAGTGAAAATATATATAGGTTATCGCATTAACATAATAACTTCCATATAGATATTATATAATAAAGTTATTATATTTTATGTGTTAATACATAATTTATGGTGGGAAAATAAGAATTAAAAGAAGGTGCATAGGGATAGAAATTACCTTCTCTTAGAAGAACCTCCTATAGATATTGTATTAAGGACCACGTGTTAGTAATTTGGGAGGAACATAAGATGTATAACATTTATAAGTTTATTTGGGAGGTATTTTATCATTGTTTGTTAAAATTATATTTTTTTATAGGTGTTAATAAGATAATCTTGGTGGTGGCCTTTTATAAGTGGGGGAAAGGAACCCACTTGGAAACTACATAGAAATTTTCGAAAATAATCCAAAAAGATAAAGTCATTCACACAAAAAAGATTCCAAATAAACTTATATTAAAATTTATATAGAATAAGATGGAAATATATCCATATAAAAGTATTTCTTAATTTTGTCTGATATTTTCTTACCATTGTCATTTTATTTTAACCCCCCCCCACCACTGCCATTTAAACTTATTTTTACCTCAACCATGATAAATAATTTTTACAATTTTCATTATTAATTATGGAAAAAAATTAAATTGTCCTCATTAAATAATATTATTTATGTGGATTCAATATATGTAATTTTTTTTAAAAAATCAATTCACATAAGTTTCATGTTGTAATTTAAAATTAACATCGTCGACACGATGAAAAATTTGGTTTTTTGAAGACGAAATTTTCAAAAGATTACAATGTTATTATATCAAAATTCATTATTAGATTGATTAAAATGACCAAACTTTTATGAAAAGATTTATAATTGAACAAAATTTACACATAAATCCATTTTAAAAAAGTAACCTTAATAAATTTTTAAAATACAAGGCATTTTTTCAATAAAAACAAGTATTTCCCGCTATTCCTCAAATTATTAATATTTTTAGAAAATTCCATAAAATTCACGAGAATATAATTTTGGCATTATTATTTCAAAAATTTACTTTATTTTGTAAAATAAATCTTCTAATGGTGTCAAAAAATTTGTTTTAAAATATGTTCGTAATAGGTGACAGAACTACTTTTTAGAAAAATATGGTTTTTATGAATACAGTTGTATTTAATATTATATGTTGTCTAAAAACAAATTAGATGAATGTTAAACATATGATAAAATATATAAAATTCAAATTTCATTAAAATAAATCAAAAAAGTGATTTTTTTAATTTTTCTGATGTAAAATGGATTATTTTTCATATAAATAGTTTTCAGAAAAAGATTTTCATTATTTTAAAATAATTTTTATTTTTAATTATAATTAATTAATTACTAAATAATTCATTTTTCATACATGTTTACAAAATATATTTTCATTATTTATTAAATTGTACTCATACTCTTCATTCTAATAGCTAGGTGATAAATATAATATTAAATAATAATGTTTAATAGTATATCACATTTCTTTTAAACTCAGTGTTGTGTGTGATGCAAGATAAACACCATGTAGTGTACCATGGAAGATAAAATCGATGTTGTGTGTAATATAAGATATACCCAGTGTTTCTTTTAATGCAATCTAAACTCAGTTTTTTCATGTAAAACAAAATATTGAAATAAATTTATCTCAAAAAATATTTCACAAAATATTGAGGTGTTATATACATGGAATTCCAATTACATCCTCTAATTATCAGTATATTTTTCAATATTCTATGATATGACTTGATATTATTTTTGATATCTTGCACATTATAATTTATTTCATCAATGTGTTTTGGACCAACAGACCACATTTCCCCAACATTATCCTAATTTATTGGAGTACGGAATCTTTTTCCACATAAGACCGTATATGGTGTCCTAATAATTCTTTAATTCAATCTATTGTTGTACAGGAATTCATTAGAGCTAGGTATTGGTCCTATATTTATTGGAATTCAGGTGATCATGACCATAGTATGTATTTTAATGATTTTATGGTTCGTTAATACTACCTATCATTTTGAGGATGATAGGTAATGCTCAAATGTGTCTCAACGTCCAATACTTTTTGGAGACTTTATTAAAATATTGATGAGAATCAAGGATCATGGTCAAATAAAATTTATAAAGGTGTGTCATTAAGTCTAAAAACATTATTGATATAGATCATAGTAAGAATTATAAGGCATAGATCTTCCCTTATTGCTAAGAAATGTGAAATCCTGGTAATTTTATCCATAATAACCAATATGGAATCACTATTCTGAGATTTCATAAGCATATGAGTAAAATATTACACTGTGATATTGTCTCACATCCACATTGGATAACCGAGGGCTACTAGGATGCTAATAGGATAAAATTGGTATATTCTCACATAGAGAGTGGATGAACTAATATATAGTGACTTTTAGTCCTACTTTTTACCCTATAAATACCTTTTCAATTAGTTAGTGAATATATCTATCTCCATTTATCCCTATTTTAGTTAGTATAATGTTATCGAATAGGAAAGAAACATAAGAGATCACCAAGGTTTGTTAACTAGATTCACATTTCTAAGGATGAGTATGTCCTCATTGATAAGTTGTTATTATATTAAGAACATGTCATCCTTTACATTTTCAAATAACATTTTGAAAGATAATGACCTTGAACCTATTATCCTACACTAATAATGTAAAATTAAAAATGGAATGTTGTCACTTTTTATAAGACAATGAACTTTGACCTCCTTAAAGATAAGTCACCATTATTGGATAGAGTCCCTCATATATTTTATTAATGATATTTGGTCCTCAATCAAAGGGATGAGATAGATACCTCAAGATTATTTAGACTTCTACTATATGATGTTGAACAATATATCTCGTAAGAATATTGTATTTGAATATGTTCATAAATAGCACATCTGAACACTTTTATCATTATAATTATATAGAAACTGATGGCTTAAGGATGATCTTCTCAAATACATCAGCCTGGATGAGATCAATAGTTGGTTCATCCAAATTAATTCTTCTTATTCTTTACAACATCAGAATAACTCTGGGAATCCTTCTTCTTTCTTTAAATACACAATATCTAAAATATGTTATTGTATTGGTTCTTACCTTTATTTCATTCTTTATTTTGACTTATATAATATGCAGTAGCTATCATCAAGAACTTTATATTATTTTAATTTTAACTTTTAGAGTACCTTTAGTGTTTAAATAGTTAGTAATATCAATATTATCTTCGAAATTCACATATTTATATACATATATATAGAATAATTTAAAAAGCATCAGATATTTCACATTTTTGAACTCCCAAAAATCTCATCTTAAGAAATATAAAATCCTAAACTCATAGTACCATTTAAAATTTTCATATAAATCTGGAGAGATAATCGTTATTTTTAGGTATGATATTTGAATTATCAGTTTCCTTCTCTAATTTCAAATTATCCACAAAATTCGCACCTATTAATTAACTTAATATTTCAATATAGGCCCGGTGACGTGGTATCTCATTATATAGAATAGAACTCATCTCAGCACCATAACAATCACCTCTATATGAGTCACATTTTATTTTAGTAATAATTATCATTTGTTTGATTATAATATTTTATCCATTAATATCATCACACTTGCATCATATATGTAATTTCTTCTTTTATTTTTTCAGAATATAAATTTTGATATCATGACTTTTCACATAGAAATACCCTTAAAAATATATATAACTATTTAATCCATAAAATTAGTAATAAAATTAATGAATTTATGGACTTTTCTATTTTTATTGTTATAACAAAGTCTTATGATATAACCTAAAAAATATGATAAATTTGTACCATAAAGAATATTTATGTTCCAGGACATACGATCAGCTTAAATATTTACGATAAAGCATTAAAATCCATGGGTAAAGACTTGTGATCAGTCCATTGACCTTTTCAAACCTTATACCATAGAATTAAAATCATTGAATCATTATGATAAATTTTGTTCATTTTCAATGTTTAATGATTAGGGACATCCATTTTTTAGGTTTGAGCTCCAACTTGTAAACTTTCATCAGATGAATTTAGGGTTACTTTAGTGAAAATATAGTTATTATCAATCAATTAAAAATATTAAAAAAATATTTTTCATAATTTCCTTTTATTATAACCCACCTTGGAGTGTTTCTATATATCTTTAGCTTATTAATCTTCCATTTAGGCTATCTTTCAAAATTAAAACTACATCTCCCATGTCTCTACATATAAGCATCAGAAAATATTATTTCCAAATTATTCTAAATAGTACTTCCTTAGCTGTATAAAATTTCTTAACTCTATGAATATCATCACATCTATAATTCCATAATATTTTTTTAAAGGAGATCGTTATGTTAGATAGCATATATAACACCTAACACCGATCCTAAATGAATTAGATAATATTATTATCGAATATGGCTATTATAACCAAGCCATTAAATTAGATGGTATGATTATTATTAAGAACATTACAAAATATAAATGAAATTTATAATGAATAAAATTTTTTCGATTAGTTGTTATTAATTAATTACTATTTTTTAAAATGACATTTTATTATTCAAAATATATTTTCATCACAAAATGTAGTTATTTCATTTTGTGAGGAAATCATATAATTAATTGTTGAAACTTTTTTAAATTTTATATTATAAAGCCTTTATAATTTCCCAAATCATCATATAGAATTTATATTATACTGAAATTTTTTGATTTTTCTAAAAAGATTTATTTTCTAATGAATAGTGAAAATATTAATTTCGGTTGAAATGTTTTTTTATTTTAAAGTATTTTTAATGTAAAATTATATTTTTAAAAAGACTAAAAATTTTATTAGTTATTTTTACTAAAAAATATTCCAATAATAGTATTTCGAATGAATTTTATTCAGGAATTTATTATAAAACATTGATGTAAAAAAACCCCATTTTTCAAAAAAAGTGATTTTCATCATGTTCTAAACAATTTTTTTAGAATTAAATTATCACAATTATAAGTATTCAAATTGATAAAATATATTCTATATTTTTAATCATGAATTTCAAATTTTTTAAATAGTCCAATTTTATTTTTGGTCAAAATGAATAATAAATTTGGAAAAATTCATTGCTACTGTAAAGGGTAAGTTATGTAAATATAGGAAAAAACTAAGTAATTAGGCCCAAATTTATTTATCATAATTATTTTTTGATAAATTCAATCATACCCCTATCACCTGTTTTTGAAATATATTTTGATAATGGACATGCTTCCCTGAATATGACCTATTATATATTTAAAATAAAGAAAGCTATAAAATGTCACTCTCTTAGTTTAAATTATATTTTATGTTTCACATAGTGTGAAAAGAAAATTTTAAAGGAATATATATTTATATTTTATAATAATTATATTATATTAATTATGATAATTTATTTATATTTTTTAGTGGTTAAATAATTACCTTAAATGTTTCTGCAATGCTAATACAATATTTTTTCAATTAATAGAAAAACAAAATAATTTATATTTAAAATATCAAAAGTAACATAATTTGAGTGATGTATTTTTTAGCATGATATTATTATATAAATATAAAATATTATTTATGTTTAACAGTATTATATTAGAATTAAAACATTTTCTTTATATCTTTTAATCCAAATTAAATGAATTTTTTCAAAATTGACATTAAGTATATTTTATCAAAATAATATTTTATTAAATTATTTTGAAATCATAAAAATCATGAAAGAAGAAAATTTAGAAAATATATTGTTTAAAATGTTATCCCATGAATATTTATGAACTAATTACTACCTTATATGTAAAATTATAACCCTTTAATACTAAAAACCGCATTACCATGGTTAATGTTAAACATGGATAATGAGGCGATTAATCCAAGAGATAGTGTTTAAAGTCACAAAAAACCTTTAAAAATATGTACTAAAATAGTATACCAATAATATATTACCTTATCTTCTTATAAATGTCCATTTGGAGTAATTTTTATTGGTAATGACATTATTATAATTTAATTTTTTAGAAATTCTTATAGTGCCTCTCACCTTAATTATAAAAGTGATCCGCAAATTTCTATTCCTTACACTAAATTTATCTTTATATCATGATCATAACCTATCCAAATACCTTATAAACATTCTTATAAAAAAAATTATAGGCTTTTTATTCAAAAAATACCAACCCTAAGATCATTAATATGAGATCTAAATGAGGTCATTCAAAGAAGAGGTAATTTTCATACCTAATCACTTTCTCATTTTACTTCTTTTTAAATACTCTAAATACATGGTATTTATTAAAAACTCATAACATTAGTATTATAAATATAATTACATTTTATTATTATTTTTAAGTCACCATTTTTACCATGTTTTACGTTAAATAGAATGTGAAAGTATCACTCTTTCTTATATATGACATATTGTCTCCACGAAGCGATACAATTCATTTTATACAACCATATTTCATGGATGGTGATTATTAGGAGTTAAAAGTTTATATATTATACTTATAAAAAATTATTCTTTTGAAATTATAATATTAAACCTACTTTCAAACATTATAATATTTTGGGAAAAAATAACAGCAGTCAAACATACGTGTGGATTACAACTTCCATGAAAAGATGTGATTTTTTTTCATTTCCATATTACATGTACTATAATAAGTATGGATTTATTGATTTTATATGAAATATATTTTATAGTAATGATTATTTAAAGGTTATTTATTTTTTACCTTTCTTTCATTCCACTCATCCAAAAGTGAAAAATTCTCATGTGTATGTATGACCTATCATCTCCACAAATAGTGAAATTCATTTTTCAATATCCATACTTTTTAAATGATTTTAAATATATTTATAACGGATATATATATACATATGATATTTATATCATTATTTAGATAATTTATATTATCTAAAAATTATCAATAAAAGTGTAATAATTAGTTCTTATAAATTTTGCACTCAATTTTTAGAAAAGGCATTTTATTCTTTATAAATACGTCTTCATGAAAAATAATTTTTATTTATTTTTATTAGTGAATATTATAATTAATTTATAAAACCTTTATATATTTTATTTTATAAAATTCTTATCTTTTTCAAAATCAACATATAAAAATTAATTTATGGTTAAATTTTATGTTTTTTCACAGAAGTCTAATTTTTTAATGAATAGTGAAAAATATTTTTTTAATGTAAACTATTTTTTCATTTATGGAATTTATAAAATAAATTTCTATTTTAAATTATTTTTACATTTTAATTTGTTCCTTTTTACTATACATTGTCGAATAATTGTTTTTTGAATGAATTTTATACATGAATTTAATAGTAACTACATTTTTGTAATTAAAAATTCATTTTATAAAAAAAGAGTTTCATTATGTTTAGGGAACATATTAAAAAATTAATTTCTATCTATTATAGTTATTTAATTTGATAAAATGGATTACATATTTGAAATCAGAAAGAAAAAAAATTGGTAAACATACCCCTTTTTTGTCAATATGAATTGTAACCATGATAAAATTCATCACTACGGTAAACGATAAATCAGGAAAATCTTGGATTAAACAAGGTGAAAAGGTCATGATTTTTCATCTTATTTAATATTGGATGAATGAAATTAAAAAATTATAACTTTAGGAACAATATTTTTTTTATGTACACATATCCATCTAAATGGCCTATTTAATACTTAAAGAAATGAAAGTTACAAAACTCCACTCCCATGGTTTTAAATATCATTTATGTGTTCACGTAGGTAAAAAATAAAATTATAAATGAATATTAATTTATATTTTTTATATAATTAATTTATCTTCATGATGTTAATTTATTTATAATTTTTAGGGATTAAGTAAATTTCTTAAATTCATGTGCAACGCTATCAAAATATTTATTCAATTAATAGAAAAACATAAATGATATAAAACATATCTAATGTAATATAATAAAAGTGATTTATAGTGGTACATAATTTTTTTTGATAAATATAAAAAATCAATTTTTTGTAATGGGATTACATTCGAAATCAAAATTTTATTTATGTCTTTTAAGTTTAACTAAATGAATATTGTTATAATTTACATTAATGATACATTAAATAAATATTTTGATAAATTATTTAAAAATAAAAAAAATATTGGATGAGTATAATTTAAAAATTAAATGGTCTAAAATTTTAATTCTTTTCCATTTATGAACCAATTAATTCTAAATATGTAAAATTTTAACTCATTAAGATTAAAAAATGCATTATCATGTTTATGGTTTAAATTGGTAAAACATGTAATTAATCAAATATAAAATTTTTAAAATGACACCATGACCTATAAAATTTTATTATGTGATTTTATTATAATACAATACAAAAATATATTTGAATATATGGCTATTTTGAGTCATCTTTTTTGGATAGTGACTTTATTGTAATTTAATCTTTAATGAATTCCAAATGTGTCACTCACCTCAATTAGAAAAGGGAATGCATCTTTTCTCTTATTCACACCACATTGAGCCTTTTATCATGACCATAATCGTCCAAAATCCCTTATAAAATTATATATACACATTATAGTGGTTAGGGTATTCCCAAAATTCCACTACTATGACCCTTATGGGGAGATCTAGGGGAGTTCGTTCAAAGAATAGGTAATCGCCTTAACTGATCACATTGTATTTTAATTTCTATTTACCTCAACTAAATATTTATTATTTATCTTAATATAATAACATATGTATCCTAAATATACTAAAATTTTATTATGATTATGAAATAAACCTTATCCAACTTCATTTTAATTAAATGGGAAGTTAATGTATTAGTCCTGAAAACGTACAGCTTACCTTCTCCACATAGTGGTAAAATTCATTTTCCACCATCATATTTCATGGAAGGTTATTAATATTATTTAAATGGTTATAAATAATACATATTAAATAATTATACATTTTTATTTATAATATCACTTCTACCTTCTTACCTTCCAATATATTGAAAATTAATAAAGTCGTTTGTTTGTTTTTATGGACTACCACCTCCACCTAGCGATGTGATTTTTTTTCATTGAAATTTTACATATATGGTAATAAGGATGGATTTAATAAATATATATGAAATATATGATAATATAATTTTTCTATAAATGTTATTTCCCCCTCTTTTAATTCCACCCATTGAAAAATGAAAACACCGTTCATGCGTAAGTACGACCTATAGTCTCTATGAATGGTATAATTCATTTTTCTGTATATATCATTTATAAATGTTAATAAATATGAATGAAATATATATAAATATAATATATTGATATAATAATTAACATTTATAAAGTATTTTACCCTAACTAATCTACAAGGACAAGAAATACCAAACCAAAACTCTCAGGAAAAATAAAACATTTAAACCCATAAAATGACTATTTTAATAACGAATTATTAATAAAAGGGGGTTGAAATGTTATAAGGGGTCATATATTATATTATAGGTATATACATGATTGTGTTATATAATTATAATAAATTTAAAATTCATATGCAGAAGTTTAGTGTGATTTTGAAACATATGAAACTCGAGATAAGGGTTTATCATCCCAAATTTTTTATTTAGGACATATGATATATTATGAACATCAATTATTTTATGAAGTTTATATAAAAACATTTTAATTTTAATATCATTATTATACTCATGTTCATTGTATTTAATATTTCATTTTAACATACTCTTTCATGGGACATACAAATCACATATTACCAAAGCGGGAGGGTTTTGTATTACAATTTCATTATTTATCGGTATTATTTATGGTTAAGTTTATAGTGGTAGAATTTTATGACTTATCCCTCATTAATACAATTAATTTTATACTACCATTGTTATTTATGAGGAATAAATTTCTTCATTTCATTTTCCTCTCATTGAGATATCAAGATACAGAAAAAAATGTTTTTCAGGAAAATCTACTTCATTTTTCCCTTCGATTGAAAATAATTTCTCTTTTGTGCCCTTGTTTAACAAAAATTATTTCAAGTGTGATTTTATTATTAACTTATGATTATTCAAATTCATTTTTTACCTATATTACTTTTTATTATATTTTTTCAAATTAAAATTATTTTCATTTTCCAGAATAATGTATTTTTTTACTATTTCTAAAAAATGTGAAAAAGAATGTTTTATTTTGACATATATTGCATGAATGTAATATCATTACATCATTACAGGCCAATTCTTTGAAGCACCAATTATAATATTCCAAGTCTATTATAAAAAAATTTCTTTTATATTTGGGAAATTATTATGTTTTGAAAAGGTTATTTTAATTTGAAAATGATATTATCTTCAATAAATTTTCCAATGATCCTTTAAAGGAATTTTTCATCTATGATAAAATACATTTATGTTACTTATGCTAAAATGGAAATATGATCCAATGATACTATCCACATTCTTTTTAAGGGTGTTTTATTATTATTATTATGTGATTTTTATAAAACCTATTTATTTCTCGTTGTCTTGTTATAATGTTGAGATTTTTGATCCTATAGAATTTATATGAATGAATTATGAATATGTGATGGTTTTTCCATTAAATACATATGGTGCATTTGGTAAATATTTATAATTCATTATTTAAATATGTTTTTTGTGAAGATAATATCATGTTCACAATTTTATATATAGACATGGCTTTCAGGTCCATAATATTATGTGTAGACCTGGTTTTTATATCCAAATGTTTTTTCATAGACCATGATTTTAGGTCAATAATATTATTCATGGACCAAGTTTTATGTCTATAAATTTTTTTGAGGGAATAATTTTTTAATTAATTTATTTAATTAACCTATTTCTATTTATATTACCGTAAAAATAAATAATCTTATATATGCCACTAACATATGTCTTACGCCAATGTTATGCTCTCATTGATCATGATCATTGATTCCTCTCTGATTGAATTCGTATGGGCCAGCATGATTTATTTCATTACTCAATATTATGATCATTGATATATAAGGTATGGTTTAAAATGTTAATATTATGTTCTCATACACTTATGACCTTGTTATATCTAAAATATCATTGATATCTCCCATTATTTCCTTTACTGGGAATCTAAGCTTCCAATTTCTTATATTATCTTTTCCACAGGTTATGAATATTGTACTTAAGTATGATATGTCGAAGAATAGTGGTAGGTTTGATAAACGTAGTGGGATATTATTTAGATCACTAATGAACCATCTATTCATGTATAAAAGTTTACAAAGGAACTAGAACTATATGATTTTATCATGGATCAATATGTTATGTAATGATTATTAATCTAAAAATATAAATATCTATGAATGAAAATTGTGGGTTTCTATAGATGTTAATATAGAAAGGTTTAATTATCCTTTGGAATCTATGATATGAAAACTTTGTTAATAACCATGAGGGTATGTCTATGTACATGAAAACATCCTAAAGTTTTCAGAATGATCATGAATGTCCTTGGTTAAACATAAGGTGTCATAGATTAAAAACATGGTGTCATTGTTTATATATACTATAGATGATTTTTCAAGATTCCTCACAATGTCTATTATTTCCCACACTGATTCTTGGTTTTAGATAATGGATAGAACAATGATGATTCTTGTTAATACTGACAGACAATGGAACGATTTTCCATATGAGAAACCAAATGAAACATGAGATAGAATTTGAAGCCGTCTAATTAATCCAAATCAGTTATCTTGATATATGATTAACAATATACACCATAACTAACTCTGATACACACCAAAAAAGAGAATGATTATTTTTACTGATATCTCAAGTCATTAAGGCAATTAAGGAAGGAATATTTTTCTTCTTATATATCAAGAATGAGGGAAGAATCACTCAAGTGAATGTCTCAGACTAATGAAAAGATGTTATATATATATATAAAAATAGTATAAAGAAATTAATTTCTGAGAAAAAATTAATAGTTTGATGGCGGGAAATGAATATCATCCTAAGTTACCATTTATATTTCACTGTCTTATATATAGGTAAAAAGATAGTTATCCAATCCAGCTCTCAAATCCAACGGTTAAATATTAGACTATTTAAGGTCCTATGTTTTTCTAATCACTATAGTAGAAGGATTGATGAGTTTACTGAGACTGAATAATTCTATTGTATAAGTGTTATATTAACTATATTCTAGATATATGAATCACAAAACACTTAAAAATTGTTATATGATAATTTTACGTTAGGTATTTTAAAATATATATTTAATGGTTCTAATAACAAAAAATGTGATTTAGTTTCTTGGTGATAAGGATTAATTGGGATAAAGAAACTATATTTCTTTACGAACTAAATGGGATAGTATTAGTGATCCTGAAATTGGTTTATGTATTTGATGAAAAATTTATTTAGGTCATCTTTGATAAAAATTATTTCATTTTTATACTTTGATTTTATTTAATGACTAAGTACTGTGGGAGAATATATTTTTTCATTTGAGGATATCTTATGATTTATAGATACCATCATGGTTTTATATGTTAAAAGGAATCAAAACACCTATAATGGTATTATTAGATGGTATTTTGAGGTTATTTGAAAACTTTATTGTGTTTCATGAAGAATACACTATTTAAGTTTAAATAACCCTTTCAGATGGTGTATGATTTGATATTAATTAAATTATGGTATATTAGATAGTTGGATATAGATAATCCGGATGGTTTAAAAGTTATTCACTAAAAAATAAATATTTGTGGAGATATTTATGAGAATGATAAGGATTATATTTTACTTGAGTTTCAAAATTTTATTCATGAATTATTGTGAAGTTAACTATATTATAATATCGATTGTGCTAATTAATGATATTTTTTAGATTTTTCATTCGCATGAGGCATATTTAACTGTTGGGAATAAAATCTCATTTAACCTGAAAGATTAATTGGAAAGAAAGAATATAAATTTTTTACATGTAAGAATAATTTTATGATATCACCTTTCATGTTAAAACATTATTTAATGTTGAGTTTATTTATGAAATTATCTAAGTGGAAAGATCTTTATTATAAAAATTTTGGATATAAAAGTATTATTTTATGGTTTATTTGTTTTTAAGATTATCATACTATGTGATAACGAATTTTTATTTTGGATGATATCTATATATATGATGAATTACAATTATTTCTTTTAAGAATCTTATGATTTGTTACAAGTTAGTTTTAGTTCTTCTGGTATGTAAAAAATCATCTTGATTTTTCATTTCGTGGAGTAATAAATGAAGTGGAAATTAATCAAGCACAACCAAAATATGAAATTATTATTTGATATAAAAATAAATAAAGTATATTTTTTCATGTTCCCTATCATTATAGTTAAATAATCCCTTAACTTTAGGAAGTACCCTTTAAATAAAATGTTATACTTTTACCTTCATTTATGATGAATCGATGGTCTTTTCACCTACCATATATTTATGGTTTTTTGGTTGTTTAATTAATGCTAAACATTTCTCTATCACACTGTGATAGTACTTTGGAATTATTTTTCTCTTATGTGTCCACATTTTCAATTACAAATAATTTTATCCTATTCAAAAACTTAGTTTTTTGTTATTTTGGATGGGATTAATGTTCTTATTTCCCTTTTCAAAAGGAAGTATTATTGACCATTATAATGAAGTGCATTTTTATTAAAAGGAATTTTGAAATAACAAACCCATAGTTAATGAACAGAAGTTAAAATTATGATGATAAAATTTATTAATATGGTGATAATTTAAAACCCTGATATTTTTAATGAATTATATTATGTTCGATAATGTATATGACATGCAACACCGAGCATAAAAAATCTAAATATTATGATTTAAATATGATTTTTATAACTTATCCATTAAATTAGTGTTAATTAATAGTATAAAATTAATTATTAAACATATATAATGTTCCAAGTAAATATAAATTTATTGGTTAATTATTAGAAATAAATCATTTGGTTTTTAGAAAAGGCATTTTATACTAAAAAAGGGTTTTTATTTCATTTTGTGACTGAATATCAAAATTAATTTCAAAAAAAATTATAAATTTCATTTGATAAAAAAATAGCATTTTTAGAATCTATATATAAGAACTTATTATGGTGAAATTTTGAGATTTTTTGGAATAGATTTAATTTTAATGAATAGTTAAATATACAGATTTTTATTGAAAATGATATTTTTATGTAATTTATTTATAAAGTAAAATTTAATTTTTAATTAGTTTTAAAATTCAATTTAATAATTTCTTTTAAAAATAAACCAATAATATTATTTTAAATAAATTGTATTCTTGGATTAAGAAAGAAATATTTTTTGTATTGGAAAACGTATTTTTCTTAAAAAATGTGTGTTTCGTCACATTTTGGAAAATTATCTTGAGACTAATTTCTGCCACATATATGTATCAAATTTGACAAAATTAACCCCATGGTTGGAATCCTGAAGATCAAATTTATTAAGTGGGACCCTTATATTTTTCGTCAATATGAAATATAATCATTATAAAGTTTGTCACCTTAGTAAAGGATAAATCAAGTTAATCTTGGTTAAAACTAATAGATATGGTCATAATTTTTCATTTTAATTATTATTTGATGAAATAAATTTTACCATTATCTCCACAGGCTCTATAATTATTTTTTTAATCGAAACTTTTCCCAGAAAAATGACTAATATAATATTCAAATCAAACAATGTTACAAAATATCACTCTCAAAGTTTTCAATATATTTTATCTATTCAAAAAAGGGAAAAATAAAATTATAGGAGAATATAAGTTTCAATTTTTGTATAGAGAAATTATCTTCATGATGGTAAATTATTTATAATTTTCTATGATTAAATAATTATTATAAATCCTTATGAAACGCAAATATAATATTTTGATAAATTAATTGAAAAATAAATAAATGATTTAAAAAAATAAAACTAATATATTTGAGAGATTTATAGTGATACACAAAATTTTAGAATAACTATTATAGTTTATTTATTTTTAACATAATTATATTTGAATTATAAATTTTTATTTATGTTTTTTAAGTCAACTTAAATTAATATTGTTATAATTGATATGAAATTAAATTTTATAAAAATAGTATTTTAGTAAATTATTTAGAAATCATAGAAATATTGGAAGAAGAAAATTTGGATATTATACGACTGAAAATTTATCCCTTTCCCATTTTTGAACTAATTTATACCATACAAGTAAAATTGAACCCCCTTAAGTGTAAAAAATGTGTTCCCATGATTAAGGTTAAAATTGTTTAACCAAGTAGTTAATCAAAGATATAAAATTTCAAACGACCTGAAAACTATATATATTTTATTTTATATTGTTAATACATAAACATAAAAACTTATATTCTAGTATATGTCCATTTTGAATCATTTTTCTAGAGAATTACTTTATTATAATTTAATATTTTGAAAAATTCCAAAAGTTCCCCTCGCCTCAATTATAAAAGGGAACCCCTCCTTTCTCTTATTCCCTCCACATTGAGATTTATATATCGACCATGACCTAAACAACCCTTTTTCATATTACTTATAAAAATTCTATATGTTTTTTTATTCACAAAATTCAATCCCCTCTATCCTTAAGATGATATCTAAAGGATTTATTTCAAAGAATGGCTAATCACCTTAAACGATCACATTATTTTTTACTTCTTCTTTACCTAAAATAAAACTATATTATTTATCATAAAATATTAAATCTATTATCCAAAATATTCTAAAGTTTTATTATGATCATGAAAATATCATTATCCATCGTCTTTCCCAATAAATGGGATGTGAAATTATCGCTCATGCATGTGTACGTCTTACCATATCAATTTAGAAATATGATTAATTTATGACCACTATATTTTAGGGATGTTTAATATTATTATTTCAATATTTATATATTATAATTATTAAATAATTAAACTTATGTATTTATAATATAACATCTACCTTCTTACCAGAAAATTCGTTATAAAATCAAAACGTCGCGCATGCGTACGTATGGACTTCCACCTCCATGAAACAATGTGATTTTTTTCATTTAAATTTTAATTGTATGGTAATAAATATTTATATAAATAATATATATTAAATATATTATTTTTTAATGATTCTGGAATAGTGTTTCATTTTTTACATTTCTCTCTCTCCACCCATCAAAAGGTGAAAATAGTGTTCATGCATACCTATGACCTACCATCTTCATGAATCGTGTAATTTATTTTCCTATTTCTATATTTTATGAATTATTATGAATATATATATATATATAATGTGTATGTATGATATTTATATTAGGTTTAAAAAATTTCATATTATTGGACCATGATGAATGTACAAGGAATGGAAATACTGGCCTGGAATTCTCATGAAAAACAGAACAATCACCACTAGAAAATGACGATTTTATTGAGGATTTACTAAAAATGGTTTTAAATTGTTATAAGGGTTAATATATTATATTATAATTATGAAAATTATTCTTTTGTAGAATTATAATAAATTTAAATTTATTATATAGGGGGTTGTAGTTCTTTCAAAGAAAGTGGAACTCGATGTAAGGGTTTTTCATATCAAATTATCTTGTTTGTGATATATGTTTTATTATACACATATATTATTTTATTAAGAGTATATAATTATTGTTGATTTATTATATTATAATTATCCACATGGTAATCATATTTTGAGTTTCATATGAGTTTATTATTTCGTCTTTCTTACAAGTCAAATGTTACCAAAGCTATAAGGCGTTTACAATATAATATCATTGTTTATTCGGATTATTTATGATTAAGTTTCCCATGATGGAATTTTTTGAATTATATCTAAATAATCTGATGAATTTTCTTCTCCAATCATTATTTATATTGAATACATTTTTCCATTACTTTTCATCCTTTTAAAAACTCAAGAGTTTGAATGAATGTTTATAAGAAAAATATACATTATTTCTCTCTTTGGTCAAAAATATTTTTTATTCCATTTCCATGATTTCTAAAAAAATTAAGGACATTTTTAGTTTTATCCTATGATTATTGAAAGTCATTTCTACCCATTTTTTTAATTTTAAAAAAGTGTTATAAAATCTATCTTCTTATTGTTTTCCAAAAAGATGTACTTTTTTAAATTCAACAAAGAGTGAAAGGAGTGTTTTATATTAACATATACAATATTAAAATAATTTATTATTATCATGATTGATTTATTATTTTAGAAATAAATAAAAAATTTCCATGTTTATTTTATAAGAAAATTATATCTTTATTATTTGGGGAATTTTTTATGTTTTGAAAATATTATTTCAAAGTGAATTGATATTTTCCTCAAGATATTTACTGTTAATCCTTTAAAGGAAATATTTATATATAAAAATATACTTTAATGATGTTTATTCTTTAATGGGGATATGATCCTATTATACGTTCCTTGTTATTTCATTGGTTGTAGTATTATTATTATGATAATATATTTTCTAAACTTGTTTATTTTCCATGGGTAACATTATAATGTTATGATTTATAGTCGTGTGTAATTTATATGAATGAATTATGATAATGTGATGGTTTGTTCTGTTAAATAACTCCAATATATTAAATAAAACTTTATAACTTCTGAGTTACATATTTAATTCATAAACCTGATTAAATGTTTGTAATTTTATACATGGATCTGGATTTCATGTCCATAATATTATGAATAGACCTATTTTTCATGTTCATAAGTTTATGTGCGGACCTGGATTTCAAATCTATATGATTATACACATACATGGTTTCATGACCATAATATTATGTGAGGGCCTGGTTTAATTTCCATAACTTAATGATTAAACCTATTTCTATTTGTACATTTTCATAATATTATTAGGTTGTGTATGTCAAGAGCTTTTGTCTTGTTCCAATGTTATGCCCTCGTGGATCATTAACATTGATTTCATTATGTTTCATGTTTCATGAACTGCCAATCATTATACCATGACTCAATATTATGACATTTTATATGATGCTTAAGTTTTTAAATGTCATGTTTACATCCTCATAACGTTATTCTCATGCTATGTCTCATTGATCCTTAGTATATACCTTGTTTCCCTTATTGATGATTCGAGCTCACCCTTTCTTAAGATTCCTTTTCCATAGGTTATGATGAAAGGTATCTAGTATGACATGTCTAAGAAGGGTGTTTTTTAGTAACATGCGGTGATACGATTTATATCACATATAAAGTAGTCATTTATGTATCCATGTTTCTAAATGCACAATACCTACAATATTTTGGCATTCATCTTTTTTTAAGTAATGAATATTCAGCTAAAAAGATAAAATAACTATGGTAAAAAGTATGGGTCTATATAACATCTATCATAAAAATCAATGGTTATTACATAGAATATTTTAATCCTGGTCTGAAAAGGGAGGAAAAACTCTCTCATTTTACATCAATTTATTGTAACCATAACAATTTAATGGAAACACCATCATCGTTAATATTTTTTATTCAAACTAATCTAGATATGAAACACCTAGTTGTACCACATTTAGATTTTAAATTATCTTTAACAGAGGAATGGATCTTCAAGAAACATCCAATGAAATTATATAATTTATATTATTAACATTGATACCTCAATAGATTATACATATAAACTTCAAGAATCATCTTTAACTTTTTCCATTTATATAATGTCAGGACTTTTAATGTTACTTCTATTTCATATGGCATAAAAATTATTTTCATATAAATATGATAGTACTCATAATTAATGAAAGATTTTTATTTTTAATACTCACCCATTTACAAAATTTCAAAAAATATAGGTATATATACTTTCATTGTAACACCATAATATTTTAAAAGAGCATTATGTTTGATAATGTATACAACACAGAACACTGAGCTAAAATGATCCACAAAATATTATTATGACCACTATGAAATGGTTGTTGAATTGGAAGTTATGAAAACAATTAATAAAAATTGAATATATATATATATATAAAGGTCCCAAACCAAAAAAATATTTATAAATGTTTATGAAATAACACATAATTTTTATAAATTCATTTTATTTTTAAAAATATATTTTCTTCAAAAATGGTTTTTATTACTTTATGTGATAAAATATTATAAGTAATTTTTGAAACTTTTAATATTTTTTTATAAATATGAAATTATTTTTAAAATCATCTATTAAAAATAATATTAGAGATATATTTTGAGAATATTATGAAATGTTTGATTTCTCAATAAATAGTGAAAATTGCTAATTTTTTATAAAACTATCTTTTGTTTAAATAATTTAAAAAGTATGAATTTTTTTATGGTTGAAAAGTCAAATTAGTTATTTAATGTAATTAATAATTCAATTATGTTCATCAGAATAAATTTTATGGTTGAATTTGGTATAAAAACCTTTTCATTCTTAAAAAGTCATTTTCTGAAAAACTTATTTTCATCCCATTTTGTTGATTTTATTTTAAATTATCTTCCAAAAAATTATTGAATTGAATTTAATAAAATGGATTAAATTTTTTATAATAAACATAATTTATATGATGTTATAATTTGTACTTAATTTTTCATCAACATGAATAGCAACAATAGTATTTTTTTAATAAGATAATGGTAAATGTGTTAATGAGGGTTAAAAATAATGTGATAAGGATTCATAATCATTTAAACACTTTTCATTATTTATTTTTAGGAGAATATATCGTATATAATCATCCAAACATTGAAAATATGGCCTTTTTCTTTTTTATTTGATTTTTACCTTAATACTATTTTAGTCAAAGATAAATTCTAAAATGCCACATTCTTTTTTTTACGATCTATAATATTTTTAGATAGGGATATAAATATATTAATTAAATTTAAAAAATTTATTATAAATATGAATGATTTTTTAATTATTTTAATTTATATTTAACTTTTAATGATGAAATAATAAATATAAATTCTTACGCAACACCAACAAAGTGCTTGTGTAAGTAGTGGAAAATAAAGTAAATGTTTTTAATAATTATAAATGTAATATTAACTATGTTATTTAATGTTTTAATTTTATTTATAATATATATATAACATGTTATTTATTTTTTAAGATTTATATTTTAAATCAATCAGTGTAATTTGGTATTCAATTTCAGATTATGTGAATATTTCTTAAAATAACCTTAATAGTATTTCATATTAAATATATTCTATTAAATTATTTAAAAAAAATAAAATGAAAAATGATAGTTATGATGATAAGTTTTCTAAAATTTTATTCCCTTTCTTTTTATTATCCAATTTTTACCGTGTAGTTAAAATTATAACCCTTTAATTTTAAAAAATTCATTACCACTATTAAGATCGAAATTGGTTAACCAAGGTGTTAAAGGAAAATATAATGTTTGTAATTATGTATAAAATAATAAAAATTTTATTTTATGATTATATTAAGACCTTATATTCATTATGTTTTAATATATTACATTTTTATGATTTCAAAATGATTTAGAAATATTTTATATTATAATATTTCATTTATTTACAAAATTGAAATTAATGATATTTTATAATAAATAGTAGTTTATTAAATGATTTTAAATTCAAAAAAATATATAATTGAAAAATTAAATTATATTTTTTTTAAATATCACTGATATTTCATTTATGGTTCACGTTTCTCTTTATTTTCATATTCATCACCCATATAGAGTAAAAAGCATTGAGACCACGGTAAATGTCAAAAGGGTTAACTGACATTTAAAACTGAGAGATGCGGGTGATAACATAACCAAAACATGTCTAAATTTTATTTTTTTTGTATAATTTAGAATAATAATCATTTTTATTCTAATTATATCAATTTTGATCCATTTTTTCATGAAAATTAATTTATATTAATATATTACTTTATGTAATTCCAAGAGTGCCCCTCCCCTCACTTATAAAGGGGAACCTATTCTCTTATTTTCTCACAAATTTTGATCCTTATATATCATAATATAAATGAAAAAAAAAACTCCAAATGTTTATTTCACCACATATTATAGCTACTAGTCCTTCCATAAGACCGTCATTTCCATCCTTAAGGTGTTAGCGAAAAGAGGTTTCTCAAAGAATAGGATTCACTCTTCTCCAAGCATTTTCTATTTTATTTATTTTTATACCTCCTATAAATATATGTTATCCAATATTAAATAGTTAATTAATTATATTAAATATAATTAATTTTTCTTATGATGATGTAAAAACTATTATCCACCTTTTTCCAATCCATTGGAAAATGATAATATTGTTTGGCAAAATGTGTAGACTATTACCTCTATGAAACGATGTGATTTTTTATTAGAGTATATTTTACAAAAATTGTAATAAGTATAAATTTAGTGAATATATATGATACATATTATATTAAAATAATTCTAAAATTTTGAATTATTATTTACCTTTTTTCATTACATCCTTCAAAAAATGAAAACTATATTCACGTATACTTATGCGCAACCATATCCATTAATGGTTTAATAAATTTTTATATATGTATATTTTATTAATGAATATATATATATATATATATTAATTATATATATTATTTATTTCATGGTTAAAATATGGATATTATGGAACCAGGATAAAAGTACAAGGATCAGAAGTAACAAACTAAAACTCCCCAGAAAAATGATACAGTTGAAACCCAAAAACAAAAATTACAAAAAGGAATTATTAATAAATTGTTGTTGAAATTTTCTAATTTGATCATATATGATGTCAATTAATCAATTTTATAATTATAAAAAATTTAAATTTATTATAAATGAGGTTATATCCCATTAAAAGAAAGTAAAATTTTAGGTAAGGGTATTATATTACAATCTCATTGTTTAACAGTATTTTATATGATTAAGTTTCTGAGGATGAAATTTTATGATATACATCCGAAGAAAATTATAACAATTATTTCTCTATTATTATTTATGTATATTAAATTTTTTCTTTTTATTTTCCCCTCCTTATTTTATCTACATACAGAAACAATATTTTTAAGAGAACACAAAATTATTTCCCTATTTGGTCAAAAATCAATTTTCTTTTATATCCAGGTTTTCTAAAAAAAATTAGGAATGTTTTTAATACTATAATATGATTATTTAAATTTATCTTTACTCGTGATTTAATTTTTATAAAAATTTTTAAATTTAATTTTATTTTCATTTTCCAAATGAGATACTTTTTAATTTTAACCGAATATGTTAATGTGATCTTTGTTTTAATGTTTATGGAATAAATAAAATTTACTAACATCATTATCTATCAGTGTTTTGAAAATTTATTTACATGATTCCATAATTATTTTAAAACAAAATCATTTCCTTAATAATTTATATATTTTTTGATTTTATATATTTTATTTCAAAATGAAAATCGTATTTTGATAAATAATTTTTTGAGTGATATTTGAATGGATTTTCATCTTTGATATCATCCTTCGATGTTAATTTGGATTTATTTGGGATATTAATGACAAATTAAAATTTTATTTTCCTTTAAAGATGTAGAGATACATGGAAATAATAGTAAGTAAATTATGGGGGTCTAAAGTTCTGAATCCTAATAGAGTATTCACAAATGAGTTCAGCACATATGGGGGGAAGGGATGCAAGGATAGAAAAGATAATACATGGGTTGTATTTATTTACCATAGCTATCATAATTTCCACTATTTTATTCCATTACCTGTCAGTATAAAGGAGGATCACTCCATTTGTAATATATCTATTTCATCATCAGATGTAAGAGGGAATGGATCAAGGAGTCAATGTATTTACATACCAATAATTAAAGAACACCACCGATTCTATTTCCATAATAGTTTGTCTGATATCTTTAGAAATAAAAACCTCCAAACCTCTATATATGTAATGTTCATTGGTTATGATAACATTTACCAAACCAAAGAAGATACATAAGGCCACCATAATCGATCCATTATGGTTTTTTACCATGCCTCCCCCACTTATAAGGTTGAGAGTGAAAGATCCATCAACATTAAGTTTGATACCATGGGATAAAGGATACCAATGAACCAATATATCATTATTAGGTAGTCCCATGTGTGTAGGAAATTCCCATTTACCATCTATTATCCATTTTAGAATGCTTTTTTTGTCACATTATTTAACCAATGAACCTAGATCAATCATAAGGCTCATCATGTGAACCTATAATTATATATACCTCAAATGTATTAGGTAATTATAAATATCTCATGAGATAATAAGGACTATAATATAGAGTGAACTTAGTTCATTAAGTGACTTTATCCACTTTAATAGTCTTGGGAGTGAACCTTGACAAAGGATGTGATGGAATGGGGAGTGAATACAATCCACTATGAGAATCATGGAAGTGATCCTAGACTGAGGAAATTATTTTCTATTCTTATATGTATTCCACAATATTATATATTATTCCAATGATATTCTCTAATGGAAAATATTCTTTGATACCTTTATGGTTCATGTCTTCTTAACTTTTAATCCTTATACCATGACTCATGATTTTGATCTATGATTTGTTTTGTATTCTTTATTTAAAACTTTATGCTCTTGTTTTCATGTCCTTGTTATTATTTTATTCTTTTATATGATCATAAATTGATATCTTTCATTTATACCCTTATTAGTTATCTTTGTTGACCTTATCTTATGTTTCCTTTCCATTCGTTATAAAGAAAGGTTTTAAGTATTTTATATCTAATAAGTGTACTATGTTGAAATATATTTTTTGGATATTTTTAATATCTTTAATGAATAAGGTATTGTGAATCTAGTATTTAAAGACACACCATTAAAGTTATTGTTTGGGTTGTAATATAATGTAATGAATATTCACCAGAAAAGATGTAATATTTATAAATTAAATGTATAGGTCACTATAGTTTGTATGAGGGAAAATTTTAGTCAATCAATGGAGATTATGAAAAGATAACATTGGTGAAAACCATGGGGATAATACTATGTAAAGGATGACATACTAATGTTTTCATAAAATTGAGATAATGTGGTTTTATTTTCAATAAATCTTTATTTGGAAGCTATAATTGGACATGATTTTCGCATAGATGCATTTAGCGATAATAATCATTAAAATAGTTGGTAAAAGTATATCACAGGCATCATTGCCATGTAAAGCGATTGTTCCATTATTGTGAACCTTGTTTGAAAATCCTTCTGTATATTCTAGGGAAAATTCACATTATGAATAAATATAAAGGATTTTAATTGATGATACATATGGACAACATATGTTAAATCTAATGTTTTATATAATGAAAATAATGTTTAATTATTTGAAACTCATATAAATGATTTATCATGATTATATTTTTCATCGTTATGAATATTGTTTCTCACACTATAATTTTGGTTTTATTCAATTTCTAGAACAAGGATGATTTTGGTTGATGCAGAATGTGGTGGCTAATTGAATGATTGTCCTTATAAGAAACCTAATGAAATGGGATCTGGAAGGAAACCACATTTGTTTATGTCTAATCATCTATATAATAATATCCTTAAAAAACTAAATCTATGCGAGTTTCCTAATGCTCTTAATAAGAGAAAAATTAAGTTTTTTGAAGACCAAAGTGGGAAGAAGATTCAACTTCTTATATATCAAGTGTGTGGTAAGAAGTAATTAGCATAATGTTTCAGAGGAACATGGAGATATTTTATAAGATAAATAGGTAAGAATATAGCACATAATTGATGAGAAATAATTAAAAGTTAAAATTATATAAATGAAGCTCATTCTAAGGTATCGTTTAAATTTCAATGTTGTACATATGGAAAATATGGACTTTATTCGAACCAATTACCAAATCCATTGGTTAACTTCTCGACAAAGAATGGACCTATATTAATATTTTAATTTAGGTGAATTTATTGTAGTTTTTATACATTGAGATAAAATTATTATGTTGTATAAGTGTTATATTAATTATTTTCTAGATATTATAATTGTTAAAAACTAAGGATTATTCCACAGTATTTTTTATTTAAGGATTTAAAAACATATGTAGAAAGATAATGATAACCAAGAAAAATTATTTTGTGGTGAGTTGATAATTTTTTGTATAGATAAATATATTTATTAATTTGATGAAGTAAATAGTATAGTATTGGTTTCCTTTAAATTTGTTATTAATTGGATGAAAAAATGATTTAGGTCATCTTTGATAACATTTATTGTGTTTTTTTATTTTGGGAAATAGTCTATGATTTTAGTTGAGGAATAAAGATTCTATTAATTTTTAAAATCATATATATTTTCATGTGGGGTTAACTTATGACTTATAGATACATCATGGGTTCATAATATTAAGGGTGATCTTAATCTCAATGTCATACATACCCCTTTTAAGGTTCTAGGGGATGGGAATTTGAGTTGAATTGAATCATTTACAATTTTTTAGTAATAATGATATATTGAGGTTTAAATAACCATTTTGGATATTATATTATGTGATGTTAAGTTATTTATGGTATATTTTATGTTGGGATATAGATAATCTTAATGGATAAATAGTGATTGATTGACAAGGTGACATTTTAAAAGATATTTGTGGTTAATATAATGATTAAAATTTAGGTTAGTATCTAAATTTTATTCATGATATTTTGATGAGGTTCACTACATTATAATATTATATAGTGATTTATCATGGTTATTGAGGATATTTTGGGAGATTTTCCATTGGGTTGAGGTATATGTAACCCTGAGGTTTGACATGCGATTTAACAAGAAATATTATCTAGGAAAAATTAAATTATATTTTTATGGATATAAGTTGAAAGGTATGATATTTTATTTGAGGTTCAAACATTCATTAACATTTAGTTTATTGGGGTTAATTTGGATGATGGGTTATTTAATTCTAGAAGAATCTAACGTGAATTTTTGGTGTTATTGTCAAAATTTTGAAGTAAAATATATTATTTCTTCATATAATGGTGTAAAATTTTTGGATATTATATTGACTTTTTCTAAAAATTTTAGTTTTGGTTAAAACATATTGTTTTGAGGAATATATTTTTATCATTTTTTAGATTATTTTATCTTTTTGAAATTGATTTCAGCGCTTCATGCATGAAAATTTAATCTCGAATACTCAGAGTTTTGAGAAAAATATGAGATTATGGTGGAAATTGATTAAAAGATGAAATTATACTTTTCAGGTAAGTATGATTCCTCAGGATCTTATTCTAGATGTTAAATGAATTCATAAACTCTAGAAAAAGGATCTTGAAATAAAAAAATTATTCCATTACATTCATTTTTGATGAATTGATGGTTTTTTCACACCTTGTCGATTTATGGTTTTGTAGTCATTAACTTTATCATGAACATTATATTTATTTTTATTAATGTTCTCTATCACCATATATCATTATTTAGACATTAATTTTTTTCCAACATGTCCATATTTTCATTAGCAACTAATGTTCTTCTACTTTGAATCCTAGTTATGGTTTACTATATATTACATTCATATTTCAAATTCCCACTTTTCAAGATGAATTTTTATTAACCCTTTTTGAGATGTGGGTTTTCAAAAAATGAATTTTAAAATATCAAACCCCTAATAGAAAAGAACATGTTCAGATTTGGAGGATTATATTTATTAATTAAGGGGAGAATGTAACACCCTGGGATTTTAAATGATCTCTATATACAATAGCATATCCAAAATAAAACATCGAGAATAAATAAACCACAAAATATTATTATCAGAATTATGATATAGTTTTTGAACTATAATGTATAAAAAAAGTTACCAAATTATGAAATATATATGATGTTCCTAATCAATAAAAATGTATTGATAAATTTTTAGGAAATAAACACTCAATTTTTATTAAATTCATTTAATTCTTCTAGAAAAATTTTCTTAGAAAATGTTTATCATTTATTTTAGTGAGATAATATTATAAAAAAATTATAAAACTTTTAGAAATTTTATTTTATAAAAAAATATTGTTTTTTAAATCATTATGTAAAAAAATTATATAATTATTTAGGGAATTTTATGAGAAGATTGATTTTTCAATAAATAGTGACAAATACAAATTCTTATTGAAATCTATTTTTTCATCCTGAATTTAAACAGTACCATTTTTTTTATGGTTTCAGAGTAACATTAGTTCTTTTATATTATTAATAATCTAATTAATTTCATTGTAATCGATTTTATTGTTGAATTTAGTATTAAGAATTTTTATACTTAAAATGGAATTTTTCTAAAAAATAGTTTGCATTGGGTTTTAAGGATTTAATTTCAAATTAAATTCCTCCAATTAAATTAATTTTTGTTGAAAAAATATATCTCATATTTTTAAACAAATTAAATCATTTTATTTGATAATATCAATATAATTTTTTATCAATAAGAATAGAAAACATTTTATATTTTTGTTCGCATTGTAAAGGTAAAATGGGTTAATTAAGGTTAAAACTAAAGTTATAAGGCTTTAAATTCATTAACATACATGAATTTATTTAATTGGATTATTCTATATCATCTATAATTGTCCAAAATTTGAAACTATAACCATTTTTTCTATTTTTTCTTTGATTTTGACCTTTAAAATATTCAAGTAAAATATTAAGGCAAGAATGTCACTTTCTTGTTTTTAATATCAACATTATATTTTCATAGTTATCAAAACAAATTATTTTTTTTATAAATATTAATTTGAAATATTAATTAATTTTTTTATGATGGTAATTTATTTTTAATTTTTAGTGATGAAATAATTACATTAAATTCTTACGCAATGTCTACATACTGATTGGGAAAGCAGTAGAAAAAATAATTAAATAATTTGAAAAACCTTAAATATAATACTCTTTAGGGTAATTGAAGTGTATCAATATTTTTTAATATAAATATAACATATTATAGATTTTTAATGGTTTATATTCCAATTCTATTACATTCACATTGTTTTAAATTTCAATTATTTGAATATATCATAAAATGACTTTAATAGAATTTTATATTAAATATATTTTATTAAATTATTTAAAAATATTAAAAATATTTAAATTAGACAATTAGGATGATATATGTACAAAACATTCATTTAATGGTCATCTATGATCCAATTGTTATGTTATTTTTAAAATCAAAACCTTTTAATATTAAAAAAATACAATAACATGGTTAACATTAAAATTGGATAACCAAGGTGCTAAACCAAATGATAAGGTTTAAAATAATATAAAAAATATGAATTTTTTATATTATTTATATATTAATAATATATATTATTTTTATAATAATCTATGTCATTTTGGAGAAACTTTACATGAGTTAGAGACATATAATATTATAATATTTCAGCTATTTCCAAAAATGAACTTAATGATATTTTATAAAAATAATAAAATTAAAATTATTTAAAATTCATAAAAAACTTATCATTGGAAAAAAATTATATGGTTTAACATATAATATATGGTATATTTATAGGTCACTTGTCTTTTTATTGTAACATTGTTGACATCTAAATAGTAAAAAATACATTGATATCATGTTAATTGTCAAGAGGGTCAACAAACGGTTAAAACTAAGAAATAATGGTGAAAAAATAAACAAAAACCTTTTAAAAATTTATTTTATTATGTTATTTAGAATCATACAAAAATTATATTATAATTACATCAATTTAGATAAATGTTTTCATAAAAATTTATTTTTATTAATTTAATACTTTAGTAATTCCAAGAGTGTCTCTCCCTTCACTTATAAAAGGGATCCTTTTATCATATCTTCCCCACACCTTTTGAGACTAATATTTTGGAAAATAAATGTTATAATACCCTCCTATATTACTTCAATAAAACATATTTTTTTTTATTTCTAGAATATTATAATTTAAAAGCATAATTTGTAAGCTAAAGAGGTTCCTCAATGAAGAGGTGTAACACATAAACGAGTGTTTTCAATTTTTTTATGCCTCATGTAAATCAATGTTATAAATTATAAAATAACTAATTAAATATATTATATATAATTAATTTTTATTATTATTATGGAATAACCATTTTCCACCTCCTTCTCTTCTATTGGAAAATAATAACATCACCCATGTGTATGTGTGGAATACAACCTCCACCAACTAATGTGATTCATTTTTAGCTTCCATTTTATATGGATGTAAATAAGGATAAAATTAAATAATATATATTATATAATAATGTTTTTTAAAGTTTAATTATTATTTACATTTCTTTTTTTCTATTCTTTCAAAATGAAAATAGCATTTATGCATACGTACGGTTATCATCTCTATAAACATTGTAATTCATTTTTATTATCCTTATATTTAATGGATGAATATATATATATAAATATAATGAATATATACTATATTTATATCATGTTTAACATTTTGGATATGATTTAATCATGATCAAATTACAAGGATAGAAAATTAATGACCAAAACTTTAATGAAAAATGAAATAGTTAACACCCAAAAATAGTGTTTTTAATAAGAAATTATTAATATATAGGTGTTAAAAAAAGTTATAATTAAATCATTTGTGATTTAAGTTATTTTTTAAATAATAATAATAAATTTAACGTTATTATATAGTTTGTTATATCACTTTTTATGTAATTCATTCTTTAGGTAATGGTTTTATATTTCAATCTTATTGTATATTGTGATTGTTCATGATTAAGTCTCTAATGATAAAATCTTATGATCCACCTATCAATAATCTTATGAATTTTATTCTAAAATTATTATTTAGATAGGTTACATATTTTTCATTAATTATCCTCTCCTTAGGTACTCTAGATACTAAAATAATATATTTAACAAAAAGTGACATTATTTAGCTCTTTAGTTGAAAAACATTTTTTCTTGTATATCCATGTTTTCTGGATAAAAAATTTCAATAATGTTTTTAATATTCTCTAATTATTTTTTAAATTCATTTTTAAAATGTAGTACTTATGAAAATTTACAATAAATGTGAATATATACTTTTTTTAATATATACTGCATGAATAAAGTTTCACGTCATCATGACCACTCAATAGATTGAAGATTTATTCATAAGTTTCTAGGATTGTATTAACATTGAATGTTATCTATAATATTTTCATAATTTTTTTATTTTAAATATGTTATTTCAAAATGAAAAGTAATTTCCCACAAGATATCATCAAATTATCATTTAAATGAATTTTAATCTATGATAACATCTTTTAATGTTAATTATGATTTATTAGGTATATGATTTGATGATGTAATCCTTATTATTCCTATGAAGGTTTTAATATTATAATGATGATATATTTGTGAGACTCATTTATTTTCTTGGAGTTATTCTATGAAAAATGTTGAAATATTTGTGAAACATTATTCCTTTCCATGAATTATGTTATATAAAGAATAATTTATGATTTTTTAGTACACATCTGTATGATTTGCATTATGTGATTAGTGGGACAAGAATTATATAACCATCATTTTCCTTGGGTAAATATGGATATATCATGAGATAACAAAGTCTTTAATGGGGATTAAACCAAGTTAATTAAGGTATTTTATCCACTATGATAGTCTTGGGAGTGAACGTTAACTACAAATATGATGTAATAGGTTGTGAACCCAATCCCCAGTGATAGTCTTTTCAGTGAACCTCATGTAAAGAAATGATTTTCTATTCATATTTTCATGCACTAAACTGATGTCTTATTCTAATTTTATTCTCTCATGTATAATTTCATTTTATTCATTTAAGATTCATGTCTTCTAAATTTCAAATATTTATACAATGACTCATGATTATGATTCATGATTTACTAGGTAAGTTTTTTTATATTATATCATGTTATCATAACCTTTTTTTTATCTTATACTGGTATGTAATCATTAATTAATATCTCGCATTTTACCCATGTGGATAATCCAAGATCATCCTTTATTATATTTCCATTCACCAGCCTAAGAAGAATGGTTTTTGTAAGGTTATATCTAATACATTTTCTACGTGTGATGATAACTAAATGAGATGTTGAAGGTTTTCTATGAATAAAATATTCTTGTATCTGGCCTCAAAATACACTAAACCCTTATATTTTGGCACGTATCATAATGTTTTGTAATGAATATTCATCTAAAATGATTTTATATTTATTTATTAAATGAATGGGTCACTATATGAAAAATAATTCTTTTTAATATGTTAATCATTTAAACAAAAAACTAATACTTCCAAGATTCATTTCTTGGTAACTTTTTGAATCATCATAACTAGTTTTTGTTCTATAATTTTCTTCAAATTTATCATACTTCATCTTATGCTGACATCATGAAAGTTTCCTGATTTGTTGAAAACAAATACAACTCAAAAAAACTATGTTCATCAATCTCTAAGTTTTATTTGTTATCAAATTCAATACTAGATAATGGAACATCAATATGTGAATTTGTTTTCTTCTCTTTCCCCATTATTGAAAATAATTAAAACTTATATGATACGTTGGTATCATTTAATTCTTAATAAATGTTCCATTAACCATTCAACTCCAATTCTAAATTATAAATGATTGTTTTAGAAAACAATAGGGTTTGATTTGGACAAAAATGTTGTCTAAAATCATAAAAAAATATGAGACTGAATGATAATTTTTACAAATCACTTATAAAAAGGTTTTTTACACATATCATTGATGATAAAACTTTTTCAGTGACTATTTAATAATAACCATCAAAAAATATATTTTTTTTCAAATTCATTAAACCTGATAGATTCTTAAAAAACTCTGCCTCAAGGGATACACCACATATTCACATCATAAATATTGATATCATCATCAAGTATTATTTATGATTTCAATTTTTGAGATTACACTAAAATATAAGTATTAATATTTTCTTTATTATGTTATATTCTCTTCTTCAAATACTTTTCATGATATGATGTACTTAATTCATACCATGATGGGTAATTTTATCATAAGACTTGTCCAGTTTTGATATCCACTTCACCTTTATCATGGTTGTTTTTTATTTATATTTTAATTAGATCACCATTTTAAAAATCATAACAGGATTATGTATTATTTAGATCAATACAAGTTATTCTAGATTTCATTATTTTATTAGTTCTCTTTTTTAGAACCTGTGTCAACTCAAATTCTAGGTATGTTTAGCACATAAATAAAATAAAAATAATAACTAAAGAGTGTGGAGTATCCTTATTCATTAATGTGAGTTGTTGGATTGATAATTTATTCTCAACTAGTTCACATTTATAAATTTCTATATATCTTTTAATGGACTCTTTATGCTTCCATAATCATTTTTCAAATAATATTTTTCTTTGGGAAGCATTGGTTGTTCTCTTTTATCTTTGTAGTGGGGTTTATTTTTATCATGAGAATTTAAGAAACATGATTCACTTAGTGCATCTATCATTTTTTTTATGATTTTTCATAGATATGAAATAAATGTTACATAATCATTTAAATTATGTACATATAGTTTACAACTTCTACACAACTCCTCATGAGATATATAGTTCATCCCTTCTAAAAAACGTTAATAAAATTTGATTTCATATTATGTGTATTCTTGATTTTCTATATAGATATAATTTTTAATAGATTTTTAATTATACTTCTTATTTCAAATAATATGTCTACATTTGTAGACATAATTTAGGAATATACCAAGTATTTTTTGATTTTCTATATGTATTTTAAAATGTGAGCTTCCCTAGCCTATTTTATTAAATTTTCTAATATATTATTCTATAATTACATTCTATTTTTTCCCTTTAATCTCACACATTTATTGATTGTTTTCAAGTATCCATGATGTATCCTCTCATTATACAAATAAAATCTTCTCTAATTTGGTGTGGCATAATTCTTTGACTTCTTAAGCTTTTCAATCAAGGATTACTCACCAACATTCTTCGCAAACTTCTTCGGATGGTTCTTTCTTAATTTTAATCAAGATTCATTCCCAAGGTAAAATTTAATCCATTACTTAGTTTATGTTTTCTTCTATTTTCATTTTTTCTTATTACATGGTTTAATTTTTACTGCTTTTATTCTTCTTAATTCATAGAATTGTCATTAAAAATACCATATACATGAATAAGTATTCCAATTCTACTTTAGTTGGACATATGTGTCCTCTCATTATTTTGATATTTCTCTTTCTAGGTCTTTATCCCCCTAAAAAAGGGATTCCCTTTTCCATTTGGACTTTACTAAAAATCCAATTCCTTGTTACCAAATATTTTATAGTAAAAAACAATAACAAAAAAACTTAGTTTCTTTCATTGAACTTTATGCTATCAAATTTTTTTAGAACTAGTAGATTATTATTTAGTGTAATTTACATCACTTGTTTGGTATTTTTTGTATTACAATCTCCTATAAAAACTCATCTATCAATTATTTACATGATAGCTAGCTTCTCATAACGTTCCTTTAAAAACTATTGTAAATAATTTAATTTTAATTATACAATATGTATACAAAAACAATAAGCACATTTATTGATTTGGGATTTGGATGGTACATTTCCTTTTGTGGATATAACAGACTGATCATTAAATAGTCTCATAATATTTTCTCGATTGTATAGAAGTCTTTTAAGTTAAGTTTCCTCTATAGTGGTTTTCTGAAAAAAAAAATATTCTTTCAAAATTATTTTGATGACCCACATTGTTTTGTTTCTAGATTATTCAATTTAATCATTAGCCCTAATAATTTCATATTAAATATTATTTTATCATCCTCCGATGATTTCAGTTTTTCTTTACACTCATTTCTTATATATTCATCATACTACACATTCATCTTGATAATTTCTTTTAGAATATGGTCAATCTATTTAATCATATTTGATTTAATCTCTACTTGAGAATATTTTAGAGCTATTATTAATTTTAATTCAAGGATCTTATCTTTAATCACTTTCTTGGAGTCATCACTTTATTGAACTATAGTTAGCCACTAATTTTCAAAACAAGTGCATCTTTCCTTAAGGATCAAATTTTTTAAACATCTAAATCCTACTTGTTTGATGAGATTAATGTATATTTGTACCATTTTTAAAAGAAATTTCCATTCTATAATTATAATATTCATTTAATGTGGTCCCTTATTGTATACTTTTAAAATTTCCACAAATATGTGATAAAAAATCATTTGGAAAAATATATATGATATCTTTCATAGAAATAATTTAATTATATCATGAATCCTTAGAATTATGATCATCCCCATATATATATATATATATAGTTTTTTAGTAGGATAATTTTGAAAATAGGATTTGGTACCCCTTATTCTTATAGAGATAATAAACTATATGGGAGCAGACAATTTTCCAATTCCTTGATGGTGGATTCGATCACTAGATATTTATCTTCCTTGACCAATCTTTCTTTTTTTTGGATTTCTGCATTACAAATTATATTTTTATCCCCCTTGGAAAATAGTATTATCTGGTATTGACCATCATCTACAAGTGATAAGTGATTAATAGTAGTAATATAAACTCTATCTCTTGGGTAACCATTAAATATTATAGAGTTTTCATTATTTGATGAGGATTTTATTAACATATTTACATACCAAATATTTTTTTTCAATATCATGGAATCCATATCTTCCATGATTTATTTGGAATAGTACTCATAGGTGTCTAAAAATCTATATCCTTTTAAATTATAATTTTAATTCCCAAAAAAATTAAATAAGAGAATCCAAATAGAGGTGTGTCCTAGTGCTCTGATAACAACTAATTGAATCACATTAGGTTATTTTTAACATGATAGTGTGGTGAACCAATGTTATGTGACATTAAATACCATTTTACTCATATAAATTAACTACCACTTCATAAATTGTTTGATTATATCTCTCTCTATCACTCTATCTCTATTTTGGTCAGTATATAGATATAGAATAGGAATGAAATACAAGGGAGCACCTTTTTTTGATAAGGTTTTCCTTTCTAAGGATAACTACACATATAAGGACACATTGTTATTATACCATGGGAATGAATTACTTATTATTATCAAATAATTCCTAATAATGTGTATGACCATGAACTCAATATCCTATCACTGACATGGTATAATGAATGTGGGGGGTTTAAGTCCCTTCATACAAGAGAATGTACTTGAACCTCCTTAAATAAATGTCATAATTGTTGGATTGAGTCCCTCTTAAAATATCTTAATGTTCTTATTCCCTAAATCATATTATTCCAATGGTTACCTCAACTCTCTTAAAACATCTACAGTAGGATGTTGAAGGGTGGATATCTCTCTTAGAACTTCAACTTTTAAAATTTTCTATAGTAACACATCCAAACATTTCCTTATTAATATTTCTAATGTATGTTGTGTTATAGATTGTCCTTATAAAATAATTTAACATATAAGTAATTATCCATATTTGTATCCAGACACTACCACAAAACTGGGAAAGGCCACTGCCAGCCTTTATCAGCGCTAACAAAAAAGCACTGATAAAGGGGGGGGTACTTTTATCAGCGATAAAAAAACACTGATAAAGGGAACCTTTATCAGCGCTAAAAAAGAACTGATAAAAGTACCCCTTTATCAATTCTTTTTTTTGTACTGATAAAGGTACCCCCTTTAATAGTGCTTTTTAGCGCTGTTAAATGGTACCCCTTTATCATCACTTTTTTAGTAGCACAGATAAAGGGGGTCTTTATAAGCGCTTTTTTTAAAAATGCTGATAAAGGGTCTACTTCCAAGAAAAATTCATTAAAAAATATTAATATTTAAATATATAGATATATTTATATTGATATAAATATAACATATATTTTTGAAATATAATTTTAAATATATTTTAGATAAGTATAAATATACAGTTACACTTCATAAATAAGATATTTAGTGAAAATGGCTTATAAAAAAATTAAAAAAATATTTTTATTAAATAATTTGCTAATTATTATGGAGTAATAGTCATTTAATAACAATTTTAAGGCTAAAAAAATTTAAAAAAAATAAAAAAAAATCCAAAATATGTTGAAAACGCAACTCAAACTTCAAACGGACCTAACTTTTGTTCCGGGTGTCCGTTTGAGCTCTACAACATATCAAATCGAATCCTGTGATGAGAACTATGCACTAATGACCTATTAAAATCCTCTATCGCATTTTTCGAGGCCCAAAAAGGCACATAAGGCCTCCAAAACTGAGTTTTTAGTTGGGATACCCCGATTTTTTAACATTTTGTGGATTTTCAGCATCGTTTAAGGGGGTATTATTGGATTTTTTTGGTGGGGACTAAATTTATTCCATGGTATTAAATTCATATTGATATTATTTCATTGAAATTTTATCGTTTCATATAATTCACTCCTATTTATAATCAAATATATAACAATATATACAGATTTTTTATATATTCACACATAAAAATTTAATTATAAATATAAATAATAAAATATATTATCTTTATCTAAATAATAACTAATATCCATTTTATTTAAAATACCAATATATAAATATTTATATACTTATACATTAATCTAAATATATATATATATTATTATAACTACATATATATATTGATATAACTATAAATATATATATTAATATCACTATAAATATATATATTAATATATATATATATATATTACTATAACTATATTTATATATATATTAATATAAATATAGTTATATTAATATAACTATATTTATATATATATTAATATAAACATATATTACTATAAGAATAAATATAACTATATATATATAGATATCGTGAAATGGAAAACAAATCAAAATAGAGGAGTGGTAAGGGATTAGGCGCATAGGGGGGAGGTCTCGAGTTCAAAACCTGGTGGAGGAAGGGGTGCATGCATGGGGGTGGATTTGGGGGGGCTAGCACTAATATAGGGTGGAGGGGGTGCGTGCAGGCGTTGGAGGGGATGAAAAGGGCTGTTAAAAGGGGGGATCAAGCGCTATAAAAGCCCCCCTGATTGGAAGGATTTTGTTTTTAATTTATTTAAATTTTTTTAATTTTTTTAATTTTTTGAATTTTTTTTACTTATATCAGTGCTAAAAAAATCACTGATAAAAGGGGTCTTTATCAGCGCTTTTTGGAGCTCTAATAAATGGGACCCCTCCCCCCTTTATCTTCACTGGAATTAATAGCGCTTTTCTAGTGCTGTTAAAGGGCATTTTTAGCGCTAATAAAAGGCGTATTTGTAGTAGTGAGATTCTTCTTTCTACTTCTCCAGTGCATCAAAATATCACTGAGAAACCTTCTTTTTTTCTATTCATAATCTCTATAATAGGTTATTATATCAATTCTTCTCCTTCTATAATGTGTATTAGTTATTATACTAATCTTCCTGTTATTAGTATTTCTACTTATATAGTTTATTTGATGTTTAATAATTTTATTATCACTCTAATATATTTTAAATAAATGTATATATATATAATTGTTCTAGTATAAGAAACGATTTTTCATTTTTGAACTCCCTCACATATTAGTCTTCAATTCATATAATCCTTGAGTAAAAGTTTCATTCAAAATATTCGTATGAATCTATCTAAAGACTAAATTACTTATTAGGAATGATATATGAATTATTATTTTCCTTTTATAAACTAAAATTATCTATGAAATCTTTTAATTTTATTTTTCTTGAGAATTATATATAGGAATATTGACATGGAATCTCCTTCTATGGTGTGGTACTCACCTCAACACCACAACATTCTTCTCCATTATCATGATTCCTATTTTAACAAGAATCATAATCTTGTTTCACATTATGATGTTTTATCAATGAATAATATCATTCTTTCATCATCTGAGTTATTTTTTCTTTTACTTCTTCAAAATATAAATTTTTTAATTTATACTTTTCAATCCAAAGAATCCTCATAAAATCATAAAATATTTAAGCATTATGATCATCAGACAAATTCTTATGTTTGATGATTTCTCTATTTTTCTTGTTTTGTAGAAAATTCTTATAATGGACTATAAACACTTACAATTAATCCTTATGATGATGAGGCTTTACAATAATGTAAATATAGTTAGAAAAAATTATTGTGATAAAGATTTAATATCTATGGATAAAGACTTGTGTTCAAGCATTATTTTTTCCACACCTCAACCCAGAGCCTTTTCGTCCCATAGAACTTTATTCTAAAGCTTTAAATTTAGGATCTATGTCTTATGATCATTGAATTTTCCATTTTCTAATTTCATATACAACTTATAGACATTAATAAGATAACTTCTAGTATTCTTAAAAGAAACTACATTCCTTATCAATATTTTCCAAACTTCATCCAATGAGTCTTCATATTTTCTTCTAATCCCAACACACTATGGATGGATTATTTATATATTCATATTTTGTTCATCTTCAATTCAGTATAGATTCCAACATTAAAAACGACATTTATTAGTTCTGAATAGAGTAGAAACTCAAAAAAATATTTAGAAATTGTTATAGACAATGATTCCTCATCTCCAACACAAGTTAAGAATCTAGGATGATTTTCACAAAAAAATCAAACATTGATATCTCTTCCTAGAAATTGTCTATCCATTTCTTCAAGGATGATAGTTTCTCTCTTTTTCGGTGAAGTCATTAGAACCTTAATAGTTTAATGGTGGAACTATCATCATTATTATTTTTTAATAAACCTAATATAGATATGAAATAAATATGATTATAACATTTAGGCTTCAAATGATCATTTCCAATGGAATGGATCTTTAAGAAAACATTAGGGGAAACATTTACTTCATATTATTATCTCAACTACAACAACCGAATTTTCATTTTAAATTGAGGTAGCATCTTTATCATTTTCTATATGTACAGTGATATAACTTCTAATCCTACATATTTTCCTTATTAAAATAACAACATTGTTATATAAATATAATATTTTTTTGTAATTCCTCCAGTTTTTGTATCTCTAATCTACACCCATTATTCATAGATCAACACACACAGGCATGTAGACTTGGAAGATCTTTCTCTTTTCTATGTGAACCATAGAAGCATCCAACTAATACATTGAAGATTCATTTCCAGAAAACATCATGATTCTTATAAAAAATATTGGGTTCTATACTTTCCTTTCATATTGTCGTAATTCATCTCATATTGACATTATGAAGGTTTACCCATTCACTAACAACAAATATAACTCAATAAAAAGTTTCTTCATTAGATAGAATTTAGATACTATCTCTCAACTAGTACATATTTTCATACCAATAGTCATGAAACAGAGTTTAATTTTCCACTTCATGATTTTTAACCATAACTAATATGTTAGATCCCTATAGATCTCGGTAGTATGATGGTGTATATATGATTTTATGATATGATCATAATATAGTAATTATGTCTTTAGTACTAGTACAGATATTATACGTAGTCTCTTTCAAATCATCAACACCCATATTCACAGTTTACATATACCAATTTTCCCTCATTCATGGATTTAATATTTTTTAAACCCTTTTCAGCTTTTTGAGACCTCTTTAACTTCTCTAATAGTAATAGTAGTGAAATTAATTTTAAAATGAATAGTGATTTTATTTCCTTATAAAGTTCCAAAACGAAATTTAATAAATCCTTGAATATAGGATCCTTGTTCATCCACATCATGAATAAAACATAGTATCCTTATTAATAAATATATTATCCACCTAGTTCACCTTTCTAGAGTTGTGGTTTATTGTGTAGTCATAGTCCTAGTGTAGTTCCAAAAATCTCTATTGTCTCTTATTGAACTCTTTTTCATTGAGTATATATTTCAAAATATTAAGATTAGTATATATGTCACATGTTTCCTAATAAATATAGTTCCATAATATTTTCAATTAAATGATTACATCTACCTACTCAAGATCATGAGTTGTGTAGTTTTTTCTAAAGTCATCAATTATCATCCATAATAATAAATAACTCTATAATTTTTTATAAATTCACACCCTAATCTTTTATTTGATGTATCAATATATATAAAAAATCCATTCTTTCCTGATTTTAACGTCAATACTGGTGTATTGATTTATCATGCCTTTAGTTCCTCAATTCATTCTTCATGTTCCTTAGACCGTGTGAATTTTAACCCATTAAGTGTCAACATGGTAAACATATTAGCTAACTGGGACTGAAATTCAATTAATCCTAGATGGTAACTAGATAAACCAAGAAAACTATATATCTTAGTTATATTCATTAGTGTGGGGAATTCATTGAAAACCATTTTCCTTGTTAGATCAATTGATATTATATCCTTGAAGATAATGTGGCCATGTAAAGAAATTTGTTGAAACCAAATCTCAAACTTACTGAATTTCCCATATAGATATTTCTCCCATAGAGACTTAAGGAAAATCCATAAATAGTCATCATGATATTTATAACACATATATTATAACTAGATATAATTAATAAAAAAGTGTACAAATATCATGATAATCCTTTAATTCTCTATTCATTAGATTCATAAACATATATGGTGAATTTGATAACTGAAAGGGGATTACTATGAACTCAAAAAGCCCATATCTTGATCAAAAATATATCTTTGTTATGTCATCCTTCTTAACTTTTAATTGATGATAACCATAACATAGATCAATCCTTGAGAACTATGGTTACTTTTAATGTTGATCAAACATATCATCAATTTGAGTTCATTTATACTTATTCATTATTGTAAAGTCATTGATTTTTCTATAGTCAAAGAATAACCTCATATACCCATGCATTTTAAATAATATTAAAGGTTCTCCCCAAAGAAAAAAATTAGGTAATATGAGTCCCTTATCATGAAACTCTTACATTTATTTATTTAATTCTACTAATTACACCAAATCCATTCTAAATGAAGGATTTGACAGGGTTTTTTCATACAGTGTAAGTTCGATAATGAATTAAAATTCATGAGAATGTGGATATATTGGTACTTAATCCTGAAATTCATCAATATAATCCCCAAAAATAAATACATACTATATTCTAATGAAATTATTCATATTCATTGATTCATACTCTTTAGGAATTTCATTATGATAAGTCATAATATTTGGTTTTGAACAATACTAGGGAAATTATATATTTCCTCTAAAGATAAGGGACTATATTATATCCTTAGAGAATGTAATCTCATTCTCATGACATTTATACTTTGAGAACCATTCCAACCTAAGAATTATATCAATATTGACCAATGGTATAACCACAAAGTTTAAAACTAATGATCCTCTTTGAATATTAATATGGATATACCAATATATATCTATTGTTAGAATATTTTCACTAGTAATGTCAAATGAAACTTCACTCTTTAAAGAATCAGTATATGATTCCATATTCATAGAAAACATGAAATATATAAAAGAGTACATTCATCTTGAATTAAATAATTCATTAACAAACCTTGATTTTATTAGCAAAGTATTTGTTATAACATCATTTGGGACCTTAACTTATGTTTTCGTGATTTCATAATCCAAGAAATTCACAGTTAGCCTTCTCTAGGTTAGATTCTTTTCATTAATAGGTAATTTAATTGAAAATTTTTCCATCTACATGTAATTAAATCTTTGGGAATTAGCATATTCTCTTTTTTTGTTTCATTCAAGATCATGATGGAATTTATCTCCGTACTTCTAGAAAACTATCCTTCCCTTCAATCAATACCCTAGAAGTTTTTTCCCATATCTACTTCATGTTTTGAATTCCACCAATACTTGATAATAATACACCAAATATCTCTCTATATGGCACTCTGTTGTCCTCTTCTTCTCTTAGTTCCATTAGAAAAAAATACTTTGATAATTCCTTTTGGATCTTGGTGTAACTTTTCACTCTATCCTCATATTAGAGAAAATATTGAGACACTAGTTCCCTTAGTAGTAATGGATTTATCCCATCAATGAAGTGATAAATCTTTATGTTTGGATTACATACATATTCCACATCATTTATTGATAACATTTTAATGTTATCCCCAAAACAGATAATAAATTAAATTTCATTTTGTATTAAATTCGGGAACTTCTTTTCCATATCATCTCATTACTCACAAAAAAAGTATTTTTTAAATAATATCCCATTAAAATAATTTCATTCCATATTATTTATCTCTTATTACTCCTTATTGTTTTTATTCAATGAACACCCTTGGTAAAAATACCTCATAATAAAATATACTACAATGATAACCTTATCCTTCTCACTAAATCCAAAGAAATGGAATACCTCCACTGGGTACTTGATCTAATGTTCAACTTGTAATGGAGTTGTGGATCCATTTAAGGATGGGGGTTTCATCCTCATGAAGTGGTCTAAAATTGTTACAGCGTGATGTGTATAAATAGGTTGTTCAATATAGGTATGATTATTGGTCATAATCTTTCTCAATTCCCCTAATATAGGTATAATATTCTCCACTACAACAAAATCCTCATTGAATTTCCCAAAGTGGAGATCTATTATAAATGTTGACATAAATTTTATACCTTTCATTTGGTTCCATTTCTAAACAATGAATATACTTAATTAGTTCATCAATAAAACAATGAGTTTAAAGTTAAGGTATATCATTCCTATTCATTTAGAAAAAATTCATGTCATATAATCTATAAATATTTCTAGAATACACTAAGGGTTTATTATAATCTGTGTTCCTTCTGACTATGTTCTTCTAAATCAAGTTCTCACTATGTTTACAAGACTTTCTTTGATAAAAATTATTTCATCATGAATCAGGTAACTCAGATTCGGTGATTACTTTATTACAATAGTAACGAATACATATATCATAATATAAATGTTGTAGAGATATAAATAATTTTTTATAGCTGATTACTGGTGATTTATGATGATGCATTGTGGATCAAGGTGGTTTATAGTAGCAATGGTTACTGTTAAACTAAATATTGATAAAAGAGTACCCATATTAAGGAGTATGTTTCTAATATCATATGTCTTCCAAATTCAGTGGCGTGAAGGATGTAAAGTTCCATTGGTATTTTTCTATATGGAATTAATGTTTTCTTTGATGTCTCACTGATGTGTTTTATGTAAGATAATTTCATCACTAAAAGGTATAAAACATTTATATTTATGTTTAATTCCATTTTTTATCCTTATAATAATTCCAAGTAATGATATGGAGGAAATTAGGGTGTTTGTGGATGGTTCTTAGTCCATATCCCTCTGACTTTGGGGGGGATGAGGCTGAACAATTTTTATAAACTTGTCCTTCTAGTTTACATGGTTAAAAAAACCATGTGTGTTGTTATAGTGCTCCATATAGGGGAGGAAACTAGCTATACATGGTTTTTCTAACCATGCACTAAAGCTCATGTGGGTTGTGTTCCCATGTAGGGGGGTGCATAGTTAAGGAATGATTGGACAAACCATGAACCACCAACCATGTGGTCCACTATCCTTAGATAGTAGTTGGTTTATAGTTGTCACATAGTTAGGCCAAACATGCATCTAGACCATAAACCTCTTAAAATTTATATTTTTTATCTTTTCCATCCTAAATCTTTATAACTCACCTCCCCCCTTCTTATTTATTCCTCTAGTAAATAGAAACCTCTATATTTCTCTAGTTGAATCCTACTCAGGCCTCCTCACCACGAATTTGACCCTATTTCTTCATCGAACCTCTAAATCAAGATTATTCTATCTCATTGTATATACAATGGTATGATTTCCACTTATAAGGATCCTTTCATCATTATTATTCTTATTGCCGATCTATTTTTGTGTGAAATCTTTTGCATTATTTCTAGGGAATTTTTCTATTCCTTCATATTTTTTTATCTGAGCTAAATCAAGGAGACCAATACTGGACAAGGAATCTACTATAGTCTTAATGTAGGTTGTCTATAACTTTTCCCTCAAATTATCCCCTTTTAATAAACTATTGTTGTTGTGTGCACACCAGTTTCACTGGCCATTTCTTGTAAAATTTATACTATTTAATTTAAATTATATGAATTGAATTCTAGACCCAAATGACATCTCTTAACACTATTAGAGGTTATGACCTCAATATTATCCATCACAAGTAAGTTGTGTTATTTGTTATGACTTTAGTAACCCATATTGTGATTACCAAAGACACCGTTCAGGTGATTTTGACTTGACCTTTGACAAGTTAATTATTCCATCATAATAATTATATCATAAATTCATTATATGGAACGTATATTTATAGATACCACTTGGCATTATCCCTTGTAAATTATTTGATAATTGGTTTCATGTCCATATTCACCTTCTCACATTTTTTGAATGGTAATGGATTGAACCAAATGAAAATATAATTTCCCTGAGTATTAAATGGCCTATGAAGTCATATGTATTTAAATTAAATCAGTATAATCTGTGTGCTATTTTTGGGAAATTTGCATATTCATATGAATAGTCAGACATTATCCCACCTTGGAGTCCTAAGGAAAATCCTTAAGAACTCAAAGTAATCCATTCTTATTATTTGAGGTAGTAGACATGAGTTACGCCCCCAAAGAATATGGTCTTCGACTTATTATGTGAATTCATCAATATTTTAACAATGATTCACTTGAATATTTTTTGGATATTACAATGACTTGGATAAACTACATGGATTCATCTTGATGTCTTCAAATATACAGCCTCATGGATTCTCCCCATTTGGATTAGTCAAACATATCCTGGGATTACTGTGGGTGAGATCTATTGACTCTATTAGAAACATTTACCATGGAATTACTTGGGTGTAACATTTTTATTACACTCAAACCCCTGGTATATATACCATATGAGTTACCAATATGATTTGGATCGACCCCTAATGTTAATGATTCATTGGTTTCATGTTAGATACTCCAATTTTTATTATCATCATTATTAGTCCATGATTAATATAATATTATAATAACAGTCCCCTAATAAATTAATTCAATTTTCACATGTATATAGATATTTCAAGCTGAGGTGAAGTAGTTACGGGTTTTTTAAAATAGCACGTTTTTAATTTTGTATATTTTCACACTATTATAGTTTATATTCACAAATTTGATTAGTATAGATATCATTGGTGTTGGCCTACTTAATTTATCTCACACCCTATCTAGGACATATTTATCACCAAGGAGGATTATATGATTGTATTTTTGGACAAGGTATAGTGTCCCACATCGAACACATGACTTATTTCTTTAGGATGGGATCCTGATAAGAGATGATAGGGAAAGTTCTTGGGATTCTTGGATAAATATTTTCTTTTATTATTATTTTGTATAGAATGTATTTTATTGTCTATATTCTTTAATGTTTGTAAGATTTCCCTTTTTTGTGGAGACATGCCATCATTTTTGTACATGATACTCTTCAACTGTTAAGTTGATTGTTTATTTCTTTTCTATTTATTCTTGATTACACTCCCTTATTTATTATTATTATACTTACATTATTTATTCATCTATTATCTCTTCTACGATCTACTCTGACATGAGGTAATAATGTCCCCAATAACACACACTAGGCCCTCACTACTAGTCAGCAACCTCAAGCATAATGAGAGGGATGAATGAGTCCATGGGGCCAACTGGGTTCAGTTACTCAAGAGTGAACTAAGTCCATGATGTCACAAAGTAGAATCATATAATTGTTTTCATGTCATATTTTTTGGTAAATCTAGAAATGATATTAGGAACGTATTGGAACTTAGCCATAATTCATTCCTGAGAGTATCTATCCCACATTTAGGGTAAAACTAATGTTTCCCTAGAATGGGGTAAATTGTTGTTCTATATTCTTTTCATTATAGTAGACATAATTTCACCACCGGGGGATTCACATGAATTTTTTTATTGGTTGTGATTTATTGAGATTCTACCATGGCGTGGTATGGCAAGGTTAATTGTTACATATGTCATTATAGGAATCAATTACCGATATTCCATGCATATGTTAAGAAATATATGTGCATTTTATTATTTGCATTTCCCATGTTGCATATAGTTGTTGAGAGTTCCTTGGTTATAATATATTCTTGTGGCACTAATGTCTCTTGTAGAAAAGGTAAATTGATTTTTTAAAATGTCAACACTATCTTAAATGTTTTTCCCTTACAGTTTGATTGTGGCATTTTAAATAACCAATTTTGATCCATGTAAGCTATGTAAACCTTGTTACATGAGATAGACTTTTTCTATGATTTAGTGAATACCAATTTCAATTTATAATGTGTATAGACCATTATAAATAGTAATGGGTAAGTCATTGAATCAATACATCATGTTTTACCCATTACATTCTGAGATCAAATGTTAGGGGGTTGGTTGAAATTAATTATGTGTTAATTTCAATTTAAAAATAGAATGGGCCTTTATAAACGAGGAATTACAAAACATTTATTTTATCATTGTATTATGAATGAACACATTTCTGGATTTAAGATAATAATATTATCTTATAAAGGAAAATGGTTTCCAAAAAATTAAGAGGCCGAGTGAAACATATAGAGTGTTTCTCACTTTAACTTACAATTGACCCTCTAAATACCAGAACATAATTAAATAAAAATTTGAATGATTATGAATACACAGACCTTTAATAGAGGTAGTTTAGGTATTATGTTGGGTAGTGAACCCTTTTTCTTTTATTACACTTCTTTTAGGAATCTTATCTATATTAGAATCTTTTTTTTTGAGATATTCTATTATAATGTTTAGAGCTATGTCACCATAAAATCCAAAATTCATGCGCTAAGAGGGTGATGATGACCATGATCCATAGTTGGTTGGACCTGATCCAGCAGTATTACCTCTAATAGTTCCACTTGTAGAACAACCTTCTATTCAATAACTAGGTACTAATTCTTAGTTTCATTATAATTGCATACGCTAGATGTAGTCTAAGCAATGTTCTCTATGACCTAAACCAATGATGTTTGGTCTTTCTTGAATGTTTCAGTAGTATAATCCTCCCATATTATCTAGGAATGGTAGTCTTCAAGTAGCTAAGTCATGGATATAAATAATTTAATCTACCTTAAATCATCTATATATGCCTCTAGAGAGGATGTACAATCTCTCCACCTGCATGTTGTGTTATTCATCCAAGCACCAGTGGGATGTGATTACCCTTCCCAGTTGTTATCAGGGAATGGTCTATGTGTATTTTTAGTCCTACTTTAGTGATTAAATTTTCCCTAAGATTCTAATTTCCAACCAATCTAGGGAGTTCGTGTTCTAGGAGAAGGGTGTTTTGTTTGTCATGGATTATTTAGTGAGCTTCACAGAGCTTCAATGCTTTGTACCACTTCTTACCAGTGATGATATATCATGAGAGAGATGATTCGAGGATGGTTTCAAGTATTCCATCCATACATTAGTGAATTTAATTCACATGTCTACCATTTTTTAGATTTTAAACCAATATCTCTTCTCTGAGAACAGCCTGAGGGATGTTGATAGTACGGAGAAAAGAGGGAAAATGTTAAGATATTGTAGTGGTTCTTCTAATGAAAGGAATTATATACTTTTGGTTTCCCATAAATTCAGTAGTGTCTATAGTATTATCATTTTTATATCTATTATATTTTATTAGTTTTAACGGAAATGGAATGTGAATCTATTTTGTGATATAGGCCCATTGGATTGTCATTATTGCAGCTAGATAGATCATCTTTAGATGTATTGAAGGTACACTCTGCTTGTTTCTTGAAAAAGAGGACACATGCCAACTCCACCTTCATGAATAGGATCAGCGACTCTGCGTTAGATGGGAATCTACAATAGTACCAACTGAACATGCCATGGAGGAGGCTGTGGCCAGGGTAGCATGACTTCTTATTTTCAACACCAGTAGAGAATACCTCCTCAAGGTAGTACAATTATAGATTTGTTTAATAGTTAAAGACAGTTTCATACATTATAGTAGATACCTAAAGATCCTAGTTCATTACAATATTCTATATAAGGTACTATCCTAGTATCCTCTACTATTATACATTCATTGATTGATACTGGTCCCTTGCACTCCATTATCTCTATATCAATCATGGAAACTCTTGGAATTTTAAATTACTACTTTTTTGGGTTTATGACCCTAGATACACCATTAGGTATAAAATAAAATGATATACACCAATTCAATGATTTTACTTTCGATAATATCATTTATCACTTCTTGTGTAATTTCTCCATCCTTGAGATGACATGGTTTGATGTCAAACATGGGATGGATTGGCTCATGACTTATCATTCCCACAGTGACAGTTATCAATGAAGGGTGACATTCAAAAAGTTCAAGGGTGGTATATATGTATAAAAGGGTTAATGTTATTTCTATGGTGGTCAAGATAGACAATAGAATCATGGGATAGAAGTAGTGACATCCTATATTTATTAAATTTTCATGGATGATCGGATGTTTCATCTGGAAGATTTCCCACCTGTGGTTTATCATTTCAGGGATTTTTTCTTGGACAACATCATTGGACTACCACCCAGGATAGAGATGGGTTTTATAATAGGTCTCAATAAAGAATCATCTCTAGTATCTTTTTCAACCATACAGGATGGATCCAAATAAGCTCCATGTTTGCAAGAGATAGTTATATGATTTTGAGTCTAAGGGTTTTATCTCACATGATATTTCTCCATGGGATTGAACAATACTTTTAACTCGTAAAGAGGATGAAATCCTATGACTATGAATAGATTACTGATGGTTCAACTAACTTATGGTTAAGAATATAAATACTTTTCATTTAATAGATTATATCTTTGTACAATTATGGGGATTTAGAGTGTTCTCAAAGATTTACCTGAGATCATGTAATCATCAGGTGTGATTCTGGCCTGCAGATATACCACATACTACTTTCTGATGATATTAAATTCTTTATGATTATCTAGTTATTCCATTCATTCTTACTAATGCACCCACTATTTTTATATCCTTTATCAATAGAGTTTTCCACCACTACCTAGATTCATTCTTCATATTTTTTTGGAATAAATCTTATTTTATTTTGAAAATTGAAGTGGCCACAACAATCCTCATGAGATCATATTCAGTGTACTGAGAGAGAATCAGTTATATACTAATCTCAAAAATTTCCACATATGTGATTACACAGTTTACAAATTGGGTCCTATGTTCTCAATATTAGGGGTTTTAGTTTACCTAGATAAGGTGAGTTATGTTTTTTCCTATTAGAAATACCAAAATGTGATTTGATATATGGAGTTTCATGGGGTTTATGGGTTATTACAAGTGTGTCATTAAAAGTCTTCTGACACATTGTGGCACCTCTTACCAGTATGACTAAGAAGGGTGTGAAGTTCTTGTGGCATGAAGTGTGTGAGAATTAATTTCAAGAGATGAAACTAATGCTTACTTAGGCACCAATCATGATTCTACCAGAGCATTGAAGTGGATATATAGTGTTCTAAAATGAATCGAGCGTCAGCTTGTGTATAGTATTGACTTAAGGGGATCAGGTTTTTGTTTATGGGGCACACATATTGATACATCATGAACATAATAACCCAATGCATCACCTCGATCGTTCTTCTATTGTTCATGCCTTTTTTTAGTGGAGGCATTGTCTTATGGGAGAGCACTCTGTAGTGTATATAAACATTAAATTCTAAAATATAACATTACATAGAATAAATTAAATCATATAAATTAAATATCGGTCCAATACCTTTAGTATTTTGACTTTAATCTTCCTTATATACTTATAAATGGAAATGTGGTAGCTGATGTGTTGATCCAGAATACTTGGGAACAAGTTCTGCAAGAAGTTAGTAATGAATGAATGTTAATGGTATTCTTTTCTGAGATGAAACTAGAGTTTATAGTGAGTAATGAGAATCCTTTTATTATAGAATTATCATTTACCTCTTCACTCTGGGATAGGGTGAAGATAAGGTGGTTCTCAGATACCAATGTTTTGGTCCTACTAGAAGTTATTTCTAAATAAGAACTACTTTTGGATTACTCTATCGATGGAGAGGACACCCAATGCATACATGGGTGTGTCTGGGTTCCTATAGATATTTTAGTGGATCTGATGTAGAATCTCTTTCTTCTTAGTAAGAAATTCACCGAGTTATCTCCAATATGTACCATGATATGAACAGTTAATATTGGTGGTATGGTATAAAACTTCATATCATGGGATTTATCACTAGATGTCCCACCTCTTAGTAGTTAAAGGAATAATGTCAATACCCACAAATGTATTATAACCATTAATAACCCTAAAATGGAAGTGGGATGAAATTATAATGTTTTTTTACTGGTTTATCAAGGTTACCTCGTGGTAGCGATGCGATTTGGGTAGTCATGGAAAAAATTAAAATGGTATCCCACTTCATCCCTATTTGGGATACTTTCCCAGTTGATTATATAAGAAGACTGTATGAAAGTGAGATTATATTCCTACACATGGTCTTTCATAATATTATTTTAGATAGGGTAAACTTGTTTCACATAATGGTTCATTAAATGTTTTCATAAACCTTTTGGTAAAAACATGATTCTCAGAACAAATTTTCATCATCATACTGACGGCCAGTCGAAATAGACTATACAGGTGTTGGAGGACATGCTGTGGGAATGAGTCTATAATAAAAAATGCTATTGGGAGAAAAATATACCTCTCATAATTTTTTCCCATTAATAATAGATTTTAGGAAACAATCCAAATAGATATATAGGATTAATTTTATTGTAGGCCATGTCATTTACCTATTTGATAGCTAGAGGTAGGGGATGTAGTGATACTACGCCCATGTCTCATATAAAATACTTCCGAGTCCTTGAAGTTGATCTAAAAAAATTAGATACATCTCAGTATAGATATAAATCGTATGATAATAATCATCAAAGACCTGTAGATTTTTAGGATAGAGATTGAATTTCCTTAAGAGTATCACCTAGGTTGGGGAATATGTGTATACAAAAGAAGGATAATCTATCAACATATGCTTTTTAGACTTTTTATATTTTGGATATAGTTTGGATAGTAGAATATTAATTGTTGTTCCCTCAGAGATATCATTCTAATCACAACATCTTACACATTCTATAGATTCATTGTTACTATGATGACCAATCACATAATTTGGATCATGATGATGTTGAATTGTATATTGATTCTTTATTTGAGAAGTATCCTATTCACATTGTCGACTGGTGCATGATGTCTCTCTATGATCGTTCAGTATCTTTAGTTTTGTTTATATAGTACCATGACTGTATATGGTATGATACATGGGAGTGGGATCCTAACATAAATTTTTAGTTTCCAATTTTATTATCATAGGATGTTTCACCTCCATTAGATGGGAAACTCAAGGAAAAGTTCCTTTAAGGGGGTAAGACTATAAGAACTTAGAAATTATATGAGGTATGAAACATTAAAATTTCCATTTAATTCTTGATTTTTATCCTTAAAATAATTTTTATTTAGGATATAGCAGAAATGAGGGTGTTTGGGGATTATTTGAAGCCTTGATCTATAAATTTTGTAGGAAAACTAGGATTCACGGTTAGTAAAACCATGAATACCATTCCACATGGTTAGAAAAAACTGTGGGGGTATTGTAGTGCTCCACTGAGGGGAGCACAAGGTTTTCCTAATAGGGCACTACTTCCCATGAGGGGTGGCGCACTGGTAGTTCATGATTGGACAAAACATGCTCCCCTAACCATCCACACCACTATCCTTAGACTATAGTTGTAACATGATTGGTGCATCATTTGGGCAACTATGTATCCAAACCATGTACCTCTCAAATGCTGAATGTTTTTACGTTTCCCCTCACGCTCTTTATAACACTCCTTCTTTCTTATTTCTTCCTCTATAGGAATAAAACTGTATTTTTCACCAATTGAAGCATCCACAAGCCTCATAACCTATTTTTAGATCCCATTTTTTATGAACCTTGAATCAAGATCAATATATTGCATTGGATTTCCACCAATAATATCTCAACTCCTTTGGCTCCTTTCATTATTCTTCTTCCTATCAAAAACTATATTTTTTGTGATCTATTGTGCCCAATTTTTAGAGGATTTTTCATATTATTCCATTTTATTCATATATATACAAAACAAATGGCCAATATTGGATGAGTAATTTTCCATAGGAACAAGGTTTGCATTCAATTTTATTACCCTCAATATCTTACCTTTTTATATAATGTTACCATTATGTGAATAATGGTTTCACATGTCATTTCTTCTAAAATTTATATTCATTAATTTCAATTTTCAACATTGTATTCTAGACCCAAATCAGACCTCTTGATACTATTTTAGGTTATGACCTCAATGTTATCCAACCCAATTAGGGTGTGTTATTTTTTATGCACTTACTGTCCCATATTTTGATTATGAGAGACACTACTTGGGTAAGTTTGACTTGAACATTGACTATGTAAGTGTTCCACAATAATTAGTAAAAATTATATTCCTTATATAGAAACTATATTTATAGATATCACTTTTACTTATCTCGTATAAATAATTTTATAATTGGTTGCATGTCCTTATTCACTATGTCCTGTTTGAAGATATGTAATGTACTAAACCAAATGAAAATGTATTTTTCATGAGTATTACATCGCCTATGATGAAATATGTATATAAAAGATATTATTATAAGGTGACTAATAATTTTGGTATTTTCATATCTTCATAGGAATAGTCTGACTTGAGTCCTCCTTTGATTATTGAGGGAATTACTTGAGTAATTAGAGGATGTTATTCCGTCTCATTAGGCTGACTATATGGGAGATATCCAAGATGGAATATGTTCCTTGTATTTTTATGTATATGAATCAACACTGTGCTAAAAATTCACCTGACACGTTTATGAAAATTATAATTCCATGGAAACACCCCTTTAATTTATATTGATGTCATCAAACATGTGGTGTCATGGATTCACCCCATTGGGCCTAGTCATTCTTTTCTCGGGATTACTGTTTTTCATCTCCATGTACTCGGTTTGAATATTTTATAGTGGAATTTTATGGGTGTACCCCTTGGATTACGCTCAGAACCCATATAGAAAGACTACATGAGTTACCACACTGAGTTGGATAGACACCTGAGGTCAAGGATTAGTCAGTTTCTCCATATATCATACTTTTTTTATTATAATCATTTCTAATCAATAATTACCAGTATATTGTGATAATAATACCTTGATTAATTAATTAAGTAATGACATGTTCATATACATTTCAAGATATGTCTAAAGTAGGTATGGGTTGTTTACATTAACATTGTGTTTCTTTTATATACATTCACACTGTTACATGTTATATTCATCGACTGAATGTTTATAGACACCATTGGTGGTGGCACACTGATTTTATCTCAGACCCAATACGAGCTACCATTGGAATCTTAGATGATTATATGTTTGTAGTTGGAGATATGGAGAAGAATCCCACTCTAGACACATGACATCCTTCTTCAGGATGGGATCTTGGTAGAAAATTAATGGTCCCGTTCATAGGATGCTTGGACATATATTTACCTTTTTTATTATTTTGTATAGAATTTATTGTACTATATATCAACATCCATGTTTTCTTGTTTTTTCTTTTTGTGGATACATGTCATCATATTTTTCATATGATAATATTTATATTCTAAGTAGATTATTTCTAACTTTAATTCTTATGCTTGATGTGGCTGCCTCATTAACTATTATTATGATTATATTTTTTATTCATTTATTATCTTCATTGTGCTCCACTAAAAAATGATGGAATATTCTTCCCAAGGACATAGCCTAGGATCTCACTAATAGTTTTCATCATATGGTGTAGGGGGTGGTGTGATTGAGGCCATGTGTCCAATTGGTTTCGGTTATATAGGATTGAACTAGATTACAAACATCAACTTTTATACAGTTCAATTATATATATATATATATATATATATAACTATTGTTGGTGATTTTATGTAGTGGTGATATATGTATGTTACATCTTGATATAGGTTATGGCCTCCCAAATTGTGTGATGTACCAATTTGGTACTACTCACTAACCCCTGGTCTACTGGTGGTCTCATTGGGAAGGCTCACCTGTCTTACTATTGGCCTGGTTGGGACCTTGGTGGTTGAGGTCATGTCGCAAATATTTTAAACCATTTATTCATTCTTGACACTTGTCCAAAATATTTTTAATGGTTCATTTTACAAGAAAAATAGTATTTATAAATCTATTATATTATTTTTTCTCTTTTTATATCAATATGCTTAAAGGACATATATTCCACTATATAATTCAATTTCTTGATCTCTATCACACTACATATATCTACAGTTAAATCCATATATAGTGGATCAATATTTTCATTCCTATATTAGCTAAAATATTCATTTATGATTGAACTTTAGGATAATATTTGATAAATTTTATTGTGTGATAGGATCATCTTCTCGTAGTAAATTAGACCATGGTTTTTAGTTCACACCCATAGTTTTCCTTTCTTGAATCTATCCCTACATTATTTTCAATTCTAACCTATGTTATTGGTGAAAATGAACCATCACACTATATCCATCCTTATTACCCCTTGTTATTTTGTTGAAATAAATCATAGTATCATGCCCCCTTGTGTCAAACTCCATACATAATAAAACTTTTTTATCAGATTAATCATTAATTTTATACCAATATATGTTCTACTTTTGTAGAAAATAACTTTATAAATGCCACAAACAACATTTCTCTCAATAAACCTGACATTGTAATTATTTCATGATTGTCACCAGATGAATTTTCTTTTATCCACTTGATCTCGGTAGATTTTTCTCCAAACACTTTTCCCATAATTTCACAAATTTAAAACATGTTTTCACATATTTTTATCATCTATTGTGTAATGATTTGGAATTTTATATCCTACCTAGATGTGACCAATTATTTTTTTCCATGTTATTGGTGCACTAAATTATTACCTATAACCATGGGATGTGGGTTTTATTAAAATTATAATTCACTAAATACATCTAGAATATATAAATCATTATTATTAATACATTTTCATATGAATAACACATCCACAACCTAATATAACCTTTTTGGTTTATTTTACTTCCCCATATCAGTGTAAAATTCATTCTACACTACAACTTTTTCAAGATATGAATATTTGAATCTTAACATCATTAATTAATAATAAATTCTGTTATAATTAAATATATGGGGTGTAAAATAGTAATAATTTAAACACATTGAATGTGAGATGAATTTATTATGTATACCTAAAAAATTAACAAGTTTGACTACTACCCTAAATAAATAGTTATTGAAATTGGTCAGAATAATGAAAGTAAAAAATAAGTTCTTGACATTCACATGAGATTATTTTATATGTGAAGAATTAAAATGGATAATTTGATATTGAAAGTAACTATTATTTGTTAAAAATTATACTTTGTGATTATATCAAGTAAATATATTTTGAAGAATGTCTAAAATTTCGAAAGTGATCCATTTTTTTGATGGTATATAATAAAAAGATTAAAATTATATATAGAATCTACAATTTAAAATAAAATTTCCAAAACATGAATAGAAAACCATGTCAGGAAAATGTGTAAATTTCATTAAATTTATTTTTGGGCATCCTTATAATAGATAAAAATTTAACAAACTTATCCATTTTTTGTTTAATATTCCTATGGTTTTAAACATATATATTTTGTGGATTTCTCAAAATATGTGTAAAAGGAATGTTTATGAATAAACCTTGAGGACTATGGGAGTTGATGAGTTTTATTAATTAAGTATTTCTCATGAAGTGAACTGATAAAGGGGGTTTTAGGAGTATTCCTCAATTGATACATAGTCAATATGGAATTGTCCTTTAAACATTGAGGTTTGAAAACTCCTAGAAACACTATTTTATCATTTTTTGTGGTGTTTAGATTAACTTTAAATGGGATAAATACTATAAAATTTTATTGATTAAATTCATTTCTAAGATATAAAGCTATTTTTATGTTATATTAATTGAAAAAATACTCATGGATGAGTTAGAGGGGAACTAGAGTTGAGATGAAAATAGTTTTACACTTTTTCTAATATATCACACTACATATGTATCTATTTCATTGTGGATGAATTGAAGTTAGGGAGCCATTGAAATTTTCACAAATGATAAATTCAACAACATAAATATTTTCACTATCTGGAGGTTCTTATGAATTTGTTAGAATAGATTGTGATATGAAATAACATTCAAGAAAAAAAATTATACCGCTATTTTTGAAGATGAATAGAGTCAAAATAAAACATGTTGAATCACATCACAAATGTTAATTCACCAAAACATTGAGATGGGCTATAAAAATATCATGATTTTTTGGATAGAAGGAAACAAAGAGAGAACAGATCAATTTTGGTGGCTATATTCCTATGTGAGATTCAATTTTTTAGATCTAGTAAAATATTTAAAAGGAGATATTTTCAGTATCATTTAGAAATAATGGTCACTCCATGGAATATGAAATCATCACTTAATAAATTAGTAGTATATAAATTTTATGAGTCTCACAAATAATAAATTATGATGAAATTTAGATTAAACTCTAGGATAACCATCTAACCATTTTGATGTTTCCAATGGATTTTGATTGTATTTTTATAATAGGAATTTCAATATATGTGTGTTGGAGAATTTGGTGAAGGAGGAAGTACTAAATGATGAAGATGAATTATCATCATTTATATTTATATAAAAAAAGGATGAAACTAATAATTTTAGAGAATACCATGGCATAAAATTATCATAGAGATAAATAGTATAGAAATTTGAAAATAGATTATTGTAATTAAAGATCAAAGTCAATAAAAGTTTGGACAAGCATGAGTAGTTTTTCAATGTAATTTTAAAGAATATTCGTAATTATAATTGTTGCAGGAATAGTTGGTTGTAAGGTTTAAGAAACCAACAATGAATAAATGATATTAAGGCTACTGAGTATAATGAATAATATAACTTTGATGAATTTTGATTTTCATTTGAGATTAAAAGTACAATATAACACATGGAAACACTTCAATACGAATACATATATTGTAAGAGACATTAGAATCATGGTTGGAGTACTTTAAAAATATTATGATACATTCTATGTTTATTTAATTTCATTTTATCTATTCATAAGTGATTTTGAAGGTTTTGAGATGCTCCGGTGATGTTCTAAATTTAATTGAAGAAATGTTTTCACTTAGGATTCAAGGAATTTCTAAAAAAAATTAACCCAATGTTGATATTAAAAATTTTCACTAGAGATTCATAAGGTTAGATGTAGATCATTGTATGGTTGATCCAAAATATGTAAGGATGGGTGTATATCATCATAAGGTTTATCATTCCTTCATATGGTTCCTAAAGAACATAACTATTATTTAAAAAAGTTATTAAGGATCCCTAGAGTTTTTAAGGTTTAGGTAAAAAATCATTATAACGTTTTATAACTTTATAAGGTTTATATTGTGGAATATATTATTAAAAAAACATTTGGTTCAAGTTAACATCATAAGGTTCAAAACATCATTAGGTTCAATGTTGTAAGGTTGAAAAAGAAAAAATGTAAGGTTCACAAAATAAATTTTGTGAGGTAAATTTTTTTATCTTTTAAAGGTTTAACATAGTAGTTTATAAGGATTAAAACTTCATGAAAAATATATAAAGATATTTATTTTAAAAATAAATATGCTCTAAAGAAAAATAAAAATGATTATGTTAGTACTAATATTCATTGGTTAAACGTTAACAATTATTTTTTTTTCAAACTAAATTATGAGATAATAATTCTCGGGATATAAAGAAGAATATAAAATTATATCAAAGAATATAAATGTAGAAGGAAATTTTGAGAAACAAATTGAATAGAAAATAGTGAAATCCTAGAATAAGTAATTCTGGAAAATAAATATAATTATACTTTACATGGTCGTAATTATTTAAAAAAATATACATCGATTCAAGTTGAATTTTGTGGAGCTAATACTCATGAAGTAGAGATCAAAATCCATGCAGGAGAAATTTGAAACGAATTCATTTTATTATTTTGAAACAAGTATTGATTGTTTTAAATATCATAAATGGGATTGTGAGTCGAGAATAATGAATTATAAGTGGATATTTATGACTATGATGAAGGAGGCCATCCTAAGATTCTTTCGTATAATGGATGATTCATGAAGAATCATATACTATAATTTCATATACACTCATCCCACAATAATATGTGTCACACCACAACTAGATGTATTGATGTATAATTTTCATATTACAATTGAGTTTGCCTTGTTGTGGAAAATTTTTAAAACCATTTTAGATGAGTATTTTTAAGCCCACTTATATAATAAATTTTATAATTATTTCGGTAACAAAAATGATAAAAACAAATGAGAATGATTACTCATATAATTTCCTAGTGGATAAGAAACAATGAAAAAAGAATATTTCATGTTTATGGAAGCACACCCATGTAAAATTTTGTGTAGAATAAGATGGAGTAGATCTTGTCATTGAAGATTATAAAAGATTTTTATATTAAAATAATATAATATATATTCTAAGGACCAAAGAGATAAAATCTTCCACAATGAGAGGGGTAGATCAGTATTAATAGGGAAAAAAAGAAAAAATATTACGGAGTCATTAAAGAATGTATTATTTTTTATAGAGTATTAAGAAGAATATTATGTGATCTAGAAGATATGAATTAGTGTGTAAAAGTAGGAAGAAGTAGAAAAGAATTATAATAAAATTAATGGTATTATTAATAATAATAATCTATTGATCACACTAGTTATTATGACACCCAATGTTATAAAAGTAATAAATCATGAGGGACATAAGAAAGATGAATATTAAACAAGGTCATCATTAATGGAAACATCATATCCATATATGGTAGTTTAATACCTCGATTATTAGTGAGATAAGTTTATGGTAATATTATTAATAAGATCTAATAATAAAGATTTATATAGAGACTATATTTCTTATTGTTATTTTTTATATCTTTAAGTGATTGAAGACCATGTTTACAAAGATGACCATTTTGTGTAGATGAAGTGACAAATGGAGTGGATTTTTGATCTACATTAAAGGTTGAAAGTAGTATTGTGACATTTATGGGAGATTGTATAATTTTTCTAGATGTTTTTTAGTGTGAGATGAACTTGATGCCATGATAATACCTACTCACATGGTTTCATGATGATACCTAGATAACCCATTATAATGGAAGATAATATTACTGTAGAAAATCATCGAATCATGTGATCTTCAACACAGAAAGGATTTAATCACCCACATTACGGGAGAATCTTATAAAAATAACATGTTTCATCCATCACTTTCCTATCAACTTTTAATGTTGTATATATGTGTTGGGAACACAAATAATATTGACTTATATCTCAAACAATAACAAAGGCTTAAAAATTGATAATGGGGAATAAAGTGAAAAAATGTTTTAAAATAATTAGGGACATTTCTAAAATTAGTTACCCCATATTCAAACCCACACCCCCCACTCCAAGTGACTACATATATTCCTTCGGGAAATTTGAATTGGTATCATATAAAACTAGGTTACCAATTGTTGTATCTATTTATAAGTCCCATTTATTTTTTTCTAAAATATATAATTTTCAAATTTGATAATATATTTATCTATTCCCATATAGAAAAATTTATATTCATTCCAGTTAATGAAAAAAAATTAAATCTTCATTCAAGACTCTTGGAAATAATAAGAAAAGAGATTGAAATTATCTGAGAAATGATTTATTGTAGAACGAGGAAACACAGTTAATTGTAGGTTTTCAATGTGGTTTTTTATCTATTTGTGTGACAATTCTTCAGGTAATTAATGAATTTTATTTGTTTAATACAGAACTTTTTTTATAAAATCACTCAGTGATTTATTTTTTGATGGTAAATACTATTTGGAGAAATTTACTACTGAGGTTGTAATACACATTTTTAATACATCAAGGGTGTATATAATGAAAATTTATAGATGGAATTGTAATATGATGCAATGGAAGATAAATTATATAAATATGTGAGAAGAATAAATACTCTCACCAAAATGTTAATGTTAAGAAAAAATATGTTTTACATTTTAATGAAAAAATTTTCTTGTTTGATAAATAATTATGAAGATATTTTTATAGAAACAAATTTATGAGAATGTTTTCATATATTTGATCTATCCATTTGAGGAATTATAAAATTTATCAATAAATATCAATATTGATCATTTATTTTTTAATTAAAATAGAATAAATGAGATTTATAATTCTATAAAAGAAAAATGTAAGATGAATGAAAGTTATATGAAGATGACGAAGAGAAAAAGGGAATAATTTTTTAAATTTTTTGATAATTACAATAATACTCTCAAAATTATGTTTCTTGAACTAGAAGTAAGTTTGAAAAAAGGAAAATAGATTAAATGTTAATCTATCCAAGATATATACAAAATAAGAAAGAACAAAAAAGTCACTAAAAGTATTATTTCCTCTAAGAAGGATCATTTTTATGGAAAAAAGAGCTAAGAATCATCATATAATTATCCTACAAAAAACTAAAGGAAAAAGGTATATAATAGTATAAAAAATATGTTTTGATTGAATCTATTTTGAAGGAATGTTCCTGATTCAAGTTAACATATAGATAAATTGGTGGAAAAAATGTTGGTAAACCCACCATTGTATCAAGTGTCGTTATAGTCATATCCCATAGGATAATATCCCTAAATGATGATAAAAAAGTTCTAATCTACCAAAAAATATATGGAAAATAAATCAGGATAGATTGTTATGAACAGAAATTTTGAAGACAATCAAAAGGCCCAAACTAATGGGGAGAAGAGATGAAGGAAATAAGAATCATTTTATATAGAGGAATTATTTATAGAACATTGTAAATATTTCCACCAATAACATATTTAAAAACATTAAAAATAATTAAACAAGTGTCCATATATATGAATATTGGAGATATGTTTTAACATAACACAAATCTTATGCTGATTTGGAAAGAATATTACAACAAAAAATGGTTCACGTGAGAAAATAATACAAGACTACCTTGAGGAGTAAATAAAAAAATTAATCTAAGAAAACAAGTCCTAATAAGATACAGAGAAAATAAAATGTGATCATTATTCATATAAAGAGGATATTCATCTATTTTGGTGTAAAAGTACATATCATGGATCATTAAAAAATTTCAATGAATGTATAAACTAGATAAAGAAATATAGAATCTAAATTGGAGTTAACAAAAGGTGGGATAGTAATATTGGTTTGGTGAAAGACATCCCTGATTAAGAAATTTAAAATTTTAAACCAAAGGAAACAAAAATGATACAAAAAAAGACATGTAGAAGTAGAAAAATGTTGGGTCATAGAAACAAAAATTGTAAGACTTAGTTTCCAAAATAATAAAATTTATTTATGAATAAAGGAATGGAACAAGTTTCCCTAAATGTTAAGAATTTTACAATAAAAAAGATCCCATGCACATGAATAATACTGGGAAAGTGCCTAAATATTCAGTAATCATATGTATAGAATAATCAAAATAGACAAATAATAAAGGAGAAATCTAAAAACCATGGAAGTGATCTAATTTCTAATTTAAGTAGAATATTTCAGAATACTAAAAGGAGGAATAAAAAAAAGCATCGCAAATTGAATAGATTTTTAAAATCGAGGGTAAATCTAGAATATGAAGAGTCATCAACATGATAGTATTGGAATGAAAAGTGTTTTTAGTTCAAGATATAATTATCACACACATTTATCTCATTAAGAAGATAAAATAAACTAACCTTATTCCCTTATTTATGTAATTATTTTACATTTTACAATAAATTTATGGTGATAAAGAAAAAAACTGATGAATATTGTGATGTCAAAATAGAAAAACTGATTTATCTAGCCAAGAGAGATTTAAAAAAAATCACCTTGTAAGACACCATTTTTTAATATCTAAATTGGTATCACACTTAAACTACTGTAAATTTTTTTGGAGATTATTTATTGAACAAAAATAGTCACAATGAAGTGTATTAAATGTTATATAATGAGGGGAGCTAATAAGATGAAGCTACAATAGTTTTAACATCATGTGATTTAGACTAAAATTTTGGATGTACTTTACAAAAATTGAATAAGGGTAATATTGATCACTTTCTAATAAATATATTAGTTTATACTATATCAATTTATATATGGGTGATTGTAAAATAGACAAGACTAATAAAATAAACATTCACTTGAATGTTTTCGATTTTATTATTAAAGTTCAGTATAGGTATAAAAAATTTAATTTAAATCTATGTGTACATCCCTATAGAAGTGAAGTTATGGTTTGGTATGACAATGTGAATATTTAATGGACAAATTTACTATCCATATATATTATTCTTATTTTATACTTTGTGAATATAACACTTAGACATATATTGGATTAGTTGGTTGAATATTTCAAATAAATTTATGGTATCATCCTTCTCGTATTAAAAAGATAAATGTTCTGAAATTATAATGGATATTAAACAAGGGGATAAGAATTTTTCTCAATCAATTAATTTAAATAGTTGAGTATAATTTTTACCAAAATTACACCTTTTTATTTTTCATAATAAGTCGGAGAAATGAATTATTCATTAATAAAAATATAATATATATTAAAATTAATATTTTTAATGAATTTAATGTTTTTAAAAACAAATAAAAATGGGGGATTGATGTTCTCAATGGATTTTGATTTTATTTTTTTGAATAACAATGCCAATATTTGTGTTTTGGATCATTTGGTGATGGAGGAAGATATTAATGATGAAGATAAATCATATTCAAAAATATTAATGGGAAAATAATATTTAAAATATAAATTTGAGTGAACAAAATCATAAAAAAAAAATATTATTCTTGATATGTTTTTTATTTAAATATGACAGTTGATGATTTTTAGTAGATAGAACATTCAAAAAAAGTTTAGATAAGCTTGAGAATTATTTATTTATAGTTTTATAACTTATACATAGTTGGAATTAATGTAGATAAATCATGATAGAAAGTGTGATAATCCATACATGGAGAAATGATCTTTAAGGCTGCTAATTTTAGTGAATAATATATCTTGGATGATTTTTTATTTATATAGTGGGATATAATTGAAATATATATCATTGAAACACTATAAGATAATTACACCTACAATAGAAGACTTTGTAAAAAAACTGAATTACTTTTCTTATATTATAATATTTTCTAATGTAATTTAATTTCATTGGAGTTATTTAGAAGATACTTAGATGGTTATAATAAGTTCTAGAGATGTTCTAAATTTATTTCGAGAGATTTATTTCACTTAATTTTCAATTATTTAAACAAAATATTTAACCCTATGTTAACCATAATCAGGTTCACGAGAACATTGTAAGGATATATATATATATATCAGTATAAGGTTGATGCAGAAATTGTAATGGTCACTGAAACATCATAAGATTATATACATTTCATTATAACGTTAATATAGTATTTATAATGTTATCATATCTAATATGGTTTATATAAAATAACTTCATAATTCTCCCTTGAGTTCATAAGGTTCATCTCATAAAACTTCATAATGTTGTACAACTTCATAAACATCCAACTAAGGAACATAAGGATTGTAGTTTCAATAGATTCATGTAAATAATGTAAGGGTCAAAACATCAAAGGGTTCGACTTCATAAGGTTAAAAAATTAACATTGTTAGTTTAAAAATGTAAATTTTAGGGTATATTACATGAACATCATAAGTTTAATCATTTTTGTTCATAAGGTTGAACACTTTTTAAAAAATATATGTAGATTGTGATTTTAAGAATAAATTTATTCTTAATAGAAATATATGGTAATGATGGTCTTGATATTAAATACATTATACATTAAAAAAAAATTATTTTGATTCAAGTTGAATTATGAGATAATAATTTTCAGAATATTAATAATATCATGAAACAATATCAATGAAAATAAAATAAGTATGAAATTATGATAGACAAAGTGTATTAAAAAAATACTAAAATAAGTTATTCCAAAAAATGGTGAATCTTTAGTTTTCATATATTATTTTAAACATAAAAAATTAATTGTGATTCAATACTAATTATCAAAAATCTATCTTTAGGATGTGGAGACAAAAATATAAGAAATATAAAATTATGATGACTTAAATGTGATGATACTGGGACTATTATAAAGTGTTTTAAATATAAAAAATGGTTTTTGATTCAATAAATGTGAATGAGAATAGGATCTTCATGACTGAGATGAAAATGACCATTCTAGTATTATTTATGTGAATTAAATATTTGAGATAAATCATGTACTATTATTATAGAACTAGAAATGAAAAAAAATAAGTTCCTCACCAAAAATACATGTATTGTTCTATGATTTATAAACTATAATGGAGTTTTAGTTATATAATAACTTTGGGGAATATAATTTTAAAGAATATTATAAATTCTACTCAATGAATAAAGTAGATACTTATTCAGAAAATAAAAAATGGAAAAATTTATTCTCATCATTTTCTAGTGGAAAATTGGTTAAATTAAAAAATATAATATTGTATGATTATGGGATTATAGCCATCTAAAAAGTTGAGGAAAATGATATGGATGATATTATAGTAAAAAAATATTGTTAAATATTTTCTATATTAAAAAAATAGAACATATATTTTAGTAAACTATAATATAAAAGGTTATTATATGTGAGAAGAAAAGGAATGGTGATAGTAGAAAATAAATCATTATATAGAACTATATACGAAGAGTTATGTTTGTATCAGTGAATAACGAGAACACAGTGTGATCTAGAATATCTGAATTAGTGTATCAATGTTGGAAGAAGAAGAATAAGATGAATACACTTGTGTGGAGATTGGTTCCTATGATACTAGTATCACAGAATTCCTAAATATTAAGGAATACAATAAAGAGTCAAATTTGAGGAAGATAAAAGTATATCAAATAATAATGAAATTATTAGTGAAAAATGGAATCCAAGATTTATATATTCTTGAATAAGTATTTATAGAAAATTAATCTTTTGATGCTCAATATTTCTATCATTGTTTTAATCACAAAAAATGAACTTTGATTCAAGGTGGATTATTAGAAACTAATCATAAAATAGTGGATATGAAGATACAAGAAAGGTAAAATTATTATGACTTAAATGTGATAATGATACAATAATTATCATGTTCTCCAAATACTTGAAATGAGTTTGTGATTCAATCAGACTAAATTAGTGGAGGGTCTTTGTGACTGAGATGAATAAGAGCATGATGAAATAATTTATAAGAATTAAAGATTCAGGATAAATATTGTACTATTATATTAGAAAAAAACATTCCATAATAATATGTTTCATATCAATAAACCATGTATTTATGTATTATTTTCATTCTAAAATGTATTTTTGCATTCAGCAGAAATTTCTGGAAAACAATTTAAAAGAATATTATCAATCCTAGTAGAAGAAAAAAGTGGAGACTTATTTATATAAAATAAAATAGAATAAAATTGATAAAGTTTTCTCTCGAAGATTTCTAGTATAAATATGTTAAATTAAAAGAGAATATATTTTGAATGTTGGAGCACACAAACATAAACAAATTGAGGAAAATGATTTTGGGGAAGATCATGGTACTAAAGACTATATAATATTTTATTTATCTATAATAAATAATATGTATTCCAATTTAAAAAAATATAAAGATTACTACTAATAGAGATAAATGTACAGTTTAATGTTGAAAAAATTTAATCCAATACAAAACTATAGAATATGTGATTGTACTATATTAATGAAGAATAAGAAACTAATGTGGCCTAGAATTTTTTAATTAGTGCGTCAATAAAGGAAACATAAAAAATGAAAATATTTTGGGTGTAAAATCTATCTTGTGATACCTTGTATAAAAATGTTCTAAATAGTGAGGAAGAGAAGAAAGAAGAATATTGAATGTAATGTCCAGACTAGACTTACTATCGAATCGATAGCTGAACCAGTGGGTTACATGGCTTCAAGCGCATCTCCCCATAAGCCATAGGTTGCCGACAAGTAGTGAGGGTCTTGGTAGGTGATAGAGGAAAGACAATACCCTCTTGTCAGATTTTCAAAATGGTATAATAGAATAGAAATATCAGACATTAGTGGAAGCAGAAAGAAGAGGAAAGATAGTATGGGAAGACAGATGATATCATTATTATAAAAACTGGCCAATGCTAGTTTATACAACAGAAAAATGTATGCCATAGTTATGGTATGTAATTAAAAGTAGTAAACAATACATCATGATTTATAATACAGTACCAAAATAAATAAAAAATAGTCAAATCCCCACGGGCGATCTCCATGACCATCCTAATCTTTAGCTCGATCTTTTTCTCAAAAATCCTAGTGACAAGAAATACCGCAATCAACATAGATCTTGAAAATATAAGTTCTACTCAGGTTCCATGGGTACCCGTGTAGGTATGAGATAAAATATAAGTATGTTGAACCACATTATATCTAAGATGATCTAGTGTAAAAAAATATATAGTCTACATGTATAGAAGAATAACATCCAAATTGAACAATAAATAAACACCCATCCTAATTCTTAAGGGACACCTGATGGTGATACTTGCTTCATCATGTGTCAAATATGTCTCATAATTTCAATATATATATATATATATCACAATGTGCACGGTTTAAAAATTCTTCCCACCCATAAAAGTATATATATTTATATACATAGATAATAACAGGAACAGGGTATGAATGCCTCACATCCATAATCATTTATATTTATGGCATGGGATAATAATTCCTCCCATCCATAACCATTTATATAGTTAGAATGGAGTAAGAATTCCTCCAATACATAATCATTTATATATATACCATGGGTTATGAATTCCTCTAATCCATATTCATTTATATAGTTGGTGTGAGTTCAGAAAGCCTCCCATCCATAATCGTTTACATAGCTAGCATAGGGTATGAATTCCTCCCATCCATAATCATTTATATAGTTTTCATGTGTTAATAATGACTCCAACCATAATTATTTATATAGTGAAATATATAGCATAACCATGAACACTTTATAATATGAGAATAAGGCATTACCTCTTGATTCATATCATCAATCCTTTCAAAAAGTCGAAGGCGTTATCAAATATAAAGCATGACAAATGAGGCCAAACCTCTCATGTGTTCCTTTTATTAAGTTTCATTCTATCTATAGAATTAAATTTGCAAAAGTAGTTTTTCTTAAGGCAGAATTAAAATGGAATGGTCCAACTATCCCATGCATTCATTTCATTCGAAAATAATTTTATCTGTTTCAAGGAAATACATGCCATTAGGTGTGAGCCATCCTACTCAAGTCATCTCACTCAAACTTCCTAAAAATGGAAAATTGATTTAAGTTACAAGGGTCATGTTCATTCCAATTAAAGGATGCCACTATCTCATTTAAGTCATTCTATGCATTCCACTTACCTTAACCATTTTGTTTAACTCATTAGGATATGGAAACTACATTTCAAGGGCTCAAGTGTAGAAGATATGTGTTATGGAAAAAATTCATAATACCACATGGAAAATTCAACTAAAAATGGGTTAATCATCTAGACATTCCATTTACTAACCGAGGATAAACATAAGGAAAAATTTATGAAATAAACCAAGAAATCATAAAAGTCTAACTTCTAGTCGTTCCCTTGAAGATAGTGCACCTCCGTTGGATGGGTTTTCTTAAAAATATGGCTTTGTATTCAAAAATTCATTTATCCATTTAAAGTATTTCACTATCATTATCAAAGGGATATTTCAAACTGAAAACCAGAAATCATTAATTAAAAACTAAGAGTGGGGCATTAAGTAATTAATTAATGCATTACTAAAATTAAAGGGCATCGAATAGGACCCTACCTTCGGGTGGAACCTAGATGAACACTTAGGTTCTTAATGATTTCTAACTCAAAGATACTGATAACCACCATCGAGCAAATTCACCTTCACACATATATAAGGACACCTATCCCCTATGCACATATTTTTATTGGCCATGAATATGTGCAAGGGGATCCCTTCATATATACTTATATGCATACACCCGTGTCCAATCACATGTGTAGGAATTTTCATATTATACACAAGAACACCTAGAACCATATATATATATATATATATATTAACTACCATGAATGAATCTATATATAATATGGGAACTCCTGTAAGAATATTCATACAGAAGAATAGGTTATGAGTCACCCTTGACTCCAGTGACTCGAACCTACCTCAAGAATGACCCAACAAACTACAAACAACACTAGAGTCTCAAAATCATCATGGAATGTTTAAAATAACTCAAGGAAAAATAAAAGGAACCCATAAAATATAAGAGACATAATTATAAATATAGAAACAAAGGAGAACAGAGGGAAATATTACCCTAAATTGATGAAGGAAGACCAAGATGACGCAAACCACTTTATATTTAGTAGTTGTTGTCAAAATCCACAGGAATGGGTCTCAAGATACCCTACACAAAACATACATTAAAAAGAAAACTGAAAATTTGCATTAGACTAAAACACTAGGTTCATTCGATCTGTATCAGGTGATGGGTAGACTGAACATCAGCTTGAAAAGGATATTAGGGGGTGTAGGATAACATACCTTGGAGGATCAAATGATAAACTGAGAGAAGATTAGAGGAAAAATGAAGAAACATGGAGTCCTATGGAGGGGTTTTGCGCACTACCTAGAGAAAATGAGGAATCCACTATCATGTGTGGGTTAGGGGTGAGTGAATGGTAGATCTTAGTTTTTATTTTATTTTTTTTTTATTTCATTTCAATTCAATTTCATAAAACAGACCCAACTAGACTGTTTGACCTGCACAGTTTTCCAAACTGTGCAAAAAATGTTTGGTGTACAGTGTGAGGCTACTGCCTCAAAAATCACATCATTAAGCTAGCCTCATAGTTTACCAAATTTTGAATAACCTGTTTTCATTTCCACTTTCCCCCTATGAACAATGATGCATGGTAAGCTGTTGGGGCTTCACGGTTTCAGAAAAACTTTGCACCCCTTGCTGCTCCTTTAAAACGTGATTTTCTAGGTCTGTCACTCCTGAAACTCCTAAGAACACCTGGTAAACCTTTATATCCTTTTCTCAAGTCCAAAGACATCTCCTTGAAGTGATCCAACTCATATAATTGTGTTCTAAATATTTATTTTAAATTATTCCTCTTTGTTAAATGAAAAAGTTCAAAATTTCCTCTTCATTTTAGTCCGGTTCAAAACACAAATGGTTACAACCTTACCACCTTAGATCATATCATCCCCAAGAAGCCTTCATGAACAACATAAACATCACATAATCTTGAAGGTTCATGATGATTTATTAAAATGGTCACATACCATTTCCAAACACCCAACTCAACCTAAGAATTCCATAGGCACATGGAACTTAATCCATGAAAACCTAATCCAATGCTCATTCTCCAACCAAAACAAATAAATGACTCTTACCTAAGTCTGTTTACCTAGTGATATGATCATATCATTGTCTCATTAAGAATTATTCTAAAGTTACTTCTTACCGTAGGCTTTAACATTAAGAATCCAATTCCATACCATGGTTGAATCCACCCTTATAATTTCCTTAAAATCACACCTCTATGCATTATAACAACTATTCTCGCATGATTCCTAAAATGGATTAAATCATTCAATCCTCATTGACATAAAATATCATATAAAGACGACTATTCATGAAAACCACTAGTCGGCACAAACCACACTTGTCTCCACCTGACAATGTGCTAAAAATGGTCCTTCATTGACTGATTCATTGAATAAGGCAAAAAACTAGTTGAGCCACTCTAACCAACCATTCAATATGATGCTCCTCTTAGATAGTTTTCATCCAAAAAAACTAATATACCTTCTCCCAATGAATCTTGTATTCACCAGGAACTCATCCACCAAAGTACAAGTCTTTCTTCTGATGATGTTCTGGACCAAACTACAATTTCAACCATGCATCCAGCAAGCAACACCAAAAGAGAACAACCCAACAAGCTCGAAATCTTTTAAATCATTTAGGATGGCATAAGACCAATGCTCTATTAGTACATATGTGATGGAGATAGGATTGGGGACATGCTTATTACTTATCGGAGTACAATAAAAGGATTTTAATTGTTTCCAATAAAACATACCAAATTAATGGATGGAAGAATAGTCCACATAAAAGAGGAAACTCAAATTCACTTGTTGATGGATCACTACTACTAATCATAAGCCCTCTCCACCCAAGGTACAACATCGTCATTCTAGATTTAACCACCGAACTCATTCAAGACTAATTGTGTTTTCAAAGGCTTCATACATAGATAAAACAACTCAAAACCATACTTCCATGTAAACGTCAATGTTTAAAAATCCCAATAGCATAAATGGACTAAAAGAAAACTGACCATTTCCTAATGGTCTTTCTTGGTTGTGTGCCTTATACTTGGAAGGGAACATTAAGAGGGAATCAACACAATGCTCTCCACCTTAGGAGTTTCCTAGTCGATTATTGAGAATAGAAACAAACTATCTACTCAAAATAACTCTATATCGAAACAATCATAAAGGAAAATTGTCTCACGGCGCACGACGGGGTTGTGGGGAAGAAATGTGTGCTAACCGATGGTTGATTAGAGAAGGTTGGATTATACTGAATTACTCATATCAGGTGCACCATTTGCCGCCTCGAAACGCCCAACGCTTCCATATCCAGTAATACATGGACCTTCGTTCCAAATTTAGGCATTTGCTGGGTGGTTTGACCAGCAATACTTAAGAACTCACATTGGTCAAGAGGATGGGAATTTGGGCTCATCACACCCTTATGGGGGGAAATTATTTCATGTTCTGTGACTCTCTTATATATTTAAGATGTGCTCATATGTTCGCGAATCTTTGGTTTATACCTAAGCATAGTATCCATGGATTTCTCCTGGTTGGTGATGGTCAGCAGGACGCAGGGGTTCGGAATCATTTTTGCCTGAGGTTTACCATCCCTCGTTGGATTAATGACCCTGAGGAGTATGGACTCATTGAGGCTGCACTAGAGGTGGTGCAGTGAACCGATGTGAAGATAGTCAGATCGACAGGTCGTTGGGCTTGAACCATAGGGAGGCTTCCTACGTACCCTTCCTAGGAGAAAAGGATCAAAGTCCACATAGTTCTAATTGGGGTGTTAGAGAACCGACGTGAATGTGGACCTGGGGGTCCGATGGTGATAGGGCTTGAACCCCCTGGGAGGCTTCCTACGTATCCCTGTGGTGGGAAATCAAAGTCCTCGTAGTTTGTATGAGTGGGGATTACGCTTTGAGGCAGCCTAAGGAGTGGGTAAACCGACATGAAAGGGGGTCGGAATGACTAGTTTCTGGGCTTGAACCTTAGGGAGGCTTCCTACATACCCTCCCTAGGAGATAGGGATCAAAGTCCACGTAGTTCGGGTTAGTGGGGTTTACACTCTGAGGAGGCCCATGGTGCTGGATTGGGGCATACAGTCTGAGGAGGCCCAGGAGAGGATGTCATGGTTGATGCACACTCTAAAACCACGTGATTCATGCTCGGTGTGAGAAACAATAGGCAGTAGGGACCAGACGATCACGTCGTGAAATGTGCGTCCATGAGAAGTGTAGTGGGGATTACTTTTGAGGGAGGCCCATATGGTCGGTGCTTACTCTGAGGTGGATGCCCATAGTGTCTTCCTCATGTCTGGCCATGAGGGCATCCCAACCCATTCGTGGGTTGAAGAATATAATGGGGGCCAACGCCTATGCGCAAGTGCAGAAGTGGGATAACGCCAAGGGTGTTGAAATCAGTCCGAACAAAAGGAGATGAAAAGTGTGAATTACATGCCCAACATTCACAATTTAATGAGGGTGTCATGGTGATGGAGGATAACTGCTGACCATGTTCGAAACACAACATCCATATCACATTAGCCTGAAATGGGGACAAACAAATGAGGGTCGACTTCTAACCGTGTTCAAAACACAGGACCTCACTCGAAGTGTTGTCAAAATGCTTCCAAGGAGTTGGCCCAGGATAGTAGGTGAGACGATGTGTCATTAGGGCAGACCGTTAGGGGGTCCCTTCAGGCATGCAAGGGGATAAAGATATGAATGAAGGATGTGAAAAGCATGAGTTGGAGTGATGGAATGTTTGAATGGATTCCAGCACTCTTGAAATTATTCCACTGTAATCATGGCATTAGGAATCTTATTCTTGGATCATAAAGTATCTCTCATTTGGAGCAAGAGGCATCCTACATTTAGAACATAGGGAACACTACAGTTTATAGTCATATAGAGATGACTGTCTATGTATAGTTTAATGTCATATGGATAGTAAGAGGGCCATACAGTTTAGCGTCATGTGGTTAGGACGACTAGGTAGGAGATACCTAGAAATGGTTGGTGTGGGACTTACACATGGGAGGCCCTTTCTGGATGAAACTAGCAATATGATCTAGGTAATGGGGTTATAGGAGAGTCATGAGGAGTATCTCGACTCATGGAATTCATATGAAGGATGTTGGGGCGGTGCAAGGGTGAAATATAAAATACTGTTGACCCGGACCAAAAAGTTCGCAGTGCTACTCTCCATTTTTCATGGGGTTCAGTGATGGTAGTGAAGGGACCAGCCCAGAGGGCCTGGACAGCCGCCCAACACTGAGCCCGAGAGGGGGTGTGGGGGCCCTTCCCCTGCCCCTGCGGTATGGACCAACGAGTGCACGGTGTTTTCTGCATGGGGCGGGCCGCGAGGAGCCTGCCGCGAAGGAGCTGGCCACGAGGAGCCGGCCGTGAGGGACTGGCCGCAAAGGATCCATCCGCGACGGACTGGCCGTGAGGGACTGGCCGCATGTGGTTCACGGTTTGGTTGTCCGAGAAGGGTGTCCGTGGAGGAGATGGCCGCAAGGGAGCAGGCTGTGAAGGACTAGTCCGCGAATGAGGTTGTCCACGAAGTGTGTCTGCGGATGAGGTGGCCGCAAAGGAAATGGCTGCGAAGGAAATATCCGTGAAGGAGCCGGTCGCATAAGAAATGGCCGCATGTGGTTTGCGGTTTTGTTTTCCGCAAAGGGTGTCCGCGGATGAGATGGTTGCGAAGGAGGCTATCCGCGAAGGGTGTCCGCAGATGAGATGGCCGCACGTCCTACTTTGCACCCGCGGAGGGGTTCCTTCCTCCATTTCACGAACGATGCTAGTCCGCGGAGGGGTTGGCTGTGGAGGGACTATCCACGAAGGAAATGGCTGCATGTGGTTCGCGGTTTGATTTCTCCTCTATGCAGAAGAGTGCATCCGTGGACAATATGGGGTTCACGGATGGTCACGGAGCTTTACCGTTGGGACTGATTTCTCCAGTGTCTCCCCATAGGTTTTCACCCGTCCTCCCTCCATACATTTTTGGTTCCCCTCGGTGAATATTTATATAGTCACAAAGGGGATATGGAAGACGGAACTTTTTGCAGAAGCCCATGAAGGAATCCCCAACCGCGGATGACTCAGTCAACTGGGGATTTTTGAAACCAAGATCTGCGTGATTGCTCCGCGGCTGTGCACCGCTCTGCCTCTATTCCGCGAACGACAGCAGTCCACGACTGCATAGGCTTCAGCCTCCATTTCACGAGAAACAAAGTTCATGGCTGCATACAGCTTCCGCCTCCGTTTCAAAAATGACAGCGCGCACGGCATGGTCTGGTTGGCGCGGTTCGCGGTGGTGGACCCGGTTCGCGCCAGTGTAGGCACTCTGCCCCCATTTCGTGAACGACAGCCTCTACAGGAGGGAGGTTCGCCAAACCTCCAGCATACTGTTCCTGGGAGCTGGTACACGGACCATTTCGGTCCTTTTCCAAGTCTTGGGGTAATTGAATTTTCCCCTGGCGGAATTTTCAGGACCCTAAAAAAACGTTTAAGAAAAGGCATGAAAACCCATCCCAAGCGACTGACATGTCAATGAACCTGAATCATTAGAAACTTCAACCCAAGAATTTGGATGAACTGATTTTTTTAACAACAGGACACTGCACTACATGATGACTTGAGACCATACCCAACATCACAAGGGATTTATCCCAACATTATATTTCACCATATAGTCTTTGACATGGATGATGACATACCAAGTTGTCCATTACTGATAAAGAAGAAATGGTAAACAACCTTTGAAGTAGTCAACCATGCTTGAGGCATGAATAACCATCTGAAATTGGGCATTGTTCGATTCTCATGCCCAGAACAAAGGCTAAAAACACAATGACCACCCCGCTGAAAAATATTTTCCTTTAAAATTCTAGAGTCCAAAAAGATATAATGGTGCCCTAATGACACCAAACATCAGGAAAAAAAACATCGACCCTGGAATTATTTCATGCCAAAAAAAATTAACCATGATCAAAAGTCAGTCATCAATTCTTTTCCAATAATGAGGAAACCTGTAGAAAATACCTACAGTTCTATTCAAGGAAACTCAACAAAACTTCAAACTACCCATACATGAGGTTTTCATCAAGGACACCGCTATAATTTCCATTTCTAATACCTTCACATTTATTCACGGTTAATCTTTATTCATTTAAATATTTAAAACAAACATCAAGTAACCATTTAAAAAAAGCATTAGGAACCCAATTTTTCAACCAACAACTCAATAAAAATAGGAAAGTTTCATAAAAAGTATTTAAAAAATTTAATACTTTACTATCATTCAATATTTATTAGGAAATTTAACATGTAAAATAAATTTAATAGAAAAGTAAACCTACAAAGCTTCAATTTTAACAATCCTATGTTCTTTAAAAATAAACCCTATAGAAGTTACTTAATTTTAGAAATTTAAAGCAACCACATCGTGTCATCTCAAAAGTTACAAGTCACAACCGATGTACTTGGGTCCAGTAGAAAATTTAATTAGTTGACCATTTGATTTCAGGTCAAAACTAAACATCCCTTGCATTTATAAGTGTCTCTCAATATGGCATGGTCATATATAATAAAATTTTCACTACATGGGTTTCCATTTCCCAACTCATGTATCCCTCATGCACTCTATGAATTGAAAATTGGATCCCATTAATCGAAACCAATCCCAATTCAGATTTTAATATGCTTATAATGGTTTGAATATATGGCTTACCCTTTCCCAATTGTAAGTCACCAGTACAACTCACCATAGAAAATTGGTTCTTGTTAATTCATAGCCTATATAATTTCATCCAATGAAACCAAATGCATATCGACAAACTAACATGTTATTTTCACATAAGCATAGAATTTAAATCATATAAGCATGCTCTATCATGAATTAAAAATATAAGGTATTCTAATAAATTACCAAAATAGGTGTAAATATAATCATGGCATAGCACTCAAGGAACAAAATCCAACTAGTAGGAAACATATAAATGTTACTACATGGCATAGAATATTCATGGCATGTGAATTATTATGTGTTTAATATGATTCATGATATGATTCATACTTACAATACTTGTATAAGAGAAAAATACAAAAGATAAATAAAAACTTTAGAAAAAGAATATACGCCAGTCATTATAGGTGAAATCATGTCAAATTTACCAGAAAATGTCATTAACAACAATTCCTGACCTGGGCCCCTGGGTCATTTCCCATACGTGGGGTGATCAGTCCCAAGCACAGCTATTAACCAAGCACTAAAGCCTTACTAATCTTATATATACCAATAAAAACAGTAAGATGATGGAAAAAATTAACCTATGATACCACTTTGAAATGTCCCGACCCATCTTATCATCGAACCGGTAGCTGAACAGGTGGGTCACATGGGCTCAAGAACATCACCCATACACTAGAGGTGGATGACTAGAAATAGGGGTCTAAGGATGTAAAAATGGGAAGACTATACCTTCTTATCAGAGTTTCATTGTGGTATAAAAGAAGATAAATAGAAAAAAATAGCAGCAGAAATAAGAAAAATAAAGATAATAGTGGAAGATAGATAATGACAATTTTATAAAATTTTTCCAATGATATTTTATAAAAAAGATGAATGCTTGTCACAGTGATGATATTTAACTTAAAGAATTAAAAAACATGGCATTCTTTACAAAATAGTACAATAATAAATAAAATTTAGAAAATCCTGATGGGTGATCTCCATGAAGATCCTGAGATTTAGGTCAATCCTATTCTCTTAACTCCCAGGTACAATCAATACAATAATAAACCTAGATCAAGAAAATATGAGATATACTTGGGTACCATGGGTACCTGATTATGGTGTGAGATAGAATCTCAATAGGCTATCACCCACTGCGTCTAGCCCGATCTAGTGTTAAACAAATTATACATTGTGCATGTATAGAAGAGTAACCACAAAAGTGAAAGAATAAATAAATACCCACCCAGATTCGTAAGGGACACCAAATAGTGATACCTTCTTCATCTCATGGCTAGAATGTCTGATCATGTCAGTATATATATATATAGAATATATATGTATATTATTACTATTATGGGGTAAAACTACCTCCCACCCATACATGTGAATATATACATAGATCATAACTAGAACGAGGTTAGATTGCATCCCATATATAATCATTTATATAGCTGGAATGGGGTGATATTTCTTCCAATCCATAATCATTTATATAGACGTAATGGGTTAATAATGGCTCCCATAAATAATCATCTATATATCTGGAATGGGTTATGAATGCCTTTCATCCATAATCATTTATATAGCTTCAATGGGGAAATAATCCCTCCCATCCGTAATTGTTTATATAGCTGGCATGGGGTAGCAATGACTCACATCCAAATTTGTTTATATATATCAAAATATAGTATAATAATGACCACAATTTATAATATGATCATAATAAATTAAGTCTTATTTCATATCATCAATCCTTTTAGAAATAACAGGGCATGATAAAGTATAAATCATGACTCATTAGGCCAAAACCTCTCATGTGTTCCTTTAATTAAGTTACATTATATCTAAACCATTAAATTTACAAAAATATCATTTCATAAGGAAAAATTATATGGGCATGGTCCTATAATTTAATAGATAATTTCATTTAGAAACCATTGGACCATTTCAAGGAAAACATTCCATTAGGTGTGAGCAATCCGACTCAATTCATCTCACTAAATTTTCCTGTATATGGAAAATTGATTTAAGATAAACTGGTCATGGTCTTTCTAATTAAAGGATAAAACTATCTCATTTGTCTAATTTTAACTATTACACTTACATTAATAATTTTATTTAACTCATTAATACATTGAAACTAAATTTCATGGGCTCAAATGTATAGGATAGGTGTTATGGAAATAAAACATAATCTCACTTGGAAAATTCAACTAAAATGTGGCCAATCATATAAACATTCCATTTAATAACAAGGAAAATAATAAGGATACATTAACAAAATAAACCAATAAAGTATAAAATTATAACCTATAATTTTTATCTTGAATACAATAAACCTTTGTTTGAGGAGTTTTATTGCAAAAACACGAATTTTTTATCAAAAAATCATTTATCCATTTTAACCATTTCACTAACTTTATAAAATGGAGAATTTAAAATGAAACTCATATGCATTAATTAAAAACTAATAGTGGTGCAATAAGTAATTAATTATAGAATTACTAAAATTATATGGGAAAGTAATAGGATCATACCTCAGGGTGGAACCTATCTGAACACTTCAACTCTTGATGCTTTCAAACTCAAAGATTCGTCTACCCCCTTTGAGCATATTCACCTTCACACATATATAAGGACACAAATCCCCTATGAATATATTTTAATACCCCATGAATATGTGTAAGGGTGTCCTTAAAAATATTCTTATATGCATAAACCCATCTCCACCCATACATGTATGAACTTTCATATTATACACAATCACACCTAGCCCTATATATATATTAACTATGATGGATGAATCTATATATAATGGGGGAACTCACATATAAATATGCCTACCGATGCATATGTGGTGTTTCTCCCTTCACTTTGGTGACTTGAACCCACTTTATGAACGATCCAATAAACTACAAATAACACTAGGGTCTCAAAATCATCATGTAAAGGTTCAAAACACTCAAAGTAAAATACTAGGAACCCATAAACCAAAAAATTACAAATTATAAACTATGAAAAAAATGATAATAGAGGGAAAAATTACCTAATATTGAGGATGGAGGACCCAGATGACCCAAACCACTTCGCCTTTGGGGGTGGTTGCTGGAATCTACACAAATTGTTCTCAAGAGAAGGAGGTTCGAGAAAACATACCATGGAGGATTGGATGACAAACCCATAGAAAACTAGAGGAAAATAAAAGAACCATGGAGGCTTGTAGACCGAGTTTCACTCGTTGCCTTGAGTTTAGGGAAAATCTCTTATCATGTATGAGTTATGGGTGAGGTAATGTTAGGTCTTAGTTTTAAATTTTTTATTTTATTTTATTTTATTTTATTTCAATTTAATAAAACATCCCTAACTATGTGGTTTGACACACCCAGTTTTCTAGACCGTTCAAAAACCATGTGGTGTAAAATGCGAGGATAGTTCCTATAAAAGTACATTGTGTAAGCTAGTTGCACGATTTGCAAAAACATGAACATTCTATACACACCTCCACTGACCCCTTTTAATATGGATGCATAGTTAGCTACTGAGGGCTACATAGTTTTAGATAAACCATGTTCCCTCTACATCTCCTTTAAAACATGATTTTCAGGTCCAGCACTCCCAAAAAAACTTGGGACACCTTGGAATATTTTCCATCCTTCATCCATGTCTAGAAACATCACTATTAAATGATCCAACTCACGGACCTAAGTTATGAATCTTGGTTTTAAATTTGACCAATCCATTAAATGAAAAAGATCAAATCTCCTTTGGATTTTAGTCCAGTTCAAAACATGAGTTGTTACATTGAATGAGGCCAATGTTCATACACAACATAAAATCCATATATGTAATTTTTACACCTTGATTACTATTGAGAGAATCTAGTGATCATATTCTAAATAATATTTTAGGGAAAAAATTTCTTCCGTGACAGAAATGCATGATATTTTTTTAATATATTTAGATGGTCAAAGTATTTATAAAGGTAGTATATTAGTTTTTATTAATATAGTTACATCCTTAGCTGAGTGGTTTTCTAAATCTAGGGTTTAAGTAAGTATTATAAAACTATTAGGAGATAGTATAATTTAACATGACTTTTTATAGCATATGATTTACTTAAGTTCAATATAATCCCTACTTACACGGTCGTAGAAAGATACATAGACAACCCATTATAATTTATGACTATATTTTGGTGAATATATATATATTATATGATCCTGAAAATAGAAATGGAATAGTAAACCTCATTAGAGGATAATCTTGATGAAATTACAAGTTTTGTCCTTTATATTATTTTCTATATTTCATGTGGTATATGTGTGATGGGTAAATAATGTAGGTCTACTAATATATTAATCGATAATAGAGGTTCTAGAATTGATATGGGGAACTTATGTGAACAAAATTTATAAATTTATCAAGGACTCAAAAAATGTAGTTACACATAATTCACCCCCCCCCCCCCGTCCTTCTTGGTGCCCTGACATTATCTAGTGCTGAATTTCACATTCTATAGATCATTTTTCTTGTACTAATGACAATTATAAGAGTTCACACATGATCCAATTTTTGGAGGCATTTGAGGTAAAGAGTAATGATTGATGAAAATATTTACACTCATATTTCTCTCTTATAATTGGTTTTGAGTTCTATTTCCCTTTTTTGTTACATGTTCTTGTTAATAATAATATAAGAACCCACACAATGGGATCAAGACTTTTGTTCACCATGGATTATCCACTTGATAATATCACTTAGTGAACCTTGAAAAAACTTGGTTCTATGTGGTTTTTTATTAATATATATCATATCATTTAATCATCCAAAATTATAATTAATTACACTAATAGTTAATCAAAACAAATATTTTTTAGAGTTTCCTTTTGGGTAACCGAATATTCAACCCCCCCCCCCCCCCCCACTCCTGTCTCAGTTGTGGTATACTATCTTCTAGGTCTATTATATGGTATCAGATAATTATATTAGAGGTTCTCGGTAAAATTTCAACATATTTTTTTTATTTATTGATATCATCTAATGTTTAATGACATCTATATAGTCTGTCAGAAATATAAAAACAAAAGAGTTCATACGTTCGATGGAAATGGATTTCATCAATGGAAGGGAGGGTGTTTCCATATCTTATATCCTCTAGATTTAACATTCTTAACAACATCAAGAATGGTGTAAATATTATAGAATTTGGGATTGAAAAAAGTTTTATAAACAACAAGAATCTCATAGCTGATAAGATTGGAAAAGAAACATTACTTTCATCCAGATATAAAGTTTATATGAGTTATGGGTATAAAAATAGTCAATATAATATGGAAGAAACTCCACGATATCAATGAGGGAAGAATAAAAGTTAATGAGTCGTAGTTAAAAACTTGTTAAGATTAATTTTTGAATATTTTAATTGGATAATAATAATATATTTTTGAGTATATATTTTCGTTGAACCAAAATTTAAGCACTATTCAATGTTATAGGGAATGTATTGATGATTCCATGGTTATAAGTATGCTGACGATATTTCTCTTGAATAAATTTTATTAAACTATTTCACACCTTGATGCTTAAGACATAGATAACTAGACCATCAATATTCTCAACAATTTCCTGATTTCTTTTTATAGGATAATACAGATAACCTTAATAAAAAAAGTAAAATCATTAATGGATATTACATTAGAATCATGTAATGCTTTAAAGAACATTGACCCTAAGAGTTATCATAGAGAATAAACCGATGTTAATTTATCTTCCATGGATTTTAATAAACATATATTATTATTTTAGATATTAATTTAATTATAAAATGGTTTGTAAAAATGTAAATTTCCTTTTTAATTTTTCAATTAATGTACGATTATTGATTTTTTAAGTAGTTGTCTAGAGATAAATAATTTTGATGAATGTGATAATCAATCAAAAATATTACGAACTAGAAAAAAATTTATAGTTGATCACATCAGATGAAAAATATTTTATATAAAGAGAATTTTCTTCTCAAAACATGATTCCATGACTATTGATGTAAAAATGAAATAAACATAGTGGAATTTGGGGTTGTATAACATCAATTTTTCAAAAGAAAAATGAAAAATTCCATAGAACCCTCAAGAAGTGAATAAAAAATAATTTGTAATAAATTAATGATGAGGTTAAACCAAATTAATTCTAACTAAGTATGTATATTTTGATATTTATTATGAAAACAAATGGTTTTAATAAAGAAATTAATGATTTGAGGAATAAAAATGGTTCATTGAAAAAAATCTCTTGATGAATCAAAAAATAAAGACATTACTAATATGCATGTGAATTTCACATGAAAATGATAAATATTAACAAAATATTTTATGATAGAGATAATATTTTTAAAATTAAAATAAAAAATCTCATCCCAAAAAATGAGGATGTAAAATACCTTGAGTCTAAAATATAAGAATCTAAACATTACTTAAGAAAATTCCATGTTCTAGAGTTTAAAATTTCTATGAAGGAAGTTGGTGAGTACTCTAAAATAAAGAATAAATTTTCTAATGCCAGAATGAAATTTGAAAACTATGAAATAAAACCATAAATAATAATTTTCAACATGAAAAATTCAATATTTGAAATGAAAATAGTGAAAACAATTTAAATAAGGTGATTAGATCACCTATGAAGTTGAATAAATATATTCCAATATAAAATTTGTATAAAAAATAACTATAATTAGTGAGACATAAAAGATGAAAAAACCCATCACTAATCCTAAGGGAAGGGGTTAATAAATTTATAAGTCCCCTGAGTATGAGAAATTTTAAAATCAATAGGATGTTTAAATTAGAATCCATAATAATGAGCCGATTTTGAGGAATCTATTTATTACCCAAGGAGATTTTGATTTGAAGGAAGGTATTGGTTCTAAGGAGATTATAGACACAAAGATTAGGTATGGGGTAAAATATATCACCTATTAATTTCAGAGAGTCTATAAGTTTTTTGCATTTTATATGAATATACTAGAGTCAAGATAATACTATTTTTAAAATTAAAGGTATAATTAAAAAATTATTGTAATTATCAAGAGGAAATTAGTAGGATGTGTGATCAACCTAGACACACCACCAAAAAGTGTCTCAGAATACTGATGGATTATTCTAGAAGAAATGAGAACTGTAAATCTATCATGTCGAGGAGTGATTGAGAGAAATATTGTAACACCCCGAGATTTTATGAGATATATTATTTTTAATTTCTTTGATGTCTTCTATTATACACTACACCAAGATTATCTTGTACTATACACAACATCATATTAGCTTTCAGTATACGCAACACTATTCTTGGCTCGTGTTACACACAAATTAAAGTTCGTTTTGTGGAAATTATTCTACGCAACATTAAGTATATATTTTGTTTAATGTATAAATTAAATAAGTTTTGATTATGTTATATGAAACACCAAACGGAGATTTCACTACACGCAGCCCTAACTTGGCTTGCATTACAAGCAATCAAGACCTTCTTCGATAGCGTGTGTAGTACGCAATACCAAGTTTCACTAAATGATATATTATTATAATATTATTATGAACTAGCCATTATGATTAGTAATACCCACTTTTTGAAATTTTATAAATTTTATCTTTCAAAATGGACTTCATTTTTGGATTCCGAATATCGAAATTAGCTTAGGGTGAATTTTTGGTATTTTTCTGAAAACATTCAATTTTTGATGAATAGTGAAAATAATGGGTTACTATTTAAAAATTCACTTTTTATTTAAATAATTATTTATTTTATTTCAATTTATTTTTGGAAAAATTTGATACATAATACCTATATAAGTTCAATGTAATTCATTTGAGTCATTTTATAATAATTTTAGATATATAAAAATTTTATTGAACTTTTCACCGTCTTTTACCCACCTCCTAGTAGAATTTGAAAATTTACATAAAACATAATTTTACGGCATTTGTGAGTGGAATTTCGAAAATCCGAGAGAAACGGTTAATATCTAGTAGTAAAATGTGGTTCAATAAGATAAAAATAATTTTTGGTGAATAGTAACTTTTTACTTTTATTTACCACGGTTAAAACTAAGTTGGATAATTAAGGGTAAAAATGATATTATTATCACCCTAAAACATGTCCTAATTCTATTGGATAAGTGTAATTCGACCAAAAACAACCTTAGGAATAAAATATTATCCTTTAGGTCCACTTGGATTAGATTAGGACACTTGTTATTATTTTATTTAAAGAAGAGTTAAAATAGTTAAAATCAAAGTTTAATAACTAAATCATTTTTAATATAGGGTTATACATAAGATCAATTAGACTATAAATATAAATTAGAAATATAAAAATATTTCCTACATAATGATATTTTATTTATAATTTCTAGACATTTAATAATTTAATTTATTTATGACACAATGATGATGCAGTAATTACCTTATTAAATAAATATTAACATAATTGATGTTATAAATACTTAAAATAAATGTAATTTGAGACTTTTTATGAATTAAAGTAATTTTATAGGTTAATATGACATGTTATTATTGATTCAATTAACTTTTTTCTAACTAATAATGTTGTTATGATTTTCACAAAAATCAATTACCAAATAGTGTCCAAATAGAAATAAAATAGTTTTTAAAACAAATATTATATTATTAATTGTTATTATATTCCTAAAAATCAAATTTTCTGCCAAATGACTTAGATAAAGTTGTATATATTAATAATTAACCACTTGGGGTTCTTTTTTCTTGTTATAGGAAGATTATTAACCATATAGTGTAAGAAAACAAGAAGACAGGGTAAAATTTAAATTATTTAACTTAGAGTTAAACCTAAATGATAAGGTTAAAATAGTAACCTAAACTTGTATAAAACCTATTGGTTGAGAGGATTTCGACCCATACCCACTTTAGATTCTAAATAAATCAATTTTGAGCTATTATAAACCTAATATTACTTTATTATAAAATAATATTTTATGTTTTTTCAAAGGTTCCCCTCTCCTCCATTATAAAAAGGGCACCCCTTCCCTCTTCTATTCACACCCTTTTGAGCCTTGAAGCTCGGCCAAACCCTGCCAATTTCTCTTATCAGCCTCTATAGTTATATCATAGAGGTTATGGTATTCTCAAAAGACCATCTCTAGTGCCCTAAGTATAATTTTAAAGGAGGTGTGTCGAGGAAGAGGTAATCTCTTCTACCGACTCTTTCAAGTTTCTTTCTTCTTATACTTCCTCTTCATTACTTGTTTCATTATAAAGTAACAACATAAGAATTAATTATATACTGATATGTTTTTATAAATATGAAACAACCCTATTTCACCTTCTATCCATCCTACGGAAAATGAAATCACTGTGCTTGCATACGTACGGAATACCGTCTCCACATCGTGGTGTAATCAGTTTTTCCACCACCACCTTACTTGGATGGGTATAATGGTGTAAAGGATAACTATATATGATTATTATAACATCATACTGCTTCTAATATATTATATCATCCACTCCAATTCCATTCAATAAATATGGGAACGATATCATTGCTCGTACGTACGTACAGATTACCGTCTCCACGACGCGATGTGATTCATTTTCCATGTTAAAAAATCAAGAATAATTATAAATTATATATAATAAGTAATAATGATATATATGAAATAAAAATGCTACTAGATTTATTTATATATATATATATGTATGTATTTCATCTAATTAATTCCATTCAATTCAATAAGGATACAAAAAACAGCGTTCATGCATACGTACGGCCTACCGTCTCCATGAACGGTGTATTTCATTTCATTTATCTATCTATTATATATATATATACTTAATATATATGATATATAAATCATGATTTACATTCTATAAGTAATTAAAACATTATATAAGTAATAATAATATCAAGAACAATAAGTCCAAACATGTACGATAAATAAAACGATTTTTCCCAAAGCGCTACTTTAACATAGAATTTACAATAGAACGGGTACTATAAAGTAATAAGTGAACCATATATGATATCATTACAATAAATATGATACTATAATAAGTCAGTGACATTATTTAAATCATTATACAGGAGGTTCAGATACGTACAAATCATATCAGACCTAAGGAAAGGGATAATTATTCCAATCTCATTCTTATCTGAGATTGTTTATTCGTAAGTATTTACTGGGGTTATTGTTATAATCCATGTCCATGTTTTCTAAAAGTGTTTTTATGTATTTTGAAATTCCTTTTTACCCATTTTTGACTTTTACCCCATGTTATTAATGGAATATTTCTTTTGTTTACCATACGAGGAACTTTTTGACTTTTCTGATAAAAGTATGAGGAGAATGTTTTTTTTAACTTATACGACATGAACAGATTTTTATGATTTCATAATACCTTATTTTCATGAAGCTTAATCTAAAAGATTTCATGACTATTTTCAAAAAAAATCCTCTTCTTTTAAAATTACATGGCATTTTGTGAAAAGAAAATGATTTTGAATAAGAAAGGATATTTTCTTCAGGAATTTATTTCAAGTGTTTTATCAAAACCATTTTTCATATAAGATGACATTATTTCATATGTGTATGTTTCAAGTATAATGTCTCTATGATTTAAATTATTTCACTTCTCTTGTGATGAAATGATATCCATTTGTTTTATAGGGATTATGTTATGATGGGATAATGTTTATGAAACCCATTTTATTCTTTGGGTTATGATGAATGATTTATGTTTATGTTATGGAAAACGTATGAATGATTTCATTATGAGATGGGTGGGACCTGTATCTCCATCCAATGCATTGGTTAAAGATTTATATCTCATGAGATAGTCATGGCTGGAATGGTAAGTTAATTCGGTTCAGTGTTACAGGACTGGAACGAGGAGTGAACTCGATTCAGAAAGGGATTTTGTCCACTAAGATGTTCTTAGCAGCAATGCCTTGCTTACTATGGAAATCATATCATGTGATTAATGGTTTTAAACAATTAAATGTTTTATTCTCATGCTATTTTTTCATGATTGATGTTCCTTTATGACCTATGCCCTACGTGCTGCTAAGATTTATTTCACAACTCATGATTTTGATGTGTAAACTTTATGTTCATGTTTTTATGTTCAAATGTATATGGTTTGTTTTTTTTTGTCCATGCAGACCCTTAACAAGCATTTGAGCTCACCCTTTATATTTTTTCTTTTCCCCTAGATATAAATAAAGGTTTTAGGTAAGAAAACAAAAGGGGGAGATCTTTATGGGAGATGTTGAAGATATTTCACCACGATTAGAAGATTATGTTCTGAGTTTTCAATGACATTAAACTATTACGGTCCTTCTGTGTTTTTTTGTTATGTATTAAGTATTCTAAAAAAGTAATTTAATTTCCATGTACTTCAAGCTTTGGGTCTCTACAGTTGGTATCAGAGGAAAGGTTTTGTTGACCTTTGGAAACTAGGATGCGAAAACTTTAGTGGAATCCCTAGAGATATTTCTAAGGTATTCCTAGGGATGTACCTATGGTTAAATATAAGTATAGGTTATAGTACTAGAATTATGGTAACAATATTATAATTAAACCTAATGTGTTAGATATTGAAGTTACCCCCCCCCCCCCCTTTATTATATTGTTTTACCTAACATGATTTTTCCCTCTTAAACTATTCTTTTCGGTTTTTAGATGATGGTTGGAACCTGAAGGAACTGTGTTGATCAATGTAATGGAAAATGCATTGATTTTCCTCCTAAACAAACCAATGTTATGGTAGATGGAGTGAAAAATCTTATAGCTATACTTACACAAGCTATGAATCATTCTGGACTTCCAAATGAGCAGAGAAGAGAATAATATTCTATTGAGTCCTTTATGAGGAAACGCCCACCTTCTTTCAGTGGGTCTTCTAATCCACTTGTTGCAGAACAATGGATCAGTACCATTGAAAATCTATTTTCCATACTTCACTGTTCGGAACATGAAAAAATCATTCTGGCTATTTACCATTTAGAAGGTGAATCAGACCAATGGTGGACTCTAATTAAGAATACGAGGCCCCAAGATGAAATTGAATCCATGGAATGGGATGAGTTCAAGAACTTATTTTTCAATAAGTACTTCCCTCGTATTCTTTGAACAAAGATGGAAAAGTAGTTCCTTGATCTTAAGAGAAAGGATGATGAATATGTTGGTATATACGAAGTAAATTTTACAAGGCTTGCAAGGTATGCATCTGGATTTATCATCCAACCAGAAAGTAAAGTTGATCAATTCTTCAGTGGCTTAAAACCAAGTCTTCGAAGGGCATTAGCGATAAGAGACTTTAGTGGCTATGAAGAAATTGTGAGTAGTGTTATCAAGGTAGAACTGGAAGTTGGTGTTACATATCCATCTCATGGTTTTGAAAAGAAACAAAATATGGAATTCAAGGAGAAATCTCAAAACAATGGTGAAAAGAAGATGAATGTTTCTTTATGCTCAAAGTGTGGAAAGAATCATGGTGGAGATTGTCTAAAAGGTACTAGAAAATGTTTTAAGTGTGGAAAATAAGGTCATCAAGTAGTTGAGTGTCGAAGTAATGGAAAAAAGGTAGCTAATGATTTGAATAGAGAAAATATTATAGAGGACGCTCCACCAACACTTCAATGCTTAAATTGCAATGAAATGGGGCATTATTACTATCAATTCCCAATTCATAGGGTTAATGATGATCAAAGTGAGCAACCTCTTAAGGAAAAGGATAAAGGAAAGTCACAAGCGATCTCTATTTGTGATGCTGAGTATGAAAATGATGTTTTGTAATGATTAAGTGTTTATTTAATGGGATTTCAAAATAGTATCATGGAATCTCATTTATGGTATCGTGGAATTTTGGAATATCTATGTATTGGTTTTCAATAATTATATGGTACTGGTAACCATGAAAAGTGATTGAAATATTTTTGGAAAGAAGATGATATGCGCATAATGAAGGGATAAAGAAAAAAAATGAAATGATCTCATGACTGATATAAGGACAAAGTTATATCATGGTTTGAGTGTATAGAAATTTTTTGGATTTTGGTATGTGGAAAGTGTTAGATTTTGACAGCATTCATGTTTTCACTACGGTTCAATGGGAATTCATTTTTCAAGAGAATACATGATTAAGGTATTCACATGTTTAGAATGTGACTAAAAAGATATATCGTATGATATATGGGGGATAAATGATGGTATTCACATGCTCGGTAAATGACATTTCTCGTAATTGTTTTCCTTATACTATGAGCTTGGCAGAAGTATTTTGGATAAGACTAAAGATTGGAGTGGATTATATTGGACATAAGTTAGTATTGTCTAAGGCTAGAACTTTTTTCGATATTATTTATGTAATGTTATAATAGTGTAAAAGGACAACCTACAGGACGAGCGACAACCCGTCGCATTGGACAAGGCTGTGGGAATCAAACCCACAACTAAAGTGCGACAAGCCTTTATCACCTACCACTGGCCTACAAGAAGGCCCAAGTTAGTAGAAACTAGTTTTATTATATTAATAAGTATGATATATGAAGTATAAGTCCATTTTAGAAACCATGTATGATTAATCTCACTATAGATGGACTTATGTATTTTTGATAACTTTTTCTAACCTTTTGTTTGAGACAGATGGAATGACCCATCATTCTATCACGTGATCTGCTAACACTTCACGAATGAAAAATTCAACTTCATTTATTTAAGATATGAAGTGGTAATTTTCCAAGGAACGACCAATGGTGAGATTATACCGAAATAAGGTAAGTATTTCTTATAATTCAAATTCTTAAACTTTAGGAAAATGATCTTGAAAACCAAAAATGTTGTCCTAGTGCCCTTATATCCGATGAATCAGATGGTACCTTAGATCATCACAAATTTATGGATTTGTGATTGTTGGATTTTTCATAGCCATTTCCTCTACCACTCTTCATTATAAGTGGATGGTTATATTTCTCTTCCATATCCATATTTTCACCCATGTTGTCCTATGTGGAAACACAGTGTTGTGTTACTTTGGGTGACTGTTATGATTCAAACTTCCCTATTTAAAATGAAGTTTTAGTATTCCTTTTTATGATTTGGGTTTCTATGAGAGAAACTTTCATGTAGTAAACCATTTATAACCCCGACGAATTTCTAGGGAGAAATTCATTTTAAGGGGGGTAGAATTTAACACCCCGAGATTTTATGAGATATATTATTTTTAATTTCTTTGATGTCTTCTATTATACACTACATCAATATTTGCTTGTACTATACACAAAACTGTATTAGCTTGCAGTATATTCAACACTATTCTTGGCTCGTGTTACACACAAATTCAGTTCGTTTTGTGGAAATTATTCTACACAACATTTAGTATATATTCTGTTTAATGTATAAATGAAAAAAGTTTTGATTATTTATATGCAACACCAAATGGAGCTTTCACTACACGCAGCCCTAACTTGGCTTGCATTACACGCAATCAAGACCTTCTTTTATAGCGTGTGTAGTATGCAATACCAAGTTTCACTAAACGAGATATTATTATAATATTATTATGAACTAGCCATTATGAATAGTAATACCCACTTTCTGAAATTTTATAAATTTTATATTTCAAAATGGATTTCATTTTTGGATTTAGAATATTGAAATTAGCCTAGGGTGAATTTTTGGTATTTTTCTGAAAACTTTCAATTTTTTATGAATAGTGAAAACACTAGGTTACTATTTAAAACCCGACTTTTTATTTAAATAATTATATATTTTATTTAAATTTATTTTAGGTAAAAATTGATACATAAAACCTATATAAGTTCAATGTAATTCATTTGAATCATTTTATAATAATTTTAGATATATTAAAATTTTATTGAACTTTTCATCGTCTTTTACCCACCTCCTAGGAGAATTTGAAAATTTTCATATAACATAATTTTACTGCTTCTGTGAGTGGAATTTCGAAAATCCAAGACACACGGTTAATATCAAGGAGTAAAATTTGGTTCAATAAGATAAAAATAATTTTGGTGAATAGTAACTTTTTACTTTTATTTACCACGGTTAAAAGTAAATAGGGTAATTAAGGGTAAAAATGATATTATTATTACCCTAACACATGTTCTAATTCTATTGGATAAGTTTAATTCGACCAAAAACAACCTTAGGAATAAAATATTACCATTTAGGTCCACATGGATTAGATTAGGACACTTATTATAATTTTATTTAAAGAATAGTTAAAATAGTTAAAATCAAGGTTTAATAACTAAAACATTTTTAATATAGGGTTATACATAAGATAAATTCGACTATAAATATTAATTATAAATATAAATGTATTTTATACATAATAGTATTTTATTTATAATTTTTAGACTTTTAATAATTTAATTTATTTATGACACAATGATGATGATGTAATTACCTTATTAATGAAATATTAACATAATTGATGTTATAAATACCCAAATAAATGTATTTTGAGACTTTTTATGAATAAAACTAATTTTATAGGTTAATATGACATGTTAGTATTGATTCAATTAACATTTTTTGAACTAATCATTTTGTTATGATTTTCACAAAAATCAATTACCAAATAGTGTCAAAATTGACATAAAATAGTTTTTAAAACAAATATTATATTATTAATTGTTATTATATTCCTAAAAATATAAGGTTCGTCAAAATGACTTAGATAAGGTTATATATATTAATAATGAACCACTTGTGGTTTTTTTGGCATGTTATAGCATGTTTATTAACCATATATAGTAAGAAAACAAGAAGACACGGTAAAAGATAAATTATTTAACTTAGAGTTAAATCTAAATGATAAGGTTAAAATAGTAACCTAAACTTGTATAAAACCTATTTTTTGAAAGGATTGCGACCCATACCCACTTTATCCTCGAAATAAATCAATTTTGAGCTATTATAAATTGAATATGACTTTATTATAAAATAATATTTTATGTTTTTTCAAAGGTTCCCCTCTCCTCCCTTATAAAAAGGGCACCCCTTCCCTCTTCTCTTCACACCCTTTTGAGCCTTTATACTTGGCCAAATCCTACAAATTTCTCTTCTCAGCCTCTCTACTTATATCATTTTGGTTCTGGTCTTCTCAAAAGACCAACTCTAGTGACCTAACAAGAAGTTTAAAGGAGGTGCATCGAGGAAGAGGTAATCTCTTCTACCGACTCTTTCAAGTTTCTTTCTTCTTATACTTCCTCTTATTTAGTTGTTTCATTATAAATTACTAACATAAGTATTACTTATATACTGATAGGTTATTATAAATATGAAACAACCCAATTTCACCTTCTATCCATCCTACAGAAAATGAAATCATCGCGCGTGTGTACGTACGGAATAATGTCTCCATGCCGTGGTGTAATCGGTTTTTCCACCACCACCTTACTTGGATGGGTATAATGGTGTAAAGGATAACTATATATGATTATTATAACATCATAATGATTCTAATATATTATATCATCTTCTCCAATTCCATTCAAGAAATATGGAAACAATATCATCACTCGTGTGTACGTACGGATTACCGTCTCCACGACGCAATGAGATTCATTTTCCGTGTTAAAAATTCAAGAATGATTATAAAGTATATATAATAAGTAATAATGAAATATATTAAATAATAATTCTATTGTATTTATGTATATATATATATATATGTATTTCATCTACTTAATTCCATTCAATTCAACAAGGTTAGGAAAAACAGCGTCCATGCATACGTACGGCCTACCGTCTCCATGAACGGTGTATTTCATTTCATTTATCTATCTATTATATATATATATATAAAGAATATATATGATATATAAATCATGATTTACAATCTATATGTAAGTAAAACATGATATAAGTAATAATAATATCAATAACAACAAGTCCAAACACGTATGATAAATAAAACGATTTTACCCAAAACGATGCTTTAACATATAATTTATAATAGAACTGGTAATATAAAGTAATAAGTGAACCATATATGATATCATAACAATGAATATGATTCTGTAATAAGTCAATGACCTTATTTAAATCATTATACAGGAGTTTCTGATATTTATGAATCATATCAGACCTAAGGTATGGGATAATTATTCCAATCTCGTTCTTATCCGAGATTGTCTATTTGTAAGTCTTTACTGGAATTATTGTTACAATCCATGTCCATGTTTTCTAAAAGGGTTTTTATGTATTTTTAAATTCCTTTTTATCCATTTTTGACTTTTACCACATGTTATTAAAGGAATATTTCATTTGATTACCATACGAGGAACTTTTTGACTTTTCCAACAAAAGTATGAGGAGAATGTTTTTTTTAACATATACGGCATGAACGGATTTTTACTATTTCATAACACCTTATTTTCATGAAGCATACTCTACAATATTTCATGACTATTTTCAAAAAAAATCCCCTACTTTTAAAATTGCATGGAATTTTGTGAAAATAAAATGATTTTTAATAATAAAGGATATTTTCCTCAAGAATTTATTTCAAGTGTTTTATCAAAACCATTTTCCATATAAGATGACATTATTTCATATGTGTATGTTTCAAGTTTAATGTCTCTATGATTTACATGGTTTCAATTCTCTTATGATGAAATGATATCCATTTGTTTTATATGGATTATGTTATGATGGGATGATGTTTATGAAACCCATTTTATTCTTTGGGTTATCATGAATGATTTATGTTTATGTTGTGGCAGACATAAGAATGTTTTCATTATGAGATAGGTGGGACCTATATCTTCCTCTAATGCATTGGGTAATGATTTATATCTCATGATATAGACATGGCTGTAATGGTAAGTTAATCTGGTTCAGTGTTACAGGACTGGAACGAGGAGTGAACTCGATTAAAAAAGGGACTTTGTCCACCAAGATGGTCTTGGAAGAAATGTCTTGGCTACTATGGAAAAAATATCATGTGCTTAATGCTTTTCCACAATTAAATGTTTTATTCCCATGCTATTTTATCATGATTGATGTTCCTTTATGACCTATGCCTTACGTACATCCAATATTTATTTAACAACTCATGATTTTGATGTGTAAACTTTATATTCATATTTTTATGTTCAAATGTATATGGTTTGTTTTATTTTCTCCATGCTGACACTTACTGGGCATTTGATATCACCCTTTATATGTTTTCCTTTCCCTAGGATATAAAGAAATGTTTATGTTAAAAAAAATGGGGAAGATCTTTATGGGAGATGTTGAAGATCTTTCACCACGATTAGCATATTATGTTCCGAGTTTCCAAAGACACTAAACTATTACGGTCCTTGTGTGTTTGTATTTGTTATGTATTAAGTATTCCGCAAAATTAATGTAATGTCCATGTACGTCAAGCTTTGGGTCTCTAAAAATATATAGTGGCTGTAGTCTAATAAAAATCTCAGAAAAGGGATAATCCTTGGATCCTTGATAATGGTTCCTTATAATAAAAAAATGTCTAATAAAAAATTATCTAATGAAATACAAAGACATGAAAGAGGATTTTATACTTTCATCACTGATGGTAAATGTGAAAGTATTTGGTTTCACCAATATTGATAAAAAATAAATCCAGTGATGTTCTCTATGTTAATTTTTTTTGGCCTAATATCTTAAGTATCTCTCATCTTTGAGACAATGGGAATTAGGCGATCTTCTAAATAATTAGATGTGTTATTAAGATGATATTGGATTTTAAAATAAAAATGAGTGTATAGAAGACAAGAATAAATATACTTCTAATTTTTAATTATCAAGACACAGGTTTCATGATAATGAAGGGGAAATCATATTTGGAAGTTAAGGATCGGGTATTTGGAGAAAATAAAGTGTATAATATTTTCAAATATAAATCCATGAAAAATATATCAAATTTGAAATAAGAGAAGCACAACACTTATGAAACATTTTATAATTGAAAAATAGTAAAAAAGAGATAGAAGGTAGTGGAAATCATGTTGAAGAAACCTTGAGTGGATACACTAGGATCTGTGTGCTCCAATGAGGTCAAAATAAACTAATATAGATGGGTAATTCATCAAAAATGATAATTATTTTACTCATATAATTTACATCTATTTTATATAAAATAAATCACAATCTCTTGATGGATTCAAATACATTCTTAAGAATACTAATAACTAAATAGTTTATTCAATCAAAATATTTTGATCATATAATTTATCTAAATATAAGAATGGTGAATTTGAGTTGTATCTTGAGAATTGTGAAATAAGTAATGAATGTAGTACTCCATATATATCTGGAAAATTGGAGTTTCTCAAAATAAATAACTGAATTTTGGTGAATATGGAGTGAACTATGTTATCAAAGTATGTAAGCTAGAATTACTTTTGGAGACATTCCACAATAGTGGTTTTCTAAATTCTAAATGTTTTCTTACTTATACATAATTAAATGAATACTCCTTATTATATTTTCTTTGGAACCAAGCTAAATTTGAAGATATTAAAGTCATTCAACATCCCTTGTTACATTGATATCAAATTTAAACATCTGTAAATATTTTATTATATAATTAGTCAAGTATCATTCCATGGATATAAACATTGTATAATGAGTTAAAAAATTCACAATAAGAATATAAAAAAATTAATAAACTTGATGTAATTATGGAAGAAAATAAACATATATTTAAAAATTTACTACCTAATAATGATCATTTCTAGAAATTTCTTATTGAATATTTTGAATAGTATGGGTGTAATTTTATTACACAAAAATATTTTAAAAACATGGAAAAATATTAAAAATTATCAAGAATTGAGGAAGCCCATGGAAAAGCTGAAAAAATGTTTTCAAGACATAGATAGAATGTAGAATATGGGAAACTTATTTGAGATCGAATATGGGGTGTTCAAAACCATATGAGTTTGAGGAAATCCAATCAAACCGACTTCCTTTCATAATTTGAACAAAAAAATTTAATTTGGCATTGTAGAATAATTATTGGATTGTGGGAAAGGAAGTAGAGATACATTATATTGAGAATAAAAACACTTAGGAATTGGTTTAATGTCACAATGATAACAATGTTTTTGGTATGAAGTGGTTTTTTTGAAATAATCCCTATGATAAGGGTTAAGTAGCATATAATAAATCTCATCTTGTATGAAATGGATACTCTCAAATTGTGAGTATAGATTTTTATTTGAACATTTCTCTAATCATAATCCCCAAATTAATAATAATTTTCCTTTTTTTAAGTTATCAAAGGAATTATAATGTTTTCTACATGGAAATGAAGTCATAATTCTTGAATAGTGAACTTGATAAGAATTCATCATTGACAAATAAAATGAGTTTATCCTTTACAATGACGGTTCTTGAGTGGTCAAGCTAAAAAATTATTTCTATTATTTTAATTAATTAACTGCAATTTTGGTATATAAATGTGGGTAGTGTCCTAAGAATCATGAAATTGGGGAAAGGAAATTTTTATTATAATATTTATATATAGGGAGATGAAAAAAAACATACTCTATGTTACTCTATATATATATATATATTATAGTATTTTTATAGGAAAAAATTAGGATTCTTGGGAGTATTTTCCTACCTGATTTAGAAACACTTTGATATGTTAATGATTGGTGGGAAAAATTTTATCTAGAATTTAGAAAAATATGTATAATAGGTTCTACATTTATCTCATAAGAAAAGTATAATAATGAGCTATCAAATAATTTTTCATGGAATAATCAAGAGAGTTCATCACTCCTACAAAATTTGGGACTATGTTTCCATTGATGATGAAGAAACGAGTGTGGATTATATGGATTTTAAAATGTTATCAAGATGGTAAATAGAATGAATCATCATAATAGTGCCATTAATAAATGGTATTTATTTGTATGGTCTCATGTAGGACTATCATATAATATATCCTTGCACAAACCCTCTATTTATACAGACTATGAATAGGATATCCTACACATCAAACTACTTCATCAAATCATGTTGTTGATTCTAAAAAACATCAATTATTTTTTCTATGAAAAGTCATCCAAGGTCGACCCAGCCCATCACCCGTGCCAACCTTCCACAAGAATCGAAGGGCATTCTTGAACACCGACATGATAGAAATTAGTGACTCAACACCAATTATACATATATGGGAATGATTTCATGCTAAATTAATATTAAATACATAATAAGTGAAATCGATCAATAATATTTCATTGGGTATCCATACATTGTAATTCCACTTATTTAAAATAGTACCAAATGAAAGAACATTACATGAAAGGTATAATAAATAATAAACAACCAAATGGTTCATAATCAATGAAAATGATCCAACTCATTTATATAGTACAAACTATTATAGGATCTCTTATAGTAAATAACATGTCCCTAATATAAATGGAGGAAAAATATAGAATACATCCATGAATTAATTGACATATATAGAAAATTAACTAGATAAACAATACAATAATAATATTTGATACTATAAAACATCTCCATGTAACCCATGTTCATGGATGAGATCAAACAATTTCAAAATTCTGATATGTTTTCCTTTGAAAAGTAACCCCTGAATTTAGTCAATAAATAAGAAATTAACATAATTTTTTATATTTTTAAATTTTTTGAATTAAAGTATTTAATTTATTTAATCTACGGTTTTTTCTTATTTTATAAATTTTGTAATTAATGTAAAATGTACATAAATTTTTTTTGAATTCACGGTTAAATTTAAAAATATGATTTTAATTATGTTTTTAACTATTGATATTAATTCTAGAATAAACTGGATAAATCCTAAACTAATTTTAATTTAGATTATTAATTTTTAGTAAAAAGTTTGTTGTGTGATGATACAAATCATAATTTTGAATCTAGGAAGATCAAGGAAATAGTGAAGTGTTTAGTTAATAAGGATTTATTTAAATCTTCGAAATAATTCTGATATAGGGCTAGAAATGACAATGGAGTTAATGCCAAAGGTTTTTTTATGTGAATAGTTGATACATTATTTTTTTGTGGAAGAAAATGAATACATAATATTTTTTAGGAATAAAAATTGTATATATGATATTTCTAGAAGATCCAAAGTGATATGTATGATTTTTTCTGAAGGAAACTTCTAATGAATAACATATTTTTCCTAGAGAAATAATACATAATGTAATTATAAAATATATAGATAATGTGACACATATTTCCTCATTATAGATCTGATATAAAATATATTTCTCCTTTATGGGGATTTATGTTAAACATGCTTTCTAGATCTTGTTTGATGCATAACATTTATTACATTGAAAAATTCAAGAAATAAGTATGCATGACATATTATTTCCTAGTAAAGATTAATAAATAAGATATTTCATATTTCCAAATATGAAGAAGTTCAAAACATATGATAATTTTTCAAAGGGAGATTAATTTGTATGATATTTGGACTTAGTGAAATATTTTAGATGTTTATACATAATATCAGTGTTCCTAATGTTTTCCATGCATAACATTTTTTACTTAGAGAAATGGGAAGAATCATACACCGAGTGAGAAGTAAAGAATGAAATAACCAAAGAGTAAAAGGCTTGAAATAAACCCCATTTATGTTATATGACTAAGTAATGAAAATAATCATTTACTAATCTAATGAGAATTTATCCAACAAAGAAAGAAGATGAGGTAATTTTGGGAATAATATTGAATCTGGAAAATATTCGAGAGAAGATCCTCGAAATAAATCTATACCCCTTAAGATATGAATATTGAATAAATATGAGGAAGAATAGAACTCAATACTCAAAAAAATTAGATGATGGAAAAGAATATTATTATGATAATAAATATTTTTTCCCTCCGCATTATAAAATTATTTGTGTCCTCATTTTCTTATTTAGCTTGTTTATATTATTTTCTTATAATTCCTATTGTTTAATTCTAATTCTATGTTAGGTTATTTTTTTATTTGTGTTGTGATCTTCTCTCCCCCAATTATCTATATTTATCAACTACTTAGGAAGTATACGTGATATCATACTCTATGATTATGGATAATTGACCAATTGTGGGTGTTCTAAGGTAATCATAGTGAATATTATTTAATTTTTTACAATTAATTTTCATAATGTATTCACTAATAAATGTGAGGGTGAGGGTGAGAATTAGAGACAGATATTTTTACTCCATTCTTTAACATTTTTTTTCATTACCATAACTTTTTCAACTTAAAATCCCTCATCCTTTTGAATAAACTTCATACTAGTTGAGTTGTGTCATTTGATAGGATGAATGGTGTATAGTTGTTTCCATGTGTGTGAGTGGGTTCATTCACTCATTTGAAGAGTGTTATTTCTCACTCATATAGGATAATAAATGTGGTTTCTAATCTCTTTGAGGATACTTTAGATGATTTATATTCTCATGAAGAAGAAAATAGTTGAGGATGATTAGATAAATGTTATTGAGTCTTCTCATTGAGATATGTGATTTAAGAAAAAAGGAAATGAATATATAACCCATTGTAATTAATCCTAGGACCATCTATATTTGATACATGATTTTTTTATGTTTGTTGTTTTACATTTCATTTAATTTCATAAAAAAACTAAACTAAAAAATATTTCTAATTTTTGTCTTGATTTTAAAAACATCGAGAAATAAAAAACAATCCTATGTACAAGAATATCAATGCTTCATGCCTAGACCCTTGAGAGTCAATCATGTGGTTGGATCTAAGCTATATATGGATGATTATAAATTCTACTTTTAACAGCCCTATATAATGGAATATATCCTAAAACGGTGTTTTTTTGTGGAACTAAGCTGAATACAAACAATTTTTGGGATTCTTTAATTAATATTTTATTATTCCTCTATTTTTATTATTTTCTATTAATTTTTTTATTTATTTCTTTCTCTATATACTTGGATAAAAAAAGTGAGTAGTCCTTCTATCTCATAATGTATTTTTATTTTGATTACCCACTAGAATAGGATGATGAGAATACTTTCATGGTTTACAAATTTCTTGTTAACATCCAAAAAAACTAACATTTTCATTCCCAAGTATAGGAAAATAATGATAAATTGTTTATTAGTAAGGATGAACTTAAGAACATAGTTAATCACATCACATCCAATTTTCAACATCATGGGGGTAAATACTTATAAGATGTTAAATATTTAGTATTATAAGATAAATCATAGTTAAAATCTCTCATCTTATTGATTGTGAAGGTGGAAATGGTTTTGAATAAGATAAATGACCACAACTTAATATTAGAGATGTTTTACCAATGTCCATTATTTTGAAGAATATTTAGAAGTTAAAATGATTAAGTGAGATAATTATTCTATAACATCAATATATATTAATTTTTTTAATCCTATTTGAAAATTAATACTCCCAATACTACGAGAAAAGATTCAATAAAATTCTTGGAGGCTATGGGTTATGAGAAAAAAGATGGAATGGATGGGATATATTTTAAAATAAATATTTAAGAACCACTCTTTCCCATATTCATACTCTAAGTCTTCCAAGAGTAATTTCACTCTGATAATGAACACAATTATTAGATGGAAGAGGGATATATAAATGAAATTAAATAATTTTATTAATATTTTATTCTCGCAAAATGGAAATTGCAACACCCTTATACTGGAATAGTATAAACAAATCAAACAACATCAATCATGGTTGATGATGAAGACACCCTGGATGGATTTTGATTTGATGGTAGAAATAAATGACCCTATCCTCTAAATAATTTTTCAAGGGTATTTCAAGAAAAAAAAAATTAAATATTAAATATTTGAAAAATTTTATCTAACCATTAACTCATTTCATTTTTTCCACCTATCATTTTTACATCTTGGACCCCATTATTTACAAATTAAAAAAAGGTTCCATTTTTTCTTAAACATACAAGAGAATAAGATTTTGTATAATAAGAAAAATTAATAGATGGTCTAGTTACCAACTAAGGTGGACGAAAATGTTGGAATAGACATGCACATGCATACTAAATAATATTTTCCCAAAAAATAGATGATAATATATTCCCTTGATTAAACTATGCATACTCAGGGGGTTATATAAGTGTTCAAATAGAATTAGAATAGATGAAAAAATATTAATTTGATAATTTTATTTAATATTCTCAAATTTTGTTTTAATATGATTATAAAATATTGGTGGTTATGCTAGAAGATGAGAAAAAATGATATGTGGACACCATAGTCTCAAAATTATAAGCCATTGATTTTCTATTAGAGTAATGAGAAGTACCATAGGATATATACTATGAAAATAACACTTAAAAATATATGGAATGATAAAAATTAGAGAAACTTCAGAACCCCTACATCATTCCTTCATCACCACCATATCACAAAATTACTAAACATAGTAAGGGAGGTGGAGAAAATGAAGTGAAATAGTAATGGGGGGTTTTGATTGAAATTGGAGTTGAGAAGCTCTAAATGGAAGTGTATGTTGTGGTTTTCACCATTCATACCATAACCCCCTTCAAACTATGGATAAATCAAATTTTTTCTTATTTTGGATAACCTAGTATATCCCCACTTAAAAGAGATAACCCAAAACACTTTCACTTTTACTATTTCCTTTTGAATTTTCATTAGTTTTAAAAAATTTATCATTTATGGATTAGTTTTTATTGTATTTTATCAATGAGGGAGGTAAAATTAGAGAAAAAATGAAGTAATGGAAAGCTTCCCATCTAATAAGTGAGTTTTTTTCTATTCATTCCTAATTTTTTAATAAATAAAATTTTGTATATTATATGGGATTTAAATGTGAGTATTAAACAAGTGTGGGTGTGTAGGATTTTAACCTATTTTAATAAAATATAGGATTTGTTTATGAAGAATTTTAAGGATTTTTTGTTAACTTATTATTTTAAATGTTATCTTAGTTTTTATATTTCGTGTGTTTTTAGTCTAAAAATTTTAACTTTAACTATTTTCCTTCTTAGTATAAATATATCATTCCAGTTTTTAGAGATTTTTTATATTTTAATTGTGTTGAGTTGGAATTATTTTCATATAAATTTTTTAACTATAGTCATGGAAATAAAATTAGTACTAAAGAAAGGATTATAATTTAAAATAATTAAGTTGAATAAAAATTATAACAAGAAAACAGGAATTTTAAACTCTACATGAGGTCACTTATACATTTATAAAAGTAATAAAAAAAGTTATCCTACTAAAAATAAATTTGTACTAGTAATTTTATACTAAATTAAAATGAAAAGTTAGGATCATATATGAAGGTTTGAGATAATTAATCATTGTTTGTTTGACTTATAATAAATACATTCATACATTGAATAAATTATTTACACAAACATTGATAGAAAAAATTCAATTATTTGTTAATTATTTAAAATGAATGGATTTAGTTGAGGGAGAAAATAAATCCAATAAATAATTATAATTTGTATATAATAATGCAATTTATGTTGTATCAAGGAGTGGGGAATTATATTATGGGTCTAAGGAACATAGGAAATAGGTATTTATGCACATTTCTATTTTAAAAATATAAATTCAAAAAAAACAATTTTTTCACTACTAGAATGAGAAATGTTTCTTGAATTTAAGTGGGGAAGTGAGTTTGACTCATATAAGAGGAATGATATCTTCCAATAATTAATGAATAGTTTCTTATTATCTTATGGTATTATTGTTTATAATTTGGTTGGGTAATTTTTATTTATTTAAAATAATTATTATTATCATGAGTGTAATAATGTATTTATGTGGTAGTGGTGAGTGGTAGTAATTTAAAATTTGTAATATATTTTTCATTGATAATTATACCCATTGTTTAGTTAATATCTAGGTAATCAACTTGTTTTTTAATATTCTTAAAATATATAATTAAAACATTAGATGGTTTTAGTATGATACTTTTAATTCTTTTATACATTTTTGAATTAATTGGAAATCCGTAAATTGTTTCTTTTAAAGAAAATTGAGTTTAGATTGATATTATACTTGAAATTTTGATTTTAACTATTTAAATAAATTATTAAATAAACTAGATAAATTCTACACTATTTTTTGTTATTTTAATTAATTTTCAGAAGCATCTTGGTATTGTGTTTATATATGACATATTCTCAATCTAGGAAAAATAAGAAAATGGAAAAGTATTTGTTTTTTAAGACATTGGCTGGAACATTAGAAGACTTGTAAATTAAGGATACAAAGGGAAGAGTAATTTTTGTGTGAGTTTTTTCATAAAAAGAAAGTGAATATATGAGGTTTATTTCTAAATATGTAGAATATGCAACATTTTTGGGGAATAAAATTTATATTTATTATTTGTTTAAGAATGTTAGTGATATGTATGATTTACTATGAAACAATTGGATGATGTGTGACATATTTTTTCCCCAGTGAAGGCATATGTAATTTAATTCTATAAATGGTAGATTATGGATAACATATTTCAAAACTATAGATATAATATGTAACATATTTCTCCCCATCATAGGTTCATGTATAATAAATTTTCTAGATTCAAGATGAAATGTAACATTTAATACTTTGATAAATTCTATGAAACAATTTACAAGACAAATTTTTTCCATATGAAGCTCAATACTTTATATATTTTAGATTTCTAAATTTGAAGAAGGTTGATACATGAGATAATTTTCTCGAGGGATGGTGATATTTATGATATATGGACTTAGTGAAATATTATAGAAGACCATATGTAATAACATTTTTCCTAATGCTTCCCATGTGTAACATTTTTGTACATAGATAATTATTAATACTCTATTTCCATATTTAATGTAAACACTAAAATTCCAAGAGGAAAGGGATCTAAAAACATATCTTTTGTCTAAACAAATAATAAAATGACCTCCTACTAATTCACTTGGAATTCATAAAAAAAGTAAGAATAAGAGGTGCTTGTGGAAATCATGTTAAGACTACATAAGATTAAATATAATCTTAATGGAAGAAATATTGACCATTCAAGATATATATGTGGAATCCATTTTAGGAATATGAGATCTCACTACATGTAAAACTAAAATTATGGATGAATCTGAAAGATTATGTGGTTTTATATAAATAGGATTTCGTTTCCTATTGTAAATAGATTCGAGTCCTTGGTAGGCCATGCCTTAATTACCATAGTTTATTATAACTTTTTTCTTAATATTAAGTCAGTGTTTTGTTCTTATTCCCTTCATGTTGAGATTTTCTCTCCCCATTTCACTATGTTTCTTAACCCTTTTAAAGTACATGTGATCATATACTCTATGTTTGAGGATAATTAACCCTTTATTATGAGGAAATCATAATGTGGATTTTTGAATTTCTATATTTCATTTCCTTAATTATTCACTGATTTTTGTGTATCGGCATAGGTGAGATGTGGTAGAGGTTGTTTTCAATCCATTATTAATTTTTGATGGTATTAAATCTTATAATTATGTTAGGTGATTTAGATTAAATGTCAATGATGATAGAATCCATTATAACACACCCTAAAATCATGTACACTTTAAACTGACCTTTTTGTATTTGAAGCTTTCCTTTTTTCAATTTCCAAAAAACTAACAACCCAAGAAATATTTCTTTGTTTTTTTTCTTTCAAAAACATATAAAAATAAATTAAAAATCATAACTGCACAAATAGTGATGATCCATGCATATCTAATTGAAATATAAACTATTGTAATCTCTAATATGTATATAAAGGATTATAAATTCTACTTCTTAAATCCTTTCCCCGTGAAAATGGTCAGTCATTGTCACGCCTATTTCAAGGTGGTAAAAAATATAATTTATATTTTCCTAACACATCATAGTAGTTTACTTGGGTTATCTCTCTTGAGGATATTTTATTGAAAATCACTCACTATTTTAATTCACTTATCGTATTTTGTATTTATATATTTTATAAAATAAAAAATATATTATTAAATTTAATATTGAATGATAAATAGAAATGAAACATATATATTAAAAATGTTGAACAAATTAATGAGATTAAAAAGAAAAACCTTTTTCTTAGGGTTAGCTACTCTAGATCATTTACTATCCATTTATATTGTCAAAATTATATTTGATAGTTCATCCTATCATACATGAAATATTAATTCCACCTTTGATTGTGTAACATATAATTCCTAAAAGATCAATATATCACACAGAAACTCACATCCGCCAATATCCATGAAGAGTGTAGAACCTTCTAAGACCCTCCAATATAATATGATGTTTCTTCCCTTGAACACACTCTCCTCCATCATATGAAGATAATACATAATATAGAGGATATAATGAATTACTTTGTTCTGAATAGAATAAAGAGGTTGATAATATCTTGTAATAATGGGAAATCCATAAATCATCCCCCATTACACCAACTTCCTTGTTACAAAAAAAAAGAAAATATAATTAAATAATTTAAAAATAAGTATCTAGGAACACTATGAAATCATATCCCAAGGACAATCCTCAATTAATACACTCACCATCGTGAGTGTAAGAGATCATAGTGAAGAGATTGGGAGAAGGATAAATCAGAGAGTAAGGGAGAGAGAGTAATTTATTAGAACTATGAAAAATTTGAATATAGTGAAATGAAATAAAATATAAAAAAAAACTTATTTTAAAATATCACAGTATAAATTCATATTTAAACACTTGTGACTGAATCTCATAAGTGAATCCCCCTTATATTGTTCTTTTATTCTTCTTAAAAATTATTCCCTCCCTTTTTATTATACTGGTAAAATAATTATGAGATCCTTACTTCTTGAATTTATAAATGTTTTAATCCTCTTTGTATTCTCCCTCAGTAGTCTCAATATAATACCCAAGGTTATTTTATAGTAATTATTATTTTCTTCCTATATAAATAAAAGAATAATGCACATACCTTTATTCAAAATTTTGGTTAAAACCTAAATTCAAAATTTTAATAAATTTTATTTTATTAACTGGATTTATATTTTGAATTTATCATGGAAATATTATCTTAGGGTGATTTGTTATGATTTTTCAGAAATAGTTGATTTTTGAGTTAATAGTGAAAAATATTGATTTTATATAAACTAACACTTTGATAACAGTGTAATGATACAATAATATCGTAAAATTTTATGAAACTTTTTTCTAGAAAAATATATATTTTAAAATTAATTTAATTCATATAAAAATAAAATTTAGAACATATAAATATATGTTTACCATTTTGGAAATCTAAGTGATGCTTCTATTCAAATAAAAAATATTTTTAACTTTTGTCTTTTAATCTAGTATTAACAAAGATACGTTAGGTTTTTTTAAGAAAAATAAGTATACATTGATTTAAAATAATACCATTAATTCAATTAGAATCAACATTATAAATTGTTTTTCTCTAAATATTTTTTATTCTTAAAATAATCATTTTTCTAACTATAGTTTTTGTATTATTTTATAAACATATGTTAAAATTAATTTTTCCACTTTTGAAAATTCTATATTTTAAAATTTATTTAATATTTTTAATTAGAAAAGTTAATATTAGTTAGTAAATTAAACGTAATTTTATTTCCAAAATGAATTATAAAAATTGTTAAACTTCTTTTAATTGTTAAGGTTAAAAGAGTTTATCGGGGGTAAACTTAGAGATAAGGGTAGATATGCTGCATAAAAATATAGAAATATTATTATTTATAGATATTTCAACCATATGTTATCTTAATTTATTGATCATTTAATTCTGGTTTATAATTTCTCGGACCCCTAGTTGATTATGTTTCCAAATTCTAATGTTTGAGGTGTCCTGGGGACCATCGATGACATATTGAGGAGTTTTACAAATTTCATGTTGAACGAACAGTGGCATCGATCGGCCATCGAGGGCATCGATCAGCCATCGGTGGATTCGATTGGCCATCGGGGGCACCGATCAGCCATCGGTGGCACAGATCAGCATCAGTGGCACTAATCAGCATCGGTGGTACCGATCGACCATTGGTGAGTCATTTCCAGATTCTCCCAAACATTTCAATTTCACTCTCGTAACATCACTTTTAATGTAAAAATTTTTTATTACCCCTTTAAAAGTGATTTAAGGCTCATAAAAAATATTTTAAATAACATAATAGTCTGTCAACCCTTGACATGCCAAAATTTTTGGCCTTTTTATAAGGGTCACACCCTTTGCCGCCTTGCCCAGTTTTCTAATTTTTCCCAATTTCTCCCATGTTACTTGTTTTTCTCCGTTTAAAGTTGATTTATCAACTCAGATCCATCTGGTGGTCTATGTACACCTTTTCTAAGGGGAATTATTAAATTCTGATTAATTCGAATGTGTAAAACCACTGAGTCATATGGTTGATCCACGATCTTAATTTTATGTACTTCAAAACGGTTTCCCTGATTTTAGGATCTGGCCTCTTCTTAAGCTGATATCTTCTCTTCCTTCTTCAATTTTGTTTCTCTTGGTACTCCTGGATACTTCCTTTTAATATGAGTTGTGTACCTGTTCGTGAGACCTTTCCACTCAACCTTGGGGTTCCTCATGCAATTCGCATCATTCCTTGTTCTTAGAGAAATAGGGATCTTTGATCGTTGATCGTCCAGGTAGGGATTTTATTTTATTTCTCTTTAATTTTACTTAATTTGGGATGCGTACATTTAGTTTTTCTTGTAACTAATAGCCTTATAACCTTATTTAAATGAGAATTAAATTAGAATTTAATTTGATCAAGGGATAACTCATATAAATAAAATAATGGCCAGGGTGTGGTATGATGTTGGTCGCCAATTTTATTTTTTTATCCTTGATTCTTTTATGGTTTTTGTGGTTGTGTTCCTTCTAAAAATCATGGTCATTGGTGGTCTCTAGTTTTCTATTGGCGGTGATCTATTTCATAGTGATATTTTTATGCATAAGGGTTGGATGAAATCTGATTAACCGCATACAATCGGTTAAATAAAGTGATTCCCTAGGATCAAACCTATTTTGTGATCACCCTGGTTATATTAAAGAGGAAATTAAATAACCCTTATTCGATAAATTTGAATACGCTTGGTTGATGGTTGTGGTTATGTGTTGTGTATTCTGGTCTGGGTTATGTGGGTTGGTATATGGGTCGTTATAACAAGTTTGTGATGTTGTCTCAGTCACAGAGACTGATAGATTGTGGAATGGATGAACTAGTAGGCAGATGAACTACCATTATATTGTCTTATAGTCATGAAGCGATGTCGAGTAGTGGGATTGCGGTGTGTTTTTGGACCGGTTATTCAGTGGTACTGCATTGGGGGTTTGTTTGGGTAGCGGGGTTGTAGGGATGGGTTGTTGGAATAATTAATGGGTGGTATTTACGTTGAAGAATGATAGTTTCTATTAGTTAAATGGGGATGTGCAGTGGGATAGAAAGTCTAGTTTTGTGTTATTGTTTTTTGTTATTATATAGTGGGACTTAGTTTGGTTTTGTTGGTTACATGGTGTGTCTATGGTTGGTAGTTTCCTGTTAGTGCTGGAATAATTTAAGTGAATCCCCTTAAATGAATAAAAAAATGAAAATTGAACGAAAAGGGGGATGGGTTATGCTTTGGTAGTGGCTATTATATGGTTCTGCATAGGAGTAGTAGTGAAAGTAGTGATAGTGTGGGATTTTTTTCTCTTTTCTGAAACTCATAGTTTAGGGCTGAGTGTTTGATTATATATATATATATGTATATGTATATATATATATTGTAGTTCCTTTTGATTTCTATACACACCACATCTGTATTGAGTACTATGTGTAGAACACCTCCATTTCATGAGTGAGGGTGTCTTTCCCAACATCCTAGTGTGAGGATGGATGGATGGTTACTGATTTTTCCTTCTCGCACCCTCTTCCAGATCTTGTTTCTCATGCGTATTCGAGTAGTTTGTAATGCATTGAGGCTTACTAGTGTCAAATAATCTTCAGGCAAGGTTTTGTTTTGGATGAGGGTCCTAGGTGTGTGCGGGACAAGTTAGTTTTCCTTAGTATTTTTGGGAAGAGGCATAGGTGTCATTTGGTGTGGAAGTGGTTGTTGTGGCCTAGGTGTCTGTGGGTGTGGTTGTGTGTGGTTAGGGCCCAGGTCTGTGTGGGTAGGTTGTGGCAGTGGGACTGCATGTGCGTCTACTAATAGCGTCAAGATTTCATATCATTAGGAATGAGTAGTTAACCAGTGGGAAAGGATGTGTTTTGGGTGCCCAAATATCCATGTTCTTATACTATTACTTTACTTGGATTGTGTTACATAGGTGAGTGTTCCTTGGTGAGGTTGGTTTGGTTAGTATTCCTTGGTAGGTGCTTGAGGTTCTACTATCTTCTCAAAGGGGTAGTACTAGGTTCCCCCACTTGGGCACGGGTAGTATTATTTTTTCCTACCGAGTATACTTATATGCTCACCCTACATATATATAACAGTTTTCTAGTTTCTAGGAAGACTATGAGGACCGTTATAGACTTTACTATCTTGGGTGTCAGGATTATTTGTTGTTTTTGTTGAGTCTATTTTCTTTTGGTACTTTACTTTGGATTTTTGTTGTACCTTGCATCAGCTTTAGTTTTGATCATTCTTGTGGGAAAATTGTTTTTGTCTTTACTTTTACTTTTTGTATTCATAGTTGTTTGGTATTTACCGTCTAATATCTCTTTATTGTTCAATAAAAGGGTAATTACTTCCATATTACATGATATTCTATACCCTTGGTGCTAGTCTCCACTCTGGATCCTATTGAAGGTAGGACTCAAGGGTTATTGTCTATCATTCAACATGAATAAAAAAGGGTCTGGCAGTTTTCTATTCCTTCCCTCATCGTAGAGAACGAAGGTCATGACAGAATGGTATCAGAAGTGATGGTTGAGATATATGATGGATTTTGGGGTTAGTCATAGTGATTATTTCATGGGATGGTAGGTAAATGGTGTTAGGAAATCATGGTGTATGAAGTAGTCCAAGGAATATCGGTTAGGACAGAGGATTTTAGGGGCCCCTGTGATCCAATGAAAGGACTCGTGACCCACTAAACGACCTAGTGAGGCTACACTAATTGCAGGGTAGAGATCCTAGGAAAGTTAGATGCATCATAATTCCTTGTTTTCTTGTGTGTCTTGGGTATTTTTGGAATTAAAATAAATAAATAGTTCAAACAAGATATAAAAATAATTTCTTTTCCCATACTACTCAGGCTTATGAGTTTCTTGTTTTCTTTTTTTCAAATATGGAACTCAGGCATTATCCATGAGTAGTACAGGTAGTCAAGGCCCAGCAGGTTAATCTGGTTGATTAGCAGAAGGTTGACTGAGTGGAGGAGGGTGACCAGTGGCAGGAAACTCTTTGTGCCTTCAAGTGGAAGACATTGGGAAAGCACAAGGGTACTGTCTCGAACATGGATATGGAGAAATGGCATGAAGAGATGGTGATTTCTTTCATCTTTCTCTGGGCTCCGAAATAGTATAGGGTTACTATGATTTTGGGATAGATGTGGGTAGTGTCTCATTAGTGGTGGGCACTTTACCTCGGGGAGAATAAGGAAATAGAGGTTTTGTGGACTGACTTTGAAAATGAGTTCTGGGTGGAATTCATTTCTTCCATGATGATGGCCAAAAAGAAGCAAGAGTTACTCTCCATCTAGAAAGGTAGTATAGAAGTTAGGGAAATAGGGATAAAATTCAAGGATCTCCTTTGTTTTTCTCTAGAAATCTTCCCAGATGAGGAGTCATAGGAAAGACACTTAGAGGAGGCACTTTGACCATACCTTTAGTATAATGTTACCCCCTTCATTTTAATGACATTCTTAGACGTTTAGAAAAAGGATGAAGTAGTGGAGAGGATAAACACAAAGGGAGGTGTGTTGTGAGAGGGGAGATAATTTAGTTCTTTAAAGGATAAGGCTGTCAGTAGCATGCCTCCAACATCAGGGCCTTCTAGGTTTCAGCCAGTGGGGAGAAGGCCTCAGCAATTCCAATTTCGATCTCCCGGTCCTCACCCTTTCTCCATAGGCATGGGACCGAGGTTCATTATCTGTAGTAGTTTTGGTCATATTTGGAATCAGTTCCCTATTTGAGTATTGTATAGTGGGGTGGGAAGATTCATCACCCACCTCAGTAGCCGCAGTTGACATCCAGGTACTTCCAGCAGCATGGCCAGCGAGCTCCAACTTCATTGAGGGTGAACGGTGTCCGAGGAGGCCAACCACAAGGCACTCCTCAGGGACCTCAACCAAGGAATGGTTAGGGAGGGGGCTGATATCTGAGTGGTAGAGGATTTCAACATGGTTATTTTCACACTGTAGAGGCAGTCATTCGAGCAGGTCTAGAGGCCATTCAAGGAACTATCAGTCTGTTTAGTACTCTTTCCTATGCCTTGTTTGATTTAGGTTCTTCACACTTGTTTTTTGCACCCAGTCTATCCCAATCCTTGGGTCTAGACGTAGATATACTTTCCATTACCCTAGTGTTTAGTACACCATTTGGAGGTTAGACCAGCATGTTTGATGTTTTTTGAGGATAAAAACTGATGTTAGGCCGCATCAGTCCTGTGGGGATCTCCTTCTACTACAAATGCAGCCATAAGATGTCATCCTGAGCATTGGATGGCTGTTTTCTGTGCATGTTGTTATCGACTATTTCCATATAATTGTTGTTGTCTCAGATATGTGCATCCAACATGTAGCTTTTGTTGGTGAGCGGGGTTTCCAAGAGGGAATCCATCATGTGGATCTCCTTCTTTCCTATTTATCTGAGATGTCAGTGGAATTGATGGACTGAGAGATGGTGGAAGTTCTTGGGATTTTTGGTGAGTTCCTTTATATCTTCCCTAAAGAGGTTGTGACTCTATCCCCTTGGTGTGATGTTGAGTTTGGTATGGACATAAAACTTGGTGCTTATCCGATTTCAATGGATCCCTATCCAATGGCGCCTTATGAGTTGCAGGATTTACATATTCAGTTTGATGACATGATGAAGAAGGATAATATCTGACCAAGTGTGTTTCCATGGGGTGCTCCAGTCTTGTTCGCAAATAATGTAGATGGTGGTATCAGGAAGTTCATAGACTACCGAAGACTAAATCAAGTGACGGTCAAGAACCGTTACACCCTCTTGAGGATCAAAAACATTTATGACTAGTTGAAGGGAGTATATTCGTTCTCTAAGATAGACCTACGGTCTCGATATCACCTATTGAGGGTGAAGGAGGGTGAAATCCTGAAGACTGCTTTCACATGAATGTATGGGCACTTTGAGTTTGTGGTCATGATGTTTGGTGTTACAAATTCACTAAATGTGTTCATGGTGCTCATGAAATCTATTTTCTTTGATTATATGGACCAGTTCTTGGTCAGGTTCATCAACGACATCCTGGTCCACTCAAGATCAGAGTAGGATCATGCCGAGCATCTAAGGACGGTTTTGGAGGTCCTCTGACACCACAATCCCTCTAGGAAGTTGTGGAAGTGCATGTTCTTGACATGAGTTGTGCACTTCCTTAGACAAGTGGTCTCCCAGTAGGGAATAAAAGTAGACCCACATATGGTCAAAGAGGTTGTTTCCTGGGAATCACACAAGAACATGGAATAGTTTCATAGATTCCTAGGTTTGGCATTTTAATACTGGAGGTCTGTGCCCAAATTATCTTGAGTTGCAGTGCCTTTGAAATACATGACCCGAAAAGAACAAACTTTCATATAGAGTGAGTAATGATAAGAAGACTTCAGTTATCTAAAAGAAAATCTGGTCAATTCCCCAATGTTGGGGTTTCCAAAATAAGGGGTGACTTTTGAGGTGTCAGTGTTGCTTCCCGGATAGGATTGGGATGTGTGCTGATACAGAAGTAAGAAGTAATCACTTATGGGTCTATGTAGTTACACCCTCTTGAACATAACTATTCCACCCATGACTTGGAACGTGTAGTGATTACATTCGCACTGATATTGTGGTGGCATTACCTCATTGAGGAATGCTTCGTGGTCTTCACAGATCACAAAATCTTGAGGTATATCTTCTCCTAGTGAGACATGAACTTGTGAAAACGAAGGTGGATGGAATTTCATCAGGACTAAAACTTTGAGATCTTATATACCTCATGAAAGGGGATTGTGTTGGTCAATGACTAGAGTAGTAAATCATAGAAGGATTTGGTTCAAGAGTCAATAGATGCTTGGAAGGAAATGGAGGAGTTGGATACTTTTTATATGGGCATTAGAGTGGAGGAAGGTAGAGGTTATCTGTTTCAGATGACATTGTAATATTCCTTACTACAGTAGGTGGAGGATTCTGTGGGAATCTATTTTTCCCGGTGGTGATGTGCTAGGGATTTCATGATGAGTTTCATCACTCATGTTAGGTGGTACATCCATGAGTCTCCAAGATGTAATGGGTCTTTAGAGAGGATCATCCAGACATTAGAGGATATACTACTAGCATGTGCTCTGGACTTCAGAGGATCATGGGTACGACACTTTCCCCTAGTGGAGTTTGCCTGCAATAATAGCTATAGCTCCACCATTGGCATGGCACCATTCTAAACCTTATATTGAAGATCGTTTCATTCGACCATGTGTTGGATAGAGGTTGTGGAGTTAGGTGTTCTTGGCCTAGAGATGGTGTAGAGCACGACGGAGAAGGTTCATCTTGTGTGTGAAAGGATGAAGGCAACTCGGGACCAGAAGAAGTCATAGGTAGATCGTTGGAGGAGACCATTGTATTTCAAGGTTGGGGGCCACATGTTCTTAAAGGTCTCCCCTCGGCGTGAACAACATAGGTTTCGCAGGGGGTATGATTTTACCCAGGTTATTCTAACCATTCAATGTGTTGGGATGTGTCGGCGAGGTGGCATATTAGTAGGTGTTACCACTATGGTTGGAGAGGATCCACAATGCCTTTCTTATATCTCATCTCCATTGGTATCTACAAAATTACTCCCATGTCCTCGACTGGGGAGAGTTGGATATCGAGGACAATGTGATGTTCATGGAACAACTAGTGAGAATCATGTATTTTAAAGAGAAGGTGCTTCATGGATGGACCATTTCCTTGTTTCATGTGTTAAAGATGCATGGTGGCCTTGAAAAGAGTACCTTGGAGTGGGAGTCACATATGAATGCCTAGTACCCAGAGATGTTTTCATATTTTCTCTTATGTTTTTTTGTTCTTTTAAAATGATGTAATGTTTGACATTGTTTGATGCATGATAAGTTGTTTCAATGTTCTCTATTTTTGTGTGAAAAGTTTCAACTATGGGGAGGGGAGAACCAGATTCATAATCAAGATGCATTAATGTGGATGTGATTAAACCCATTTGAAAGAGTCAGTGTTTCCCAAAGAGGATAGTATCTTGACAAAGAGAAAGGAGCTCCCTAATCCATGTGTCTGGACGGTGTGAACTTTTTATGTTTGTGTAGTTACTTAGAAGATAGTAATGGTAGTTCTTCAATATTTGTTTAAGAGATATATGTGAGATATATGTTCCTGGATATCGAGGATTTATTCCTGCTTCCGAACAACTCTAGGGTGGTTGGTCCCTGAGAGGTATCTCATGAGGTGGTTGTTTGGAAACCTATCTTTTCTTTAGGTTTACTATTTAATTATCGAGGGATAGAATAGTTTGATAGGTATCTGATGTAATGGAATGAACACTCTTGGGACATTACCATTCCAAATCTTAATGTTTGAGGTGTCTAGGGGACCATTAGTGACCCATTGAAGAGTTTTCCAATTTCAGGTTGAATGATCGGTGGAACTGATCGGCCATCGGTGGCACTAATCAGAAATGATTCCACACTGACCAGTGTTAAGGCATTGGTGCCAAGGTGTTGGTACTCACCCATCATTGATCTACTTCCAGCTTCTCCCAAACTTTTTAGTTTCACTCTCATAGTGACTCTTTTCACGTAAAAGTGTTTTAGTACCCCTTTCAATGTGATTTAAGGATAGTAAAAGATATTTTAAATCACCTAATAGTAGGGAGATCCTTGATTTACCAAAACAAGTGTAATTTTGATCAGTGTCACCCACCTTTATTCCTTTCCCAATTTTTTGTGTTTTCCGAATTTTTCCCATGTTAAGTGTTTTCTCTGTTTAAAGTTGATTTATCAACTCACAGTCATATGATGGTATATTTCCACTGCTTCCAAGGGGAATTATTAAATATCAATTAATTACAACTTTTGAAACCTCTAAGCCACGTGGTTGAGCCACAATATGACTTTGAAGTACTTTGAAATGGCCTCCTTGAGTTTAGTATCTGACCTCTTCTTAAGCTAAGATCCTCTCTTCCTTATTACTTTTCATTTCTCTTGTTGTGTCTGTAGACATCCTTCTAAAATGAGTAATTCACCCATGAAGGATCCCTTTCTGCTCATCCATTAGGTTCTTCCTACAAGTTTCTTCATCCCATGTTCTTGGCGTAAGAGGGAACTTTGATCATTGATCATCCAGGTAGGGATTTTCTTTTTCTTCTCTTGAATTGTGCATCATGTGGAATGGTCACATTAAGGGTTTCTTATAAAGAACTTCTAAGTACCCATCCTGAAATGATAATTAAACAATAATTTAATATTATCAAAGGATAAATCGCATAAAAAAAATATTGGTTAGGTTTTGGTTTGATGTTGGTATCTTGTTTTATAGTGTTATCCTTGATTCATTCATGGTTTTTGTGGTTTTGTGCCTTCTGAAAATTATATCCATTGGTGGAATTTTATTGTGCACTAGTGATGATCTATTTCGTTGGGATATTTGGATGCACAATATTGACATGAAATATTATTAGTCATGTACACTCAGTTAGAAAAAGATATTCCACAGGATCAAACTAGTTTTGTGATCACCTCGGTTTTATTAAAGTGGAAATTAAATAACCCTTATTAGTTAAATTTTAATATACTTGGTTGGTTGTTGGGGTTATGTGATGTGTGTTCTGGTCTAGTTTTTATTGGTTAGTATGTGGGGTGCTACAGGGAGGGTGTTTTGGTGTCAGTCCGAGAGATTGATTGACTATGGAATTGATGAACTTATAGGCAGTTGAACTGCCTTTATGTTGTGTTATGGTTGCAAAGAGATGTTGAGAAGTGGGACTACAGTGTGGTTGTGGATAGGTTATGCAGTGGAACTGCATTGGGGTTTTTTTGGAAAATGGGGTTGTAGGTATGGGTTGTTAGAATAAGTAATGGGTGGTATTTACTTTGAAGAATGATAGTTGGTAGTAGTTGAATGGGGATGTGCATTGGGACTTCAAGTCTAGTTTTGTGTCGTTGTTTTTTGTTGGTTTACAGTGGGACTTAGTTTTGTTTTGTTGGTTACATGGTGTGGCTATAGTTTTTAGTTTCTAGGTAGTGCTTGAATAATTTATGTGAATCCCCTAAAATAAATACATAAATGGAAATTTAATGAAAATGGGGATGGGTTATGCTTTGATAGAGGTTGTTGTATGTTTGTGCGTAGGAGTAGTAACAAAAGTAGTGCTAGTGTGGGATTGTTTTCTTTTGTGTGAAACCCATAGGTTGGGGTTGTGTGACTAATTACTTATATATATATTATAGTTACTTTTGATTTATATATTCAACCCACCATTGTTGAGAACTATGTGTCGAACACCTCTATTTCATGTGGGAGGGAGCCATTCCCAACATCCTAGTGGGAGGATGGATGGATTATTATAGATTTTTAACCCTCGCACCATCTTATGGATATTACCTCTCAGGAATATCTGGGTAGGCTGTAATGGATTTAGGCTTACTATAGTCCATGATTCTTTAGGCAGGGGTTTGTTTTGGATGAGGGGCCTAGATGTCTATGGGCCAGGTTTGTTTTCCCATGTATCTTTCGGATAATACTAGGTTTCTGCAGGCATGGTAGTAGTTGTTGTGGTCCAAGTTATTATGGGCGTGGTTGTGTGTGGTTGGGACCCAAGTGTGTGCGGGTTGGTTCTGGTAGTGGGACTATGTGTGGGAAGAGTGGCAGCGTCAAGACGTCATAACATTAGGAATGAGAAGTTAACCAGTGGGAAAAGTGGTGTGTGGGGTGCCCGAATATCTATATACTTATACTATTACATTACATGGATTTCGTTACATGGGAGAGTGTACCTTGGTGAGTTTGGGCTGGTTTTTATTCCATGGTAGGTTCCTGAGGTTCTTCCATCTTCTCAGAGGGGCATTAGTATGTTCCACCACTTGTGCATGAGTAGATTTAGTTTTCTCTACTAAGTATACTTGTGTGGTCACCCTACGTATATAAAACTATTTTCATGTTTCCATGAGGACTTTGAGGACAATTCAAGACTTTACTATCTCAGGCATTAGGATTAGTTACTATTTATACTAAGTCTTTTTTTCTTTTGGTACATTACTTGGGAGTTTTGTTGTACCTTTCATCATCGTTACTTTTGAGTATGTATGTGGGAAAAAAGTTTTTTGGCATTACTTTTAATTTCATTATTTGGAGTTTTTTGGGATTTACTATATTATCTCCCTATCCTTCTCTATAAAAATTCTAATTCCTTCCATATTACATGAGATTTTATACCCGTGGGGCTAGTCTCCACTTTAGAGCCTATTTAAGGCAAGACTTAAGGGTAATTATCACTCCTTCAACTTGATGAATGAAGGGTCTGGCAGTTTTTTATTCCTTCCCTCACCTTGGAGAATGTAGGTCGTGACATGGTTCCAAATTAAGAAATGGATTTATATTATTTAAATCAATTTAGTATTTTCTAGTGGGTCTCTCCTCTCACTTATAAAAGGGAACCACTTCTCCACCACTATTAATAATGTTTCAGCCCTCTTGATTGGAAATTAACCACCTAAAAACATACTGTATTAATTCAATTAATTCTTTAGCTTCTTCTATTATTTTAATACAATCCTATATGGATTAAGGTGTTAGAAAAATAAGGTCTCTCAAAGAAGAGGTAATCATCTTACCCGGATCATTAAAAGTTTATTTTTTCTTATACATCATCTAACTTTTCTATATACATCCAAAAATAATTAATATAGAATCATAAATATAATGAGATGTTCTATTATTATGGTAAAAATATTTTCAAAATTCTTTCCATTATATGGTAAATGAAAGTATCGGTCGTGCATATGTTCGAACTACGGCCTCCATGTAGTGATATGATCCATTTTCCATCACGACCTCACATTGATGGATATAATGATTCATTTATGAAATAAATTTTATATTTAATATATAATTATTATTCTATAATTATAAAATATTATTTATCTTTCTTTAGTTATTTTTTGTTAGAAAATTAAAATAGAGCTCACGTGTATGTACGAACTATCGTCTCTATGAACTATGTAATTCAATTTTTCATATGTTAATTTTATGGATTGTTATAAATATGTATATAATTATTATATAGCATATTTATCTCATTATTAAAATTCTAGAGATGATACAACAAAGATCATGATGTAAGAAACAGTTCAATTGATTCAAAACCTATATGAAAAATGAATAACTTAACATTTAAAATGATGATGATAATGAAATATTATTAATGAACGGGAGATAACATGTTATAATTAAACCACGAATCATATTATGGGTATTATTATTATTATATACAAATATAATAAATATTAATTTAATATACATGATGATAAAATCACTTATTAAGAGATTCAGACATAAGGTAAGTGTTCTATGTTAAAATCTCACTTTTTACCAAGATAATATATTAATTAATTTATAATGATGAAATTATGTGATATATCTCACAATAATAATAAATTTTTTTATACTTTGGTTATTTCAATAATATTAAATCTTTCCTTTCATTTACCTTTATCTTAGCACTCAAAAGTTTCAAATAATATTTTTAAGGAAAACATACTTTGTTTTTCTATTTGGCTAGATTTATTTTCATTTAATGCCAATATTTTCTTTAAAGTGTTTTCAAGAATGGTTTTTCTATTTTTCAATTTTTTATTATCTCATTTGTACCAATATTTTACCTTAAAATTTATTAAAAGGAATCATCTTGTCATTTTCTGAATAATAAACTTTTTATCAATGGTGTGAAGAAAATGTCATTTTAACATTTACCTAATGAATGTATTTTCCCACCATTATAACTATTATTTTACTTATGTATTATATTATATGTTTCCATGGTTTTTGTAATTAATTTTTTTTAGTATTATTGAAATATTTATATTTTAAATAAGTGATTTCAAAATGAAAAAGGTATTTTCCAAAATACAAGTTTCTACAACCTTTGAAAATTATTTTAATTTGTTTAGAATCCTTTAATAAATCAAATAATTTAATATTGATATACTATAAATATACCTCCCACCATATTACTCTGGGAATCTCATGATCATGTTCTTTTTTGATTGACTGGGGAAAATATTAACATTTCATTTGCTTATTTTTCAATATGAATTTTTATATTGATTATATATTATATATTTATTAATTTATTTTATATTATTAATTAATTTTTTGTAGTAATTGATAGTTAGGGGCTTTTATATCCCATATATTCAATTTTTGGCCTCATGAGAGAAACTATTTTGGGTATTTTTTGTAATACTTAGCTATTTATATAAGATTTCTTAGAACGAGGCCTTAGTTGTAATATTATGAAGACTGACATTATACATTCTATCATTATGGAACTAGTTATTATTATCCATGTGATTATTTTTGATGTTATTTCATCTATGGGTATATTACCTATTTATGATATTAGTTATATGATATATTTTATTATTTTTCATTTCCTCCATATTATTCAAGAAGTATTTATTCAATGATAACTTTTATTGTATCCATTCTCTTACTAGGAATCTGATCACACCCTTTATTATGATTTACATTTCCCGAGATACCTAGAAGGGATCTATGAATGATATTAGGGATATGATAGAACAAATATTAAATATATCACTATAATTTTATGTTTTATTTCTTATTTTCAAATGTAATGTGATAATCATTTATCCATCTAATATCTTAAGACTTCTAAAATATTCAATATATTGGGAATTGACCTCTTCTATCTTGTGAAAATGTAAAATCATAACAACCGGCTCCAGGTTAGTTTATTTAGGGTCTTATAATTGGTATTTGATGAAGTTTACTATAAATAATCAGAACATGATTTAGTAAAACATATATTATATGTAATAATCCTATGGAAGGATATATGGATAATTTTATGAATAGGATAATATAATAATGATTTTTTAAAATAGATATTGTGTGGTTTCCTTACAATTACATACCTGTATGGATTCTGGAAAGTGGATGTGGATAAGGAATAGATGAACCTAGGGTTAAACACACCAAAAAAAGATAGATTAGTATCAAATCAGTATTTAATCACATCATGTTGAGTAGTCCTAAGATGGAACACCCAGTTATACACTCCTGGGGGAAATTATTTGGTTGTATCACATGCTCCTAATGAACCATTATGAAATATTTTAAAAATATTCTTTTGATTTTTTGATATTCCCAAATATACTAAGCTTATTCTTAAAATATTAATTTTTCATACATTTTAAATTTATGTCAACATTCATTTCATATTTAGAATTATATACTGTGATTTAAAATTCATGATGTTGTGTGTTAATTTAGTATGTTCCATTTATTTTAAATTTTTTTGTGGGAAATGAATTAATATAATATAAATGCAAAAAAAATATTTAGGATTTTGTTCATGGGAAAGAAAATGAAGTTCGATGTGGATCTAGAACTAGAGGTAAACAAATTAAAACTATATTGAGGAAACTGACTTAGGATTTGACCAATAACATTTCACATATGGAGTAGCCTTCTAATTTCAAAAATAGTGAGACAATGTGTAACTAATTCTTGTAATAACAACAAAAATCATTCAATAGGACTAATAATCCATTAGAAAATAATAAATAGATCAATTACCTGGATAAGATATTTCATTCTTTGGGAAGTAATGAAGGATAGAATGTTTTCATGATAGTTTATCTTTTGAAGGGAGATGTTGATCAATATTGGCTACTGATCTAGAAAAAAATGAGTAAAAATAAATAAATAGTATGCATTGGAAGATTTTCAACGATTTTTTATATAAAAAATACTTTCCTAATTAGTAATGAGATAATATGGATATGAAATTCCTCAATCTAATGAAAAATTAAGGATAACAATTTAATGAATATAAAGAAAATATTACATGGTTAGAAACATATGAAATGGATTATGTGTGTAATCTAGGAAGTGAAATAGATCACTTATTTAATGGGATAATTCCTAGATTTAGTGGGAATTAGTTACTCAAGAATTTTTTGTGTATGAGGATATGGTATCAAGTTCTGTAAAGATAAAGAATTATTTATCCATGTATTATGTTTTTTCAGGAAAACAATAAAATAAACTGGTGTTAGATCACTATAAAAAATATATATGGAAAAATAGAATAATGGAGGGGTGAAATTTCTAACTTTTATTAATTTGGGAAATTATAATCATGAAATATTATTAATGGAAATGGGATGTTTCATCATGTGTGGAGAAAGGGCTATCAGGCTTCTGATTGTAAGGGAAAGAAGGAAGACACTAATGACTAATTCTTTAATATAAATGAGATGGGAAACTATTCAAATGAAATCCCAAAGTTCCAAGATAATTTTCCTCAAAATATTCCAATGGTGAAAACCCAAACTTATATAATCACAATAGTTGAGGTTGTAGTTCAAAAAGATGTTTTGGAAGTTACTTTGATCATATCCTTAAAATTATCCAAATATTTTTTTTGAATATAGATATTCATACTCTTTTATATCATCTAAATTTTCTAAGAAAATTAAATATTTCCCTAGAACCTTAAAATGGGATTTATCAATCAAGACTCCCATGAAAATATTATTACAACAAAGATATTTATTTCAGTTCCAATTATATCAAATAGGCATACCCTATTTATAAATTTATTATTATAACTATGGTTCACTTTTATATATTCCATGGTATTTATTGTTTTTCAAATTATAAAATGAAAATTTGTTACCTAGAGAAAGATATTATTATTTGTGATTTAGATATGGAATCTCTTATCTTTATAGGGAAGAATACATCACCTGAATCATTTTGGGAACCACCTCTAGTTTCTCTACATAGTGAAGTTGTTTTAGAGTAAGAGAAGACACAAAAAATTAATGGTAAAGGAATCTTTAAGATATCATTTATTATAGTTTTACATGAATACATTAATGTAATTACTATAGAAATACCTAGACATCCACCTGAGTACAAAGTCATATTTTTTATTGATCTCAACCCAGATGAAAAACCTAAATATATGACTCTGTATGGGATTTCCATAATGAAATTAGTATAATTGAATAAACAACTAAATGGTTTTTCTGATAAGGGGTTTATACACCCAAGTTATTCACTAGGGGTTCCCCTATTCTTTCTGTTAAGAGGATTTTTAGTTAAATGAGGTTGTGCATCAATTATAGGTATCTCAATTCCATTACTATAAATAACAAGTATCATATTCTATGCATTGATTATTTGTTTGATCAACTTCAAATACATCAATATTTTTTAATGATTGATATTTTTTTGGTATAGTAAACTACAAATAAATAATAAATATATTCTAAAGTATTAATTTCATATGTGGTATGGAAATAATAAATTTACATTAAACCCATTTGGATTAACTATCACAACCTCTATATTTATTGATCTTATGAATATATTATTCATAAATTATATTAATAATTTCATTGTGGTATTTATCGATGATATCATGGAATACTCAAAAATCTATGATGATAATAAGAGTCATTTGTGTATCCTTACAGTGATTCTTAACGAATTCGAGTTTAATGTAAAATTTAAAAAATGAGATTTACAGATTCAAGAAGCTTTATTTACTAGAAATATTGCCTCTATTGATAGAATACAAGTTGATATTTCAATGAAAAAGATGATGATATTATTTCCAACAACAATGAATATAATTTAGACATATAGTTTCCTTGGATTAGAAGTTAAATATCAGGGACTTGATAAAAAAATAATCTATTAGATAACCCATTAACCAAGTTGACATATAGATTGGTTAAGTTAATATGGTTATAAGAATATGAATAATTTTTATATGAATTTAAGTGAGGATATTTCAATTCACTAAAATATATATTACCATATGGAAAGGATATATTTGTGATACATAATGAATAATAAAATTAGGGATATATATGTGTCCTTATAAAGAATGATAGAGTTTTTACTATGAATCATAGAAGTTAAATATTCAATAATAGAATTATATAAGCCATAATCTTGAGATGGGAGATATAATATTTTCTTTGATGATTTGGATTCATTACCTCTATAATGATAGATCATAAATATATACAAATCAAAAAAATACATTTTCTCATAGAAATATCTCAACATGAGGAAAACATGATGGTTATAACTACTCAAGGAGTATGATTTCTCAATACACTACCACCCAAGGAATGAAAATTATGTGCTTAATTAATATAATATGAAGGATCATAGATTTTTAACTAAAATTAATATTTAAAATTATACAATATTCTTGGATTTTTTGTAGTTGTATATAGGAATCGTTAAGGAAAGGGAAACATCCTATATATTCCAAATGATTTCTAAATCATCATTCTTAGAGAAAATAAAAAGATCTCATCTTGATGATAGGAATATTAAAAATAAAATAAAATTTGTGAATAATGGGATGTAATTAGACTTCATTTATGAATATGGTCTATTGAAATTCCATAAAAGGATTTGTTTTTCATCTATTCCCATGATAGAAATTAAATTATTAGATGAATATCATTTCTCAGGATTCTCAATAAATTCTGGTAGCACCAAAATGTATCAATATTATAAGGAACATTTTTATAGGATATTGTAAAATAAGAGTTTTCATACTTTGTGTCAAGATGCCTTGTTTATTCATTAGTAAAGTATGAAAGACAAAATCCAAAAGGAATCATGAAAACATATACCTATTCATATGGGGAAATGGGATGTTATTATTATAGACTTTATCACTGGATTTCCAAAGAATCTAAGACAGAGTAATTCCATATGGGTTATTTTTTTCACATTACGAAGTCCACACATATCCTCACTATTAGGTAATATCGACCACCTGATCTCCTCATGCGGGTCTATATTGAAAAATTTGTGAGACTTCATGGTGTACCTATTCCAAATGAATTCATTCGTGATCCATAGTTTACATCGATGTTTTGGGGGAGTTTTTAAAAGTCTCTTGACACTAAGAAACATTTTATCACCTCCCATCATCCTTAAACTAATTATTTGAATTATAAGACTGTTCATATATTACAATACATATTGAGGTCATTCTCACATTACTTTCAAGGTATATGGGATTGGTACTTACCAATGGTAGAATTTTCATATAATAATAGCTTCCATTAAATAATTCAAATGGAAACATATAAATAATTATATATCAGGAGGTTTCATACTCTTAATTGGGGGTGAAGTTATTGAAAGGAAGATTATTGGCCCATAATGTGTGTAGGAGACAATAGTTAATTTAAAGTTTATTCACAATTATATTAAGGCAACTCAAAAAATAAAAAATAAATTATTCAAATAACCAAAGGAAGGATTTGGTATTTCAAGTGGTAGATAATGTTTTCTTAAAGGTATCATTGCATAAGGGCGTAATAAGGTTTGGTAAGAAAACGAAACTAAGTCCAAGTTATATTGGTCCTTTAGACATTATATAAATAATTGGAGTTGAGGAATACCATTTAGCAATGAAACCTGCCTCTCCAAAGGTTGTGATGTCTTCTATATCTCATTATTGTGAAAATATATTACAAATCCAATTAATGTTATCACCAATAAGAAAATATAATTTGAAAATTATTTATATTACTATGAATATCCTATCCAAATTCTTAACATTATAGAACTAGTGTTCCATAATTGGATTGCTCGATTAGGGACGACACAATTGAGAAATCATAAAATAAAACCGGAAATTTGGGAAACTAAAGAATTTATGATGAAGAAATACAAAATTATATTAATTAGGTGATATTATAAAAATTCCAAGAATGAAATATTTTAAATGGGGGATAATGTAACACTAGAGTTTCAATTACAATAGTTAAGCTTTTAATTCTTATGAAATGCTATAATAATGCACAGAGCTTTATTCGAGAATGTTATAAAAAAATAAATTCCCAAATTTTATAAATTTAGTTTCATGAAATAAATTTCATCATTTCAATCCATCATGTGAAAATAATATTGGGTTAATTTTTTTAATCTTAAAATATAGTTTATTTTTTGAGTAAATAGTAAAAAATATCAATTTTATAATAATCCATAGCTTCTATGCCATTATAATGATATAATAATGAATTTAAATTTAAAAAAATAGAAATATATATATATATATTATATGTTATATAATTAATATAAAAATATAATTTTTATCTTACAAATATATGCTAATCATTTTGGATATCTAAGTAATCTTTCTGTTCAAGTTAAAAAAAAATTCTCTTATTTTATAATAACGTATTTATATAGTTAATTTAAATTTTTATTTGGTTTAAAATAAATATAAGTATCCTTTTATTTAACATAATCCAATTTATTCCATTGGAATCAAAATTATACTATATTTTCCAATAAAATAATTTTGATGTTGAAAACAAACATTTGTTCTAAAAATGATCTTCATTGCTTTGTTCAAACATATAGTAAAATAAATTTTTAAAGCATAAATAAATTGAATATTATAAACTAGAATAAATATTTATAATCATAATATTTTATATTATGAAATATTTTATGCTTTACTTTTTTTATAATTAATAGTAAAATAGTAAATATTTGTTACCATAGTTATGGCTAAAAGGGTTTGTTAGAGAGTTAAACAAATAGACAAGTATATAAATAGAACATAAAATTATCTAAATATTGTAGTTTTAAGATAATATAATCCTTATATTATTTTTCCTTATAATTCCATGCCATTTGGTTCATCTTGGAAGAGAAACTCACCTTATATTATTAAAATCCTTTATGTGATTCCATGTGTGTCCCTCCCCACACTTATAAATGGGAGATTATTATTCATCCTAATTCAAAACATTGATTCATATATCTTAGAAAATACCTATATAAAACCTTCCTATATTACATAAAATATTTCTTTAGAAACTTTTATTCCCTGACACTGTTCTATTAAGACTTATATTGTAAGACCAAGAAGGTCTCTCAAAGAAGTGGTAATCATCTTACCCAACTCTTTCAGGGTTTATCTATTATTATACATCCCCAAAATCTAGTGAATATATCATAACATAGTTACTATAGTATCATAATTATACTTAAACGATATTATTATTATGGGAAAACCATTTTTCACCTCCTTTCTATCTAATGAGAAATGAAAGTATCGCTCATGCATACATGTGGACTGCCACCTCCACATAGCAATATGATTCATTTTTGATCACCAAATAATATTTATGAATATAAATATATTTTTAATAAATATATATTTTATTTATGATATTATTATTATTATTATTTATTGATAAAATATTATTGATCTTTCTTTTATTCTTTTTAGTCAAAATGAAAATAATGTTAATACGTATGTATGGACTATAATAGCCATAAATGGTGTGATTCGTTAAAATATCTCTAGATTTTATGGATGACTCTAAATTTTTATATAATTAATATATTTTAAATATATTTCATGATAAAAATTCTTTAGATATTTAAACCATGATCAATATAAAAGGATCATAACTGTTGAATCAAAACATGTAAGAAAAAGCAGTTAACCCACAAAATAATGATGATAATAAAAGACTATTAATAAATGCGTGATAAGATGGTACATGTAAATAATTTATGGTATAATAGGAATTAATATTATACTATTATGGAATTATAATAAATTTAAATTTATTATATATGAGGTTAAAATCACTTACAAATCAAGTTAGGCCAGAGGTAAGGGTTTTATGTTATAATCTCAGATTTTTTGAGATTGTTTATATTAAAAATTTTATGATTAATTAATATGATATTTATCTAAAAAAATATTATTTACTTTCTTATCCTTTTATTTTTATATAAATTAAAAGTTTTCTTTTCATTTTCCTCTCTCTATGTACTCAAAATTCTAAAATAATGTTTTAAGGAAAAATGACTTTTTCGATTTAGTCATAAATGTTTTTCTTCCAAATCTATATTTTCATTGATGTTTTTCAAAAAAAATATTATCTTAATTATTAATTAAATTGAATTTTGAAGATGTTTAGTTTTTAACAAAAAAAATTAAAGGTAAAATTATTGTTATTTTCAAAATGGGTTACTTTTTACCAAACATGTCAACAAAATATTTATTTAATGTTTATGAGATGAAATTTTCACACCATCATGAATATTTTTTTCCATTAATATTCATTTAAAATTTTCTATGTTTCTTTTAAAAGAAATTTTTTCTTAATATTAATTAAATTTTTAGATTTTAAATTAGTGATTTCAAAATTGAAAAAAGGTTTTCTTCAAGAAATGTTCCGGTGATCTTTTAAAAGTATTTTCATTTGTCATTATCTTTTGTTGGATATTAGTATTTACTTGGGATATAATATAACGATATTTTCTTCCATATTACTCTATTTTTGTTATTATCATGTTACTCATGTTATTTACTTGGGAAAATAATAACATTTCATATGTCGATTTTTCAATCTAATTGAATATATTTATTATGTATTGAATTGTTTCCCATTTCAATCATATAATGATTTCATTAGACTTATTACGTGATGGGAAGGTCTTTTATATCCCCTTGATACATTATTAAGTCTCACAAAAAAAGTATTTTTGGTATTTAGTGTATTCCTTACCAATTTATGTAATATTTCTTGGCATGAGACCTTGGAAGTTTTATTATGATGTCCAAAATTACACATTCAATAATTATCGGACTAGTTATTATTATTATTTATCTCCTCCATATTATTCATGTTTTATTTGTTCTATGATAGTTTCTATGGTATTATTCTCCATACTGGGTATTCAAGATCACCCTTTATTGTTTTTTAATTTTCATAGGATAACAAAAATTGATATATGAATGATTTTAGGTTTTTTCTAGAAGAAATAACAATGTTCTCACTAGAATTTTAGGTTTTATTTCATTTTTTCGAATGTAATATGAGAATAATATATGTATCTTGTATACCAAGACTAATAAACTATTCAATACATCAGGACCTGATATCTTGTATCAAGTTACAATATATTAAGACAACCACCATCTCCAAATTAAATGATTCATGATGTTACACACCATCTATTATCCCTCTAAATGTACATCTCTCTTTTATTTATTTTCATTGGATTAGAAATTATGTATTATAATTTATATATTTCAATATAATTCACATGGATTCCTATTATCAAATTTTACAAATGATATTGTGGAACCATAGAGATTTAGGTAAGACATTAAATGAAACCCATGATTTCCAAGTATTAGTTTTCTAAATTCACCATGTAATTCCCCCTGGTAAGAAAAATTGACAAAGTAAAATACTCTTCCAAACAAGGATTTACTATTCTAAAGTGGTGTTTTACTCTTTTTATGTCCTCTATGACTCTTTTAATATGTCATTTTACTCTTCTTAAATCACTCAGGACACATCCTAAGTGCTATTTTACTCATCTAAAGTTACATTTATTTTTTATAATTATTTATGTATGAGTGAAAATGAAAATTATGAGCTTGATATTTTACTCTTCAAAGATTCATTATGAATCTTATGAAATCAATGAAAGATTATTCTAAAGAACAATAAAATATCAATAACATATCCAAATTATTGAGTTCTTCAAAAATGCACCAAATTAATCATTAAAAATAAAAACAAGAAATAAATATATGTATTTTAAATATATATATATATATATATATATATATAATTAAATAAAAAAATTAATCAATAGTTATTCCATTTTATAACTAAATCCTAATTATTTCTAAAAACTAAAAATGTGACAGTTACCCGTGATATGATAAAATTTTTGGATTTAAAGCATATAAATACAAAGTAAAATATATAAAAATGTTATATTTGTTAATTCCACCACATGTAAAAAATTTCACTATTGGACTATCATCTAATACTAATGTCAATTTATATTTTTCAAGATATTAATGGAAATTTTATTCAACTGAAACAACCAAATTAATATCATGTCTCCTATATAGATCATAATTCTTTATTTATTCACAAATAATTAAAGTATATTCAATATATTTTTAATCCTCATGGGCATTTTCTTACTTACCTCCCTATAAATGTTTCTCTCTTTACCCACAAATTTTTAAATGGATATTTTCTATTTCTTAAGAATGCACTTTATTTCCATAGGCTTGATGAATTTGTAGAATATAAACTTTCAAGTGTCATAAAAGTGTCTCAATAATGAGGACTTTACATGGGGTTTTTATGGCTATAGGTTAGAATTTTTGGATGTAAAATTATCAATGATAGAATGAGGATGGCATGACTCTAAAATTAAGTAAAATACATGGAATTACTTTCCATAAATATTATATATTCAATCAATCTACATTGAAATATTTGACCCTTAAAATAAACATTATTTGCTTGGGCATTCTACAGTTAGAAATTTTAGTAAAATTAATATTTTTTATCCCACTTCCCTCTTTTGAAGGAGTTGTATTTTTTCATTAAAAATGAGTAGTTTGGTTTTTATTTGAATTTTTGATAGAAATATAGGAATTTTTTGGTCTCCAAGTAGTGGATAATACCTATCCTAGATTTGAATGATATTTTTGGTTTTCCTTTTATCTTTAAATCATTAATTTTATTCCCACATATCATCAATTATAGATTTTATACCCATAAAATCACTTTAGTTTATATCATCCAGCTCCCACGTCCACAGTTTATTTAAAACATGATCAATCAACTAATTATATAACATGTTTGAAAGGGATGTATGGATTATAACATGGCTATAAAATGAGTTATTTTATGGATTATAAGGGACTAATAATAAGATTAGATATACAGTTAATATTGAAATTGATGTTTAATATAAAAATGGGCTTTCAAAATAGTGCCTCTATAATTTATTACATGATTCATGAACTCTAACCATTTTGAATAAGAGAAAAAAAATATTAAATTAAGGATATCAAAAAATGTTAAAACATTCAATAAAAAAGAGTGATGTAAACAAGATTTCAAAAACAAGTTTATAAACCTCTCAGTTTTTTGAATTAAACCTTGGATAACACTGGTGCTCAAGAGTATAAAATTTGATAAATCATCCATAAAAAATAAAATTGTAAATTAAGAAAAATAATTTATTCCATCTATCTTTTAAAACAATGTAAATTTAGATTGATTTTTCAAAAACACCAAGATTTTCTTGAATTTACCCAAATTATTCAATGAATCTCAGGATGAATAAAAACACTCCAAAAATAAAAAATAAGAAACACATCATGAAAACAAAAAAAAATAGATTGTTTCCAATCAATCCCACATATACTATTACTACACATCTTTTTAGATAAAAAATTATAACAATAAATTTTCTCATAAAAATTAATTTGGTAGAAGAAAAATGATGTAAAAATTATTAATACAAATTAACTTAATAGTAGTAGTAGATTTGAGTGAATATTCAAACTTCTTCCCACTAAAAACACATAGTAAAAGAAATAAATAAAACATCATAATTTTATTGAAATAAAAATATATGAAAATAAATATTAAGGGAAAGGGGAAAGAGAAATTAAAAGGGGAAAATATTAGTTTGTTACCTTAAGTTAGTAATTGGGTTTTAAAAAACCTAAACAAGAAGTTTTAATGATTATCCAAAATATGATGGTGTGGGGAGATTCTTTGAGATAAAACAATAAAAAATATTACTTATAGATAAATTTATCTTGAACTACTTGTAGAATATTCAATTCTTAGATTACTAAAAATTTATCCCCATAACTATAAGGTAAAACATTCATTGTTGTGGGGAAATAATGGTTCCTCTAGCTTTTCCATATCTTATATGGATTCTTCTTCAAAAATGAAATATTTATTATAGTGATTTTCGTTAAAATATTCCAATATAGAATTAGTTAAAATGTTAAATTTAATGAAATTAAAATAATTCTAATTAATATAAAAAAATCCCCCAAAATGTAGATATCATGTGACTAGTTTTAGAGAGATTCATGTGTTCCTCATCAGGTGTATTTTTTTTATTCTCTTATAAAATCCATGAGGTGTCTAATTTTGAACAATCTAAACATATATAGGTAATTAAAAATCTAGTTTCAGTAAAATTAAATGAAAATGAGTTCAAGAAAACGGTATCTCCCTAAATTGGAATGGAATTAATCTCCTCAAGAAAGGGATAAGTAGGGTATATTTATTTTAATTCTATATGTAATCCAATATTGTCCTCCTTAGTTAATTAAATATAATATATGAGTGGGGAAATATCTTCATACACATCTTATGGTTCTTGTTGTTTTTTTGGTCATTGGATTCATGTAGGTATTCAGTTAAAAAACTCATTTATTTCCTCAATTATTCCATGTATTCTCTAATTACATTAAACTTTGACTCTTTCATCACAAAATTATTTTTATTTATATACCTTAGATTAGTTAGTCATTTCATGATAATCCAAATTTTAATAAATCATGGTAAAATATTTTTCTTTAATTTTTTATGAATCCAAAGAAAATTATTTTAAAAATATGAAAGAGTAAAGGGTGATCTACTGGTTTTGATCCCTATCATTGATTATAAATTTTAACACACCTATTACTAGGTTATAAAAAAATATTTATAATTTCCTAATATAGAACAGTGGATAAACTAGTTTTTATCTCTTGAGTATATTTTGTAGTAAATCAATCACTATTATAATTCAATTTTTATATTTTTAAACATTTCTATTTTATAAAAACAATAAAAGTGTGAGGATCATAAATAAAGAATTAAAAAAATTAATCATGTTGATGAATGTAAATACAAAACGACTGAGGTTAGAAACAAAGAACTTGGTCCTAGGGTTGGGGACATGGGATCCATTAGTATAAATTTTAATTGTCTAAATTATATTTGATAGTTCATCCCATCATATATGAACTATTATCCTTTCATTTGAGTGTGAAACTTATTATTCCTAGTATATGTCTTTAACACACCTATCCCCACCTCCTCTAATAGTAACGAATTGTGAAAACAAATAAATCGAGAGGGTAACAAATACTAAGACTAGGATCCCTCATAGGACATTTCGAGCCTTGAATATAGTCAACTCAACAATTTTACGATCATTCCATGTATATGTATGGGTTTTCATTTTTTGGTTTGGGATAAAATAAACCAATGAATAATTTATTGTAATGATGGTAAATCACTTCATCACCCTTCAATACACCCACTACCCTACTGTAAATAGAAAATACAATTAAACAATTGAAAATAAAGAATATTGGAAAACTATGAAATCCTTCCCTAAGTAAAATCATCACATTAGATACTCACTATAGTGAGTGTGAGAGATCACAATTAAGAGAGTGGGAGACATAAATAAAGATATAAGAGAGATATTGAGAGAGAGAAAATATTATGAAAATTGTGAAATATAAAATAAAAACTAAGGATATTAAATATAAAATAATTTTATTCTAAAATATCACATTAGAACTTCCCAGAAAACCCTAAAAGTTAGTCTCATGAGATAATCCCCATTCCTTTTTTCCTCTCTTTATCCAATACATTCTTCATCCCCAACTCCTTTGTGGGTCAAATCCTTTAAGATCGTTATTTCATGAATTTAAAAACATTTCCATATACTTATGAATCACTCTCAAGAGTCTCAGTCTATTTTACTAAAAAATACATGGATTTACATTATTTTCTTTGACTAAATTATCAATCTTGTACTATGACTAATATTATTCATTTTAATCCATGTTGCCTCTAATTACTGGTTTTCATGAATAATGATGTGGCACAATTGTTCTTTGAGTTTCTACTCAGATGAGCCTCATGATATCTTGGTATTACTATTTAAAATTTAAATTATTTTTCCTCCTGATATTCAAAATTCAAAAAGGATGTGACTCTACCAAACATGGATTTTCTATTCTAAAGAGGTATTTTCCTCTTCCAAAGTCACTCAAGACTCTTCCGAAGTGGCTTTGTTACTCTATTAAAGTACCAGTTCCATTGATAATTATTTTTAATGGAGTATAAATGAATATTATAAACTTAGTATTTTACTCTTCTAAAGTTACATCTAACTCTTCTAAAGTCATAGAATGGCTCTTTTGAAGTACACATATCAAAATCTCAACAACAGCTCCAAATTCTATGATTCATCATTATTTATACAAATGACATCTTAAATTGAAAAATATAAACTATATGAATCTATTTTCCTAGTATTTCCATAATTTGTTTCAAAAAATAATTTAGTTATTAATTAATCCATTTTAACAATTAAATCAATAAAATTCATAAAACCTGAAAATGTAACTGTTACACATAATATAATAAAATGATGGGATTAAAATCATTGAAAAAAATATAAATATGTGAAAATATTATCAATTTTAGTCACTCACTATATCCCCATATTCCCTATATGGGACCAAAATGAACATCCAATGAGGTATTACAAGTTGGGTACCTAAAAAAATTAAGTGTTAAATAATAACTATTAAACCACTACCTTTAGGTATGAAACATTTTAATTTATATATATTTTTTGAGCTGGTTTTTAGGCATTTAAAGGTGGGGAAGAAGCATTTGAGTAGTTGAAACCATGATAAGGTAGGGTTGGGGGCTTTTGTAGCCTTTTAGAATATATTGGTCCCACCGACCTCTAAGTGGGAAGCCACCAGCTTGTCAATGAAGATCTTGTGTATAATTGATTCAACCCAAAGGCAAAAAAACATAAGTGGTGTGCGTAGATAGAACTAAATCTGACCAACGACAACTGGATAGCTAATGGAATTGGATGAGTCCAAGTAAGGTCTACCACCTTATGTGGCATTTTTTATAAAACTGGCATCTTACTCAATTTTATCTCATTCTGTCTTTATCTCTAGATTTATAGTGACCTAGGAACCCTCCCTTGGTGATTTGGAGTTCTCTACATCCCTTCCAACACCTTTTTTCAATTCCCAAATTAAATATCGATCATGAAATTCTAATCTAGTGAGTCTTAACTTATTTTAGAGTGATCTTCTTCTCTTATGCTTGATTAAAACTGAATAGATAATAGATGTTTTTTATAATCTATAGGTTTTTTAATTATTTAATGATGTAATTTCTGATAATTTATAGAAATGGTTCCTAGATTTAAGTAATTTGCATCTATGAAACCTTTGGACTAAGATCATGGTTTGTATCAAATATTCTCACATATGTTTGACCTTAAACAAACATTACAGTGTGGTTTCTTCTCCAACCTAGTACTAGATATTATAATCATAGTAAATTAGGTTTGGTTATAGGATCTAGTAGTGCCTTTAGACTTGAATGATGACCCTTTATTTTCAATCCTCATTGCCCCTAAGGTATGAATCCCTTGAATTTAGAAAATATTTTCTATAGGTTCTGGAATTATTAGTGGTGTGAATGGGTAACCCTATGAAACCTTTGTTAATACTTAATTATATGATTGTTGACATGTTTTTTTGTTTATATCATATGGACTATGATGATTATAATACTTTCTTGATTTGAAAGGATACTTGGTTTTTTTAATTATAACTTTTGTTGTATATTGTGTTGTTATTCATTCTTCTTTCGTTGAGTATACAGGGTTATCCTAGTGGAATATTCCTCAATATGGACATGTTAAATTATTTTCCAACATTCATTAGACTATCCCACAAAGGGGGATATTTCATCCATTTTTATAGACTTTCCAATTGAGGGGGATGTGTCATGATGGTGGCCTATTTTTCTTTTGGCAAGGTTCTAAATTCCTAGATCTAGTAATTGAGGACCCGATGTATGTATTATGCTTGTGTGATATACTTATTGATTACATATTTTATAGTTAAAATTCAATTAATTCACTAATATACCATATGAACTTAGGTTATGGATCATTGGCGGTGTCCAATTGAGTCTTGTACTCACACCCTACTCTGGAATTTTATTGTGCTGGTATATTTCCTCACTATGAATCTGATGAAGGGAATATTTCCTATGGTGGATGGTTGAGCAGGTTCATAGGAGAATATGGACACTGTTGGATAGATTTATTGACATATTTTCAATTCTAATTTTATTTATTTATTTACCTTATCTATTGGATCATTTTTTTAGTATATAGTTATGTATCTAACAGGAAAATTGATACTGTAGAAGTTGGGTTTACTTTTATATTCTTCTAATTAGATAGTAATTTATTTATTCCTTATTCATTGATTATTATTATAGATTTAATTATTATACCCAGATGTTCACCTAGTGCCAAGGGAATAGTCACCCCATGATGTTCTTTAAGCCCTTTCCACTCATTAAAAACCTCTTTTTTATGGGGAGGAATACATGAATCCATTTGGAAATACCACTCTGACTCAGTGGTTTAGGTCGGGGTGTTTCAACATGTTATCAGAGACCCAGGTTCCACAATTTTTTTCTTCTCCTTAACCTGATTTTAGATATAGTATTTTGGATATAGGATAGTTGGGACCCAAGTGTGGGAACTATGTCAGTGTCTATCCAACATTGTATAGTGGACCTCTGAGTTTCCATGAATGTTTGATTTTATTCTTTTGATGTTTTATGTTATCATCGATCAAATTCACTAGGAGTGATGCACAAGGTTTTGATATACTAATATATGGGATTCTTTTTACTTTCATGCATCATATCTAGGAACATAGTATCGCATTCCATATACATGTGTATTACATTAAATAGATCATAAATAATTATATGACTCTTGAAATAATATATTGTAATTTGGTGTATTATTCCATCCATTATTTTTTGAGTCTTTTTTATTCTATAATTAAGTGTATATACGTGGTTATAACTGACGTGTATGTACTGGAGACATTTATTGAGTTTTTGCTAGTGTATAGTGGGTTATTCCTTATTCTTTTGGGTAGCGTCTTAGGTTGAACCTCGTTTTGAACACATGTGTGTGCCTATGGTTGTTATCGATTTCCTTATCTAAGTAGTTAGATTTCTCAAAATTTTGTTCTAAAATTTTAAGAAATGTTTCCTCATAGAGATATATCACAAACAGTTGCAGCCCATATTGTGTACTATAATGAAAAAGAGTATCCTTTTTTAGTTACTATTGTGGGTTAGTCTATAGAACTAGTCTCTCTCAAACTCATTTGACTAGGGTCTATTCTGCTGGAGGGGCCTATATGGGCGAGATGGCTGTGGTTAATTATGCTCTCAACTTCCATCACTTGTAACCCTAATACTTTCGGGACACTAGAGGCCCTTAGGCAATGTAGAACTGGATATAAGACATTGAGATGATTTTTAACATGGTAGAGACCCCAAAGAATTAGAAAATTAAGCTAACAACCTTTATAATTCATGGTGACTCTAGATGATGGTTGTAACAACCCAAAAATTTATAAATAAAATTCCCCTTTTGATTTAATTAAATGTCTTATTATGTATTATGGTTATTAAAAACAAAATAACTTATTTGGTTTTATTATATACTGTTATATTTAAAATACCATTAGGAATCATAACCATTGATAATATATCCATTGAATAGTGATCATAACATTACTAAAAATATAGGGTTTGGAAATATCCAATTGACATAGAAAAGGGAAATTATGGCCTCAAGTAGTCAGATCATACCCTATGAAGCCCACATATCAGAGATTTAAAGGGAGATAACATCTTTGTGATTTTCCCTTAACTAATACCTTGACAATATCCAACAAATAAAGCATGAGAGAACCTGTTTAAAGGATAACTTCAAACTCATCGAGATCACAATGAAAGCCATGCATGTCAAACCACACCCTAAAAATCACACCATCAGGCTGTTTAACCTTAGGGTGATTTCCACTGTAATAAAGGTATAGGTATCAATACCCAAATAATATGAGTATGTATATTTGTATTTCCAATAGATTAATGGTTTTATTTACTTCTTATCATTGTTACTTTATAATTGATTTTTTACTTTAATATCGTAAAACACAAATTTTATTTTTGGGTAATATGAAATTTAAATTAAGACATTATTTTTTATGATAAAATATGTTTTTTAAGTAATTTTTATTTTAAAAAAATATTATTAATATTAAATAATTTTTATTATGTAAAAATTATAAAATAATATTTCTGAAGTCAATTGCAATTTTCATAAGGGTTAGCAAACTGTTATTTTCAAAAAAGCAAAAATTTATTAATAAAAGTATATTCTTGTTTTAAAATTGTAAATTCAATTATTTAGGAAATTATTTTGATAAAATAGATAATATTTTTCAATCACAAAATCAAAATTATCCAATGGTTATTTTTTAATAATTTTCTAAGTCATTCGAATTTTCAGATAAAAATTAAATATGGTAGAAATATACGGTGTGTATTATGACATCATAATGACCCTAAAGTGATGTAATAAATTTGATTAAGGTTATCTACGACCAAATTTATGTTTCCCATTTAAAATATTTTTATTTTAGGGTTATTTGATTAACTTTATAAAGCCATTATGAATCCTCCCAAACATATATTATATTTTACGGTTTCAATATCATTTCATTATAAACATGACTCACTTACACATCAAAAAAGGGTAATATTTTAATTATTTTTTCCAATAGAATTATATAATTATGTAAACCACCCCAATGTGGTAGAAACCTTGGGAAAAATAATTTTTAGGTTTTTATTTTTTTTATTACTTCATTATATATAGTCCAAAACCTTGGTTTGGGAAATAATAAAAAACTCCCCACTATTTTACAATATAAACTCACAAAATATCCCATTACTCTACACCAAAAAACCTGGGATAGAATCCTTGTTCTTTAATCCCCTCTATATAGTCCTCCCAAGGTTCCCCCAAGATAACAAGAAGCTCCTCCCAAGCTTTTGAAATCACCCTCTCTAGGAAAGGGATCCTCCCCTTCTAATCTTTATCCAGGCATCTTCATTATCTAATTCCTATTATTAAAAATTAAAAATTTTGGGATATGTTCTTATATATCCCCCTTAATAACATTATTTATAAATAATGAGATACCACTTTCACCCTCATCAATCCCTCCCATGAATATTTATTTTTCCCCCGTTATGCTGCGAAAATGTCATTGTAATCTTTTGTGCCAAATATTTGTGTAATGAATACCCATAACCATTTCATATCAAGGGTTTTCACCTTTGTAAAATTATAATTATTTAATATCGTAATTAAATAATTTTAATAAACACTCCGATATAATGAGATTTAATGTGATGAAATATGTTATTATTTATATGATCTATGTGGAACACTTTTTCATGTACACGATATGATTATGATGGTTGTGCCTAGATATCACTCCAATGCATTGGGTAATGTTTTAGTCTCATAAGATTCCATGTATTGTTTTTATGAGTTTATCCTGATCAAGTTATGTTATTTTTTATTGGTGTTTAACCTTGAATTCTTCATAATATTTCATGTTTATTGTTATTGTCATGTTCCAATGTTGTATTTATGTTATCATTCTATGTGATGCCTCATTATTCATGTTTATGATTCTCTCCATTTTATGTCTTGTTTAATTGTGTATTTTCTAAAAAGTTATAATTTACTAATGTTATTCTATGTTTATTCCATTAATGTTCTTTATAAATCACCCCTTTCTTATGTACATCACTATGTTATCCCATGTAGTTTTATAGGGACAATAATTTATAGAAGCGTGTTAAGTATGTTTTTAACAATGTTATTTTATCTCTTGTTCATGGTATTATTCTATGTACCTATTTCAAAAAGACACTATACTTCATGATCTTATGGTTCCAATTATGTGTATTCTTATGTAATAAATCATGGATTAATGTGTAATAAATACAAGGGTTTCATAGTTGGTATCAAAGAAAATTTTAGTTATTTTGAAATTAGGATTAGAAAACATTAGAGAATTCTTTAGGGATAACACTAAGCATGAGAATAAATCCATTAATTTTGGTAAATTATGGAGTAATTTAGTTAAAAAATACATCCTTATTTGGATACTACATGTGGATGTGGCACTAGCACAGATATTCCAAGGGATAAAATAAGAAAATAGAACATTGATCTGGAATAAATCGAGAATGGGTGCGTAAAAACTATCATTTCTATACACCTAATTTGACACTCTCTAGGGATATTATTTGGTAAATTCAAAATCTCATTAAGAACCTTTATTATGGGAACAAAAAAATCCCATAATAGTCTATGTTAGGAAATAGATCATGGATAACATAGATTAAAGCCTATAAATTCCTAAGTTATGGAAATGCATGTCATCTATTAATTGTCTCTTTAATGTTATTAATTTCACATTTATGTTTCTAATATTTTTAAATTGTCATCCCAAAGTCTATTTTGGATCATTAAAATGGTTAGAACTAGTAGAAAAAAGTGAAATTTAGGGTTGTCATCAATAGGTATATGCATTCCTTTATATCACACATGTTTACTAGAACTGTTAAAACACCACCACAAAAACAAGGAAATCGAGCTATCTATGAAAATAGAAAATGGGATAATTATTGCATCCCAAGTATATAACTCCTCCCATATCATATTTTATTGGATAAACTTCCCAGTGAACTTTTTGATACTCCCTATTGTGTAATTTGATGCAATTATGGTTAAGTATTGGATTTCTTTATGTAGAGACAACATAAATTGACATGATAAGGAAATGACTCTATGTATCATGAATCTTCCTCTAATTCTATACAAGTGAAATTTGATGGATGAGTCTCCTTTAGCACTAACATATTAATCAAGGATGTTATTTCTCTACAAGAAAGTGTATTTAGGTCAAATTATTGATTCTAAGGAAAATATAATCCTTAAAATACATTCCCATTGTGAGGGAATAGGTATAAGTGTTTCTTGAATAATTTACTAGTCTCCCCCTAGCTGAGATGCTAAATTTTTAATCTATCTTATAACTGGTGATTTTCCAATATCAATGTATTGATATAGAATGGATGTTATGGAACATGAATAGCTGAAGAAACAACTATATAATAATTTCGACAAAGGGTTCATATTCCCAAGTTCATTGTTGTGGGGTGTACCAATATCTTAATTAATTTGAAGGATGGGTCAATGCACATTTTCATTTATTAGGATGACCTAAATTGGATCATATAAAAGAACAACTATCCTCTTCCATGGATTAATGACATATTAAATCTTTGGTGTGCATAAAAATACTACTCCAAGGTGGATATTTGATTGGTGTGTTGTCAAGTAAGGGTAAAGAAGGTGGTTATCCACAAGAATGATTTTGGTACAATGTATGGACACTAATAGTTCCAAGTAATTCCATTTAAACTCAATTATTATCCAAAAACCTTCTTAGAAATTATTAATAGAGACTTTAGATATTACCTTGAAATATTTGTGGTAATATTTTCATATGATATCCTAATACACTCGATAAAAAATTAGCATGGGGAGTATCTAGAAATTGTGTTAATGACCTTTTGAAAAGTATAGTAAATTTCATTTCTAGTTGAAGAAAGTCTCATTTGTGGGGAATATTATCAAAATTAATGGGATATATGTGGATCACTCAAAGATAGAATCAATTGAATGATGGTTAAGGCCAATATCTATTATAGAAATACATAGTTTACTTGTATTATATTGGTATTACCATTGATTTTGGATAAATTTATTATAATTATCAGACCCTCTAGCCAATATAACTCATAAGGGAGTCTTGTTTGTTTTGAATAAAAAAATTATAGATGGGTTAAAGTAGTTGGAAAAGAGGATTATCACTAAAAAATGTACTTATTCTACCCACAAGTGATGTAATTTTCATGGTCTACAATTATTCCTTGAATAAAGAATTTGGTTGTGTACTAATGAACAATAATAAAGTGATAGTATGTGCCTCAAAGAAATTGAATGTTATTGAATAGAACTACCCAACACATGATTTAGAGTTTTCTATAGTAATTTTCATGTTGAAAATATAGTGGCATTATCTCTTTGTGGAGAAGTTTGAAATATATATTAACCCTAAGAGCCTCAAGTATATATTTACATAAAAATAAGATGAATATGACTATAGAAGATGGTTAGGCATAACTAAGGACTATGAATTCTCAATCCACTACCATCCTAGTAATTAAAATAAACTTGTAGACACTCTAGGTAGAAAGGATCCAAAAATATTATCACTGTTGATAATTGATAAGGATCTGATATTTTTATACATTAACCTGATGGACATATGAATAATAAATGAAGGAACTTCATCAATCTGTTAACAAATTATTGTTAAATCTACCCTTATGGAGAGGATAAAGGATGATCAAAGAGATGATGTGAAAATTTAGAAGAATTTTTATGCTCTAAATAAATGGGAAACCCTTATTTTACAAAATTAATGATGAAGGATTGTAAGATTTGGGTCAAGATTAGGTGTACCATCAAATCATGATTTAAAGGAGCAATAGGATGATGCACATAACTCGAAATTCTACATCCATCTAGGGAGAACAAAGATATATTGAGATCTATAAGAAAACTATTGTTGGTATAATATGAAGAAGGATATCATAAAATATACTTCTATTTTTATAGTATGTTTTCAAGTGAAGTCATAAAAGAAAAAAATTCAAGGGTATGATGAAACCTTTACCCTTACCTATATAGAAATGGGAAAAAATAACCATGAACTTTGTCACTATTCATTCAAAAACATCCAGAAGAAATAATTCTTTATGGGTTCTTTTGGATTATCTTATAAAGACTAGTCACTTTATTTCAATTCAGGAGGACTGCTCACTCAATAAACATTCAAGGATATATTAAGGAAGTGGTGAGGCTTATTAGAACACCACTATCAATTATATCTGATCAATATCCAATATTTACCTCCATGTTCTGGAAGGGTCTCCAACATTATATAAATACTATTTTATACTTCAACACAAATTTTCATCCTTAAACTGCTTGCTAATCTGAGGAGACTATCCATAAACTCAGGGTCATGTTGAGAGAATACTCAATTAACTTCAAATGATGATGGGAAAAACATATTCTTATGGTTGAGTTCTTATTATAATAATAGTTTACACTCAATCATCCAAATGGAACCCTATGAATCCCTTTATGGTAATAAGTGAAGAACGCCTACATGCTAGAATGAAGTTTGTGAATGCAAAATTATGGGACCTGAAATGGTCAAAGAAATTATGGAAAAGGTCATGACCATTTAGTATCACATCAGGGATACTCAGAGTCTACAGAAGATATATTCTGACAATCATAAATGATATCTAGAGTTTGAGGTTTGATATAAGTTATTACTCCTCATATATTCATATAATAAATTCATGATATTTTGGAATAAAGGGATTCTTAGTCCAAGATACAACGTCCCCTTTGAGATCCTTGATCACATTAGAGTAGTGGCCTTTTGACAAGCACTCCCACCTCAACAATCATAAGTACATGATGTGTTCAAGGTATCCCTCTTGAGTAAGTACATACCAAACTCCTTAAATTTTCTAAATTTATAGTTGGTTCCATTATAGAATGATATTTCATATGAGGATCATCCAGGGAATATTTTAGATCATAGAGACAAATTTATTTGAAATAAGACAATGCACCCAGTCAAAGTTATATATAGAAACCACATGATTGAATAAGTGATCTAGGAACTAGATGAGAGGATAAAATATAATTTCCCTCATATGTTTTAGTGTGAGAAATGAAAATTTCAAAGGACAAATTTATTTATGGTAGAAGATTGTAATGACTTGATCTTTTATAAATAAAATTCCCACTCTGATTTAGTTAAATGTATTGTTATGTATTATGGTTGTAGAAAAAATGTGAATTTTTTTGGTTTTATTATATAATATAGGATTTAAAATATCATTAAGAATAATAACCATTGATAATATATATTTTTAATAGTGATCATATGATTATTATAAATATAGGGTTCTGAAAAATCTAATTGACACAGAAAAAGTAAGTGATGGCCATAACCATTAGGAGTGTACGCTATGAATCCCTTTTATTGGAACCTTTTAGGGAGATATAATCTCTAGGAATTTAAATTTACCAACCCCATGCTGATATCCAATAAATAAATCATGAGTTAAACTTTTTAAAGAAGAATTTAAAGCTCATCAAGATCACATCCCAAACCAAGTATGTTGAACCATCCCATGAAAATCACACCATTATGCACCATACCCTTAGGGATATTTATAGTTTAATAAATTTTTAATTATCAAGAACCTAATAATAAAATATGAATATTTTATTTTCAATATATTGATGGTTATATTTACTTTTTATCAATGTTACATTATAACTAATTTTGACTTTTACGCGATAAAACACTAATTGTATTTTTTAGGTAATATGTGATTTCTATTAAGAAATTACTTTTTATAAATTAATGGAATTTTTAAATAAATAATATTTTATAAAAATATTATTATTAAATAATTTTTATAAAATATAAACAATAATGTAGTTTTTATAAACTCAAATGTAATTTTTATAATGGTTGGAAAACTATTATTGTCAAAAAACCACATCATTTCTCAATTAATATTTATTATTCTTCAAAAACGTTAAAAAAAATATATTTTGAAATTTATTTTGATAAAATAAATATTATTTTGGGAATTAACACATCAAAATTATCCAATGTCAAATTTTTCATAATTTTCTGAGACAGTCAAATTTTTAGGTAAAAGTTAAATACAGTATAAATATATTGTGTTTATTATGGCATCATAATGAACAAAAAATGATATATTGACTGATATTAAAGCTATACACGAAAAAATATATGTTTCCCATTTAAAATATTGTGATTTTTAGTTTTTTTGTTAATTTTATAAACCATTTATAAATCCTCTGAAACCATTATTATATTTTAATGTTTTAAAATAATATTTTTATAAACATGAATCACTCCACATCACCAAGGGTATTAATTTAATGATGTACGACCATTTACTTATAAAATAATGAAAACATTCTATATTTTTTATAAAAAATGTTAAAACCCATTTGATGGTTTTTTGGTTTGGATTACTTTATTATATAAAGTCTAAAACCTTGGTTTGGTAAATGATAAAGAACTCCCACATATTTTCTAATATAAATCCAACAAAGCTCTTCTTACACTTCACTAAAAAACATTGGAATACATACATAATCTTTCCTCACCTCTCTATATTCCACCCAATATTCTCCTACTCTCTCAAGAAACTCCTCCCAAGATTTTGGAATCACGCTCTCAATGTAAGGGATCCTCTCCTTCTCCTCTTTTTTCAAGAATCTTAATTATCCTATGCCTTTTATATCTAATTCCTAATGTTTCGATATGTTATTACATATCCCCTATAGTACCCTTATGATTTCTAAATTATTAGAGACCTATTTCAATCTCATTAATCCCGCCATGAACATTTATATTCGCCCAATATTCTGCAAAAATTTCACTATGATTCTTCATGACAAACAATTGTGTAGTGAATACCTGTACCCATTTCCTGTCAATGATTTTTAACTTTATCCACTTATAATTTATTTATTTGGAACCTAAATTTATTTAATCCACACTCTATTATCATGGGATTAAATTTTATGAAATATTTTCTTTGGTATATGATTTGTGTGGAAACATTATGCATGTACATAATATTATCCCAATTAGATTAAATACCCTAAGAGGAGGTGAATCAATGTATGGAAGATTAAAAAACTACCCCTTTAGATCTTTTTTCATTGTTAACAAAACACTATTCTCTCTCATTACCATAGAAATATTTAAACAAAAATTAAATAATGTATGAGACACAAAAATTTTACTTAGTTCACCCTCACCGGGATATGTCCAAGAAGAATACAATGGTAACATGTTGATGTACCAGATCCACTAAGGATGACAACTAAATTACAAGGTTTAGGCTAGATCACTTATATGCAAAGGCTCACTTCCTTTAAAATTTTTATGGTCAGTTCACGTTTTTTCCAAGGGTCACTCCATATATCTCTTTCTCTGGATCACTACCTGTGGAAAGGATCATTATAATCCTCTTTCTTTTCTCACTGCTATGGAAGGGATCCACAAACAGTTTATGGACTTGTATTTCCTTTCATTTTTATGAATGTGTGCATCCTCAATTATCAGTAGATGCTCTATTGAAGTTCTATTTTCACCTGAAGATTAAATCCACTTTTCATCATACTATTAGTTTTTAGAAATTACTTTCACAAACTATTTTTCACCTTTGAAAACTTCCTTGAATCCTCCATGAACATCCTTGAGTCCTCAATGAATTGCATTATACCACGTGGTTTGAGGGCTTCATGGACCACCTCTCCTTCCATGTACCAGCTCTTCTTGTGTATATTTCCCCTACTTTTTTGGATCCTACTTCTTCCATGGACCTCCTATGCTATATGGTCCCTTTTCCTTTGTGGGATATAGATCCCAGAAAACTCCTTTCATGGAATTGGTCCCACGAACTACTTCACCACTCATGGAATCCTCTCTCACTAAACACTTTAAACTTCCCTTAATTATTCCTAGAGTGATGATATTTTCTAATTAAATTTGATATAATTAATTTCCTATTTATGGGTCTTTATATAGGAAAATAGATCTGAAAAACTCGCTAATCTAGATTACACCAAACTTTGATGTGATTCAGCCTTCACCACGAACTGTTATGTGGTATGCATAACGCCATTCTCCTTTTTTGGGGATGGTATCTTCTAAAAATGAAAAACGATTTCAGAAATCCATAATCATCACCTCAATTTGAAAATGGCATGCTTCCCATGAACTGGTGATCCTCTCGGGAACTGTGAGTCTTCAGAAAACTATTTTCACTACGCAATTCGTGTAGCACGCTTCATGGTCCGCATAGCACAAATATGTGAAAATATTCCATTTTCAATTTTATTTCTTTATTCCGCATACTTTTTTTACTGCCTGTGAACTATAATTCACATTCCAAAAATAGTTCTTTGTAAAGTTCTTTGTAGAATACCTTCATTTCTATAAAACAAACTTTTGGTTTTGAGGCCAAATTTTTTTTTAAACACTATAAAACTCTACCAACTTAAATATCAGCTTTGGAAACCCCAAACATACCAATTTTCTGTCATCTATCTTTGTAAACAAACATAATCACCCCAAAAAAATGAGATATAACCTTAAGGGATTTTTTCTCAACACATGATTTGACTATAATGTGTTCTCCCAAATGAAACTCCAAATTGTTGGGTAATGTTTTAGTCTCATGATATGCCATGTATGGTGAATAAGAGATTATCCAAATCACATTATGTTATTTTGACTTAGTGGTTAACCTTTACTTATTATTATAATATCATGTCAAAAGTTTTTACCACATTACAATGTTGACTTTATGTTATGAGCTTATTTCTTGCCTCATTGTTAATGTTTATAATTAAAACAATTTTTATGTCCTATTTAATTGAATATTGTATAACATCTAATAGTTTCTTCATGTTATTCCATGTTTATTCCCTTACTGAGATTTATAGATCACATCATTCTTATGTACATCCCCAGGTTATCCCATGTAGTTTTTTAGGGCCGATGATTTTGTGAAGAATGTTGAGGAAGTATTTATTGATGTTTTTATATACCATGTTCAATATGTTTTTCTATGTATATAATTCCAAAATAAACTATACTTCATGATATTCTAGGTTGTATTATGTGCATTCATATGTAATTAATCATGAATTAATGTGTAATAAAAACAATGTATTTCATAATGGTTTGATTCCATTTTGTAGGTCGGTACATAGGAAGGGAACATGACTAGAAGTCCATAAAGTTTTATATTTGTATTCACCTAGATTGAAAACATCATTTCAATAACTTTGATCCAATAACCTTTGTTGTATTTCATCATAAGACACTGATAATCGATAAGGGAATTGAGTAAAAAAATATGTGTTTCTTCTTCTAGATATTAATGGATCGATGGGTACTTTTTATATAATAGTACCAATTACTTATTATAGGAATTATAAGAGGAAGTAAGAGGATAGATTCTATGGAATTAGACCTAATCCAAAGTAGATCAGAGGTTTCTTAACTCCCTCAGTGGGAGATGACTCTGCTAAGTGAAATAATTATGGGTGGAAGGGATGCATTCTCATTGATTGTATAGATTCTATTAATAATTTTTATTTGAATGGAAATAAAAGGCATTTGGATGGGTTTTTTGGATAGGTCTTCAAGGATACATATAACACGAGTAGAAAAAGCTCCTAAACAACAGGTATATACCCTAAAAGGTTGGGTAAATTAGGTGAATCATAATCCTCTAGGGTGTCATGGAGTGGTGGTTGGAAGGGATTATATAGTTGATCAGGCTTTGGTAGATGGTGGATATGGTCATTCCATAGTTTTAGGTATGATCCTAATTTCATTAACTCTCTTTATTTATTTAATTGAAACAAGAGAATATAATTCATTCATATTAGTTCATGTGATTATTGTGTTGGATTTACAAGTTAAATTGTCTTCTGAGATATTTTCTATTGATACACCCTGGGAAATGAAATTGGACCATTTTCTTATTAGTCCTAAATTTATGATTGTGGTTTCTTGCTTTGAGCATGAATAGAGATTCATAATTATAGAGATTATAGGTTTTACCATGATCTTTATAATAGATTGGTTGACTTGTTATCTGTTACACATTGATTGTTTCTTTAGAAAAGTGAAAATATTTCCTGGGGGATTTCATATTGACCAGTGAATGGGACATCGAGGAAGACATAGTGTAAATATATCCTTATCAAGGAGAATTATTTTCTGCATGGGTGGCATGTAAGATCCTTGTAGTGAATCAGACACTAACTCCATCATATTTTTCTCCAATGTTTGACATGTACTGAGATTTCATTCCAGAGGACTTCTTGAGGTTACCACTACACAGGGGAGTTTAGATTGAGATCGGTCTGGTGTATGGTGCATGAACCATATTGATTTCACTATATTTCATTAAACTGGAAGTGTTGAAAGAGATCAAGGTGAAAGTGGAAGATCTTAAGGAAAAAGGTTTCATCGTAACAAGTATATCCATATGGGGTTCTTTGATATTTTCTAAGAAGTAAGGTTCTAGTATTTGGTATCATGTGGGCAACATGAAATTGAATTAGATCACCATGAATATCGGGTACACATTTCCATGAATTAATGAAATGTATGGTAAATTGTGCGAATATGAGTAGTTTTAAAATACTGATCTATATTCCAGCTACCATAATCTATAGGTTTTAGGGGAAGACATACAGAAGATGGTGTATATGGGTCGGTATAGGTTTTATGAGAATTTTTTTATTCCCTTTGGATTGTTGAATTCTCTGAAAGTATTGATTACACTAATAAAAAATATCTTTCACCCTTACATGGACTCCTTCATCATTATGTTTGTTGAGGATATCAATATATAGTACAAGATATCATAATCATATGGTAGACACATGAATATCGTATTAGTATGGTTCAGGAACATTAGCATTATTCCAAGTACATAATGCTTCACTTTTGGATACGGGAGGTTCAATTTCGTGGGAACCATGTTTTACAAGTGAGTATATTGTTTGATATAGAGAAGTAAGATTCAATTTTATCTTGGGAATATCCGACGAATGTGTTCGATATTTTAAGTTTTATTAGGTTGTTAGGGCACTATAGGAGGTTCATCCAGGAATTTTCATGTCTGTCAATACCCATGTCTGTGCTAACTAAGAAGGGGTAAATATTTAATAGATATATCAGTGTGATTAAGTCTTCATAAATACTAATAAGAGGTTTATGTCAACTATGATTCTAATTATTCCTATTCCTTGAGTGTGGTATGTTGTATATTTTGATGTATCTTGATTTGGAGTTGGATTTGAAACATTACAAGGTGATAAATTAAATTATTATAGGCCTCATCAACTATGGCCCCGTGAGAAAAACTATCTTACTCGTGACTTGGAGTTGGGAGTTGTGGTTGATGCACTGAGATGTTGGCAGCACTATCTCATCAGTAAGATATTTTTCTTATATATAAACCAAAATATTATATGATATATATTCTCCCAAAATTACCTGAATACTCATTAGAGGTGTTAGGTAGAGTACTTTAATATGTTCATTTGTTAGATGTATTATTCTTCTGGTAAAGGAAATGTAGTTATAGATTCACTAAGAAGGAAGATAAAAGAAGTTGGAGAATATACATCGGAAGTGGGATGGAATATCATATATCTATTGGAATACCAGAACATAGTAATAATAGAGGGTTGAGGAGATGTTTTTTTAACCCTTAATAATCATTAACTCAGTTGTGGAATTAGTGAACTCTATTCAAGAGATTGATCTAGAGTGTGTCATGATATGAGAGATGTTTTTAGTGGATGTTTCTATTTTTGGTTTGTCATTTTATCAAAATAGTTGTATTCTAGATCATTGAAAGGTGATGGTTCCATATTCCATAAGAGAGAAGATTATGACTCACTTGGGCTTTGTAGTGGGAAGTGCACCAAGGGTGATCCACGATGTATCATGATTTCAAAATGCAGTTTTGGTGGCCTGAAATGAAGAGATGCATGGAAAGATCTATCTCCCATTATATGAATGTTCTTAAGACCAATGTTTGGAAAAATTTAGGGTTTATGTTCCTGTGAAGATGTTGGATGAGGTGACAATATAATTTTTTATATAGACCCCAAGAGGTTAAGACACCATTTTGTTGATATCAGATCAGTTAACTAAGGTGGATAACTTCACATTTATTTTAGAGATAAACTTTGTTGATGATCGTGGAAATTAATACATTTTAGATATCATAATAATATTATATTACATATATTTGTGATTTAACACATGGTTTTACAAGGTTTAGAGAATGTCATTGTTACTTAGTTAGAGATGAGTTTGTCCCTTTATCCTCAGACTGATAGGAAATTAAAAAGAATGTTATATACATTATAGGATGTCATTTAGGAATATATTCTATATTTTAGATGATCTTAGGATGATCACCTAAATATAATGATTTTTTCTAACAATAATAGCATTAAGTCCTCAATTTTGATGGCTCGGTTTGAGACTCTTTATAGGAAGCCATGTCATTCACCATTATGTGGAATGAGTCAAGAGATTATTCCATTTTTTGAATGTATATTTTATAGGAGACCTTATAGATGGTTTATTTTATTCATAAATTGCTTAATATAGTTGAAAACGTGTATTATTATATTTCCAACCAAGGGATATTACTATTTTTGTTCATTGTGGGTGATAATATTTTCTTGTGGGTATTCCCTTGGTTGGGGAATAGGAATTTGAGTAGAATATACAAGTTAGTTTCATGGTATGTTGGGTCATTTCATATTTTATAATGAGTAGAGGTGGTGGTATATTTATTAAACTATTCCCTATAATATCATGGTTTCCACAATGTGCTCCATGTATCTCACCATTGGAAGTATGATCTCAATCCTATGCATGTTCTCAACTATGAGGATATTGACATGGATAAAGATGTATCTTTTATGGTAGGACCTATTTAGATAGTGGTCCAAAGTGAGAATGTATTGTGAGGAAATATTTTTCCTATTTTCTTGGCTTTATGGATGTATGAGTGTATTTTGGAATAGACATGGGAGTGGGAAGTAGAAATTCTGGAACAATGTCTTGAGTTGTTTGAACAAACCTATGGGGATACTTCTCAATGATGAGAAGTTATAATAGGGGGATAATTATGGCACTTCTAAAATTAGGTATTCATTTTTTAAATTTTTATATATCTTTTGATCCCATTTTAACATATTTAGTGTTAGGCTTGAGGCATTCTTGGGGTTGTAACCATACTGCGGTAAGTGTTGGGGGAATTGTTATAGCCTATTAGGCTAATTTAGTCCCATCATCAAGCATATGGGAAGACACCAACCCACTGGTGAGGATACTAGGAATAACCATACCAACCCATTAACCACCAGGTAATCATTAGCGATGGTCAAGGTTTAGTAAGGACCACTGATTTATGTGTATTTTTTATACAATTGGACTCCTTCTCACTTTTTTCTCATTATTCCTTATTCTATTTATTTCCAGTGACCTAGGATCCCTCACTTAGAAATTTAGAGTTTGATCCCCAATTCTAACACCACTTTTTGACACTAAAATGATGAATAAATCCTTCACTTCAAATATTTTTATTCCTTCCTTGTTCGATAATAATCCTCTTACCTTCTCTTCTCATTGATAAAAACTGATTATAAAATAGATTTTTTTTATTGGGTATTGAGGTTTTGGAATGGTTTAAAGATGGGTTCATTGATCCTTGATGGAAACAACACCTAGATTCAAGGAATTCATGTATATGTAACCATTTTACAAATATAGTAGTCGGTGGTGGATCTTATTGGGGGTGTTTGATCTAGACCTACCTTTAGGGTGTGGTTTCTTTTAAACTATGATTTAGATTTCATAATCATGTTGAATTGGGTTTGGTCTTAGTATTCAATGGTTCTTTTATAATTGGATGGTGAACCTTGATTCTAAATTGTTGTTTCACCTAAGTTAAAAATACCTTGACTTTAGAGAATATTTTCTATGAGTTCTTGGCATGATTTTTATCATGTATTTTTATCCCCATGAGACCTTTGTTGATGCTTGATCACATGAATAGTGACTTATGCATATTTTTGTTTCATGTGAATTCAGATGACTAGGATACATGCTTGATTTGATGGGATTCATTATCTGTCATTTTTGTCATGTATTTTATATTTTGTTTTACTACCACCTTCTGTATTTGAGCATGTAGGTGGAGCCTAGTGTACTATTCTCTGAGATGGATGTGTTAGCCAATTGTTCAGCATGAATTGCACTATCTCATCAAGGGGGTTGTGTCAGCCATGTTTTTTTACTATCTCATTGATGGGGGTGTGTCTAGCTGGTGGTATATGTTTCTTTTAGAATGGTTTCAAAGAAGGTAGGTCTAGTCTATGAGGTAATGGAATATATATTATTCTTGTGTGATATAATTATTGTTTATATCTATTCTATTAACATTCATGGAATGTGCCAATTTCTCATATTAAATTTTATGAAGGTTCATTGGTGGAGTTTTACTGAGTCATGTACTCACATATTACTAAGGAATTTCAGTTCACTTATTGATTTCATGAAAAGTCATCCAATGAAGGGGAAGGTCCTTATGGTGGATTGTTAAGTAGGTTAGAATGTGGATATGGGCATTGCTAGATGGAATTAAAGATTGATTATTGTGGCTACAATAATTTCTAGATTTAACTCATACATTGGATCCTTAATTTTTTTGGGTTGTGTATATAATATTTCAATTGATACTGCATGAGTTGTTTTTATTTTTATATACCACTACTCTGATTTTTATTTATTTAATTCTTTAATCATTGATTATTTTTATTGGTTTCATTAGTGCACTATGATTTTCACCTGGTAATAAGGGAATAGTATCCCCTAGATGTTCTATAGGCCCTCTCCACTACTTAGAATCCTATTATGTATGGGAAGTCACATATGTGGTCGTGTGGAAAACTAGCACAGACCCAAAAGTCTGGGTAGGGGTGTTCTACCAGTTGAACCATCATCTGGATGATAGTTTCCACCGGATTATTAGTGGCTTTTAGGAAGAATCATTTTATAACAGCATAACTCGAAACATAGAGTCTAAGGTGGGTTTCCACATAACTTCTTGCACACCTATCTATATGAAATATGTTAGAGATTAGCAGTGACAGCCTACATAATATCATGGGGATAATATTCCCTTGGTACCATGAGAACATTATAGTAGAAAAATGAAAGCGGTGATAATAACCAATGAAAAAATGAAAAAATAATCATTTGACAACACTAGAAACTTAGGATATACCAAAAAATTTCTAAATGATTTTTTGTTGAGTCATGGGGATATCCTTATACCAATGGTTATTCACTAATCGTTGGCATAGGTCACCAGAAATTACATTATCCCAATAGTTTTTTGTAACCATTGGAATATATATTTACCAATAGTTTTATATTGTTGGTATATATAGATCCTTAAATCTACACCAATGGTTTATAAATCATTGGTATATAGTTTTTCCAAGGGATTAAAAACAAATATTTTTATAGATATGGTTTTCATTTTTATACTAATGGTTTAGAAACCATTTGAATATAGTAATCCAATTCCAAACACCAGCGTACAACATCATCCCCTCAACAATTACCTACAATTGAAATTACAATGTAGACAATAAAATGTACATAATTCAAAATAACACTATTGTAGATAATATACGAAATACCACATTGGAAATCACAACACGTTAAAATACTCTACAAACATCTAAAAACACTACAGAATAATGATTAATACAACACCTGAAAACAAAACTAATACAACACCTGAAAAACACCTTACTGGAAAAAAACACCATACTGGAAATACACCTGAAAATACCGACAATATACAATAAAATGATAGGGAAAAACAAAACACTTGAAATCACAACATTCCACTTGAATAAATATGAAAATAAATATGGTATCCACAACAAAATATGTATGATATAAACACCAAAGTGAACACTAGGGAAAAATAACATTGGATAGATTGATAAATTGAAATCCATCATTATTGTGTTATTATTATTGATTGATGATTTTAGTATTTATAACACTTGAATGATTTTTTATAATAGGTACTTAATGGTAGGTACTTATTTTTATAGACTTGTTTAATTGAATGGTTGTAATGAAATTGAGTAGAATGCTTACTCAAAAAAAAGACTAAAGAAACCATCCATGGATTTATGGATGAAGGGAGCCATCATCATCACCCTAATGGTGAGAGACCAATCACCTTTGGTATGTGGGAATAATACATAAACAAAATGGTGTCTCATAATATAAATCTTGAAAACACAACGAACCAGAGGTACATGACTAAGGTGTGGTATAATGACAATGAATAAGCTCAAGTTCTTCATTCAAGAGTTTGAGTGTATGCTTTTGTGGATCTTGTGACTCACAGAAGGCTGCCTTGGTCCTATAAAGGGCCATTGGGCATCCATTGAAAATATAATATATGTGAATGTGATGGAATTGTTTTCTATAATGTTGTAAAATGATTTCTATATGGACACTTCCACAAGCAAGTCTATGAGTAGTTGAATAGTGCACACCACCGTGTCCTTGAAAATATGACATGTCACTATGATCGATCATAGAGAAACTACACTAGGATCCAAAATAATATTGTACTCAAAAAAGAAATTATATAGGGTGGATATGTTGATTGTGGTTGAACTATCTTGAATATCTATCATAGTGGCGGCATAATTAGACGTTAGCCCATGAAAAATAGAAATGATGAATATCTAACTACATTTGGTTATGGAATCTGTTGGTGCCTGTGGAAAAGTTCATTGTTTGTGGGTCCCATATCAATGTGATTATAAATAATTTATAGCATGTTAGGAAGGATTTATGTTGTATATGAATATGTAAAATATTTTGAATAGTGTATAAAATACATTTCATATTTTTTTTGTCTTAGGGTACACGAGAGTTACCATAATTATTGTGTAGGTAACCTCATTAACCGACTGTTACATGGAATTGAACAATATGGAAAATATTTTAATATCATCCAATTTCCATAACTTATACTTGATATAGATAGAATAGGGATGATTTACTTCCAAATGATAATCAAGGTCCATACCCTCAAGAGATATTATTATTATAATTCTCTCGATAAAAAAAATTCATTGGCCAAATGATCATCCATAAGACACGTGGATGATTTGATGAGTTGTATAAGACTAAAATAATCCCCTCTGGAAATAAAGGATACAAAATTAATGACAAAATGAAATTTTATCAAATATTATATATTGTTATGGAATAACTAGAAGCCCAAAAAAGTGTTCAAGTAAAGTCATAATGTATGTTTTTAAAAAATATATTAGTCACACACAACAGAGTCAGAGGATGATAAATCAAGAGGGGTGAGATATTATGTGATCGCAGTAAGAGGGGAGAGGGTGGTAAGGATATAACATGGAAGGGGAACTAGGAGGGGACATGGACATGGGTCGTTTTGGAAGGGAGGGTGGTGCATTGGGGAGGTTTTCATGGATAAGGATGGTTAGGGTTGTAAAATATCTTTGATACCATGTAAAAAAGTGAATTTATAAAATCTATACCTCCATGTCTAGTAAAATTTTATTATTTATAGGTAATTAAATAAAGATACAAGTAATACCACTGATTTAATCAATCCTTTGAATGTTAAATCATATATTAAATATCCCAATACCCTAATTACTTTCTCAAAAAATATTACAAGACATTTTTAAAAGTTGATGTGAATAAAAAAAATATAGTAATTAGGATACTCGAGTCAAGATTAATGTGACCAACCTAAACACACAAATATTCAGTCACAGAAAATCATCAAATATATAATGTTAGTAATATCAGTCAAAAATGTAATGGATCAATTTTTCCCTCAGCATTATCATTATCATCATTGTCATCATCAGCCTTATCCTTATCCAAATCCTTATCTGCATCATTATCCCCATCCTCATCCTTGTACTCATCTTCGACCTCATCTTCGCCCTCATCCTCTTCCATGGCCTCTGCCTCGGTCCCGGCATCATCCTCATCCTCACCCTCTTCCCCGCCATCATCCCCACAACCATCATCACCAAGAACAACATCATATCAACCACCAATAGGAATTCCACTTGGTTAACTATATAATGAATGTATCGATGACATATATGCATCACAAGATATGCTGGTCTCTAGTGGTATTGATGGAAATAATAATTTCGTCAGTTTTGTAAATTCATTTTCTCCCTTTCAACCCACTCATCCACCTATGTGAACGTTTTTCGGCCTATTCTTCTCATGCCTTAATGTCACTACCTGTCCCCCGGGGCCCGTGTCGTGACTACCCCAAGCCCGCCTTCCATACACCAGGGGCTGGCGACTAGCACCGAAAGGCATATTGCCTAAAACTGGGAAGTCATTGCCTTTATAAATTTTAAACACACTCAGCCAAGCAGAAATCCAGATACGAACAACAATTCATCTGTATAACAAAAGTGTGGTAAAAGTAAAAGGGGCCAAAAATACAATCCCAACAGTAAGGTACAAGAAATTGAAAGTACATGTACAACTAAAGAAAAAGGAAAACAGCTACTGGGTCATCCTCCTAGGTTCCTATCTGAAGGGTAGGTATAGATCGCCTCCTCAGCACTCCATGTCCATCTATCTCTTATGTTTACCAACTGGTCGTAAGGTCCACCTCCGGGCATCGTCCAGTCCTTGTACCCTCAGTCTTGATCAACGTTGTCTGTCGTTTGAACCAAACAAAACAAAGTGAAGGCATAGCCTGTGTAAGTGTGAGTATAACGATACTCAGTAGGGACCCTGAGACCCTCAAGGTCTCACAAATACCATCACGGATAAACCACAAAGTATAAAATCAACAGCTAACCCTACATAGGTATATTCCCATACATATACCTATGTTATCAAGTAATCCATCTCAATCATGAGGAAAACACTAAGATACTGACTCAGCTCACACCGGTATTCATTCTAGGGCTAGTACCAAGTAACATCCCCATTCACATCTTCGAACACCTTGGCTGCTGGAGATCCCCTCCTCTATCGAGTATAGTGGGCCAACCACGTCATGCAGAGGTGATTCGCACAAACCTTATACTACTAAGGTACTCCTCCTATCTAGTACAGTGGGTCTTCCACATCACATAAAGGCACTCCCCACCATGGGTCTGTCGTGTCACATAGAGGCACTCCCGCTAGTGACTTGCTGAGGTACTCCTCCTGTCGAGTACTGTGGGTCTGCCGCGTCACATAGAGGTACTCCCCACCGTGACCGGTTGAGGTACTCCTCCTATCATTTACCATGGGTCTTCCATGTCACATAGAGGCGCTCCCCAACATGGTTCTACTACATCACATAGAGGCGCTCCACACTGGGCTTGTCAAGTCACTCCAAGTTGAAAAGGTTAGCAGTCGTCAAGTCTCAGCTGACTACTGGGTTCCCACACTATGCTCGCTCGTCTCTGGGAGGATCCGCACCATGAGCTACTGGTCGATACTTCAAATTCCACTAAGTCTCATGAAGATGGATCTCAAAGTTCCTCCACGTCATAGGGTTCTCAACGCAACAGACGGCGCTTCAATTGGATGCACGGTCTGTGAATTATTAGCCTTTTTGTCCCGGGTGCCTGGTTGGATTCTTGCTCGATCCAACCTGTCTGTTCCCCATCTTAATCCAAAACTCCACTGGGGTATACTCAAAGGGATAGACTCACTCCAAGATTTCCAGCACCACTGACGGTTCTTCAAACGGACCTTCGATGCCAAAGTTATAGCCAAAAGAAGTAAATAGGTTGTAGTGGGCCCAAGTCTAGCCCATGTGGGCCGCGAGGGGCCATGAAGGTCGCAGAGGCTGCGAGGGTGTTGAGGCCACGAGGGCACCATGAAGGGCCACTGGAGGTCGCGTCAGGCTATGGGGTGGCTCGGCCTGGGCGTTTCTGCGAGGCTGTAGTGGCGATTCGACCGCGGAGGCGCGGCGAGGCCACATCGGCGGTTCGGCCGGGTTAGCACGGCAAGGTTGCGGTGGTGGTTCGTCCAAGAATCCATTGCGAGGCCACAGTGGTGGTTCGTCTATGGATGCGAGGTGAGGTCGCGGTGGCGGTTCGTTCGCGGCAGCGTGGTGAGGCCTCGGCGGGGGTTCGGCCAGGGCGGTGCGGTGAGGTCACGGCTACGGTTCAGCCGGGGTGGCGGTGGCCGTGGAGAGGCATTGTTGCACTATCACCTTCATTAAGGACAGCGGTGGTGCCAGCCTCCATTCGTGTGCCCACTTCATGGTTGGTCAGCATCCTCCACCATCACGAAGAACACCACAATTCAACACAAGAATTACGGAATGGATGGGCCATGTTAGTTTGGCCCGCACTCTCCGCATTAGAGCAGTAGAAAGCAGCTATTGTACATGAATCAAAAGAATATTAAGAATGGGTAAGGGTAATAATTCAAACACCCTCCCTTCAATCTCAAGCAATTAAACATTCCCAATCTCAGAAAAGAAAAACATTCACGGATCAATCTAAAAAGGAGATTTGATCCGCATTCATTATTTTTAAAAGAAAAGAACATGGTAATATAAAAATCACTCATAATAAATCCCTACCTCGTTTTCTTGATGAAATCGATGAGCTTGTGAGGAAGAAGATGAATCATTTGGAAAAGATGGACGTCAGTGTCATCGGTGTTTTCCTTGATTATCGGTTCGTGCATCATTAGAGATCCTTTGACATAGTTTAGAGAAGAATTCATCTAAGAAGAGGTGTTCTTCATTGGAATTCTTTATTGGAGAGATTTTCTCCTAATTCCACTAAAATGAATAGGTATCCCCAAAATAATATATTGTGATATCTATTATTTATTTTTTTGGCCTAAAATTCCAATTGGAAAAATTAATGTCATGTGTTGTCATAATTAATGTGGAGGAATCTCAAGAGGCTCCTCCACATTAAAGAGGGAGTTGAGATATTTCTATCTTATTAAGAGGGGAGTTCAAGAGGTTTAGGCCTCGGGTTGTCCCCACCACCATAACCTCTCATGGGAGGTTAGGCTCGAGTGGTCCCCACCACCATAAACTCTCATGGGAGGTTAAGGTTTGTTGGTCCCCACTACTCAACTTCCACATGGAGTGCTTACAATAAATAAAATAAAATGTGTGATTATTTTATTTTATTATTTCTATGAAACCCCCAAAAATTAACTTTCACACTCAACCAACTGTCATCAAGGTGAAAGCCATCTTAAGCGAATACCAGTGCTACGAGTTTAATGGTTCCCTTGATTTCAATTCCGAGCACCGGTTCAAAATTTAGAAAAACACGCTCGCATGTTTACTGAACGTACCCAAACAATAGTTCATAAATTCATTTTGGGCACTCTGGGCCTTGAAATCATGTGCCGTCAATTTTTGCAGACTCATTAAATTCCCATATATTTAAAAAACCATTACATAGAAATTATGAGTCTTTACATTAAACCTGTTCCAACTTAGTGTTACTGTAACTAGTACCTTCATAGGGCCAATACATTGTTGGGACTATACTCTTCCTAGGTCGGTAGCAAACTCTACCAAAATTCTCATCTCCTAAAACCTAATGTTAGTGATCATTTTTCCCAAAATTGTCAAGTTCCAAGGTATTGAAAGCCTCTAAATAAGACTGTTACAAATTTAAATAGATTATCATGTTGAAAAATTGATATTAAAATTTGAAATCAATAAAGTAAAACATAAAAACTACTGATGTGTTGGTACATTAACCACACTTCCATATTTTTTCTTTCTACTCGAGCAAAACAATTTTTCTCAAGGAACATATCCTTAAATATTTAATACCTCCCTATATAATGACATTGAATTTGGGAAACCATAATTGAAATTAGTTTACCAATAATGAATTTAATAACTAAAATTATATCAAAACTGTTGAAATATAATGAATTATTGAGGAAACAATATTAATTGTAAGTGCTAAAGAAAAATTATAAATGACTATCTTACATGCTTCCTCTCATGATCTTACATTGTAGTATTCCCCAAAGTGTGGAGGTATGTTTCGCATCAGTGATTTTTTTATTTTTTATGGATGATTCCTAAATAATGTTCAATAATAAATAAATATTATTAATGAAAAACATAAAAATTTTCATTTGGAAACAAAAAATATTACTAATACCTTAAACTTGGTAGTCTTCCAATGAGTAATCATTTGCTATTATTATTATATTAGGAAATCATCCTTGATAGGTACTGCCTCAAACTCTATTCTAACACTAAAATTATAGCCAATATACAACTCTTGCTCATAGGATCTACAAATCTCAACTAATTCCATTAGACGTACTAGTCTTGCACCATCACCATAGGGAAAATTAAAACAAATCTAACACCAAAATATTAATTCATATAAATAAAAAAATAATATTATATTAAATCCAAAAGATTTTTTTACCCATATCTATTCCCAAGACTTATCCTAGACTTTGTTTGGAAATTGTGTCGATGAGATCAGGTTGACGGGAATGATGTCGGGGTATTTGGAAAGCATAGACAGAAAACTCTAACATTGTTTCCCTATTTTTTCGACCATTTGGTTGTCTTAATTGTTGTCCACCATCAACTGTTTGTTTAATTGACACACCATACACATTCATGTACTCCCCCTCCACTTACCTGTATATGTTGATATTATAGAAGAAAAAACAAATATTATGTAAATACATGTAATAATGAAAATAAATTGTGCTAAAAAAATTAATAGGGTTCTAAAATATACCTAAAATATTCTGATCAATGGGCGCCACAAGGTCTGTAGGCACTGAAGAAACATCACCCTATACAGGTGGTGTGGGTCCTTGTGTTTGATTCATAGGCATAGACAATGTCGAAGCTGGAGCCGCAGACTGAAGTTAGAATCTCAAAGAGAAAGAAGTAGCTGGTAAATAATATGGCACGGATGGCTATCCAAATTCATGGTATGTATGACAAGTGGGAATCATCATGGGATATGGTAAATATTGGGGGGAGGCTCAAATGTAAAGACTGTTGAAAATATGGGAGTCCAAAATATCATGTATGTCCCTAATGACATAGTGGGATCAAAATATGTGGAATATGGTATGTCAGTGTGAGGGGAAGTGTCTAAACAGGTATGTCGACTGGAGAACCTAGCTCTTCTACCCCCCCCCCCTCATACCAGAATCTTGAGTACTGGGACAACTACTAGGCTACTCATCGAATAACTGGTGCCTAAGTGGTGGATCCTTCATAATAGTTTAAAAAAAATTAATCACATGACATTATATGTTACTGATATATATATATATATATCTATGTGTGTGTGTGTGTGTTTTTGTGTGTGTGTGAAAAAAAATACTCACAATAGGCACTAATAGAGGAATTATCATCTCAATAATTCGATGATTGTTGTCTGTCATCCTTTTTCTTCGATTCCTCAATTGGTTAAATTTATTTCATTTGAAAACAAATATGGTAGTAATTAGAAAAGTATAACTAATGTGTAACCCAAAAAAATATGAGACATGAATTATTTATCTTATGTTGTTTAGTTTTTATTTTAATTTAGGTAATTTAGCTATTTTGTTGGTTAGGTCATTATTTTCATTTGTTTTGATTTTCATATCAATAAGTCTAATGTGTCCAATTAAATTCCTATTTTTTATTCTAATTTAATTTTTTTAGTTGTGTTTTTTTATGTCTGAATACAACTCAATTAAATATTATAAAATGCAACTCAAATAAAACTAAAACCAATAATCATTGAAAATTAACATTAACGTCAAGTCAGATACAATATATTTGTAATCAATATTAAATAATTTTAAAAAACACCCACCTTAACAACAGAAGTTGATCTAAACAAAAATAAAAATGAACACTTATGGATGATTCTATATATTCCCCACCACAACATCTAGTTCACAATCAACTCTAAAAATTGTGATCTTGGAGTCATCATAAGTAATAAATGGATTAGTGCCAATGGTGGTAGGGATGGTGTCCATTCCATCCTCACCATCATCAAAAACAAGTCTTGGAATTACTTCAATACTGACGCCAAAATTGGGATGAAGATGATCTTTGACATAAAAAACCTTTTTCATCATTGATGCTAATACATATGGTTCATCGGTAGAAAGAGTGTGATTCATGTCAATAACTTGAAATACACAATCATAAAAAAAGGTGCCCAGCCTCATCATTGAATCAAACCCCTAGAATTTCATCATAGTGACTCAACCAAGAGAGTAATAATCCAATATTATTATATTTTCAAAGACTCCATAACAAGATACCTTTTAAAAATGAGGTCTATTATATGATGCACTAGCATAATATTCTGTTGTGGTAGATAGCATAACACCATCGTGTTTTGTTTCCATTTTATTTTCTCATTCAGTGATAATAAATCTATACCCATTAATGAAAATTGATTTAAATTCATGAACCATGGTATTAGGACCTAGGTCCAAAGCTCTAATTTTCTTAGAGATTGATTCATTAGGAAAAATTATACCTAAAATATAAAAAAATATTAAACATAATTAAACATTGATTTTATTTATTTATTACAACAATATTTCTAGATTCAATTTCAACCAAGAAAAAAACTATTTTATATGAAAAGTATCTATTCATTTCAATGATAAAGAATGATGATTTATATTTATCATTTCTTTATGATCCCTATAGATAAAAATAGAAATTTTTTAATAGATATATAAAATTACAAGAGATGAGATAAGATATACATGTTAAATCTACTTGATTGATGTAGTCATGAATCAAATCATAGTCAAACAACACTATGGGATGTGCCATATCCCACTCTTCAAGGCTTAATGTCATCAATATATATGATCTTGAAATTCCCCTTGATTTAGTAAGTGATGGAAAACTCGGTTCAATTTTCCCATACTATTCTTCTTCATTTCTCATTGGTATGTTCATTCTCGTAGTATGATCAGACAAATACATTGAGCAGAAACCCATATATTATTGGGCCAAGTAACCATTCATGACAGAACCTTTGGTATGATTACTATTCTAGATATAATATTTCAATGTGTACATATTTCATTCAGTTGGATACATCCAAAAAAAAGAAACCGGTCCCCCAAGAAGTATTTCAATTAGAAGATGGATAGTCAGATGCAACATGCAAGTGAAAAATGATGGAGGAAATATTTTCTTTAACTCACACAAAATTAATGGTGTCTCTTCCAAAAACAATTACTAGAAATACTTATAAATCTTCTTAGCACAAAGATCTCTAAACAAACGAGACATCCAAATAACTGACACTCTTACATTATTGGACAAAAGAAGGAAAATTTCTATTGTAATGAACTCATGTATAAGGACGTGTTAATCATGAGTCTTCAAAGATTTCATCTTTAACTATCTTATTTTGAACCATTTTGATATATTTCTTGAATACCCATATGAAACATTAAACTTCTCTAATACTTCCAGAAATTGATTTTTTCTATAGGTTTCATTAAATAAGAAGTACATCGAACATGCCATTTATTTTCACTGATAAACAAAGGATGCAATTCTGGTCTGATTCCCTAATCCACCAAGTCATGCCAAGATTGTAAATAATATTTTTTCATTCCCTTAACATTTAGAAGAATCAAAAGAAACATTACACATATATTATTTTCAATGTGAATTATATCTAGGAAATGATGTAATAAATTGGTTGACTAATAAAGAAACTCAAAGAAGATACTCCTCTTATTCCAATTGTAACAGGTTTCATTGGAAACATTCTTCCTCTTTATATCTTTCGTTTGACCCTTCTTGAATGAAAATTTGAAATATTTCCATTCATTAAGAACATCAGTTCCATACATACACTGAGGTGGATCGTTGGTCTCCATGGTATTGTCAAATCTTTAATGATTATTTCTATATGGATGGTCCACTGGAAATAATCGTTAATGTCCCATAAAACTAAAACTATGGTAATATTTCAGTCCTCTAGATCGATTATTCTGCATAAAAATAGGACATAATAGTTTTACCTTCATTCTTCATCCAGACATCATTGAATTAGTAGGAAAATCATTGATCATCCACATATGTGCAGAACACTTCTAAAATATGTCTTTCAAACATGCATAGTATGTTCACACACCAACATCCCAAAGAAGTTTCAACTATTTTATTAACGGTTTCATGTCTATGTCTATATCATTGTCAGGATTAGAAGGGTCAAATATGATTCTACTAATGAATGTGTAAGGTTTTTTCATACACAGCCATGGGGAAGGTTATAAATGTTTATAAACACCGATCTAGTGTTGTGTTAAGTAAGTATATTCCTAAATAGATTAAAATTGTCCCATGAAAGACACAACCTCACATTATGAATGTATGCTACAAAATCAGGATATCGAACATCAAATATCTACCATGAAAATCCATCTCTAGGTTAAAACCACTCTTTATTATTCTATTTTCACTCTGTATCATGCCATCACATTTTTGTTGACATTTCATCAGACATGAAAAGATTATAGAGTCTGGGGATCAATGTAAAGTGCCAAATTACTTTATGTTGCACAGGGGATGGTGTTCCATCATCTTTTTTCATCCATTAAGATGTTCCAAATTTTAGAGAATCATTTATTTTAGTAGTTTCCTCCCAGAATAAGATGCAATATTTTGGGAAAGCATGGATTTTGTTTTCAAGAAACACAATTTATTCAACTATCTTCGATGTTATATATCATTTTGATGGAATATATGCATAATCAAAAAGTAAGTCCTTCAGGAAGGTAAGAATGTAATTGATTGAACTCTTATAAATCTCATTCATGGTTTTCCAATGAAATAATTAGATTAAAAATTCTAGACTTTTCATTTTTCCACAATGTCGATATACTGGATTCGTGGTGGCAGCATTCAATTTTTTCACCCTGTAAACATAATCATTTTCATTAGACACGCCATGTGTGCTCAAATCAAATTCTTCTTTGATTGACATGATTTCCTTCTCATGATGGTGAATAAATTGAAACTGGTCATATAACAAATTCTCTAATCTTTTCCACTCATTTAGATCGTTATCATTTCAAGATTCCATTTTCTCCCCATTGTGATACCTCACAAATTATATTGTTTGGAAATATTATTTGGTTATATAGTAGCTAACTTCTTCATGGATCAACCGAGGTATTAAAATACAATTATAACATGGGAAGTGTATGTGACCACTATCTGAAGCACTGTCAAATTCAAAATCTAATAATCTCTCCAAATTGTTTTAGAAATCACCTAAGGTTCTATCAGTTTCATACATTAAACTTCGGTCTATTCTATAAAAATAGTATAATAAGTCATTTCGTGAAATAAATTAAATAATATTGAAGTTCAATCGAAAATATATTTATGTAAATGTGAATTTTTCAATTTATATAAATCTATATCTAACACGCTACCCTATATGAGAATCATAATATAAATGACAACAAAATATTATATATATTTAAAAAATAATACAAATATAGAACCATGATATTGAATTGAAACATGGTGTATATGATGGAAAATCATTTTATAAATAATGATATCTCAAGGATAATTATGAGAAAATAGTTGGCATAAAGTCTAAATTTATAGAGATTATTATATAGCATAATTAATGATATATTTCTAATCAATGGTGTTATTGTGGTATTGGTGATCAATGATATTTTTATGGGGTGTGTTATTTAACAGGTAGCCATATTGGTGTCATGAACTAGAAATATGTAGGTGCTCAACAAAAATGATATAAATCTAGCAAGATGAATCAATACGTGCCAATATTTTCAAGGGACGCCACACTTTAGGATGATAACTTCATTCTAACTATGTGGTCATGTAACAATAATTGATCTACCTAAGGATAAAAAATGGTACTTCTTCAAATACTTCACAAGGATCAGAAGTGTGGGTTCATATAATAGGTAATATCATGGTACAAAAAATATCTAATATCTCAAAGATTCATGCATCAACTTCTACATCTAAACTATAAATAGTTTTTAAATCCATTGAAAGTAGGGAAGTACACATACAAGATTTTATTAGTATCAATGTAATTATTTCAATGTATCATTGAGTAAAGGATATCATGGGTCAAAGTTGGGTCAATTCCATCTCAAGTGGGTTGTGTATCCATGGATATGAATTTGGAAAATTCATGAATTATTACCAAGTGCCTCATCTAAGTCACTTCTCCCAAGTGCATCCCACTGGCCACTTCATCAACAGTCCTGACACAGGTAACATATTCAACTACTATTTCATTTTATATTGTATTTAATAGTACTGTATTTTCTATAGTTAATAAAATAATATTTTATACATAGTGTACTACATATATCAAAAATGGAATACATTCACTATTATATGAAATATCAATTCAATATATAACAAAAAAACATATTACATACTAAATTACTATTTCATATAGTAGGGTATCAAATAACAGTGTATTGAAGACACTCATTAGATATTACTATTCCATTGTGTACTAAAAATAGATTACAATTACACAATTTATGTTGTATGTTGCAATATAGAAAAACAAATTGTATAAAAATTCATATTGTAATAAATTAATTTTACACAATGAATGATACTTTATGCATATACTACTATTTCAAAATGTTTAATTCATATTGAAATATAGTACTATTACATAGTGTAATGGAAAAAATGATTATATATTTCATACATAGTGTAATATCATAACAGATTACTTATTGAAATAGATTTCTATTACATAGCGTAAAATCATAATAGATTATATATTTCACAGGGTGTGATGCATATTGGCACAAATTACATATTTATGGTGCAATATCAAAACATACTATATATTACAAAGTGTGCACAAAGTACTTTTTTCCTTTGTTATGATGTATACTAAAACAAATTACTAATGAATGGTATAATAGAAAAACATATTACGTATTTCATAGGGTATGAATTGATTACATAATACAATTTATGATTCATATTAAAACATATTACATGTGCACAATTTAATAGAAAAATAGATTATGTGTTGCACGATGTATACACATATTACATATTTCATAGTGTATGGTTTATATTGAAATAGATTGCTATTTCACATTTTTATAGTAAAATAGATGTTATATACATATAAAAAGTATAATGTATTTAAATAGATTAAATATATGCATAAAAATAGATGTAATGTATATATACAGAAGTGGTATGTGCAATATAATTAGCATCTATGTTTATAAAGATGCAGTGTATCTATAACGATTCAGTATAATGGATTTATACAAAATTAGTGTGTCTTTGAGTATATAGATATCATATATGAAACAGAATCAGTGAATATAAGTGTATATAGATATAGTATATGTAACATAATCAATACATCTAAATGATGAGAGATTTCAGCCTGATGGGGAAAACGAAAATAAATGGATGAAACCAAACTCACCAATTTGAGGATAAATGTAGTCAAAAACTGATTTAAATTGGAAGAAACTGATTTCAAACAAGAATGGATTTCTTGTTGGAAGAGCGGTTTCTGATTGGGAGAGAGAAACACTGCTATTATAAAAAAACAATCGAATCCAAAATGGAGAGGGGGGTTCAGTGATATATTTTGGGGAATGTATCCCAAATGTTTTTAAATACCATTGAGATATAGGTGTTGTACCAATGGTTAATAAAAACCATTGGAATATACTGTTTTTTATTACCCTATGGCAATGGTTGTTCTAAACCGTTGGGAAAATAATGTAATACATACCCTATCCCAATGCATTTTAGAAAATTATTGGGATAGGTCCCATATGACAACGATTTCAGAGAACCGTTGGGATATGGGTGTTGGTATAGGCCATAATTCCAGTAGTGTGAGATGTAGCATATAAAACAAAAAAATCATACAGTATCAATTATAATTTTAAATAAATAACCCAAAAATAAATATAGGCTCCAGTGTATGAGATAACCCTATAAATTAATACAGCCTCAAACATTCATCCCAAACACCATCCAGAAACTTCTTCATCCTCCTGTTAACATTCTCAAAAATCCTCTATACAGACCTTTCCCTTTACTAGATCTCTATTTATGAAATTTTTATGATCATGAAAATTCATGAGTTTGGGGTGAGTACATGACTTAGTAGGACACCACTGATGTCCCTTAACATAAGTGAAAAATCATTATAGGTGCATTCCATGTAGGTAACGAAACATAAATAAATATAAAATTTATCACACAAGCCTAATACATATTCAAGGTCCTAAAATACCAACTCTACATTCTCTGGAAACATAAAAAAATTAATATCAACCACTAACCTGGCACATCCCCCTCTATGGTATAGTCTAAAAGAATGGATGAGATATCCCCCATGATAGAATACTATAATCCATGCTGAAAAATTTTCTAACACATCCCTCTTAGGGAATAGTCCACTAGGCTCAACCTGAATTAACAACAATAGATGATAGAAGAAAATCACAACATAATGTATATAATAAAAATTATATATCAAGTATCACACCAAATCAATAAAGTATCCTAATCATCATAATTCATATACAATAAAAACAAGCATAGTTCAGTAATCAAGTGATTAAGAACCAACATAGGTCTCAGGGGGCTACACATGCACACTACAAATCATGGAAATATCCCATATAAAATATGTGATAAATTAAAGGGATTCCAACCTTAGGGGTAACAATGATTCAGAAGAAAGGATCATCATCCGAGTCCAGAAGCATCAACTAAACCTAGAACCAAACTCGATTCGATGTGATTTCCAAATCTATGATCATGGGTGAGAAGAAAACACACACTAATGTTTGTTTGAGGTTAAAAGTACCTGATAATATCTGATTTTAACCAAAATATTTGTCCAAAGCTTGTGCATACACCAATTACTTGAACCCACGTTCTGTTTCTATCAACAATCAACAAACATGCCATTAAACCATGCCAAAACCTCAACATCTAGTCAAAACATATCTGATCTAATCAATTTTGATCAAGGAGAATAGAATATTTTCATCCTAAAATAAGGAAGGACTCACCAGATTGGAATCAAAATATCGATTCATTATTCAAGCATCTAATGGAGGTATTATAAGGAAGAGAGAGAACTCCAAATCACTATTAATGGAATCCTAGGTAAATAGAAATTGAGAGAGAAAGGGATAATGAGATAAAAGTGATTGAGAGGTTAGTTTTAAAAATTGATCCACATAAATAGGTGATACTTGATGGGTACCAAATCCAATGCCTAGAAAAAAGATCATAGGAACTACTTGGGTTTGACGGGTGTGGTCCACTACGATGGTGGTGTGATTTAAATGGGGGAGTGTGTAACACTCCTAGAAAAGAGAGTCTTAAAAGGATAAATAATACTACTCATGGGAATAATATGAACATTTATTTTTGGGATCCATCCTAATCAGAAAATTATAGATAATTGAGGCTTGGTCTGGAGTATTTTTAGGATGGGTGACCTCCAAGGAAGTTTCCCAGGGTGTGTGTTCATGATGAAAAATCACACTAAATCAACATGTGTTTGAATGTGGGGAGAATAATTAATCTGATAAGTTTCCCAATTGGGTAATATTATGTGGTATTCTAGGAATTTTAGCAAGGTATTATAGGAGACCCAATGTGTTATATGATCGGTTTCCTGGACAGAGGTCATAGGAGGTCATAGGTTCCTAGTTGGTTGTTAAGCCTAAGTTCACAGGTTCGAGTAATGGGAGTTTTGAAATAAATAAATATAAAGTGCATTAGATTGTACCTACCATGTATAAAGTTTGATTAGGGCTGTGAACATGGGTTAGTTATTATCAAAAATTGTACTTATTTAATGACCCTTTAGATGGTACAAGACCAAGATCACAATATCTTCCACCTCAAATGAATTCTGGAAATGAAAACCTCAAGTTTCACTAGCCTCGTATTTCTTTAGACCTGGTAGGTATTATCCATGGTCCTTTTTGAAGTTCCTAGCCAAGATCCAAGAATCGATGAGAGGGGGAGGGGTGAATTAGGGATATCTTTTCTTTTTATGTTTCCTTTCTTTTTGAATCAACATTCTACTTAAATTAAAGATTTTGTTCCCTGCTTAATTCACACAACCACAGGAACACAAGATTTACAAGGTTCACTACTCAATAAAAGAAACAATGTCCTAGGTATAGTACAGAAATAATCAAGTACAACATAATCCACTAGAAAAAAATCATTTAATGTGGAATACATCAATTAGGATATTCCCTTTCACTCATGTATTACTTGGGATATTATCCTCAAATATGTGTGCACCCTATTAGCACAAATTGGGTAAAGCAATATAGCAGTGCTTCTTGACCAACAATCACAAAATTGATCATTGAAAAAAACTCTCCTATTTCTTATCTAGAAGCATATAGGAACTACCTGTACATTTTAATAATACTTAGTCATATACCCCATCCATATATTTATCCACTTGAAAGTACTTCTCACTTAATTTGGGTATTCAAATCTTCAACTCACAGAGCTCCTACGCGAATCTCCCAAATTCACAGATCACTCTAGTTCACAAATATCTCTATTTAGAAAAGCTCGGTAGATCACCAAGATCACTATTTTATAGATCATAGATTGTTCTTTTTGAAGTTCACTTCTTTCGCAAAGCTCAATGGATCACTGCGAAGCTCTTTTCCTTCACCGAGCTCACTGCCTTCATAGAGCTCATTTTCTCTTCTAACCAACTTCGCAATTCGAGAGCACTAAAATTCTCTTTAAGTATCTCTACATTTCCCGAGGGTGTAGGGGCCTATTTATAGGTTTTTTCCACTATCTCTAGAACCTTTCATCCACCTCAGTGCCACGTCAGCATCAAAACTGCGGAGCACCACAATTTTTTTTGAAATTCACTCTATTTCACGAATCACTATGGCTCTTTTCTAGATTCGGGAAGCTCGTTGTAAATGAAAAGTGTTCTATAAAATCCCCTGAATCTCCACAATGATCCTTTTTTATTTGTTTCATCATGATGATACATCTTCTTTTTCACCACCATGATGCTTCTTCTTCCTTTGCACCGCAAAGCTTACTTGCAATTATCTTCACCTCTTCCATTCGTGTAGCTCATCGTAATCACAAAGAACATCATAAATATTATTCATGCCATTGTGAAATCTACATCATAAAGCCTATATTTGTGAAATTCATTCATTTTCCATACTTTGATTAGATCTTCAATAAAATCCACTTCTCGCAATGTTATCCCAACTCCAAATTTTGGACCACAAAAATTTGGAAAATACTAGAAAACTACTCCACCTTAGACACCTTCTTCTATAATACCAACCATTATGATTGGCTTCATCTTTTATCCCCCTTTCCTTCATAATTCTTGTATAATAAGTTATCCAACCAACTTATGATCTTTGTGAAATATAGACCAAAAAATCATTTTCATATTTACAATTGAATGTATTAACTTCCCTATATTTCCTCAACCACATATACAAAGTGAAGGGATTCCTTTCTTCTCAAACTTCCTTGACAACAAAAGACAATACTTCGTGCATCCAAAAACTTCTTTAGACAAATTGGTCATAATAATATCCCCCTCTGGATTTTTTTTTTCAACCAAGATTCATAAATCATTAAACTTTGAAACTTTAAGAAATGGGTCAAATATCATCAATTCTAAGCCTACGTGAGTGAACTCATTGTAGGAAAGAGGAATTATTGACAGCGAGACCATGTTGTCTAAAATTAGTGACTATGAAACCATATACCATCATCTTTCCTCCTCATCCTTCTTCACAGCATCAAAATTCCTACAATAAAAAAATTGTTTCCTTCAACCACTCTACAACCACTCTACAACCTTTCCAATAAATAGTTAGAATAGTTCACACACTTACATGCTGAATTCACAGATTACCCACAACTCACCCTTTATGCATGCATCCATAAGGATAGATTTATGAAAAAATTATCCCCCTTAAAAACACTATCTGAAGGTAGGATGAGGGTGTAAATAGAAACACATACCTCAACCATGATGAGAAGGATGTTGGACTCCCATGTTCAAACTCAATTTAGAAAATGGTTCCTTTGGTAAAGGTTTTTTGAATATGTCGGCAACTTTTTCTGATGTAGGAACATACTCCAGTATCAATTCATTATTCTCCACCTGTTCTTAGATGAAGTGGTACTTTTTGTCAATTTTTATTGAATGATAATGTTGTACTTGATTCCTTGTATGATCGATTGCACTCTGATTATCACAACCCAAGAGCAAGGGTAGCTTTACTTCAACAAGTAGATCTTTCAACTAGGTCTTCATCCATATGGGTTCGGTAGAAGCTTGAGTAGAAGCAACATAATAATCTTGAGTTATGATAAGAGTTACTTAATTTTGTTTCTTTGTATACAAACTAGTACATCTTTTCCCCAGAAAGAAACTCCACCAGATGAGGATCTTTCATCAACAACGTTTCATGCCCAATCAGCATCTCAATACCGAAATACATCAATATTTTCTAATCCATCATACCTGATTCCAAAAAAAATCCTTAGATATATCTATGATTCCTTTTCTAGAAATCAAATTTGATTCTTTAGTAGCACTATGAAATCTTTCACATAAGGTAACAACATAGACTATGTCGGGTCTTGAGGTAGTCAAAGATAACAGACTTCCAATCAGCTTTTGAAACTCTTTCTAATAAACTTCCTTGCCTTATCCATCTTTATAAAACTTGGTTTTCATGGAAATTGGTGTGGATATTGGTTTCAAATTTTCCATACCAAACTTCTTCAAAAGTCCTTTAGCATACTTTTCTTTAGAAAAAAAATGTGGTTCCCCTTCTGTAAAATTTGAATCCCAAGAAAGTATTTCATTTCTCCCAGTGTGGACATCTCAAACGACATGTTCATCTCCTCAGAAAATCATTCACATGATCTTTCATCATTTCTAGTAAAGATAATTTCATCAACAAAAATAGTTACGATGAGATAAAACTCATGGAATTCCATGTTGTAAAGATTACTGTGAACTCTACCTTTCTTGAAATCCATCTTCCCCAAGAAAGTATCCAATTTAGAATATCATGCCCTCAGAGCCTATTTTATCCCATACAAATCCTTCTTCAACCTGCACACATAACATTCATCCTTCCCAATAAAAAATCCACAATGTTTATCAATGTAAAATTCCTCGTCAAGTTCACCATTCAAGAATGTGGATTTTATATCCATTTGAATGATTTTGTAACCTCATTGTGTAGAAATGACAAGAAAGATTCTGATTGTTTCTAACCTTTCCATTGGTGAAAATGTTTCATCAAAATCAATGCCTTAAATTTGTGTACATCCTTTGAAAACCAGTCTTGCTTTGTTTCTTATCATGTCACCTTCTTCATTCATCTTCTTTTGGAAAACCAACTTTTTACCAGTAATGTTCTTGTTGTCCGGCTTGGGTAAAAGTTCCCAAGTATCATTCTTCTCTATCTGATCAAGTTCTTCATTCATATCCTGAACCCATTATGGATTCTTGAATGCTTCATTTACATCATTCGGTTAAACTTTTGAATATAGAGAAGTCTGTGAAATAGCATTCATTGTTCTTTTTGTTTGAACCCTCTGATGTTGATCTCCAATAATGTTTTGAGCCTCCACTTGTTTCCTTGGCTTAGGATGAGCTGTTTGAATTTCATCCTCATCACATGAGATTTATGAGTATAATTTCTATTCTTGAGTAAGATTAACATAGTATGCTGCATTATCATAATTTTTAACAAAATATTCTACATCCTACTCAACATGCACATTAGCATATGACTGCTTTTCTTTCTCAACATTTTCAACAACTTTCACATCTGTAGAATCAATAATTCTTCTTATTTATTTCTTGAAGCATCTATATCGTCTTCCTTATGAATCATATCTAAGAAAAATTCCATCATATTCTCTTCTCTCAAATTTTCCAAGGTTTCCACCTTTATTATTTATGATTCAAAGACTCCCAAAAACTCTTAAGTGTTTCAAACTTGTAGTTTTTTCATAGAATATTTCATATGGATTCATATCTTTGTTTAGCCTATAGAAGCATCAGTTATGAATATACATAAAAGTGATCATGGATTACCTCTAATAATAATTAGAAAGACTATTTTTAGGTATTATATTTCTCCCTATTTCCACTAGACTTCTATTCTTTTTTCAGCAACCCGATTTATCTGAGTTGCATATGGTGAATTGAACTCATACCGAATTCCCTACTTCTACAGATAAGTTTCAAAATATTTATTCTTATACTCACCACCATTATTATTTCTCATCTTATTTAATTAATACCCACATTCCTTATATTTTTTCCTCCTAAAACTCATAAATATTTTCAGAGCATCTTACTTATGTATCATGTAAATAACACAAGTAATTCTAGTAAAGTATTCAACGATAGTAATGAAGTAGTAGTAGTAGTTTATTTTTTTCAAAAAGAAAAGGACAAGGGACAAAAGACTCCTCAAGGGGGTCGGAAATGGTGGATCCCCAGAGCATCCCCCAGCACAAAAGAGGCACATTCTGGAGGAAGGGAAAGGAGAGAGTCATAAATGATGAGAGGCTCGTCCTGCCTACCCAAGCGAGCAAGGGAATCCGCCGCGAAATTAGCCTCCCTCCAACTATGATGGATAAGTTTCCCATGTGAGGTTATGATATTGCACCTTCTTATAATGTAAGTGAGCTCCTAAGGAACCCCACTCGTCCCTTTCATGATCATCGCAAGAGTATCTGAGTCCGTCTCAATTTCGGACGCTGTCAACTTCCTCCTTCTACACACCGACAGACCCGAAGCCAGTGCATGGACCTCTGCACTCAGAGAATTTCCTAGCCCATAAAAGTCACTAAAGGCGATGAGAACTGAGCCTGAGGAATCTCGCAGCATGCCTCCCCCCCTCATGATCCCCCCCATGCATGATCCATCAACGTTGAGTTTGAGTCCCATGACCGGCGGGCGCCACTTAACCCACTGACCAGTCCCCTTTCTCAGAAAACAGGGATGATTAAGCAGATTATTAACCGAAGTTGACATAAAACCACCTTTGATCGGAGAAGTAACCTCGAAGATGAGGGACTTGATGGTAGCCTGGAGGAACAGCAATGAATGTATTTCACCCCTCCGAACTTGGTTGCGAGCCTCCCAAAGCACCCAACACAAAGCCACAATGATGATCGTTCTAACCGTCCGCTCCTGGCCAGAAGACCCCGAGCCAGAAAACCAGCACTCCATGTATTCCTATATTGAAAACTCTCCAACCGATCTGCATGGATTATACATGAACAGGGACCAAAGATGAAGTGCCCACTGACTTTGAAAGAATAGGTGTTTTGCCGATTCGCACATGTGATTAGTGAAACAGAAACACCTAGAGGCCAAAGCAACACCCCAACGTTGGATGCTGTCCTCCATAGGTAACACCCTGTTTCTGATTATCCATAGTAAAAAGTTCATTCTAATGGGGATATCATTGCACCAGAGTGCTGGATCCCAAGCATTGGTGTTGCTACCTGTCTGAACGATACTCTTAAAGCCTTGCGAGGTAAACCTTCCTGATCTTGTGGCTGAGAAGCAACATCTATCGGATTCCTCACTCATGACAATATTCTCGAACACATACATCTGATTATAATTCAAAGAGGTATTCATCAAGTCGAAATCCTCGCATGCACTACTGAAGTTGATATCCGGAAAAGGGTAGTCGGGGTATCGCAAGGGCTCCCCCGACCAACTGGTGTCCCAAAAACTGATATTCCCAACACCGATGATCCACCTCACATGACCTGACAACGTTTCAATGAAGCAGAACATGCACCTTTCCAGCCTCGTGGAACTGTAGAGGCATCATGCTTCAAGCCCCGGGTAGCATGCTTTAAAAAACATCGCCCACAGCGAATCCCCGACGATAACTTCCCAAGCGAGTTGAGCCTGAAGACTTTGAAGCATACCCTGGATATCATAGAGGCCAATTCCTCCTTCCTCCACTGGTCTGGACAGACGCTTCCAAGAAGCCCAATGGAATCGTCCCTCTTCCTTGGCACCCCACAGGAAAGAATTAAGGACAAGTTCCATCCTCTCCACAATACCCTTAGGAGGATGGATCACCGAGAACAGGTGCATGGGGATGGATGTGAGGACACTATTGATCAACGTGATCCATCCACCGAAGGAGAGTAGCTTATTCTTCCATTTGTAGATTCTGCCCAGAATACGATCAAGGATCGAAGAGAAATGCACCTTCTTAATGCGGCCACAGGAGATCGGAACCCCGAGGTAAGAAATGCGAAACGGCATCCTACAACAACCTAGGATCTTTTGGAACTCCTTGTACCTTGAAACCGGGCATTTTTCAGAAGTGAAGAAATGGATTTTAGCCGGGTTGACACTCTGCCCGCTCCATCTGCCGTAGGTGGATAAAGAATCCATGAGAGCCTTCAACGACCTTTTCCTGCCATTGATAAAGATTAGGATATCATCCGCAAACATAAGATGGGAGATGGTAACACTATTCCTTCCGTGAAAGGGAAGAATAAGGCCAGTATCCATCCCATGTTTTAAATTTCTTGAAAGCACATCCTGGGTAAGAACAAAGAGGAATGGGGACATGGTATCCCCTTGATGAACACCACAGACAGTCTTGAAGAAGCCAAAATTTTTGCCCATCAAGGTAATGGAGAGCCACGAAGATGAATAACATCTGAAGCAAATATCGCAAAAAGCCTCACTGAACCCAAAGATATCAGAATGTATGAGCTCCAAGGGTTGTTTTGAGAAATTTTCAACTCCCTTATGCATACAGTTTGTAATCTTCCCTTTCTCACAAATAGTTTAACACAAATCTCTTCTTCTTGATAAATTAGGCATATCTCGGACACTCTCCTGCTTTGATAACTTTCACATATTTCTCTAACACATATATCCCATCCTTTTATGCCATGACTGATTTTCATCCACCACATCCATGTAACAAGAGTTATTTACTTCACCAACTTGGAAAAAATTCCCTCTTGTATGTTGTACTCTTGTATCTACATTTCTATCATTTTCACTTTTCACAACAAACCCATATTTTCTGAAGATTACTTTGTTTCCCTCATCACAGAGTTGTGACACACTTAGCTAGTTGTGTTTCATCAAATGAATATATATTGTTTTTTAGATTTTATCTTTTCTTTTCCAATGATGGTTGATCCAACATCTTTAATCCTTAGAGATTCATCATTTCCAAATGTCATTGTTCCTTCTTTGAAATCATTCACATTCTTTAACATTTTTATGTCTCCTGTCATATGTGATGAACACACACTATCAAAGATCTAGGGTCGGTATCCTTTCATAGATTTTAAATCGGTTTCAAAAACAAGAGATTTATCTTCATCCTTTTATACCACTTTCTACTGTGCTTCCTCCAATTTCCTAGAAAAGTCAATATTTTGTAGCCAGACAACCAATCACTATTTCTTTTCAGACCTAGAAAATAAATCTTCTTTATCCTTTAAAATCTATATCATCTAAGAATTTTTAAAACACTTTTCTTGTTCCGGTAACAAAACCAGACAACCTTTAGTAAGATTTCCAGGTCAATCACATCTTTCGCAGATATTTTCCAGTGGTTGGAACTTATTCACAACATTCAAACCAACCTTCTTCGATATATTCTAGGCTTTATTTTGAGGTTTTTCATTTGAAAATATTGACTCCTCCTCGGTCCTTATCTTTCAAAGATTATATAATAGTAGTAATGTTATTGGTGAAACCAAAACATGTTTTCCATGTGTCTGAATCCACCACAATACTAGAAGAAGCCATAGAATGAATATTTCCATCCAAAGAATCCATACTGACAAGAGTTGGGAACATTTTTCTCAACAATCTTCTTACTAGAACTCTTCTGACAATCAGACTTCATATTTTCAATTATAACTTTCTTCTTCATCTTATATTTCTATTCGGACTTACTAGAATGAGAAGTAGTAGAAATATTTCTGGACTCAAATTTTTTAGATTTTTCTGAATTTTCTTGTATTTATCACTTTGACAACATAGATAGCCTTTCCATAATTGTTCTTATCAAAACTAGTTCCATCTTTCTTCTCATCCTTTGAAGGTAACTTTTGTTTATCCTTCTTAGGTTAATTATTATCAGAATTTTCACCAACTTCTATAACAGGGTTTTTAAACCTCATGTTACTTTCCTTGGATTTAGAAAGTTTATGTTGGACATGTTCCAACTCATCTTCTTTTTTCCTTTAGCTTTACTTCCAAAAGATCATTACGATACTTTTCACTCTCAAAATAATTTTTCAGATCATCGATATCTTTTTCAAATTTTTATTTCCTATCAAGGAAATATTCTTAGTCATTTGATGTAGAGTTTTCATTTTTTAATTTCATGTTTTACTACTCAATCCTTCTGATATTTCTCAAAAATTCCTTCAGCTCTTCTTTCAGATACTGTTCAAGTTGAGTTTCCTCTTCTTCAGTGCTACTGCTCTCATAATAATCATTATTCACTTTATAAAAAATGGTACTCTCTCTAGCTTTCTTAGAAATATATTTTTTATATTCGGTCTCACTATCATTATATTCTTCATTTTTTTGAAAAAAAATATTGTTGTTTTAGATTTGAATAAAATTTTCTTCTTACCTCTTTCAGAATATTTATCTTTTTCACCATGTTTCTTCCCTGACCATCTTAGTCTTCTGTCATCATCCTTGTCTTCATATTTCCCTTTTTGGGGGGAATTAGCTGAAATGTGGCCAACAGCTCCATAATCAAAACATTTAAAAGGGATTTTCCCTTTGTATTTCCCTATGTATCTTTTATCATTTTTATAAAACAAGGATAAAGATTTATAAAAAAATTACATACCTCGTTTTCAGAGTTGGATTCCCCAGCCTCTTATTCAATAAGAAATTTCCTTAACTTCACTTTCTATGAAGCCATTAATGAAATTTCTCTACCGGATTTTGTTTTTCTCTTCATAGTTTTCTCCCTTCTCATTTCATAAGTTACGATAGTGCTATGAAAATTATCCAGGGATAATGTTTCAACATCTCTTTCTTCATGTGATGAAACTTTAGCATCAAATTTTTCAGTAATAATTATCAAGATCCTCTCAAAAACTGTAGAATCCTCCAAATTTTCACCAATACATATGATTGTAATGAAAATGTCATTTATCCTGGTAAAGAAATCCTTAACTCATTCATGCTCACTCATATATAAGTTTTCATTCTTCAGCCTCTAGATTTGATGTTTTACCTTATTCACTTTTGTATTTCCTTCATAAATGTTTTACAGTTTTTTCCAGAATCCTTTGGCTAGAGAAACACATTTCAATCATAAAAATTCACTCTCTAAAATAGATGAGAGTAATTAATTTATATCTCTTACATCATTTTCATGATTCTTCCTATCTGTAAGAGTTTGGGGAAACTTGTCATCAATAGTCGGAAATCCATCAGTTGAATTTTTAAGAACATCATTTCTAAGAGACATAAGTTAAGGAATAATTATATATTTATATAAATGATAATTATTCCCATCAAATATTGAAATCCCCTTACTTTTCATGCAGCTCAGATTCTCCATCAAATCTTCAGCAAAGAACAAACGAAGGGAACCTGTCACTTTGATAACAATTTAAGTTCCTAGTTGGGATCCAAGTATCACTGAGAGGGGGAGGGGGTTAATCAGTTATATCATTTCTTTTTATATTTCCTTTCTTAATGAAACAGCCTTAACCTCCTATGAAATATTTTTTTCCCTACTAAATGCACACAACAATAGGAACACAAGATTTATAAGGTTCACTACTCAACAAGGGCATCTCAATCCTTGGTATGGTATGAAAATAATACAATACCACACAATCTATTAGAAAACAATTTTTTGATGTGGAATATAATGAATAGGATATTTCCTTTCACTCATGTAGTACTTGGGAGATAATCATCAAGTATGCGTGCACCCTCTTAGCACAAATAGGGTAAAGCAATGTCCTTGTGCTTCTTGACCAACCATCACAAATCTGATTGTTGAAAAAAACAATGATTTTTCATATATTGAAGCTGATAATAACAACCAGGACTTTGTCATAATATATAGTCCTATACCCCAGTCATATCATGATCCACTTAAATGTACTTATCACTTAATTAGGGTATTAAAATCTTCATCTCACAGAGCTCCTTCACGAAGCTCCTTTGTGAAGATCCCAGCTTCGGAAAGCACTCTAGTTCGCAAATCTCTCTAGTTCTCAAAAATCACTAGATCACAGAGCTCAGTATTTTATAGAGTACATATTAGTCTTTGAAAATTTCACTTCTTTTGCAAAGATCAATGGCTCCTCATGAAGGTACATTCCTTCGTCGAGGTCACAACCAACGTAATGCTCTTTTTCTCTGCATACCTTCTTCGCAATTCGTGTTCTCTAAGATTCTCATTAAGTCTCTCTACTTTTCTCTAGGGGGGTAGGGGCCTATTTAAATGGGGTTTCCACCAAATCTAGAACCTTACAGAAATATCAGGGCTACATCAACATCAAATCATGGATACGCTCCTTTTTATTTTGTGTCGTTGTGATGCTTCTTCTTCCTTTGCACTACAAATATTACTTGCAATGATCTTCACCTTTTCCATTCGCGAAGCTTGTCGTAATCATGAAAAACACCATCAATATTCTTTATATCTTTCAAAAATATACTTTATTAAGCCTATCATCGTGAAATTCATTCCTTTGAAATATTTTTATGAGATCTTCAAGGATATCCAATTTTTTCAATGCTATCTCAACTCCAATTTTTGGACCCCAAAAATTTTTCAAATACCATAAAAATGTACCACCTTAGACACCTGCTTCGGCAAGACCAACCATTATGATTGGATGCATCTTTTCTCCCCATTTCCTTTATAATTCATTCATTATAATTTCTCCAACCAACTTATGATCTTTTTGAAATACAGAACAGCAAAGCATCGTCAGATTTACCATGGAAAGTATCAACTTTCCTTTCTTTCCTCACCCACTTACACAAGTGAAGTGTTTAAAATTCTTCTCAAACTTCCTTGACAAAAAATACAATACTGTGTGTATTCAAAATCTTCTTCGGCCAACTTGTTCCAAACACTTTGAATATTTTTATTTCACCCCCACCCCATAACATGAAATTTGGACCTCGACTTTAAGAAGAAACAAGGAAACATTATGAGTATCATTGAGAAAATAGCCTATCAGTACCAATAATGCATCTTGGTTAGTTAGTAGTCTTGAGTTCATGGCTTCATTTTATAGGATGGAAAAATAAAAAACCGCAAATATAAGGGGATCATGCATGCTACATGTAAATATCCCTGAGTTTCATAAATCATAGTTTTTTTCATTTTCGGAAGCTTTGTGAGGTGTCTGATCTTTTTATATTCTAATTCGGCCTACCAGGGGTCATTACACATAAACACACACACATTGGTGGGTGGGTGTGTCTCTGGAGGATGCGATCTAGATAAGATTAGTATAATTTTACCAAATAAAAATGAAATTAATTTTATAAAAAAATTAATAAAATTTTATTTTAAGATCATTTATAAAATATTTATTTGAAATATAAATCATAAGGACATCATGTAACATGAATTTAATCTTTTAAATATTCATGAGGAGAACAAATTTTGTGAAATAGAACACTTTTCAGTTTGAAACGTGCGATTCGAAACCCAATATATAAACATAAAATTCCTTGAATATAATCCTTCCCAAAATCCCATTTTCATCAAACAAGAGGTATAATCCCACACATAAAATAGTTAAAAGTTTAAAATATTAAAAATGGTATACTTAAAAGATTATTTGAAACAAATAAAATAATTTAATTTATTTCAATCCTATCATAAAAACTCATTTAGAAACAATTTTAAAAATTAAATCACTTTATAAATAAAGAATTCATATAAATAATAGGAAAAATCATATCAATAAGGACTAATATAAAGGAACAACAATAAATAAAAGGTTACATGGAATCTTAATTACCACAATAAGATGTAAAAAAATTACACTCTAGTATACACCAAAAAATTTCCGTTATCAAACAAATACATTTATAGGAAAATCTCTATGACATCAGGTTATATAATACTAGTATTGGATTTTTCTAATAATAGTAAGCTATGTGATCCAAAGAACTATGATATCTCTCATGGTTTCATCGGGCCACAAATCCTTCCTGGTGGCTCTCTCAGTCTTCTTAGGCCACGACCCCTATCCAATGTAAAAAACAAAACTAGGGTATAACTCAAGTAGATATTATACTTAGCTACTTTGGTTTTCCATGACATGTCAAGAAGATGTGAGAAAACAATAAACCCAATATGTATTATATACATTAATAAAACAAAATCAATGAACCTCACCTCACCTTAAACACCGAGGCATTAAATGGTGAATTTTCTCCAGTTAAAAGAATCATATAACAACTCAATACATACAATAAGGAAAATAGTCTACAAAATAACTAATAATGAGGTGATTAAAAAACATTATACTATCATAAATAATCTCATTTTTTGATTCAATAACTGGGAATTTAAATCATTCTTAGAAATCGAATTCATAAAACCATCCTTATCACAAGAGACAAGGAATGATTGTTTAAAAATTCGGTTTAACACATTAAAACTAAATCTTTCCTCCATTTTGAGTTATATGAAAACAAAACACTTTTTTAATTAATAAAATCCCTTAAAACATGTGTTATACAACATATAAATCAAAATAAATCCAAAACCCTCCATTTATCATCAAACCCATTTTTAAATATCTTCAAGGAATTTTCATAAACACATTTCTCAAAATGAAAACTAGGAAACCCATTGAAAAATCCACTATTCCAAGTGTTAAAAAACCATGAAAACATTTTATAAACACATTTAGGTTCTCATAAATATATATAACTTGATATGAAATTGATTTATAACACTTAATCATTTCATGAAATTTCCAAATGATATAGTTTCAAAAAACACCTACCTCATATAAGAGGAAACCACTCACCTTTAATGGAGAAATAAAATCCAAGAAGGAATATGGATTATACAAACCCTATAAAAGAAAAATACATGGAATAAAAATAAAATTATCCCTTGATTCAATCCATATGATCCATTTTTATTTAGGGGAGAAAAAAATCAATGAAAATGGGGGAATGGGAATAGAATAGTAAGGAATGATTTGCCTTAGAAACCCACTTGAAATCAAATATGTGGACCTTGGAAGAAAAGATGAAGAATGAAGAAGATGGGAGTAGATACCTAAACCATGACTGAATAAGTGGTAATAAAAATAGATCTCAATCCCATAAAATCAAATAAGGTTGTGAATGGAAAATCTAAAATAATAAAAAAAGGATGCAGTATGTTATGGAAAGACCTATCATATCACAGCATGACTCACTTCACCCCAATGATAGGAGTAACTATGGGTTCAAATCCTAGGTCTCATTATGGTGTGACTTGATCTCCATGGTGTAATAACCCCTATGTATAAAAACCTTCATCGCATGTTACTCAAACGTAGTTTGGCCCAAACCTGGAATTAGGGTTAGGGGTCCCACTAACTTAAGGTTAAATCTGAAATCATGGGGCATCATTTCTCATAATGGTGTAGTACCCCATGAAGTAGGTCTTCATAGTGTGGTACCCTCAGTCGCAATGTGACCTTCCCCTTACTCAAAATTTCACAAAGGAAATATCCACACACAAAGGTTCCCATTCATATGAAATAAACATTTTATTCATATAAATGGGCCTTTTATAAATATAAAATCCTATAAAATGGTTTCAATGTAAACGCCCATATTCATTGAACAAAACCTTTTATCCCCAAAATTACATTCATCATTGTATTTGGTCCATGGTGTATCCAGCTACAAAACTCCTAAATTTCATAAAACCCTCACACCCATCGTGATGCAACCAACCTATATCCATGTGGGACCGTTCTATGGCCCAAAATTATAGAACCATTAAAACACTAAAAATCTTCTATAAATTCAAAATAACCCATATTTATATGTAACATAATTAAATAATGACATGGAGTTTAAAAATTCACCCCCCCCCCCAATGAAACATTCTTCCCAAGGAATGTCATTATAAAAATTGCAAAGAAAAGATAAGTAATGGAAAACTAGAGAATCAATTAAGTATGGGGATATGAAATAATTGATGTTATAAATAACCAAATAATTGTAATTTGAAACTTTTTATGAATTAAACTAATTTTCTATGTTAATATGACATATCAGGGTTGATTAAATGAATTTTTTTCGAAATAATAATTTTTTTATGAATTTAGCAAAAAAAATACCAAATAGTGTCAAAATTGAAATAGAAGTATTTTTAAAACAAATATTATATTATTAATTGGTATTCTATTCCTAAAACTATAAGTTTCATCCAAAGGGATCAAATACTATTATATATTTCATTAATTAACTACTTGGGTTTCTCTTGGAAGTTTATAGTAAGTTTATAAACCATATAATATAAAAATAAAAAGATACATGGTAAATGTCAAACAATTTAACTACAAGTTAAATATAAGAGATAAGGTTAATATAGTGACCCAAACCTGTCTAAAACCTATTGGTTGACTTTTTTTAGACATATAACCACATTATCCTTTAAATAATTCATTTTGTATCCATTAGAAACCGAAAATGAATTTATTATAAAAAAATATTTTATGTTTTTTCTAAGGTTCCCCTCACCCCTCTTATAAAATGGAACTTCCCCTTCTCTCAAATTCACACCTCCAAAGCCATTTGGCTCAGCAAAACCCTTCCAAAATATCCTCCCACCTATCCTAACTTTATCCTAGAGGCCTTAAATTAGTAATAAATCCAACCTAAGGGGTCATTTTGATCAAATCAAAAGGAATAACCTAAAGAAGAGGTAATGATTTCACCACCCTCTTTCAAGTTATTTTCTTTTTCCACTTACTCTTTCTTTGTTATTACCATACCAAAATAATAAATCAAATACCTTATATATAATTTGATGTTATTATAAATATTTAACAACCATATTCATTATTCTATCCATTATATGAATAATAATGTCACTATACGTGTGTACGTACGGCTTACCGTCTCCACGTCGTGGTGTAATTTGTTATTCAACACTATGTTATTTGGATGGATATAATGATGAGTAATATGTATATAAATAATTAAAATAAAATGATAATGTCTCGATAAAATAAATATACCATCCAATTCCTCACCTTTAAGGAAATGATATTGGCGCTCTTGCATACGTACAGATTACCGTCTCCACGACGCGATGAGATTCATTTCCACGTTCACCATTCATCAATGATTATAAAAATATATATTACTAATTATTATTTAATATATGACATAATAATTATATGGAATATATATATATATATATGTATTTATGTAATTACATATATCTTATTCACTTACTTTCGTTCAATACGATATGAAAACAGAAACAGTGTTTATGCATACGTACGGCCTACCGTATCCATAAATGGTGTTTTCAATTTCATATATCTATCTGTTATAAAAATTTATATTCTAAATATATATGATATATAAATAAAGGTTTATATTCTGGAAGTATTTAAATCATGATCTAAATGATACGATCAAGATTAACAAGTTAAAATATATAGGATAAAGAAAGCGATTATTACCCTAAATGTTAATTTAACATGCAAATCATTATTAAATGGGTAGTATAAAGTCATAAATGAATCATGTATGATATAATAAAATTTAATATGGTTATTTTATAATCTAATAACATACAATGGTCATTATACAGATGGTTAAACATGCCCTCGACCAAAGGAAAGTGCAAGGTAAGGGGTTTTCATCTCACTCCTTATTCTTGTGAGATTCATGCTATATTGCCACTATTTCCTTTTTTGTGGTGTATTTACTGCCCATAATTGTATTCTTTGTATAATAAACATTAATTTATGTGTATTTACATCTTCATTGTATAATACTTCTTTTATGGGGTGTATGTTTCATAAGTTACCAAATTAGTAAGGGTGAATTCCTCAATCTCATTATTATTCGAGATAGTTTATGTGCAAGTTTTTACTGGGAAATATTTATTATCCATTTCCATGATTCATAAAATTATTTTCAAAGGTATTATTTTTAAGGGAATCTTTTACTAAAACATCATTTTAAATTTTTTAAAATATTTATTTTTCTAAACCTTTCTCATTAATGTCTATGTTTTTAAAATGGTTTTAAGGATTTATTTATATGGACATGAATTTTTTGAAATGATAATTATTTTAAAAAAATTCATAGTGGTATGGGACAATTTGATTCAAAAATACCTTTTAAATTACTACCTTTATAAATTGTGAGAATTTTAAATGATTTCATGAAAAAAGGTTATTTCTCTCAAAGAATTTTACTGATCATTTTCATCTATGTCAACATCCTTTAATGGATTTTAAACTTGTTTGAAGTTGATTTATTATGATACAAATATTCCATATTGTATTGAATGTTTTTTATTTTTTTGAATGGGGATGTGATATTTTTATACCATTCATGGTTTATAGATAAAGTATTGAGAATTCGTATGCTAGTTTTAATACAAAACTTTATGTTATATTTCAAAATTTTCATATGATTAATGTATTGGAATAGTATGTTCTGGTTTGGGGACTGGTAAATGTAATACCTCTGGGTTGGGGTCCAGTTATAGCAGACTCTCCAAGTTGGAGTCTGGTTACAGAGGCTCTCCGGGTTGGAGTCCGGTTACAGAGGCTCTCCGGGTTGGGGTCCGGTTACAGTTATCCCCTAGGTCATGGCATGAGGCCTTGACACAGAAGTTAAAGTCCGCTACTATACATTCCCTCATTTTGAAATTAGTTATTACATGTGATTATTAGACTAGTATAATATCCATGTGCATGTTTATATGGTAATGTTTTATTTATTTTTGCCATATTATGTTCAAGTTTATGCTTTAAAGGCTGTTGTTTTTATTACACATCTTTCCTTAAATTTTATAACTTCCGCTAAATTATTTACCCTTACTGAGCATCTAAGATAACACCTTTATTAAGTTTTATTTTCTCGAGATATGAAGAAGTTAGTTATCTGTGACTTTTAGGCATAATCTTGGAGGCTTGGACATTTCTAATGAAATAAATTGCTATTATTTTTTCTTTTCAAGTTGTAATGTTGAACTTCATATATGTAATCTATTTTCCAAGACTACTAAATTGATCGGTCCTTCGGGACTTGATTCCTTGTAATCATGCCAATGCATAAAAATAATACAAAGACTCAGGGTAACTGGGTTCGGGGCATTACAGTTAGTATCAGAGGAATTTTATTACAAACCATGGAAACGAGAATTAGATAAACTTTGGTTAGAGAACATTATCCTAAGATAGACATTGACAATTAATATAGAATAACTTCCTAGAATTTTGTTACTGTAGAGATTTTTTTAGTTTTCCAAGGAATACATCCCTGTCTAGATATGAGCAGGTAGAGGTGGCTCTGGCACAGATGTACCTAGGGGTAAAACCTGAAAACACCACTTTGAGCTAGACTCGAACAGGAACGGGTGCACGAAAAAGGGCCTCGCTGTACTCGTGGTTACGACACTCTCGAGGGATATTCTTAGGATAATTCACATTTTCATTGCAAACCATTATGAAGGATTTAGGAGTAAATACTTCCTCAAAGAAAACATTTTTATTATTATGAATTATATCCATAAACTATTCAATTTATGTTTGGTATTTTAGAATTTTGAAATTATTCATTGCGATTAATAAACTAACTTAGTGTATGTCATTGTTTAGAAATAGCGCCCAATATAAGGAATGAGAACTCCAGTAATATGTATAATCCAAAGAGTAAGAAGGATCAAATATTTCACTGTATTAATCCATCATTTAGAAGGGAAATAGTCTTCCATGTATTCTCAAAATATGAAGAAATGGTATCATGTGTTAATAAGATAAGTAAAGAATTCTCTCAATCCTGTAGATTTGAAGGGAATCAAGAGACAAAAAGGATGGTAGAGAGAAATATGGATAAATGGAATAAGGGAAAGAAGGATTTTCCCATATGTGATAACTATGGAAATAATCACCTTGGTAAATTCTTAAAGGGAATGGGAGTTTGTTATAAGTTTGGAGAAAAAGGACACCAAGTATGTGATTTCAAGGGTGAGAAAAAGGTTTCAAATGTACAATGATTCATCTGAAAGGAGTTGGGACACTACGCGAATCAATGTCCAAATCATCAGAGTATACCCCAAATGCTTCTATTGGATAAGAATCAAGTTATTATACTACCAAATATGAAGATGAATGATTAAGAGTTCTTATGTTGTTATTAAAGTATTGTGTCATTTGAGTGTTGTATCAATGATGTACTGGTTATATGAATTATGAAAATAAATAAGGGTTTTATTGTAGTACTATTTCATTGGGAATTTGAGATTATATGGTCCTGATACTAAGGTAGTAATTTTGGAATAAGAGATGGTTGATTTGGATAAATTATATTGGATATTCTTAACGACCTTGGAACTAATTAATTATTTTTATACTCCATCATTATTGTATTTTACAACATTTTTGGATATAGGGAGTATATCAAGTACTCTATAATGAATAAGGGAGCATGAAAGTAATCAATATGGTTTTACGGCAATTCAGGTTGTTACCATGTTTTAAAAGAATACATGATTAAGGTATTCACATGTTATTACATGGAAAAATGGATCTTCATTGTGTTTAACTTCATTATAAATTTTTCACTGTGAGTTTGGATAGAGGTATTTTGGATAACTATAAAGGTTCGAATAGATTAATTTGAACTTTGGATAGTATTTTTTATGGTTAAAACATTTCTTAAGATTATTTTTTGAATATTATAATACTTTAGTTTTAGGAAAAGGACAACACGCAGATCGTGTTACAATCCGTCGTGTTGGACAAAGCTGCGGGAATCGAACCCACAACCATAATATGATTGGGAATTATCACTTACCACTGGACTACGTGAAGTCCATGGATTGTATAATCTAGTTTATCTTAGGTTCTGATAGGTGAATTATAAATTAATTATTTTTGGAACCCTATACGATTAGGATAAATAGAATATTTTTTTAAAATCTTTTGGAATTAAAGATGAGTTTGTGGTAGGAAATAGTTGAAGGATGGAACTCGAATTGTCAATTATATATATATATATATAATTTTTTCCCTCTTATTCTATGGGTAAATTAATTATAAAACTTTAGGGAAGGGATCATAAAACCAAAAATGTGTTATCCTAATACCTCATGTTTTGTTGAACCGATAGTATTTCAAATCATCATAGATTGATGGATTTTAGGCCCTCAATTTTACACATGTTTGTGATTGAGGACCTCAATCATTCCCTAAAAATATTTACATTTTTCCCCCAATTATGTTTCTCCAATTTCCACCAATGTTATCCTAATCGAGATCATAATTTGGTGGTGACCCTTTCATTTCCCTTTTTCTCTTATTAAGACTAAATTTTATTAACCCAATTTTCGATGTGGGTTTTCCCACAAAGGTATTTTCTATTTTCAACCATTAATTTTTGAAAAACAATTTCAAATTGTGAGGATTCAATTTATTGATGGGGGAATAATGTAATACCCCACTATTTCATAGTACCTTATTTCTTCAAAGTAATCCAATAACTTGCACTACATGCAACACCGAGTTCTAGCACACCACGACTTACCAAACTAACAGTTCCAAAGTGGTTATGAATAGTATTAACTGAATTTTTAAATTTATATAATCCTTATAATTTTATAATCCATATTATGAGTTTCATACACATAATGTAAGAACAAATTCATTTTTTTCAAATAAAAGAAATATTTTTCAAAAAATACAATTTTACCACCTTTTAATGGTGAACCCTTTTTATATCCAATATTTGAAACTTTTATATAATCAATTTGACAAAATAAACTTCTTCTTTAGAATCGAAACATAATATATTAGTTTTAATAAATTTTTGGTGTTTTCTGCTAACTTTCACATTTGGGTGAATAGTGAAAATACTATATTTTAACTGAAAACAAATTTTTTAATAAAGATAATTTATAATGTTAAATTATACATTTTAATGGTTTGGAAGTATAAATATATTATATTTTTACCGTTTAATCAAATTCTGGTCATTTTAAGTAATTTCACTTTGAAATTGGACATAAACAAGTGTCAATCTTTTAATATTTATTAATTCTTAAAAATACGTTTTTTGGTTTTGACAACGGGAATTAATTTTAAACTAATAAATGAAATTTATAAGTATTAAATTTGATAAAATAGACTTCATTTTTGAATTCTTAATATCATAATTATCTTAGGGTGAATTTTTGTTATGTTTCTGAAAACTTTCATTTTTTGATGAATAGTGACAAACACTGCACTATTGGTTAAAACCGAATTTTCATTTAAATAATTATTTATTTCATTTAAATTTATTTTAGGTCAAAATAGATACATAATACCCATATAAGTTCAATTTAATTCATTGGAGTCATTTTATAACAAGTTTAGATATATAAAAATTTTATTAAAATTTTACCGTCTTTTACCCACCTCCTAGGAGCATTTGCAAATTTGAATAAAACTTAATTTTACCGCTTCTGTGAATTGAATTTCAAAAATCCAAGAGACATGGTTGATATCAGTAAGTAAAATGTGGTTCAATAAGATAAAAATAATTTTTTTCTGAATAGTAACTTTTGACTTTAATTTACCACGGTTAAAAGTAAATAAGGTTATTAAAGGTAAAAATGATATTATTATTACCATAAGACATGTCCTAATTCTATTGAATAAGTGTAATTCGGTGAAAAACAACCTTAGGAATAAAATATGATCCTTTCGGTCCACTTGGATTAGATTAGGACATTTATTATTATTTAATTCAAAGAAGAGTTAAAAGTGTTAAATTAAAAGTTTAATATCTAAACCATTTTTAATATAGGGTTACACATAAGATAAATTAGAATATAAATATTAATTAGAATTATAAAATTATTTCCTACATAATGGTATTTTATTTATAATTTTTAGACATTAAATAATTTAATTTCTTTATGACACAATGGTTATATAGTAATTACCTTACTAATGAAATATTAAAATAATTGATATTATAAATACCCAAATAAATGTAATTTTAGACTTTTATGAATTACACTAATTTTATAGGTTAATATTACATATTAGTGTTGATTAAAAGAATTTTTTTCTAAGTAATAATTCTGTTATGAATTTATCAAAAACAAATTACCTAATAGTGTCAAAATTGACATAAAAGAGTTTTTAAAACAAAAAATATATTATTAATTAATATTCTATTCCTAAAAATGTAAGGTTCATCCAAAGTGATTAAATACTATTATATATGTCGTCAATTAACCACTTTTGGTTCTCTTTGAAGTTTATATTAAGTGTATTGACCATATAATATAAAAATACAAAGAGACATGGTAAATGTCAAACAATTTAACTAAAAGTTAAATCTAAAAGATAAGGTTAATATAGTGACCCAAACATGTCTAAAACCTATTGGTTGAGTGTTTTTAGACCCATACCCACCTTATCCTTTAAATAATTCATTTTGGATCCATTATAAACCGAAAATTAATTTATTATAAAATAATATTTTAAGTTTTTACTAAGGTGCCCGTCACCCCTCTTATAAAAGGGCACTTCCCCTTCTCTCAAATTCACACCTCCAAAGCCATTTGGCTTAGCCAAAACCTACCCAAATATCATCCCAACTATCCTACCTTCATCCTAGAGGCCTTATTTTTGTCATAAAGCCAACCTAAAGAGCCCTTTTGATCAAATAAAAAGGAAGAACCTGAAGAAGTGGTAATGATTTCGCCACCCTCTTTCAAGTTCTTTTCTTTTTCCACTTACTCTTTCTTTGTTATTACCATACCAAAATAATAACTCCAGGAACTTATATATAAAATGGTGTTATTATAAATATAGAACAACCATATTCATTATTCTATCCATCCTATGAATAATAATGTCACCATGTGTGCGTACGTACGGCTTACCGTCTCCACGTCGTGGTTTAATTTGTTATTCAAAACTATGTTATTTTGATGGATATAATGATGAGTAATATGTATATAAATAATGAAAATAAAATGATAATGTCTATATAGAATAAATATACCATCCAATTCCACACCTTTCAGGAAATGATAATGTCGCTCGTGCGTACGTACGGATTACCGTCTCTACGACGCGATGAGATTCATTTCCACGTTCACCATTCATCGATGATTATAAAAATATAAATTACTAATAAGTATGTAATATATGACATAATAATTATACTGGATATATATATATATATGTGTGTTTTTTTGTGTGTATTTATTTATTTACATATATCTTATTTACTTACTTCCGTTCAATACGATATGAAAACAGAAACATCGTTTATGCATACGTACGGCCTACCGTCCCCAAAAACAGTGTTTTCCATTTCATATATCTATCTATTTTAAATATTTATATTCTAATTATATATGATATATAAATCAACGTTTATATTATGGAAGTATTTAACTCATGATCTCAATGATACGATCAAGAATAACAAGTTAAAATATGGAGGATAAAGAAAGTAATTATTACCTGAAATGTTAATTTAACATGAAAATCATTATTAAATGGGTAGTATAATGTCATAAATGAATCATGTATGATATAATAAATATGTATATGGTTCTATTATAATCTAATAACATACAATGTTCATTATAAATAAGGTTAAATGTACCCTCAGACAAAGGAAAGTACAAGCACTAGTGCAAAAAACGTCATTTATGTCGGTCAGTTTTTATTTTTTACGTCGGTTTTTTGCCGACATTAATATGGATGACATTATAAATATTATTTTTTACATCGGTTATTTAAAAAACGACGTATAAAACATAACATCGTGGTGTTTATCACGTCTTTTATTTAATAACCGATGTGATAAACCATTTCCCAGGATTTTATCATGTCGGTTATTAAACAACTGATGTGAAAAACCAGGGGGGAGGGTTTATCACATCAGTTATGTAATAACCGACATGATAAACCAGTGCGGGGCATGTTTATCACATCAGTTATTAAATAATCGATGTGATAAAATCCTGGAAAATGGTTTATCACGTCAGTTATTAGATAACAGACCTGATAAACCATTTTCCAGGGGTTTATCACGTCAGTTATTTATTAATAGATGTGATAAACCAGGGGGAGGGTTTATCAAGTCGGTTATTAAATAACCAATGTGAAATAACTGAAGTGATAAACCAGTGCAGAGGGTGTTTATCACGTCAGTTATTAAATAACCAATGTGAAAAACCAATTTTTTTTCTAAAATAGAAAGAAGTCATATGCTCTCCCCAGAAACAACCAGAAACCAAACCAAGAATTCGTACCAGAAAAACATAAGTAGACCAAAACAAGGACCAAAGAAAATTTAATCATTTACATTGATAACATTTAAAACATACCCCACTGGAAATCCCCCCACCACCCCCTGGATAGCCCCCCTCCCCCCACTGGGCAGCCCCCACCACACCCCGAGACACCCCCCACACCCCTGGACTACCCCTGACCCCCTGGACTACCCCTGACCCCCTGTACATCCCCAAACGCCCCTGGACAACCCCACCACCACCTGGAAATCCCCCAACGCCCCTGGAAAACCCCCCACCCTCATTTATACCCCCACCCCCTGGACATCACTCCCACACCCCTGGACATCCCTCCCACACCCTTGAAACATGACCAAAAAGTTTCCAAAAACCGACCAGAACCCCCTCACCCCACTGGAATACCCCCACCACACCCCTAGACCCCCCCCCCCTAACACACACACCCCTAGACACCACCACCACCCCCTGGACAGCCCCCACCCTCCTGTATACCCCCCCCCCCCACCCCCGGGACAACACTCCCACACCCCTGGACAGTCCTTCCACACCCCTGAAATAGACCAAAAAGTTACCAAAAATAGACCAGAACCCCCTCACCACACTGGACACCCCCCCCCCCCCCACCCCTGTTCTACCCCCACCCCTGGTCTACCCCCACCCCCTGGAAATCCCTCAACACCCTTAGACACCCCCCCACCCTCCTGGACACCCCCACCCCCACACCCCTGGACTGCCCCACCACCCCCTGGACACCCATGGACTCCCCCCCCACCCCCTGGATAGCCCCTGGACAGCTGGTGTTGGGAGTGGAGGCGTCTCCATCCCTCTGGGGGAATTCCGCAGGAAGGTACTCATCACTCCCACATGTGAAGCTTGAGATCTCAAAATGTTTCACATATGGGAGTGATGAGTACCTTTCAGCGGCTTTCAGCCCCCCGAGGGATGGTGGCGCCTCCTCTCCCCCCCCATGGACTTCCCTCCCCCCCCCCCATCCTCATGGACACCTTGGACCCCCCCCCCCCACTGGACAGCCCTCCCACACCCCTGGAAACCCCCCCTCACCCCATAGGACACCCCCACACCCATGTACAGCCCCCCACTCCCCTGGACAGCCCTTCCACCCTCATAGAAATGCTCCCACCCCCTTAGACTACCCCCCCCCCCCCCACTATCATGGACACCAGGATACCCCCACCCCACTGGACAGCCTCCCACACCCCTGGATACCCCCCCCCCCCCCCACACCCTTGGAACCCCTCCCCCATACCAGAATCCATACCAGAAAAACCATCATAAGTAGACTAAAATAAAAAGTATAGAAAAATTAAACATTCACATATATAACATTCAAAATATACAATGTCAACTTAAAAAAACTAAATCCATCCTAAATTACTACCAAATACACAATTACAATGACAGTATTCAGAATTACATTTTACACTACAAACAACTAAAAATCAATCAAACCTGTAAAATAATTTGACCATTCCACTTGTAAGTGTGTGACGTCTTCAACACTATAGGGTTTAGGGTCATAAAATAGCTACAAATTAAAAGGATAGTAGTTAATGTGTACAGTGACTAAATCAAATGAAATATTATGGCATAGTTTAAAAGGAAATATTACCATTTCAAAGTTCACAATTGTCCCAATTGTTATTATTTCATACATAAATCTTAATATATAATATCCTCATTCGATGAGGCCTTATTGTTCATGAAAATTCTGTTTGAATGAGTGTAAATTCAATATATTATTTGTATGTAATAAATCAAATAGTACAAGTTATAAATTGATATTTACCTTTACATTTACATATTTGATCTCTGCACTCCTTTTCTTTGTGTTTTTTCAAAAGTAGACCCATCCCTTGTTAGAAAATAATACGAATGGGATAAATTTAAAATTCATTATAATATAGAAAACTATTGAGAAATTGAAACTTACTTTTCCAACATTTTTGTAAAACATTCCCGCACATCACCATGGACAAAGCATATCCAATTAAGTGTCTTATCCCTTGGGAAAAAACCCATAACATCTATTGATAACTGATAAAAAAATTAAGGTTAGTGGTTTTTTATGTTAAAAGATAATGAACTCTTTGAGAGAGATGTGTTTCATACCTCTCACAAAAAGGAATCATCCAACATTGTGTGACTATATTCTGTTCAAGTATTTCAGTAATATAAATCATTCTTGGTTCCTCATCCAATGCACATGCTTTAGGGGAAATCAAATGCAGGTCTATGAACCCATATATATCATTCTTCTCATTCTTCTCACAAATTTTATAAAGATACCTAATACAAAACAGAAATAAGTATACATTTTTAATAAATATAATGCAGGGAAAAGGTGTTAAGACTTACATGGAAAAAATATGCACAATGTTGATGCCCAACTTATCTCCAGTAACAAGCTCCATGATATTAGCTTTCATAATCCACACAGTTATTTCATGTCCACAAACATGATCTTCCATTGGAAACTCATAATGATCCGCCAACAAATTTGAATATCTTGACAATCTGTCAAAACCACTAGAATTTGTATCTGATGTCATATCCATTGGTCTTTTTTGTTTTTTATACAGTATTTCTTTACCTTTGAAGTATTCTTGTAAAAATAAATAGAAAAATATATTAGTTTTCAAATGATAAAACAACTTTAAAAAAAATAAAATAGAAGATATAACATACATACCTCTATGGCAATGAGTCGAACAAGTCTGGATGTCCAAATTAAAAAATGGCCAATACTATGTCCAACTGTCATCACCTCATCTATAGGTAATGGTACTCGAGCTGATCTATCTATAATATCCTATACATTGACCCTCTGATTCTCTACCTCTAATTTTTGATGATGAACTGTATCTCCTATACAATATACCAACCCATATGCAACTATATGATGTTGAGGATCATCAACATACAGCTCGCAATAAGTAGGAAGCTGAGGTGGAGGATTAGGATAAAAAATGGGTTCTGCGGGCTGATATGGGGAAGTGGGAGCTACTGGAGAATGTGGAGGATAAATAATGGGGTCTGCAAGGGGAGGTGGAGGAGTGGGAGTTGCAGTCTGAAATTTTCTTTTCATGTCTGCAAACATAGACTGTACTGATGCTCTAATATTTTCCTCCATCTTCGCATTAATATTATGAACTTCAGCCTCCAAGGATTCTATTTTTTTTTATAAACACCCTCAACATAAGTAGTTGGGGAACGTGGAAACCCTTTTCTTACCAATACACCTACTGGATATCCTCGTACATGACCAGTATGTTCGATCTTTCCCAATGCTGCAGATAAAATATCTTGCCTCCAAGCAGTTGTAAATACCCTCTATGAGCTCTTCTCCTCAAGAGAATCCTGTTTTAATTAATTGAAAATTTCCATAATGATTGAAATTATATGAATAAAATAGTTAACTTAAATAAATAAAATAGATATCTTACAATCCTCTCAGCTACAATTATTGAATCTTTGGAAATATATTTCGCTTTTTTCCCATTAGAGTTCTCTTCCATTTTTCATGTCTAGATGGAGGGGATGGAGGGGATGGAGGGGCCACCTCTCCTGAGCTTGAATACTCATCTCTTAGTTTTTGTAATTTTTCTGCAATCATTTGTTCTTCCAATAATGTATACCCTTCTCGAGATAAAATATGAGGGTATATATTTTCAGATTGGATCTCCTGATGATATTTCCTTGTTTTCTGTAAATTAAGAATAATAATTCATTAACAAAATACTAATAAGATCATTTATATAATAAAGCTTATAAAATTTTACATTTCCCTTACCAAAAATGATTCTTTTCTTCTACTTTCAACAAACTTTATCCATGTGTCTTCATCTATGAAAGGATATATACGACATGGATTGTCATGACTCCTATGGACAAAAATGAAATTAGATGTGAGGGTTGATTTGAAATCCCTCCATGTCCTGGAAGCCATCGATAAGCATTTCTTCCTGACTCCTCCAGTGTCAGTAATATCAAATGTAATCTGATAAAGAAGAGGTTAAACATATTATATATACTAGAAACATTCAATGAATAGGAAAAAATAGAGAAAGATCTTACCAAAATCATCTCCCACAACAGAGAGATTATTGCTTTGTCCACACTTCTCCAGTCATCATACAAAATGCTTACTTTTCTCTTACCCTTAGTGGATAAAAAAATCTTAAAATCTTTTTCATTTGGACCTCTAGGAATATCATCCTCATCAAACTCAATGAATATTCTCTCATCCTACGTATGGGCAAGTGATAATTTTGGTAAACATGTGCACCCACGTTTACCAACTCTTGAACTCTTTGTAGTAATGGGAGCACATGAGGAAGATTGGGGAACATCAAGAGGAGCATGTGAATGTTCCTCCCCAGAGGTATGACCAATATTCTCATCTCTAGAATCATGTGGTTGATCAACTGATTGATCTATCATTATCCTTCAAATCGAAAAAACAAACATTAGTTCAAAAATATAAAAATTCAAATATTTTAATTCTACTGTAATCAGAAAATAGAAAATTGTACTAAGTTACATAATAGTAAACATGGTTAATATGGTAAGCATGTTAAACAATGGTAAAGATGGTAAAGATAGTCAATATGGTAAACATGGTAAACATGATAAACCTGGTAAACATGGTAAACATGGTAAAATAATTTTCACTGAAAAAAATAATAGATATATAATTTATGTAATGGTAAACATGATAAAGTAAACTAAACAAAATTAAAACATGGTAAACCTGTTAAAATTGGTAAACATGGTAAACTAATTGTCACTGAACAAAAAAAATAGATATATAATTAATGTAATGGTAAACATGATAAAGTAAACTAAACAAAATAAAACAAACAAAAACTTATACTTATTTTTTTTTAATACATGTTTTAATAAATAAAAAACTTACAATATCTACCATTTTATGAAAATAATAAATGTAAACATGAAATAAAAAAATGTTACCTATAATTTTAGGAATGTACAAATGGATTGTTTTCCCAAATTCCTTTTTCCTGATCGTTTCTTATGGCACAAAACATGTCTTCAACATGCTCATCATTATGTTTTGTTAATCTTTCCATGGAAGTAGGGATCTCATATAAATCAGCATCTTCATCAAGTTCATCCTCACCAACATATTGTTTTTTCCCTTGTGAAACAACATCCCACTGCATGTTTAATTGATCTACTACATAGAAAATTCGTTTTTCATCTGTTTCAATTATAAAAGAATCAGTTGTGTCTTCCAATCTATTCTGATTAACAAATGTCATTACAAATTAATCGTGGCTGACACTGTTTTTACCGATAAACCATTTACAGTTAAAAACAAGAACTTTAATTTTAAATTAATTAACCTCCCATGTGTCTTCAATCACTCCATAATATGCACTTGATGAAGAAATTCGGTTTTTTTCTTAGCACTCGAAAAATTAATTTCTTTTGCAAACACCAATACACCACTATTCTGAACTGCACTTCTATAGTTTTGATCTTTCATATGAAATTTATAGCCATTAATGTCATAACCGGACCATGTTATCACATTTAAACATAGACCACCCACTATCAATTTTAATGTCTCTGATACATTTGATCTTCCTAGCAAGGTCTTTTTAAACCATGACCAAAATGTTTTGTTGTGCTCATTAAAAATCCACATTTCTTTCTTCTTTGGATGACATTGTTTCAACTCATTAATATGCAATTTGATATATGGTTGAGCATCAACTATGTTATTCAAGATGTTTGATTCTAACTTCTTCATCTGTTCAGCTGACAAAGATTTGACTTTTAAGCCACGAATCCCCTTTCCCTCATTATTAACTCGTTCATGGAGAGATGGAGGAAAACCTATGTGTTTCACCGTAGCCAAGTAGCTTGTACAAAACTCTACAACCTCCTTAGAAATATACTTTTCAATAATGGAGGCTTCAGGTCGATATGGATTTTTAACATACCCCTTCAATATTTTTATATTTCTTTCAAAAGGATACATCTAAATAAGATATACAGGTCGACAAAGCTTTATTTCTCGAACCAGATGAATCATTAAAGGCACCATTATATCAAAAAAAGTTGGAGGAAAATACATTTCCAATTTACAAAGTATAAAAATTTCATCTTTTTCCAAAATGTTCAAAGCATTCACATCAATCACCTTTTTACAAATTGAATTGAAAAAATAACACAACTTCATTATAGTCTTTCTGACACTGATGGGAAATATTCCACACTATGAAACTGGTAGAATTTGTTTCATCATGACATGAAAATCATGAGATTTCATACCAATCAAATTCAAGTCCTTCAATGAGACAAATTTTTTTACATTTGAAGAATAACCTTGAGGCACTTTGATATCATGAAGACACTGACAAAAGCTAATTTTATCCCTCTTTGATAATGTATGACAATCCGGGGGAAGAAATGTTTGTCTTCCATTAAGAGTGGGAGTTAAATCCAAATGTATTCCCATTGATAGTATGTATAATCTTTTATTCAACCCATATTTTGTCTTTCCTTTAATATCTAACAATGTTCTAATCAAACTATGATAGATATTCTTCTCCACGTGCATGAAATCAATATTATGTTTAACTTCATGACATCTCCAATACGGTAGCTCAAAAAATATTGACCTTTTCTTCCAAATATGTCTATCATTACCATATTTCTGTGTCTTTCCCAATGTCACATCAAGGTTTTTCACCCTCTCAAAATACAGATCAGGGGATAAAGGTTTTGGAGCAATATCAAATTATTGTATGCCATTGAATTCCTTTTTTAGTCTTTTATAAGAGTGATCCATGGGAAAAAACTTTCAATGACCCATGTACACTGTTTTCCTCCCATGATGCAATTGAAAATATGACGTCTATTGTTCGCAAATTGGACATTCTTTATGTCTTTTAACACTGTATCCAGACAAATTTCCATATGCTGGGAAGTCATTTATAGTGAACAAAAGCACTAAATGCAGTTGAAATTATTCCATTTTATAAGAATCATACACCCTTTTACCATCCTCCCATAAAAGTTTCAAATCGTCAATCAAAGGTGACAATAAAACATCAATATCATTACTGGGTTTCTTTGGACCAGAGATCATTATACTCAAGATGACATATTTGTGCTTCATACAAATTTTAGGAGAGAGGTTGTAAATTACCAATAAAACAGGCCATGAACTATGTGTGCTACTGAGGGTCCGGTATAGATTCATTCCATCTGTGCACAACCCTAGTCTGAGATTTCTAATTTCATTTCCAAATGTAGGATATTGCTCATCAATTTTATTCCATTGTGGATAATCAGCCAGATGATGTATTTTTCCATCACATAACCGCTCATCAACATGTCATCTTAACCATTTAGCATCATGTGAATTAGCAAATAAACGTTTGAAATGATGAATTATAGGAAGATACCAAAATACCTTTGAAGGTATCTTTGTAATCTCTACATCAGCCTATGATTTTTCTTTCACCTTATACCATGATGTCCCACATTTAGGACACTCTGACAGAAATTCATATTCCTTCCTATATATCATACAGTCATTCAGACAGGCATGTATTTTCTTGTATCCCAATCCCATCGGGCATAATATTTTCTTGGCCTTATAATGTGAATATGGAAGATCATTATCTTTTGGAAGAATGTCTTTCATCAATTGTAGCAGCTCTGTAAAACTTTTGTCACTCCATCCATGTTTTTCCTTCAGGTTAATCAATCCTGACACCGCTGACAAAATCGTAAAATCTGTACAACCAGGATATAATGGTTTTTCAGCATCACCATATAGACGTGCAACTTTTGGTTCTATCTCAATTTGTTCTGCTGTAATATCGCGAATCATTTCTTCAATTCCATCAATGTCACCATCTTGAAAATCATCATCATCAGTGACATTTCATCCAGTTTCAACATTCCAAATACAAGGAACTCGGATTAAAACCATGACAAATAAGATGATCTTTTATCTCTCTACTTTTCAACTTCTTCATATTCAAACATTTCAGGCATAGACAGAAAAAAATTTCACTACTTGGAACATTTCGTTTAGAAAATTCCAAAAAGGCATCAACACCTTCCTCATATTCATTGCTCATTTGATGTGCCGTAATCCAACATCGACTCATTATTACCTATAACAAATATCAAAATTATACATCTTTTTAAGATAAGACAAATATATGTTTATATGAAAAAAATCATAATTTGAATGTAAAAAAATTTTGAAATATTAAACAAATCTATGAATATTTAAAAAAATATGCTTGAATATGATTTTAAAAAGAAAATATAGTTAGATATAACATTTTCAAATTCCATGGAATCAAAGAAAACCATGGGGCCACTAATGGTTGATAGAAAATTGGAGAAAATGGAGTAAACCTGAGAATCAAATCAAATTTAAAATAAAAACTTAGATGGAGAAAATCACAATGCAAAGCCAATCATCACGGCACAATGGGGTCAGGATAACTACGTATATTTGAAAACCACGACATGGTCTCCCCCATAACCCTTAATTTTCTCATAGTCGATGATTGGTAAAAATATATATAACCAAATAGAATCATATTGCAACACTAATATCCATGAAACAATACAATCATCATGTCATAATCTCACAAACCACGATGCAATAGTCAATCCCAACTGACACTTATCTCCCACCACCTTGGACATCTCCTGGTCACCACCACCCCTTTGGACATCCCCCCACCCCCTTGACACCACCCCCACCCCCTTGGACATCCCCTGGACACCACCACCCCCTTGGACAGCCCCCCACCCCCTGGACACCACCCCCACCCCATTGGACACCCCCTGGACACCACCACCCCTTGGACACCCCCCCCCCACCCCCTAGACACCACCCCCACCCCCTTGGACACCCCCTGGACACTACCACAACCTTGAAAAACCCCCCACCCCTCAGGACACCACCCCCCACCCCCTAGACAGCACCACCCCCCTCCCCACCCCCCTGGAGACCCCCCACCCCTCCTGGACATCCCCACCCCTCCTGGACACCACCACCCACCTTGAACCATGGGTGAGCATCTCAAGTAGATATGTGTAGTGTGGTGGCATGACACACTCAAGGTGAATGAGGAATAGGGAGGCGCAACACCACAAAACACATTCCCATGAAGACTCGTACAAAGTATAAAGTTTTAATGCTTGGACATGGACTCCCAATTTTTAGGTCATAGAGTTTGGAATCTATATAGGGGCTATTAAAATGGAAATATGTAGAAAGGTAGAGTAAAAACCCCCATTGTGAATGAGGTCCAAGGAGCTCCAGCACCACACCAAATATTCCTGAGGAGTCTTTTATATAGTTTAAAGTTATGATGCTTGGTCTTGAACTCCGACTGTATGGACATAGAGTTCAGACCCTAGAGATGGGGTTTTCAAATAGATATATGTAGCATGGAATAGTGAACAAACCAATTCAAATAAGGGACAAGGAGGTCTATTTCCACACCATATATTCCTAAGTATAATTGAATATAGTTTAAAGTCATGATTCTTGGACTTGAACTCCTATTTTATGGTCGTATAGTTTGGACCCTTAATTCCCATTATACAATGTACTACTTGAGAAACTTTTCATTAATGGGGGTGTGATACACTCTCCATTCATATTCATCAAAGAGTATGATCCATTTTAATAGTCCTTATGAATTACATTTGGTCCTTCCCACATTGGTTCTAACATGGGTGGATTTATTATAGGTATCATTATTTTTCTGAGATCTAGTACCATGTCACCCTAGATGAAGGAGCAGAGATGAACCTTCTTGTTGAAGACTCTTTTTATTATATTCTAGTGCCTCTCTAGATTTTGAAATTTCTGGGACCTATTCTCTTCAAGGGCTTCAATATCATCTATATGGACTTCTATTTTTCTATATGGTGTCTGTCGGTCATAGATAGTTGTTTGGAGTAATGGAAACTAAACCTTAATGGAAAATACTACCTCTACTCCATACACCCGAAAATATGGGGTCACCTTGGTGGAATTTTGAGTGATTTTATGATAAAACCATAGTTCATTGATGAGATTTTTTAGAAAACCCTTCATGTTATTACCCACAATATTCTGAAAAATATTAGATAGGGTCTTATTGAACACCCCTATCTATCCATTTTCTTGCTCATGATAGCGGGAAGTATGGTTAGACTAAATACTTTACTTAACATACAATCACTTTAGATCAGTATCCTAGAATATGGTACCATTTTTAGTTATAATGGTGTGATTAAATCCAACCCAATGAATGATATGTAATATCATGAATTCGATCATAAATCAGGATTTGAATTCCTTGAGGAGAATCACTTCCACCCACTTCAAGAAAAATTCCATTTTTTTAGAATGAACCTACCCTGGTGGGATATCACTAGTGGTTATAGACCCACAACATCAAGTCCCCATAATGAAAAGGCCCAAAGAATAATTGACGGTGTGGAGAAGCTCTAGTGTTCGATGCACAAATATGGCATGAATCTGAAATTTGTGACACCTCTTATCATACTTGATGTAGTCGTGGACTATCATGGGTCAAATTATCCTATCCTTTGAACCTAGTGGAAGAGCTTCAATCCTATTTGTGGGGAACAACAAGACCCATCATTAACTTCCTACATAAACTAAGGAATATCAACTACTTAGTTGGAACGGAGGAGAATTACATCAAACAAACTTCTATAGAAAGTTGATTCAAGGTTAGTACCACTCTGGAGGGGTTCTATGATACACAAAAATGAATTCAATCATACTAGACTCAATATGGTGGGAGAATTATATGATAGAGATACATATCTAAAAGAGTTGTCCAATTGGGTGTTTCCTCCAATGAGGTAAAATCTAAGGGTCCTGATGTAGAAGAATCAGAATCCAAATGTTTTGCTTATTTCTTATCACCATTATTTAACATTATAGGAATTACAAAACTCTGATCCACTGCATGAATGAATATATCATCATATTCAATATTGTCAAGAGACACGGCTAGACTTACCAAGGTGTCAGATCGACCATTCTATGACTAGGGGACATGAGTCACTTTCAGGTGAGAAGGGAACTGGGCCATCATCTGATGAGTTCACTCCAATAAGGGCATGATCTCTAGCTTTATGATGATATAATTACCATAAATTTCTTTGATGACCACCTCAGAGTCTTTTTTTACCATAAAGTGGGGAAAATCAATCTGAAGTGATAACTCGAGACCAATAATGAGATCTTGATACTCTACCACATTCATAGTGTAGCCTTCTAACAATAGGAATGAGTATGGTATGAAAAACATGGTAATGGTGATGAATAAAATCCCAAAGACCACATTGTTGATCTTGGGATCATTGACCTTTTTACCGGTTAGGCTTCGAGAGGCACAATCAAAGTGAATCTTCCAACATGGAATAGTTTGATCCACTAAGATGATGGACTAATTTGGAAAATCAATGACCTAGGGAAATTATTCATTGGATATATGGGTGGCTAGGAATTCTACCAATTCTTTCCCTTGGAAGGCATTATATGTAACAAACCTAATATTGAACTACTAAAGGATCACTGTACAATCTGCTAGAAATCTTTTCAACAAGGGTTGATTCAAGATATAATTTAGCAGGTCTACTTCGTATACAATATATATCTCATGGGGTTGTAGATAATAATGTAACTTCTACACTACAAAAACTAGTAAAACACATCTCTTCTTGGAAGAGGATTTTCTATTATCTATATAGAGGATAATATGATTGAGATCGTATAAATTGTTCCCTACCTTCATTATTCCTTTGGGTGATAAGGGAAGTGAGTGACCATTCTAGGTCATTCACCTAAAGGATCAGAGGCTTCCCTGAGATGAGAGGCATCAAAAAAAGATGTTATAGTGGATACTGCTTTATTTTCTCAACGGTGTTCTGAAATTCCTCATCCCACATGTAGATAGTTCCTTTCTTCATGAGACTCGAAAAAGGTTTACACCTACCATCTAGATTCTTGATATACTGTTGTATATAAGCTAATGTTCTTGGAGGCCCTATGGTTATCAAAGGTTTCTCAAGAGTGGAATTTTTTTGATAGCCTTAATCTTCTCTATTTCAATATTGATGCCTCCATATCTGAAGATAAAGGCAAAAAACATCCCAAAGGTGACTCTGAATGCACACTTCAAGGGGTTCATCTTCAAATATCGAGAATGGAGGAAGCTAAAAACTTTATCAAGGTCTATGAGATCATTTTAATTCATGTATTATTTAACCACCAATTCATCTACATAGAATTCCACTAATTTCTTGATATTTAGTTTGAATATGAGGTGCATGTCCCATTTAAAAGTGGCTCTTTAATTCATTAGGCTGAAAGTAATCACCCGATAAATAAAGGTCCCTTTCAGTGCCCTAAAAGTGATAGAATCCTCATATTCAGGATTTATAAGGATTTGTTTTTACATGGAGTATCCATCCATGAAGGTGATAGTCTAAAACCCAATTCTACCATCGATCAACAGATTTTTCACTATAAGGGGAGAATCATCCTTTGGATAATGGAAGTTGAGGTACCAAAAGTCAATAAATACTTTGATATTCTGATTCTTCTTCTTGACTAAAATGATTTCATCTAGCCACTTTGAGTTCTGTAATTCCATGAAGAATTTGGATTTGATAATATTATCAAACTTTTCCTTGACCATGGAACTGTGAGAGGGATTAATTTTTCCAAGAGACTTCTTGAATCTGTGATGACTCACTGGGAGACCAAGATGGTGGACGGTGACATGAGGGGATAGTCCTGACTTCTAATCATAGCTCTAGGAGAATACATCATGGTGCTACTTTAGAAAATCCATATATTACTATTACTCCTCTATGAAAATAGTTTCACTGATCATTGTTGTCCTTAGATCTTCTTCGGTACCAAGGTTTACTTGAACCAACTCATTAATAGTGGTTGATATTCCCCCTTGTGAATGTAGAAGGAGAATATTTCAAATCCTCATCATCATCTATTATAGGAGAATCAACATGAGGAGGCTCATCAAGGATAGCTGACTCATGGGGGGAATTGGTTCCTAATTGGGTGGACATGAAATCCTATCTGAGAGCTTCATACTATACTAAAACTATGGAAACAGAGGCAATAAAGACAATTCTGTCATGCCTTTGATTGTGGTGTCCATGCTTGATGTAAAATAAATGGTGGATAGTTTTCTTCCAGTGATTTATCCCTACTCGATCAAAACATAATAAAATTTGACAAAATGGTTTCAATAGGGTGAAACTCTCAGTACCTCAAAGGAGTGGGTGCTTCTGGTATCACCTGGGAATGTCCTATGTAATAGTATGAGGTAATCTATGGATGTTAATTTCATTTAAAAATACCAGAATCCTTTTTATTTTATCTGGAAGAGAAACTTCCCAAATCTGGGGTTGTGTCCTCCAATCGATGAATATAGGGAATTAAAGCATCATACAAGTCTACCCATGAACTGGATGTAGTGAAATTGGTGCATTAAACCCTATAGGTCTGAACATTTTCCCCCTCCCTCTTGTAATATTCTTTGTCTATATAGTGGGCTTCACAAGAGTCAAAGGGATGTGAATCACCTTATAGTACCCCTAGCTTACTATTGTGGGAGTATTTGAGGCACTAGTGATATGAGGAGGGGACTTCTTCATGAAAATGAAGCTATGACCTACAAAAAAATGAATTGTAGGTATTATCTTATGAGACTACCATAAATTTATCACTTGATATCAAGTCACCAAACTAGGTCTTCATCCAAATCCGTCCACATAGTTTATGATCCTTCCTATCCTAATCCTGAATCTTTAAGTCAGATGAAGTGAGGTATTATTTGATTAATACCAACTTGTAGAGAATTTGGGTTGGGATGTGGTTAATCCTAAAACTTGTGTCCACTAGGTTGTGGTGTATCACCGCACCACTAAACTGGAATGTGATATACAACAGTATTATTTTCCCCTTCATATTCTCTAGAGAATGAGATGATGGCTTGACATTCCTATCACTCAACCTCTTCTATATAGTAGGACTCTGTGGTAGCTACTTCTTCTTTAAACTAGAGAGTAATCTTCAATTATTCTGATAGGGCATCACATAATTATTTCTACAAGCATAGGGCCTTGAGGATTGAGATCCTTTTAGGTATACCGGTGAGGTACTTCAACACATCTTACTTCCACTTTATAATGTTTATTCTCTTAGGGGGTGCACTTTGGTAGGGGAATGACAGATGTTGTTGGATATACTGCCAAGTTCTGGATGGGGAAGGAAATATCCTACTACTGACTATTGGACCCACTCTGAATCATTTTTGATAGACTATTGGTTGACTAAGGCTTAGATCTAGGTGGATTTACCTGATCACAGTGTGGTCTTAGCTATTATACCTCGCCAGTTAACACGATCGGTTATAGTGGTGTATCTGGAAAAGATGTCTTAGAGGACTATGCCTACTGAGCTTTCAAAAAATCTTTTTGCCTAGTCTTGTTAGTATGCATGTCTTGGTTTGAATTTTTGGATTGAGAATTTTGGTGGATCATGTTTACTTTCCCATTCCTTTGATGGAATCAGCCTGAAACATCTGGAGTATTCATTGGTTATTACTCATTATTGGGCACTTTGAAGTGGTCTACTAGCTCGATGGATTTTATGGAGGCATACTCTTACTCTTCATCAGAGTATTATTCTAGTGTATGGTGGAACATAGGGGTGATTCTACACTTTGGAGGCCGAAATTCATCAAATGTGTAGGATGGATTTGGTATTGGTGTGGTAATTTGGCATCATTTTCCCCATCGGGGCCTACTTTTCTGAGATTAAGAAGTCTATATTGTGGATGAAAAGGTCATGTCCAGAGAAATAATGGAAATAATATGAGTTTATGTTCTACCTAAACAGGCATGGATGACACCATGGGTGTGATAAACCTCTCTATGATCCAACTAATCATCATACTTATAGGTCCCATGACTTGAAACCTACTATCATTCACCTGAAACTTTGTTTTCATTGTTGTTCTTGGTGGAGGAATGTGTTACCTACACTGTGAAATCACACAGTTTTATCAAACCATGGTCCACTAGTTATTTGATCTAAACATTTAACATGTATCATTCCATGATGGTATGTCTGAGGATCCTGTGGTAAGATAAATGGTCGGGGTAGTTAGTGCCTCCAGCTTCCTAGGGCCTTCTATACTTTGGAAGCTTTAGAATCCCAGTTTCCAAGGAAAAAATGAAGTAACCTAGAAATTATGAATCCTTGAAAGTGTACTTCCAGTTCCTTCTATCTGAAAATGGAACTCTAGGAGCATGGCCTTGACATGGGGCCGAAGTCATGTTTTCTTATCTAGGTGACTATATCTAGAGAGGTAGTGCATGATAATTCTATATTGAGCAATTCTGATATTGGTAGGAATGCTTCCCTCGAGGAGGTTCTTTAATAAATGTGTCCAACACCTCTAATGGATTAAGGTCCTATACATGTTCTATGGTAGTAGTCTCTTCTTTGGAAGGCCTTCTCTCAATATCTGAATGAGGCAAAGTAAATGACTATTAAGCCTATTGTAAGGCTTCCTCCAGATGTTGGGTCTTATAAAAAATATCAGAACCCACCTAGAATGTTCTGGTTGATGAGGGATATAGACCATCTTAGTCTTGACATTCCCCATGCACATTGATAGCAGATACTCTTGATTTTGTGGCCTATTTTTTTATTACATGAGGCATTTCCACTATATGAAAAATATGAAACTTTCTCATTATGAATTTTATTACAGTTGAAGAGTTCAGCAATTATTTTCTAACATGTGGTGAAGTTTAAATAGAAGTGTAACTATCTATAAAGACCTCCCCAACCAGCAATGGACCCTATGGGTAGCTAGTTTCACTAGAAAAATGAGGGTCCTTCAAATGTCTGGATGAAACACCGAAGATTGGTGGCCTCTTACTACTTTGGGGTTCCCATTATGGGTCCACACCTTGACATGAAGTGGATAAAATAATATAGTAGGCCACCCATCCCATTGAATGAGAAAATATAGGGTTCTTAAACTCTGAGGGTTCTCATATGTCGTTTACCCATTCTAGGTATGTCTTTCCATCAGGTGGGATCTTCACCTATCGCATATCCAGGTCCTTAGGGAGAGCATTGAGAGTGGTTATCAAATCATGTTGGAAACAATATCAGTATTGAATTAGATTCCTAATCAACAATGAATTAAAAGGTTCATAAACTCAGTAATAAGTATTAGCTGCTTATAGAGTGGCATTACCTAGATCCCAAGGGGGGTAATTACGTTGATCGGGTGTGTTTGAAAACTCATAACCCAGTCAAATTCCATAAAATCCTTCTCTAATCTATCTGGATGCATGATATTATCAATCATGACTAGGGTCATTTGGACAAGGAGGACTTACCACCCCAATGGAGGAGAAATGGGGTCTCATCGGGTTTCACTATAATCCAGGCACCAATTAGTAATGATCTCATCAATAATCCTTTTTCACTCATCGATTTGTTGAAGCATAGAGGCTGACTTAGGACCTACAACTATTTTTTTCACAAACAAGGATGAATCAGAGGGTCCAACATGATCCTTAACCTTTTCAATGTTCCTATGAGAAAGTAATGTCTCATATGAAGGACCTCAAAGGATGATTTCATGTATTTGTTCATGGGTGAATATTCCTATCAGAGTGTCTATCTAGTACTGTACTTCCCCTTAGGGTGGATCTTCCCTTTCAAACCCTAGGTCATTGCCCTTGTCCCATTTATCCTCGGGTAGGTTGGGGATGGTCACGTTTATGATAACTATACCCAAAGTAGAATTGTCATTATCGATAGGTAATTTAGGTTGTCATAGGATAGTTCTTAAGTGAATAGCATTGAAATATCCCAATTCTATGATCTATAATTGTATAGATGCTTTTCCATTATTGGGTGGAGAATTTTGAGGCTTTTGATGTAGGTTTGTTGAAGTTTATGGCGGTATTTCAATAAAGAGAGGTGTTGAGACACTAGGAGTGTTGTAATATCAACTCTTAAACACTATTGGTTTATGGCGTTGAGGTGCTCCTATGTCCCTGGATAAACCAAATGATGATCATATAGGCAGTGAAATATTTCCCAGATGATTTTGTGGAGACACGTGTCCTAGCCCTCAGTAAGGGACTCTAGAATGTTGAATATAACATCCCTTATATTTATTACACACATTAACTTAATTAATTACATTAACATGCAATTAAAAAAACTCTGAGGATCGATAGGTATAGTGTCTTGGTAATTTAGGAACATTATATGACAACTTAAAACATAAAACCCAACATCTTTCATGAAAACTTCATTTACATGACCACAACATTCCTTCGTACATAGCATTTCATGGGATAACCTGAGGACATGCATAAGAAAAGGTTGAGATATAAAGCCTTATAAGGGAGTAAACAAGTCAAAACGTGAAGAATATAGTACATGTTATGAAATAGGCATATCAATGGAGCCCAATAGAAACATGAACATAACGTCATGATATATCATGATTATCCTAACAAGGAAATGTGGCAACAACATTTAACATGATACTAGCATGATCCAAGGATCAGTACACATGGAGCATGAGTAAACACACATTGAACTTTAATTTTCATGAGTAAACCCTCATTTCACTTGACTTATCATGATATTAATCTTTACCCAATTCATTGGAGTGCTATCAGGGTGCACCCTTCTTAATCATTTCATTTCATGCATAAGTGTGCAACATGGATCATTAAACATGGAATCATGTAGAATCATCATTTATTACATGATAAATGAATGTGGAATAAATACATGAAACTATATAATTGATAAGTAAATGTTCATAAATTTGAATACCCTTGATAGATAAATGAGCATGGTTTTCACTACACAATGACTTTGGCTTGGAAAATCACGGTGCAAATTGGGCAGCATAATGGTGTGACATAAGAATTCATAAAAATGGTTTATGAGAGAGAAATTGGTATCCCATAATATTTACATTAAATGTACATTAATTGGGTCATATATATACATTTCACAACATATTTAATGGAATTTAGATGCTAAATATAAAAGAATTTCTTGAATGTAAATGAGGAGAGAGAAATCCCTTACGGAATTTCGGCATGGTAACGGGTGTACATGGGAGGCATTGATGAGAGAGAAATGGTTCTATCATCATTAAATAATAAGGAGTGAACTATATGGTAGGTTCATAATCATACCCCATTATTTTTAATTAAAAACAAAATTGTATAACAATATAATGAAATTTGGACAAAAATGAGAAATGAAGAAATCTCATACGTGGAAGTGTGATACAAAGGCTTGGGAGAGGTGTTAGAGAGGCTTCTTGAGAGATTGGGGCATCATGGGAGGATTATAGAGAGAGGAGGGTAGAGTTTGGTTAAGCTCCAAAGGTTTTGAGTGAAGAGTAATGGGAGATTGAGTGGGTTTATATAGGAAAGGAGAAAGAACTGTTTATTATTTAGGTTTTGAACACTACATATTAAACTAATAAAAACCACAAACCATACCATGGTGTTTGCCCAAGTTTTTTTTCCAAATAGTATTGAAAAAAAAATATTTTATAAGGAAATGGCTGAACTTATTAAAATATTAGGCTTTCTTAAGTGTAGGTGAGTAACACTCTCAAAGAAATCATTTTGAAAGTTAAAATGTTTTATAAGTCTTGGAGGGTACACTAAGGCACCATAAAATTAACCAAAAAAATATAAAATCACATTATTTTAAGGGTAAAAAATATATTTTCGGAACATCCCTTTTATAATACTTTATTACATCACTATTGGGTCATTATAGTGTCATAAAACACATTATATATTTAAATGGTATTTAAATTCTACCCAAAAATGTGACTGTCTTAGAAAATTATGTATAATTCACCGTTAGATAATTTTGACATCCTGAATAAAAATAATAATTTTCATTTTATCTAAATAATTTTCTAAATATGTTAATATTCAATTTTAAAATAAAAATCGACATTTATTGAAAATTCATGGGTTTTGACAAAAACAGCTTTCAAACCTTGATAGAAATTACCAATGTATTCAAAAGAAATTATAAGATCATTTATGTATAATAAAATTTAATTTATTAATAAAATTTTGTGAAAATATTATTTAATTATAATCTCCATTAATTCATCAAAATAGATTTCTTAATTGAATATTAACTAAAAATTCTATTTGTGCTTTAAACCCATTTAAAAAGTGACAATGAATGTATATTCTTTATACAAAAAATAAAGCACATAATCATAGTGCTAGGGTCTTGTTACATAACCCCTTATAACACCCACATAAGACCTAAGTGTAAGGTGTGCGATGGTGACAGCCTCTTGGGGTGTCTTGGATAATATCGATCGGGTGGTAATCTCTATTAACTTCCACTTCTCTTATAGGTGGTTCTATTCAAGATTAACGTGTTGAAGCTCGTCTTGGGATTGGTCAAGACAAAAGACCAATGACGCTACCTCCTTTACGATCTCTAACAAATGGGCTTCGTACGGATTAATTCTACAGGATGAGGCCATCACTTCCTTTTTCTGAGTAAATTGGATTTTTTAAAGCCCCATATTTATACTAATCATGTGGTCACTTTTGAAAGGCTATATTATAAATGGTAATAATTATTAACGGTATTTTCAAATCCAAAATCATAATACCAAGGAAGTATATAAGTTATATAACCATTTTACATAATAACACATTTAATTAGATCAAGATTAATTTCCATTAATAATAGTTTTAGTCGTTACATCAAAGTTGGGAGTCGTTGGCTTCCAGAACACCACTGAAAGTTGTACAATGGACAGAAACTCCAACGGGACATCTTATTTTTGGGAAGTTCCTTGTTCTTGATCATACCAAGATCTGATTGGTTCTAGAAAATAGATATATGGTTTCACTGATATGGATCAGTTCGGTGGATGTTTGGCTAGCAGAGGAGCCACTATGTGAGGCATTTATTCACTACACACTATGGCGTCTCTTGGTGTCATCACCAATCGCATCAATATATCCTTGTAATAATGGGTATTTAACAATTCCCCATGTGCATGGGAATTGGTGCTCTTCTGTGGATCATCAAGGTGTTCACCATCTAAATTAGTGATTCCAAATCATAATAGATCTCTAACATATTGTGTAGAGTTAGAAAGGAGTGAAACTAGTAGTGATGCAAATGGATGCATAGTGAGCACCTAGAAGGGGGATAGAAACTCCTCCACATGCATGTACCTATGGAGGGTTATAGGGATCATGTGGATCTCAGATTCTTGGATGGTGAAATTAAATTTTTAGTCTCATACCTCAAACTCTAGTAGCCAGGGTGTGAACTCCATTACTGATTCATCGGTTTCCTCAAAATCATATAGGTCGGCAATGTCGACATCAATTTTTCATTCCCCAATATTTCACCATCAGTGGAGAGTGTTCACTAATCTTACTCAGTATGATTCTTCAGGGTGGGATACCACTTTAGCGTAGGGAGGACATCTTCTTGGGTTATTTGAAGCACAAATAGGACCTTCATGCCAGTTGAAATAGACATGAGGAGGACCTCTATTTCGAGATGAAGGAGTATGGGGAGGGCCTTCTTATAGGTCGTTGATGGAATGGGGAGGACCTATTTTATGATTGGTGGGAATATAGGTAGGGAATATGTGTTGACTATTGAAAGTGAATGGAGGACCTCCTCTTTGTTTTTTAATGGTCTGGGGGGAACCACCTCACTATATCTCAACATTATGGGTAGGACCATCATGGATGCCAGTGGTTCCATAAATTGACAATGTCAACCCAACCTACATATGAGTTGGTTGGGGTCTCAATCCCAATCGATGGATCCCTATTCTCCTATTTTAGGGATCTGTTCAGATGCACTTGTGGTGGTAGGAACCTCTAGAGTTTTGGAAGATGATTCGCCTTATCAAGAATTATTCTGATCCTCCCACCAATGTTGGTGTTAGGTAATTATGATTAGGTCTAGTGTAGCATGGGTGAAGTCCACCTATTCTTAGACCTAAGAGAACAATCATTACTAGAATTGGCACAACCTAGTGGGATCCATCATTCACAGCTCATGAGAATTGTTCAAGGATGGGGTGACTTTGTCATCCCCACCTCCTCAGTATAGTTAAGCGAGTCACAAGATCACTCAGGGGAGATACTCCCAATGTCGTTTTTCATTGGAATGGGGGTGGTTTCTCTATGTACGTCCCTTGGGGTCGGTTGTGTTGGTAAGGGGTTGATGCCTCCAGGTCTTGGAGGGCCATGTTCCTTTGGGTAATAAACCCCTTGTGCTCATATTGGATTATAAAGGTGTTGATCACCCACATTTGGATGATCTCTAAGGGTGATACTGGGCATGGGAACCGAGTAGCCGAAGTCAAGGAAGCAGTTATGGTACGGTTGGAGTTGTGTGGGATTCCCGCATTCATATTTCCCCTACCTTGGTGCTTGTGGGTGTTGGGTTAATAATTAAATATTATGTGAGTCCGTTAAGTCATGTGTATTTTTTCACTGGTACATATAAAATGTAAACAATTCCCAATTCTCTATCTTCATCCAATATTCTGAAGATGGAGAGGGATCCACATTGAAAATTTTTTAGACTGAGGATACCCAATTACTTTCTGCCCTAATTTTTTATTGAGGTCCATGTTGGGCCCAACTTTTCTTAGTTATACCTAGAACCATATTATTGAATCTGGTGAAATTATAATCTCATGATCCCACAAACGTTAAATATCACCATGTTAAGGACAAGATTTTCATGTTGGGTTCACCATTTTCTATTTCAAATGCTTTTTTGGGGGTCTACTTGTGCATTGTCATGGATGTGCACATTGTATTTTCTATTTTCACACGTTCCCACTTTCCAAATGCATGCATATTTCATCACAGTCATTAGTGATGTCTTATACTTGATTGAAATGGGTTAATGGGATATAGGTTCCTCCTTCGATAGATTCCTCCTTGGCGATCGTGGCCTAGTCCGTGTCTCCCTCATAGATTTGAGTCATGTTCATGGAACTCATTATCCTTGTTATCTATTTGTGGACACTGGTTAATTACAATGCTTATGTCCGGACATATTTTTTTTCTTGGAAGGGACGAAACCTTTAGTCAAAATATTAGTCATGTTGGATATTTATGGGAATGTCTAGATATTGGGAACATTTTTCACCTATATTCATCCTCTTGGGAGGGAATCTCATATGAGGCAAATTAGGCTCGAACCCAAGGTATCTTGTATTGATCAATAGGAAATTAACACCAGTGACATAAGTATTCCAATTATTTTTACCTTAGGCATCCCATGTTTTTAGTGATGTAGTTATTTTAGGTCAAGACACAAGTTCTATTTCCTATAGAGATAGATAAAGACATCAGGTTAATATGGATCTAGGGACAAATTTAACATCTTATGGAGATAGGTACATAGTTAATGTTCTTTGGGGATATGATGGATATTTTAGAATACCCCAAGGATGTGGATCTAGAAGGTGTGTCCATATGGGAGAAGATGTCACAATTTGATAGTTTACTGATGGATCAGAACTCCTTGTAGAGGAAGATCCAAAATTTTGGATCAAAACAGCCTATGGAGGAAGATACAAAGTTGTGGATCATAATTACAAATGAAGGTGCATCCAGGAGGTGTTCCCCTATAAGGGATGATGTTACACCATGAATTTTACTCATAGATCAGAATTCCCCATGAAGGAGGATCCAATGTGGTGGATCAAAATTCCCTGTGGAGGTGGATCTAGAGTTTCATATCAAAATTCCCCATGGAGATGGATCTGAGATGTGCATCTGAGGGGAATAATATGTCACAACAAGATATTTTACCAATGGATTATAATTCCCCATGGAGGCGGATCTGAATTTATTGATCGGAACACCCCATGGAGTTGGATCTAGAGTTGTGAATCAGAAATCCCCATAGAGGAGGATCTGGGAGCCGCATCCCTATGAGGGAATATTCCATTCTTGGATAGTTTACTAATGGATCATAACACCCCATGGGTTCAGATTTAGGAGTTTTTGCTCAGATGTCCCCATGGAGGTGGATCCGAGAGGTGTGTCCCAAGGAGGAAACACCTTAGTTTACCATTGTTCAGGATGGAAACTCAAGGACACATTCTATGTACCTTGTTTAGAAGAAAAAGATCAAAACCGAAGTATTTTGATAATGCAACTTCAGTTCATATGATCGAACAAATCCATGTGGTTTAATGTCATGTGATAAGGATGCTCATGTTGTAAAATGAGCATAGATTATGGATGGTGTGGGGATTAATAATATTATTAATAGTTTCAAGACTTATTATATACTCCCTTTACTAATTTTATATGAAATGTGCATAAGTTCTGTGAAATATTAATGTTTTATTAATAAGTATAATTTTTTATCATTTTTAGATATAGTCCAATTGAGTTAGTATACTATTTTATTTATAACTCTCACCCTAAGGATCAACATTGTGTGGTTATTATTTTGTAGGATTTCTTATTTAATTTTCCACATATCAATATAAGGAATCATTGGCCCATTTTTTCATTGGAATGGTCATATGGACCACACAAGAAGACCCACAGAATCTGTGAAGAAACTGTCCCATCCATGAAGATTTAATTGAAGGGCTCCATCAGGAAGTCAAAATTCCTTTATTCTCCACCAAAGTTCTGGGGGAAATTGAAGGCGTCTTGGATAAAAATTTCAAGGCCCAACTCCAAATAAAAGGGTCCCAAATTATTCTTTTAAACCCCTCCCACCATTCTGTCCAGGAAATAAAATCAGTACAGTTTTCATGACATATCTCATGATGTAATCATCCAATAAATATAATATTTTTCAGTGTGAAAGAGGAGATATAGGTGGAAGAATTTTTGGAATAAAGTGTTCGTATTTGAATTCATCTTCCTATTGATAATCCTATAAATATTTTGGCATTAAAAAAAGTATGGATTGAAATGAACAGTTTAACTTTGTTTAATAAGACCGCCATAACGTTGTCTCCATAAGTCCAAATGCCTCCAAATTTTGAGAGTAGTCATCCAACATTAATATCTAAAACTTGGAAGAAGTATATATCTCTAGATTCATCTGTATGGATGTATAAATCATTGATCCATGTGGAAAGAAATATTGGGAATGAAAATAGTCAACTTCTATGAGCTATAAATACATCCCCCTCCTCTCCTTCAAAGGGGTTGGCATTTCAGAAGATAGTAGAACATATTGTAATGAACAAATCCTTTACAATGTATTTGGAGTACCTTCTATACTCAAGTTTTCACTTGAGATACCCTTCATCCTCTCTTTGTTTCCTTTTACTTTTGTGTTGTTCTTCGTTTGTAATCTTGTAAGTCTTGGTTTTTGTAATTCTATTTTAATGCATGTTTCTTCTTCTTAATCATTTATTATCATCCAACTTCTATTAAATAATATTATTGTTCTTAAAATAGTTTAAATAAAATTTATTTTCCTTCCCTTATTATGCTTTCTCATTCAATATAAAGTTAGTATTCAATTCCCTTCATTGTTTGTGTGTGTGTTCGACGCACAACTCTTTTCTTATCCCTTTATTTTTATTTTATTTATAATTCATAATCATAAACATTACAACCATATTATTAACTAAAAAAAATGTTTTAGTAAATCTACCATTGGGGTGAGTTATAATTTGGGTGTGTTAAGTGATTTAGAGAATTTGATCGATGGATATTCTTTAAATTAACATTCTGTATGTTAAACATAGAATGTTGTGGATTAATGACATGATTTGTTGAATGTGTGGTTTCCATGGATTATTGGAACCATAAATACACTACCATAAATAAGATATAATTGATATTAGAGCCCTAATATAAGTTAATTCTTGGATTAAATCCTTAAAACTTAAGAATTCCAATCAACGTTATCTTGTGAAGTGGGAGTTATTTTAAATGCAATATAAAGCAAATCTCAAGGATATCAAAAGCTTAACTCCCTGAAAATGAACTCACCCCAATATTTATCAAATTTTTAAATTAAAAACCAATCATTAATCACTTAATTTAAGCTCTACAAACAACCCCCCCCCCCCAATCAAAATACAATCAACTAAAAACATTCGATTATTAAAAGAGTATCATCACTGAGGATTCGACCCGAGTGCTGCTATACACATTAGCAGAACATCAGAACTTTTAATATTAGATAGGCTATAATCGGCCACGCTTTCACTTCCTCTTTGAAAATTCCCTTCGTAAGAGGATTTCTCCTGGAGGATGGTGTGGGGATTATTCAAGGAAGATACCATCGTACTTCTAGGAGAATCGATGATGTGTATGGGGATTACATGTGGAAGATAATCAAATGATCTAATCCCATGTGATTCATACATAGTTCATCTTGTTGGTAGGATCTATGGGGGTCATCCCATTCCACTCATATATGGGGAATCATGTCATCATTGCATGTGGTAAGACTACAGTTTTATTACATGTTATAAGGATGTTTTCATGTTGTTTGAAATCATATGATTAGGACATGTAGCTATGAATTTTTAAGAAAGTAAGATCGAATATGGGGGGAATCACTCCTCATCCCTTGGGATAATGTGATCACTATTCATGAACCTTTGAGTAGGGAATGGTGTTGGAACTACCTCATAGGAGTGTTCAATGATGAGGACCACATTAGGGTCCCCATGATTTGAAGAATAATGGGTTATAGTTCACATTATTAGAATCAACACATAGGTGGAAAGAATTATCTACACTTGGGGTGATGTGGGAGGACACAAGACTGGGTGGAACTGGTCACATATGGACTCAGTTTGTAGCTAAACCAACCCTATATTGGTTTGGGGGCCCCGGGAAATAAACCTTCATGAAGGAGGGTCAGCTGAAGGGAGGAACCATAGAGAGGCCCATGAGATGATATTTTTGAAGATTAAAGGTTCAATAAGGTGGGTCTTACAATGATTGGGTCCTCTTATAGGTTAGGGGATTAACAAAGTGTTATGATTTGTTAAATAGGGTGATCCTTCTTTAAATGGAAGTTCTGAGTTAAAAGCGATATTGTATTACGAAGAATGAATACTTCAGGAAGGACCACAGAGGTAATTTTTACATAGTGAAGGGAATTGGACTTTGCAAAATCCATCTCCACTTAGGGTGAAGTATCTTAAGAACACATGGTAGGAGGTTTTGTGAATATGAGGTACCTTTGGTGATCCATTTTTTTTTGTTCACAAAGCATAGGAGTTTTGTGAATTACAAGAAATTTCAGAATCCTAAATGATAGAAACCATACCTAAAATGTCAAAATGAGGGGGTATTCATAACCAAGGGGTTTCACAAATATTATAGGCACTGGAAAAGAATTATGGGACTTGAAAATGGGTGTGTATCTACAAGTTTGAATTTCATTCTCATGAAGAAACCACCAACCCTTTGTGCATTCATAAAGTGCATTGAAACAAAAAATGTTTTTGCATGGTAGTACCATTATGACTTCAAAAATTCAAGAAAGAAACTCTCATCCAGGGAGCTCCACAATCTCTGTTCATTCAAGAAGGATATTATCTTAAATAAATATACCCTTTAGAGTGATTTTGAGAAATCTTTTATCAAATTTTCTCTGAACCGGTCATGCTATCCTTGACCATTCCCATGGTACATGTATTTCGGTGATAATATGTGTAATTGTTAACATATATATAAATTATGCCTCCTAGGGTTATATGAATTGAAAATTAAAAAAATCAATTCTAAATTAATTTACGTTGATTTGATTAATATTACACTGGGGGAGTTTCAATATGAGTGGTATTTTATAAAATATTTGAGTTGTTTCCACTGGTGTATCTTATTACTGAAAATTATAAATTCATAAATTTTAATTCCATTTTATTCTAAATTAATTATTAACCTTCTTGTATATTTACATGGTTCCAATAATCACATATACCATCAATGAGGTAAAAATATATGATGAATTATATTAATAGATATTGTAAATCACGGAAAAATTAGTATCACTATATCACTAATGACGAAAAAAAATACTAGTAAGTGAACATGGATCATAGAAAGATTACAATACTAGATATATTCATGATAAAACATCATTATAGAAACTAAAATTGACCAAAATAACATTAATTATATTTTATTTAATTAGATAAGGGTGTATAACCTAGATAAATATTCTAATGTACCTTGATGGGGTAAAAAAATTGAGTAGTTATTTTTTAGTAGTGGTTATAGTATTAATTGATTAATATTGACATTCTAATTGATTTAATTTTTCTCACTTTAAAAAGATACTCTAGTGGACTAGATGCACGTATAAATTTAATTCATTATCCATTGTTTTAGTTTATTAATATTTTTTACACTTATTTTATTTTATTTTTAACACACATAAAACTATTTTTTTATTATTTCCATTTAAAAAACTAAAATCCAATTTCAATAAAAAATTATTTGAAGCTTCAACCTAGTATAAAAAATTATATTAGTTGTATAATTTAATTTTTACTGCTTCAACAAATATTAATATTTCTCAAACACATTTTATCATTGTTTATTGGGACATAGTATTTTTTGTAGTTGGTTTTCATCAAAAACAATGATAAAAATAAAACATATAAAAATTAAAAAACATAATACCATAAAAAAAATAACAACATTAATTTTTTCATAAATATGGATTTATATTAATAAAAAATAATACCATAACATTAATTTGGATTTTTGTTCCTAGTCAATCTTTAATTTTTTTTCTATTTGTTATTAATTCCCTATTATAGTTTTTTCATGTATATAATTGATTATTTATTGTTTATTTCATTTCCAATGTACCCTTATTTCTCTATGATAAAATATTAATTATTATTATGGAAATGGAAGGATTTGGGGGGGTATTAATCAACTAAAATGGGAGTTTTGATTGAATTTTTGAAGGTTTAAACACTCATTGAGGTATTATTTATCTCTACTCATGATAATATAGAAAATTGTGTTCTCCCAAAGAAATTTATATTAAAGAGAGAAAAGTAAGAAAAAAATATTATAGAATAGAAACATTTCTATCATATTGATTACATAAAAATATTGTGTAGTCAGCTTCTATATATTATGGATTTAATGTGAAAAGATAATGTCTCATTTAATAAGATAAAATTGATTGAATTGAGGCATGTTTCATTAAATTATAGTTAAAATTAAAATTTTCCAATTAACCAATGATCATAAGTTTTTAATTGATAGAATTTCTCAACAAACACAAAAAACTCTTTAATATTTTAAAATTCTATTTGGGAAAATGATTAATATATTATAAATTAATAGATATATTTTTTGTCTTTATGAAAAGGAGTAAGAGACTACATTTTATAAGGGTATTTATAAATATTGAGTATTATTAATGGATAAGTTTGTTATGGTAGATATTGACTTGAATATTTTTTATGATTTTGAAAATGTGAACCCTTCCAGGAGTTTTGTACCAGATATAATAAATTATAAAATTTAATTAAAACATAAGGAAACTGGGGAAGTTGAATTTGATTTGGAAACATATTACAATAAATCTTGAAAAAATATTTTAGAATACAAACATTAATGAATTAATAAGTAGTATCTAGAAGAATGTATGCATGATCTAAATGATGTTAATTACATTTTGGAGGGATATTGATGTGAATAAATTATTACACAAAAATTGGAAACATATATAAAATTTCAACCTAAAGTGAACATAAAATTGATACTTTTTTTATGAGAATTGTGGTGGATAAAAAGTAGAGTGTTTCAGAAATTTAAACAATTGAAATGTATGATTGTCTTAGTTATGTAGATATAATTCTACTTATTTTTATTTATACATTTGAAAGTAATTCACTGAAAAACTTGACCAATCCCTAATTTATTTAAAGATGAGCCTTTCAAGTTAAGGATATTTATTCCTCAAGATCCAAGATAAATTTTTATCAAATTAGGGTTTTTTTATATCTCTTTTATATTTATTACCCATCTTTTTCTATCCACTTGTTAGGATCAATTAGAGTATTGACAACACTAAGAGGGGGAATTTATGTTGGAAAATTATTATCCAATTAAAACTTTTACACTTCTTTACCTATACAATTATTCAATGAATTGATCTCAGCCTCATTTATCTCAATTGGTCTATGTGCAAGTACTATTTTTGAAAATCACAACAACAAAAATACTAGGATTTGTTAATGGGTTTCACTTATAATGTGGATGAATACATTCCCGGTGTATAGGGATTGTTATCCCACGAACACAAAACTTCCCTTTTATTATTAGGTGAAATCTTGGGAATAGGTATATCCTTCTAACTATATTCCTATCTCCAATTGGGTAAAATTAATTCAATACCTACATCACTTAAAATAAAATATTTGTTTTATACCACATTGAAGTAAATCATTAGTATTATAGACTTATGTCTTTCTAGAATAGCATGTGTCTAATATCCTCCCTTGATATGTATCAATCAAATGGATTTATTTCACACCAATCAGTGGGTTGTAGCTAAACTTAAAATATAAATATATTATATTACATAGTTTTTATGATGTAGGAATATTGAAAACCATATTATTTAATCTTTTCATCCTTCCTGAATATTATGTATCAGAATCAAGGATAAATACATTTTTTATTCTTCACTTTCTTTAGTGCATAGGAAAACTCTCTCTCGTATAGTGTTAGATCTCCTTATTTTCTTCATCTCATAGTATTTTGGATAGTATCAGTGTTGTAACTTCTTACCTCTTTGATACATAGAATTATCTTAGGTAATATAGTATCATCTTCTTATACACCCTTATTTTTCTTCCCATAATATATCTCCACAAAAATGTGTGAATATTATTCCCATGATATTAATGGTTATAATTCTTATTCCAATTTTTTTAAATAAATTTATTTTATGAATATCAAAGAAATAATCTCATTCATATTTCTCTCGACTACTAGTCTTACACCATGATCTCCTCCTTTTGAATCAAATTTTTTCCCTTATAGTACTATTTAATAATCATGGAAAATATTTTCCTATAGACTTCAAAAAAAATATGGTATTTTAATTATTCAATTATTGTGTGATAAAAGGTAGTAGAATCTATAATGGTCATAACATCAACTACTGGATTGAAAATATCTCCCAAAACATTCTCCTCATCATGCATTTTATAGTGTGGTTTTCTTCTCATTGAGTAACTATGTAATGACTCATGCCATTAGTTTTTAATTTATATTATTGAAAATAAAATTATCATTTTATTTTGAAAATTTAAAAATAATAAAACTAATCAATATCTAAATATTATATGGGTAGTTTAAAATAATTATTATTATTATATTATTATTATTTGTGTTGAATAAAAAAAATAAAGTGTGAATGTGTTATTAGTATTGTGTTATGATGGAAATATTGGTTGGGTGAATATTTATTTGTGGTCAATTTAATAATGGTTATATTATTACCTGTTCTAAATAAATTCAAGTGTTTTTTGTTAATAAAAATTTATTTACTATTATTTGTATTTAATGAAATTTATTGTTGAGATTTTTATAGTGGTAATTTCATAGAGATTTAATAAAAAAATATTATTGTTGTTTTATTTTATTATTATTAGTTGGAAGAAATAATATTTTTATGTGTTAAATTAAATGTTCATATGTATATACATAAACTTTTATAATGTATATGTGTGTGTGTGTGTGTGTGTTTGTGTGTGTGTGTGTGTATATATGGGAATATATATAATTTTTTGAATACTTAGGTTAATTTTAATATATATATATATATATATATGATGTGTATACAGATGAGTTAACTGTATGTATGTGTGTTTGTTTGGGGGTGTTTGCATATATTATGTGTATGTTTCCTAATATATATGTGCATATTTTTGTATATATAGTTGGGTACATTTTAATTTATATCTTTAATAATGGGTAAATTAATGTGTTTAAAAGGGGATTTTTGAAAAAATTTATAAGGAGATATGGGTGATGTGTTATACTTGGGTGAGATAAGAAAATAAATAATCAAATAAATGATGAAAATTGATAATGATGGAAGAGGTGGAATTGGTCATTACAAAATGTAATGAAGGAGTTTATGAATCCCATTTCTAACACATGACTTAAGAAAGACGTAAAAAATTATTAAGAGTAATAATTAAAAAAAATAGAAATAGAACATGTGTAGAGGAACATGGAAGAGAGGATATATGAATTTCATATGGATTCAAAAAATATGTTTTTATAACAATAAATGATATTAAATAAAAATATAAAATATAATTATAATATAAAAATGCAATTGAGTTGCACCATCCTAGTGGGCAGTGTATAGGGATTAAGGTCTCTCCTTCTCACACATCTCTCCCTACTACTCTCTCTCCCTATTATTTATTCTCTTCATTTATTTTCAAACTTCTCTATTTGATATCTTCTATGATACTGATCAGATTGATGTGTCATCGGAGCTTTTGGGTTTGTCTCTATTAGTATAAATTAAACCTTAAGTATATTTTTAGTAAATAAAGGTATTTTTTCATATTTAATTTAATACTTTTCACAATTTAAATATTGAAAATGGTGATGATTATAATAAATGATTCATTCATTAGGATATATAATAAGGTGGTGTAATTATAATTGGTTAGTTTCCCTTGTAATAAAAACATCTATATACCTAAGGTCAGAATCACTTATCTTTAGAACATTTTTTTATAGGTTCTTAGAATGATTTTTGGTGTGAGTGTGTATCCCTTTGAGACCTATGTTGATGCTTTATCACATGATTATTGACATGTTCTTGTGTCTATTGCATATGGATTTTGATATTCAGGATAATTACTTGATTTGACATGATACTTGATCAGACATTCATATGCTATGTCATTTTTATTTGTTTAACTTCTATCTTCAATAGTTGAGTGTGTTGGTTTATCCTATTAGACTATCCCCTGAGAGGGATGTTTCAAACATTGGTTGGAAGGTATGTGGGAAATCACAATAGGAAGTATGTGTCACATGTGTTTTCATTCTATCTAATGGAGGAGGATGTTTCATGATTATGACCAATTTTCCTTACAGTATAGAGCCAAAAAATATAGATTTATACTTTAAGGACCCAACATATTTTTTGTTCTTGTGTGATATATTTTTGTTTATATCTATTCTAGTTATTTTCAAGTCATGCACTAGTATACCTTATACACTTAGATTTATGTTAGTTGGTAGTGTCTTACCGAGTCTTGTGCTCACATCCAACACTATAATTTTGGTAACCTTGTAGATTTCATAACCATGGATCCAATTAAGGGAAAGGGCCTTGTAGTGGATAGTTGAACAAGTTTGTTGGAGGATACAAACATTGTTGGATGGAGTTAATTATGGGTGTCATTTTTAACTTTTGTTTACTAGACATACCTAATTCTTAGGATCCTTTTTATAGTTTTTTTATTGTAACTATCAAGCCATATTTTTATTACATGGGATGGTTTTATTTTTTTATGTTGCTACTCATATGGTTATTATTTATTATTTCATTATTTTCTTAGTTATTTTTATTTCTTCCTTTATTATAGTCTCATATTCACATAGTGCTAAAGGCATAGTCTCCCCATGATGTTTCATAGGTCCTTACCACTAGTCAGAAACCTCTGGAATATGGGAAGGAATAAATGAGGTTGTGTGGAACTCCATCTTGAACCCAATGGTTCAGTTTAGGTTATTAAAAATTGGTATCAAAGAACCTAGTTCTCTAACTTAGTTATTCCATTTTCCTTTATTTGGGATAGGGTAGATATGGGATGGGATGGTTGGAACTCTATAAGGGGAACTATGTGAGTGTGTGTCCAATACTGTATAGTAAACCATCAAGTTTCTTTAAAGTGGGAATTTATGCTCTTTTTGTTCGATGTTACCTTTGATTTAAACTCCCCTTAGGAAATGCACGTGATATTGGTATAGTGATTTATGGGATTTTGGTGTATCCATACATCATAAATCTGAATTTAGGTTCACTTGTACTATACTTTATTTCCTAATACATTGATTAATTAATCTTTATAATGTCTATTATTTGGATTATTATGACTATGAATAACGTGTAGATGTTGGAAATATGGAATTGAGACTTGAATAGGTGGTAAATTATTTTCGTGATCTTTTTTCATGTCATTTTTTTTATCTTTCTATGTGTTTTATTTTATAAATCTTCCATCTACTTGAAATTTAATTGGATTTTCTAAATAATTTGGATTGGTTTATCACTTGGTATAAGTTGTTTTTTCAACAGGATTTGGTTCCTTATGGGTATTTTTAAAATACATGAATTTTAGAAATGGTTTAAATGTGTTCAAATGGAATTAGAATATATATATTGTAGTTTTTGAAAAAAAAATGGAATCTAATATTATGGGGAGTAGTGGTTCCTTGATATGAATAACTTCTTGAGAATGAGAATAATTATGTTTGGGAGATTGTAATGACCCATGTCATTATTTTTTAACTTATATGATTGTAAATAAATTAATCAAATTATTTGGATTTGTTTGAATGGATAAATTCAATCTATATCATAACATTTGTTGGGAAGTTAAAAATAATAATAATAGTTTTATTATTACTTATGTGGAATAAAAAATGAAAATATACATGTGTAATTAATAATTGTAATATGGCGTAGATATTAGTTGGTTGCACAGTTATTAGTAGTCAAAGTAATAATGGTGATATTATTATTTATTATAAATAAATGAAAGTGTGTGATTAATAAAAATATATTCTCTATTTTGGTATTTAATTAAATATAATGTTGAAATTTTTATAGTGTTTATGTTAGTGGGTATTTAATAACAAATATATTATTATTAATATTATTATTATTACTATTATTATTATTTTAAATTTAAAAAAAATTATATTTGTAAGTGGTAAATAATATATGCATATGTACATACATACATACGAATATAATATATGTGTGGTGGGAAGATATATAAGTTTTTTAATACTTGGTTTAATTTTAATATATATATATGGGGTGTATATAGATGAGTTTTGTGTGTGTGTGTGTGTAAATATTTTTGTGTGCCTGGGTGTGTGGGTGTCTATATATATTTTATGTGTTTATTTCCTGATATATATATATATATATATTTATATTTATATTTATATTTATTTATTTATTTATATGTCTGTTTGTGTGTAGAAAAAGATATTTGGGTACCTTTTAATATATATATTTAATAAGTGAAATTTTAATGTTTTTAAACGGGGGTTTAGAAAAAACATTTAAGGGGTATGGGGGAGGAGCTGCACTTAGATGTGAGAATAAATAAATAACTAAATAATGAAAATTGATAATTATGGAAGAGATAATGGTATTAGGTGTTAAACAAGGGAATAAAAGAGTTTATGAGGCCCATGTCTAATGCATTACTTATGAGAGAGAGAGAGAGAGAAATTATTATGTGTAATAATTAAAAAAATAGAAGTGGACCCCATGTAAAGGATAAGACTATAGGGGATTCATGCACAACATATTGATTCAAAAAATATATTTATATACTAATAAATAGTATTAAATGAAATGATAAAAGTATAATTATAATATAAAAAGTCAATTAAGGTTAACCAACCTAGTGGGTAGTATACAAGGGGTAAGGCCACTCTTTATCACACCTCTATCCATACCTCTCTCTCTCTCTATTGAATTATATTATATTTTTTTAAAACATTCCTTTTTGATGTCTTCTCTAATACTAATTGGATTGTTTGGTTTTCAGTGAAGTTGGGTTCATCTTGATGAGTAAAAATTGAATACTAAGTATATTTTTGAGGAATCAATGTGTGTTATTTGTATTTAACTTATTCCTTATTCCCATTTTAAATATTTAAGATTGTGATAATTCTAAAAAATATATTTTTTCCATTTGGAAACTTCTCTTAGTGGTGATATTGGACTCGGTTGGAGACCATGTCATCAAAAAATCATTGCACATAATGTTGGAAGCTCTTGAATTTAGTGAATGTTTTTACGGGTTATTAGAAAGATTTTTGGTATGAATTTGTATCCCTATGACACATATGTTGATGCATGATCACATAATTTTTGACATATTCTTTAGTTTGTTAGCTCGAATAGCCCAAAGGCCTTCTTTTTTATTGTTTTTTTATAACCCCCTTTCAAGGGATGAGGGGGAACCCTTAAAATGCCCGTAGGATTAATGATTACATGACCCATATGTCTTAGAAAATATACAAAATATACTTGGAACTCCTCATCCCAGCTTCTTCATCGTGATATCAACTCTCCACCTTCGCATGGTTGTTTGGCTAGTCTTTTTGTGAAATCACATGTTGGTGCCGATGGCAATTCCATACCCTCTATTTCTAAAAAATACGCTTATCTTCTTCTCTAGTGAATGCACCTTGTTTGAATTCCCATATATATTCTACTCCTAGTAGTGTCTGTCTGATCATTTAAGCACAAATTCAGGTGTCCTGAAGGCCTTGAGGTGGCTTTAAGGCCTTGAGGTGGCCTGACGGCCTTGAGGTAGCCCAAAATCCATACTCGCCCGAAGGTCTAGGGTGGCACGAAGGCCTTAATGAACCCGAGACCCTAACCGGTGGTCCAAAAGCCCAAATAGATGAATAGTTTCTTGTGGTATAGTACCGAACAGGTTTTTCTACATTCCCTACTACAGTGCTGCTATAGAAACCCAGAAATCTATCTCCGCCCAATTTTGAACTTCGTTCTCTTGGATGTACTTACAGAGTCGTCACCAACTGGGATGAGGCTCTTGTACTTCTTATGTTGGTTAAATATGGTTTTTGATGGTTAGTATGATTTCTTCATTTTATTTGATTCTTGATCTGTCATTTGTATCATGTATCATAAGTATGTGTAATTTCTCTATCTTCTGTAGTTGATCATGTTGGTTGAGCCTATTAGAGTATCCCCCAAGAGGGTTGTGTCTAGAAATGGTTAGTATGTACTTCGGATATCCAAACCTATGGGATGTGTCACAAATTTTAATGGGCTATCCAATCAAGGGGGTGTGTCATTCAGATGATTGATGTTCCTTCCATCATGGAGTTGAAATAGGTAGATACAGTCTTTAAGGACCTGACATATATTTTGTGCTTGTGTGAAATATTGTTCTTTATATATATTTTGGTTATTTTCCTAAAAAGAACCTTTATAGCTTATATACTTCTGTTAAGGGTCGTTGTTGGTCTCCTACTGAGTCTTATACTCACACCCTACTCGGAAAATTTTTCCCCTTATAGATTTCATAACCAGGGATATGGAAAAGAGAGATAGTTATGTAGTGGATGGTTCAATAGGTTATCTGAAGGATGCAAACATTACTGGATGGAGTGTAGAATAGGAGTCATTTATTACTTTTTTTTATTTTCATTTCATCATACTTTTGATCCTTTTTATTAGTTTTGGTTACTATATCTGACATTCCATATTACTACTTCATGGGGTGGTTTTATTTTTTTTATGTTAATAATCTTATTGTTATTATTTATTATTTCATAATTATTTTTATTTTTATTGTATATTTTATTATAATATGATGTTCTTATAGTATCTATGTAATAGTCTCATCATGATGTTCCACATACCCCCACCACTAGTTCGAAACCTCTTCCATTTGGGGAGGCTTGCATGAGGTCATGTGGTACTCTGGCTTGGACCTAGTGGTTCAGGTTGAGGTTTTACAAATTGATATCATAGCACTAGGTTCACATAATTATTTATTCTCTTTGACTTTATTTTGGATAGTGTATATAGTATATAGGATGTTTGGGACATAGAAAGGGGAAATATATCAGCGTCTGACCAACATTATTTGGTGTACCTTTGAGTTTCAATAAAGTGGGAATCTATGCTCTTGTTGTTTGATGATAATTTGGATTTAAATTCACCTTGGGTGATGAAAATAAATTTTGAATACTTATTTATGATATTTTTGTGTGTTCCTATATCATGACTACACATATAGGTTCACACATCAAATAATTTATTTCCAAATACATTTCATTAGTTAAGCATAATCATGTCTATTTTTTATTATTATGATTGTGTCTAATGTGAAAATATTGGTAATATATTATCGACCCCTGAAGAGGTGGTAAGTGTTTTATGTGTTCCTTTATTTTCATTTCATTTACTATTTATATCACTATGTGTTTTATTTTATAAATTATACATATATTCGAAATCATGCTAGTTTTAATAAATAATTTGGATCTGGTTATCACATCATAAATGTTTCTATTTGGAGGGGTTTTGGTTCCTAAATAGATTTTTAAACGATGTTTATTTTTGAAATAGTTTCAATGAGTTCCAATGGAATTAGAATGTATTTATTATAATTTAAAAAATAATAATTTTAATGTGGAATATCCTATGGTGGGGAGTAGTGGATCCATGATCAGAAGAACTTCTTGAGGATGCGAATAATTATTGTGGGGAGATTGTAAGAACCTGTGTCTTTAGTTTTTAATTTATATGATTGCAAAGAAAATTTTCAAATTATTTTGATTTTCATAGACTTATAAAATAAATCACTATCTAAATATTTTTTTGAAAGTTAAAAATAGTAATAATAATTTTATTATTGTTATTATTCTTGTTGAATAAAAAATGAAAATATACGTGTGTAATTAAAAATTATGTTAAAATAGAAATATTATTTTGTTGAATGTTTATTTATGGTCAAAATAATAATGGTGACATTATTAATTATTCTATATAAATGAAAGTGTCTGTGATAAAGAATTATTTATTTACTATTATTGGTATTTAATGAAAGTTATTATTGAAATGTGTATGGTTGTTATGTTGGTGGAGATTCAATAATAAAAAATTTATTATTTTTATTAGAGATTTTTTTAATTTATATAAATAATATTTATATGTGGTAAATTAAAAATGAATATTTATATACATACATATGTATACAATATGTATGTATTCATGAATATATGTATATATGTATGTATGTACGTATATATGTATGTATTTATGTATTTATGTATGTGGGAATATATATGTATGGGAATACTTGGGTTAATTTTAATATATATGTGTATTATGTGTATATAGATGAGTTAAGTATATATATGTTTATATATATGAGTTAAGTGTGTGTGTGTGTGAGAGAGAGAGGGTGGGTGGGTGGGTGGGTGGGTGGGTGTGATGTGTGTATTTATTTATATATATATATTTTTATATTTATATGTGTTTGTGTGTCTAGTTGGGTAAATTTTAATATATATATATATTTAATAGGGTGAATTTAGTGTCAATAAAATGGAATTTTGAGAAACCCGTGTAAGGGGATATGGGGGAGGTTCTATACTTATGCGAGATAAGAAAACCAATAAATCAATCAGTCAATAAATCAATGATGAAAATTGATAATGATTGAATATATAGAGAGGGGCTTGGGCATTACACAATGGAATTAAGGAGTTTATGAATATCATGTCTAACTCAAGACTTAATAAAGAGAGTGAGAAAAAATAATTTTGGGTAATAATTAAAAATAATAGAAGTTGGCTGCATGTTGAAGAGTGGGGAGGAGGGGATTAATGAAATTCACATGGATTCAAAACATATATGTATATAATAATAAATTTTATTAAATAAAATGAGAAAAATATAATTATAATATAAAAAATAAATTAAGGTAAACTATCTTAGTGGGAAACAAACAAGGGGTAATGTTACTCCCTCTAATACCTCTCCCCTAACCACACACACATGCTCTCTTCATCTCCAAGTCTCTCTTTCTCTCTAAAATTCTCATATATTATTTACAAACTAATCTCTTTTATGTCTTCTCTGATACTAATCGGATTGATGCACCACTGGTGTAATTTGGTTCATTTAGATGAGTCGATATTTTACCCTTTGTTTTTTAAGGAAGAAAGTTATTTATTCTGATTTAATTCAAACATTCATCACATTTAAATATCAAATATGCTGATAATTATAATAAAAGAAATTTCATTTGGATATGTCTCTTATAGGTGAAAATGTATTTTGTTAGCAAACATTCTCATCAAAACAACATTTTACCTAACATTAGTGCATGTATTTTTGGGGTTATTGGCTTGATTTTTTCCATGTGTGTGTATCCTTATGATACCTTTATTGATTTGTGATCACATGATTATTTTCAGGTTCTTATATTTCTTGCATATATATTTTTATGGTTTGGAAACTTTCTTGATTTGATGTGATTCTTGATCTATCATTTTTATCTTGTATCATATGTATGTGTTATTATTCTACCTTCTAAAATTGAGCATATTGGTTGAGCCTCCTTGATTTTCCCTTGAGAGGGATGTGTTAGACATTGTTCTAAATGTGAATAAGATATCTCAATAGAAAGGGTGTCTCACATATTTTTTAGGCTACCTCTTCAAGGGGTATATGTTAGGTGGATGATCAATTTTCCATCTGTCATGCAGTGGAAATAGCTAGAGTCAGTATATAAATACCTAATACATGTTTTGTGCTTGTATGATGTATTGTTTTATATCTATTTTTTTTATTTTCATTTCATTCACATGTATACCTTATTCACTAATGTCAAGGGACATTAGTGGTTTCCTACTGAGCCTTTTACTTAAACCATACTCAAGAATATCAGTATGCTTATAGGTTTCTTGTCCAGAGATCTAATGTTGGGAAAGGTAACTATCATGGATGGTTGAAATGGTTAGTTATAGGATGTGTATATTTCTATATGGAGTGTTAACTATGTATCAACTGGTGCTTTTTTTGTCCTTACCTCATACATGGGTTCCTTATTTTATTTTTGGTTATTGTATCTAATATTTCATATTATTACTTCATGGGTTGGTTTTATTTTTTTATTCTACTACTTTGAAAGGTATTATTTATTATTTCATTATTTCTTGGTTATTTTTATCACTTCATTTATTATAATTTGATTTTCCATTGTACATAGGGAATAGTCTCCCCAATATGTTCTATAGGCCCTTTCCATTCATTGAAAACCTATTATGTATGAGGAGGCATAAATGAGTTCATGTGGAACTCTATCTTGTACTCATTGGTTTAATTATTGGTTTTATAGTCTTCCTATTAAACAATATAACCATATTTGACTTGATTTTCACCTTATACATATTTGAGGCATGTTTTTCCTCTTTACAGCATGTATCCAGCACATTTTCCCTAAACATAAACATCAAATAGAGTGAAAAATAATAATAATAATAATAATAATATTTATATCATTTAGTTATATTACATAATCATCTAAATAAACCTCTTTCATAATCATCCTTTTGTATGTTTAACTTCCAAAGTTTCCATTTTAACATCCAAGAAATACTCGTGATCTTTACATTTTTCTAGTTGAAGTATTTTACATAAGAAATTATATTTCTTATGTATCATAGAGAAATTCTTCCCTTTTCGTATTTTTAAAATCAAATAACTCAAACATAATTTTTTTCAAACTTACATGTTATGTAAGGTTTTTAATTTTGCATATTCTTCTTAGGGTATAAAAAATATATGTAAGATATTGAATATATTACACATCACTGAAAAACGTATGTATGCTCTAAAAAATTGATCCATACCTTGAATTTTCTATTATACACTTCTATATTGCCAACGAGGTTGTACCCTAGTGGTACAGGCTCCTGCTTGGCTTCCAAAAGACCCAGGATCAAATCTGGGCAGGGGAGAATTTCCAGGTACTGCAGCAGCACTGTAGCAGTACTGGAGTAGCAGTGGAACTGTAGTAGTGCAGCACTGTAGTGCCAGAGGGACTATAGAAGGTACTGTAGCAGTGGCTGTATTGTAGTAGGTATTATAGCAGCGCAGGTATTGTAGAAGTTCTTTTCACTAAGGGGTCCTTTGGGCCAAAAAAATGGGCTTTCAAGCCTTGTATTCAGTCCACTTAGACTTGGGCCTTCGGGCTATGTAATGAGTCTCCCTCTACCCATTCTAAAGAGGTCTTTGCTTTAAATAATAAATTGAGGCTTTGACCCCAACCTTTTAAAAAAAATTATACACTTCTATAGTAGCATAAAAAACTAAATATATATTCAAATAATATTATGAATGAAATCCATATTCTAATTCTTCATCCTAAGAATATATTATGTATCTCAAGTTGGTTATATCCTTTTTTTTGTTTTCCATAAACTATAAAAAAACATACATATGATTAAAATATCATATTCATACAAGGAAGCTCATCAATTCCATTTATAGATTTCAGGGTTTGAAAAAATATATTTTATATCTTATACTTATGTAGATTTCAAAACCCTATAATACTTAACTACATATTTCTCAAATCAACTCAAACAACTCCAAACACTTCATATCACATTGGAATATCATCAAATCAATTCCAAAAATAATTTCAAAGTTAATGTAAAATAAATAAATTCTCATTATAGTATCTTAATGAGTCATAACTACCTCAAAAAACTTCATCTTTTCTATATTCATCATTCATGTACATTTCTATATGATATATCACTTCTTTAAGAATAATAAATTCAACAATATAAATTTTCATCTTTCAATCATAGATTCTTTAAATAGATATAATATCTATCAATATTCACGCCCTATGGAACTAAAATTCTCTTCAACTTATTCAAATTTTCTTAAAATAATTATGTATATAAATTTAATGGAAGCAATAATCATAACTTCCAACTATCCTTTCCAAATGTTTATTCTTTATGGAATACTATTATTGGCAGCACATCGATAAATTTTTCAAACACATTTTCCATATATAAATGGATCCCAATTAATATAATGGTATAATATTATAAATCAAATAACTTTTCACTTTATTTTGTAAGAATAAAATCTTTATCATATAAAAATAACAGATAACTTCTTCACATCAGATTACCCCCTTATTTAAAGACTTCTTATAACAAAATCTAACATGGGGGATTTAATTTTCATCCCTCATGATGTTTATCAAAGTTATTCAACTCACAAAATGAGATTAACATTATTGGGAATTTATTACATATTCTTCATCATTAATGTTGGGAACTCTAGAAAACTTCTAAGTTATCCTTCCCCACCATATATTGGCATCATGCATATTATATCCTTCTTTATTTACAAAAAATAAAACCCAAAAACCACTATGTGTTCAACATTACCCCTTGTATATTTGTTATCATTATCTACTATATAAATTTCATCTAAATATTTCTTATTTATTTTCTTCTCCATTTACAAATTATTGAAAATTAATATCAACATATCTTCTCTATTTTATTATCCATTTTATTCTAACTCCCCTTTATTGAAAACAAATACAAAGACACTTGAGCTAGGATTGTATCAATTCTATTAAAACAATGTAACATCAATTATTACACTCTAGTTCTATGTGATCTATTCTCAGTATAGAAAACAATAGGGTCTAATATAGAAAAACAAGTTATCTATAGACCAATAGAATATGATTCCAACTCAAAACTCCTTTTTTAAGGGTTTCTCAAATGTTTTCGGATTGATAAAAAGTTGTTGAATAAATTTACATGATAACAATTATTAAATTAAATATCATGTTATTTTTTTCAACCTAAAGTTCACAGAATCGTCTTAACATAGAGGTTAAACACATTCAAAATATTTAGCAAGTTACGCTTCATAAATTAAACCTTGATTTTCCCATTTTCATGTCATTGATCCATTCAAATTATCCCAATTAATATAAAAACTAATTATTGAAAAGAAAGATTCAGAAAATATATATACATAAATTATCAGTGACGCTATTTTAAGAACATTCCAGAATTCATATTAATATAAAATGGTAGACTCTGGATGCTTCTCAACAATTTATTCTCCTTAAGGGATAAAATCTATCGTCACTTCGTCATGGTTGATCCTCAAATAGGCTTCAATATACCAAAATATAGAACATGAAAAAATGAATAATCTCTAATATGTTTTCTAGATTTTATAGCATTCTCATTTCCTTAGTTATCCCTATGAAAACATGCATTACCTAAATTTATCTATATACAAATAGAAAAATCAATATATGGGAATAAGGTGGAAGTTATATGATAATTAGTTGGATAATTAAGGCTGATAATTTCTTCCCAATCAAGATACACCATTCCTATATGTTTTAAATTTAAGATAACTCTTCATGATTACTTTAATTATTTTTAAGTGTTTTATCTATTTAGTAATAATATTATTCCATTATTTTTTAGTAAGTTATTTGTTTTTGTTTTTATAATTCATGTTATACATAAATAAATTTTATATTTGTAATGATTTCTTAACCATATTCAATATTTATGTGGGTAGTATAGTTAAACATTCCCTGGAAATGTGTCTATATAGATTGAGAAAATATATAGTGTTTCCTCTTTTTCCATAATAGAATCATCACATCAACTTTTGTGTAGAATATTTCTTGTAAAGATTGGGAATCTTTTGTTTAATAGTTTTGTTATTACAAAACTAAAGGAATTATCAGTTGTATTTTTTACTAAATTTTTATAATGTGGTTTATTATTATGAATTTTTTATTTTTCATACTTGTTTTTTTGTAAAACATTCATCCTACATGAAATAAAAATTTTATTTTTAATAAATTTAATTTTTGGTTAATTGGTAACCCCATAAGATCAAATATGAACACAATATTCATGACATATTCAAAACGCAATACAAAATTCAAAATTAAAAAGTAAACATTCTAATTTAAATAAAATAATCCAAACTAATGAGGGATATAAATGAATCATGCCTCATGATAGATGAATATATTCCCAACACCATGAACCCCACATGTTGAGTGCCTAACTAATTCCATAATAGAAGAAATGGGAACAAAAATCCACATATCTTGACAACTAAAATGTAACCCACTAGAGAAAAAAACTAAGACCAATAATCCCACTATAAATTTAGTTTGTTGATAAATAACTCCAACCAAATAGCCTTGGAGTTACAAGTAGCTTAAAGCGAGAATATACCACAACAATAATCCAAAATTAATTAGACCACTGAATAATAGTGTAAATATACACTGAAGAATCCACTGATCATTTCATAATACCATTATAAGAAACCCATTAACACGCACTGCCATGGATGAAGAATGAAAGATATACTAACACCATCCATAGAAGATACCAGTAAGATAGAAGAACAATAAAGAGAAAACAAAAATATAAGACAGCCTCAATGATGGTAGAAACCCAAAATGAAGAACTCAATATATGCCTGATGTGCCTCCTAAAATATCATCTACCACTCAAATGGTAGATCATAAAAACCTCTTTACAATTATCACACCAAACAAAAATTGGATAGAATTGATTGAAAAATAAGAAAAAAGTAATTTTAACTAGTCTCAGGCCTCAACAGAAATACATGACCTACCCAAAGACCATAAAACCCTTTCACTAGAACCACTACAGACAAGCATTCATCCTCACTATTATTACATATTGTGCATATTTCATAAACATTTACTATAAATTAAAATATATTTTATATAAATTGATTTATATTATTATTTAAGGAATATTATATAAAATTATCTTTGATATCACTTGATTTTGTATATCTATTTCATCTATAGGGTGACATATTATTCCAATAATCCAAATCCTTATTCCCAAACATTTCATATCACCAATAGTAGACAAAAAAATCATGATCTATGCTCTTGAAAAGTAATTTTATAGAAGTTTATTCTTTTTATTTTGTGATTTTTTAGTCATTATTTGGGATTTAATTATTGAAAATCATCTTCCATGCTTATTCATATACATTAACGATGTAATAGTGGGTTTGTATTCAATTTTCTTTATCCATTTTGGAATAAATTTTATTTTGAAACATGCACTATTCATTACATCATAATTATTATAAACATAATTCTCTGTGATATATGGAACCTTTTATTTTTTACATTACTAAATATTGATCATTAAATGATCTCAAGCTCTTTTTATCATTATAAAAAAAGGTTTTTTATCTCAAGAAACATCTTTGGAATTTTGTGTGGAAGCAACTCATCCCTAAACTTTCTAGGACAACTCATCTTGAACTTCATCCAGACTTAACAATTTAATATCATTATAAAGACATTTCATATTAAGGATATTTTTTATCCTTAAAACACTTCATCAATATTCACATTCCTTATTGATACTCTTAATATTGTCCACATGTATATTTCCCCTTTCCCTCAATGCATTTTAATGTTACTTTATCTTGTTTTCGTTGACTTCTTGTTGAGAATTATTGAATCAATGCATGAATTTTTTTCCTATAGTTTATGGAACATACACTTAAAAAAAATTATGTATTCATTTTTCTTTAGGATTGAATGAATCCAATACATTCAAAATTTTGAAATATTTTCTTCAATAACCTTAATTCTATCACTCTTGGAATTGAATTTCTTAATGAGATATATTCCCATCATAATTATTTGTTCCATTGATTTATTTCTCTTCTAAAATTATTTTACAAGATTGGTGATCTCATCCTGTAATTATTTTAAAATTTTACAAACTAAAATAAAATTTTCTTTAATAAAATCTTGTATGGTCTTCCTCAAAATATCATATACATTATCATTCAATTTTTCAAAGTAATGGTCTTACTCGTATATTATTTATTCCACTTAAATATAGTTCTGGAAAGATATTTTTATGAACTAATATTCATGTGAAAGATTTGAAATTTATAAGTTAAAATTGTTATCCATATCCTTGATGGTTATTTTAACCATTAGTTCTTCTTCTTTAAAATTATAGCAGGAGGAAACTAAAACTTCTTCCTATTTAAAAAAGAGTCATGTATTTTTCATATTATTTTTCATACCTTTATTATTCTTGTTCCCCAAAGTATTAGAAGATATGCTTTTTTGATGCTCTATGAATATTTTTTCTCCAATTCTACACACCATCATGAATTTTTAAACAAAAAAAATAAAACTTCAAAATCATTAAATTTTAAGAATACTGAGAATCCAAAAAAATATGTAATTGTGTGCTCCGATACCACTCGTTAGGATCAGTTTAGGTATGATAAATATTTCGAGGATTTAATTAGGGTTTATAACTAATTACTAATTCAACCATTATAATTATTTACCACTTCACTTCATCAATGAATGGATCTCACTCTCTTTTATCTCAATTGGTCTTCATGAAAGTACACAGATAAGAAAGAAAAAAAAAAGTATTTTTAATGATTTTTTCTAATAATATAGAGGACTACATTCATGATTTATATTGACTATTATACCATAAATATATAGATATATTTTTATTATTAATTAAAATATATTTCATGGGTATATCCTTGAACCATTATTCATGCCATAAACCATGTACAATGAAAAAAATAACTTGTAGCTCTTTAAATTAAATATTTCACTTATACCACCTTAAAGTATATTATTAGTAGTGTATGCTTGTTTCCTTCCTAGATATAATGTTTCTGGTCTCCTTCCTCAATATACTAAAATAGATGGGCCTCCTTGAAAATCAATTAGTGTGTTATCTCTATCCCTATATATAAAGATATTTTTGGACTCGGAATTTGAAATACTAGAATATCAAAGTTTGGATTCTATAAACTTACCCTTATTTTGACTAAAATTTAAGAAGTAGAAGCAGATAAGGATACTTTATTTATTATTATCATTCTTCAATGAACAGAAACAATCTCTCCCACATAGTGTCATATATCATTTTTATCTTAAACATAAATATTATCTAATATAGAAAATAATTTCATAACTTCTTCTCTATTTGATACAAAAATTTATCTTATGTATTATATTTTTTATTATTCTTGTATCTTATTTTTCTTATCATTATATATATTCAAAAAACTATGTGAATAATATTTCTATAATATTCAGGACTTCAATTCTCCTTTCTATTTTTTATTGGTTAAACTATTCAATAGATATCCTAAAAATATTCTCATTAATATTTATATCAAGTTTCAGTATTTATCTATACAATATTATCCTTTTGACCTAGGTTTACTTAATTGTGATATTCCTTAATAATCCTATAAATTTTCATTTTCAAAACTTTTAAAAAAATCTATAGTATTTTAATTATTACTTGTTTACATGTTGACATGAAGAAGAATCTATCATGGTTAGGGAGTCAATTATTTAAATTTAAATCTATCCTACAACATCCTCCTCATCAAGAACTAAGGGTGGTTCTCTTCTTGTGAATCCACAAACTCTCAAATAGTAAAACCAGTATGGGGTTGATTTTCTCCTTAGATAACATTATAGTGTGTTATTTCACTTCTCAATGTATTTCTAACACATCCTCCCCAAACATAAACATCAAATGGATTGGATCATAATTATAATAATAATCCTGATATTCTGATCATTTACGAATACAAAAACATCATATTAATAAACCTCCTTTACAATCCTACATGTGTATTTTTAACTTTGATAATTCCAATTTTAACTTTCATAAAATCCTCTTGATATTCACTTATTTTTAACTGATGTATATTGTAACATCCCAAGTAAGTAATGAATAATAGATATTTTTATCTATGTCTATTAATGATTAAGATAGTGTTATAGAGGCTTAAAATGAAAATAAATACAATCTTATGCATGGAATACACTAATATTCTTAAAAGATTGTTTTACTGCCTTTTGATGGAAAACCATTTTTGAATCTATATTTTGACAATTTTATAAACTATTTTTGTCAAAATAAACTTATCCTTTATGATTGGGACATCAAAATTTACCTTGTGTGAATTTTTGGTATTTTTCTGACAATGTTCATTTTTTAATGAATAGTGAAAAATACTGCATTTTACATCAAAACTGCTTTTTAATCTAATTTATTTATATGATTAGATTATGTTTTGAATTGCTTTTGAAGTGAAATTAGAATATATTTTTACCATTTTATCCAATGGTGGTCATTGGAATCAATTTCACTTTGAAATTAGACTTAAACTGGTGTCAATCTTTTGATACTTATTGTTTTGTAAAAACACGCTAGTTGCTCTGGCAGCGGGAATTAATTATTGAATTAATTAATGTGACTTATATGATTTGAATTTTGTAAAATGGACTTCATTTTTGAATTCGGAATATCAAATATAGCTTAGGGTGAATTTTTGGTAATTTTCTGAAAAACTTCAATTTTTTATGAATAGTGAAACCACTAAGTGGTAATCAAGAAAACTGATTTTTCAGTTAAATGAAAGTTTACCACTAATGTGTATTGAATTTTAAAAATCCGACATACATGGTTGTCATTAAGAAGTAAAATGTGGTTCAATGAGATTAAAATAATTTTTTGGTAAATAGTAACTTATTAAGTTCTTAATCGCGATTAGTGGTAATTAGGGTAGTTTAAGGTCTAAATAAGGCTTTAATAATATGAAATGACCTAGACACATATCCCAACCTCATTGGTTGTGTCATGGCCGACCATGAAATGCCATGGGTCAACTTGGGGACCCCATGGATCCACTTTTGTTGGGAAATGACATAAATTAATTTTTATTTAATGTTAAAGTGAAAATGACACAAACATAATATGTTTTACGAAAACAATTTTTAAGTGGGGTTATACAAGTACAAATTTTGATTATAAATAGTCATTGGAAAGCTAAAAAGATTTCCTATATCATAGTATTTTTTTTATAATTTTTAGACATTAAATAAATTAAATTATTTATGACATAATAATGATGCAGCGATGACATCATTATTTGACGATTTAAATAAAATGGAAAGACAATGTAAAATATAAAACCTACACATGGACAAAACCAATTGGAAGAGTGGATTTAGAACCCTTATCACCTTATCCACGAATTATATAAATGTGGTACCTTTTAAAACCGAAAAACATTTTCAAATAAAGTAATGTTTCTTTACTTTCCAAAAGTGCCCCTCCTCTCCTCTTATAAAAGGCCCCCACCTCTACCTCATTTCACACACTCTTCAAGCCTTTGGCTCTGCCAACCCCTGCCCATTTACTCTCTACACATCCCTATCCTCATCCTATAGGATTCTCTTTGGGCAGAATCCTTTCAAAGGAAGCCTTTAGGCTCAAATCAAAAGGAGTTACACTTTTTAAGGTAATTCGTTCTCTCATGTTCATTTGTTTTATTTTGCTTCTCCAACCCCCTAAACTATTTTTATTTAATTCTTTTGTAACAACACCAGTATCTTAAATATACTAGAATGTTGTTATAAGATTTATTTGAGCTACACTCTCACACAACTTCATCAAATGGTTAAAGAACATACGGTTTTCGTGGATGGCGAAATTCTGCCTCCCGAAACGATGATTGTTCAATATTCATTTAACACCTTCAAAGGTGGACATTATGATGTCACTATTTTTATATATGATATATAATATGTTTATGTTTTCCTTAAGCTTCTGTTTTTTTCATTTTGGGCATACCTTTATAGTTTCCATTATGGGTAAACACGATATCTTCATTTTAGGAAGTGCGGACTACCGCCCCCTCAAAGTGATTTGATTCGTTAAATACCATATGTGGGACATATAAAGGATGGAACTATGATATTATATATGATATTATACTGGAATTATAATATAACTTTATATCATTATGATTCCATTCTATAAAATACGAAATAGAAATGAAAGTAGTGTTCATGCGTACGTACGGCTTACCGTCTCCATGAACGGTGCATTTCATTTCTTACCTCTAAATGATTATGTAATATTATAAATTCATGTATGTACTGGATATATATGACATATATGATATCTACATCATGAATACCATTCTGGATATAAATAACCTTTGACCAAATTAACAACATGTAAGTGTAAGAAGTCTATTTTTGACTTAAGAACCAAATACCGACAAAATGAACATTATTAACTTAACTGAATTACTTGATGTTCATAACATGGTATAAAAGGAATAATGAACTTGAAAAAGATTCATAATCAAGTAGAGATTAACTCAAGTTTATTATTCAGGAGATTAAAGAACGGTCGGGTCAAGTCGGATACGAGGTATGGGACTTCGTCTCAATCTCCTTTAGTTGAGGCATATTTTATTTTATACACAACTTTCTTTTATACGGTGTATAAACCACTTTGACTTTTACGTTTATTCAAAAGGAATCTTTTTTATATGAAGCGTTTACTAAACGACAAAAGGGAATGTTTTTGTCGTACGTATGCGGCGACAACGACTTCTCCGCCGTCGTAACCGTTATTTGAGTTTCGGCTTCCTCTACAAGCCATACCTTCTTTTTAAAAGAAAAATAAATACCATGTTTAACTTTTCTTTTATTTTAGTATTGAAAATGGTTTTCATAATGTTTTTATATCAATGTGTTGTATTGATATCTCGTGATTTAAATGTGGAAATTTTATGTTTCCTTTATACATGTTTTATGTGATATGATTATGTTATGGTTCTTGGGAATTATTATGAAGACGGGTGGTTCCGTGATAAACTAAGGGCGGGTGAGCCCGTTATAGCTCTACAATGCATTGGGTAACGCGAAGGAGTGAAACGTTAAGGTTTCTCCAAAGAGATTTTAGGGAATATACTGTGATGGGTATTCCAAACGTAACCAAGAGGGTTACTCCCTACGTAAGAATGTTATGAATGCCTCAAGTTACCTTTATGTCTTATGATTTCTATGATTTATTCATGATTTGATGAGGTATGTTAAAGTTATTATGTTTTATGGGTAAAGTATGATTTCACTCTTATGTATGTATGTACCCATGTTTCATTTCCATGTTTTTTATAACTCATACTGAGTTTTTATTCTCATCCCAAGTTTTTGAAATGTTTTTCACAGGTCAAGGGAAAGGTACATGATAAGACGATAGAGTCAAGGATGTGTCAAGAAATAATCCATGTTTTATTTTAAATGTGTTTCCATTGATGGGAATGAAGAATACTATCTTTATGTAACCACTTTGTTTATATGTGGAATGTAATGCAAGTTTTATGATCTAATTCTCTAAAAATCTAAACCCGAAAAGATCCTCAATGTGTAATCTTGTAATAACTCAAGATTAAGTAAGGTTTAAGGCTGGGGCCTTATATATATAATGTGAAAAATTGTATTTCTTATGTATCAAGGTTAAATTCATCCATTTTTTACATTTTCATAGTATAATAAGTAATTTGTAATATTTTTTTAAACTTACCTATTTTATAAGGATTTTACCTTTGGTATATTTTTACTTAGTGTGGAAAAAACTTACATGACATATTGAATATATTAAATATCACCAGATAATGCATAAACTCCCTAAAAAACTAACTTATGACTTTCCTTTTCTGATTTAAACTTCTCTAAGGGTAGAAAAAATTATACATATATCAATACAATATTATGTATGAAATGAATTTTCCAATTCTTCATCTGGAGAATATAATATTTATCTCATGGAGCTTTTTTCATTTGATATTTTTATAAACTCAAAAACACTTACGTATGCTTAAAATATCCTCAAAATATAGGTAATATTATCCATGTATTTTCCAAATTTTAGAGTTTCAAAAATAATTTACATATCATATACTTAGGAATATTTCAACAACCTATAATCCTAGAATTTCTGGAATTAACTCCATATTTCCCAACTCAACTCAAAAAAATTAAAACACTTCAAATCATAATGGAATTACATCAAAATAAAATTCAAAAAAATTATAAATCTAATATAGAAAATAAATAACCCTTATAGTATCTCAATGAGTCTTCACTACCTCAACCAACTTCATCTTTTACATAGGCATCATCCAAATAAATTTCTATATAATATAAAACATGTTCTATCATGAAAAATACAAGGATTTAAATTCATAGCTTCTTCATTGACATAAAATATCTATCAATATTAACACTCCATGGAACTAAAAAACTCTTTAATTTAATAAAATGTACTTAAAACAAATTTTCACAAAACTTCCAAGTATAATTAAGTATAACATCCAACCAGTCATGAAAAATATTTATTCTTTATGTAATATTATTATTAAAAGTAACTTAGAAAAAATTTCAAACATTTTGTCCATATTTTAATAGATATTGATTAATCCAATGTGTCATATTATACATCAATTATCTTTTTTAATTCTTTAATATTCCTAAAACCATCATCATAGAAATATTATAGATAAGTTATTCACATCAACTTCCCCCATTATTATCAGACTTCATATAACATAATCATACAAGATAGATTCAATCTTCAAGCCTCTTGATTTTCATAAAACCTTTTCAACTCAACAGATGATAGCATCAAGCTTTGGAATTTATTTTATCTTCTAAATCAACAAGATTGGGCAATCCAATCATCTTCCATGTTTTCCTTCCTCACCATATATTGAAATCATATATAATAACTTCATGATTTTTAACAAAAAAAATACAACACAAACACAAAGTGGGTTCAACGAAACTCATGAAAAATATTATCTTTCCTTATTTAACCATAATGAAAAAATAAGACACACGTTTGAATAAATTTTAGTTGAATGGTTAGCCGGAACGCACATTATTTTTTCTTCTTTTTGTCTAAAGAGACTTGTTTTTTAAAAAAATCTCATTAAACCTTAATTTTAAAATCATATTTATATAAAATATAAATGTTTGGAGTATATATGGATTTTTCAGATAGAATAATAAATTTAATTTATAATACATAAATTTGTTAAAATTTCAAGTACTTGTATATTAACATTTTAAAATTTTCAGTTTAAATATGAAATTTATAAGATAATTACTTAGAGTTATTTGAGTATGTAATGAAAATAATTTTATTTTTTCAAATAAATATTATTTACTTACATGGTTAAAAAAAATTTTAAAATATAAAAAAAGGATAAAATATAGAAAATGTATATAGAAAATAAACATAAATTGGATAAGTAATAATAAATCTTAGGTAGGTGGTTCATTTTCTATCCTTGTATTAACTATAAAAATATTCATTACAGGATTTTATAGTTTGATTTATTAGTTCTGGTTGACTTCATTTATGTTCTCTTAAATGACTGATTGTTACCACACTCGCCCTATTTATGTATTAATTATAAGAAATAGCTGCATGTGGTAATTTATTTTTTAATTATGGGTTGTTATAGGTTTGATCCCATTTACTAAAAAAATTGAAAATATATTTATATATATAAAGTAAAAATAAAATGTTGTGTGTGTAATAGCCCAGGTACTTATAAAATAATTTGTTTCATTCTAGAATTAAATAGTCAAGTTCACTATAAATGTATAATAAACTAAGTCATATTAATAAAAACTAAGAAATATATAAAAATATAATAGTAACCTCAAATATAAAAGTATAAATAAAATTTATATATCTTATAATTGAAATTTTGAAATATTTATATCATGGAAAAAGTAAATATTGTTTTTGAAAATGATAAATTAAGTGTTGGTATTTTTATCACACAAATTTTTTTATTTACAATTTTATAATTAATATAATTATTTAAAAGAACATTTATCTTAATAAAATAGATTTATAAATAAATATTTTGTTTTCTTGAGATTATAAGAAAATTTTATGAGACTTTATTTAATTTTTCAATGTGTTATAAAATCAGTTATAATTTTAGAATTGGTATTTTTCAAATAAATGATGATTTTAATTAAAAATTAAATTTCCCATATTTAGAAAATTATTTTCATAAAATGAAGATTATTTTTTAATTCTACACAAAAAAAAATTGTTAGGGTTATGTTTTGGTATTTTTCTAAAATAGTTGAATTTTTTTGAATAGTGAAATATTGTACTTTATAATATTAGATAAATAAATGAATTATTGATTCATATATGATTTATGGATGATTTAAGCCCATAACATAGAACTATCCTTAATTATTTTAATATATTTAGTGATAATTTTAAAACTATTCATATTCTTTATCCCAAATAATATACTAATGAATAAAATAATAAAAAACACATCTCTCCTCCACCATAAATTCCACCCCAAATCACCTCTTATCCTCACACCTCAAAGCCTTGTAGCATGTTTAATTTATTCCCAATTACCTTCCCAGTAATCTTACCCATGTAAAATACATAATCATATCATAAAAATTATAAAACCATGTTCCTTAAGCAGTTTCTCAAGGAGAATAATTCAATATGTAAAATCCCCTTTCATTTTCTTTTTTTTTCTTTTAAATTTATTTTCATTTCTTATTATCCCCTCACCTCCCCTAATCCAAGTGACATTATAACTCCAATATATTACATATAATATTATTTTATTTTATTTTTATGGAATATCCATCATCAAACCTCTCTTATTCTTATCTTATTCTAAAAATGAAAACATCGTCTATGATGTGTCGATTTACTGTCATTGCGGATAATGTGATTTCATTTTCCTTTAACTCATTAAAGTCTGGTCATAAAACCACGATAATGGTTAAATGATATTTTATTATACATATTATAAGTTAAATAATGTTCTAGGACCAATATATAATCATGATATTAAATAAAATGATATAAGTTTGTGATGTTCATAAAAATCACCAAAATATATTAAATCATTTTCATTAATGTTTTATCTAATGAATCATCCACATATAAAAAATGAATTTTGGTATCATTTAAAATAATGGAAAACTTTTAATACCATTTCTTTTTGCTTCATGATTTTTTCTTCCATTCGATAAGAAAATCCATAATGAACCAACCCTGAAAACCATGAAATAAACTCACCCCCAAAAAATAAAAAAAATATTATTAATAAATGGGTAGAAATATGTTTTAAGAATATATTATAAAGAATAATAAAATTAGAATATGCTTATTTAATATACTAATAACACTCATTAAACCATTATACAGAAGGTTTGAACACATTTCAACTAAAATAAACCCAAGGTAAGGCACTTTTATTTAAAAAAAACCTCTTTTAAATTTCTATTTTTACAAAATTCAAAAGGAATGTTTTTTATAATGAAAGTATGTTTTCTATTATGTTCTAGTTCTTGGGAATTTTTTATAATGAAGTTTGAGACTTATATCAACCTCTAATGCATTGGGTATTTTTATGTTGGAAGTTGAGCGTAATGGTTATTCCATGTGTAACAGTGATAGTTACACCATACAGTATTCATGAGGGTTACGTCATAAGGTAACCATGATGGTTATTGTATGGTAGTTGTGGGGGTTACAAATCATATGTTATCCAGGAGGGTTAAAATCCTAATTAATTAATACCCCAATACTCTATATGGTTTTATTTATGTTTTCTATGTTTTATGGAAATCTCTTATTTTCACAAGATAAGTATATGATACTTTATTAGTGAGAATTATGTATTTGTGAAAATGATTTCGTATTTTTATAAGTATTCATAGACTAACACTTTCCATTCTCTTATGTACCTTACTGATTTTTTTGTCATCATCCCTTGTTTTTAAAATGATTTTCACAGGGTTTAATAATGGGTAATAGAAAATAAGAAGTGAAGCTAAATGTTGTGAATATTTTTCATGAAAATATTTCACATTTTATTAAATACTTATGTATTATGGAAGAAATGGATATTGATTTAGTAGTACCCATTTTTTAATCTTGTTGGTTGATACATATGACTAATTTTCTGATTTTCTAAACCTCTAAACTAAAAATATATTTGGGAATTTAAGAATGTTAATTATAAAATAATTAAAAAAATTATGTATTGTTTAATGTTGGGTCCTCATAGTTGGTATTAGAGCATTTTTTAGATAACTTTAGGGGTTGGGACGATGTTATTAGAAAACCATGAAAAATTCTTACATTATAGATATTTTTAAATGATATAAATTTCAAGATTAACAAGTTAGTTTATCTAAGATATGTTTGTTAAGAATTTTTTTCCACAAAAGAAATAGGGAAGTTGAAGTAGGAAAGAACTGAGAGGATGATATCTTTCAAAATATGCAACCTAGAATTGTGGCAATTGGAACCGATCATTTTGTGAAAGTAATGGATTAGTTTAAATATTTAATAAATGGTGGTGTAATACATGCAATATAACAACCAGATAAACCACAAAGGAATATGAGTATAGTGGAAACTTTTATGAGGCAAGACCCTCATGATTTCAGTGGATCTTCTGACCCAATGGTGGCTGAAGGGTGGATTAAATCCCTTGAAAAGATATTTTATGTCATGGGGTGTTTAGATAATAAAATGGTTAGTCTTTATATTTATTTTTTTGAAGGTAAAGCTAACCAGTAGTGATCAATATTCAATAATATCATGGATGGAAAGGAGATTGAGGCATTTTAATGGGATGAATTTAAGAATATATTCCTTGAAAAATATTTTCCTAAGGAGGTTCAACACAGGATGGAAACTATTTCCTTGAATTGAACAAAAAGGAGGAAGATTTAGTGATCATGTATAAGGAAAACTCTACATTATTGTCAGGGTATTCTCCAAATCATATTCGATATTTTGATAGTAAAATAAATCATTTTTACTCTAGATTAAAGCCAAGATACCAAAGGGATTTTCCCTCATGTGAATTCAAAAGTAATGAAAAAATGTTTCAATGTGTTGAGATGGTAGAAATCAAGATTTATGATGATAACATGTACTTTGACAACAAGAAGAAGAAAATTTCCATATGGAAATAAATGGGTAAGAATTAATCAAATAAATCTAAAGGTAAGAATGTCCAATTTCCCGTTTGAGGGAAGTGTGGAAAAAATGTACCCTAGGGAATTACTTAACAAATTAAGGAAGTTTTTTTATATGATATGTTTGGAAATATTTCCTGATATTTAAATTAAAAAATATTAGTGTTGGTATGATTAATTATGATAAGAAAATTGTAATGTGTTTCAAATGTAGTGAGATGGGGAATTTTGAAAAAACCTTCCTAAAGAAAGATTTGAATGACAAAAAAGAAACCATAATATAAATATAAAGGTGTAGTTAAATCCTTTGCGACTACTTAAACATATGTTGGGCCATCCTATGAAGTGGTATCAGGTTATTTTTATTTTACCCAAATTTTTCAAATGTCTTGTTTGATACGAAGTCTACAAATTACTTTATTTTTGAGAAATTTTTGGGTAAATTGAAAATTTAACCTCAAGAAATGAAATTAGAACTTATGTTATAAACAACAGGGGTAAATATTAAGGTAAAACAACATTATAATAATCTTTTTATTGTTGTAAGTGGAAATACATTACCTGAAAACCTTGTTTTTATTCCCTTAGTAGAGTTTCATTTTATTCTAGGTATGGAATGTATTTCTTTTTATCATGATGAGATTGATTATAGATCTATCAAATTTGTTTTTCTGAAAGAGTTTCAGTTTGTATAAAAGAATGAACTTATACCATGGATAACATATCCAGAATCTAAGAAACTTTTAAAAGGTGGGAATGAAAGTTATCTTGTATATATTTTTAAAAACAAGGTAACTATTCATATTAATGATGTTCTAGTGGTAAATTAATACCTAGATGTTTTTTTGATGATTTACATAGTTTTATAACAGATCGAGAAGATGGATTTATTATTGACTTAGCTCCTAATGATAAGAAAATTTAAAAACCATCTTATCGAATGGAATAAGTGGAACTTCTATTATTGAAAAAAAAAATTGGAGTAGTTTCTTGAAAAATGATTCATTCATCTTATAACTTCACCATGGGGTGTTCCTATTTTGTTTGTTAAAAATAAAGATGTTTCCATGAGGATTTTTATTGATTATAGATCTTTTAATATCATTTCAGTTGAGAATATGTATATGTTGCCTCATATAGATGACGTATTTGATCATCTCTATAGAGATCAGTATTTTTCAAAGATTAACTTGAGATCTAGGTTCCATAAGCTGAAGGTGAAGGTGGATAGAATTCCAAAAATAGTGTTCTAAACTAGATATGGGGATTATGAGTTTTACTGTTATTCCCTTTGGTTTGAAATAAATCACATGCTATATTTATGGATCTTATGAATATAATATTACCAAAATATTTATATAATCTTGTTGTTCTTTTTATTGATGATATTTTTGTGTTTTCAATAATTTATGAAGATCATGAAAAACATGTAAGTATTATCCTCCATTCTCTCAAAAAAAATAAGTTATATGAGAAATTTAAAAATTTTGATTTTAGGTTACAACAGATTTCTTTTCTTAGTAACATTGGTAATAAGGATGTAATAACATTTGATCCTACCAAAAAAAGTTGTTTATGAATAGAAAATACCTACAAATGATACTAAGATTCATATTTCTCTTGGATAAGTATGTTATTACCAATGTTTTGTTAAAAAAATCACAGTTATCTATCCCACTAACTAAGTTAACATCAAATGGGGTTAAATTTATTTGGACAGAAGACTATGATGTCTATTTTCAGGAACTAAAAACAAGATTGGTGAATGATCCATTTTTTACCCTACCTTATAAAAATAGTGATTTGTTTTATCTATAGTGATGCTTCATTGAGGAGACTTGGTTGTATTCTGATTCAAAATGATGAGGTAAATATTTATGCTTCAAGATAATTGAAACTGCATGAGTTAAATTATCCCACACATGATTTTTAATTAGCAGTTTTATTTTTTCATTTAAAAATTTCTTGGAATAATTTATATAGAATCAAATATGAAATATATATACACCATAAAAGTTTTAAGTACATATTTTTGTAGAAAGAATTGAACATGAAGAAAATATTATGTCTTCAACTGATAAAGGATTGTGATTTCAAGATTAATTACCATCCATGAAAAGTAAACAAAGTGGTATATGACTTTATTTGAAAAAATATTGCTACATTAACTAGGTTACATTTGGAACATGACCCCATGGTTAATGATTTGTTGAATTTTGGCATGGAAGTTGTTAGTGTAGAAAATTCCTCTTTTTTTAGGTTTCAATATAGTCATCTATATAAGAAATACTTAAGCAATCATGGAAGGAATATTGTGAGTTATATAAAAAGGTATAATTGGTTAATAAAGGTAAATTTATTAAATTTAATCTTGATAAATATTGTGTCTTGATATTTGGAAAGATATTTTATTTCCCTTATGATTCCCATTTTATGAAATAATTGTTAAGTGAATCTCATAGTTTCCCATTTTTTGTTCATCCTATAAATACTAAGATGTACAAATACCTTTGGGGGTATTACTGGTGGGATGGAATGAAAAGAGATATTACAGATTTTACAATGAAATGTTTGACTCGTCAATAGGGTAAAGTAGAGCGATAACTACCGAAGTGGTTGAGTCAACCATTTCTATTACCAAAGTGTAAATTTTCAAATATATTCGTGGACCTCATGGTGGTACTAACAAATAAATCTCAAGGTAATAATGAAAGTTTTTTTATTGTAGATCAAATGACTAAATATGAACATTTCCTTCCTATTCAATACCCTCTTTCTTTAGATCAGATTTCTTGACTGTACCTCAAAGAGATTTTCAGTTTAAATGGAGTTACTCTCTATATTTTATATGACCTGGTCTTAGGTTTTCTTATAACATTAGTAAAGGTCTTCAGAAGTTATAAGGAACTGAATAAAATTTCATCACATCCTTCCATCCTCAATCTAATTGACAGATTGAGTGAACAATTCATACATTAGAAGAAATGTTACATTCTTGTTTAATGGATTATTAGGGATGATGGGATTAGCATATTTTTTTAGATGAGATTTCTTATAATAATTTTTTTCATTCCAGTATGCATATGGTACCTTCTGAGGCATTATATGGAAAGTGGTGTCAAACTCCATCATTTTAATATGAATTCAGGGAAAGTAAGTTGATGGTAATAGAATTAATAGAGGAAGTACCTGATAAAGTCAATATGATCCAACAATACATGAGGAAAACACAAAGAAAGCAGAAAAGTTATGTGCATAACTAGAGGAAAGACTTTTCTTTCTAGGTAGTCGATCATGTTTTTCTTAAAATATCTCCTTGAAAAAGTGTTGTGAATTTTTGTAACAATGAAAATCTAAGTCCATGGTTCATTGGACCTTACAAAATCTAGGAGAATGTTTTACCAGTTTCCAATAAAAAATATTTCCTTATGATTTTATATCATGTACACAATGTTTTTCAGGTTTGGATGTTAATAAATTACGTGCTAGATTCATTTCATGTTTTAATCACAAAATTAGTTCATCTGGAAGGGAACCTTTCTAATTAATAGAAACCTATTCAAATTATTGATCTTAGAAAGAATTTATTGTGGGATAAGGTAATTCTCCTCTTTAAGGTTTGGTGGAGAAACAACATTTTTGAAGAAGAAAAAAGGGAATCTAAAAATGATATGATGGAAAAGTACTCTAAATTTTTTAATATGTGAATAAAAATTGTGAGGATGAAATTTCCAGAGGGAGGGGAGAATTTAATAACCCAGGTACTTATAAAATAATTTGTTTTCATTTTTGAATTTAATATTCAAATTTATTATAAATGTATATTTAAATAAGTGGTATTTACATAAATTAATGAATCTATACAAATAGAATAGTAACCTCACCTATGATAGAAAAAATAAAATTTATGTATATTATAAGTGAAAATATGATATATTTATATCATGGAATATTTAAATAAATATTTTGAAAATGATAATTTAAGTTTTAGTCTTTTGTGACACATTAATTTTTATTTACACTTTAATAATTATTAAAATCATTTAAAATAAAATTTCTCTTCAAAAAATAGATTTATAAATTAATATTTCTCATATTTATATTTTTTTACATAAAATGGATTTCATTTTTTAATTCAAAATGTTAAAAAATGGTGAGGGTGAATTTTTGGGATTTTTTTGAATTAGTTGATTTTTTTGGTGAATACTGAAATACAGTAATTTACGATATAAGCTAAATACATGAATTATTGAGTCATAGATGATTTATGGCTGATGTAATACTATAATATCTAACTCTCCATCATTAGTTTAACATATATAGTGATAATTATCAAAATATTCACAGTCTTGAGCCAAAATAATAAACTAATGAACAAAATAAAAAAAACACCCCTCTCCTCCACTATAAATACCACCCCTCACCACCTCTTCTCCTACCACCTAAAATCCTAGTATCTTATTAACCTTATAACCAATTAAATTCACAATAATATTCCCCATGTCCAAGACCTATTGGTCTTAGTAAAACTCCATAACCAAGTTCCATCAAGAGGTTCTCAAGGAGAATAATTTAAGAGGTGAAATCCTATTCATTTTCTTTTATTTTATTTTCAATTTCTTTTATTTTCTTATTCTCTCCTCACCTCCCCTCATACAAGTGAAATTATAACTCTATTTTATTACATATACTATTATTTTATTATGTTAATGTAATATTCATCATCAAATCTCTCATCTTCTCCTCTTATTCTCAAATATGAAAACATCATCTATGATGTGTCGATTAACCATTTTCATGGACAACGTGTTTTAATTTTCATTTACCACCTTGCTTGAATGGCCCAAAGGCCTTCATTTTTAATGATTTTTTTATAACACCTCTTTCAAGGGATGAGGGGGAACCCTTACAAGGCCTGTAGGCTCAGAGATTACATGGCTTGTAGGCTTAGGAGATTACATGACCCGAAGGTCTTAGAAAATTAAACCAGACTATCTACAAGGAACTGCCCCTCCCCAGCATCTGCATCTTGATAGTAGCTCTCCACATTTGCATGGTCGTCTGGCTAGGCTTCCTGTGAAAGCACAGGCTGGTACTGATGGCATAGCCATACCTTCTCATTCGGACAATCCATTTGGCTCTGCTCTGGTGAGTCCACCTGCTCTGAATCCTCTTCTGGGGATGCTTTTTTTGTAGTGTGTCTGGGGCCTGTCTTCATGTGGCCCGAAGGCCTTGGGGTATCCCTAAGGCCTTAAGGTTGCCCTAAGGCCTTTAGAATCAACTGGCTCGAAGGCCTTGGGTGGCCCGAAAGCCTTGCAGGACCCGAGGACCAAACCGGTGGCCCGAAGGCCCAGATGGATTAATAGTTCCAGCTGCTACAGTACCGAATAGTACCTACTACAGTACTACTACATTAGCGATGCAGTACTGTTATAGTACTGCTACAGTAACCCGGAAATATTCCTCCACCCAAATTTGATCTCAGGTCTCTTGGATGCACTTAGCGAGTCCTCACCAACTGGGTTGAGGCTCATGTTCTCATTTACTACCTTAACATTTGGTCATTAAACCATTATTATAGTTAAATAAGGTTTTATTGTACATTTTAGAATTTATATAATATTTTTGAACCAATATATAAACATAATATTAAATAAACTGATATTAGTTAGTGATTGTCGTAAAAACCACCAAAAATAAAATAAATCATTTTCATTAATGTTTTATCTAATGAATCATCCTCATATTATAAAAAAGATATATGGTGTCATCTAAAATTATGGAAACATATTAATATCATTTCTTTCCAATTATTGATATTTTCTTTCATTTTATATGAAAATCCATAATAAACAAACCATAGAAACCATGAAATAAACTCACCTGAAACAATAAAAATAACAAAATATTATTAATAAATGGGGGGAAAGATATTATAATAAGATAATATAAGGAGTTATAAATATGAATATGGTTCTATAATATATTAACAGCATTATTTAAACCATTATATAAGAGGTTTTAAAAAGTTTTAGAATAAGATAAACCTGAGGTAAGGAACTTTTCATTTAAAACACCTCTTTTAAATTTCCATTTTAAAAAAATTTAAAAAGAATGTTTTTATGATGAAAATATCCATGTTTAATGATTATTTCCTAGTTCTTGGGAATTTTATATGATGAATGGTGGGACCTATATCTCCCTATAATTCATTAGGTATGTTTATATTATAAATTGACTGTAATGGCTATTCCAAATGTAACTGCGATGGTTACACCATAAGGTAGTCATGAGGGTTAAATCATAATGTAGTTATGAGGGTTATATTTTAAGGTATTTTTGAGGCTTAAAAATCATATGCTAGTTTCAAGGGTTATAGTATTAAGTAATTAATTCCCCAAGATTCTTATATGGTTTTACTTTTGTTTTCTATATTTTATGGAAATATCATGTTTTTACTAGTTAAGTATATGATACTTTATGGGTGAGAAGTATATCATTATGAAAATGATTCTATATGTTTATAAGTATTCCTGGAATAATAATTTACTTTCTATTATATCCCTTACTAAGCTTTTTGTTCTCATCCTAAGTTTTTAAAATGTTTTTCATCGGGTTTAATGATGGGTAAGATAAATTAAGAAGCCTGGATGAATATTGTGAATATTTTTCTTGAAAATATTTCATGTTTTATTAAAAACATTTAAATTATTATAGAAATGGATGTTTTTTTAGTACTATCCACTATTAATTATTGTGTTTTTATACATATGAATAATTTCCTAATTCTCTAAAACTATAAACCAAAAATATCTTTGGGAATGTAAGAAAGTGTATTCTAAAATAATTTACTTTTTTATTTAATATTTAAGGTCGGATCCTTATATTTTGTGTGTGACCAATTATTAGAGGGAATTAAATATAATGTTTTTAAACATTTAAATTTTAAGATTTGTATTCTTAATATCAATAAAATGTTTAAATATATAATTAAGGAATTTGGTAGATTTCATTTCCATTTTCATCATTAATTTTGAAGTGATAAATTGAAATAATTTCATCCTTTTTTCTTGAAAATCCATTAATAGGTCATATTTTATTAATCTTCATTAAACGTGATGTTTTTAATTGTATCTTTTTATTGTTTTATAACAGTTTAGGAGAAGTTTTTTTGATTATAAATAAATAAAATTATAAAAAGAATTCATGTATGAAACTACATTGTATGTCCCTTTCCCCAACTCATATGTCCAACATGAAATTTAACGTGCACATAACTCAACATCAGGAAACAGTGATAGAACCTTTTATTCACAACCCCATATGTGCATGAAAAATGTGTCAAATCACTTCCTTTATACATAACACTACACTATAAAACTAAATTCTCATCTAACATATGGAACAAAATTCGTGTGTTTCCCACCATTCATCCACTACATGACCCCTTTAGTATATATTTAGTATAAAAATATAAACCATCCACCTATTTTTAATATTTTTCCATATTTTGAACTAAAATAAGTAAATAAAATCAATAAAAATTTAAAAATAGTAGTAGAGAAAACATTCAATTACAATAACAACAAAAAATTAGAAAATCATTAGGTTAGGGTTTAAGTTAAAAATTCATCAACTTTAGGGACAAAAAATTAAAATAATTTTTTTAGAATATTCTTAAGTTTTAGATGAGGTATTATAATATTTAAATAATAACATAAGTTCAAAATAAGGTTAAAATATAATCTACCTAAATAATTATAAGTATTTAACTCTAAATTGTTGGATATAACTCCAACGGTTTGATAGGTAGGTGGTGGATCATCAATGATGATCAAGATTGTAGAATATAATTAATATTTATATTGATTAAATTAAGGACTCATATCTCTTTGTTTTTTAATTAAAAGTTAAATCATATTATTTGTAAACTTGTAATGAAATTATATTATGGTATTATCACTAAATTTGGATAGTCTTTTATTTTTTAAATTAATTTTTTTTTATTTTTTGTTAATTTACTTACCATTATTATCATAATTATTAATATAATTTACCACCATTTTTAGTGAATTAGTGATATGTGAAAATTAATTTTTGCACTAGGAAGGGGACATCGATCATTGAAGTATAATGGAATCAAATAAATCTGTGGAAATACAAAATTATTGAAATTGAAATTTTCTTTAATTAATTTAATTAGAGGTCTCTTTAAAAAAATGTGAGTGCATAACCTATTTAATTTCATTATTTTAACTTGATTAATTTCACTCAAAATTTATTATTTATTATTTAGAATTAATCGATTAATATTGAACAATCATTTGATTTTATTTTTCCTAACTATATAAGGCCACTCTAGTGGATTAAATACCCTTTAAACATGAATTTTTCAATGGTTTTATTTATTATTTATTTTTCTAAATATTTTTTTTTATTCGACACACATCAAACTATTTTTCCATGATTTTTAATTATAAAACTAAAAATTATTTATAAAATGAGTAATTTTATCCTTATTTATTTTACCTATTACTAAGTGGGTTATAAATTTTATTACATAACTTGTACTCATGTAGTTGATATCAATATCAATCAAAAAAAGTTATGATATCATGGCACATGGCATTTAAGTGTAATGCCCTAATATTTCATGATACATTTTCTTATATAAATTCAATAGCTTTCACTACATGCAACACCAAGTTTGAGCACACCACAATTGATTAAAATTAACATTTAAATAGAGTTTATGAATAGTATTAACCACATTATTAAATTTATTTATATTATATATAATTTTAATATTCATCTTATATGTTTCATGGATAGTTATATAAGAAAATGTTTGATTTTATGCATAAAATTTATATTTTTAAGGGTAATTTTACCACCTTTTAATGAAATACCTATTTTAAATCTAAATTTTATAAATTTTATAAATTTTAGTTTTAAAAAAATACTTCATTTCATGATTTTGAATGTCAAAATTAACTTCCAGTGAATTTTTAGTATTTATCTGAGAAGTTTCGTTTTTTGATGTACAGTGAAAAATATTGCATTGTAGTAAAAAACTGTATTTTTCATTAAAAAAATTATTATACTTTAAATTTATTTTCTAATTCATAATAGAAAAATAATACATATATAGATCCAATATTGGTCACTATAATAATTTTTATATCGAAATTAGATATAAAAACTTATTGAACTTTTGAACAACTCTTTTACTCACCTTCTTGCCACATCTGTGGGATTAGTTTTAAACTTATCACTTTTGTTAATTGAATTTGGAAAAAAGGAAATTAAATATTTTAATAAATATTATATTTAGATTCTAATTGGATAAACTTAATTTTTTGGGTATTTTGAATAGTAACCTTAGTAAACTTTTATTTACCATGGTTAAGTGTAAATCAAGTAATTAAAGGTAAAAAATATATTGTAATTTTATAAAGTTACCTTAATAGTTTTCCTAATTTCATTGGATGAGTGGTTTTAAAAGAAAAAAATATTAGCCTAAAATTATAACATTTTTAAGACACTTGGGTAAGAATGTTACATTTATAATATTTTTTTAAAGATAAGTTAAAAATTCCATACACGCATTTTCAATAACTATACCATTTTTATTATAGGGTTATAAAAAAGATAAAATATACTAGAATATTCATTTTAAATCTAATATGATTATATATATCATTATAATTTATTTATAATTTTTAATCATAAAATAATTAACTTAAAAGGTGACACCATGATGATGTAGTAATTGTTTGAATAATGGAAGAATCAAATAAATGATATTAAAAAATATTAATATAAATATAATTTAAGTTATATAATTCCATGCACTATTTTTATTGATTAATTGGACATGTTATTAATGTTTTAGAAGTCTTGGTCCGAATTTATCTTGTTGTCTTGATTTTTTATAAGAAAAAATAATGAATAATGTAAAAATTGAAATTTAAGATATTTTAAAATAAATAATATTTTTTTAAATGACATAAAATATCTAAAAACAAAAAATCTTCCACATAATTTTAATAATTATAAATATTTTATTAATTAATCATTCAGTGGTTTTTTTTCATTTTATAGTAATTATATTAACCCATAATGTATATATTATATGATATCACGGTAATAATTAAAGGGGTTAAATAAGAGTTAAAATAAAAAGATAAGGATTAAAAAATAATAAAATCTTGTCAAAAAGTTATTTTATGAAGAATATTATACCCCTATAAAATTATGATCTATTTTTAGTTTTCTAATGGATAGTTTTAAATGAAAATAAATTATATATTATTTAAAACAATGATAGTTACAAAATATCACTCTCTTTTTTAATATATTTTATGTGTCCACATAGGAAAAAAATAAATATATGAATGGTCCTAATTTTCTATTTTTATAATAATGATATTATTATCATTATATAATTTTATATTTAATTTTTAGAAGTTATACAATTACCATAAATGATTCTTTAATTCTAAAACAATATTTATTTAATTAACTAAAAAATAAAATAATTGATATTAAAAATATTAATTAAGATTTATTTTATGATTTAATTTATCTAAATAATTTCATAGATCTATAAGATATATTATATATGTTTTATAGTATTATATTCTAATTCCTACATGGTCTTAATGTATTTGAAGTCAAATTAAATGAATATTACTAAATATGATAATAATGATATCTTATTGGATTAATTTATGATTAAATTATTTAAAAATAAAAATACAGTTAAATAATCACAAGGGGATATGATATGGTCAAAAATTTCTTCAAATTTTTATTTATGGGCCTTTTTTAATTATTTGGATCTAGGGAAGTCTTATTATATTTTAATATTTTCAGGATATCCAAAAGTGCCCATCAACTCAATTAAAAAAGGGAACCTCCTCCCTAACTTCCTCACACCACGTTGAGACGTATAGCTCAACCAAAAAATATTCATTTCTCCTATCAACATTCTTAATTAGGTTCTGGAGTTCTTGGTATTCCAAAAAGAAAAACTCTAGTGTCCCTAAGAGGAGATCCAAAGGAAGTCCACTAAAGAAAAGGTAATTGTTTTATCCATTCATTTAAGTTATTTTATTCTTCTACGTCCTCTTCCTATTTTTTTACATACTAAATTAATAAATAAAGATTCATATATATTCTTATATGTTATTATGATTATTTTACAACTATATTTCTTCTCTTATCCATCCTACTAAAAAAATATCACCAAGCGTGTGTGCGTACGGCTTATCATCTCCATGGTGTGGTGTAATTTGTTTTTATCACCACTTTATTTGGATGGGTATAATGATGGATATAATGTATAGAAATTATAAATATGACAAAATATTTATTATTTATAATTAATATACTATATAATTCCTCACCCTTTAACCAATAAGTAAGTGATATTGTTGCTCATGTGTACGTATGGCCTATCGTCTCCACGACACGATGAGATTCATATTCCACCTTGACCATTAAAGAATGATTATAAAATTTATACAATTAATAAATTCTAAATAGATGACATAATAATCCTAATTTAATAATATATATATGTTATTTACCTTCTTCTATTCGGTATGATAAGAAAACGGAAACAGCGTTCATGCGTACATATGGCTTACCATCTCTATGAATGGTGTATTAAATTGCATATATCTATATTTTATATATATTTATATAATAAATATATATTATATATAAATCATGTTTTAAAATTTTTAAGTAATTAAACCATGATCTAAGTAATAGGATCAATAATAACAAGTCAAAACATGTACGATAAACAAAGCGGTCATTACCTAAAACATTGCTTTAACTTGGAATTGTTAATGAATGGGTAATATAAAGTCATAAATGAATCATATATGATATCATAAATATTATTATTAATCTTTTATAAGTTAATAATATGTTTAAAACCACTATACAAGAGTTTTGGACACGTACTGAGGAAATTAGACCTAAGATAATGGCTAATTTCATAATCTCATTATAATTCAAGATTGTTTATATGAAATTATCTGCTAGGAAATATTTATCATCCATGCCCATGTTTCTTAAATCTATTTTTCCCAAATATTTTGAATATTAGCCTACCAATTTTTTAAGTCTTTTCCACTCATATTCCAAATGAGGTACTTTATGACATTTTGGATAAAAATTCAGAAAGAATGTTTATTTTTAACTTATACGGAATATGAATATTTTACCACCATTATGAACCCTTGATGTTTGGAATATTGCATTAAATTTTTACAAATTTCTTTTTAAATAAAATTTTTTCTTTTATAAATTCATGGCTTTTAAATAAATGATTTCAAAGCAAAAGGGTATTTTTTTCAAGAAATTTCAAACTGATTTTATTAATTTATTTTCATTTAGGTCAACATACATTGTGGAAAATATTTTTGATTGAGGTTGATCTGTTATGATATAATCTAATTTATTTTATTTATGTTTTATTGGTCATTTTGACAGTAGATGTGCTATTTTTATACACAAAATGGTTTATGGTTATAGTATTTAGATTTTGTATGCTAGTTTTTCAATATAAATGTTTATTTTGTTTATGTTTTCTTATGAGGAATCCATTGGACATAGTAAGTGATGGTAGGGGGCCATTATAGACCCTCGATGCATTAGTAGGTCTCATGATATGAAATCCATTAGAAAAAAACCCTTCGCATTTTTTTTAAAGTTGTTTTAAATGGTTAGGAGGATAGATATTATCACAAATCAGATGGGTTTCTACCCACAGACTTAAACATTCATAAGGATATATCCTGAAAGTAGCTATCTTGAGAATAGATCTTGATTGTGAAGATGTTAGTCATAATTCATTACCTCATTATGAGATTAGTTATTGATATTCCATGTGATTATTTGACTAGTATAATATCCCTAGTTATGTTTTCTATCTCATGTTACTATTTTATATGGTATTATTTATTATTGTCATATTATTCTCAAGATTGTGTTTAAATGGCTTGTGTTTCTGTTATACACTTTGTATTAATGTGTGTGCTTATTATTCTTAATAGCGTTTATTGTATGTTTAGTATTACTAAGTATCTAATATCACCTGTTTCATATGTTTTATTTCTCCCAGGATGATAAGATGAGTATTATGACTGATATACAGGGTTAAGCTAGGAGAATAATGGTGTTCTCAAATGATTTTCTATGTTGTAAAGTCTATATTAAAATGTAATGTAAGGTTCATGTATGTAATATATTTTCCAATAATATTAAAGTGATCGGGCCTTCATTATTTGATTCCTTGTAATCTTTCCAATATATTAAAATAATGAACTAGATTCATGCTTATGGGGTCAAGGCATTACATTAAGTTTGATTACCTTTATTTGTTGTGTGCTAACACTTACAATTTTATTTAGTACACTTCTTGATATGCTTTATCTCATTAAAAATTATTAATTACTTTGGTAAAATTTTTAGGGTGTTTTGGAGAACTCTAGGTCTAATTTTATTATAATTTAGTATTAATTACCCTGAAGGTGTCATATGATACTTATTTGGTAATGGTTTATGGGTTATATTTTATTATTCCAAGATGAATTTTTATATCCTCTAATGGAATATAAAAATATTTTCAAGCTTTGTCATTTGGTAAAATATTACTTAATAGTATAAAATTATGAGGTGAATCAAGTAAATTATTCATTGAATATTATTTTTTCTTTGTTTTTTATATCAGGTTGATAACACATTGAGGGTTCTTTGTAGGTTATATTTTATTTTGGACACCTAGAGAAAGTATTGAACTAGTTCATGTATGTAAAATAGAGGATAGGGAATAGTATTGAGTTGGTAATAAAAAATAATCCTAACATAGATAACATTTTTCAGAGAGTGTGAAATATGGGTTTAGTTTAGTTAGAGGTTTATATGGGGTTCCTAATGTAGGTTTTGTTTTCATGTCTATAATTGTGTACCATTAGGCTTGGTAAATCATGTAAATTATTCCTATCGATTGGAATTATGTGATTTTTTATTTCTTATGGTAGATAATATAAAGATTATTTTCATAGTGTTAGGTTTGTAAGTAGTAAGAGTTAAACAATTTAACGTTAGATTCAATGTATGGGATTTTTTGGTAATTTTTGGAATGCACATTTCATGTTTATTATTTTTTATTAGTATGAGGATCATTTTAATCTATAATATATATAACTATGGGGGTTATGGGTTATTAGTTTAATGGTTAACAATGTATTTTTATTTACAAAATATTTTTTTGATGTGATATTTCCATAATATGTGGTTTTCTATTATGAAGAGTTGGGTGGTAGTAAATTATATATCATGTTCTATTGTTTTATAAAAAACACTAGTTACAACAATTTTTAATGGATTTTACCCAAGAAAAATAGTCATAGATAGTAACATGAGTTTCATAGATCAGAATAAGACTTTGGTAGGTTGTGAAATGTTACTAGAGACGATGTGATGATATCAATGATTAATGGGGGGAGTTGGCCTCATAAATATGAAATATATTAGATCCCCCAAGAGATACATAGTTATATACTTTATCTAATGGTTGTAATGATGAGGGTATTAAGGTGAGTTATTGGATTTTTTTGTATATTTTTTAGGTTTTATTAAATGTGTTTTGATTGAATTGGGTCTTTAAAAGACTATTGGAATGAATTGTGAGATTAATGATTGTTTGAATTTAGTGGATCTAAGCAGTGGACCACTATAACTTTGATGGAGTATAATAGGATTCAGATGGGCCATACATATTTTTTATTTATCTTTATTGACCACTAAAAGTATAATGGTAATCCATTGGTATTTAGGTGGGTTGGGAAGACCTACATCCTAGTTTTATCAACTACTAGGAGTCTAGTGGTAATCCATATAGATTATAGTGGTAATCCATTAAGACTCCAATGTCCACTGGAACTCTAATATAGGGTTATTAGAAATACAATGGCCTCCATGAACATTTTTTAATGTGGAAATTTTAGTTATTTTCCTATTAAATGTATATTCTCTATAATTGTTATCTAATAGACCAATCAAGGTACCCCATTTTCTCTTCATCATTCCTTTACATTCATTTTTCTACATAGTTTTCATTTATAAATAGATTAACAATTTCTTTAGGTTATTAGACACTAATGATCAGAAATAAGGTATGACTTGTCATTTTCTATGAATATTATTATTTTTTGGAGGATTTTGGATTGAACAACCCTTATTTCTTTTGTTTTTGAATGCTTTGAGAAATTTCATTGATCGTTCAAGACTCCATCATTTGTTCTTCATAAAGGGATTTAATTAATCTATATATAAGTGACCTAAAAACTATCATATGGTTTAATTTACATTTAATGTGTAATTATGTGTTTTGGGATTGGAAATATGATATGGGGGGATTAAATTATTTTTTTAATAATTCGGATTTTAATTGAATTAAATATGTGTGTTATGGTGCATATAATAGAAATTCTATATCGGATAAATTGAATTTAGAATCTTATTTATGTTAAGGAAAAAATGAGGATTCATATTAAATTATTAAAAAATTATTATGTTAACCTATGGATGAATTAAAAAGGTAAATAATATGGGTTTATAAATTAAACCACATGTGATTGAGTTCATGTAATTTATGAAAGTTTTAATTAATGTTAATTATTTATTATAATGTGTGATGATTACGATTTAAGTCGTGAATTGATTAGATAAGAAAATCACTTGGGTTTATTTTTTTAACTATTTATTCAAATGTATATAATACAATTATTAAGATATACCTCCTATGGTTATGTTACTCTATAGACACATAAGGTATTTCAATGAACTATTTACTATCAGTTATATTACACCATAGTATGAGTTCATTATGAGATATTTCTTGTTATCTATATTTTTTTCAATATCCAAGAAAGGTAAGTTCTATTTTTATAATATCATAGTAATAATGAGATAGATCGGAATGTTTTTTGTTTCATATTATATTTACAGAATCATTTACTTATAGAATTTCATATTTATACAAGTATACTCATTCATTTATGTGATGTATTAGAATTGGGATAGTGTTATTCTAGTGAATTTCTTCCTCACACCATGCAAAAATAATTCATGTTTATGTATATATTCCATGAATTATTATAAGAAAAGGTAAATAAACCTATGCGAGATAGTTTAGTATGAGTAGAAAAATAGGGAATTAGATATTAGGTTTTCTGCTCGATCTAAATCTCATTTTGGAAGAGATTGGTTCATCATTTTATCGACTTTATTTTTTTGATATAGAAAATTATTGGGATCTTTATATATATTATTTTTATAACTGTATAACATAAAATTTATATTATTGAATTTGAGATATTCATATATTATGTTGGTGTGATTATATTCCCACCATACATGATATATTATTTTAAATATTTTTATTAGTTATCATTTATCATTTTATAGAAGGGTAAATGAATCCCAAATGATATTATAGTAAAACTGTCAGTTCTAGTCACAAATGTTAGGCAATTGGGGAGAAAACCTATAGTAATTTAGATCTCCTCATTGGTGAAATAGTAATTCAATGGTGGGATATTACAAAATGATATCATTTTTTAAAAAATTATTGTATCATTGAGTAATATTAATATAAAGGAGTAAGATTTTTCAAAACATGAGATAAAAATATTATGTGTTTTTGGCCATCATATTTATTATGAAATTTCAAGTTACAAGGGATTTATGGATATGATTTATTATTATTTTTTAATTATTATTGGGTTTTTATTAAAGAGGTACAATGTTTTCAGAGTTATGAGTTATTTACTTACTCTTATATTGTTATGGGGATAGGGTTTCTAATAATTCATCATACTCAGCATATAGAATCCTGACATAAATGTAGTTGTAATTGGTTATAATTAAGCTATAATTGGAATAAATTTTTTCTTTCATGTGATTTAAAATATAAATTTTTTTGAATACATTCATTGGAATTGGTTATTAGATATTTATGGACCGGCGATGTTTTGGGTATAGGGTAATTGGGTTTTTTATATTAATTAGTCTGAAACATAATGGAATAGTATTAGATATGTGTTTGGTTTATATTGTATAATTTTCCACCTAAATGGTATATTTATGTGTATTAGAAGGGTTGATCACATCATTCTCTACTAGTAGAATCTCATGAGGATCCAGTTTATGAGTAGCTCATGTTGAATCTTCTTAGGGTGTTTCTAGATATAGATAAGGTTATTCTTAGGGGTTAATTCATGATGATGGATATAAAAAAAATTAAATTTAAATATACTCTAAACTTCATCAGATATATAGGATACTATGATATAAAAGAATGTATTTGGAGGACCTTTTTTATCTTTGTGTATACTAATACTCCAGATCATAGGTAATTGAATTTGGTTTTCTCTATGATTGACTGCCCACCACAATTATAGTTATCTATTTTTCTGTAGACTAATTTTGTTGAAGGTATATTAGAGGATACATTTTAGACACTATATTAGGATTAGTTTTATTATAATACTCAGAAAATAGATATATCTTTGGAGTATATGGAGTTTAGGACGGGATATATTAAACTAATTTAATATTCAACTAGTTTTATTGACTTATAAATATGTCACCATCCTTTGATGGATATAAATCTAAGAAGTCTTGGTGCCATAGGATTATCTTACACCCATCTCTATGGGACTTTGTGAGGATTTCTTATCCATCTACTAATACAGAAGTAGTGAATAAAGGACTCTTCATAGAAAAAAAACTTAAGAGGATGTCAAATTGTTGAGAGTGATTTTAGTACTGTGGGGATCTAGAAGTGGTATCTTGGGTTGTTTAAAGATCATTTTTTAGGAGTTACTCCAAGGTGGTGAGTAAGTGGTGAGTAAAATAAATCTTAAGGTGGAAATCATTAGACTATTATTAATGTTTCATGGAAACACATTATTGATAAATATGATTAAAAAAGTTGAAGAAGTTTCACTCTTATAGAATTATGGGGTATCTTTAACATTTTTTCTATAATAGGATTTGAGTGGGTGGTGAATGAAATTCTACACTAAGAAAGGAATCTCATACATATGTGGGATGACCTTAGTGGAGTAGTAGCTTAATCTCATATGGTAATTATAGTTGTGGTGGTGTATAAAGTTTATAGGGAACATGTTAGTAGAAATTTTCTCTTCAAGCTAGTCAAAGAGATTGTGGTTAGGATCATAGGGATAGTTTCATACATCTCTTTGTCCTGGAGAAGACAAAAATCAATAGTGGTGAATCACTATGGATAGTGTGAGGAATGATTCTATTGAATTCACTACGGGAAAAATAGATTTTTGCGATGGGCTATTTGCGACGGGAATTAATCTCGTTGCAAGTAGTCTGTCCCATAGATTATTTGTGACATGGATTCTACCCGTCGGAAAAAATTGGTTATTTGCGATAAGATTTGAGGTCCCGTCGCAAAAAGTTTGGTGCAGAAAACCACGGGAAGGTTATTTGCGACGGGACCCATCGCAAATACCCGACATCGATAAATAGGTTTTTGCGACGGGATGGTCTCTCGTCACAAAAAGTGTGCCGACAGGTACCTTTTGCGACGGGTCTCGTCGCAAATACTCTTTTAATCGCCGACTGTAATTAATGTAGGTGAAGGTTTTTGCGAGGGGTCTCGTTGCAACAAATACTATTTGCCACGGGTAACCCATCGCAAATAGTCTTATCCCAACTAATCCAACATATATATACCCCTATCCATTTTTTCATATCATCTTATCAATTCTCACTCTCTCCCTCTCTCTGAAATCTATTTTCAGAGTGAAAATTTGTGTGAGTTAGCTTTTTTTCACGAAAAAGTTGTGAAGTCATCTACATCAATAGGAGGTCAAGTTTAAAGGCAATTATATTTTATTTAATTTAGTATTTATTTCATTTTTTTATGTTAATTTTAATTAGTTTTGATTAGTTGTAATTAAAATAGATTTAAATTGTTTTGTTATCAATATTTATTTGTAATAATAAATTGAAATTATTAGTACTGATTTTTAATAATTAGTAATAAATAGGAATAATTCCAAATAAATAGAAATAATTAGTAATAAATATTAATAGTTAGTAATAAATAGGAATAATTAGTAATAAATAGGAATAATTAGCAATAAATAGCAATAATTAGTAATAAATAGTAATAATTAGTAATAAATAAGAATAATTAGCAATAAATAGGAATAATTAGCAATAAATATAAATAATTATCAATATGTAGCAATAAATTGGAATAAATAGAAATAATTAAAAATAAATAGGAATAATTAGTAATAAATAAGAATAATTAGTAATAAATAGAAATAATTAGTAATAAATTGGAATAATTAGTAATAAATAAGAATAATTAGTAACAAATATGAATAAATAGTAATAAATAGAAATAATTAGTAATAATGAGGAATAATGAGGAATAATTAGAAATAATTAGTAATAAATAGGAATAATTAGGAATAAATGGGAATAATTAGGAATAATCAGGAATAATTAGGAATAATTAGCAATAAATAGGAATGATTAGGAATAAATAGGAATAATTAAAAATAATTAAGAATAATTAGGAATAATTAGTAATGATTAGTAATAATTAGTAATAATTAGTAAGAAAAAACAATAATTAGGAATAATTAGGAATAATTAGTAATAAATACCAATAAATATGAATAATTAGAAATAATTAGTAATTAATAGGAATAATTATCAATAAATAGGGATAAATAGCAAAAATTAGAAATAATAGGAATAAATAAGAATAATTAGTAATAAATAGGAATAATTAGGAATAATTAGAAATAAATAGAAATAAATAGGAATATTTAGTAATAAATAGGAATAATTAGAAATAATTAGAAATAATTAGGAATAATTGGGAATAATTAGTAATAAATAATAATAATTAGGAATAATTAGTAATAATTAGTTATAATTAAAAATAATAAAAAATAATTAGAAATAATTAGTAATAATTAGAAATAATTAGTAATAAATCGCAATAATTAGTAATAATTAGCAATAATTAGTAATAATTAGCAATAATTAGTAATAATTATCAATAATTAGTAATAATTAGCAATAATTAGTAATAATTAGCAATAATATGTAATAATAAGCAATAATTGGTAACAAATAGCAATAATTAGTAATAAATATCAATAATTATAAATAAAAAAAATTCCTAATAAATAGTAATAAATCCTAATAAATAGGAATAATCCTAATAAATATGAATAATTAGCAATAAATAAGAATAATTATAAATAAATAAGAATACTTACGAATAAAAAGGAATAACTAGGAATAAATAAGAATAATTAGGATTAAATAGGAATAATTAGCAATAAATAGAAATAATTAGAAATAATTAGAAATAATTAGCAATAATTAGATATAAATAGCAATAATTAGAAATAAATAGAAATAATTAGTAATAAATAGTAATAAATAGGAATAAATAGAAATAAATAAGAATAAATAATAATAAATAATAATGAATAGTAATAAATAGGAATAATTAGTAATAAATAAAAATAATTAGTACTAAATAGGAATAATTATTAATAATTAGTAATAATTATTAATAAATAGTAATAAATAGTAATAAATAGTAATAATTGGTAATAATTAGTAATAAATAGGTATAATTAGTTATAAACAAGAATAATTAGTAATAATTAGTAATAATTACTAATAAATAGTAATAATTAGTAATAATGAGTAATAATTAGTAAAAAATAGTAATAATAAGAAATAAATAGTAATAATTAACAATAAATAGTAATAATTAACAATAAATAGGAATAAATAGCAATAATTAGGAATAAATAGCAATAATTAGTAATAAATAGCAATAATTACGAATATTTATCTATAATTACAAATAATTACCAATAATTACAAATAATTTGCCATAATTATGAATAATTAGCAATAATTACGAATAAATAGGAATAATTAGGAATAATTAGGAATAATTAGGAATAATTAGTAACAATTGGTAATAATTAGGAATAATTAGTAATAATTAGAAACAATTAGTAATAATTAGCAATAATTAGTAATAATTAGAAATAATTAGAAATAAATAGCAATAATTAAGAATAAATATCTTCAATTAGCAATAATTCGGAATAAATAGGAATAAATTTGAATAAATTTGAATAAATATGAATAAATAGGAATAAATAGGAATAAATAAGAATAATTTGGAATAATTTGGAATAATTTGGAATAATCAGGAATAATTAATAATAATTAGGAATAAATAGTAATAAATTGGAATAAATATGAATAATTAGGAATAATTAGGAATAATTAAGAATAATTAGGAATAATTGGGAATAATTAGGAATAATTGGGAATAATTAGGAATAATTAGGAATAATTAGGAAGAAATTGGAATAAATCATAATAAATAGTAATAAATTGGAATAAATAGTAGTAAATAGGAATAAATAGTAATAATTAGTAATAATTAGTAACAATTAGTAATAAATATGAATATATATGAATATATAGGAATAAATATGAATAAATATGAATAAATCGTAATAAATAGTAATAAATAGGAATAAATATGAATAAATATGAATAAATAGGAATAAATATGAATAAATTGGAATAATTATGAATAATTAAGAGTAATTAAGAATTATTAGGAATAATTAAGAATAATTAGGAATAATTAGTAATAATTAGTAACAATTAGGAATAATTTGGAATAATTTGGAATAATTAGTAATAATTAGTAATAATTAGGAATATTTAGGAATATTTATAAATAATTATTAATAATATCAATTGTAATAAATTATAATAACTTGTAATAACTTGGCATAATTTCTAGTGGATTGACGTCACTCCTTTTTCTCAATGACTCTTCTTCTTTCAACTTTCACCGACTCAAAACATTATGAAAAGTATGCTTCCACGTATGCATATCCAATCTCGTATGCACAAGTTTGAATATTCATACGTAGGACTATATTTTTTATAATGTTTTCGGGTAGTGATAGTTGCAAGAAGATGATTCATCGACAAAAGGGGGGCTCTTTTATCTGACAGCTCATTTACTTGCATATTTCTTGCACTGAAATCACAATGGAGAATCTTCTTGGAGGTACTCTTATACATTCTCAAATGCATGAGAATAAATATGCGTACCTCCGAGCAGATTCTTCATTGTGATTTTAGTGAGACAAATTTTCAAGTAAATGACATATCGGACAAAAGAGTAGTCATCAATCCACTGAAAATTGTGTCGCCCAAAATTAATGGTAATTATTAAGAAGTAGTTGTAACTATTTATCTTCTTTTTTCAGATAGTGTTTTTGTAATTTTAAATTATTCAAAAAGAATGATGATTTTATATTTTCTAGAAAAATATGAAACAAGGAAATAGACATCAATCATTATTAGATGATCCCGCTTGGATAAATCAGCGCAGAAATCCAAACGGTTCTGGTTTAAAACCTATATATATTGTGGGTGTTAAAGCTTTCTTATCATTTTCATCATCAAAACTAGAATATGTTTCAGAAGGCACAATTAAGTGTCCGTGTAAAAAATGTGTTCTGAGAATGTTTGACACATTTGACAAGGTTGGGGGACATCTCTTGTGGTTTGGTTTTGAACAAGATTATGTTTTTTGGTATCAACACGATGAATGCAGTTCTAGAGAAGATATTAATAACTTAATTCTAGATCTATCACAGTTTCAAAATTCAGTACATGATGTTTCAGGTCTATATGTTTAAAAAACTGAAACTCTTGATGAAATCGATTTCACTACTGAGTTAGCACCATCTGAATTTTATGAGTTGTTGAGGTCTGTTGAGGATGAATTATATCATGGTTGCAAGATAAGAAAATTAGAAGTGGTTGCAAAATTTATGGCTATTAAATCAGATAATGTAATGTAAAACAACTTTTTTTATCAGATATTTTCTTTGGTTAAAACACTATTACCTAAAAGAAATGTGTTTCCTGTAAATTACTATGAGAGAAAGAGGTTGGTTCATAATTTGGGCCTTAGTTATCAGAAGATTCAAGCATGTGAAAATGAATGCATCTTATATTCTGGTGAAAATGAGTCATTGGATTGTTGTCCCACATGTAGAAAATCGAGGTATAAAGAAGCTCAACTAGGAAAGTCTGGATCGATTCTTGTAAAATAGTTGAGATATTTTCCCCTTACACCCAAGCTGCAAAATTTATTTATGTCTCAGAACACAACATCAATGATTTCATGGCACAAAACCAATATTTCAATGGATAAAAGCTTAAATCATCCATATAATAGTGATTCATGGAAACATTTTTACTGTATGTATCTGTCTTTTTCTTTAGAAGACTGAAACATGTGATTGGATCTTTTTGCTAACAGTTTCTCTCCATTTTGGTTCTTATGGTAGTCAAAAAAAATTTTGTCCTATCTTAATAACTCCATAAAATTTACCTCCATGGATGTTGATGAAGGAGCCTTATATCTTTTTGACCTTTTTAATCTCAGGACATCTAAAAAATAAAATTGATGTTTATTTGAAACCATTGATTGATGAGTTAAATGCATTATGGAGTAATGGTGTTAGTACATATGATGTTGATGCGAAACAAAATTCCATATTAAAAGTTGCATTGATGTGAATGATTAGTGACTTTCTGGAATACGGCATGTTATTTGGCTGGAGTACACATGGTCCAAAATCATTTCTTTACTGTATGAAAGACAAAAAATCCTTTATGCTCGTCAATGGAAAAAACTCTTTCTATTTTGACTGTCATTGTAGATTTCTTCCAACCGTTCATCCTTTTCGAAGGAACAAATCTCATTTCAGTAATTCCACAATTGAAATGGATCAACATCCAAAAATGATCTCAGGTACAGAGTTAAAATCAGTTTTATTTTCATTACCTCAAATCACATTTGGGCCAATAGTAAACAAACAGAAAATGCATGGCTTTGGAAAATAACATAATTGGATAAAATGGAGCATTTTTTGGGATATTCCATATTGGCTTAATTTGTTGTTCCACAATATATTGTATTTCATGCATATTGAGAAGAACTATATTGATGATTTATTTCATATAGTTTTGGATACACTAGGTAAGACCAAAGATTTTATAAAAGAATGATTAGATCTTGCCCAAATTTGAGGGTGAACAGAACTTAAACTATTTGAAAATGTCATATCACAGAGGTTAATGAATCCAAAAGCAGCTTATACACTGTCCAAAGAGAGTTACTTATTATTTTATCAGTGGATTGCAGATTTGAGACTTCCCAATGGCTATGCTTCCAACTTGGACAGATATGCTAAGAATGGTCATATTACCAGATTAAGAAGTCATGATTGTCATGTTATAATGGAAAGACTTATACTGATTGGATTTAGAGGTTTTTTGAATTCAATTATTTGGTATTCGATAACAGACATATCATATTTTTTTCGAGACATTTGTGCAGTGAAAATAGACTATGATGCGCTAAGAAAATTGCAAGAAGATGTTGTTATAATTATATATAAACTAGAAAAAATATTTTTGTCAGCTTTCTTTGACTCAATGGAACATCTGATATTACATTTTCCACATAAAGCTTAATGTGGAGGTACAGTATAGTTTCTATGGATGTACCCATTCGATAGATTCATGCAGAAATATAAGAAAAAAGTATGCAACAAAGCATCAGTTGAAGGCTCAATTTCTGAAGCCTATTTGTAAGAGGAAATTTCTTTTTTCTGCTCTCACTATTTTGAATCTGAATATCCCTCAAAACAAAACTGCATGGGAAGTAATGAGGGAAATGTTAATGAAAAATGGACAATCAATTATCAGTTTTTAATCATCCAAATCTTGTCTTTAGTAGAGTTCAAGAATGATGGCTTTTAGACAATGAACATCATAGATCTCATACATATGTTCTTCTCAACTGTGAAGAAATGAAATCATTTGTACTATGAGTGATTCTATCACTTATTCTATAATTTATGTTATAGTATTTAAACTTATTTTATTTGTAGGTTATATGATAATCATATCAAGAAATAACTACCCCAAATTATAGCAGCTACTCTTGGAGAACGTAGACAAAAATATCTCAATGGTTTCAAAAACTGGTAACATAAATTATTGATGGTTTAATATCAATTCAGTTTACTATTTATTATATTGATAATTGTTTTAAAAAAATTTAGGTATCTCAACATGCTGATAAAATTGATAAGCGACTGTGTATATTGAGTAACCCACCATCCAAAATGGTTAAATCTTATAATGTATATTTGGTGAATGGTTTTCGATTTCATACATGTCATGTGGAGAATAAAAAAACAATGAAAAGTGGATTTTTTTGAGAGGACCACATCATAGAGAAACTGAAGTTGACTTTTATAGAATTCTAGATGATATTATTGAGCTATGTTATCTAGGACAGAATTACATAATTATGTTTAAATGTTAGTGGTTGGATACTAAGAGAGGATTTCATGTTCATCCAACTCATGGAATCATCGATATTAAATATAAATGTCTTATTGTGGTAAATGAACCACTTTTATTGGCTCAACGGGAACATCAAATTTATTATGCATAGTATTGTGCATCTTCAAGAGACCTGAGTGATTGGTGGAGTATAATAAAAATGAAATCTTGGGAAAATTATTTTACTCAAACTGAATGTGGTTCTGCTGAAGTGGAAGGAATTGAAATTTTTCAAGAGACTACTCAAAATCCATCTTTTTTACAAAGAGATGTGAATATCAATGATGACACCCCATAATTAAGGTTCAATGGTGAAAAAAAATTTAATTATCTTACAAATGAATTTGAAATGACAAGAGATGATGAAACTGAAACTCATATGGATATTGATGATGTTGAGGAGGAATATAAAGACAATGACATGTCAGATATGAAGATAATGATGATGAAGGTGAACATTGACACAGTTAAATGCTGGGTATAATCATAGTTAATATATATTTATATATAATAGTTATTTTCAACTATCTACTAACAACAATCATTTTGTGTTTCATATGGACCCTGCATTATTTCATGAGTTACAGGAGGCTGAGCTACCATTGGATGAGGTGGATTTGGGATCATTTTACCCTCATCCTACTGGTGGTTCAGGGGGTATGCAGAGGGGGCACAGTCTTTCTCGAATGATGATTCCTGACCCTATCCCTGAGCGGATTCCAAATCTTTACTTCGATCCACACACATAGAGGTATTGTAACCTGTATATTTTCGTTAGCTTTCATTAATTTATTTATATATATATACTAATTGTTTGATTATTTATTCTTTTTTCACAGTTTTTCACATGTAACTATTGGACAGGGGACCTCTATCTTGCGCAATTATTTTTTCTCATCCATGGATCACATGGGAATGGATTCTCGTTGATGTGCAACTCGGCATGTTCAATAATTGGTAGGTATGTGAATAAATAATATTTATTTTGAAATTAATTTTATTAATAACTTGATATTATAAATTATTTGTAGGGTTTATTGTATCCCATAGATGAAAGAATGTGTGATTCTATCCACATGACATGGTATGTGTCTATGCGTGACCATTTCCATTAGTTTTTGCACAATTTGAGAAGGACGCCCGTTAAGAAAGTAAGAGTGACAGGTTTTGATGAGTTGTGTGGATCCCACCGACCAGAGTACATTTCAACTCACGTTTGGGATGGATTATGTTTACACTAGTTGGGTGGTGGATTTCAGAGGAGGTCTTCAGTGGGTTGATAGAACTAGGAGAGACAGGAGGTGACGCATCGAGCTGGTAGCCATATATTAAGTACACATAGAGAGCATCTGGTAAGTATCTTTTTTAAATATTTTATATAACTTTAAATATAAACAGTTTATTTTATATTTATATAGGTAGTCGAGAATACCGATATTACGGAGTACGACGTTTATTGGTGGATGTAAAGTGATCCAGCCACTGGAGAGATTAGAGGTGATCGCACGCGTCAGATTGTGGTTACTATTATTTTTTCAGTTTGACAATTAACTATATATAATATTTTCATAATTTTAATTTCAAATTGGAATTGAATGAGTAATATGAGGCTGCGATCTCTCAGGAACATGCTAGGAGTCAGGACGAGGTGACTGATCAGATCAGTGCCCACCATTTCGATGAGGCGGCATAGATGCAGAAGACTCAGTATGGCTTTGAGAAGGGTCGAGTAGTTAGTATCAGCTCTCATGTGACTCATGGTACTTATTATGGTACTGCTGCAATGTCATCATCCAGCTCGAGAGGAGCTCATGGAGAAGCATCATCTTCTACCTCAAAGTATCAAGAACAGTTGCGAACTCAGACTGAGCATATAGAGAGTTTGCAGAAGCAGCATAACGAGATGCGTGAGCAGCAGCATCATGATGAGGAGATGCATCGATGGTAGTGGTAGCATCACGAGCATATGGAGTACATGCATTGTCTGACTAATATTTAAGGGATGGAGCTTCCTCCGCCATCTTCTACAGCTCCTCAACCTCCTCCAGAAGACGACCCCCCAATGCTTTTTTTATGTTAAAAACATTTGAATTCAAGAGTTGTTGTAATATGAACTATTTTTAGTTTCTGTATTTTCTATTGGTGTGAATATTGAATAATTTAAATTTTTTTAAATATTTTATTATTTATTATTACTATTATATTTTTTAATGTTGATTTATTTTAATAATAATAATAATAATATTTTATGAGTTTTTTATATTTTTTGTGAATATTGAGAATTTTAATATTTTTTATTATTTTAATAATATTAATATTATTTTTTCATTAATCATAATTTTATTAAATATATTTTTTTAGTATTTTATTTTTTAATGATTTTTTATTTTTCTAATAATAATTATAATATTAAATGAATTTTTTATATTTTTTTGAGAATATTGAGAATTTTAATATTTTTTATTTTTTATTATTTTAATAATATTAATGTTATTTTTTCATTAATTATAATTTTATTAATTTTTTTTGGTTATTATTTGCGACGGGGCCTGTTGCGATGGGATCCTGTCGCAAATAGTTTAAATATATATTTTTAAATAGTATTTTCGACGGTACCAAGGGCCCGTCACAAAAGGATTATTTATATATAATGTATATAATCGGAGAGTTAGTTGTGATGGGGAACTTCCCCATTGCAAAAAAACATTTTATGCAACGGGCCCATCGAAAAAAATGGTATTTGTGACGTCGTTTTCTACAACGGGCTATTTTCGACGAGACCTCGCCGCTAAAACTTATTTGCAACGGGATCCCGTTACAAATAGCACAAATTCCAATAGTGATTATATTTTTTTTAAATACACTCTTTTATATTGGTTAATTAAATTCATTTATTTACTATTATCTGGTATCCAATCGAGGATTGGATAATAAATGGTTGCATGGAGTATTGACTATTGAAAATAATTTTGGAATTTTTTTCAAGATATGTCATGGATGGACCCACTGGTGATCTTCTAACTTTGAGTAAGCCAAGAATAACACCACAAGTCCACCTCCAATTGGATAGGGGTTGCAACTAGTGTCGAGTAGGCATATCACAAACATGGGAGGCCTTATCGTAATGTTCCTGTACACACGCACACATCTCCACACAGTAGTATAATGTGTAAAAGATAAATAACTCATATTTTAAATGCATGAAAAAACTCTCCCACATTATAGCATAATAAGAAGTATATAAAAATAAAAAAGGGACAAATAGAATTCCACCAAAATTGCAGAAGAACCCAAGATACTGAAAACAAGGGGTACGTTACTGAAATGTTACTCTTTGATCCATTTTTTATCTAGAAAAACTAAGCTTCGCCTATTCCAGTTCTACATAGGAATCAAAAAAATCCATATCATTTTCATAAGACACAACATGTGTAGGAAGATCCCATGTATGGGTGGGTATAAACATGCCTAGTAGGACACCCTAAAATCACCAAACACAAATCATCAAGATGGTTTCAACACCAATGAAATATATTTGATAGCCTAAATATGCTCAAAGTTAGACACCAAGTCTTGATTTGAGGTCATTTCCTCATTTCTAGACTAGGATTATTTAATAAAATCAATGGAAACATCCTTATGAGAGAACTCACTCATCGAGACTCACTATACTAATGGAAATCATATGAGAGGACATGTTCATCAGGTATTAACATGAAGAATCACCAAGAAAAAAAAGAGGTATTATCCAACATACTCACTCGATTAGGTTATAACATACCAGAAGAAAAAATAAGTTGACACATGGAAAGGGGATCATGCCAATGGCCTATGGTAGATACCTAACCCTTTTTAGTTCAACCCACTAGGGTGTTTATCATATTCCCTAGATGTCAAAAATGGGATACTTGACCCATCTTATGGAACAATGATAGAGTATCACACCCTATGACACATAGAGGGATATATAACCCTATCTAGAACTAACTCTTAGAGGGGATCGCTCATCATTTTCTTAGGATGATATAACTCTATGTACCCTATTAGGGATGGTCTTAGGGAATGCACCCAGACCAATACGGTCTATGGAGTGTCTCACTAAATATATATTTTCCTATTCCCTATTATCTCACATATAATTTCTTTTACTAGATAAATGGCATGTCTACTAGGGTTCACGATATATAGATATCGGTCTGACACAGGGCATGTGTTTTCTACACAATATCATGTATTTAATAAAGTACACAAGGTATACTCTATATCACATAGTGTGTAGGGGCTAGTACAGGACTGAGTATGTGCCATCTTACCAATCCCATATACCTTCCTAAGTTTAAAGGGTGTGCCCCATCACACACAACATGTGGGGATACATGGCCTACTGGGTGTGAACTCCCTATATTTTCCAGGATCACAGGATAAGGGTCACAAATCACATAGGATACATACTTGGAATTTTATATTTAACTCATGCATAAACCCTAGCCACCACATATAGGATACTGCATGGAATTTTTTCTTCAAAACTAAAAGTTATGTACATCTGAATTTCATAGAAATTACAATCTATTCACACTTATTTTTCTTCACATCCATTGTTTCCTATGGTTTTTTCACAAATCTTGATAGTAACTCCCACAAAAAAGTTGGACTCCATCAACAGTTGGAAAAAATGTGGATTATATATGTTCTTTATTGTAAAATTAACTTTCATTACCATCAAAAATAACTACAAAATTTATATCCTTGAAATTGCACAACCCATGCCATTATTGGATAACCTTTGAAGAAAATTGATTGATTTTATTCACAAATTTCTCAAAAACTACCCATTGTTTGTCCTTTGAAGAGACAAACTCAATCTAGATCCTGGATCCACCATCACCAGAACCTTTTTTGGATTTATTCCATCATCAAAATGCCTCTGTCATATCTCAAAACCTGAAAACTGTACCATTGACCCCAGTTTTTCTTTGACAAAAAACAAAATAATAATTATTGATCATATTAGGTATGTGGAATCATTGTAAAATAAAAATTAAATTAATAGAAATCAAATGTTTTAGGGATAAAGTCATATTACACAAATTTATCTTCAATCATTGGCCTTGTTCGTTCAACCATTGTCATCAAAAACCAAATAACAAGGTTGGATTATCGAATCAACCGATTGAATGGAAAAAAAATCTAAAATTCCTAGATCTTGGAAGATAAAAAAATATTTGGAAAAACCAATGAAGGAATATACATGAATTAATTTAGAAATAATTAATTCACATTCTTCACAATCTATAAATGATCATTAAACAAAAAATAAAACACCTTACCATGGGTTTGATCGATCGCTAATGAAGAACGATTCTACATCATTTTCATTTGTGGAATCCAAGAACTCCATTAATAATGATGAGCCTCATGGTACTCTAATCAATGATACATGATCCCATGATCATTCATCAATATACTCAGCAAAATATTTCTCCATCCCTAATGCACCATCTTCAAGGGTTATACGGCTATCCTGATGGGATTTATCATAAATGGGGTTAAATAATTAAAACTCAATTAAATTAATAAATTAATTTAATTAATTTAATCCTACTATGAATGTACTCTGTCAAATAATCCAATACTGACAAGACTTATGTCACACCTTGGGTAAAACATGTACTCTAGAATTAGCAATGGTCTCAGTTTCCCAATATGAGACACAATTCAAGAGTTATTTCATTATTTATAAAAGAAATGTGTAGTAAAAATATTATATTTAATATTTTTAATATATCAATATCAAGGCTCCACAGGGCCTGGAATCCCATGCCAACTTTGTTCTTTACTTTGAAAATATTAGCTGAAATATTCCAAAGTGTCAAATAGAAATTTTAAATTCATTACATTCCCCCCACCTTCAAATATTTTTATCTATAAAATCCAAAACCTACTTAGATAGAATATGATAATGATATTGAATCTAGATCTACAACTCCCATGAAGAATCCTAAATTTTCTCATGCTTCCAATAAACATATACCTAAGGAGAACACTTTCCCATGAAGGTTCTTCTCCTATTGGTTCTCAAACGTCACCAGAAAACTTTAAAAGGTAACTACACCCTCAATATCTAGCTCACCCTAGTTGAAAAATTGAAATGGATTATGCACATATCTCATCTACTATGACATGTGAAAATCACCATTCACTATGTATAACTATGGAGGTGGGGATAAGTGTTACACCACCTCTATAACACTACATATTAACCAGAAAAGGGCCTATGAATCCCATAGATAGTCTATCGATTTGAAAAGTATTTGAAACACATTCTAAGGTGAGACCCTTAAGAACATTTGGTATCCCTAATTGAACTCTAAAGGAATGTTTCATCAGTCCACATAGGACTCCTAACATCACTGGGTAATCTAAATATTCCCCTAAATGAATTTCACCTTCACCACCATAACTCACACCAAATCTAGGCCCATAAGTATTGTTCCCCTAGCTCTTACTAGTATAGTGGTGGCCTGTAAGGTCTCTCACACATGTCCTAGAATGGTGATACATCGATGGTGGATTGGTAACTATTGTTCTATGAAAACCCCAAAAATGGTAGATTATCCTCTCTAACTACAACCAAAACTAATATGAAAATCCGAAACAAATTACCCAAAACATGAATTTCCAAGTTTCTTGTCCATTTTTTGGGGGTGTAAATTTCATTCTTAACCAAAATTGAGTCCAAAAGACTACCAAAAAACTATAAATATTCATGACATGAATAAATCTTCATAGTATTAAATGATCATCGAAGGAACTCCATGAAGATAGACTATCTTCTTCACACAAAATCATCCTAGACTCTCCACTAAATTATGTTATTGGGTGGCAAGGAAGTGAGATGAATTTGGGATGTTTTTTATGATCACTAAAATATTTTTGTGAACTCTATATTATTGTGGAATCCCTATCATGAAATATATAGAGACACTACCCCACTTCTCCCCTGGCACCCCAAGGGGTTCATCCAAACTTGTTGAAACTCATTACTTAGAATTCACTAGCTAGAAGATGAGGTATCAAGAGATAAAATTAGCTACATGCTACCATAAAATTATCCCCCCGAAGTGATGCCAAAGGATCCTATTATATTAACATAAATCTTGGATGTTCTACTAATCTAATGTATGAAACCTCCTAATCATCACCTCTCACATCATGACAAGTTTCATTGACTGTCTTCAAAAAAGAATGAAATTCTCTCCACCTTTAGAAAATCTATCAGAAGATTGTATATTAGATATATGGTCATGAAATATATCACAATAGACATCTCAAAGTTGTTCCTCCTTAATATTGAAGAAGAATAGGGGATAAAATTATCAACCAAAGCTACACAACTCGATCATCATCCTTATGGGTCAACAATAAAAAGGTCAACTACTCTATCTCCTCAATCAAAAAAAAATAGAAAACCATAATGTGAGCATATAATACCAAAACCATTCTATAATATGGATATATGATAGCACTAATTGAACCTTTATTGGGTAAACTATTACTCCCTATTATGACATTACATAACCAAATAAGTAAACCTTATAAATCTTGAACTGGTACTTTGAGAACATCCCATAAAATTTTCCTGCTTAGAGCATGTCCATGACTATCCCAAAATACCATACTTGATCCTACACTGAAGTTTAGTACACAATTATGTTATTTATGAAGACTTCCAGGAACTGGTCTAAGAAGGGACAAATGATGGGATTCATAAGTCCCATGAACTGTGTTGGAGCATTTTCCGCAATCAAATGCATCACCAAGAACTAAACGTAACCATATCATATTTTGAAAGTCATCATTGTTATATCCTCCTCTCAAACCTAGAGATAGTGATAACCCATCCTAAGATAAAATTCCAAAAAACAACTTTCCACTAACCACTAGTTGAAGAAATCATCAATTCTTGAGGGTAGACATTCAGTCCTAATAATCAATTTCTTCAGGTGATGTTAATTCATGCCTAACCTCAAGCTCTCACCCACCATATTGTTCAATAACATTAGGGATACCCAATGGAACATGTTGGGTATAACAAATCCCCCATACTCTAATAATTTTAAAACCACACCTTCACCTCAAGTATCTCTATAGGTTCATCGATATGCTAGGAAAAATATCAGGTCATCTCTATGTGCAGGTCTATACAGAAGTCAAACATTCGATGGGAGGGTGAGTCTGGAACATCCTTCGAGAATACATCCTCATACCCACAAACAATCATATGGAATGGAATCTCATAACACCCACAACTAAAATGCTCAAATTCTACAACTGATAAGTAATCAGTTGTATCCACCTACATATGGGCTCAACTTTCTATTTATTACATTCCTCCCCACTAAAGAATCAAAATTCTATTACACCATATCGAATACACTATAACCCTCAAAGTTAATAGTAAAACTAGGCATGGATAATTGGAAACCAAACCATACTAAGGAAAATAACCTAGGTTCTTATCATCGCCACGATAAGATTCAACGTGAGGATCTCTCTCATTCAAGAGTTGGGTCACACTCTCAGCAGAAGTTTTTGATCACTGAATATTCCCTGGTAAGAGCCTCCAAAAGCCTGGTTCAAGTTAAAAGAATCCAATGGAATCACTAGGTCTCTATCATGGGAAACTATTTTGAAAAAATTTCTTGTGAATGTGTACAAAAAATATTGGATTAGAGAAGAAAAATATCGTACCTCGAAACACACCTGGAGCATCTGGGTCAAAATCCCATATTTCCTAAATCTATTATTCCCCTTTCCCACTTGTCCTCCATAGCCAAGGATTTATATGACCCCTTAGAACATCAAAATTGATCTCAAATATACAAATCAAGAGAACTCATCTCCCACACCTTGGCACCACCCACTTTGTGTGGAACCGACTTGGCCACACAACTTTAAATCATATCACAAGAGAACGAATCTCTGTGGTAGAAGTGTCCATTTTTCTTATTATTCCTAAAGTCACATCAAACATCATCAACATAGGTCCCCAAAAATGCACTATGTAACCATGAGGAAATATCACCACTTGGAATACCATTTATAGGGGTATTAACCTAGTGGAACACTCACACAGTAGACTCAAGCTAGTCCTCCATGCTTAATATAGGGGCCATTCCCACCATGAACCAAGAAAATCATTGTCTCTACAACTCATTAAGCACACTTATAGTAGGTACATCATCTATCTGTATTGGATAGAAAAACTTATTCTCAACCTAACATAGAGAATCCACCTAACCCACCAAAGGTGGGCCAGCATACTGCTAAATGGGTGGAGACATCACTCATTATCCACCTGAAGGAACTACCTCATAAATAGGTCTCTTGTCTACATCCTCATCACTAAGTGGATCATAATAATCATCCAACTATGGAATCATATTTGGATGTCATCGTAGAAGAATTCATGAAAATTTGGGATATACCATGGTCAAAATAGCATATATGGGGATATAAATAAAGAAATAAATGGAAACCAAAACCCATTCTTATATGATGCATGTTCCAATGTTTCCCCTATAACCAGTGTCTATTTGTGTTGAGCCAAAAATAAAGTTATTAGAGTCCTAGTGAATGGATACAATGAACACCATTCCATAACAAGGTTCCCAAGCCTGAGAGTTATACATGAGACACTTTAACACTATTTTCTTAGTTCCCAAAACAAACCACACAGTTGGCCTATCTCCATCCTATGGTCTTAATATGAACCTGGTCTAATACCACTCTATCATGACATGACCCATCAAGGACCACCTAACTGGAGATAATCTATAAATATCACCCCAAGACCGCCTCCAATATTATAGGGGTTGGTGACTATCATCAAGTGGGCATATCACAAAAATGACAGGCCTTGGCCTAAAGTACCAATACACATGCACAAATCTCTATACACCAATATAATGTGGAAAAGATAAACAACTCATACCACAAATGCATACATAACAACTATCCCACATCAAAGTACAAGAAGATGTATTAAAAAAGAAAAAATGACCATGTAAAATCCTTTCAAAACAAAAGATGAACCCAAACTACTAACAATAAGGGGGAGGCTACCCAAAATCAACTCTTACATCCAATTGAGTTTTATCTAGCACAACTAACCTCCACCTACTCTCGATCCACCTAGGACTCTGGTTAAAGGTTTTTCATTTACATAAGGAATGAATCATGCTTTTAGATCCCATGAAGGGGTGATTATAAACATACCTATTAGGAAACCCTGAAATCACTAATCCAAAATCATCATAAGGAAGTCAACTCTAATAAACAAATAAAAGTAAATAAATAAGATAACCAAGATATTCTAAAAGTTAGACACTGTGTCTCAAGGTGAGGTCACATCCCCACTTCCATAATAGGATTATACTAGAGACTATAGGGTAATTTCCTTTGAAGAGAACTATAACACCTTGAGATTTTTAAATAATGACATTATGTTTGACTGTGTATACGACACCTAACACTAAACTTAAACTAACCATGAGATATTCTTATTTAAATACGGATGTTATAACCTAGTCATTGAATTAGCAGAAATGAATAGGATAAACCACATTATGATATATATATATATATAAAGTTTCTAATAAATACCAAATTATCAATTAATTATTATTAATTAATCAATAAATGTTTTGAAAAGACATTTTATTTTTCAAAAATATTTTTTCTTTAAGAATGGTATTTATTGATTTTTGTGAATGAATATTAAAATTAATTTCTAAAACTATTATAAATTTTATTTTTTAAAAATTATTTCATTTTTTAAAATAATAATATAAAATTTATCTAATTTTTAAATATTTAGATCTTTCGGAAAAAAATTTATTTTTCAATGAATATTGAAAAATAATAATTTTTATTGAAAATTGTATATTCTTTTAAAGTAGTTGTAAATTTAAATTAAATTGTTGTATTATTTTTCAAATTTTATTAGTTACTTTTTATTAAAAAAAATCCAATTATAATCTTTGGAATGAATTTTATACTTTAATTTAGTAAAAAAAACATTTTTACTTAAAAAGTTATTTTTCTAAAAAATGGTTTTCATCACATTTTGTGAATTTATTTTAAAATTAATTTCTTAAACTTATAGGTATTGAATTTCATAAAATGGGTTAAATATTTGGAATTAGGATTTCAATTTTTTAAATAGATTCCTTTTGTTTTTTGTCAATTTGAATAGTAACAATGATCAAACCTATCACATTGGTAAAGGGTAAATAGGATTAATCTTGGTTAAAACTAACTGATAAGGCCATATTTTTCATATTAATTATTATTGAATTAATTTAACTATGCATTTTTTAAATTAGTATCAAAATTGAATTATATAATGGATACCTATCTAGGAAAATGACCGATATAATATTTAAAGAAAAGAAGGTTACAAAATGTCACTCTCTTAGTTTTAAATATATCTTATGTGTTCACATAGGGAAAAGGAAATTTATTAATGAATATTAATTTATATTTCATGAATAATAAATTTATATTCTTTATATCAATTTATTTATAATTTTTATTTATTATATAATTACCTTAAATGAATATACAATGATAACATGGTATTTACTCAATTAATAGAAGAATAAAATAAATGTTTTAAAAAATATAAAAAGAAATATAATTTGAGTGATTTTTACTATTAAACAAATTTTTTAGATAAATATAACATATTTGTGATTTTTTAGATGATTAGATTCAAATTATAACTCGGTATTTATGACTTTATGTCAAATTAAATGTATAGTGTCAAAATTGACATTAATGAAATTTTATCAAAATAATATTTTATTAAATTATTTAAAAATAACAAAAAAAATTAAAGAGTAAAAGGTGGATAATATATAGTCTAAATTTACATCTTATATCCATTTAGGATCCAATTATCACCTTATATGTAAAATTATAACCTATTAAAGGTGAAAAAAATGTTACGGGAGTTAATGTTAAAATGGGTTAACTAAGGGGTTAAACCAAAATATATGGTTTAAAACAAAAATTAAACATATAATATTATATTTTTCAGGGTAATTCACCCCATAAAATATTATATTTTAATACCTGGACTTTTTGAAGAATTTGGGATGGATAAAAAATTTATTATATTTTAATCTTTCAAGAAATTCCAAAAGTGACCCTCGCCTCAATTATAAAAGGGCTCCCATAATTTCTTTTCATCACACCAATTTGAGGCTCATATATCTACCATCCCTAAAAAATACCTCATCAACATACTTGAAAAAAAATTATAGGTTTTGGTCTTTCCAAAAGGATAACCATAGGGTCCTTAAGAGGAGATCTAAAATAGTAGTTTCAAATAAGAGGTAGTCTCCTTAACTAGTCACTTTCTTTTTAATTATTTTGCTACATCTTCAAAATCAGTTATATTCTTAATAAAGTAAAAAAAAATTAAGTATCATAAATATTATTAATTGTTATTGTTATTATGAAACCACCTTTATCTCCCTCTTTCCATTAAATGGGAATCTAAAGTAACACTCATGCGTATGTACAGATTACCATCACCACATAGAAATACAAATCATTTTTCATCACCATATTTCTGGGATGTTTATTATGAAAGGTTTACAGTTAATATATAATATCTATGATATAGTTTTAATTATTTAATATGATATCATATCTACCTTCTTATCTTCCAAATCATTGTAAAATTATAATGTTTCTCGTGCATATGTGTGGACTACCACCTCCCCTAAGTGATGTGATTCATTTCTCTTTTTTGTTTTACTTGGATGGTAATAATGATGGATTTAATTAATATATATTATATATGTGATAAATTATATATATTATATATTATATATTATTATTTTTTAATTCTGAATTATTTTTTACCTTTCTTTCTATCAATATATTGAAAAATAAATACAGTGTTCATACATACATATGACCTACCATCTCCATGAACGATGTAATTCATTTTTATGTCTCTAATTTAATGGATGACTATAAAAATGTATATAATGAATATATATTATATTTATATAATTATTAAAATTTTGGAAATTATGTAATACCCCGACCCTAGTTACCCCGAGTCGGTGCATTATTACATAACATTAGCATGATCACAAAAGATCAAGTCTCAAAAGAATGGTTGGTTTAGTAGCCTTGGAAGTACTAGATACATTCATAAGGTTTACATTACATCATAAAATGAAAAAACTACAACAAAATTGTTTCCATAGACCACACTCATATCCCCTCAGACTATCCCATCAGGTCAGTCATAAAATACTTCTTTGCATCCTGGGAAAAGTAAAACATAGAAAGGGGTGAGCTCAAATGCTCAGTGAGGATAACAATATAGCAGAAACTTTCATAAATAAGAATAAACATTTAAAAAATGTATAAGACTAAAACAAAAGCCTTTTAAACTTTAACTTCAGAATAATATGGAAAAGATAAAATCAAATAATTCCATTTACTTACTCACATGGATATTATACTAGTCGAATAATCACATGCAATGTCAGTAGACACTTTCATAATGATGAAATGCATAATGCCAGACTTTCAAAACCACATAGTCAAGGCCTTGTGCCAAGAATACAAATAATATTTTTTCAAGGCCTTGTTCCAAGACACTATTTTATCTCATGAGACCTACTGATGCATCGAGGATCTATAGTGGGCTCCACCTGTCACATACTAAGTCCAATGAATTCCTCATATGAAAAGGATTAAACATAACATAAACATTCATATTAAAACTAGCATACGAAATGTCAATACTTTATTCATAAACCATGAATGGTATAAAAATAAGACATCCAAATTCAAACATATCACAAAACCTTCAATACAATATGGAAGTTTTGTATCAAAATAAATCAACTTCAAATAAGCTTAAAATCCATCAAAGGATGTTGACATAGATGATATCATAACATTTTTTAGAGAAATATCTCTTTATATTTTGAAATAATTTAAGAAAAAAATTATTTTGAAAATATTCTTATAATCTTGTAAGGGAAGCTTTGATGATGTTATAATGGAGGAAAATAGCCACACCCGTCATATAAGTTAAAAAAAGACATTATTACCTTAATTTTGTCAAAAAGGTTATAAAGGACCTTGTTTGGAAAATGACAGAAAGATTCCATTATAAATATCTTATAAAAGTCAAACAAGGGTATAAATGAATTTAACCCATAGTCTAGTAAATAGTAAGAATGTTTTGAAATACATTTTTAAGAAACATGGATGTAGATGATAAAGAGGTCCTTGTAGATACTTACGTAAAAACAACCTCGGAAAATAAAGAGATTGTGAAATTAATCCTTAACTTGTACTTTTCCTTTGTTGAGGGTAGGTTAACCTCCTGTATAATGGTGAAATAATTGTTATTAAATTATAAAAGAATCATATACATTAATTTAATATCATATATGATCTTTTAATATTTATTTGTTAAAAATATTTTAGTATTATTGTCGGTTCAGGTGTTAATTGATTCATTTTCCTCTATATGATTTATTAGGTAAGTAATGTTTGTTATGGATAGAATTTATCTTATTCATATTCAGAATGATATTATGTCTTTAAACATTATTTTTAATCATCTAATGAAAATTAGTCTTGAATGGAGATGATGGAGAATGAATCTCATCGCGTTCATGGAGACGGTAATCCGTACATACACACAAGTGACTATATCATTATTTTGATATTAAAATAATATAAAATTGGATGTTATATCATATATACAGAATCGTTATCATGTTATATTTATTATTTACATCAATTAAACATCATTATTATACCCATCCAAATAATAATGTATTGAATAACAATTACACCACGACGTGGAGATGGTAAGTCGTACGTACGCATGTATGGTGACATGTCATTCAAAGGATGGATAGTTGAGAGGCTATTTGGGTAGAGTTTGGCTGAGCCAAATGGATTTGAATGTGTGAATCAGAGATAATAGGGAGTTCCCTTTTATAAGTGGGGTGAGGGGCACCTTAGGAAAAGCTATAAATATTATTTTATAATAAAATTATTTTCTGTTTCTAATTGCTCTAAAATGGATTATTTAAATTCTAAGGTGGGGATGAGTCGAAAACCACTCAACCAATAGGTTTTATATAGGTTTGGGTCACTATATTAACTTTATCATTTAGATTTAACTCTTAGTTAAACAGATTGACATTTACCATGTCTCTTTTTATTTTTATATTATATGGTTAACAATATTACTATATACTTCAAAGAGAACCCCAAGTGGTTCATTAATGATACAACTATCATTATATATGTCCTTTGGAAGAACCTTAGATTTTTAGGAATAAAATATCAATTAATAATATAATATTTGTTTTCAAAAACTCTTTTATGTCAATTTTGAAACTATTTGGTATTTTATTTTTGATAAATTCATAACAACATTATTACTTAGAAAAAAATTCATATAACCAACCCTAACATGTCATATTAACCTATAAAATTAGTGGAATTCATAAAAATTCTCAAAATACATTTATTTGGATATTTATAATATCAATTATTTTAATATTTCATTAATTAGGTAATTACATCATCATCATTGTGTCATAAATAAATTAAATTATTTAATGTATAAAAAATATAAATAAAATACCATTATGTATGAAATAGTTTTATATTTCAAATGAATATTTAAAGTTGAATTTATCTTATGTGTAACCATATATTAAAAATGTTTTAGTTATTAAACTTTTATTTTAACTCTTTTAACTCTTCTTTGAATTAAATAATAATAAATTTCCTAATCTAATACAAGTGGACCTAAAGGATAATATTTTATTCCTAAGGTTGTTTTTGGTGGAATTACACTTATCTAATAGAATTAGGACATGTGTTAGGGTAAAAATAATATCATTTTTACCTTTAATTACCCTATTTACTTTTAACCGTGGTAAAATAAAAGTAAAAAGTTACTATTCACCAAAAATTATTTTCATCTTAGTGAACCACATTTTACTTAATGATATCAACCTTTTCTCTCGGATTTTTGAAATTCCACTCACAGAAGCGGTAAAATTATGTTTTATGTGAATTTGCAAATTCTTATAAGAGGTGGGTAAAAGACGGTGAAAAGTTCAATAAAATTTTTATATATCTAAAATTATTATAAACTGACTCCAATGAATTACATTGAACTTACATAGGTATTATGTATCTATTTTGACCTAAAATAAATTTTAATAAAATAAATAATTATTTAAATGAAAATTCTGTTTTAAACTATAACTCAGGGTTTTTCACTATTCATCAAAAATTGAAAGTTTTCAGAAAAATATTGAAAATTCACTGTAAGCTAATTTCGATATTCAGAATCCAAAAAAGAATTCCATTTTGAACGATAAAATTTATAAAATTTCAAAAATTGGGTATTACTATTCATAACGGCTAGTTTGATTGGTTGTGGTGTGTTAGAACTCGAAGTTGCGTACAACACACGCTATTGTATTATTCAAAGGGAAACGTACCGTAGAAGTATGAGGTGTTACATTATCCCCTCCTTCAAATAATTTCATCCTCAAAATTTCTAGAATATTACTGCATAAAAATAATCTGGTGGTTCTTCATCACATGTTCCTCGGGTTCCCACATTGCCTCTTCCATCTTATGGTTTCTCCATAAAACTTTTACCAGACGAGTCATCTGGTTTCTCAGAACTTGTTCTATTGTATCAAGAACCTTGAAAGGATCTAATAAATAAGATAGATTGGGTTCTAGTTCTAATTCCTCATAGATGAGTACATGCGTTGGGTCAGGCATGTATTTTCTCAACAGTGATACGTGGAACACATCATGAACTTTAGAGAGACTCGATGACATTGTCAAACGGTAAGCTGCATCCCCAATTCATTCTAGAATTTTGAAAGTTCTGATGTACGTGGGACTCAATTTACCCTTCTTACTGAAATGTATAACACCCTTCCATGGAGATACCTTCAAGAAAACATGATCTCCTACCTGAAATTCCAAATTCATCCTTCGATTATCAGCATAGCTCTTCTATCTACTTTGAGCTACTTTGATGTGGCTTTGAATTACCTTCACCTTTTCCATCCTTTCCTCCACCAGTTCTGGGCCTATGAGTTTTTTTTACCAACATCATCCCAATAGGTTGGTGTGCGACATCTCTTTCCATATAATGCTTCATATGGTGCCATATGAATACATGAATGGAATCTATTATTATAGGAAACTTCTACCATAGGTAAATATTGATCCCACATACCTTGAAAGTCAAGTGAGAATGATCTCAACATGTCTTCTAAGATTTGAATAGTACATTCTGATTTTCCATCAGATTGGGGGTGGTAGGCAGTTCTCAAATGAAGTTTAGTATCTAGGGATTTCTGAATAATTTACCAGAATCTTGATGTAAAATGTGTATCACGATCAGAAACAATCGATAGTGGTACACCATGAAGTCTTACAACTTCATTAATATATAATCTTTCCAATCATTCAAGTGGTAAATCTTCTCTTATAGTAAGAAAATGTGCTGACTTGGTAAGACGATCAACAATGACCCATAGTGAATCATTATTTCTAGGTGTCTTTGGTAGTCCCATGATGAAGTCCATCATAATATTATCCCATTTCCACTTAGGTATGGTAAGAGGTTTCATGACTCATCTAGGTTGTTTCCTTCCAGCTTTCACTTCTTGACAAACCATATATCTTCACACAAAATCAGCAATCTCCCTCTTCATCTTGTCCCACCAAAAATGGTCCTTCAAATCTCTATACATTTCGGTGCTACCAAGGAGTATAGAGAAATTGGAACTATTAGAATCATCCAAAAATTCCCTTTTTAGATTAGGTATATCGGGAACACAAAGTCTCTTCCCAAATTTCAAAATACAATCTCCATACACAAATTCACTCAATATCCCATCATTCATAGCTTTCACCTTCTTTTGAAACTCATCATCATCGGTCTAAGAACTCTTTATCCTTTCTAGTAAATATGGATTTTCAACCATTTGAAAAAGTTTTGATGTTTCACCTTCCATGGTGATTCCCATATCCATCTTTACTAGATCCATTTATATAGGATCCTTTTCAACTCTCATCTTGTTCAAAATTCTGTGATACTTTTTAATCAAAGCATCTTCCACCCTATTTGCCTTACCTGGGTGGTAGTGTATAGTGCAATCATAATCCTTGAGTAGTTCAAGCCATCGTCTTTTCCTCATGTTGAGTTCTTTTGTGAGAAAATATACTTCAAACTCTTGTAATTGGTATATATCTCGCATTTTTCACCATATAGATAATGTCTCCATATCTTCAATGCAAAGATTACACCTGCTAACTCAAGATCATGAGTATGATATTTTTTTCTCATTAATTTTTAGTTGTCGTGATGCATAGGCAATAACCCTATCATTCTGCATAAGGACACAACCAAGACCTTTCTTTGAAGCGTCACTATAAATAACAAACCCATCATTCCCCAATGGTAGATTCAATATAGGATCATTGACTAATATTCTCTTAAATTCTTCAAAAACATTATTCACATTCTTTTGTCCAAACTAATTTCTCCCCTTTAAGTGTGAGCTTGGTTAATGGGTTATCCAATCGGGAAAAAATTAGGGACGAAACATCGATAATAACCTGCTAAACCAATAAAACTGTGCACCTCAGTTTTACTCATTGGTGCTGCCCATTTTTTGATTTCCTTGGTCTTAGAAGGATCAACAGAGATTTCATCCTTAGAGACGATATGTCCAAGAAAAGAAATCTCCTGAAGCCAGAATTTACACTTTCTAAACTTCCCATATAATTCATGTCTTCTAAGAGTCTTCAGGATAATGCGCAAGTGATTTTCATGATCTTCGTATCTTTTGGAGTATACCAAGATATCATCAATAAATAACACTAAAAAATAATCGAGATATTCCTTGAAAACTCTATTCATTATATCCATGAATACATAGGGTGCATTAGTCAATCCAAAAGGCATTACTTCAAACTCGTAATTCTCGTAACTAGTTCAAAATGTTGTATTTGGAATGTCTTCCTTCTTCATGCACAACTGATGGTATCCAGGTCGAAGGTAAATCTTTGAAAAGTGTTGATCTCCATGCAGTTGGTCAAATTAATCATCAATGCATGGTAGGGTATACTTTTTCTTTATTGTTATAGCATTGATCTCCCTGTAGTCAATACACAACCTCATAGATCCATCTTTCTTCTTAAGAAAAAGGACAGGGGCTCCCCATGGAGAAACACTAGGGTGAATAAATACCTTATTACTCAATTCCCCTTGTTGTTTCTTTAGTTACACTAATTACACAATGTACATTCTATAATGGGTCTTCGATATTGGTCTTGAACCAGGAATTAAATCAATGGAAAAATCAATTTCTCATTCTGAAGGATGTCAAGGTAAATATTCTAGAAACACTTCAACGTATTCTTTCACAATATTTAAATCCTCTATTTGAACATTCTTTTCCTCACCCATAGTTATTTCATTCTATTCCTCCCCGATAATTGAATTTAGTTGAGCTACTAGGGGTGGATCTAGATAAGAATCAGGCGGTGAAAATTTCTCTCTAAAGATAAGGTGTTCTTTATCATCGTCATCCAAAATCATAACCGCCTTCTTCTTATGATAAATTTTCACATAATGGTCTAAAAGACAATCCATACCATAGATTATATCAAATTTAATACTGGGTATGATGATGAGATCAACAAATAAAGAGAATTTATGTGCCCTAATGGGAACTGATTCACAAAACTTTGTTGCGATGATACTTCCCTTAGGAGTTTTGACTAACAACTCTGTTGTTAAATAAAATTGTAAATATCTAATTTTATTAGAAAAATGGGAAGATATGAAACAATGTGATGATCCGTAATCAAGAAAAGAATTTTCTAAACTTGAGGAATCCATTAAATTACCTACCACCACGTCTTTCGGAGCTTCAACCTTAGTTGTAGTGATAGCATAAGCTTGGCCTTTATCCCTTGGCCTTTTCCGAGGTAAGTTCCCCTGACGCTTAGGAAATTCATTTTCATAATTCCCTCTTTATCTACAATTGTTGAATACAACATCGACATCCTCTTTCTTCCCCTTGTAATCACGAGCTTGGTGGCCTTTTTCACCACATTTGTAACAGACTCTCATTCCTTTCAGAAAAGTACCGGGGTGTTTCTTCCCATATTTACTATAGGATGGATATTAAAATTTTTCCTTCTTCCCCTTATTTCCATTTCCAGATTGTTCGGAAGATCTCTTCTTCTCTTTCTTTGATTTAAAGTCGTAAGACTTAGAGAATTATTTTTTTGTCCTGATATCACATGAGACAATATCCTCATACGACAAGAAGGATTGTGACACTAATGCTCGATGGAGAAATGGTGTTAACCCATCAAAGAAACGATCAATCTTACTTATTGGGTTACGTATATAATCTACAACATGCCTCGCTAACCTTGTAAAGTTAGCCTCATACTTTGTGACATTTTCATCCTCCTTTTTCCTCAGACTTGGAATTTGCCTTTCCATATCTTCTTGATGGTCACGAGGAAAGTATTTTTCTAAGAAAATATCTTTAACATCCCTCAATTCCATATTTTATACTTCATCATCTTCCTTTTTGTTTCAAATCAATGACCACCATTGATCAGCATCTCCAATGAGGTGGAAAACTGCCATGAAAACTTTTTCCATTTCACTACTCCACAAGGCATGGAATATTTTCTCTAATGAATTTATCCATTTCTCGGCCACTAATGGATTTTTACTCCCATTTAATGTTAGTGGTTGTTTCCTCATGAAGCGGCCAAACATTGATCCTCCATGCTATGGATCAGGGTGATCCATACGGGTAAGGTTATTATTCATAACCTGAGCGAGTTGTCCCAGTATGGTGATTAGCTAATCAACACCAGTTGCATCACTAGATCCACTATAATTATCTTGAGTATGAGGTAAATCCGTACATGGAGTGCGTGTATTGATACAGTTTCCATTTCTTCCACTAGGTTCCATTTCTAAACAATGGCATAAACTAGATTAGTTTTTGAATCGTAATACATAATTCCAAACATGTAAAACACTTAACATAATTTGAAAATTTTATGGATATAATCCATACTCATAAAAAAATTATTCTTTGAGGATGTAAATACTCATAAACTCTTCATAATGGTTTGTAAAGAAAATTATATTTATCCTAAGCATATCCTTCGGGAGTGTCGTAACCAAGAGTGCAACAAGGCCCGTTGTTGTGCACTAGTTCCAGTTTGAGTCTATCTCAAAGTGGTGTTTTCGGGTTTTACCCCTAGGTACATCTGTTCCAGAGCCGCCTCTACTTGGTCGTACCCAGACAGGTATGTATTGCTTGGAAAACTCACAAAATCTCTATAACACTAAAATTCTAGGAAGTTATTCTATACTAATACTCAAAGTCTATATTAGGGTAATGTGCTCTAATTAAAGTTTACTTAAATCTTAATTCCAAGATTTGTACTATCCTTCCTCTGATACCAACTGTAATGACCCAACCCTAGTTACCTCGATTCCGTGCATTATTACAAAACATTGACATGATCACAAAAGATCAATTCTTGAAATACCGATTAGTTTAGTAGCCTTGGAAGTAATAGATACAATGATAAGGATTATATTACATAATAAAAAAAACTACAACAAAATTATTTCCATATACCACACTCATATCCCCTCAGACTATCCCTGCAGTTCAGTCATAAAATACTTCTTCGCATCCTGGGAAAAATAAAACATAGAAAGGGGTGAGCTCAGATGAACAGTAAGGACAAAAATATAGCGGAAACTTTCATAAATAAGAATAAACATTTAAGGCAATGTATAAGACTAAAACAAAATACTTTTAAACTTGAACTTTAGCATAATATAGAAGATATAAAATCAAATAATTCTATTAACTTACTCACATGGATTTTCTACTAGTCAAATAATCACATGCAATATCAATATCCACTTTCATAATGATGGAATGCATAATGCCAGACTTTCATAACCACATAGTCAAGGCCTTGTGCCAGGAATACAAATAAGATTTTGTCAAGGCCTTATGCCAAGACACTAGTTTGTCTCATGAGACCTATAGATGCATCGAGGAGCTATAGCGGGCTCCACCCATAACATACTAAGTCCAGTGCATTCCTCATATGAAAAGGTTTAAACATAACATAAACATTCATATTGAAACTAGCGTATGAAATTTAAATACTTTATCCATAAACCATGAATGGTGTAAAAATAACACATACACAGTCAAAAATATCACAAAACCTTCAATACAATATGGAAGTTTTGTATCATAATAAATCAACTTCAAATAAGCTTAAAATCCATCAAAGGATGTTGAAATATATGAAATCAAAACATTTTTTAGAGAAATATCTCTTTCTATTTTGAAATCATTTAATAAAAAAATTATTTTGAAAATATTCTTACAAAATTATAAGGGATGCTTCGATGATGTTATAATGGTGGAAAATAGCCGCACCCACCGTATAAGTTAATAAAAGTAATTCTTGCCTTAATTTTGTCGAAAATGTTATAAAGGAAATTGTTTGGAAAATGACAGAAACATTCCTTTATAAACATCTTATAAAAGCCAAACAAGGGTATAAATGACTTTAACCCATATTCTAGTAAATATTAATAATGTTTTGAAATACATTTTTAAGAAACATGGATTTGGATGATAAAGAGGTCACAGTAGATACTTACGTAAAAACAAGATCGGATAATAAAGAGATTCTAAAATTAACCCTTACCTTATACTTTTCCTTGGTCGAGGGTAGTTTAACCTCCTGTATAATGGAGAAATAATTGTTATTAAATTAGAAAAAAATCATATAGATTAATATGATATCATATATGATCTTTTAATATTTCATTGTTAATAATATTTTAGTATTATCATTGTTTCGGGTGTTAACTGATTCGTTTTCCTTTATATGCTTTGTAATGTAAGTAATGTTTGTTATGGATATGATTTATCTTATTCATATTCAAAATGATATTATGTATTTAAACATTATTTTTAATCATCTAATAAAAATTAGTCTTGAATGGATATGATGGGGAATGAATCTCACCGTGTTTGTGGAGACGGTAATCCGTACGTACGGACGAGCGACAATATCATTATTTTGATATTAAAATAATATAAAATTGGATGGTATATCATATATAAATAATCATTATCATGTTATATTTATTATTTACATGAATTACACATCATTATTATACCCATACAAATAATAATGTATTGAATAAAAATTACACCACGACGTGGAGACGGTAAGCCGTACGTACGCACGTATGGCGACATGTCATTCAAAGGATAGATAGAATAATGAATTTTTTTTTGCACCATATTTATAATAACATCACATTATATAGAAGATACTAGAGTTATTTGTAATGACCCCCCAATTATCATTGGATTGAAATTACAATATGCCATTACTAGGCCTTAAGCAACATCCCTAAGATGCCAAAGGCTGACAAAAAATACTGAGGGTTTCAAATATAAGTTGGGGGAAGATTTACCCTTTAAGAAATAATCCCATAAACCAACCATAGCCAAACATTAACTATATGATACATGAAAAAAATAAACAACCACTCATGCATTACCAAAAGAGAACTACAATGTTCCACAAATCACTACATAACCAACACAAAATTAGAGTACCAAGTAGAAGACTAAACAAAAGACCCAACACAAGCCAAGAAACACTCCACAGCTCCACACTAAGCTCCATGCACTAAGCACCACCACATCATCCAAGCATCACCATGAACCACTAGTAATGAGATGTCTTACCTTTAACTGTGTCCTAAAATGCGACATCTGCAAAATCACCAATGTGCCAAAGTAGGGGTGATTATAAAACTCATTAGGTTGTCCCCGATGACGTCCCTACTCACGCCACTAGGATAGAAGAGTTAGCAACAATTATATAAATATAGTTTATATAAAACTTGTTCTCAAAATCAGTTTATAACTAAATATAAACAAGTTTCCAAAACCATTTGTAACCAAAAGCATCCAAGAGAAATTGAAACCAATTTTCCAACAAGTTATTTTTCCAGAAAAATAACCAATCTAGCTTTAGAACCATTTCACAAAATCCCTTTTTGGCATACCCAACCATTTCACAATCCTATGAAACCAACCTTGAATGCTACCTGGAAGAGGGGAGAACCCCTAACCCTTATCCATACCAACCACGATGGGGGAGACTTCTTACCCTTATCCAACCCAAATGCACATGAATACATGATGGGGGAGAGCCCTAACCCTTATCCATCCCAGCACTGATGGGGGAGACTCCTAACCCTTATCTGTCCCGAATGCAATAAGAATGTTTGACAGGGGAGATACCTAAACCTTATCCATCCCAACACTGATGGGGGAGACTCCTAACCCTTATCCATCCCGAATGCAATATGAACACACACCACATCTTCCCATCAATCATGCCAAAACACTCTTTCAATAAAAATACCTTTTTATTGAAAACCATTTCCATCAAAACCATTTCAAAGCCAAAACATTTCAATTACAACCCATTTCAATGAAACTCCATTTTTATTGAAAACCCATATTTCATAAACCATTTACAATTCCAGAAATTCTACAATTTAAAATCATCATTTTAAATTCAAGAAGCCAAATCACTTTGCACAACAAATCATCAAGATTTCACAATTTCACTAAAACCATAAATCATCAATAAAGAAGATTTATTCTATGATTTTCAAAACAAATTCCATTCAAATAACCTAATTTGAAACTAATCCAATCAATTATAACAAGATTATTCGAGATTGAAGCCTCCTACCTCAAAGGTTTTGATGAAAACCCTAACAAACGGAGAACGGACAAGAAAACCGGGCTGATTCACCAAGGATCCTCCTTAGATCTCTTATCCTAACACAACCAAGACCAAATATCAGCATATTTGGAATCCACACACTTAAATATACCCATAATGGGCATAGATCTAAGAAACTGAAAGAAGAGGAGAAGTAGATCTAAGTAGATCTAAGAAACCAAACAAGAACGGTCACATACCTCAAGAATTCGGCTTCGATTCGCCAAGAGAAGCCTTCGGATTGCCTCCAGAACGATGGGAGAACCCACTATGACCTTAAGAGAACCAAAATCTCTATTTAGGGCCTCTTATTAGAAAAAATGAGCTACATAGAGGCAAAAACACATGAGATCCACCTTTATAGGATCTCGTTTATGTGGTCGCACGGTTAGTTCGCACGGTTTGGCAAACCGTGCACTAACCCTGCATCAGCTACTGCCTCGACCACCCTTATCGCACGGTTAGGCTGCACACTTAGACAAACCTTGCACCGCTCATGCGGAATCCGCTGCCTCCAAGACCTACTACGCACAGTTTGGCCGCACGGTTTAGACAAACTGTGCACCTCCCATGCGACTTCCCCTTTGCCTCAAAACATCATTCCAAGTTCTCCAAACTCTCCCATTCAATGCTCTTAACTTTAAAACCATGGAAAGTATCAATTATGGGTTACATACCATAAATTGGGGGTACTAAATTCTCCCCACCATTGTTCTTTCCGTCCTCGGAAAGTATAAAACCATCACCCAACTGAAAGAGTTTCGGCCATTTCTCTTTCATTTCCTTTTCATGTTCCCATGTCTCTTCCTAAATCTTACCATGCTGTCATAAAACCCGCACTAGACTGATTCTTTTTAAATTCATGAATTTCTCTTGCCTATCCATAATCTGTACTAGGATATGTATCAATGAAGCATCCAGCTCTAGGTCAACGTGATCCCATCTGATCACATGGTCAGGATCAGGCTGATACTTTTTCAACTGAGATACATGGAACACATTATGCACTGAACTAAACCATGGTGGTAATACCAACCAATACGCCACCTCACCAGCCCGTTCCAGTATCTCAAAAGTGCCTATATATTGGGGAGATAATTTTCCCGGCTTCCCAAAATGACGATTTCCAAGCCTTGGAGAGATTCTAAAAAACACATGATCACTCACTGCAAACGACAATAGTCTTCAGCAATGATCCGCATAAGATTTCTGACGACTCTGTGCTGCCTCCATCCTATTTTTAATCAAATGAATTTTCTTCATTGTTTCTTGGATAAGGCTTGGCCCAACTAGTTAAGTCTCACCTGTTTCCACCCAACAAAGTGGAGAACAACAAGGACTCCCATACAATGCTTCAAACAGAGCCATTCGTATCGAGGCTTGATAGTTGTTATTGTATGAGAACTCCACTAAGGATATATGATCCTCCCATGAGCCACCAAAATCCATTACACAAGACCGCAACATGCCTTCCAAAGTTTGTATCGTCCGCTCAGATTGCCCATCCGTCTGAGGATGATACGTCGTGCTCATAGTCAACTGAGTTCTGAGGGCTTGCTATAATGATTTATAGAAACGAGATGTCAACCTCAGATCTCTATCTGAGACGATAGAAACTAGTACCCCGTGCCTCTTTACCACTTCTCGGATATAGATTTTTGAAAGATCTTCCACCGTATGAGTTTCGCGAATTGGGATGAAATGGGCCGACTTGGATAGATGATCCACTATCACCCAAATGACATTGTGTTTTTGGACCATTCTTGGAAGAAATATAACAAAATCCATTTCCATCTGATCCAATTTCCACACTGGGATAGGTAAATATTGTGACATACCAGCTGGTCTCTGATGCTCTGTTTTAAACTTCTAACAAGTTAAGCACCGAGAGACGAACTCGGCCACCATCCTTTTCATGCTGCTCCCCCAAAATTGCGCCTTCAACGTCTTATACATCTTATGTGTACTTGGGTGTATAGCCCATCTTGAATGGTGATAAGCATGAAGGAGTTGTTCCTGAAAAACCATAGGTACAACCATCCAATCTCTGAAATACAAAACTGAACCCCCATCAAGTTTTCATCCCTCAATGGTCTTCCCACCATTGAGTTTTGAACTCATTGCAACACAGTCTACATCATATGTATGTGCCTCCTTTAATATCTCCACCAAATCAATAACAAGTGCACCTGTAAAGAAAACTACAACATCATATTGGTCTTCACATTCTATATGAATGTCAGCTAGGACCGAAATCAACTTCCATTCCTCTATAGCTACTTTCTCTAACTAAGCGTATGACTTTCGACTCAATTCATCTTCCACCGAATTCCCTTTTCATGGTGTGTACATCAAGTCAAAGTAGAAAATTTGAAGATACTCCATCTATCTCCTCTGCCTCAGATTCAAATCTCGCTGTGAGAAAATGTGTTTCAAGTTTTTGTGATCCATAAACACAGTAAATTTCTCACCGAAGAGATAATGTCTCCATGTTTTCAAAGCATGGACGACTGCAGCCAAATCCAAATCATGTGTTGGGTAATTTTTCTCATGCACCCTCAACTGCCTTGAGCCATAAGCAACAACATGGTCTCTTTTCATGAGAACACAACCCAACCTTGTTCCCGAAGCATCAAAATACACCACATACCCCTACCCTGATTCTGGAAAAATCAAGATGGGTGCTGATGTAAGGTGAACTTTCAACTCTTGAAAAGATCTCTGACATTCTTAAGTCCATTGAAATGCACTGTTCTTCTTTGTCAATACTGTCATAGGCGAAGCTAGTCATGAGAAGTCATGGACAAAGCATCTGTAATAACCATCTAGACCAAGAAAACTTCATATTTCAAAGACATTCTTCAGTGGTTTCCAAGAAAGAACATCTTCTCTATTTTCTATATTCACTGAAACACCTTTCTCAGAAACAACATGGTCCAGAAAGCGTACCTCTTGTATCCAAAAATCGCACTTTGATAATTTGGCATAAAACCGATGGTCTCTCAAGATTTCCAAAACTATCGCCAAGTGTTGCTCATGCTCAGCCCTTGTTCTTGAATATACCAATATGTTGTCTACAAACACCCCAAAAAAAGAATCCAAATATCGCTAAAATATCTGATTCATCAATGCCATAAAGATTTTTGGTGAATTCGTAAGACCATAAGTCCTGACTACATATTCGTAGTGACCATATCTTCTTTTGAAGGCTGTCTTCGGAATATCCTCCTTCCAAACTCACAACTGGTGATATCCTGATCGCAATTCAATATTAGAGAACCACTGAGCTCCCCTAAATTGATCAAATGGGTCATCAATGCATGGAAGTGGGTATCTATTATTTATCGTAACTTGGTTAGGTTTACGATAATCCACACATAGCCTCAAAGTTCCATCTGCTTTCTTTACAAACAAAACTGGTGTTTCCCACGGAGACACGCTTGGCTGGATGAAACCCTTGCTTTCCAGCACCTCTAACTACACTTTCAATTCTCGTAACTCTATTGGTTCCATCCTATAAAATGGAAGTGAGATAGGACTGGTCCCCAGAAGGAGATCAATCGTAAACTCCACTTCTCTTATAGGTGGTAACCCTGAGAAGTTCTTGGGAAAGACATCTGGAAATTGATCCACCACAGCTAGAAAACTATTTTCCTCAATCTCTTCCATTTATGCCAAATTTAACACTGCCAATTAGTGAGAGATAGTTGGTGCCAACAAGATCTTTGCACCTTTCTTTCTATCCTCTCTCCTCTGAAGAGATTGTTGATGTCGTCCTCAGTCTTGAAACTAACTGTTCTCTTATAACATTTGATGTGAGCCTTAAACATTTTCAACTAATCCATACCCAGGATTACGTCATAGACATCCATGTCCAACATCGAGAAGTCCCATTTTAACTCAACTCCATCAATAGTTAGAGCACATTCTCTAAAAACAAAGGCTTTACATTCTCTTTCAACAAGAGGAGTTTTTAGTTTCAAAACAGAAGGCATGATTTCTAGTTTTAAACATAGCAGATCAAAAGCACGAGAAGCAATGAAGGAATGTGATGCACCAGTATCAAAGAGTACTTGCACAAGGGTAGGATTCAAAAGAATTGTACCTCTCACCGTAGATGGTCCAGCTTGATCATCGACCATCATCTTCTCAACTCTATACAATTGCTTCGTCACTGCATTGTTCTCCTTGTTTCCTTGCTGATATTTCCCTGGTTGAGGATTCATGATATTTCAAGAATCACCATGGCTAGCTCTATTATGCTGACGAGAATTATTCTTCTGTCCTCATCCTGTCGAAGCATACGATGCTTGCGACGTTTGAGAATTGTCACATGCACCCGACCTCAGATCATTTCTATAATAGTGATGTAGATGACCCATTTTCTTGCAATTGTGACATGCTCTAGGTTGCGTCGTACAATCTTGCCGTTTGTGGTCAAACGAACCACATTGAAAACAACCTGCTTTGCTCTGGGGTCCAGGAGGAAGGTTCACTGATCTCGTCGTCTGGTTCTGATTTCCACTTGCACCATAGAAATAGGTCTCCCTTTTCCTCTTGTTCCCTATGGTTGAGTTCCCACCGTTTCCTGTAGGAATAAACATGCCTCCTCCCATTGATCCTAAGAGATCACATTCAGCAACAATCACTCTGTTCACCATCTCTGTATAATCCGTAATACAGAGCACTTCAATCTTCGATCGAATCTCCGGCCTTATCCCCGATTCGAAGATGTGTTGCTTCAACGACGCACTTACCACAACCTCTGGTTCAAAACGGACTAAATTCATGAATTTAGCTGCATACTCTGTGACAGAGAGACTCTCTTGTTTCAGGCTGAAGAAGTTTGTCATTTTCTTGATCTTGAATGTGTGAGGATATAATTTTTTGTTGAACAATTCTTCAAAATCCTCCCATATAAGGCCTTCATCCAATTTCTCATGCACCGCTAAGTCCCACCATTGACGTGCAAGTTCCTTGAGCATATACGTTGCCAAAATGACCTTGAGCTCAGATGGTGTTCCGATGAAATTGAAAATGTGATTCATCCTACTTAGCCACACCTCCGCATTTTCGGGTTCAGCATCACCCCGAAGGTTTGGTGGATTCTGCTTCATGAACTGGATGGTATGACCCACATGACTTGCTTCATTCCTTCAATTCCCCATATCCACAACATGAAAATCCTGAACAATACTTTGAACTAGCTATTGGTTCACGAGTGGTTCAGGTGCAATCACATTCTCCGCAGCCTCTTCAGGTTGGTTCCGACGACACCTACCGGGTGCCATTTTCTAAACCAACAACAAACCCGGTCAATCTCACTCTCTAGAAACTAATGGCTTAGCATTCAAATTCTATTACATCATCTATCACAACATTGTTTTTCCAAAACAAACTTTTTCCATGTTCAACCATTTTTGAAAACATTCAACATACTTTTTGAAAATCCACCCATTTTCAAAATACACCAAATACCATGTTTTCAAAGCCTTTCAGTTGAAAACATTTTCTGCATTTTTAAAAAATTATCACCTTACACAAATTCCTTACTCATTCCTCACAATGACATATGCAATCCTAGTGGGGATTCATTCCTCTACAATGCATGTCATGCTTCTCTCATTGGATAAACCCATGACAATGAGATTTCCAACATTCTAGAAGTGTATCCATAAAAATTATTTACCCAACACCCTAGTAACTTGATGTTAAACATAAATGGGTTAGGTACGTCCTTTTATGCTATACATTTCAAGTTCAGAAAATCCTACTCCTGTCTAAGATTTCATCCCAAGGAATAGATAAGAATTAATTTCAACTCTAAGACCAAAAATCATCGATGACCACTTGTTAGGCCAGGACCGAATAAGCTGATACCATTTGTAATGACCCGCCAATTCTCATTGGCTTGAGAGTACAATGTGTCATTACTAGTCCTTAAGCAACATCCCCAAGATGCCAAATGATGGAAATAAATGCCAAAGGGTTTCAAATATAAGTTGGGGGATGATTTACCCTTTAAGAAATAAACCCATAAACCAACCATAACCAAACATTCACTATATGATACATGAACAAAAGAAACAACCACTCATGCATTACCAAAAGAGAACTACACTATTCCACAAATCACTACATAACCCACACAAAATTAGAGTAACAAGTAGAAGACTAAACAAAAGACCCAACACAAGCCAAGACACACTCCACGGCTCCACACCGAGCTCCATGCACTAAGCACCACCACATCTTCCAAGCATCACCATGAACCACTAGTAATGAGATACCTTACCTTTAACTGTGTCCTAAAATAAAACATCTACAAAATCACCAATGTTCCAAAGCAGGGGTGAGTATAAAACTCATTAGGTTGTCCCCGATGACGTCCCTACTCATACCACTAGGATAGAAGAGTTAGCAATAATTATATAAAAACAGTTTATATAAAACATGTTCTCAAAAGCAGTTTATAACTAAATATAAACAAGTTTCCAAAACCATTCGTAACCAAAAGCATCCAAGAGAAATTGAAACCAATTTTCCAACAAGTTATTTTTCCAGAAAAATAACCAATCTTGCTTTAGAACCATTTCACAAAATCCCTTTTTGGCATACCCAACCACTTCACAATCCCATGAAACCAACCATGCATGCTACCTGGAAGAGGAGAGAATCCCTAACCCTTATCTATAACAACCATGATGGGGGAGAATTCTTACCCTTATCCAACCCAAATGCACATGAATACTTGATGGGGGAGAGCCCTAACCCTTATCCATCCCAGCACTTATGGGGGAGACTCCTAACCCTTATCCGTCCTGAATGCAATAAGAATGTTTGACGGGGGAGAGCCCTAACCCTTATCCATCCCAAAACTGATGGGGGAGACTCCTAATCCTTATCCATCCCGAATGCAATATGAACACACACGAAATCTCCCCATCAATCATGCCAAAACACTCTTTCAATAAAAACACCTTTTTATTGAAAACCATTTCCATCAAAACCATTTCAAAGCAAAACCATTTCAATTCCAACCCATTTCAATGACACTCGCTTTTTATTGAAAACCCATATTTCATAAACCATTTACAATTCTATAAATTCTACAATTTAAAATCATCATTTTAAATTCAAGAAGCCAAATCAATTTGCACAACAAATCACCAAGATTTTACAATTTCACTAAAACCATAAATCATCACTAAAGAAGATTTATTCCATGCTTTTCACAAAACAAATTCCATTCAAATAACCTAATTTGAAACTAAGCCAATAAATTCTAACAAGAGTATTCGAGATTGAAGCCTCCTACCTCAAAATGTTGGATGAAAAACCTAACAAATGGAGAACGGACACGAAAACCGGGCTGATTCACCAAGGATCCTCCTTAGATATCTTCTCCTAACACAACCAAGACCAAATATCATCATATTTGGCATCCACACACTTAGATATACCCATAACAGGTATAGATCTAAGAAACCGAGAGAAGAGGAGAAGTATATCTAAGTAGATCTAACAAACCAAACAAGAACGATCACATACCTCAAGAATCCGGCTTTGATTCTCCAAGAGAAGCCTTCGGATTGCCTCCAGAATGATGGGAGAACCCTCCTTGACCTTAAGAGAACCAAAATCCCGAGTTAGGGCATATTATGAGAAAAAATGAGCAACATAGAGGTAAAAACGTGTGAGATCCTCCTTTATAGGATCTCATTCATGTGGCTTCACGGTTAGTTCGCACGGTTTGACAAACCGTGCGCTAACCCTGCGTCAGCTACTACCTCGACCACCCTTCTCGCCTGGTTAGGCCGCACGCTTAGACAAACCGTGCACCGCCCATGTGGAAGTCACTACCTCTAAGACCCACTGCGCACGGTTTGGCCGCACGGTTTAGACAAACTGTGCACCTCCCGTGGGACTTCCCCATTGCCTCAAAACATCATTCCAAGTTCTCCTAACTCTCCCATTCAACAATCTTAAATTTAAAACCATGGAAAGTATCAAATAAGGGTTACATAACAGAAATCGGGGGTACTACATTCTCCCCACCATTGTTCTTTCCGTCCTCAGAAAGTAGAAAACCATAACCCAGCTAAAAGAGTTCTTCCCATTTCTCTTTCATTTCCTTTTCATGTTCCCAAGTCTCTTCTGGAATCTTACCATACTGCCATAAAACCCGCACTAGACTGATTCTTTTTCCCCCCAAGACTTTCTCTTACCTATCCACAATCTGTATCGGTATATGTATCAATGAAGCATCCGACTCTAGGTCAACGTGATCTCATCTAATCACATGGTCAGGATCAGGCTGATACTTTTTCAACTGAGATACATGGAACACATTATGCACTGAACTAAACCATGGTGGTAATTCCAACCGATACACCACCTCTCCAGCCCATTCCAATATCTCAAAAGGGCCTATATATTGGAGAGATAATTTTCCCTGCTTCCCAAAATGACGATGTCCAAGCCTTGGAGAGATTCTCAAAAACACATGATCACTCACCGCAAACGACAATGGTCTTTAGCGATGATCCGCATAATATTTTTGACGACTCTGTGTCGTCTCCATCCTATTTTAAATCAACTGAATTTTCTCCATTGTTTCTTGGATAAGGCTTGGCCCAACTAGTGAAGTCTCACCTGTTTCCACACAACAAAGTGGAGAACGAAAAGGATGCCCATACAATGCTTCAAACGGAGCCATTAGTATCGAGGCTTGATAGTTGAATTGTATGAGAACTCCACTAAGAGTATATGATCCTCCCATGAGCCACCAAAATCCATTACACAAGCTTGAAACATTCCTTCCAACGTTTGTATCATTTGCTCAAATTTCCCATCCGTCTAAGGATGATACACCGTGCTCATAGTCAACTGAGTTCTGAGGGCTTGCTGTAATGATTTCTAGAAATGAGATGTGAACCTCAGATCTCTATCTGAGACGATAGACCCTGGTACCCCATGACTCTTTACCACTTCCCGGATATAGATTTTTGAAATATCTTCCACCGTATGAGTTTCAAAAATCGGGATGAAATGGGCCGACTTGGTTAGACGATCCACTATCACCCAAATGGAATTGTGTTTCCGGACCATTCTTGGAAGACCTGTAACAAAATCCATTGCTATCTGATCCCATTTCCACACTGGGATAGGTAAATATTGTAACATGCCAGCTGGTCTCTGATGCTCTGTTTTAAACTGCTGACAAGTTAAGCACTGAGAGACGAACTCGGCCACCATCCTTTTTATGTCGCTCCCCCAAAACTACACCTTCAAAGCCTTATACATCTTCTGTGTACCTGGGTGTACAGTCCATCTTGAATGGTGATAAGCATGAAGGAGTTGTTCCTAAAAAACCATAGGTACAACCATCCAATCTCTAAAATACAAAACTGAACCCCCATCAAGTTTTCATCCCCCAATGGTCTCCCCACCATTGAGTTTTGAACTCATTGCAACACAGTCTACATCAGATGTTTGTGCCTCCTTTACTATCTCCACCAAATCAAGAACAAGTGAAACTGTAAAGAAAACTGCAAAATCATATTGGTCTTCACATTCTATACGAATGTCTTCTAGGACTGACATCAACTACCATTCCTCTAAAGCAACATTCACTAACTAAGCGTAAGACTTTCGACTCAATGCATCTGCCATTGAATTACCTTTTCCTGGTGTGTACATCAAGTCAAAGTCAAACATTTGAAGATACTCCATCTATCTCCTCTACCTCAGATTCAAATATCGCTGTGAGAAAATGTGTTTCAAGCTTTTGTGATCCATAAACACAGTAAATTTCTCACCAAAGAGATAATGTCTCCATGTTTTCAAAGCATGTATGAATGCAGCCAACTCCAAATCATGTGTTGGGTAATTTTTCTCATGCACTCTCCACTTCCTTGGGCCATAAGCAACCACATGGTCTCCTTGAATGATAACACAACCCAACCCTCTTCCTGAAGCATCAAAATACACCACATACCCCTACCATGATTCTGGAAAAATCAAGATGGGTGATGATGTAAGGTGAACTTTAATCTCTTGAAAAGATCTCTGACATTCTTCATTCCATTGAAATGCACTATTCTTCTTTGTCAATGTTTTCATAGGCGAATCTAGTTGTGAGAAGTCACAGACAAAGTGTCTGTAATAACCAAGAAAACTTCATATTTCAAAGACATTCTTTGGCGGTTGCCAAGAAAGAACAGCTTCTATCTTTTCTGGATCCACTAAAACACCTTTCTCAGAAACAACATGGTCCAAAAAGCGTACCTCTTGTATCAAAAAATCGCACTTTGATAATTTGTCATACAACTGATGGTCTCTCAAGATTTCCAACACTATTGCCAAGTGTTGCTCATGCTCAGCCCTTGTTCTTGAATATACCAATATGTCGTCTACAACCCCCCCCCCCAAAAAGAATCCAGATATCGCTAAAATATATGATTCATCAATGACACAAATACTATTGGTGCATTCGTAAGACCATAAGTCCTGACTACATATTCGTAGTGACAATTTATGTTTCTGAAGGCTATCTTCAGAAAATCCTCCTTCCGAACTCGCAATTGGTGATATCCTGATCGCAAGTCAATATTTGATAACCATTGATCTCCCCTCAATTGATCAAACAGGTCATTAATGCGTCGATGTGGATATCTATTCTTTATCTTAACTTGGTTAATTTTACGATAATCCACACATAGCCTCAAAGTTCCATCTGCTTTCTTTACAAAAAAAATTGTTGATGCCCACAGAGACACGCTTGGCCGGATGAAACCCTTGCTTTCAAGCACCTCTAACTGCACTTTCAATTCCCTTAACTCTATTGGTGCCATCCTATAAGATGGAAGTGAGATAGGACTGGTCCCCGGAAGGAGATAAATCGTAAACTCCACTTCTCTTATAGGTGGTAACCCTGAGAAGTTCTTGGGAAAGACATCTGGAAATTGATCCACCACAGCTGGAAAACTATTTTCCTCAATCTCTTCCATTTATGACAAAGTCAACATTTCCAATTAGTGAGAGATCGTTCCCATCATTGGTTCCAACAAGCTCTTTGCACCTTTCTTTACTATCCTCTCTCCTCTGAAGAGATTGTTGATGTCATCCTCAGTCTTGAAACTAATTGTTCTCTTATAACATTCGATGTGAACCTTAAACATTATCAACCAATCCATACCCAGTATTACGTCATAGACATCCATGTCCAACATCGAGAAGTCCCATTTTAACTCAGCTCCATCAACAGTTATATCACATTCTCTACAAACAAATGCTTTACATTCTCTTTCAACAAGAGGAGTTTTTAGTTTCAAAACCGAAGGCCTGATTTCTAGTTTTAAACATAGCAGATCAACAACATGAGAAGAAATGAAGGAATGTGATGCACCAGTATCAAAGAGAACATGCACAAGGGTAGAATTCAAAAGAATTGTACCTCTCACCATAAATGGTCCAGCTTGATCATCGACCATCATCTGTTCAACTCCATACAATTGCTTCGTCACTGCACTGTTCTCCTTGTTTCCTTGCTGAGATTGCCCTAGTTGAGGATTCATGATATTTCAAGAATCACCATGGCTAGCTATGTTATGCTGACGAGACTGATTCTACTATCCTCATCCTGTCGAAGAATATGATGCTTGCAACATTTGAGAAGTGTCATGTGCACCCGACCTCAGAGAATTTATATAATAGCGATGTAGATGACCCATTTTCTTGCAATTGTGACATTCTCTAGGTTGCTCTATCCAATCTTGCCTTTTTTGGTCAAACGAACCACATTGAAAACAACCTGCTTTGTTCTGGGGTCCTGGAGGAAGGTTCACTGATCCTGTCGTCTGGTTCTGGTTTCCACTTGCACTGTAGAAATAGGTGTCCCTTTTCCTCTTGTTCCCCATTGTTGATTTCCCACCATTTCCCGTAAGAATCAACATGCCTCCTCCCATCGATCCTGAGATATCACGTTCAGCAACAGTCACTCTATTCACCATCTATGTATAATCCGTAAAACAGAGCACTGCAATCTTCGATCAAATCTCCTACCTTAGCCCCGATTCGAAGATGCGTTCCTTCAACGACACACTTGCCACAACCTCTACTGCAAAACGGACTAAATTCATTAGTTTAGCCGCATACTATATGACAGAGAGACTCTCTTGTTTCAGGCTGAAGAAGTCCGTCATTTTATGGATCTTGAACGTGTGAGGATAAATTTTTTGTTGAAAAATTCATCAAAATCCTCTCATGTAAGGTCTTCATCCGATTTCGCATGCACTGCTAAGTCCCACCATTGACGTGCAAGATCTTCGAGCATATACGTCGCCAACATGACCTTGTGCTCTGATGGTGTGCTGATGAAATTGAAGATACGATTCATCCTACTTAGGCACACCTCCGACTTTTCGGGTTCATCATCACCCCGAAGGTTTGGTGGATTCTGCTTCATGAACTGGATGGTATCACCCACATGCCTTGGTTCATTCCTCTGGTTCCCCATATCCACATCATGAAAAGCCTGGACAATACTCTAAACTAGCTCTTGGTTCACACATGGTTCAGGTTCAATCACATTCTCCGTAGCCTCTTCGGGTTGGTTCCGACGACACCTACCGGGTGCCATTTTCTAAACCAACAACAAATCCCGTCAATCTCACTCTCTAGCAACTGATGTCTTAGCATTCAAATTCTATCACATCATCTATCACAACATTGTTTTTCCAAAAACAAACTTTTTCCATGTTCAACCATTTTTGAAAACATTCAACATACTTTTTGAAAATCCACCCATTTTCAAAATACACCAAATACCCTATTTTCAAAGTCTTTCAGTTGAAAACATTTTCTGCATTTTTTCAAAAATTGGCACCTTACACAAAGTCCTTACTCATTCCTCACAATGAAATATGGAATCCTAGTGGGAATTCATTCCTCTACAATGCATGTCATGCTTCTCTCATTGGAAAAACCCATGACAATGATATTTCCAACATTCTAGAAGTGTATCCAAAACAATTATGTACCCAACACCCTAGTAACTTGATGTTCAACATAAATGGGTTAGCTACGTCCTTTTATGCTATACATTTCAAGTTCTGACAATCCTACTCCTATCTTAGATTTTGACCCAAGGAATAGATAGGAATGAATTTAAACTCCAAGACCAAAAAACATTGATGACCACTTGTTAGGCTAGGACCGAACACGCTGATATCATTTGTAATGACCCGCCAATTCTCATTGGCTTGAGAGTATTACGTGTCATTACTAGTCCTTAAGTGACATCCCCAAGATGCCAAAGGCTGGAAATAAATTCCAAAGGGTTTCAAATATAATTTGGGGGATGATTCACCCTTTAAGAAATAAACCCATAAACCAACCATAACCAAACATTCAATATATGATACATGAACAAAAGAAACAATCACTCATGCATTACCAAAAGAGAACTATACTATTCCACAAATCACTACATAACCAACACAAAATCAGAGTACCAAGTGGAAGACTAAACAAAAGACCCAACACAAGCCAAGACACACTCCACGGCTCCACACCGAGCTCCATGCACCAAGCACCACCACATCTTCCAAGCATCACCATGAACCACTAGTAATGAGATGCCTTACCTTTACCTGTGTCCTGGAATATGAAATCTGTAAAAGCACGAATGTTCCAAAGCAGGGGTGATTATGAAACTTAGTAGGTTGTCCCCGATGACATCCCTACTCAAGCCACTAGGATATAAGAGTTAGCAACAACTATATAAAAACAGTTTATATAAAAAAATTCTTAAAAGCAGTTTATAACTAAATATAAACAAGTTTCCAAAACCATTCGTAACCAAAATCATCCAAGATAAATTGAATCCAATTTTCCAACAAGTTATTTTTCCAGAAAAATAACCAATCCAGCTTTAGAACCATTTAACAAAATCCCTTTTTGGCATACCCAACCATTTCACAATCCCATGCAACCAACCATGTATGCTACCTGGAAGAGGGGAGAATACCTAACCCTTATCCATACCAACCATGATGGGGGAGACTTCTTACCCTTATCCAACCCAAATGCACATGAATACTTGACAGGGGAGAGCCCTAACCCTTATCCATCCCAACACTGATGGGGGAGACTCCTAACCCTTATCCGTCCCGAATGCAATATGAATGTTTGACGGGGGAGAGCCCTAACCCTTATCCATCCCAAAACTAATGGGGGAGACTCCTAACCCATATCCATCTTGAATGCGATATGAACACACACCACATCTGCCTATCAATCATGCCAAAACACTCTTTCAATAAAAACACCTTTTTATTGAAAACCATATCCATCAAAACCATTTCAAATCCAAACCATTTAAATTCCAACCCATTTCAATTCCAACCCATTTCAATGAAACTACCTTTTTATTGAAAACCCATCTTTCATAAACCATTTACAATTCCAAAAATTCTACAATTTAAAATCATCGTTTTAAATTCAAGAATCTAAATCACTTTGCACAACAAATCACCAAGATTTCACAATTTCACTAAAACCATAAATCTTCACTAAAGAAGATTTATTCCATGATTTTCACAATCAATTACATAAAAATAACCTAATTTGAAACTGATACAATCAATTCTAACAAGAGGAGTCAAGATTGAAGCCTCCTACCTCAAAGATTTTGACGAAAACCCTAAAAAACAGAGAACGCACAAGAAAACTGGGCCGATTCACTAAGGATCCTCCTTAGATCTCTTCTCCTAACACAACCAAGACAAAATATCATCATATTTGGCATCAACATACTTATATCTACCCATAACAGGCATAGATCTAAGAAACCGAGAGAAGAGGATAAGTAGATCGAAGTAGATCTAAGAAACCAAATAAGAACGATTACATACATCAAGAATCCATCTTCGATTTGCCAAGATAAGCCTTCAGATTGCCTCCGAAACGATGGGAGAACCCTCCATGACCTTAGGAGAACCAAAATCCCGAGTTAGGGCCGCTTAGGAGAAAAAACGAGCTACATAGAGGCAAAAACACTTGAGATCCGCCTTTATAGGATCTCATTTAAGTGGTTACACGGTTAGTTCGCACAGTTTGACAAACCATGCACGAACCGTGAGTCAGCTACTATCTCAACAACCCTTCTTGCAGGGTTTGGCCACATGGTTAGACAAACTATGTGCCGCCTGTGTGGAAGCCACTACCTCCAAGACCCACTTCACCCGATTTGGCAGCACGGTTTAGAAAAACTGTGTGCCTCCCGTGCGACTTCCCCTTTGCCTCAAAACATCATTCCAAGTTCTCCCGACTCTCCCACTCAAAACACTTAAATTTGAAACCATGAAAATTATCAAGTAAGGGTTACATAATAGAAACTGGGGGTACTAAATTAGTATTTTATAATGTAAACAATAAAGAAAAAGGAAGTGGAAAAAGAAAGGAACTTAAAACAGATGATGAAATATTTACCTCTTCTTCAGGTTCTTCCTTTTGATTCGATCAAAAAGGCTCCTTAGGTTGGATTTCAGACTACAGGAAGGCCTATAGGATTAAGGGAGGATATTTGAGAGGGTATTTGGGTAGATTTTGGCCGAGCCAAATGGCTTTGAAGGAGTGAATTAGAGATAAGAGGGAATTCCCTTTTATAAGTGGGGTGAGGGGCACCTTAGGAAAATCTAGAAATATTATTTTATAATAAAATTATTTTCGGTTTATAATGGCTCCAAAATGGATTATTTAAATGATGAGGTGGTTATGGGTAGAAAAACACTCAACCAATAGGTTTTATATAGGTTTGGATCACTATATTAACTTTATCTTTTAGATTTAACTCTTAGTTAAATAGATTGACATTTACCATGTCTCTTTGTATTTTTATATTATATGGTTAATAAACTTACTATATACTTATAAGAGAACCCCAAGTGTTTAATTAATGATACACCTATCATTATATATGTACTTTGGCTGAACCTTAGATTTTTAGGAATATAATGTCATTTAATAATATAATATTTGTTTTAAAAAACTCTTTTATGTCAATTTTGAAACTTTTTGGTATTTTGTTTTTGATAAATTCATAAAAACATTATTACTTAGAAAAAAATCATCTAACCAACCCTAACATGTCATATTAACCTATAAAATTAGTGGAATTCATAAAAAGTCTCAAAATACAATTATTTGGATATTTATAATATCAATTATTTTAATATTTCATTAATTAGGTAATTACCGCATCATCATTGTGTCATAAATAAATTAAATTATTTAATGTATAAAAAATATAAATAAAATACCATTATGTATGAAATATTTTTGGATTTATAATGAATATTTAAAGTCTAATTTATCTTATGTGTAACTCTATATTAAAAATTTTTTAGTTATTAAACTTTGATTTTAACTCTTTTAACTCTTCTTGGAATTAAATAATAATGAATGTCCTAATCTAATCCAAGTGGACCTAAAGGATCATATTTTTTTCCTAATCTTGTTTTTAGTCAAATTACACATATCCAATAGAATTAGGACATGTTTTAGGGTAATAATAATATCATTTTTACCTTTAATTACCCTATTTACTTTTAACCATGGTGAATAAAAGTAAAAAGTTTCTATTTAACAAAAATTATTTTCATCTTATTAAACCACATTTTACTTAATAATATCAACTGTGTCTCTTAGATTTTTTGAATTCCACTCACAGAAGTAGTAAAATTAAGTTTTATGTGAATTTGCAAATTCTCCTAGGAGGTGGGTAAAAGACGGTGAAAAGTTCAATAAAATTTTTATATATCTAAAATTATTATAAAATGACTCCAATGAATTAAATTGAAATTATATAGGTATTATGTATCTATTTTGACCTAAAATAAATTTAAATAAATTAAATAATTATTGAAATAAAAATTCGGTTTTAAACTATAACTCAGTGTTTTTCACTATTCATCAAAAATTGAAAGTTTTCAGAAAAATACCAAAAATTCACCCTTAGCTAATTTCAATATTCCGAATCCAAAAATGAAGTCCATTTTTAAAGGTAAAATTTATAAAATTTCAAAAAGTGGGTATTACTATTCATAATTACTTGTTTGATTGGTTGTGGTGTGTTAGAACTCGAAGTTGCGTACAACACACGCTATTGTATTATTCAAAGGGAAATGTACTGTGGAAGCTTGGGGTGTTACATATTATATTCCTATGATCATAGTAAAATGACTTAAACCACTAAAACAAAGCATAAATTATAAATAGAGCATATATCACCTAGAATAATGATTTTAATAAACAATTGTTAATAAATAGGTGATACAAGGTTATATGTAAATAATATGTGGTGTGATATATATATATATATATCATTTTTGTTCGAGAATATTTGTATAATAAATATACATTTATTAGATATGGGCTTCTAACACATACGATGGAATTTGGGCTTAAGGTAAGGGATTTTCGTCTCACTTTTATTTATATGGGACACGTGACATATTCACCACTTTTTTGTTTTATGTGGTATATATAACACCCATGAATGTATTTTATAATGATTATAATTAAATTTCTGTGTATTTTCATATCTACATAAGGTTCTTTCTTTCATGGGTCTTACAATTCAAATGATACCAAAGTATTAAGTGTTTTTATGTTACTGTCTCAATATTTATTGGGATTGAATATTGTTAAGTATTTGATGTTGAAATATTATGATCTACCTATCAATAAACTCATGAATTTTCTTTTCCTATTTTTATTTATTAATAATAAATGTTTTAGTTTTTATTCCTCACCTTAAGTACTCAAGATACCAAAAATATGTTTTTAAGGAAAACCAACATTATTTCTCTCTTTGGTCAAAAATCATTTCTCTTATACATACATGTTTCTTAAAAATGGTTTTAGGAATGTTTCTATTATTTTCAAATTATTCTGTAATTCCATATTTACCCATTTTTTAATTTTTAAAAAATTGTTTAAAAGGAAAACTTATGGCCATTTTTAAAATGAGGTACTTTTTGACTTTTACAAAAATGTGGAAGGAATTTTTTATTTTAAATTATATTGAATAAACATAATTTACCATCATAATGACCACTAAATACTCTAAACATTCCTTTATAATTTCTAAGGTTATTTTCAAATATATATTTTTTCACAATATTTGGTGAATTTTTAGTTTTTACAAAGTTATTTTCCAACTGGAAAGGGTATTTTCAAAGTGGAAAGGGTATTTTCCTTAAGAATGTTTAATGATCTTATAATGGTATTTCTATTCATCATAAACAACAACCCTTGATTTCATTTATATTTTAATAGGTATATGATCCAAGGATTCCATATTTATTCTTTCTTTGGATGGTTTATTTTTATGATGATATGATGTTTATAAAACTAATTTCTTTTCCATGGGTTATGTTATGATGAAAGGATAAAATGTTTATGAAACCCATTTCTTTTCCATTGGTTATTATATAATGAAATTTTTATAAAACCAATTTATTTTTATTGGTTATGATATGATCAATTATTTATCATCTATTGGCGCACATATGTATCATTTTCATTTTATGATGGGTATGCCTGGAATTATATATCTCTCTAATGCATTAGGTAAAGATATACATCTCATGAGATAATCATGACTATAATGGGGAGTGAAACCAATTTATTAAGGGACTCTGTTCACTATAATAGTCTTGGAAGTGAACCTTGACTACAATGATGGTTTGGGGAGTGAACCAAATCCACTATGATAGTATTGGGAGTTAACCCTGACTAATACAATGGTTTGTGAGAGAACCTGATCCACTGTGATAGTCCTAGACATAAGCCTTGAATAATAAAGAAATGATTTTATATTCTTATGTATGTTCCAAAAATCCATTTCTTATGCTAATATTATGATCTCATGGCTCATGTTATTTGATTACTTTATTATTCATGTCTTATTATTTGTAAAGATTTATTCCATGAATCAAGATAATGATCTGTGATATACGGGGTATGGAATTCAAATGTTATTATAATGTTCTTATTCCCATATGATCATGTTATATTTAAGTGAACATTTAAATCCCCCTTTTTTACCCTTAATGAGAATCTAATCTCACCCTTTAATATGTTTCCATTTTCTTGGGTTATGAAGAAACATATTAAGTATTATTTGTATAAGAAGGGTGATAGTTATGAAGAACCTTTTGGGAGATAATGTAGATATTTTACGAGCCAATTGTTTTTGTGTCCAAGTTTCCAATGATATTAGACCTATGTGATTATGTCTTGAATCATTATGTTATGTAATGAATATTTTTCTAATAAGATGAAATATATATGTATGAAAAGTATGAGTTTCTATAAGAACTCACACATTGGGTCTCACTATACTTATGGAAATCATCTAAGAGGAGATGTTGGTCAAGTCTTTCCATGAAGAATCACCATGGAAACTAAGAGATATCATCTAAGAAAATCACTCGATCAGACTAAAACTTACTATGAGGAAAAAGATGTCAATATATAGATTGGGTATCATACCCATGGATTATAGGGGATACCTAACCCTATCAAGTTTAACCCACTAGGAAGGGGATCATATACCCTAGATGTTATAAATAGGATACCTGACCCAAACTATTAAAGAATGGTATAGTATCACACTTTTATCCTCATAGAGGGATACCTGAATCTAATCGAAGCTAACCATTAGAGGAGATCTATCATCATGCTCTTAGGATGGGATACCTCACCATACCATCTTATGGATGGACTAAATGAACATGCCAACACTAATACATCCTGAGGGAACTCACAAAAGCTCATGTCAAAGATATTTTGAGGAGAACAAGGGCTCTAACCTACCCTAGAAAAAGTACAATGTATGTTTTAGAGGGTACATAGTGTGTCTCATTGAATTTAGTTATTCCCATGTCTTGTTGTATCACATGACATGTCATTATCTAGATACATGTTGTATCGACTACGGTACATGGCTTTTAGAGGTCAGTTAGGCATTTTTTGTGTATTTTATTCACAAGATCGGTTAATTTTGAAAGTATATGAGGTAAAATATATATCACATGGATTGTGGGGTTCGGGCTAGAACATTGTGTGTGTATTATTCCCAATCCTTTGTAACATCCATAGTAAATAGGGTGATCCCTGTCACACATGATATGTGGATATATAAACCCTCCTACATCTAGTACACATCGAGCTATCTAGCTAAGGGACACATAGCGTTTGTGTAATTCCCACACATCATGTGATATATAAATCAACATGTAAGCCATTATTTTCATACACTGGATACTACATAGTATAGGTTCTTCCAAAATGAACACTGTGTATATCATAATTTCATAGAAATTCCAAACTATTCATGAATCTTCACCCATTCCTCCATTATTTCCTTCAGTTTCACCACCAATTTTGGTTATAAATCCAAAAATTAAGTTTACCACCATCAATGGCCATGTAAAAGTCAAATTCTAACCGTTATTCACCAAAAAATTGATCACCATTACAATCCGAAAGCACTACACAATTCAAATCCTAGAAACTACACCACTCATGCCATCATTGAATCATTGTAGTCGTCGATGGAAAAATTCTAGCCACACCTTACTCAGGATAACATGTCATTTCTCCTCTAGAGATAACCTCTTAATCCAACTCATATATCCATGATCAACCAAAACATCATCAGATTCATTTCATCATCACCATGCCTCCATTATGCCTCCAAAATTGAAAATTGAGTTGATGACAATGATTTGTTGGGCCAAATAATTAATACACAATTATGAGTCTTCCTGGATATCATTGAATCATCTACCAAACAAAATTCCATTAATGAATATAAAATAATATAGGTAGAAAGGAACATAACACAATGTTTTCTTCGATGGATGGTCATTTTCATTTTTCCATCATCGTTGGAAACCAAATAATGGCAGTTTATTATAAAATCAATAAATTCAATAGGCAAAAAATATAAAATTATTATATCTAGGAAGAGAAAAAAAAACTTTTGATAAATCATTTAAGTAATATCCATGAATTAATTAATAAATAATTATTTCACATTCATCTCAAACTATAAATGGGGATTAAACCACAAGATCAAATAACCTACCTCGAGTTGGATCTATCACTAACAAAGAAGGATTCTGCATCATTTTCATTGGTGATATTTAATAACTTCATCAATGATTATTAGAATCATGATTATTTGATCCTAAATTCATGATTTTGTGATAATACACTAAATTTCTTTCTATTGGGTTTCTCCCTCTTCACATCAACGCCATCTAGGGTTATGTAGCTAACCCTAGGGGATTCCCCATAAAGAGGGTTAAATAGAGGATATATTTTAGAGTTAGACAATTAAATGTAAATTAAATTAATAAATTAATTCAATTCATTTAATCCACCCATGACTCCACTCTATTAAAGAATCCTAAATTAACAAGACTTATATCACCCAGAGGGTAAGACACATACTCTAGATTTAACAATGGTCATAATTTTCCCAAATGAGACACCATTCATGTGTTATTACATTATTTCAAAAAAACTACATGTTTTTGATATATTATATTTAATATTTTAAATATATCAACACTGATTCTCTAAGGGACCTATAATCCTACACCCAATCCATGACTTAATCTAAAAATATTATCTGAAATATTCCAAACTGTCTAATAGAAATTTTGGAGTTGTTAAATGAGGAATTAAAAAAGATCAATTTTTTTATCATTATGATTGGTTATGGAGATCTCTAGGATTTATTCATATTAAAAATTATTACTTTTCATAGGATTATAGTAATGGATTAAAAGATTTCATTTATAATATATGTTGTCTATTATCGAAGGCATGTGATACTTTCCTCTTCTATGTGTAAATATTTCTCTTTTACTGGTGAATGGTATTTATATACAAGTCATATAAAACATGAATTTGGAAAGAATGGATTTATCACTTATAATATGGTGGATATGATCCTTGATTCTATAGAGGGTAAACATTATCATATTTTCCCTCTATTTTTTATCTTTTTCTATATGTTTTTTCAAAATATTTCTTAGGATTACCTCTAGTGAGAGGGTTTTAATTCACTATTGAATTAAACCCGGTACCAGGATGATATTAATTATTTTTTTATCATTTTAATCTTATTAAGATTTTATAATTTAAGGATTATATAAAGGACTTATTAGTGAAATATTTTATTATATAAATAATTTCACCTTAGGAATATCTAAAGTTATTTTCTAAGAAGACATACATGAGGTTGATTTATTATCTAGATTGTAAAAAGTTGAATCAAGTGGTGATTAGAAATAGTTATCCACTTCCTTATATTAAGGATATTTTTATTAAATTTAGGATATCTAAATTGTTTTTAATGACCAATATGTGATTTCAATATTATAAAATCAAGGTGTGAGATAAGGACATTCTAAAGACAATATTCAAGAGTCACTATTATCATAATGAATTTTTAATGATGTGGTCTAGATTAATGAAATAAATTATAGTATTTATAGGACTAATAAATAAAATATTAAATCATTAACTTAATTAATTTTTAGTAGTTATATTTTATATCATTCTAGTATACTTTCAATCACAATAGTAATATAGAAACCATATAGAGATTATGTTGGAAACACTATGAAAACACCAATTGTCTGATAAGCTCTCAAAGTATAAATTATATATAATGGAATTGAGGTTTATGGTTTATTTAATATTAATATATGGAATTTATATGGATATAAATAAATTCATGGTGGTTATATCATAGGGTGTCCTAAGAATGTGTTTGATATCCAAAGCTTACTCAATCTCATTGAATATTACTGACATATCATTTTGTATTTATCCTAGATAACAACACTAATAATTACTATAACTAAAAATGTATTAATTTTTCTATGGTATTATCCATGTGAATAATAATTACAAAATTAAATAAAGAGTCTTACATCATCACTGATTCTTATCTTACCTATTTTAGGTATGATTTTTTTTGTGTATTGTGATGCATTGTGTGTGTGATTGAGTTATTTATTAATGTAGAAATATTGGGTTGTAGATTATGTTTCCTAGTAGCTTAAGACATGTGATAATAACTACTTGTTCCATGATCTTAATAAATAGTAGGTAATGAGGGTTATTTTATTTTTCCCCCATTATTAGTTTAAAGAGTGGTTTTTGATTTATACTAAACACAAAATCTTAAAGTGCATCTTCTCTTAAGAAGATTATAATTTTATGAAATTTTGGTGGGTGGAGTATCTTTATTCTTTCAATTTTGAGATGTTGTATAATCCAAGGAAAAGGGATATTATTTTTTATACACTTAAAAATAATTCAAAATCCTAATTAGTGTGAGAATCGAAAGAGAGGTGGTGACTTATTTTTATATTTTCAAATTTATGTTTGGACATGTTTGAGTAGAAAGGTCAGGTGGTATTGGAATCCTTTAGCATTTAAAATTATTTACTGGGGTCTATAATAGATAATTGGGGTTTAGATTCTATGAATTTGGTTATTCATAAAATGATTTATAGTAAGAAGGACATACATAGTTGAACTTAGGACTTGAATTACATCATGTATTTACATGGATGGATATTAGTTTCAATGCAAATATAGGAGTTTGTTGAGTGTGGTTATCATTATTTTTTATATGTTATTTATCATGAACTTACTATGACGAAAAATGATATTTATCACTGGAATTTTTTTTGGAGGATGAAGATGGATACCATGTGACTCATCTCATGAAGACTTACCTAATAATAGGTAAATGATGAGTATAAAAAACTTATTATTATATCACATCCACTTCTCATTACATTATATAAATTAAATAAGGTTATTAAGGAATTTTTATCGGTTTTAAAAGATCATCTAAGTGTAGGGATATGTCATGAGTGACTATAGATTTAATAATGATAGTTTCATATTTTAAAACAATCCTAGAGACATGGATAATTGATTAATTGGGAAAATTTTATATATAGTATATGGTTAAGTTTCATAATGTGCCTTTGGGAATCATGTCTAATAGATACTCAATATTTACTATTAGAATATTATAGGTTTATAAACATTCCCTGTAACATCCCAGGTAAATAAAGAATAAAGAATTTTCATTTTTATTAATATTTTTTAATTAAATATTAATTTTACTTTAAAGGGGTTTCTATGTTCGATAGCGTACCCGATACGCAACAAAGAGTTTCTTTGAAAACTTACGTTGCACACTAGTAATAAAATAATATTATTTTAAATGGTAGTTAACACGTAGCCGTTGTATTGGCGGGAATGAATGGAAATAACTAAAATATGATTATATATGTTTTTTAAATGTTTTTAAATTTATCCAATAAAGTATAAAGGCTTAAAATATGAAAAGAATTCAATTTTAGGCAAATATACTCTAACATTCACTAAAGGTTGACTTATCGCCTTTTGATGGAGAACCATCTATAAATATAGTTTTAGTCACTCTTATACATTCTATTGGACCAAATAAAATTCTTCTTTAGAATGGGGACATCAAAATTTACTATGTGTGAATTTTTGGTATTTTTCTAATAAAGTTCATTTTTTAATGAATAGTGAAAAATGTTGTATTTTAATTCAAAACCTATTTTTAATATAATTTATTTATATGATTAGATTATATTTTTAATTAGTTTTAAAGTTCAATTAGAATATATTTTTACCATTTAATCCAATAGTGGTCGTTGGAATTAATTTCACTTCGAAATTGGACTTAAACTAGTGTCAATCTTTTAATACTTATTGTTTCATAAAAACATGTTATTTGCTCTGACAGCGAGAATTAATTATTAAATTAATTAATGTAACTTATATGTTTTTAATTTTTTAAAATAAACATCATTTTTGAATTCGGAATATCAAATATATCTTAGGGTGAAGTTTTGGTATTTTTCTGAAAAACTTCAATTTTTGATGAATAGTGAAACCACTAAGTGGTACTTATAAAAACTGATTTTCCGTTTAAATGAAATTTTACCACCTCTGTGTTTTAAATTTCAAAAATCTGACATAAATTGTTGTCATTAAGAAGTAAAATGTGGTTCAATGGGATTAAAATAATTTTTTTGGTGAATAGTAACTTTGAAGTTTTTAATCGTGATTAGAGGTAATTAGTGTAGTTTGAGGTAAAAATAATGTTTTAATAATATGAAATGACCTAGACACATGTCCTACCCTTATTGGATGTGTCATGGCCGACCAAGACAATCCATAGGTAAACTTGGGGACCCCATGGAGCCACTTTGGTAGGAAAATTACATTAATACCTTTTTATTTAAAGTTAAAATAAAAATGTCACAAACATGAGTTTTTTTACTAAAACAATTTTTAAATGGGGTTATACAAGTCATATTTTTGACTATAAATATTCATTAGAAAGATAAAAAGAGTTCCTACATCATGATATTTTGTTTTATAATTTTTAGACATTAAATAAATTAAATTATTTATGATACCATGATGATGCAGCGATTACCTCATTATTTAATGATTTAAAAAAATGAAAAGATAATGTAAAATATAAGACCTACACATGTCAAAAACCTATTGGATGGGTTTATTTATAACTATTATCACCTTATCCTCGAAATATATAATTTTGGGACCTTTTAAATCCGAAAAGCATTTTATAATGAAGTAACCTTTTATAACTTTCCAAGAGTGCCCCTCCTCTCCTCTTATAAAAGGCCCCCACCTCTACCACCTTACCCACACCTCTCATCGTTTTGTGCTCTTATGTTTTATTTTGCTTCTCCAACCCTCTAAACTCTTTTTATTCCTTTATTTTGTAACAACACCAGTATTTTCAATATACTAGGATTTTGTTATAATAAGGATTCTAGATACACTTACACACACATACATCTAATGGTTAAATAACATACCGTTTCTGTGGATGGCGAATTTCTGCCTCACGAAACGGTGATTGTTCAACACTCATATAACACCTTCAAAGGTGGCCATTAATATGTCACTATATTTATATATGATATATAATATGTTTATGTTTTACTTAAGCTTCTGTATTTTTCATTTATGTCATACCTTTATGGTTTCCATTATTGGTAAACGTGATATCTTCACTTTAGGAAGTGCGGACTACCGCCCCCTCAAAGTGATTTGATTCGTTAATACCATATGTGGTACGTATAAAGGATATATTGAGTGATATTATATATGATACCATACTGGAATTATAATACTATTATGTATCATTATGTTTTAATTCCATTAAATATGAAATAGAAATGGAAGTAGCGTTCATGCTACGTATGGCTTACCGTCTCCATGAACGGTGCATTTCATTTATTACCTCTAAATGTTATGTAATATTATAAATATATGTATTTACTGGATATATATGATATATATGATATATACATCTTGAGTATAACTCTGGATATAATGGATACATGAACAACTTGTAATTATAAAGAGCATATTTTTGACTCAAGTACCAATGATCGTTAAAACGACCGTTATTAACTTAAATAATTACATAGTGTTCATGACATGGTAATAAGTGATATAAAAGGAATAATGAACTTGAAAAAGGTTCTTAAGCAAGTAGAAATTAACTCAAGTTTATTATTCAGGACATTAAAGAACGATCGAGTCAAGTCGGACCTGAGGTATGGGACTTTGTCTCAATCTCCTTTCATTGAGGCATATTATGTTTTATACACAAATTTCTTTTATACGGTGTATAAAACCCTTTGAATTTTACGTTTATCCAAAAGGAATATTTTTATACGAAGCGTTTTACTAAATGACAAAAGGGAATGTTTTTGTCGTACGTATGCGGTGACAACGACTTCTCCACTACCATGACTATTATTTGAGTTTCGGCTTCCTCTACAAGCTATAACTTTTTTTAAATGAAAAATAAATACCATGTTTTACTTTTATTTTATTTTGGTATTGAAAATTGTTTTCATAATGTTTTTATATCAATGTGTTGTATTGATATCTTGTGATTGAAAAGTGGAAATATTATGTTTCCTTTATGCATGTTTTATGTGAAATGATTATGTTATGGTTCTTGGGCATTATTATGAAGACTGGTGGTTCCGTGATAAACTAAGGGCAGGTGAGCCCGATATAGCTCTCCAATGCATTGGGTAACGTGAAGGGGTTAAACGTTAAGGTTTCTCCGAAGTGATTTATGGAATATACTATGATGGGTATTCCAAACGTAACCAAGAGGGTTACTCCCTACGTAAGAATGTTATGAATGCCTCAAGTTACCTTTATGTTTTATGATTTCTATGATTTATTCATGATTTGATGAGGTATGTTAAAGTGCTTATGTTTTATGGGTAAAGTATGATTTCATTCTTATGTATATATGTACTCATGTTTCCTTTCCATATTTTTATATCCCTTACTGAGCTTTTTATGATCATCCCAAGTTTTTTTGAAATGTTTTTCACAGGTCAAGGGAAAGGTACATGATATGATGATAGTGTCAAGGAAGTGTCAAGACAGAATCCATGTTTTATTTTAAATATGTTTCCGTAGATGGAAAAAATGAATACTATCTTTTATGTAACCACTTTGTTTAAATGTGGAATGTAATGCATGTTTTATGATCTAATTATCTAAAACTCTAAACCTGAAAAGATCCTCAATGTGTATTCTTGAAGTAACTCAAGATTAAGTGATGTTTAAGGTTGGGGCCTTATTGTTGGTATCAGAGTTCGGTTTAGATTACTTTAGGAGTTATAATTCTATTAAATGATTATCCAAAAATATTTTTTTATGGTCAAATTGAAATGATATAGCATTTGAAGATTACTATGTTGCTTCATCTAAGACATGTTTGTTCAGAATGGTTTTCCATAGAGGAAATAGGGAAGCAGTGCTAGGAAGGCATACAGAAGGAAATAACCTTCCGAATCAGCATCCTGAGATGGTCGGAATTGGAACTGAATAGTTTGTTGTAGTAATGGTGCAGTTGACTCAAGCGATAAATGGTGGTGGTATCCATGCACAAGATCATCCAGATCAACCGCAGAGGAACATGTCAGTGGTGTAACATTTCATGAGGCAACATCCCCCATCATTCAGAGGATCATCTGACCCTATGCTAGCTGAAGGGTGGATTAAAGCACTGGAGAATATTTTCGATGTCATGGGGTGTTCAGACAATCAAAAGGTTAGTCTTGCTATTTACCGTTTGGAGGGTGAAGCAGATCAGTGGTGGTCGATGGTTAAAAATATCAGGGATGCTGATGAAATTGATGATCTTGACTGGGATGAATTCAAAGTTATGTTTCTTGAGAAGTATTTTCCTAAGGTTGTTCAACTTAGGATGGAAAAACAATTCTTGGAATTGGGGAAAGAGGAAGACTCAGTGGATGCCTATGAAGAGAGGTTCACTCTATTGGAAAGGTATGCCCCAAATTTTATCTGATACCTTTATAGTAAAATCAATCGTTTTTACTCAGGATTAAATCCAAAATATCGAAGGGCATTGTCTTCTCGTGAGTTCAAAAGTTATGAAAAGCTTGTTCGATGTGCTGAGAAAGTGGAAATGGAGTTTTCTGATGATCAATTGTTCTATAACAACCAGCAGAAGAAGAGACTGAGGTGGAAGGAGAAATGAAATAATTCTTCAAAAAGGTCTGACGGTAAGAAAACTAAGTTTCCAGTTTGTGATAAATGTGGTAAAAGGCATGCTGGGGAATGTCTTCTGAATTATGGAAAGTACTACCGATAAGGTAAGATGGGACATAAGGCTCGTGATTTCACTGAAAAAGATCAGGGTGATGGTAAGACCAAATTTTATTTACATTTAGTGAAATGTTTTAAGTGCAATGAGATGGGTCACTATGCAAACGAGTGTCCGACAAAGAGCTTGAGTGATGGGAAGCAGTTAGACTACAAGCAGAAAGGGGCGGTGAAATCCTTTGCAACTACTTCAGTAGATGTCGGGCCATCAAATGAAGTTGTATCAGGTACTTTGTTTGTTTTTTCAGATTATTCTAGTGTGTTGTTTTATTCGGGGTCTACACATTCTTTCATCTCTGAAAAATTTTCTAGTAAAATGGGAATACAATCTCAAGAAATGACTCCTGAACTTTTGGTAAAAACACCTGGGGGAAATGTTGAGGCAAAAATAATTTATAAGAATATTCATATCCTTATCTGTGGAAAGAAACTACTTGAAACCCTTATTGTTTTACCTCTAATAGAGTTTGATGTTATCCTGGGTATGGATTGGATCTCTATTTACCCTGCTAAGATTGACTATTGAGCTAAAGAAGTTTCTTTTCAGAAAGACTTTCAGTTTGTGTACAAGAATGAACCCTTACTGTTGATAACATATCAAGAGGCTGAGAAACTTGTAAAAGATGGAAATGAATGTTACCTTGCACATATTGTTGAAAACAAGGGAACTGTTCAGATTAATGATGTGCCAGTGGTAAATGAGTATCCTGATGTTTTTCCTGATGAGTTTCCTGGAATAATACCATATCGGGAAGTTCAGTTTACCGTAGACTTAGTTCCTGATGCTAAGCCAATTTCAAAACCCCCTTATCGAATGGCTCAAATTGAACTTTTAGAGTTGAAGGAGAAATTGCAAGATTTATTAGAAAAAGGTTTCATTCGACCTAGCACATCACCATGGGGTGCTCCAGTTTTATTTGTTAAAAAGAAAGATGGTTCTATGAGACCTTGCATTGATTATAGAGCCTTGAATAACATCATTGTTAAGAACAAATATCCTTTGCCTCATATCGATGATTTGTTTGATCAGCTCCAGCGAGCTCAGTACTTTTCAAATATTGAACTGAGATTGGGGTACCATCAGTTGAAGGTAAAGGAAGCAGATATTCCGAAGACCACGTTTCTTACAAGATATGGCCATTATGAATTTGTAGTAATGCCTTTCGGGCTAACCAATGCACCTGCTATATTCATGGACTTAATGAATAGAATTTTCCATGAGTTCTTGGATAAGTTTGTGGTTGTTTTCATTGATGATATTTTGGTGTTTTATAAAAGTAAAGAGGAGCATGAAGGACATTTAAGGGTTATATTTCAAACCTTAAAAGAAAAGAAATTGTATGGGAAATTCAGCAAGGGTGAGTTTTGGTTGCAACAAATTTCTTTCCTTGGTCATATTGTTTCTAAAGATGGGATAATTGTTGATCCTGCAAAAACAAAGGTTGTGGAAGAATGGCCAAGACCCACAAATGTAACTGAGATTCGTAGATTACTTGGTTTTGCAGGCTATTACCGAAGGTTTGTTAGAAATTTTTCACGGTTATCTAGTCCAATGACTAAGCTAACTCGGAAGGGTGTTAATTTTATCCGGACAAAAGAATGTGATGATTGTTTTCAGGAACTGAAAAGAAGATTGGTGAATGCTCCAATTTTGGCACTACCTTCCAGGAATGGGGAGTTTGTTATCTACAGTGATGCTTCATTGAAAGGACTTGGTTGTGTCTTAATGCAGAATGATCGGGTAATTGCTTATGCTTCATGACAGTTGAAAACTCATGAGGTAAATTACCCTACACATGATTTGGAATTAGCTGCTGTTGTTTTCGCTTTAAAAAATTGGAGGCATCATTTGTATGGAGTAAAGTGTGAAATATATACCGATCACAAAAGTTTAAAGTATATATTCACTCAGAAAGAATTGAACATGAGAAAGAGGAGATGGCTAGAATTAATCAAGGATTATGATTGTACAATTCATAACCATTCGGAAAAATCAAATAAAGTGGATGATGCTTTGAGTCAAAAAAGTAATGCTTCATTAGCAATGTTGCGTTTGGAACATGATCCTTTGGTTAAGGATTTGATGAAATTTGGCATAGAAGTTGTTGGTGCAGGATTTCCTTCTATTTTGTTTCAGGTATCAGGGAAATATTCTCTATCAGACAGAATTAAGCAAGCACAGAAGCAAGATAGAAAGTTGCAGAAAAAGGTAGAGCTGGTTAAGAAGGGTAAGTTTCCTGAATTCAATATTGATAATGATTTTGTTTTGAGATTTGGGAAGAGATTGTGTGTGTCGTGTGATTCACAGTTGAAGAGAGATTTTTTATGTGAAGCTCATAGTTCTCCGTTTTCAGTTAATCATGGTAGTACTAAGATGTATAGAGATCTTCGGAAGTATTACTGGTGGGATGGAATGAAAAGGGATATTGTTGATTTTACTGTAAAGTATTTTCCTTGTCAACAGGTTAAAGTAGAGCGGTAGTTACCAAAAGGGATGCCTCAGCCTTTACCAGTGCCAGAGTGGAAATGGGAAAATATATCCATGGACTTTGTTGTGGGATTACTGAAGACATCTCGAGGTAATAATGCAATCTGGTTTATTGTTGATCGATTAACTAAATCTGCTCATTTCCTTGCCATACAAGATACTTTTTCCATAGATCAACTTTCCCATTTGTATCTTAAAGAGATAGTCAGGTTACATGGAGTTCCTCTATCCATTGTATCTGATCCTGATCCCAGGTTCACTTCTAACTTTTAGAAAGTCCTTCAGAAGTCGTTGGGTACTGAATTAAATTTTAGTACAGCTTTTCATCCTCAATCAGATGGGAAATCAGAACGAACAATTCAGAATTTGGAGGATATTCTATGTGCGTGTTCGATGGATTATCAGGGAATTTGGGACCAACATCTTTCTTTGGTTGAGTTTTCTTATAATAACAGTTTTCATTCCAGTATACAGATGGCACCATTTGAGGCATTATATGGGAAGCGGTGTCGAACTCCAGCTTTCTAGGATGAAGTGGGTGAAAGGAAGTTGATGGGACCAGAATTGGTAGAAGAGATGATAGAAAAAGTTCAGTTGATTCAGAAACACATGAGAACAGCTCAGAGCAGGCAGAAGAGTTATGCGGATAACCGGAGGAAGGATCTATCTTTCGAGGTAGGTGATCATGTCTTCTCAAAGTTTCTCCATGGAAAAGTGTGATGTGATTTGGTAAGAAAAGAAAGCTGAGTCCAAGGTTCATTGGAACATATGAAATTCTGGAGAAAGTTGGACCAGTTGCATACCGAGTGGCTTTACCTCCGATCTTATCTCAGGTCCACAATTTTTTTCATGTTTTAATGTTAAGGAAGTACATGCCAGATCCATCTCATGTTTTGAGCCCAGAGGTAGTTCAGTTGGAAGAGAATATCTCTTATGAAGAACAACCAGTCCAGATACTTGATCGTAGAGAGAAAGTGTTGTGGAATAAGGTAATTCATCAGGTAAAGGTTTTGTGGAAAACCCATACGGTTGAAGAGGCAACATGGGAATCTGAAAATGCTATGAGGGATAAATACCCCCACTTATTTTGATAAGTGAATAAAATTGTGAGGACGCAATTCCCAAAAGGGGGGAAGGATGTAACATCCTAGGTAAATAAAGAATAAATCATTTTCATTTTTTATTAATATTTTTGAATTAAATATTAATTTTACTTTAAATGGGTTGCTATGTTCTATAGCGTACCCGATACGCAACAAAGAGTTTCTTTGAAAACTTACATTGCACACTAGTAATAAAATAATATTATTTTAAATGGTAGTTAACACGTAGCCATTGTATTGGCGGGAATGAATGGAAATAACTAAAATATGATTATATATGTTTGTTAAATGTTTTTACATTTATCCAATAAAGGATAAAGGCTTAAAATATGAAAAGAATTCAATTTTAGGCATATATACTCTAACATTCACTAAAGGTCGACTTATCGCCTTTGATGGAGAACCGTCTATAAATATAGTTTTGGTCACTCTTATACATTCTATTGGACCAAATAAAATTCTTCTTTATAATAGGGACATCAAAATTTACTTTGTGTGAATTTTTGGTATTTTCCCGATAAAGTTCATTTTTTTAATGAATAGTGAAAAATGTTGTATTTTAATTCAAAACCTCTTTTTAATATAATTTATTTTTATGATTAGATTATATTTTGAATTGGTTTTAAAGTTAAATTAGAATATATTTTTACCATTTAATCCAATAGTGGTCGTTGGAATTAATTTCACTTCGAAATTGGACTTAAACTAGTGTCAATCTTTTGATACTTATTGTTTCATAAAAACAAGCTATTTTCTCTGACAGTGGGAATTAATTATTAAATTAATTAATGTAACTTATATGTTTTGAATTTTTTAAAATAAACCTCATTTTTGAATTCGTAATATCAAATATATCTTAGGGTGAAGTTTTGGTATTTTTCTGAAAAACATCAATTTTTGATGAATAGTGAAACCACTAAGTGGTACTTATAAAAACTGATTTTCCGTTTAAATGAAATTTTACCACCTCTGTGTTTTGAATTTCCAAAATCTGACATACATGGTTGTCATTAAGAAGTAAAATTTGGTTCAATGGGATTAAAATAATTTTTTTGGTGAATAGTAACTTTTATGTTTTTAATCGCGATTAGAGGTAATTATTGTAGTTTAAGGTAAAAATAATGTTTTAATAATATGAAATGACCTAGACACATGTCCTACCCTTATTGGATGTGTCATGTCCGACCAAGAAAATCCATGGGTCAACTTGGGGACCCCATGGAGTCACTTTGGTAGGAAAATGACATTAATACCTTTTTATTTAAAGTTAAAATAAAAATGTCACAAACATGAGTTGTTTTACTAAAAAAAATTAAATGGGGTTATACAAGTCATATTTTTGACTATAAATATTCATTAGAAATATAAAAAAAGTTCCTACATCATGATATTTTTTTATAATTTTTATACATTAAATAAATTAAATTATTTATGATACCATGATGATGCAGTGATTACCTCATTATTTAACGATTTAAAAAAATGAAAAGATAATGTAAAATCTAAGACCTACACATGTCAAAAACCTATTGGATGGGTGTATTTATAACTCTTATCACCTTATCCTAGAAATATATAATTTTGGGACCTTTTAAATCCGAAAATAATTTTATAATGAAGTAACCTTTTAGAACTTTCCAAGAGTGCCCCTCCTCTCCTCTTATAAAAGGCCCCCACCTCTAACACCTTACACACACCTCTAAAGTCTTTGGATCAGCCAACACCTATCCATTTTATCTCTCCAAATCCCTATCTTAATCCTTGAAGCCTCACTTTGGGCAGAAGTCTTCCCAAGGAAGCCTTTGAGCTCAAATCAAAAAGAGTTACCCGTTTTAAAGGTAGTGCTTTCTCTTGTGCTCTTATGTTTTATTTTGCTTCTCCAACCCTCTAAACTCTTTTTATTCCTTTATTTTGTAACAACACCAATATTTTAAATATACTAGGATTTTTTTATAAGAAGGATTCGAGCTACACTTACACGCACATACATCTAATGGTAAAAGAACATACCATTTCTATGGATGGTAAATTTTTGTCTCACGAAACGATGATTGTTCAACACTCATATAACACCTTCAAAGGTGGCCATTAAGATGTCACTATATTTATATATGATATATAATATGTTTATGTTTTACTTAAGCTTCTGTATTTTTCATTTATGGCATACCTTTATGGTTTCCATTATGGGTAAACGCGATATCTTCATTTTAGGAAGTGCGGACTACCACCCCCTCAAAGTGATTTGATTCGTTAATACCATATGTGGTACGTATAAAGGATAGATTGAATGATATTATATATGATACAATACTGGAATTATAATACTACTATGTATCATTATGTTTTAATTCCATTAAATATGAAATAGAAATGGAAGTAGTGTTCATGTGTACGTACGGCTTACCGTCTCCATGAACGGTGCATTTCATTTATTACCTCTAAATGTTATGTAATATTATAAATGCATGTATTTACTGGATATATATGGTATATATGATATATACATCTTGATTATAACTATGGATATAATGGATACATGAAAAACTTGTAATTATAAAGAGCATATTTTTTACTCAAGTACCAATGATCGTTAAAACGACCGTTATTAACTTAAATAATTACATTGTGTTAATGACATGGTAATAAGTGATATAAAAGGAATAATGAACTTGAAAAATGTTCTTACTAAAGTAGAAATTAACTCAAGTTTATTATTCAGGACATTAAAGAATTATCGAGTCAAGTCGGACCCGAGGTATGGTACTTCGTCTCAATCTCCTTTCATTCAGGCATATTATGTTTTATACACAACTTTCTTTTATACGGTGTATAAACCCCTTTAACTTTTACGTTTATCCAAAAGGAATCTTTTTATACGTAGCGTTTTACTAAACGACAAAAGGGAATGCTTTTGTCGTACGTATGCGGCGACAATGACTTCTCCACTGCCATGACTATTATTTGAGTTTCAGCTTCCTCTACAAGCCATACATTTTTTTAAATGAAAAATAAATACCATGTTTTACTTTTATATTGTTTTGGTATTGAAAATGTTTTTCATAATGTTTTTATATCAATGTTTTGTATTGATATCTTGTGATTGAAAAGTGGAAATGTTATGTTTCCTTTATGCATGTTTTATGTGATACGATTATGTTATGGTTCTTGGGCATTATTATGAAGATGGGTGGTTCCGTGATAAACTAAGGGAGGGTGAGCCCAATATAGATCTCCAATGCATTGGGTAATGCGAGGGGGTTAAAAGTTAAGGTTTCTTCGAAGAGATTTAGGGAATATACTGTGATGGGTATTCCAAACGTAACCAAGAGGGTTACTCCCTACGTAAGAATGTTATGAATGCCTCAAGTTACCTTTATATCTTATGATTTCTATGATTTATTCATTATTTGATGAGGTATGTTAAATTTCTTATGTTTTATTGGTAAAGTATGATTTCATTCTTATGTACATATGTACTCATGTTTCCTTTCCATATTTTTATATCCTTTACTGAGATTTTATGCTCATCCCAAGTTTTTTTGAAATGTTTTTCACAGGTCAAGGGAAAGGTACATGATATGATGATAGTGTCAAGGAAGTGTCAAGATAGAATCCATGTTTTATTTTAAATATGTTTCCATAGATGGGAAAAATGAATACTATCTTTTATGTAACCACTTTGTTTAAATGTGGAATGTAATGCATGTTTTATGATCTAATTCTCTAAAACTCTAAACCTGAAAAGATCCTCAACGTGTATTCTTGAAGTAACTCAAGATTAAGTGATGTTTAAGGCTGGGCCTTATATTCCCTATATAATGTTTTAATTTAAGTATCACTTATAATCTATAGATTAAAATATAATATAATTATACCATCCAAATACTATAAGATATATTGTAGTTGTGCATTATATACTATAGTTACTATTAGGAGGGACATTTTTTCTTATTAGAGGTTATGAATAAAAATATTTATCAAGATTCTATACACATAGCATCTTTCATATCATTTTATATAAGATAATTTTGATTTCCTTTATTTTGGATCAGATTGGGATAATCATCACGGATTAGGAAAAGACATGTGTGGAAGATAATAGAGATGTTTTAGCTAATTTGAAAATTGATAGTAATATATTAGAGTAGGTAGTGATCTTATTCAGACCATAGATCATGGATATTAAAATTTATCATGGTTGATCAGATATTCTATGATCATTTCCATGGCTGGTACACTGTATATTATGGAAATATAGGAATTTGGCACCATAGTCTCTAGGGCCATTTGATATTTTAGAACATATTGTGGATGTTTCATATCAGTTAGCCTTAACTCCTGAGTTAAGTGTAATTTATGATTTATTTTATATTTCTAAATTATGAATTTATTTTTGGGATCCTTCTCGTATTACTCAATATGATTAGGTGAATCTTGAGTCATATTATTCATTTTTTGAATGACCAGTTCATATCTTAGAACAAATTGATAAGATATTATAGGAAATTATTATGCTATTGGCCTAGATATTGTGGAATAATGTAAAAATATAGGAGGATACATATGAATGGGAAAGGGATATGTGGTCTTAGTAACCAGATTTATTCATTGGAAACACTTTATAATGCTTCTCAGGGACAAGAAGTGCTATGATAAGGAATTTATAATGAAATGGATCCTTATGTGAATTATTTTAATTTAATATCTATATTTTTTAATTTTATTAAGTTTAATGTTTAATAGATTTAAGTTTGGGTTTGGGTAATACCATGTGACAGATTTAGGGTCTTAATGGTTTTATGGACTTGGTAGATATAATAAATAGACCACAGGAACTCTAGTGGAACTCACTGAGAGCCTAATAGGATAGACATACCCATTGTATGGCTATATTGACCACTAAATGTCTAATAAGATTCCAGCAAGACTCCAGTGGGCTAGGAAGATCTATTTACTTTATTTTATACAACTAGTATTCTGGTGCTAAGAAATCAGGACTTTGGTTCCCATCATGTGTCTAACGGAGGATCATAGGAAGGTCACTGGATTTTGAGACCATTTTTTAATAGGTTCATTTTAGTCATTTTTAGGTTGGTATTTTATTAAAAATATTGTTTCTCCTTTATTATTCTGTAGTATAAAAATCATGGAACCACCATTTTGTCTCTATCATTATTCTACATTCAGTCCATATTAGATTTCATGTTTCATAGTGGATTTATGATTCCTCTATGGAATTGGACTTCAGTTATTAAGGCTATTTTAATATTTATTTTTTCATATGATTTTGATTTTATTTATTGGTGTTTGTATTGAATATCCCTTTTCATTTTTTTAAAGGTTCTGTGAAATTTACTCTATCTTCTAGATTTTATAAATTCATTTTTTAAATTATTCTTTTATTTGGATTTTTATAGGTGACCATGTACCACTCTTATTATTTAAATTACATTTAATTTTTATGTATTTTTATAAGGATTGAAAATATGATTCTAAGAAACTAATTGATTATTTTTATGTATTTGAATTTGAATTAAATTATATATATATAAATATATATGTTGTTGTTCCTATAACAGTGATTCTTCAAAAACATTACTTGAATTTAGAATGTTTCTTATATTAACTTTCAAAATGAGTCCTCGTATTAAATTGAAAAAATGGTTTATTAACCTATGAATGAATTAAAAAGGTAAATGGTTAGGGTGTATGAGTTAAACAATATGAAGATTATATTTAGTGATTTATTGAGTGATTAGGTGATAATGTTCTCTATTATTATTTGTATTAATTATGATTTGGATTATAAATTTAAAAAATAAGAATGTTTTTAGGGTTAAATTATATAATTTTTTGTGTTAATGCATATATAGTTATTAGTAAAGGGTATTTCCATTAGTTATTTTTATCCATGTACATGCCTATGATTTTGATGAGTTATGTTATACTATGTAAGGGATATTTACATAGGCTATGTTATGTCATGGATGTGATATTTTTTATCGACTCTATTATTCAATGGTATGGGTTTCTAATGATATAATAACTATTAATTATATTTTCTATCAATGGTCAAGATAGGATTGGATAAGTATCATAAAGTTCTAGTAATTTCATGATAGATCGTTATATTTTTTATTTAAAATTTAATTCAAATAATTATTTACTAATAGCATTTTAAATTTACACATCCACAAACATTATTTCATGGGGTATGTTTGGGTCCTATTAGTGACATCTGCCAATTTATTTAGAGATTCCCTACACACTCGCATCATGTGTACGTATAGATTTTATATCTCAACATTCTAGTAAGGGAAAGGGATCAATGTTATATAGTTGAGTATGGGTAGTAAGATAAGGATATATAGATTGGGTTTAGGAGACTGGTTGATGCTCATTTTGGGGGATTCCATGTCATTATTTTATCTTTTTTATTTTACTTTTGTTTTCTTTATGGAAACTTGTCATTTGATTTTTGAATTTATGTTTTTATGACTATATGAAATTTAAGGCATATTTTAAGTTAATATATTCATAAATTGTGATAGTTTGATTTTATTTTCATCCTATGTGACTTGTTATTTTAAATATTAATGTTAGTTATCTTATTTAATTTCTATATAAGGGTAAATCACTTTTAAGTGATAATATAGTAAATCCCTCGACGCTAATATCCAACCTTAGGTAATCATGCAGTTTTCCTAAGTTCATGTGTCACTCTACCTCAGTGTAATGGTCATACTAGGGTGGGATGTTAGAATATAAGAAGTTCATTTTAAAATGTTTATGGAAAAGTATTTGATGCCACATTAGAGATGCATTTGGATTTTTTTTCTTGATATAAATAGTTTTTCATCTAATGATTATGGTGTAACTTTAGTCCTTAAATTTTTATATAATTAATTTTTTGTTGATATGAAATGTATTTAATTCCTTGTTAGACATATTAATAGACTCATTATAAACTGAAAAAATCATAGTGTATGGCGATTACAGTTTACCGCCACAATATTAATTTGTGGTATTTTTGATATTTGACTATAGGAAAAATATTTTATCTCTCATATAATATATAAATTTATTTTTTTACTTTTGGTATGATTTTTTTATTTATTAATGATGTTTATTTCTTAGATAATAGTGTTATATTTATACTAATGGAACCTAAGTTGACAAGTTAAGGAGTAATATGGAAAGAGTTTCAAAAATGGTTATCTTTTTGAAAGTAAGTATTATTGTTTTTAATTTTTATATGGTGAGGTTTTTGTAAGGTTTAAATAAGTCTTGAGGTGTTTCAGAGATGGATTTGGGTTAGAATAAAAAATCATACTATAATATTATTAATTATATTATATTAATTATTGGATATTCTTACCAGTTGAAGGAATAATTATTGTATAATGAAGTAATATATTATAGCGTGATTAGGTTTGAGGTTGAAAATTTGATATTCTATAGTACATTAGGATTGAACAATTATATTATAATTTGAATATTTAATTAAAATACTGATCAGAATAGTGATTATGGTTGGTTGACTATGTAATAATTCATGGAAATTATTTATATATTTAAAAATCATATTGTAATGTGACCCCATGATGTGTGGAGGATAAGGATTTAAAAAAGAGTTGATAAGGTAGCTTATGGATCATGGGTTAGGTCATAATTAGAGGTGGAAGATGATAACTTCTATTGTAATAGTATTTGTTACTCCATAATAAATATATCTAAAAATATATCATATTATATATTCTAAGATTTTAGGATTTTAAATCTAATATTAGGCTATCATTTTTTGTAAGATGTAAAAATTTCCAAGCATTACGCTATATCAATACCTATTATGAAATAATTTATTAGATAACAATATATTATGTAAGTTTGAATATTTTTTATATAAAATTGATTTATTTAATTAATGAGACATTTAATTTGACCATTAATGGTTGTTTTTAAGACCAATTAGAGGTGGAATGTGGCACAACATCTTTTATGATTTTTTTAAATAGATCAAAATTTTTCTTTAAATATTATGAGGAAGAAATATGGAATTATGTGTTAGAAAAATATAGATAGCATATTTTTAGTGAGGAAAAAAATTCAAATTGGATTTATTGAGTGAGTTTTGTGATATTACTAGAAAATTTAAATAATATTTAAGATATGGAATCACTCTTGAAGATGTGTCTGAATCCAAATTCCTTTGTTTTCATGGTTTGTTGATTATTTTATATATATTTTATTGTAAATTACCAGTGCATCATAATCTTTGTACCATTATCTTTAAAAAATGAGGATAGAGATAGGTGGAGGGAGTGGTCCTTGGACTAGGTACTAAGCTGATCCAAAATTTGATAATCATGAAAGTGCATTAGTGATTTCATTATACATTGACACATCATTATTTTATGCTCCTTATATGTATCCCATATTGGGTGAAACAAAATAATCCTTATGTCAATATAATTGTTTTCATATTTTATGTTATTCATTGTTTTATTAAATTTAGTGGTTCAAGTGTTATTTCTAACATTAGAACAAGATCCAATTTATGAACAAACTTTGATCAACCTAACCCACCCAACTCTTTGGGAGATTTGAGGACTTTTGGTTGAAAATGTGTTATTAGAGCTAAAATGATATTATATTCAGAATAAACCATAATGAAGTCTTTGATATGATGATGATTGTTTACATGAAGGAAATTTAAATATTTTATGACACAAAATTTAATATTTTGAGTAATAACATGAGGGTACATTTATTATCTCTTAGGTGTTATGTTTTATTTTCATCTATGTATAACATGCACATTAGTGATCACATTGAGATACCATTGAATGAAACTAGAAATAAATTTATCAACATTGATGAAATGGTACAAAAAACCATATCTAGAGAAATTTAAATTTAGATTTACAAGAATATTATGAAATCTAAATCCATAAAATCTATAATGTGCAAATTATCTAATATATATTACGAAATATATAAGGGATAAAAATTATAAGTTACAAGTTCCATATAAAAAAATAAAAAATTTAAGACGTATATTATTATTTACATTGACTAGTTCTTAAACTATAACATTGATGTTTTTGAATCTATTCATAAACATGATTATAAAATAAATTATGTGGTGATTGTTAAAAAAAGTATAAAATTATTTTCACATTAGTATAATCCAAAGGTATCAAATATTATTTAAAATAACATAGAATGTTGTTCACCTGAAAATTTTTAAATTAACTTGGTGGATTATAAAATGTATGTGAAATAGAAAATATCAATAATTAACGTCAAATTTCTAAAAAAAATAAATTAGTCATAATGATTTAGATTATGAAGATGTGAGTGATCAGTTCCTTTTAGTATCTTCTTATAAGTTAATACTAGGAAAAATAATATTTGAGTGAAAGAAACCATTGGATTTTTTGAAGTGTGGAAAGGTTGGTTATATAACAGTAACATTCCCAAGAAGTTTGATGGTGATGATAGATATTATAATTTATCATGTAACTAGTAAAGGATATGACCCCTAGAATGAATGATAAATATGGGAATTAATCAAGAAATAAGATATAGTATAATAGTTTCATAATAAAGGAAGAAAATAATGATGATATTTTCCTTAAAAAGATGAAACCAGATTCATATCAGATTCATAAGATGTCAACATAATGGGGGTTGAGATGGCACAAAATGAAAATGAAGAAGTATATCGACTAGAAGAACTTTTTTATCTCAAATTTGAACTTGAAGGTTCACTAAAGGAGTTAAATGTCTAAAAAATATATAATGATAAATGGATTTTTTTAAATAATATTTTGAGTATGATGAAAAAATTAAAGCTAAAATTACTTATTTAGAGAAGGTTGTGGAAGATATTGTTGTTGTGATATAAAAAAAAGATAAACTATTAATTTTGGTATAAATATTGAAAAATAAGAAAGTTTAACCAATGAAATTAATTTTTGTATTGAAAAAACTATGTAAGAATATTGAAATCATTAAAGAATAGGTGGTTACCTTAAAGAAAAGGATTAGTGATAAATTAAAATATTTATATTTTGAGAAGAAACCAAAATTTGGGAATTTTTTAGATAACGAAATCAAAAACAAAATATAAAATAGGTATGATGAGTTTTGATAATTTATTTAAATATTAATGGTCAAAAAAATAAGGTAAATATTATAATTGGATATGATAGTTAATTTTATAAGACTCAAATAGAAATATTTAATGTATTAGTTGAGAAATATTTTTTCAAAAATACTTAAAATTAATCACTAAGGGTTATTTGAAAATATAAGAGTTACACCAAGACATATTATGATGAGTAAATGAGCATCAAATAATGCATGGAACCTATAATCTAATAAAGGAGGATGAGAACATATCATACTAAATAAATAATAATTAAATTTTATGATAATGCATGTGAATTTAGGAAAATAAGGTTGTATAATATAGGATTATAAAGAATAGAAAGCTGGAAGATTAACATTGTCTAATTGGATAATAAATTTTATCTAAAAAAGTATAGGAGGACTAAAATTTTACACAGGATAAAATTATTGAGTAATGACCCATTATGTCTCAACTCAACTCAGAACCTTTTAAAAAGAAAATTAAAAGGTAGGATACGGATATATTGGGAGAAATTTTACTCAATGTGACTAATAATTGTATCATATAGATACCTAAAAGTGTTTTTTCATCCCATTTGATTGAAAAGTTTAGCATATTGAAAAACATGAATAATCATGAGACCAAAATTTTTCATTTTGGAAAGGATGAATCTTTAAAGATCAAAGACCATAATAAGATGAGGCAAGTTGGAGAAGAATTGAAGATCGTGGATGTATTCTGTATGGATGGGATTTAAAATAATATCTTAAGTGTAAGTCAACTTTGAGATTCCAAACTTGAAGACACAATTAATCATAAGGTTTTTCTAATCAAAATAAAATATCTAAATTCGTTGGTGAAAGTGTTGAGGAAAAATAGAAATCTCCATCAAGTGAATAGTAAGTAGAGCTTATAATTTCTCATAATGGAAGGGAAAAATATCTTATGAAGTCAATGGATTGGAAACATATGCGAAAAAATAAATTTAAAAAATTTTAAATCTTAATGTAATTATTTATATTTTTAATATAAAAATAGATAAGTAGACATCTACTGACCCATGCATGAGAGGGAAGATGATGAAAAATATTTATATTTATAATAATAAAATAACTATACACTTTATTGATTTGAATTAAACCTATGTGGGAAGACCCATGAAACATATAGGAATATGAGGTGAAAATTTTTTATCCTCTTTATGGATGATAATGATAGGATGGGATACACGACGTTAATGAAAATGAAAAAATGAGTGATGGAGTGAATTAAAAGATATCAATGAAATTCTAAAAAAAACTAGAAGAATGATCAAAATTATACACTAAAATTGGTATGAAATACAATTATTGTCACATAAATGAATTATTTTTAAGTTATTTTTCATTTAATTTCAATTTTTTCTTTTTTTGGGTGTTTCCCATGCATTTTGGTGTAAATGGGGGGTTTTTCAAAATTTGGGCCAACCTTGAGCACATTTCCAGATTTAAAAATAAATTTTGTTTCTTTTATAACCCCATAATTTTTCAACATTTTTCATTCATTCCAATTCCTACTTTGTCTCCCCTAAACTATTAACAACACCATATCAATTTGTACACTTTTTTAATCCATAATCATGGAGGATTTGGGTTTTTATTTAACAAATTGGGCCAGCCCGAAAGCCCTTTTCTGGTGTAAAAAATTGTTTATTTAATATCTTATTAAATTTTAATTATTTTTTAGTGATTCCACCTCTCACCCGAGACCACTAAACCTAGACGTTCTCTCATTATATTCTCCCCATATTTGGATATCATTTTATTCATAGATTAGGTCGAAACATCTTAAGATTTCACAATTCTTCCAGATTTAAAAAGGTAATTTGACTCCTTTATGACTCACTATTTATTTACTCTTTTCCCCCATTTCAGTTCTCAATTAACCTTATCTTCTTTATTTGAATTTTAATTTCAATTTTGGATATTTTCAAATTTAGATACTTGTATATTTGGGGTGATTTATTCAAGTTCCCTCAAGTAAGTGGGTCTCCTTCATTCTTATTTCAATTTGCTTAGAGTTTCATTCAATTTGATTAGGTTTTCTTCCATTATCCTTGAGGTTCCTAATGTCCAGAAACTAGGTTTTATAACCTATGGTTTGATTATGTATTTATTGGTCTATTTTTTTGTTTTAGTCATGATCTAAGTCCCTTGTGGTGCGGCGGTGGTGCGGTTTAATTTTCACACAAAGATTCAAGGGTTTTCATTATTGTGGTAGGTGATTCCATTGTGTATATAGTCTTTGTGACTTAGATTGCTATATTTATAATATTTTAATGTTTATTTAATTTTATTATTGGTGATAAAATTGGTTTTAGTGGTATTTGTAACACAAATGAAGTTTAAGTTCCATTTTATGTGAAATTGGGGGTTTTTCATAGAAATATTTTATTGGTTCATTTGGGGATGACCTAAATCTATATAGTTCATTTTATTGAAATGTAGTAGGGCTGAAAATAATTTTTTTAATGTTTATATAATTTGGTTTCTACTAGTAAAATTTTTTTTAATGGTGTTTGTGAAGCATAAGAAATTTATGTTCCATGTTTGTGTGAAAATGGAGGTTTTACAAAGATATCAATTCTTGGTTCATATGGGGATTCCCTAAAAATGATTTTTTGTTTTAATTGAAAAGTTATTGGGTTGAAATTTATATTTTGGTGACTTATAAGTGTACACATAGTGTGAAAAGTGGGGATTTAAAGGAGTTTCAGGTTCCAAACATGCAGGGTTTTGAGAAGTTGTTTTATAGAAAATCATAATGTTTTGTTGTGTGTCTAAAGTGGTATAAAGTATGTATAGATACTGTATTATTTTAATGTGACCATTATTAGTGTTTTTATATGAAAAGATATGTATGTATCATGCTGAAATTGTTTTATCACAAATGGGGAAGCTCAGGTACCTAGGTGGGTGGATATGTACTAGTACGGCTAGTGATCCGGATGGGTTATGTCCCTGTTTCACATAGAAATTTGGGATAAAGAAAACTCTAAAAAAACTATATGAATGATTTTTGGGTACCAATAGGTTATGGGTATCTTCCTTACTCATGGATCATGCACATAAAAGGATTTTGACAAGGATATTTTACACCGAAGTACGAGGTACCTAAGGATCGAGACTATCTAGTGCCTAGGGGTATTCCCGGTTTTGGTGATCATTGGATTTGTGGTATGTACCCTTGTATTAGGGTGTGTTTTTATATGAATTATAGTAGTTAACATGCCTTATTTAAGTGTGTTAACAATCTGAATGTTTTATTTTGAAAACCATTTATAATTGAAAGTTGCATTTCTTGTAATTTATCGCTGTTTTTTTACATATTAAAATTGCATGATTTTCACATTGTATTTCATACTCTTTGGAATATTTGGGTGGTATCCTACTAATAATAGTCTCACACCCAACTTACACCCCTTGGGTGTAAGTAGACTTGATTATTTTTGACTCAGGTGAAGGCAAAGCCTCGGGAGATGGTGGTTCGGGTTGTTACTCCCCTCTTATAGTGCGGTGTTGTGGAGACAGCTCGGGGGGTGATGACCCCTTGTTGTGTAGATTATTTTTGGATGATTTTATGCAATTTTAATTTATTTTTGGACCTCTTATAATTTTTTTGAAACCATGTATTCAGTTTGAGATTTTTCTCAAGTAATGTTTGGCATGAAAATTTCAGATTGATATTATTGATTGTTGTTAATGTTTTTGGATTTCATACTTGGGTAAATAATTCCAAAACCTAACTTATTGATACCCAGGAACTTGTGACAGCCCGTGGGGATAGGGAACACCCTTCAGGTCTTGGAATGGGCTATATTTGGTGTTGATATTAGTGACGACCAGATTCATTTCGTGACAAAATAGTATCAAATGAGGCCAATATTTTTGGGTTATATTACTATTTTGGGATAAGTAAGGATAGATAGAAACAAGGAATATTGGGGATCTAGGTTTTGTTCATGAGTAGGATGTCTAGCCCACACCTCTCATGGTAGACCTTGAGTCGCTATGGGACGTTGGAATTGTCTGATTGACTTCACTTCCAAGTGAGACATGTGTGCTAAAGACCACACGTGGACATCGGGTGGGGGTGGAGTATTTGTTTCATTTATTAATGTAATGTGTTTAGATTATTTATATTTGGTTTACTTGACTAAAATTTTCATAATTGTGGAATAGACTATTTTTTGTGACTGTTGAATTCTGTAGCAACATGCCTCCCCAGAAAGCTCCCATGCGCCCACGGGAGGAAGCCAGAGAGAGTTCTCCCACACCGATTGATCAGAGGCTAGTAGAGGCTATGGTATGGGCTATCCGAGATCTGGGATAGGGACTAAAACCTGTTACCATTCTAGTTGGGGCATAAGAGATGGGTCCTATAAAATATAAGGCTTAGAAGTTTCTGAAAAACAGGCCTCCTACATTTCAAGGCAGCATAGAACACCAGGAAGTAGAGGAATGGTTCGGAAAGATTGAGTGCATATTTTAGTTCCTATAAATTCCCAAGGATATTAGGGTGAAATGTGCCTCCTTTTTCTCGATGGTCCTGGCCGTAGGTGGTGGGAATCAGTACTTCAAACTGGGAAGAATGAGCATATGCATTGGGGAGATTTCAAGACCATATTCAATGAACAATACTGCCCCGAGGTCTTGGAATATTCTAGGTCCTGAGAGTTCAAGGATATTGTTCAGGGGAATCATTATTTTATGTAGTGTGCCAACTATTTCACTGAGCTTGTTAAGTATGCTCTTGAAATCATCTCGAATGAACAAGCGAAGGCCCAGAGGTTTGAGAAAGTCTTGCGACCAGAGATATACTCCTAGGATTTCTTGTTCAACATGAGGACCTATGCTGAGGTCATAGACTAGGCATGTATGGTGGAGATTTTACATAAAGTCAAGGATGGTTTCTATGGGTTAGTTTTAGTAGTGGGTAGTGGTAGCTCTTCAGAGAAGAAAATAAAGTAGAAGGATCAGGTGAAGAAGGGAGGTGGTAGTTCAAGCCACACTTCCGGGCCACTTTCATCTGTGGCTTCTGATGCGAGAGTGGTCATCTTCCACCAGTGTCAGAGGTTAGGGCACATCTGAACAATATGCATGCTTCCTCATAATCCTTGTTACCAGTGTGGAGGTATGTGGCATTTGCAGCACTTTTGTGGGGTGGAACGTCAACTTCTGAGTGGGGTAGGGTCAGCGGCATCAAGTGGAGGGCCAGCTCAGTCCAAGCCATCAAGGAAAGGGGGATCTTGATTGGGTGGTCCTGGTGGTAGGGATGGTTCATCTTCTAGACAGATCCATTTTAGGGCTAAACCATAGACTAGCGGTCGTCTTTAGGCAGAGACCAGACATCTCCATACAGTGGATCTGGCACCAGCAGGATCAGAGGTGGGATCATCGATAGTTTGTGGTACCATTCTAATGGAATCTTCTATATTTTCTTCTATTTTTGATATTGGTGCATCTGTTTCATTCATTTCTACCTATTTTTTGGACACACTGAACTTTAAAACCTATTTTTTGTCTTTTTTGATGGATATGGTGACGCCGTTGGGAAAGAAGAATGAGCAGGGTCTCAGGTGCCCATCATGTGCGCTCTCCTTGTCAGGGATTGAGATGGAGTGGGACCTCTTGGTATTATATATGGAACTATATGATGTGGCACATGTAATTTATTGTCTATTACACTTCTAGGAACACATAGATTTCTATAGGCGACGAGAGAGTTTCACAACACCTAATGGGATTTTTCAGGTTTTTGTGGAGAGTGGGATCCTCGGTTGGGTCATGCAGGACATAAAATCCTAGGTTTGGGAAGTATTATCTTTATTTTATCATCTCTCACACTAGAGGATGATGGTATTTTCCCTGAAGGTGCACTACCTCATGTAGTGAATGAGTTTCTGGAGGTATTCCAAGATGATTTTTCAGATTTTCCCCCAGATCATGATGTGGAGTTATCGATTGATCTGACGTCGGAAACATAGCTTATATCACTTCCCTTGTATTTTATGGCCCACAAAGAGCTGAGGGAATTAAATATACTACAAGATAACTTATAATCTAAAGGATTCATTCACTCGAGCATCTCTCTTTGGGTTTCTCTTGTGTTGTTCGTGATGAAGGAAAACAGATCCCTCTAGTTGTGCATTTACTACCAGAAGCTGAATAAGGTAATAATTAAGAACAAATACCTTTTTTCCCAAAATAGATGATTTGTTTGATCAATTGAATGTGGAAAACTGGTTCTCAAAAATAGACTTTCATTTGGGATACCACCAACTCAGGGTGAAAGAGGCAGATATCCCGAAGACAGCCTTCCAAAGTAGGTATGACCACTTTGAGTATTTGGTCATGACCTTCGGATTGACCAATGATCTAAAAGTATTTATGGAAATCAGGAATAGGGTGTTCCACTAGTATCTCGATTCCTTAATTGTGGTTTTCATGGATAACATTATAGTATACTCTATCTCTGAATAGGAACACAAACATCACTTGAGGATCATCTTGGAAACTTTGAGGGATCACCACCTCTATGAAAAGTTGTCAAAGTTCACCTTTTGGATCAGGGAGGTGAAATTTCTAGGGCATTTTATCTCAGAGTAGGGGGGTTCAGTGGACCCCGAGAAGATCAGATTGGTCATTTCATGGGAGCAACTGAAGAATGTGTTCGAGATGAGGAGTTTCTTTGGCTTGGGTAGTTATTATAAGTAGTTTGTTTGGGATTTCTCTCAGCTTTCTTCACCGATGACCACACTCACCTAGAAAGGGGTGAAGTTTTTATGGGGACCATAATTTCAGGAATCCTTCGAGGAGCTGAAGCGGTAGTTGACTACCGCCTCTATGTAGATTTTTTTAGAGGTTAGAAAGGGGTATGTGGTCTATTGTAGCACTTCAGTTATGGGTCTTGGGTTCGTGCTTATGAAATATGATCATGTGGTGGCGTAAGGATCTTTCCAAGTCTGACCACATGAAAATAATTACCCAACCTAAAACTTGGAGTTGGAAGTGGTGATGAAATCTTTGAATACATGGTGTCACTACCTCTTCGAGGAAAAGTTTTTGGTCTACTCTGATCACAAAATCTTGGCCTATATATTCTCACTGAAGGAACTCAATCTGAGGCAACATAGTGGGATAGAGTACTTGTAGGGGTTTGAATTCAACATTTTTTATACCCCAGACAAGGGAAATGTAGTGTTGGATTCCTTGAGTAGAAAGGTACCAGTATAGGCTTTGAGGAAGTCCAATGATGAGTGGAATCTGATGTCACTCTTTTCTCATATGCATGTGGAGACCAAGCATGAAAATGGGGGTTCATTCTTTGCGATCTTTCAGTTGAATCCTTCTCTTGTGGAGTGAATTCAGAGGGAGTAGCTTAGTGATGAGATTTTTCAGTGGTTGAATCAGTATCTTCATGTTGGGGAGACGTCATCTGATTGGTTGCCATCTCCTACGGGAATCTTGTTCTCTAAGGGCCATTTAGTAGTGTTGTTATCTCTGTAGAAGGTGGTGATGGAGGATAGCCACCAGTCTTAGTGGGATGTCCATCTAGGTGCCACTAAGATGTATTATGATGTACAATGATAGTTCTAGTGGCCTGGTATGAGACGATACATTCTGGACTTCATGTTGAGATGCTACACATGCCAACAGGTGAAAGCAGAGCATCAAAGGCACTCCGATTTTCTCCAAACATTACCTATTATTTCCTGGAAGTGTGACGAGGTTTCCATGGACTTCATTGTTGGATTACCTCATACACCTCGGGTAAGAATTTCAATTGGGTGATGATTGATCGTCTGACCAAATCACCCCACTTTAATCTGATCAGAGATATAGCTAAAGTGGATGAGTTGGGCTGTTTGTATCTTTTGGAGGTGGTGAGACTCCAAGGCATTCGATCAGTAGTTGTATTATATAGAGACCCCTTATTCACTTCTTGGTTTTTTGGAAGGCCTTCAGAAGGCCTTGGGGTCTCAGATTAAGATAATAAGGACATATCATCGTCAAATAGATGGTCAGACAGAGCTGGAGAATTTGATTTTGGAGGACATGCTATGTGCATGTGTTTTGGAATTTGGAGATTCCTGGGATAGAAATTTGGTATTGTTTAATTTTTCTTATAATAATAGTAACCAATCCTCAATTATAATGACTCTTTTTGAGGTTCTCTATGGTCAGCCTTGTCGGCCCCCCGTGTGTTGGGTTGAGGTAGGTGAGACCTCACTAATGGGGCCAAGTCTGGTGCAAGAGACTTTTGAGAAGGTCAATTTGATCAGGTAGTGCTTGTTGACAGCTCAGAGTCATCAAATATCTTACGCTGACCAGAGGCATCAAGATCTAGAGTTTTCTATGGGTGATAGGGTATTCTTGAAAGTGGCCCCTCGTTTGGGCCATCATCGATTGGGACAGAAAGGGAAGTAAACATTGCAGTATGTTAGAACTTTTGAGATCACCAAATGTATTGGAAAGGTGGAATACATATTGTCCTTACCTTCTCAGTTTACATCCATCCATAACGTTTTCCATGTCTCTGAGTTGAAGAAATACAAACCGAATCAATCCCATTTACTGAATTGGTAGGAGTTGGATATAGATCCTGATTTATCTATTTTTGAGTGGTTAGTTTCAATAGTGGAATTCTAATAATAGGTTCTTTGGGAAAAGTATATTCCACTGGACCGGGTTCTTTGGCATCATGGGAATGATACACATGAGACATGGTAGCAGAATTTATGGGTTGAGAAAGAGTATCAGTTCCTGTTTTCTGATCATGCTTCAGGTTGACTTTTTTGGGATGTAAAGTTTTCATGGTGGGGATAATTGTCACATACATGAAATATTTTAAAGTTAAATTTTATTTAATTTCCATTCTTTATTTGTTTTGGGGGTTTCCCATGCATGTGAGTGGAAATAGTGGTTTTTCAAAATTTAGGTCAAACTGTGAACCCATTTCAAGTTTTAAAAAAAAATTATAATTCCTTCATTTTTCATCCATTACAATTCCTACTTGTCCTCCCTAAACCTATTAACACCACCATATAAATTTTGATCCTTTAAGAATCCATAATCATGGAGGATTTGGTTTGTTATTTAAAGAATTGGGCCAGTTCGGAGCCCATTTCTAGTTTTTAAAAAAAAAATATTTAATATCTTGTTCAATTTTAATTATTTTTTGATGATTCTAACTCTCACACGAGACCACTAAACCTAGGAGTTCCCCCATTATATTCTCCCCCTCTTTGGATCGCATTTTCTTTGCAGTTTAGGTCAAAACATCTTAAGCTTTCAAAATTCGTCCATATTTAAAAAGGTAATTTGATTCCTTTATAAATCCCTTAATATTTACTCTTTTCCACCATTTTAGTTCTTAATTGACCTTGTCTTCCTTATTTGAACCTCAATTTCATTTTTGTCTATTGTAAATTCAGATACTAGTATATTTGGGGAGATTTTTTCAAGATCACTCAAGTAAGTGGGTATCCTTTATTCTTCTTTCAATTTTGTTAGGGTTTCATTAAATTTGTTTAGGGTTTCTTCCCTTATCCTTGTTGTTCCTAATGTCCAGAAACTTTGGTTTCAAAACTAGGGTTTGATTCTGTATTTCTTGGTCTATTTTTTTGGTTTTAGGATTGATTGAAGTCCCTTGTGGTGCGGCGGTGGTGCGGTTAGATTTGTGTACAAAGATTCAAGGGTTTTCATTAATGTGGTAGGTGATTCCATTGTGCATGAAATCCTTATGACTTATCTTGCTATGTTTATGAAATTTTAATGTTTATTTCATTTTATTATTGATGAGAAAATTGGTTTTAGTGGTATTTGTGAAGCAAATTAAGTTTAAGTGCCATTTTTATATGAAATTGGGGGGTTTTCATTGAAATATTTTATTGGTTCATTTGGGGATGCCCTATAGCTACTTAGTTGATTTTATTGAAATGTATTAGGTCATAAAATCATGTTTTTAATGTTTATCTCATTTTTTCTGCAAAAAAATTGTTTTAATGGTGTTTGTGAAGTATACGAACTTTAAGTGTCATGTTTGTGTGAAAATGGAGGTTTTACAAGTATATCACTTCTTGGTTCATATGGGGCTTCCCTAAAACTGATTTTTTGGTTTTATTGAAAATGTATTGGGCTTCCATTTCTTTTTTGGTGACTTATAATGGTACACATGTGTGAAAAGTGGGTGTTTCAATGAGTTTTAGGTGAAAAAAATGTGGGATTTTGAGAAGTTGTTTTATTGAAAATAAAAATGTTTTGTTGTGTGTATTAAGTTGTATAAAGTGTGTATAGATACTATATTATTTTTATGTGACCAATAGTATTGTTTTTATATGTAAATAGATGTATGTATCATGTGAAAATTGATTGAGCACAAAGGGGGAATCCTGGGTACCTAGGTGGGCGGATATGTACTAGTACGACAAGTGATCCGGATGGGTTATATCCTTATTTTACTTAGCATTTTGGGATAACGAAAACTCTAAATAAACTATATAGATTATTTTTGGTGACCACTAGTTTGTTTTTATTTTCCCTACTAGTGTCTTGTGCATGGGAAAGAATTTTGACATGGATATTTTACACTGAGGTATGAGGTACATAGGGCCAAAGACTATCTAATGCCTAGGGGTGTTCCCAATTTTGGTACTCATTGTATTTGTGGTATTTACCCTTCATCTTAGGGTGTGTTTTTCTTTACATTATAGTAGATAACATGCTTTATTTAAGTGTGTTAGCATTCTGAAAGTTTTATTTTGACAACTGTTTATAATTGAAAGTTTCATTTCTTGGAATTTATCGCCATTTTTCATTACATAATAAAACTACATGCTTTTCACCATATATTTCATAATATTTGGAATATTTTGGTGGTATCCTACAGGGAATAAGATCACACCCTACCTACACCCCTTGGGTGTAAGTATACTTGATTATGTTTGACTCATGTAAAGTCAAAGCCTCGGTAGAAGGCGGTTCGGGTTGTTAGTCCCCTCTTATGGTGTGGGGTTGTGGAGATGGTTTGGGGGTGATGACCCCTTGTCTTGTGGAGTCTTTGTGGCTGATTTTATTCTATTTTTATATATTTTTGGACCCCTTGTACATTATTTGAAACCATGTATTCAGTTCTGGATTTTTCTTAAGTCTTGTTTGGCATGAAAGTTTAATTTTAATATTATTGATTGTAGTTAGTGTTTTATGCTTTAATACTCAGGTAAATCATTCCCAAACCTAATTTATTGATACTCAGGCACTTTTTCCAGCCCTTGGGGATAGGGAATGCCCTTAGAGTCTTATCATGGGATAGATTTGGTGTTGGTATCAGTTGAGACCAGATTCGGTTCATGACACTTATATTAAATTTTAATTAGATTTAGATAAATATAGAATCAATTATGAATTCTCATCAATTAGAACTCCACGGTAAAGTAGAGTTTTTGAAAGGTGAAATTGTATAGTGAATAACATAGAAGATATACTACTCATTATGAGTGGTATATTAAGGAACTACTGGAAAGAGGTAGTAAAGGTGGTGGTATATAAACAAAATAGTACTTTGTTTAGTCTCATTGAGAATATGATATTATATGATATGTGTAATAGAAGTAAACAAACTCAAAGTCATTTTAGAGTATTTTTAAGTGCTATATTCAAAATAAGGAACTCATGGTAAATATGGTGATACACTAGATAAAGGTTTTTTGGTAATTAAATAAGATTTAAACTAATAAAATTTTCAATTATAGGATCAAAAAGATCATTAGAAGAAATTATATAAAATTTATTAAATAAAAATCAGGAAATAAGTGTAAAAAATAAGATCTAGAAGAAATTTATGACGAAAATGATATTGTGATATAAATTTTGTAGAAACAAAAACTACATATAATAAATATGAACACAAAGGTGAATCAAAATAGGAAATATGAATCTAATATATTATATTATAGAATAAAATGAGAAAATTTATATATATAATTTATGATCCTAACATCATTATTGATAAAACTCCTCTAACGCAAACTCAAAATATGAGAAGTGTTGAACAGGATGTTTTTTATTGTAAGAGAAACCAAAATCTTTTGAATAAGTGATAAAATATTATTCAAGGATTAAATCCATAAAAAATATATGAATCAAATGGATAAGAATAAAACTTTTTAGCTATTGGAAAGGTATAGTAATCACAATATCAATAGAAAAAAATGATGGTTTGATATTAAATAAGATGAGCATGGGAGTGTGATTTGTAATTAATATAGGTTGGAATGTAAAGGATATACTTAAATAAAATACATTGGTATTTAAGAAACAATTTCATCGATAGCTAGGCTTTAAACAATCTAACTATTTTATATGGTTGTAATTCAAAGATGGTTTCAATATATACTATGTAGATATAAAGGTCTAATTCTTTAATGGATTGTTTTAGGATAAATTATGCATTAAAAACTCATTATATTTCAAATTATTAATGATTAATAAAAGGTGTTCCATTTAATAAACCATTATATGTATTAAAATAGGAACTATGACCTTAGTGTGCTTGTTTTGACTCATAGTTGAAGAAGATGGAATTCAAGAAATGAGGTGTTGATCAAAAACTCTATGTGTAGTCATCAAAGTAATATCAATTCATGAAACTATTTTATGTTGACTATATCATTTTTCATTTAATAACAAAGTAATATATTTAAGTATTTATAAATTTGATGTGATTGGAATTAGGGATTCCAATGATTAGTGAACTAGATTAATTTATTGGGCTAAAAGTTAATCCAAAATCTGAGTGCACTATTATTTATCAAGAAAAATATATAAATGAGATATTATATAAGTATGATATGCACAATTTAGAAACAAATTCAACACAAATCATTATTTGAAAAAAACTTGGGAATCATGAAGAAGTAAAGGTTATTAGTCTAACATTATTCAGGAAAATGATTATAATATTTTTGTATTTGATGAAAATGAGTGCTGAAATTTTTTATGAAACATATTTGGTATCTTGGTTTCAAATAAATTTAAAGGTATAGAACTTGATGAAAATAAAATGTATCATGATTTATATGAAGGGTTATTTTGGTCATGGTTTGGAATATGATGGAGGAAAATAATTGAACCTGATGGAGTTTTTTAATTCATATTGGGTTGGTTATGTTTTGGATTCAAAATACATAATAAGAGAAATATTTATTATTTAAATTAAATTTATTTGATGACTCAATAATAAAAAATAAATGAATTAAATTAATATATTCAAATAAAATTATATTCTAATAATAATTTTATGTTCTCAAATAATTTGGATGATGCAATAGTTTTAGGATATTGGTGAAGAAGTGAAGATTTTTATGGTGATGTTAAGTGGTAAAAATGTAATTAATATTATGAATAATTTGGTATAGTATTCATTCACGAAAAACATTGAAATTTATTACCACTTTATCTTATAAAATTTTGATCATGGAGTTTTCAATGTGGAAAATATTGGAAAAAATCAATAAGTGGTGAAAATATTCATAAAACCATACACCACACCATTATTCAAAACTTATTGGTTGAATCTTGGTGTTCAACCACCTCAAAATACTTATGGTTTCTTGGTGTATACCCTCTCTATGATTTAATTTAATTCTTAAAATGGATTTTTATTTATTATATGAAATCATAACTTTGGGTATATCATCAATGGATGATGAATTGGAGAATAAGAGGAAATTGGGATTGTTGGTCATGAAAAATTAGATAAAATAGAGGCCAAGGATACCTTTAAATAATTATTTTAATAAGTATATATGGTTATAGAGTATATTTAATTAACTATTTATTACCAAGTTCTTGTAGAGAATTGTTGACTCTTAAATAAAGGGGGTATCTACTCTTAAGGGGGTTATTTTAGCACAATTAGTATGGATATATGAAATCCATGTGGATAAGCATTAAAATAAGGGTTAATAAAGAGGGATATATGTCAAACTAGTGGTTTATAGAGATTAATTATCAAGGTAAGAGTTTAAATCATTCTAGGACTCTTTTTTTCTACATAGAGAGTCTTAGAGTGGGGGATAATATTGTTTTTATTCTCGAATTTCTAAATTTTTAGATATTTTCAATAATACATGAGACAAAAAAGAACTTACTTAAAAGATATGAGGGTCTATAATAAACTCAATGGATATAATCTTGGAACCTATCTTGACCAATTGATGATAATAATATAAGGATCTTCAAAATAGGTTGTGTTTATTAGGAAAAGGTATTATGGATGGAATTTTTTGGGTGATTTTTTAGTAAACTTTAGAGAATTTTTGAGAGGTTTTAAAGCTAAATTTATTAGTTAAAAATCATGTTGTAATATTATTTATTATTTAATAATTACTAGTGGGGTATTTTAATTGAGGAATGAAAAATTATTATACTTTGAATCTTATATACTATTTCATGATAAGTTTTTATTTTGAAAAGCTAATCTAGAACTATACATTATTATTATATTCCTTCTTAAATTCCAAGATATCATACCCAAACCAACATACCAAAATCCTAAGGAAAGTTATTGAAAATTTGGGCACAATTTAACCTTTATAATTAATAATGAATTGATGATACTAAAATTAATAAATCAACTAAATAATCAAAAATTCACTAATTTATTATACTTTATGCATATCAAAACATTGATACAAGTGTACACTGATAATAAAAAATTTGAGGCATAAATTAAATAAGAATATTGTTATATCTATGTTAAATAGGATCACCTTTATATCCTTAAACTTTATACTGTTACAATTGAGCCTATGTCCCACTCTTAAGAATGAAAAAAATTACATATACTATGGCATCCCGCATTTTTATTACATAAATTTTCATTACACTTTAAAAATAGATAACCTCTAAAGTATATTGTCTTGGAAATCAGGAACATAATACATGAAGATATAAAAAATTATTATAATATCCTTAAAAATATTCTTGAAAAGTTAATACTAAGTACAATTACTACATCTCATAACCTTGATACATACATCAAATGAAAGGGTGAGTAGAAGGCCTAATAAGGAAAACAAGTGAAACAGTTTAAATGTGAGCTTGAGCGATATCAATAAGAACATGGAGATAATGAGGCATATCATAATAATAACATGAATAATAATTTTAAAATGTTTCTACATCATTTAATCTTAACATTAGTGAACATATCACTGAGGTATAACCCCAATATGTTCTAAAAATTACCAAGGTTATTCACCAAGGTATAGTAAAACTTATCATCTCTATAGATTAAATTATTTACCCAAAACATTGGAGTGATATCAGGGATTACCCTAAATATTTATTTATTTTCATGTGATATACATAGATAATAATCATACATTTCATAAATAACCCATAGAGAATAAAAGAAATGGGTTTCATATCAAAATCGTGATGTTTTAAAAGTGCTTAAAAACATGATAGTTATGTTATTTATAACCCAGGGAAAATGAATGATGGTTTCATGTATATCAGTTCCAAAATAAAATATATCATTTTTATTTATTTATTATTACCCCCTAAAAATGACATAGTTTTGGGTATTCACATAAATAAAATAAGAGAATCTCTTGAGAAAAAAAAGATATATATTTTCAGATGAAAATTATTTAGCATAACGGTTATATAACATGGTTTTAGAAAATATTTAAAAGAGAGGGGAAGAGGGTTAACCACTCATAAAAAACTCATATTAAAGTATATTAAAAGAATAAAATGTAAATAATATCATGTTTTGGATGTTTTAATGACATACCACATGAAGAGGAAACATGAAAGAAAAGAGAAGATGTGATTTCTTTTACAAAAAATTAGCTTCCTAACAGTGTCACTTAAAATTTAAAAAAATCAGTTGATGAGAGAGAAAAGGGTCTCTCGTCATTTGGAAATAAAATGGAAATCAATAAGGATATAGAATAACATACCTCCACATAATAAAATGGAAACTATAAGACATAACATAAAGGAAGTCATGACTAAAAGAGGAAGGTGAAAGGTTCTCTTACCTTGAAGAGTAACTTTAGAAACTCGAAGGTTGAGACCTTGGGGCATAAGGGAACCTTGGGAGGAATCCTTGGAAGGTAAAAGACCAGATAATTATTGAGGGGGAATTTTTAATGAACAAAATTAAGGAATTAATTGGTATTTATAGCAAAAGTAAGGAAATATTTTATTAATTTCCAAGGGATGCCTCATTAGTGGTATTTGTAAAACTATGGGCTTGCACGTGGAATTTGAGCATGGTATTAGACACTTGGAACACCTATTAACATATCTAATTGTATTCAAGTCTACCAGAATTATTACATCATGATTACATCATTAATTATATCATTAAACACACCGAAACTTGAAACTGTAATTTTACTATTCACTAAAAACAAAACATTTTATAAAAATCTTATAAATTCACCCTAACCTAATATCGATGATATAAATTCAAAAATTAACTCCTTTTTATGAAAATATTTTTTTTAATTATGAGATATTTAATTTTTAAGTAAAACACTATTTACCTGAAAAAATACTAATACTTAACTAATAATTTCTAAAACAGTTATTTACTTATGATATTATATCACATTACCTAATCAAGATGCCAAATTTATATTTATACTTTCTTAAGTGAGGTTACTATTCCATTGGTCACATTATTATTCATAAGGGTAATATTACTATTCATAATTTACTATTCACCAAAAAAAGTTGATCTTATTAGAATCTAAATTTCTTACTAATCACAACTGTAGAAGACTATTTTTTTTAAATAATTTCACATTAGAAATTATTTAAAGTATACAAAAAAAATTAAATTACCCTTCTTCCAAAATTCATCAATAATATGGAACTTCTATAAATACATCCTATATTAATTTTAACATTTGAAATTCCAAAAATTTTCCATAATAATAAATAATAATTTTATTTATACAAAAGGATTACACAAAGTAACTAAGGCCTCGTTACAAAGCCCCCCATAACACTTACATAGTACCTAAGAGTGAGGTGTGTAATGGTGATAGAATATTCTGGTGGCTCAAAAAACATTGCCTGACTGGTGATTTCTATCAGCTTGAACTTCTCTTGTAATCGATTTTGTTCAAGATTAACTTGTTGGAGTTCAGATAGGGCTTAGTCCAGAGTGAAGCCCAAAAGTGATACCTCCTTCCCAAGCTTCGAGTGATGGGATTCGTATAGCCTGAGTCTACTAGATGAGGCCATTGACTCTCCTTTTTTTATTAATTAACCATGATCATTTGTATTTATAAACAATAATCCTAACGTTAAGAGTATAGTTTCCATTGGGCATATTGACCAATGATCATATAACAGTTGAAACCAAACAGTCTCATTTTAATTATAATCACTTCATTAATTATAGGATGTAGTTTTATTGAGTATAAAATAAAATAACAAATAAATTCTAGAAACAAATATTATTCAAAAGTTTGGGTCGTTACATATACATTCAAGATGAATCAAGGGAGGAAAATACTATACACGCTAATGTGCTTATGTAGGGTGTCATCAAAATCCCGTTAGGATTACTCAAAGATTATATATATTTCATTTTATAATAGAAATCATAAATATAATTTTAAAAATAAATAATAATAAACTTTTATTTTCTTTGGGTGAATATAGAATACAAAATATGACTTTATGATATTCCTTATTAAAATAAAAAAAATCAATATGTTCAAAACCAATTCAAAATACTTATTGAGTTTTTTATTTAGTAATAAACACTATTTACCAAAAAATACAAACCATTATAAAATATTTTTCATCATGAAATAAATGAATATCAACACAAGTGATAAGATACAATAGATGACCATGGAAATAAAAGATAGAAATCAACAAGTAAAAATAATCACTTATAGTGAATCATGTGAAACAAACTAGTTAAAGTTAACAGTAAATAAATTTCATGCAACATTAGTATTAATGAATTATATCTTATCTATTTATATTATTTATAATAATATTAGGTAATTTTTTTTCAAGAGGAAAAAAGATTTATTTCTAACTAAATTGGGTTTTCTTGCATTATATGGTTTTATTTAAAAAAATTATTTTCAAAATAAAGAATTTTAAATTTAAAAAATGAAATTAATTTTCTAATTTAGAATGTAAAAATAATCTTGTTATGAATATTAAATAATTTTCTAAAAAGTGATACTTTTCAATGAATAGTGGAAATAATGATTTTTATTTAATGTTGTTTTTTTCATTTCTTGAATTTACAATGTTCCAATAATTTTAAAATGGTTTCACGTCAAAATTAGTTAAATTAAATTATTAATAATAAAATTATTTTATTTTTATTTAATTTTATACTTTAATTTGGTATAAAAACATTTTTATACTTAAAAATACATCTTTCTAAAAAAATGGTTTTGGTTGCATTTTTTTGGGATTAATTTTAAATAAAATTATGACACTTTTGTGCATTTAATTTGATAAAATGGATTAAATATTTAAATAATAATTAATATTATTTAATAATTTCAAATTAGTTTTTGTCCATAATTATTAGTAAAAATAGTAAAAATGTGTTATCAAGGTTAAGGTTAAAACATATTTACTAAGGGTTAAACTAAATAAAGATGGGTTTAAATGACCTTAAAACACATTTAATTTAAATTTTATTCCCATATTTAGACCTTATTTCATAAATTTTCTTAAATGGTCCATTTTTGAGCCATTTTGTGTTAGTAATACATTAATACATTTTATTCTTTTCAAAATATCCAAGTGTGTCATCTCACCTGTTTATAAAAGGACACCCCCTATAATCTGCTTTCCATACTTCACAACCCTTTTAGTTCAGAAAATATTGGCCCAAATACCTTACTTAAATCTATACCCATGTCCTTGGTTACCTTTATTGATCATAAAACCAACATATTAAGGCTTTAGGTATAAACCTAAAGTGGTCATCCAAAGAAGAGGTATCATTTTTTACAGAGTATTTTTTTATTTCTTCTTATATCACCTTAAAATAATCTTAAAATGTGATCAAATAATAACATAATTATATTACATATTCTAAAATTATTTTCTGTTAATTTAATAAATTATATCAATCTATTCTTCCATCATATTGGAAATGAAATCTTCGTTCACGTGTATGAAAGACTACCTCCTCGCAAATCGATGCAATTCATTTTCCATCTTTGCCAATCACGACTTGTTATATTGATATATTTATTGTATATATACTATATTCATGAAATATAAATAATTATTTAAAGATAATATGTCATATATATTTTTACCATTCAATCCATTGAAAAATGACATCGTCATTCTTAAATACGTGTGGATTACCACCTCGATAAATCGATGTAATTCATTTTTAATCACCGAATCACATGTATGGTATATATAATAGTATTAAAAAAATATAATATGATATTTATGATATTATAATATTTGTGTAAATATAAAATTATGCTTACCTTTATTTCATCACACTCTTTGAAAAATTAAAATGTTACTCATGCGTACATATGTCCAACCATCTCCAGATTGTAAAATAATTCATTTTTTCATAACCAACTTTCATGGTTTGTTTTAAAATTATAATTAATGTATAAAAATGATAACTAATTCATGATTTTTATTTTTTATATTATGTAATAATTAAATCATTAACCATATTCAACCTCCTAAAGTAATTTTTGGATATATGATCTGAATATCAACAAAACGGCTAACGTGAACTTAATTGATTAAGTAATTGAATATAACATGGAAATAAATAAAATAAAGGAATAATAATCCTGAAAAAAGGTTCTTAAAAATTAAATAATTAACTTAATTTTATTATTCTAGATGATAACTAACATACGTGAAAATTTAGACTCAAGTTAAGGGACAGTTTAACTTGAAACATTGTATTACATCTTTTAAAGATTTGTTTTATAAATCTATTTCTTCCATGCTCATATTATTATAAAAATTTCAATAAAGTTATTATTTATAATTAAATGGTTTTTAAATTTTATTTTATAGCATATTTTACTTTCTTTACAATTTTTTAAAAAATATTATTTTAAACATTTTCTATAGGGATCACTTTTGACCCCTTTTACCAAAGTGTAAAAACAATGTTTTTCTTTAACATATACGGCATGAATAGAATTGACCACTATCATAAATTTTCACTAATTTGAAACTTACTTTAAAATTTTCCATGGTAATTTTCATATGAAATCACTTCAACAATATTTTTATAATTTTTAATCTTAATGAGTTTTCAAGAGGAAGGGTAATTTCTCCGTATTTTTTTGTGAAAATGGGAAGTGTTTTCATTTAGGTTCAAAAGAGATTTTAAAAAGTTTTGTGATTAAAATTATTATTAATAAAATGTTTTATTTGTGGTATGATACTTTATAATTATATATAATGATGGTTGATCTTGATACAAATTATATTAATGGTGATCCCAATATAGCTTATATGATGGGTGAGCCCAATACCACTTATATGATGGGTGAGCCTGATATATATCTCTAGTGCATTGAGTAATGTTCCATGAGTTCGATGAAAATAATAAGGGAGTTAACTAGGTAGGTTTACCCTATGTATTTCCACTTATTTTTTAAATTATTTTAAATTGGGTTATGAAGATAATGCTCTAAGATGTCAATTCCCTAAGTTTCCTATAAGGGTTACTCTTTCCTTGCTATGGGATTTAAAGGATTTCTTTGAGAAATATATAATTTTATAAATGATATTGTAATTTAATTGATATGCTCAAGGTATATTGTGATAAATGTAAATATTTTATGTGGTTTTATGTTTTTCACTCGACAATTTTTTTTCTTTTATGACCCTTTATATGATTTTAATTTTCATGCCACATCTTTTAATTTTTTTCAAAAGGTTTAAGGATGAGTAAGAAATAATAAGAATTCATGTTGAAAGTTGTGAATTTTATTCAGTAAAATAAATCATGTTTTATTTTAAAATTTTATGTTTTTATAAAAATGGATACTAAGTATATGTGTCCAATTTTTAAAAGTATGTTTTTTTATATTAGAGTTATAACCTGGCTCTCTAAAATTTTAAACCTGAAATGATTCTAGAGTGGGGAAAATGGATAATGAGTCCATGGTTCATTAGACCATACAAAATCCTAGAGAAAGTTGGATCAGTTTCCTATAAATTAAAATTACCTCCAAGTTTATTTCAGATATATAACAAATTTCAAGTTTCATCATTAATAAAAATATGTGAAGAATGCATCTCATATTTTGAGCCCCAAATTAGTTCAGTTGGAAGAGAACCATTATTATGAGAAATATAATATACATATTCTTTAAAATAGAGAGAAATTATTTCAGAATAAGTTAATTTATCAAGTTAAGGGTTTTTGTAAAACCAACATAGTTGAAGTAGAAACATTGGAATTAGAAAATGCAATGAAGAAAAAATCCCGAGTTGTTTAAGTAATGAATAAAATTATAAGCACGAAACCTCTAAAAGTGGAGAAGAATGTAAATCCAAAAGTAATTTTAATAATAAATAAATTTCATGATATATTAGTATTCATGAATTATATATTATTACTTTATATTTTTTATAATAATATTCTGTAATTTTTCATGAAAAATGAAAGGTTATAAATCTAACCAAATTGGATTTTCATGAATTATATGCTCTTATTTAAAATATTTATTTCCCAAATATAAAATTTTAATTTGAAAAAATTAATCTAAATTTCAATTCATCATGTCAAAATTATATTAGGGTGAATTTTTTGATTTTTTAAAAATGTTTGATTTTTCAATAAATTTTGAAAAACACTAATTTTTATTAAAAAATGTTTTTCATTTCAAGAATTTAAAAAGTTATATTTTATTTTAAAAAGTTTTAAATGAAAAAATTATTAAATTATATTATTAATAATATAATTATGATATTTTTAATTATTTTTATAATTTAATTTAGTTTAGAAACTTTTTTATACTTAAAGTGACATTTTTCTGAAAACTCATTTTTTATTGTGTTTTTTGGTTTAATTTTAAATTAACATATTCCACTTCTGTGAATTGAATTTGATAAAATTTATTACATGTTTTAAATCTGAATAATTAATATAAGTTAATAATTTCAACTTAATTTTTTGTCCTAATGAATAGTAAAATAATTAAAAATATGTTAATATGATTAAGGTTAAAACAATTTTATGAGGAATTAAACTAAATAGATAAGGGTTAAAATGACCTACAACTTATGATTTTTATATTTTATGGAAATATTGAGACCCTATATCATATAATATTCATATATTTTCTATTTAGTATACATTTTATGAGTAATACATTAACATTTATTATTCTTTTAAAAGTTTCAAGTGTTTTCTCTCCCCCACTTATAAAAGGACACCCGTTATCATATCCTCTCAACACTTAAAAACCTATTTTTCTACCAATACCTACCCAAATACTTTACTTAAATATCCAAACATTTCCTAGAGGCCCTACTTTTATCATAAAACCAACCTAGGAAGGATTTAGGTATATATCAAAAGGGACCATCCAAAGAACATATATCTTTTTTAAGTGATCATTTTTAGTATTTTTATTATTATACCTCCTTAAAATATTCTTAAAACATGATCAAATAATAAAAAATTATACTTAATATACTTATATGTTTTTATGTTAATTTATTAACCTATATCCATATATTATTCTATTAAATGGGAAATGAATCTTTTGTTTGTGTGTACAGTGGACTACTGCCACATAAACTGATGTAATTAATTTTCCATAACTACCTCTCATAGATGGTTATAATGATCAATTTAATATATCTATATGAGATATTAATGACATATTTATCATATTTTAAAATTAATATTTCATCTATTTTCTTACCATTAAATCCATTTAAAAATGATAATGTCATTCGTGTGTACGTGTAGATTGTCATATCCATGAAGCAACGTGATTCGTTTTTCATCACTGAATAACATGAATATCATATATAAGTGTATTTAAAGATATAATATAATATTTATGATTTAATACTTAGTATATAAAGATAAAATTACACTTACCTTATTTCCCTCATGTTCTTTGAAAAATGAAAACTTTACTCATCCGTACGTATGGCCTACCATCTCTCTGATTGTAAAATAATTCATTTTACATAACCATATTTTATGATATGTTTAAGAATTATAATTGATTTCAAAAACATATAATTATTTCCTTATTATTATTCTATATAGGATGAATTAATTATCCCTTTTACCATTTTCAACTTATCGATTTCATTTTTGACATATCAGCTGAATATCAATAAAACTAATGATGTGAACTTTATTTATTATGTAATTTAATATAACATGGAAATAAATAAAATAAAAGTAATAATAAATGTTAAAATGTTTCTTAATTAAGTAAATAATTAACATGATTTTTTTATTCAGTATGATAAAGAATGTATGACATGATTTGGACTCAAGGTAAGGGACGTATAAACTTAAAACCTTATTTTAAATGTTTTAAAGATTTATTTTATAAATATTTTTCTTTCATGTTCATATTAATATAAATATTTCAATAAAATTATTATTTATACATAAATGGTTGTAAAAGGTCATTTTATACCATATTTTACGTTCTTTTTAATGGTTTAAAGGGGAATCTTTTTAATATTTTCTGTATGGGTCACTTTTGACTCTTTTTATGAAAGTGTAAAAGAATGTTGTTCTTTAACATATATGGTATGAGAATAATTTCCCACCTTCATGAATTTACACTAATTTCAAGCAAACTTTACAATTTTCCATTGTCATTTTCAAATTAAATCATTTCATAGTGATTTTATAATTTTTCATTTTAATGAATTTTCAAGAGAGACGTGAATTTCTCTATATTTTTATGTGAAAAGGGAAAGTATTTTTATTATGGGTTAAAAATAGTTTTTAAGGGTTTAATAATGAAAAATTGAAATCTTAAAATAATTTATTCATGATATTACACTTGATCATTATATATAATTATGGTTGATATCGATATAGCTTATGTGAAGGGTGATCCTAATAGAACTTATACGATGAGTGAGCTTGGTATAGCTCTCTAATGCATTCGGTAATTTTTAATGTCCTCAAAGGAAAGAATTAGGGGGTAAAATAGGGAGGATACTAATATGGATTTAATTGGGATCTAGTTATTTCTGACACAAGTTTAACATGGGTTATAAATATATTTCTCTAAGTTTCCAATTCTCTAATTTTTCTAAAAGGGTTTTTATTTTCATCATATTGGATTTAATGGATTTCATTGGGAAAATTTGTGCATATTTCATTAGGTTGTGATTTATTTCATACACTCAAAGAATATTTTTATAAATTTAAATATTTTATGGTTTTACATGTTTTTAAATGGAATAATATATTTTATTATTTTATGTAACATTCTGAGCTTCTTGTGTACATTCCACATTTTTTAATGTTTTTCAGAAGGTTTAGGGAAGAGTAATAATAAAAAAGAATTCATTTTGAAAGTCCTAATGATCATACAAGAAAAGAAATCACATTTTATTTTAAAATTTTATATTGTTAGCAAAATGGATACTGAGTATAGATGTACAATTTTTAATGTATGGTTTTGTTATATAATATTTATAGCCAAACTATATAAAACTATAAACCTAAAAATATCCTCAAAAATGAAATAAAGTAAATTATTGACTAAAAAATAAATAATATGTAATGATTAAGTTTGGTTCCTTATATCATAGTTCCATTACCTAGGTTCTAAGGATATAATATAGGACTTTTCTTAGGAGAAACCATCTATTGGCTTACTAATAATTCAATCCTAACTGTGTTTGCACTTTTTTCTCGCACCTAGCCTTTTTAAGTGGAATACCCCCAATAAAAAGAAAAATCATCCACTAGTAACCCCATGATAGATTGAAATCATCAACAATAGAAACGCATGTCTCTCATATTTTCTCTTATCTACCCAATGCATCCTATGAATTTTACAAAATTTAGGTGATAAAATAACATAATATAACAATATAATATAACATTTCATAATCTCATGCCTCACCTTCATAAACCCTTTAATGAAACAACCTATTTCACAAGAACAAAATTCAATCAACTATACCATTTCATAATATGAATTCACCATTACATAGACAAGACCAAGGGGAATTTCAATGATTTTATATATAAACTAAACATCAATTAAATACTCAAATTATATATATAAACAATAATATTAAAAAATGGAATAATAATATTCTTTATTTTTAAATAATGCTAAATCATGAAAACTCAATATAATATTTAGAAAAATAAAACAAGAAGAGAAAAATAATGAATTCCTTTGATAGTTCAATTAAAATATTTCATAATGAAACTTCATGTAATAAAAACACCACATTATACTTAAATTGAAATTTTAAAGCCAAGAAGTTGTCATTATAAAATCATTAAAAATTAAAATCATTAAATTTGGTACCATTTATGTAATGATAAAATCTTTTTTCATTTTACTAAACACCTTATGTGCGTGGAATCCCATGAGAATAATTTTAAATGAACATTTAATAAAAAATCCTTTAATTTAATGTGAAATTGATAAATAAACAATGTAAATTTTTTAAAAAAAACTATCATAAATAATTCATGAATTTTTTATAAGTATAAAATCAATTTGGAATGTTCAAGCACACAAGGATTTTTCAAATAAATGTAGAGGTATATAACCACCTATTAGAAATCATCATGAGGGTTGTACATTTTCAAAACAAGGATCCATTGGTGTTAGAGACAAATTTTTCTCCCCAATAATGCTAAAATCTTCCTGAAATATAGGGTGCTTTCCATGACATAGAAAAACATAAAATATTAAATCTAATCTAGGTTAATATAAATGGTAAAGGAATAATAAAATAAGAATAGAGAGATTGAAATATTCATATAAGTAACTATGCCTTAAATTTTAATATATATCCCATATAGATCCAAGATAAGAGGGAATGTTGTGAGACTCCCTCCCTTAGAGTCATGGGAGAAAGTCGTAAATAGGGAGAAAGATGTCAGTTTCCCCCCTTTATGTATAATCCTTTCTAATAGAAATATTATTAATAATAAAATTATAATAAGGATAATTCTAGTACCTTTTTAATAAACCACCAATTCATTGACATTTTCATTCAATTATAACATAAATAATCTCATTAATTATGGAACTATTTTCTCACAAACCTGGAGGGAGGGCAACAAGGTGGCTGATTATCTCGCTCTTATGGATTTTCAAGGTCTTTGTGTTTTTATTCTCATAGATATTCACTTATTCCCAATTGAAGGGGTGAATTATATTATAGTTGATGTTTTGGGTCTGCACTGTTTTAGGCCTTCGTAACTCCCCTCCTTGGTGGTCGTTCCTTGTTATTTGGACTTCTATTTTGTTTATATCCTTTTTTTATTAATAATAAATAAATGATGATGATGATAAATATAAAATAATTTTTAAAATAAAAAATGATAAATTCATAAAAATTCATAACATATCCTTTATACATATATTTTATAAATACATAAATTTAATATTTAATTGCATTAAAAACTATTAAAACCATAATAATTAGTCAAAAACATCATTATATTATTCCATAAATAAAACATAAAGGGTATTAGGAATTCAGTTCATGAAAAAAAGTTTTAGGTCAATATTTAAGATTACATAGATACCATAAATGGTTCCCCAAAATGTTCACTAATTGTGAATAAACCACTATCTAAAAAATATAATGTTGTACCATTACCATACATGGTTTACAAAACTATGTAGAAACTATGAATCACCCATGAATTTTAAAATTATAAAAATTTAAACTATTTTTATCTCGAAATAGAATTATAAATATATCTATTGACAATTAAAAAAAGTTTTTATAATTATGGTTAAAGAATCACTCTTTATTTTGGATTTTTAATGAAAATAGTGATCGAGCTCATGATTGTGACTAGTAGACTATTCCAAAATTCTTAATCATGGTTTAGATATTTATAAATTAAACTATAATGTAACCATATGATGTGTGATTAATAAGGTTTTCAAGAAGAGGTGATTATGGTTGTGACTTATGGCTTATGGGTTATGCCACAATTAGAGGTTGTAACTTAGAAGAACATAATAGATTATGCCACTATAGTATTCATAACACTATAATAAATATATCTTAAAATTATATCTGATTTTGAAGACCAAATTTTTGGAGTTTAAATAAAATATCACACCCAGATATTTGATAATATGAGGTGATTTTCAAGAACTGCATCATAACAGTACCTGTTATGCTATGATTTATCAAATAACATGACATTTTACATGTTTAAATATTTTTCAAAAATGGAAATATTTTCTTGATTAATGTGAGATTTAATTCGCCCATTAAGGATGGTTTTGAATAATTGTTAGGATATGAAATGTTTCATAACATGTTGATGTTTTTTAATGAATAATTAAAATGGATTCTTTAAATATTTTGGGAGCAATAATAGAAGAATTGTAAAAGAGATATGGCATACAAAAAAGAGGAAAAACATTTGTTAATTTTTGTTTATAAAGATTTTTTTTGTGATATTACTAGAAAATTTACATAATATTGAATATATGAAATCGTATAAATAGATAGAGCTAAAAAGAAACATATTTTTTTGTTTGGTGCTTAGATTCCATGATAGATCATTCATTATAAAAGATCTATTTTTCATATTATTTATGTCTCTATATTAAATAAGTGAGTTGAGATATATGAGGATGGATTGAACCTTATAATTAGAAATTAACTTATCCTAAATCTTATGATCAGGATAGTGGGTTATTTATTTATTGGTATATCTAAGAATAATCCTTATATTCTTATTCTTTATAGAACATTTTAGGTGAACCAAGTAAAATACTTGTGTTGTGGAACTTAATTTTCCATATTTAGTTGGTGTTCATGGTTGGTTTAAATTTTATTTATAAAATAATAAAAATATTCAATTGATAGTGAAAATTAATCAATATAATTCACCCCCACCCCCCTCTTTGGGTGATCTAGGGACTTTAATTTTAAAAATATTCCCTGATGTTTATAGACTCTTTAGTGTGTGTTAAGGTATTTTAGATGGGATTAAACTTATAAAAATATAGTGGAAAAAATTAACCAAGATGTATAAACCAAAAGATATTTATATTCATTTTTTTATTGAATAGAATAAATAATTGTATACCATTTCTTTAGTGATTTATATCCCTCTATGATCCTTGAAACTAGCTTGATATATATTATAAATAGGCATCCAATAAGATCCTTACTCTAAGGCTGTCCATGGGATATGAAAATATCCCAATTCTTGGAAATGTTTTTATCCTATCCATAGTCTTTTAAATGATTAAATTTAAAGAATAAAGTAAAAGAGAGATAAAAGTATTATCATATATAAGAGTTTCTTAGCATTTAGATGTCGACGAATCACAAACTATAAGTCTCTTTATATAGGAAACCCAAAAATAACCTAAGGAAACTAAAATTTCATCCATTAAAGTGAAATTTTCCATGATTTAAAATGATTTTTAAATCATACCTCTTCATTTTTTGATTAATTATTTAATGTTTAAATAATTATTTTGGATTTTACCTACCATTAGTGGTGGTGTGGTAAGGGTTTGAGGGGTGGAGGCAGGTCATGGGGTCACATCCTCAGGCATGCATGTTTACTATGATTTTCTTCATTGTATTGTGTTCCAAATTGGTAAATATAATCAACATATTTTTAATTATGTTGGATTTTAAAACTCATCTAGTATAACATAATATGATAATCAAACTAATAATTATATTTAGATTGGAAGAATAAGTTTGATTCCTATGATATCATATATCATATAAAACTACCATGCAAGGCACCATGGAATATTGACCCTCACTGTGTATAGAAACTTATATCATAGAAAACCCATAATTAAATTATTTATATCAAGTTTTTCTCTTTATTAAATTTTCATGACCTTTTAGGTTTATATTTTTAGATAATTTGAAAAACAATTACATAACAAAGTGTATATTTCTACATAGTTTACATTTTTTATAGAGAAATAGGTTCATATGCTTACACTTTTTTCATTCATAACACATTTTATTTATTCAAGACGCATCACCTCTAAACATTATATAATTCGTACACATCCATAGTCCCTAGGAAAAACATTTGAAAATGTTGGATGAGTGAAAAAAATATTAGTAAAGGATTTAAAAAAGAAACAAAACTTGTTAGAATATTTTAAAAACATAAATATATGTAAGGAATTTTCCAAGAACTATATTATGATAAAAAATCATAAAATCATACATTAAAATTATAAAACTTATAAAAATTTTCATTTTAGCCCAAAATAAAAATCACTTTTACTTGTCTCCCAAAAGAAGAAGAAATAACCTTTTCTTTTGAAAAAATTTTAAAAAATAAAAAATCCTATAACAACAGGAATATTATCTTATGTAACACCCCAAGCTTCCATGGTATTCTTCTCTTTGAATAATACAGTAGTGTGTGTTGTACACAACTTCGAGATTCTAACACGCCGCGACCAATCAAAGTAGCCGTTATGAATAGTAATACCCACTTTTTGAAATTTTATAGATTTTATCTTTCAAAATGGACTTCATTTTTGGATTCGGAATATCGAAATTATCCTAGGATGAAATTTTGGTACTTTTCGAATAACTTTTATATTTTGATGAATAGTGAAAAATACTAAATTTTTATTAAAAATAACTTGTTTAATCGAAATAATTAATAGTGATATATTATGAATTTGAGTGGTTTTAAATTATATTTAGAATATATTTTTACCATTTAATACAATTTTTTTCATTGTACATAATTTCACGATTAAACCGGACATAAACAAGTATCAATCTTTTGATAGTTATTATTTCTTAAAAACATGCTTTTTGTTTTTACAGCGGGAATTAATTTTAAATTAATTTCTTCCACTTCTGTGTTTTGAATTTGGAAAAATGGAATCCATATTTGGAATCAGGATTTCCAAATTGTTTAAATAGTTAACTTTCATTTTTAGACATTTTGAATAATTACTTCGGTAAATATTTTATTTACCATGGTTAAAGGGTAAATCCGGTAAATAAGGGTAAAAAATAATGTTATAATAATAATAAATTACCCTAAAACATGTCCTAACCTTATCGGTGGATACATGTCTGACAATGGGAATCTTTGGGTCGATTTTGGGACCTCATGGAGCCACTTATAGGTGATAGGGACACTTTATATTAATTAAGTTAAAGTAAATACAAAAATGACATAAGCATATATCTTTTAGCAAAACAATTTTTACATTGGGTTATATATGTTATATTTTAGACTATAAATATTAATTATAAATATAAAAAGATTTAATACATAATGGTATTTTATTTATAATTTTTAGACATTAAAGAATTTAATTTATTTATGACACAATGATGATGCAGTAATTACCATATTAATGAAAGATTAAGATAATTGATATTATAAATACCTAAATAAATGTAATTTGAGACTTTTTATAAATTCAAATAATTTTCTAGGTTACTATGACATATTAGGATTGTTTATATAAATTTTTTTCGAAGTAATAATGTTGTTATAAATTTATAAAGAACAAAATACCCAATAGTGTCAAAATTGTCATAAAAGAGTTTTTAAAACAAATATTATATTATTAATTTATATTCAATTCCTACAAATATAAGGTTCAGAAAAGAGACTTATATCATGATAGGTTTATCATTGATGGACCACTTGGGGGTCTCTTGGAGGTATATAGTAAGTTTATTAACTATATAATATAAAAATACAAAGTGACATGGTAAGTGTCAAACTAATTAACTACGAGTTAAAACTAAAAGATAAGGTTAATATAATGACCCAAACCTGTCTAAATTATATTGGTTGAGTGGTTTTCAACCCATACTCACATTAAACATTAAATAATCCACTTTGGATCCATTAGAAACCGAATATGAATTTATTATAAAATAATATTTCTATATTTTCCTAAGGTGTCCCTCCTCCCCCTTATAAAAGGACACCACTTATAACCAATTATTCACACTTTAAAAGCCTTTTGGTTCGTCCAAAACCTGCCCAAATACTCTAAACTTCCCTGACTTCAACCTAGAGGCATTATTTTGATCATAAATCCAACATAAGGATCCCTTTTGATCAAATCAAAAGGAAGAACCTGAAGAAGATGTAATGTTTTCACCACCCTCTTTCAAGTTCCTTTCTTCTTCAACTTATTCTTTATTTTGTATTCCCATTCTAAAATAATAACTACAGTATCTCCTATATACTTTGATATTATTATAAATGTGGTACAACCATATTAAGTATTCTATCCATCCTTTGAATGACATGTCACCATACCTGTGTACGTACGGCTTACCGTATCCACGTCGTGGTGTAATTGTTATTCAATATATTATTATTTGTATGGGTATAATAATGTTGTTTAATTCATGTAAATAATAAATATAACAAAATTATGATTCTGTATATATGATATACCATCCAATTATATATTATTTTAATATCAAAAGGATGATATTTTCGCTCGTTCGTACGTACGGACTACCGTCTCCACGAACGCGATGAGATTCATTCCTCATCATATCCATTCAAGACTAATTATCATTTTATGATTAAAAGTAATGTTTAAGAACTTTATATCATTCTGTATATGAATAATATACAACCTATCCATAACAAACATGACTTATGTAACAAAACATATAAAAGAAAACGAGTAAGTTAACACCCGAAACGATGATAAAACTAAAGTATTATTAACAAATCATTATTAGAAGATCATATATGATATCATATTTATGTATATGGTTCTTGTATAATTTAATAAAAAAAATTAACTATTATACAGGAGGTTAAAATACCATGGACTAAGGAAAAGTACAAGTTAATGGTTTATTTCACAATCTCTTCATTATCCAAGGTTGTTTATACGTAATTATCTACTGGGACCTATTTATCATCCACATCCATGCTTCTTAAAAATGTATTTCAAACCATTTTTACTATTTTACAGACTATGGGTTAAAGTCATTTATACCATTGTTGACTTTTTATAAGAATTTTATAAAGGAATCTTTCCTTCGTTTTCCAAACAAGGTCCTTTTTAACCTTTTCGACAGAATTAAGGTAAGAATGTTTTTTTAACTTATACGACGAGTGTGGCTATTTTCAGCCATTATAAAATATTAGAAGCTTCCCTTACAAGATTATAAGAATATTTTAAAAGTAAATTTTTTATTTTATAATTATTTGACTTTTAAATTATTTAAAAAAAATAGATATTTCTCTCAAATAGTTTTGATTTCATCTATGTCAACATCCTTTGATGGATTTTAAGCTTATTTGAAGTTTATTTATTATGATACAAAACTTTCATATTTTATTGAAGGTTTTGTGATATGTTTTACTATGGATGTGTTATTTTTATACCATTCATGGTTTATGGAGAAAGTATTGACATTTCGTATGCTATTTTTAATACGAATGTTTATGTTATGTTTAAACCTGTTCATATAAGGAATGAATTGGACTTAATAAGTGACGGTTGGAGCCTGATATAGCTCTTTGATGCATCGGTAGATCTCATGAGACAAACTAGTGTCTTGGCATGAGGCCTTGAAAAAATCTTATTTGTAGTCTTGGCACGAGGCCTTGGCTACGTGGTTATGATAGTCTGGCATTATGCATTCCATCATTATAAAAGTGGTTATTGATATTGCATGTGATTATTCGACTAGTATAATATCCATGTGAATAAGTAAATGGCACTATTTCATTTTATCTTTGCCATATTATGCTGAATTTCAAGTTTAAAAGGCTTTTGTTTTAGCTATACATTGCCTTAAATGTTTATGCTTATTTATGAATGTTTCCGCTATATTGTTATCCTTACTGACCATCTGAGCTCACCCCTTTCAATGTTTTATTTTTACAAGGATGTGAAGAAGTAATTTATGAATGACCTACAGTAATAATATGAGGGGATATGAAGACAATATGTTGTTGTAGTAGTTTTTCACTTTATGATGTAATGTAAATTTTATGAATGTATCTAGTTATTCCAAGGCTGCTAAACTAATCAGTCTTTCGAGACTTGATCTTTCTGGTGATCATTCCAATGTTATGTAATAATGCACCGACTCTGGGAAACTGGGGTCAGGGAATTACAGTTGGTATCATAGGAAGTTTAGTACAAACCTTGGAAGCTAGATTTAGATAAACTCTGATTAGAGCACATAGCCCTAAGATAGACTTTGAGGATTAGTATAGAAGAACTTCCTAGTGGCTTCATGGGGTCCCACAAATTGACCCATAGATTTTCTTGGTTGTCCATGACTAATCCAATAAGGTTAGGACAAGTGTAAAGGTAATTTCATATTATTATAACATTATTTTTACCTTTTATTACACTAATTACCTTTAATCATGGTTAATAAAACTTAAAAGTTACTATTCACCAAAAATTATTTTCATCCCATTGAACCACATTTTAGTTACTAATAATTACCATGTATGTCTTATTTTTTAAATTCAATTCACAGAAGTGGTAAAATTTCATTTAAACGAAAAATTAGTTTTTTTAACTAACACTTAGTGGTTTCACTATTCACTAAAAATTGAAGTTTTTCAGAAAAATACCTAAAATTCACCCTAAGCTATATTTGATATTCTGAATTCAAAAATGATTTATATTTTAAAAAATTCAAAACATATAAGTTGCATTAATTAATTTTATAATTAATTCCCTTTGTCAAATCAAATAGCGTGTTTTTAAGAAACAATATATATCAAGAGATTGACACTTTTTTAAGTCCAATTTCAAAGTGAAATTAATTCCAATGTCCACCATTGGATTAAATGGTAAAAATATATTCCAATTGCACTTTAAAACCAATTAAAAAGATAATCTAACCATCTAAATAAATTAGATTAAAAGGTGATTTTGAATTAAAATACAACATTTTTCATTATTCATTAAAAAATGAACTTTATCGGAAAAATAACAAAAACATACACAACGTAAATTTTGATGTCCCGATTCTAAAGAAGAATTTTATTTAGTCCAATAGAACGTATAAGAGTGACCAAAACTATATTTAAAGAGGGTTCTCCATCAAAAGGTGATAAATCGACCTTTTAGTAAATATTAGAGTATTTATGCTTAAAATTGGATTCATTCGCATTTTAAGCCTCTAACATTTATTGGATAAATGTAAAAACATTTAACAAACATATATAATAATATTTTAGTTATTTCTATTCATTCTCACCAATACAATAGCTACATGTTAACTTCCATTTAAAATAATATTATTATATTATTAGTGTGCAACATAAGATTTCAAATAAATTTGTTGTTGTGTATCAGGTACGCCATCGAACATAGCAACCCCATTAAGGAAACTATAATATTTAATTCACAAATATTAATAAATATGAAAATGTCTTATTCTTTATTTACCTGGGATGTTACATCCTTCCCCCCTTTTGGAAATTGCATCCTCACAATTTTATTCACTTATAAAATAAATGGGGGTATTTATCCCTCATAGCATTTTAGATTCCCAAGTTGCCTCTTCAACCATATGGTTTTTCACAAAACCTTCACCTGAGGAATTAACTTATTCCACAACACTTGCTCTCTATGGTCAAGAATCTGGACTGGTTGTTCCTCATAAGAGAGATTCTCTTCCAACTGAACTATGTTTGGGCTCAAAACATGAGATGGATCTGGCATATACTTTCTCAACATTGAAACATGAAAAACATTGTGTACCTGGGACAAACTTGGAGGTAATGCCACTCTGTATGCAATTGATCCAACTTTCTCTAGGATTTCTTAAAGTCCAATGAACCTCGGACTCAGCTTTCCTTTCTTTCCAAAACGCATCACAATTTTCCATGGAGAAACTTTGAGAAAAACATGATCACCTACCTCAAAAGAAAGATCATTCCTCCGGTTATCCGCATAACTTTTCTGCCGACTCTGAGCTATTCTCATGTGATTCTGAATCAACTGAACTTTTTCTACCATCTCTTCTACCAATTCTGGTCCCATCAGCTTCCTTTCCCCTACTTCATCCCAAAAAGTTGGAGTTCGACACCGTTTTCCATATAATGCCTCAAACAGAGCCATCTGTATACTGGAATGAAAACTGTTATTATAAGAAAATTCAACCAAAGAAATATGTTGGTCCCAACTTCCTTGGTAATCCATTGTGCAAGCACGTAAAATATCCTCCAAGGTCTGAATTGTTCGTTCTGGCTACCCATCTGATTGCAAATGAAAAGCTGTACTAAAATTTAATTCAGTACCCAATGACTTCTGAAGGCCTTTCCAAAAGTTAGAGGTAAACCTAGGATCACGATCAGATACAATGGAGAGGGTAACTCCATGTAACTTGACTATCTCTTTAACATACGACCGAGAAAGTTGATCTAGAGTGAATGTATCTCGAATAGGAAGTAAATGAGCAGATTTAGTCAATCGATCAACAATAACCCAGATTGCATTATTACCTTGAGATGTCTTTGGTAATCCCACAATGAAGTCCATGGATATATTTTCCCATTTCAACTCTGGAACCAGTAAAGACCGAAGCATCCCTTTTGGTAACTACCACTCTTCTTTAACTTGTTGAAAATTCAAACACTTCACAGTAAAACCAGCAATATCTCTTTTCATTCCATCCCACCAGTAATACTCTCACAGATCTCTGTACATATTAGTGCTGCCAGGATGAACTGAAAATGGGGAACTATGAGCCTCACATAACAACTCATTCTTCAACTATAAATCAAAATGCACACATAATCTCTTCCAAAACCTCAAAACACAATCATTATCAATGTTAAATTCAGGAAACATACCCTTCTGAACCAGGTCTACCTTTTTCTGCAACCCACTGTCTTTCTTCTTCACTTGCTTAATTTTTGTCTGATAGAGATGATCTCACTGACACCTGAAACAAAACAGAAGAAATTCCTACACCAAAAACTTCTATGCCAAATTTCATCAAATCAAAAACCAAAGGATCTTGTTCCAAACTTAGCATGATTAATGAATCATTACTTTTTCGACTCAAAGCATCAGCCACTTTATTTTCTTTTCCTGGATGGTAATGAATTATATAATCATAATACTTGGTTAATTCCAGCCATATCCTCTGTCTCATGTTCAATTCTATCTGAGTGAATATATAATTTAAACTTTTTTGATCGGTATATATTTCACACTTTACTCCATACAAATGATGCCTCCAAATTTTTAAAGCAAAAACAACAGAATCTAATTCCAAATCATGTGTAGGTTAATTTAACTCGTGAGTTTTCAACTGACGTGAAGCATAAGCAATTATCTGATCATTATGCATAAGGACACAACCAATTCCTTTCAACGAAGCATCACTGTAGGTAAAAAACACACCATTTCTGGAAGGAATTTCCAAAACTGAAGCATTCACCAATCTTCTTTTCAATTCTTGAAAACAATCATCACATTCTTTTGTCCAAATGAACATAACACTTTTTCAAGTTAACTTAGTCATTGGACTAGATAACCGTGAAAATTTTTCAACAAACCTCTGGTAATAACCTGCCAAACCATGAAAATTACGGATCTTGGTTATATTTGTGGGTCTTGTCCATTCTTCAACAACTTTTTTTTTAGCAGGATCAATAGTTGTGCCATTTTTTGAAACAATGTGACCAAGGAAAGAAATTTGTTGTAACCAAAACTCACACTTGCTGAATTTTCCATACAGTTTCTTTTCTTTTAAGGTTTTCAAGATAACCCTTAAATTACTTTCATGTTTCTCTTTACTTTTGGAATAAACTAAAATATCATCAATGAACACAACCACAAACTTATCCAAGAACTCATGGAAAATTCTATTCATTAGATCCATGAATATAGTAGGTGCATTGGTTAACTCAAAAGGCATAACTAAAAATTCATAATGGACATATCTAGTATGAAACGCGGTCTTCGGAACGTCTTCTTATTTTACTTTCAACTGATGGTACCCCGACCTCAAGTCAATCTTCGAAAAATACTGATCTCCCTGGAGTTGATCAAACAAATCATCGATATGAGGCAAAGGATACTTGTTCTTGATAGTGATGTTATTCAATGCTCTATAATCAATGCAAAGTCTCATTAAACCATCTTTCTTTTCAACAAACAAGATAGGAGCACCCCATGGTGATGTGCTAGGTCGAATGAAACCTTTATCTAATAACTCCTGCAATTGCTTCTTTAACTCTAAAAGTTCAACTTGAGCCATTCGATAAGGGGGTTTTGAAATTGTCTTAGAATTACGAACTAAGTCAACAGTAAATTCAACTTCCCGATCATGTATAATACCAGGAAACTCATCAAGAAAAACATCAAGATACTCATTTACCACTGGCACATCATTAATCTGAACAGTTCCTCTTTTTTCAAAAATATGTGCAAGGTAACATTAATTTCCATCTTTTAATAGTTTCTAAACTTCCTGATATGTTATCAAAATGAAGGGTTCATTATTGTACACAAATTGAAAATATTTCTGAAAAGAAACCTCTTTAGCTCTGAAGTTAATCTTATCATGATAAACAGAAATCAAATCCATTCCCAAAATAACATCAAACTCTATTAGAGGAAAAACAATAAGGTTTGAATGTAGATTCTTTCCGCACACAAGGATAGAAAGGTTCTTATAATTTCTTTTTTTCTCAATGTTTCCTCCATGTATTTTTACCATAAGTTCAAGATTCATATCTTGAGATGGAATTCCTAATTTACTAGAAAACTTCTCAAAAATGAATGAATGTGTAGACCCTGAATCAAACAACACATTGGCATAATCTGAATAAACAAATAGTGTACCTGATACTACTTCGTTCGATGGCCCAACATCTGATGAAGTAGTTTCAAAGGATTTCACCACCCCTTTCTTCTTGTAGTCTAGCTACTTTCCCTTAGTTGAGTTCTTAGTTAGACACTCATTTGCAAAATTACCCATTTCATTACACTTAAAACATCTTACCTCTATCTTTTCACTGCTTTCTTGATCATCTTCCTTACAGTTACGAGCAATATAACCATACTTACCACACCGAAATCACTTTCCAAACTTGGATAAACATTCTCCAGGATGAATTTTACCACACTTCTCATAGGATGGATATTTGGTTTTCTTACCTCCAGGCTTCTTTGATGAATTCTTTCCCTTTTCTTGCCAACTAGACCTCTTATTCTGTAGTTTGACAAAGAACACATGATCATCGGCAAACTCCATTTCCACCTTCTCCGTACATCGAACAAGTTTTTTATAACTTTTGAACTCGTAAGAAGATAAATACCTTCAATACTTTGGCTTTAACCCTGAGTAAAAATGATTGATTTTACTATCAAGATCTCATATGAAATTTGGAGCATACCTTTCCAGTCGAGTGAACTTTGCTTCATAAGAAGCCATTGAGTCATCCTCCTGCCTCAATTCTAGGAATTGTTTTTCCATCCTAATAAAAACCACATTAGGAAAATATTTCTCAAGAAACATACCTTTGAATTAATCCCATTCAAGATCATCAATCTCCTCATTATCCCTGATATTTTTCACCATCGACCACCACTGATCAGTTTCACATTCAAAACAGTAAATAGCGAGACTAACTTTTTGATGTTCTGAACACCCCATGACATCAAAAGTCTTCTCCATTGCTTTAATCCACCCTTATGCTAGCATAGGGTCATATGATCCTCTGAATGATGGGGGATGTTGCCTCATAAAATGCTCCACTACTGACATGTTCCTCTGTGGTTGATATGGCTGATCTCGTGTATGGATACCACCACCATTTATATCCTGAGTCAATTGTACCATCACTGCAACAAACTATTCAGTTCCGATTCCGACCATCTCAGGTTGATGATTTGGAAGGTTTTTTTCCTCTTGATGTCGTCCCAACATAGCTGTCATGTTTCCTCTATGGAAAACCATTATGAACATAGAAATATCTTAGGCGAAGTAACATGGTAATCTTTAAATTCTATATCATTTCAATCATACCATACAGTAATGTATGGACATGAATTTAATAATATTATAACTCCTAAAGTTATCTAAACCGACCTTTGATACCAACTATAAGGACCCAGCCGTAAAACATTACATAATATTGAATTAAATGAATAATTCACATTGAGGATCTTTTTAGGTTTAGATTTTTAGAGAATTAGGACATAACTATTACATCTCAAAAGTTACAAAGTATACACTTCTACTCAGTTTCCATTTTTTTCATAAAATAAAAACTCTTGAAAAAAAGAGTCATGTCCAGTTCCATGTTTTAGATAGCATGTCTTTCCTTGATCCCATCCTTGACCCTATTCCACTTTATGTCATGTGAAAAACATTTCAAAAATTTGGTATGAGCATAAAAATCTCATTAAGGAATACACAAAGAAGGAAACTGTTAGTTTTTCAAAACAACAAGTAAACCATTAATACCTAATCATAAGTAATACTTTTCACCTATATAAAGTAGTAAATACTCTTCACTGAATAAAATATCATTTCTTACCCTTTTGTAACCAATAGATCACCATAAAACCCATATAAAGAACACATAACATATAAAGGTAACTTTGAACATAAACATACTTAAATGTAATAACCATATGGTCGACTTCCATACATGTCACTAAATTGAATAGCCATACGGATGACTTCCATACCCAATTAATTGTAGTTTATAACATAACCACCCATCCTGTTTTATCACAGAACCACCCATCATTTGTTTTATCATGTAACCACCCATCAAATGTCCAAGTACCATTATAAATTCATAACACAAACAAAAAATATAAAGGAAAGAAAAAATTTCCACATTTCAATCACAATATATCACTTAAATATATTGACATAACAAATCCATTATCAAAACCATTTTCAATACCAAAATACATAATAGATTATATGGTATTTATTTTTCCTTTTAAAAACATTACGGCTTGTTAAGGAATCCAAAGATCAAGTAATACTCGCGGCGGCGGAAAGGTCATTGTCACCGCGTATGTTAAAAGAAACATTCATTTATGTCATTTAGTAAAACGCTTCATAGAAAAATATTCCCTTTGAATGAAAGGAAAATTCAAAGGTGTTTATACAGCATATAAAACAAAGTCTTGTATCAAAACAAAATATGCCTCAATGAAAGGAGATTGAGATGAAGTCCCTTACCTTGTGTCGGACTTGACTCAATCATTATTTAATCTCCTGAATAATAAACTAGAGTTAATTTATACTTTCTTAAGAACCTTTTTCAAGTTAATTATTCCTTTTATATCTCTTATTACCATTTTATGAAAATTATGTAATCATTTAAGTTAATAACGGTCATTTTGTCGATATTTGGTACTTGAGTCAAAAATAAAATTCTTATAATTACAAGTTGTCCATGTGGTAAAATATCCACTATCTCCAGAATTATATTCATGATGTAGATATCATATATATCATATATATCCAGTATATACATGCATTTATAATATTACATAACATTTAGAGGTAATAAATGAAATGCACCGTTCATGGAGACGGTAAGTCGTACGTACGCATGAACAATACTTTCATTTATATTTCGCATTTAATGGAATGAAAACATTATGATATAAAGTTACATTATAATTCCAGTATAATATCATATATAATATTATTAACTCCATCCTTTATACGTCCCACATATGGCATTAATGATTCAAATCACTTTTAGGGGGTCGTAGTCCGCACTTCCTAAAATGAAATTATCACGTTTATCCATTATGGAAACCATAAAGGTATGCCATAAATTAGAAATAAAGAAGCATAAGTAAAACATAAATATCATATATATCATATATAAATACAGTTACATCTTAATGTCCACCATAAGAGGCGGTGGAAGATATTTGAACAATCATCGTTTTGTGAGGCAGTAGTTCGCCGTCCACAGAAATAGTATGTTATTGACCCATTAGATGGAGGTGTGTGTAAGTGTAGCTCAAATAATTCTCATAAAAACATCCTAGTATATTTAATATACTTCTGTTTTTACAAAAGAAAATAATAAAAAGAGTTTAGGGGGTTGTAGAAGCAAAATAAAACAAAATAACATAAGAGAAGACATTACCTTTAAATCGGGTAACTCCCCTTGGTTAGAACCAAAAGGGTTTCTTGAAGAGATTTATGCCTAATGTAAGGATTCAAGGATGAAGAGAGGGATATTGGGAGATTATTGGAGTAGTGTTTTTATGAGACAAAGGGATTGATAAGTGTGTAAAATGGGAAGGAAGTGGGGTCTTTTTATAAGGGAGAGGAAGGGCTCTTTTGGAAAGCTTGAAAATATTATTTTATTATATAATGCTTTTTGGTTTATAAATTTCCAAAAATCATTAAATTATAAGATAAGGTGTACGATGTTAGAAATAAAATCATCAAATAATAATTGTACAAGTGTTGGATATTGTTTTAAACTTTATCTTCTTATTTATTTAAATTACTCAATAATAACGTAAACACTGCATCATCATTGTGTCATAAATAATTTTATTTATTTGATGTCTAAAAATTATAAAAAAATTACCATGATGTAGGAAATATTTTTAGATTTATAATGAATATTTATAGTCAAATATTTCAATTATATAACCCCATGTAAAAATTGTTTTAGTAAAATAATACATGTTTGTGACATTTTTATTTTTACTTTAAATAAATGGTATTAATGTCATTATCTTACCCAAGTGGATCCATGGGGCCCCACAAATTGACCCATGGATTTTCTTGGTCTCCCATGACTCATCCAATAATGGTATGACAAGTGTAAAGGTAATTTCATATTATTATAACATTATTTTTACCTTTAATTACACTAATTACCTTTAATCGTGGTTAACAAAACTTAAAAGTTACTATTCAACAAAAATTATTTTCATCCATTTGAACCAAATTTTACTTACTAATGATAACCATGAATGTCAAATTTTTTAAATTCAATTCACATAAGTGGTAAAATTTCATTTAAACGAAAAATAGGTTTTTTTAACTAACACTTAGCAGTTTCACTATTCACCAAAAATTGAAGTTTTTCAAAAAAATACCAAAAATTCACCCTAATATATATTTGATATTCTGAATTCAAAAATGATGTCTATTTTAAAAAATTCAAAACATATAATTTTCATTAATTAATTTTATAATTAATTCCCTTCGTCAAATCAAATAGCGTGTTTTTAAGAAACAATATATATCAAGAGATTGACACTTGTTTAAGTCCAATTTCAAAGTGAAATTAATTCCAATGTCCACCATTAGATTAAATGGTAAAAATATATTCTAATTTCAATTTAAAACCAATTAAAAATATAATATAACCATCTAAATAATTTTGATTAAAAGGTGCTTTTGAATTAAAATACAACAGTTTTCACTATTCATTAAAAAATGAACTTTATCGGAAAAATAACAAAAACATACACAACGTAAATTTTGATGTCCCGATTCTAAAGAATAATTTTATTTGGTCCAATAGAACATATAAGAGTGACCAAAACCATATTTAAAGAGGTTTCTCTATCAAAAGGAGATAAATCAACCTTTTAGTGAATATTAGAATATTTATGCTTAAAATTGGATTCATTCAAATTTTAAGCCTCTAACATTTATTGGATAAATGTAAAAACATTTAACAAACATATATAATCATATTTTAGTTATTGATATTCATTCCCACCAATACAAAAACTACGTGTTAACTACCATTTAGAATAATATTATTATATTATTAGTCTCCAACATAACATTTCAAAGAAATACGTTATTGCGTATCGGGTACGCCATCGAACATAGACACCCCATTAAGGAAACATTAATATTTAATTCACAAATATTAATAAATATGAAAATGTATTATTCTTTATTTACTTGGGATGTTACAATACCTAGGTCTATCCCTCTATATTCAGAACCTGCCTCCTCAACTTCCAAAGACAAAGCTCCCTTGGACATATCTGATGTGGAATAAATGTGGGATGTCTTAGTTGACAGGGATATTTGTAACATTTTTTTATATTGTCCTATTGCTTCCTTAATGGAAAATCCTCTTCTCTTTCTTTTTGTCTTTCATTCTTTTTTTTAATCACAAAGGGGGAGAATTTCTAAGTTATTTTAAGATTTAAGATGCCTAAACTGAAAGGAGAAAAAGTTTTTAAGTGTGTTTTCATATATATACTATCTATATTTTTTCATAATAAACATGGTTCAAATGTTCTTATACACACCTCTGAAGATATTAGAAAATGTGCTTAATCTGAAATCATGTTTTGATAATCCAAAATCATGTTTCATTTATGTGATAATTATGTTTATCTTACAGGATAATCATTTATGTGAAAATAATTTTTATATCAAAGTAACATCTATGTACTTTTAATCTCACTTCTCTCTTGTTTAAGCTTATAGTGCAAAATTTCTCTAAGTATAAAGGTCACCGATGCAAAGGTCACCAATGCAAGGTCACCGATGCAAAGGTCACCGATGCAAAGGTCACCGATGCAAGGTTATCAATGCAAGGTCACCGATGAGAGGCTACTATTGATGAAGGTTACCATTGAAGGTTACCGCTGAAGGTAACCACTGAAGGTTACCATTGAAGGTTATCATTGAAGGTTACCGCTGAAGGCTACTGATCAAGGTTACCGATGGAAGGTTACCATTGGAAAGGTTACCAGTGAAGGTTGCTGATGTGAACCTACTGTTGAATCCTACCATTGTGAAGGCTACGATTACCCATCTACCATACTCTTCTACTCCATATTTTTTCAAATTCTTATGATTATTCTAACGGTCATATTTGATAAATTAAATGCTTTTGACATTAATTAATGCATATTGTAGACGTATCAAGAAACCTTATCTGGGGAAAATACAAGGTATGAGAAAGATCGGATTCGATGTACTTATTCCTATTGTCGGACCTCAAATATAAAAAAAAGAGAAGACCGGGGAAGAAAAGATACAAGAGAGTGGCATGAGAAGCGTGTGTTTGGGCATGTGAAGGATCTCACTTACTAGATCAAAAAAACATTCAATTCTTACACTGTGAACCCAAGAACCTCAAAAAGATCATTTCAGGAGAACAATTTCAAGGCTTAATTTTGTGCTCCATCAACTCTCAATCAAAACCAGAGGTAGAATACTCAAAGCTAGAACCTGGAGTTGCGACACTCTGTTTTGGAGACAACTTCTAGAGAAAGACTCGAACTGCAAATTCTTCACTCCAAGGAGTCAAGAGATAAACTGCAAACACATAGAGCCTTCTAAACTCACTCTTATACTATTTTCTCTATTGTTTTCTTTCATTTTACATTACTGAGAAGTGTGTCTGTCTGTCTTTTACACACAATTTCTCTTGTTCTTGAACTAGAGGATATTGAATATCCCCACATCAAAATTTACTTACATATTATTTCCCACGTATAACTATGTAAGAGACCATGTGTGGTGTGTATTGTTTTTATTTCCCACAATGAATAGTGGTAGAGTGTGTGAACCTTGGATAGTTGTGAAAACTATTGTAAAGAGTGATACATGTTGTGTATCAAGTTTATTGTATATATAAACTGCTTGGTGGTAGGTGATCACCGAGTGGAGAGGATTAAGTATTGGATTGAGACTGAACCTCTTGTTTAACTTCATTGTGCTCTATATATTTTTTATACTCTATTTTATCTATTTTTCGCTCCTTATAACAGCTAAAACATTAAACAATTTTTCATTCACTTTGATATTTAGTTTTGGTTAGTGTGTGTATGTGTTTAATTTTGTAAACTTGTTTCAAAAGCTGAAGAAGTGTTTTACACTGATTTTCCTGAGGACTAATCACCCTTTGAGAAACCTATTGACCAACTAGAAATTTATATCTCTATTGCCATAATTAATTGGTTCGTTTCAAAATTTAGAGAATCTTTATAATAAAGTTTTTAACAGAAATTTTAATTAGGAGCTAAATTCACCCCCCTCTTGAGATTCCACTCTGACTAACAAAATTGATCATGGATTATCATCCATATACTGAGGGATAGACAGAGAGATCTATCCAGGTTTATAAGGATATGATTCAGTCTTGTGTACTTAATTTTGGTGGATCTTGGAAAAATAATTTTCTTATGGTCTAATTTGACTATAAAAATAGTTATAAAGATTCAATAAATATGGAAACCTTTAAATGGTTGTATGGGAATCCGTGTAGATCTCCCTTGTGATGGGAAGAGTTGGGAGAGTGGTCCTTGTTTGGGTCGAGTCTCATTTAAGAGATAACAAAAAAGGTACATTTGATCTAAAAGAGGTTGGTCACAGTGAAGATCTATCCAAAATATTATGTGGACCGTTTTCTTCAGCCTTTGGAGTTTGAGGTTCGATATCAATCTTTTCTCACATTTTCACCTTGCTTGATACATCAACTATTGGGTAAGAAAGTCAGGTTAGAACTGAGGTTTATTAGCCCCTTTGAGATTATAGAGTGACATGGAAAGGTCACATATCAGTTGGACTTATTATCTCTCTTGAATTTCATTAACAATATGTTTTATGTTTCCTAGATATAGAGTTATCAACTGGATCATTCCAATGTGATTTAATGGGAGTATGTTGATCTTGATCCTTATACCATCATTGTTAAGCTACCAGTTCAGATTATAGATTGTCAAGATAAGGTACCATGAGGTTAAATGATTCCCTTAGTCTATGTATTGTGTTAGTGTGAATGAGATATCCATGAGGTATGGGAGGTGGAATCATTGATAAGGTAGGAGTGGACATCTTTTTTTAGGTCCAGGATCTTAAGGAATTTCTCAAGAAGGAAATATTTTATGGTGGGGAGATTTGTAGCACCCACTAGATCTCAAGTAAACTTTAATTTAATATTGGATTATATTTAAAGTCATTAAAGTGGTTTTAGGGGAAAAGGATTGAAAATGGAGTTTTTTGTTATAGATAGGCCATGATCATGACTGGAACATAGTTAGTACAAACCATGCAAAAACAATGTGGTATGGATCTATGTTTTAACCATAGGGTTTTTCATGGTTTGAGCATGGTTAAAGAAACTATGGAACTCACTAGGGAAAACCATGTGAGGTTTAGGTGTTTATCCAAGGGGGCTTCATAGTTTGACCAAACCATGTGGCTTGTCCCAGGAGATTGTGTGACTTGTCTTTTTAAAGTAATAAAATCCATGTCCAGTTAGCTAATGGTTTGTCTAACCGTGCAACCTAACCGTGTATGGCACTTAAAACATTTAAAATTTTGGTTTTTACCCTTTTTATTGTGTTTTTTATACCTAATAAACCCCTAATATAATTTAGTCTTGACCTAATCCTTGCCCATTTATCTAAAGTATTCTATCTTGGGATTCAGGGTAATTTCACTTCGTTCTTGACCAATTTCTCAAGGTATGTTTGGGTTTTAATGTGGTTACCTCTTATTTTATTAGATCCTTGCTAGATATCTCTTCTCAGCTTGTCTTAATGGAACCTATACAGGATCTGGATTTTATATCTAATGGGTTTGATAGATATTTTTGTGCTTTTTATAGATCTAGGATTATGATGACTCAATCTAATCTTCCTCTATCTCTATTTTCAAAGGCATTTAGTTCCACCCTTCTTCTTAATGTAGGGTTTTTTTTCAAAGGGATAATTCTATTAATTACATATTTTTATTATAAATTCCACTAGGTTATTCATTTAATTGAATTTATTTGTTATTATAATGGATTTTTTGAAAAAAAACGTGTTTTTAAAGTTGTTTTTCTTCAAAATGGTTTGTTCACACTAAGTGTTTGATAAGATTATTGAATGGTGGATTTGATTTAAAAATGGGATTTCAAGCACTAAAGCAGATTATATTTTCTATGAAAATGTTTTATAAATTGTGATCATGGTTTTTAAAAGGATTTAGAAATAATTATCATATTAGTAACCTTGGGTGTCTCAAGAATAGACATGGAAATCGTAGTATGCATAATGGAACTTGAGGTTTTCCTTTACTTTAGTGTATGTAATTCCACTAGATGTTATACCTGTTGTATCCACCATAGGACTATATTGGGACTTTCTTTTTATTTCTAGTATTTATACCCATAGTTGTAACACCCCAAGCTGCCACGGTATGTTTCCCTTTGAAAAATACAATAGCGTGTGTTGTACGCAACTTCGAGTTCTAATACACCACAACCAATCAAACTAGTCGTTATGAATAGTAATACCCACTTTTTTAAATTTCATAAATTTTATCATTCAAAATGGACTTCATTTTTTGATTTTGAATATCGAAATTAGCTTAGGGTGATTTTTTGGTATTTTTCTGAAAACATTCAATTTTTTATGAATAGTGAAAAGCACTGAGTTATAGTTTCAACCCGAATTTTTATTTCAATAATTATTTGTTTTATTTAAATTTATTTTAGGTAAAAATAGATACACAATACCTATATAAGTTCAATGTAATTCATTGGAGTCAGTTTATAATAATTTTAGATATATAAAAATTTTATTGAACTTTTCACCGTCTTTACCCACATCCTAGGAGAATTTGAAAATTTACATAAAACTTAATTTTACCACTTCTGTGAGTGGAATTTAAAAAATCTTGGAGACATGATTGATATCAGTAAGTAAAATTTGGTTCAATAAGATGAAAATGATTTTTGGTGAATAGTAACTTTTTACTTTTATTTACCACGGTTAAAAGTAAATAGCGTAATTAAAGGTAAAAATGATATTATTATTACCCTAAAACATGTCCTAATTCTATTGGATAAGTGTAATTCAACCAAAAAAACCTTAGGAATAAAATATGATCCTTTAGGTCCACTTGGATTAGATTAGGACATTTATTATTATTTAATTCAAAGAAGAGTTAAAAGAGTTAAAATCAATGTTTAATAACTAAAACATTTTTAATAGAGGGTTAAACATAAGATAAATTAGACTATAAATATTCATTAGAAAGATAAAAAGATTTTCTACATAATAGTATTTTATTTATATTTTTTATACATTAAATAATTTAATTTATTTATGACATAATGATGATGCAGTAATTACCTAATTAATAAAATATTAAAATAATTGATATTATAAATATCCAAATAAATGTAATTTGAGACTTTTTATGAATTCCGCTAATTTTATAGGTTAATATGACATGTTAGGGTTGGTTATAAGAATTTTTTGCGAAGTAATAATGTTGTTATGAATTTAGAAAAAACAAAATACCAAATAGTGTCAAAATTGACATAAAAGAGTTTTTTAAAACAAATATTATATTATTCATTGATATTATATTCCTAAAAATATAAGGTTTATAAAAAGGACTTATATAATTATATTTTTATCATTAATGAACCACTCTGGGTTCTCTTGTAAGTATATAGTGAGTTTATTAACCATATAATATAAAAATACAAAGAGACATGGTAAATGTCAAACTATTTAACTAAGAGTTAAATCTAAAAGATGAAGTTAATATAGTGACCCAAACCTATCTAAAACCTATTGGTTGAGTGTTTTTTAACCAATCCCCATCTTATAATTTAAATAATAAATTTTTGAGCCATTAGAAACCTAAAATAATTTTATTATAAAATAATATTTCAAGCTTTTCCTAAGGTGCCCCTCACCCCACTTATAAAAGGTCACTCCCCCTTCTCTCTAATTCACAACTTAAAAGCCATTTTTCTGGGACAAACTCAGACCAAATACCCTCTCAACTATCCTCCATTCATCCTATATACCTTACTTTAGTTATAAAGTCAACCTAAGTATCCCTTTTGATCAAATCAAAAGGAAGAACCCGAAGAAGAGGTAAATATTTCATCACCTCTTTCAAGTTCCTTTCTTCTTCCACTTCTTTTTATTTATAGTTTCCATCCTAAAATAATAACTCCAGTATATTATATATACTATTATGTTATTATAAATATGGTATAGCCAAATTCATTATTTTATCCATCCTTTGATTGACATGTCACCATACGTGTGTATGTACGGCTTACCGTCTCCACGTCATGGTGTAATTGTTATTCAATACATTATTATTTGGATGGGTATAATAATGATGTGTAATTGATGTAAATAATAAATATAACATGATAATGATTCTGTATATATGATATACTAGTTTATTTTATATTATTTTAATATCAAAAGAATGATATAATCGCTCGTGCGTACATACGGATTACCGTCTCCATGAACGCGATGAGATTCATTCCCCATCATATCCATTCAAGACTAATTTTCATTAGATGATTAAAAATAATGTTTAAAGACCTAATATCATTCTGAATATGAATAAGATACATCCTATCCATAACAAACATTACTTATGTAACAAATCATATAAAGGAAAATGAATCAGTTAACACCCGAAACGACGATAATACTAAAATATTATTAACAAAGCAATATTAAAAGATCATATATGATATCAGATTAATGTATATGATTATTTTATAATTTTATAAAAATTATTTCACCATTATACAGGATTTTAACCTACCCTCATCCAAGTAAAAGTACAAGGTAAGGGTTATTTCACAATCTCTTTATTATCCGAGGTTGTTTTTACATAAGTATCTACTGGGACATCTTTATCATCCATATTCGTGTTTCTTAAAAATGTTTTTTAAAACATTATTACTATTTACTATACTATGGGTTAAAGTCATTTATACCCTTTTTTACTTTTATAAGATTTTTATAAATGAATCTTTCCGTCGTTTTCTAAACAAGGTCCTTTATAACCTTTTCAGAAAAATTAAGGTAAGAATGTCTTTTTTTTTACTTATATGGCGGGTGCGGCTATTTTCCTCTGTTATAACATCATCGAAGCTTCCCTTACAAGATTATAAGAATATTTTCAAAATAAATTTTTTCTTAGATGATTTCAAAATATAAATAGATATTTCTCTAAAAAATGTTTTGATTTCATCTAGATCAACATAATTTGATGGATTTTAAGCTTATTTGAAGTTGATTTATTATGATACAAAACTTCCATATTGTATTGAAGGTTTTTTGATATGTTTGACTGTGGATGTGTTATTTTTACACCATTCATGGTTTATGGATAAAGTATTGAAATTTCATATTCTAGTTTTAATACGAATGTTTATGTTATGTTTAAACCTTTTCATATGAGGAATGCATTGGACTTAGTATGTGATGGGTGGAGCCTGCTATAGATCCTCGATGCATCGGTAGGTCTCATGAGACAAACTAGTGTCTTGGCACAAGGCCTTCACAAAATCTTATTTTTAGTCTTGGAACAAGGCATTGACTATGTGGCTATGAAAGTCCGGCATTATGCATTCCATTATTATGAAAGTGGCTATTGACATTGCATGTTATTATTCGACTAGTAGAATATCCATGTGAGTAAGTAAATAGAAATATTTGATTTTATCTTTGACATATTATGCTGAAGTTCAAGTTTAAAAGGATTTTTTTTTAGTCTTATATATTTCCTTAAATTTTTATGATTATTTATGAAAGTTTCCGCTATATTGTTATCATTACTGAGCATCTGAGCTCACCACTTTCTATGTTTTATTTTTCCCAGGATGCGAAGAAGTATTTTATGACTGACCTGCTGGGATAGTCTGAGAGGATATTAGTGTGGTCTATGGAAACAATGTTGTTGTAGTTTTTTTTAATTTTATGATGTAATATAAACCTTATGAATGTATCTATTACTTACAAGGCTACTAAACTAATTTGTCTTTTGAGACTTGATCTTTTGTGATCATACTAATGTTATGTAATAATTCACCAACTCGGGGTAACTAGGGTCGGTGCGTTATAATAGCTTAGATCCAAAATGGTGTGCTTTTCCCTTTTTTATTGGATTATCTCATGATGGATTGGTCATGGTTATTTACTCATATGATTTCACATAATGGATTGGTCATGGTTATTTTCTCACATAATTTTACACGATGGATTGGTCATGGTTATTTTCTCACATACTTTTACATGATGGATTAGTTATAGTTATTTGTTTACTTGTTTAACTTACGGTGTATCCATGGATTTTATTGGTTATGCACTCATGCATATTCACTTATACTTTTCATATTCCTTATTTTGAGAATATGAATGTCTTTTATGAAAAACAAAAGGATAATTTACAAATGGTTTTGATTTATGAAAATTCTTTGTGAAACTATATTTTTTTTAAAGATAGAAATTTAAGATTATTTATATAAGACTTTGTATATATTTTTTGGTGGAATCCTACTAGGCTTAGTGATCACACCATACTTTTCATTTGGGGGGTTATAGATGTTTTTTAATGGATTAATTTAAATGTAAGGGAATTATGTAGCATGTCATATTATATTTTTATTATATCCTTTGTATCAGGATGGTTTGGAGGTTATGGTTGGTCATATGGACACTTTTTGGTCTTGTATTGTCATAATTTCTGGTTTATATGGTTCATCTTATACTTTATGGATCTTAGATATATCTATTTCTTACTCTTTAGGCTATGTTTTTTTGTGTTTTTTTAATATACTAATCTTGTTTCTATTATCTTGTTTGACCTTACCTACATGGTGGTCCAGCTTGGGTGGCTTGTCTCGTTGACTCAGGTTAGTTTGTTACATGAACTTCCTATTATAGAGAGATCCATAATTATACATATGAATGATGGAGTGAAACCTATTGTTGTAAGAAAATTCCACTAAAGGAAGGTTTTTATCCCAATAACCTTTGAAGTCTATATAGAAATCTCTCAACATGTCTTCTAGAGTTTTAATGGTCCTATCAGACTCACCTTCAGTATGAGAATCATAAGAGGTGTTGAAACTTAACTCTATATCCATAGACTACTAAATAATTATCCAAAACATTCAGGTAAACCATAGATCCTGATTAAATATAATTTATAGTGGTACACCATGAAATATTAATAGTTCCTTAATGCATAATTGAGTAAGTTGATCAAGAGAGAAATATTCTCTAATGGAAATGAAGTATGAATACTCTGTAGGTCCATTGACTACAACCCATATAGAATTATTATAATTACCCACACATTTCATAAATATACATTACATCATTTTGTTAGAATACTTAACACATTACAGAAACAAACACCCAAAGACCATATTAGTTTAGTGACTTTGGAAACTTGGAACACTAACTTCTAGTCTAGTGAAACATCATTAATGTTTCCCACAAAGATCTTCCACTTTAGTGATCCTACCTAAAACCAATATTTATAACCTGGGGAAAAGAAACATAATAAAGGGTGATATCATATACACATTAAGGTAAAACAAGGGAGACATCAATCATATCATAATCAAGGGACATAATTATTTAAGTAAAACATTTGAAAATTATATCCTGCATATCAAAGATAATAATATTCATTCATAAAACTTCATATGAAATAAATCATAAAATAATTAATTTGGCACAAAACATGGAATTTTGGAAAACTCATAATCTTAGTAAATCATTTCTATATTATTCATGGCTCTTTTCTGATACCATCATAGTAGAGAAATTCCTTTACAAAACTGGGTTAACTCCTCATTCCAGCCCTATATTACTGAACCAAGATTACTCCCATTCCAGTCCTGTATTACTGAACCAATATTAGTCCCATTCCAGTTCTATATTACTAAACCAATTTTACTCTCATTACATTCCTGTATTACTAAGCCAAGTTTACTCATGTTCTAGTTCTGTATTATTGAACTAATATTACTCCAATTCCAGTCCTATATTACTAAAAAGAGTTTACTTTCCATTTCAATCCTATCTATCTCATAAGATATAAATATTTACTCAATGAATTATAATGAGATATAAGTCTCACCCATCACATAAGGAATACCATACATATGTTTTCTATAATAACATAAATAATTCATCATATCAAAACCCATAAAAAATTCATTTCATAAACATCATTCAATTATAACATAACCGATGGAAAGAAATGGGTTTCATAAATATCATTTCATCATAAAAAATAAAACAACCATAGGAATAATAGTGATAACATATTTGAAAAATATCCCCATTAAAACATAAGTAATATTTTAAATATCACTTGAAAATAATTCTTGAAAATATCCTTTCTAATTCGAAAATATTTTCTTTTCACAAAATACCACACAATTTTAAAAGAAAAAAATTCCCTTGAAAATAACCTTGTAATATTATAAGGGAATATTTATGGTATTAAGGCATTATGAAAGAGTAAAAATCCATTCATGCCTTGTAATTTTAAGAAACATTATTCTTGTACTTTTATCAAAAAATTCAAAAAGTACTTCATTATGAAAAAAAATATTCATTTAAAACCATTTAATAAAAACTTAATGCATAGGAAAAAATGAATTTAAAAATTATAGAATAAAATTAAAAATATTTTTTAAATAATTTTTAAGAAACATGGAAATGAAAGATAAATATTCCCTAGTAAATACTTACATATAAACAATCTAGGATAATAATGAGATTGTGAAATTAACCCTTACCTTAGGTCTGGTTTCTTTTATACATATATGAAACTCTTTTATAATGGTTTAAATAATGTTAATAATTTATACCAGAACCATATTTATATTTATGATATCATACATGATTATATTATTACCCTTTTTATTAATATTTCATTATTACCCTTCTTTTAACTGCTTCATTTTCTTATGCATGTTTTTTCATATATGTTCTGATTCTTGACCATATGACATAGTTACATAATTTAAAAAATTATATTAAGATAATATATATCATATTTATTCATTATATACATTTAAATAATCATTCTTTAATGGTAATCTGGGATAATTAATCGCATCGTGTCGTGGAGACGGAAGGTTGTGCGTATGCACGAGCGATGATATCATTCCCTTAGTGGTGAAATGATATAGAATTGGATGGAATATATTTTGTTCCATAATCAATATGGTGTTATAATTATCATATATATTTATTATTTCTATCATTATATTAATCCATGTAAAGTGGGGATGAAAAATAGATTACAACATAGCGTGGAGACAGTAATTCGTGCGTATGCACGTGTGGTACTTTCATTTTTAATAGGATGGATAAAAGATGGAATTTGGTTGTTCAATATTCATAATAAAATCTCATAATATATGTGATATGTTATTTATTACTTTATAATGGTAACAACACATAAATAGAAAGCATAAGAATAAATAATCCTGAAAGATTCGGTGAAGAAGATTACCTCTTCCTTAGCGATCTCCCTCTAGATCTCCTCTTAGGGACACTAGAGTTGGTCTTTTGAGAATACTATCACCTCTATAATGTTAATATAGAATTTTAGAAGAAATTTTTTTCATATATGGTTGATCTTAAAGGCTCAAAGGGATGTTAATAAGTGAGGGAAGAGGTTCCCTTTTATAATTGACTTGAGGGTCACTTTTGGAATTTCAGAAAATATTAATTTATAATAATTTCAATATCAATAAAAATAAAACCAAAAGGAAATGGATTCAAATATAAGATGATATAATATTATAATATCATCAACCAATATATTTTTTACAAGTTTTTTTATTGTTTTAAACCTTATTATTTTGATTAACCCTTAGTTAACATATTATAATTTTAAATAAGGTAGCAAATTTTTCAATATTAAAATAATTTAAATTTTAATTATTTTATATAAATTAAAACATAAATAAAATTTTTATAAAATTTTAGACTATTTTATAATTATTTAGTATTTTTAAAGTTGTTTTTTTTATTTAAATAATTTAATAAAACATTATTTTGATAAAATATCAACTGTCAATTTTGACATTATTAATTTCTTGGAATATCAAGATAACAAGTTAAATTAAAAGAAAATATTTTATTATATCCCAAAGAGGTAAAGGTGATATATAAAAAAAAATTAACATTAATTATCTCAAATTAAATTTATTTTAATATTTTTAATAACATTTATTTGATATTTCCATTAATAAAATAACTATTGCATCAGCATTGTGTAATTATTTAATATTCTTATTTATTTAATAAAAATTAAAAATAAAATAAATTTATCAATAGAAATATTATATATTTAATAATAATATTTATAGTATAATTTATCTACTCTATAAACCTATATTAAAAATGATATAGTTATTAAAAATATGAATATGAAAACTTTGACTCTACTGTAAATAAAATATTATAAATGTCATAATAATTTACATGTGACTTTAAATAGTCCTTAATTTGACCCTTTGATGGTTATGGTCAATATATACTCACCCAATAAAATTTATTCAAGTGTTTTAGTCTTTTACCCGTTCTTATCATTTTAATTAAAATCATTTTATTGATTTTTAATCTACTTGCACAAGCACTCCATTAGTGTTTCATAAGTGTTAAAGGTAATTATTTCACATATAAAAATTAAAAATAAATTAATATAATAAATATAAATAAAAAATATTAATATAATACTTCATATTCGTTCATAACCTAATTTTTTCCCTATTTGGACACAAAAAAAATATTTAAGACAAAGAAAGTGACATTTTTATGTCCTTCTTTGATTTAAATATTATATAAGTCATTTTCATGGAAAATTATCCATTAAAAACATAATTTAGATCCTTATGTGTTAAGGGAATAATTAACTTCATTAAATAAAATTTTGGAAAGTGTTAAAGTCATTTTATAGTCTTTATTATTTTAATTTTAACCTAAATTAATCAAATTATTCTTTATTGTGGTAACAAAATTTACCATGGTTACTATTGATTTTGGCAAAATTTAAAAGGTAACTATTCACAAATTTTTTAAAATATGAATCCAAATTTGAAATCAATTTTTCAAAATTTAGAACATAGAAGTTTTAGAATTTAATTTAAAATAAAATCAGTAAACTACTATGAAAAACAGTTTTTCAGGAAAAATGCCCTATTAAAACATAAAAAGTTATAATGATAAATTCATGTATAAAATAATTCTTGAAAACCATAATTTGATTATTTAAAATAAAAATGAACTAATTTAAATTTAAAACTAATCTAAAAAATAATTTTACCTTGAAAAGGTTTTAAAATAAAATGCATTTTTCAATAAAAACTTGTATTTTCACTATTCATCAAAACATGAAACTTCTCAAAAAAATACCAAAAATTAACCCATTGTAAATCTTGATATCAGGATTACAAATAAGAAGTTTATTTTTTCAAATATAATTTATAAAAGTTTCCAAACTTGATTTAAAACAAGTTCACCATCAAAATACAGCAAAACTACTTTTTAGAAAAATACAGTTTTAAGCAAAAAATTGGATTTATTTTTATATCATGTCTAGAAGACACATATGATGATTGTTAAAAATTAAATTGAATATATTAAAAATATAATTCATTAATATAATACAAAAATGGTTATTTTATTATTTATTATTATAAAACACTTGTACACATTTAAATAGTTTTTTAGAAGAATATTTCATTTTATTAAAAAAAATACATTAATTTATAATTAATTGGTAAAAGAATAAAATATTCATGTGTTAAAAATATTTTGAAGGACCCTAGAACACCCTAATAGGGAAGGGGTAAATCAGGTTGTAATCGTTTTCTTTTTATAAAGTGACGGATCTTGTTCCCACGTTGGTAGGAACCACTTAAACCCGTTTGAGGGAAGCCTAGAGAACACAAACAATCACAAGAAAAGAGAAAACACAATTATTTTACTTGGTTCACCACTAAGGGATAGTCCAAGGATCATAAAATGACAGTGTATATATAATACTAAAATAAATTAATCTTCACTATTTTTTGAATGCAGAAGTTCAGACACAATCACTATGTTCCAGGTACAGTGCCTTTACAGGATTTTAGTGATGCCACACTGTATCCCTCAGAACACTTCTGTTGAATCTCCCTAGCTCACTACCCTAGGAGAAGCCTTAATAATTTTATTGAATTGAATTTCAATTCAATAGATTTGTATTTTTGTCTTTTTATCTATCTATCATGAGACTCTTCTTGCATAAAATGGGTGTACTTGAACGCACTGATAAAACAACCCAGATATTCAAAACTTGGAAGTATACCAACTATACACTTGCACGTAACACCTGTTATTACATGTAATTTTTGGGATTTTTGTGAAATATATCTTTCGCACAACCCCTATCTTTCATGCAACACCACCATGAAATTCACTTGGTATAGATAGACTCAAGGATCATTCTATGCATATGATTTATTATGTGTAAGTATTCTACGTGAAACTCTTCCATATAGTAAAGACATAAAATATTATTTAAAAAACATAATCCTTTAAAGGGGGTAGCCACATATTTATAGAACTGGAATACCCTTTAATTAAGTTTCTTTTTCACCGAAAACCATGAACATAATCCTGAAGTTGACATTGTATATTTCATGTAAGATCCATTCACGCATCCCATGCCTTTTCCATATTTTAAAGTGATTAACCTGAAACACCTCTTACATGAAACTCACTTTTGATGTCTCATTTTTCATGTAAGATTGTTCTATGAAAAATCTAATCTTACACATAATTCTTTCCTTTGTATTATTTTGATGAGATGGTCCCGAAATACACCCTGTGTGTAACATGCAGATGCTCCTTCAACTTTACGCGCATCTTACTTTTTAAAAAACACCTTTCTATATCCTCCAAATTTTGGACCCAAAAATTTGGAAAACACTAGGAAACAACAACACCGTCAACACTGAAATCATCCATACTGTAAAAACACTTGTCTTACAAACTCCATGATCAACCCAGTGTGGATTGACAACAAACACAAACCAGCCTCCATTTCCAGCATTATAAAGCCTTGGTTCCAACAATATTCCCCTCTAGGTTTGTTGTCCATCTCCAAATAAATTCAATAAAGCACCAAATTCTATAAAAACCTGAAACACAAGAGACAATTCATCCAACACTCTAATTCTACATGAAAAAATCTTGGTTTAGAAAACAATAGGGAAGCATGAATTGGATTCTCATGTTTTGAAATGCTTAAATATGTCCAAGATAATCTCTAATTGTTTCTTCATAACAATGAATTGTCAACATGTCAAAGATGAATTGCATGGTTTATCAAAAACTGACAACTAGAAAACTATAAAATCATTGAATTTCTCATTATCCCCTTTGTAATATTGAATTTATCCATTATCCCCCTTTTGGAATAAACCCAAAGTACCTATATTTGTACTTGTAGATCTCAAAAACACTCTCCCCTAGGATCATGAATTCCCCATCAACATGCATCACATTCTCAAATGGATTAAAATAGTTAACGCAACTAGAGAGAGGGGAACAAATGTAACTACCTCATGCATTGGGAGGTGGTTGAACACTGAGATTCAGCTAATTTTTCTCAAACACATGTACTGTCAATGGCTTGGTTAGAATGCCATCCACTTGTTCATCAGTTCCAACATGATCCATTTTAATCATTCCTTGTTCAAATTTATCTTTGATGAAGTTATATTTGATTTCAATATGTTTTGTATGAGAATGATGAACAATATTCATCATAAGATTGATCACTCTCTTGTTATCATAGTGAATAACCATTGTCTTTTCACCTAAACACCAATTTCAATCAGTTTTTGTTTCATCCACAATATCTAAGTTCAAGCCTATGTAGCAGATATATACTCTACTTCAGTAGTACTAAGGTAATTACTTTCTTTTTTATTTCTCAACCATCCCACAAACTTATTTCCAATAAAGAAAACAACACCACTTGTGGACTTTCTATCCACCACATCTCCCTCCCAATTAACATTATAAAATTCTGAAAGTTCATTATCTCTCTCTGCAGTGAAGTATAATCTATAATTGTGAGTGCCTTAATTTTTCCTCTTGATTATTTTTACTTCCATAAAATGTTCTTCCATCATATTACTCTGAAAGTGGGCCACAAATAATGTTGCAAAGACAATATTTGGATATGTCATAGTCAAGTATAATAAAATTCCAATGATTATCTTGTATAGTGTGAGATCCATATATATCCCATCCTCATGCTTTCCTAGTTTTTTCCCAACCGCAATCGGAGGGGACATCAGTTTGGAGTCATGAATGTTGAATTTATTTAGAAACTCTATTGCATATTTTTTCTGAGAGATAAAATTGTAGTATTTTCTATGAATCACTTGCAGCTCTAAGAATTATGTGATTTTACTAATCATAGACATTTCAAATTCTGATTTCATGTGATTGGAAAATTCTTCCATTGATCTGTACCTGATTCCACCAAATATAATATCATATACATACACCAGTACCATGAATTGATCTTTCTAAGAATTATTCACATAGATATTATGGTCCACTCATCCTCTTTTAAATTCAAGAATTTTTAGATAAGAATTATATTGAGAATACTATGCTTGTGGTGCCTTCTTCAAACCATATAGTGCCTTCTTTAATCTATAAACCTTTGCTTCATAATTACCAAGAAAAAAACCCATTGGTTGTTTTATATAGACTTCTTCTTCAATAAAACCATTTAAGAAATCTATTTTGACATTCATTTGATACACTTTGTACCCTCTTTGAATTTTCAAGGAAATAAAAAACTTGATTGAATCCAGTCTAGCCATCGATCCAAATTTTTCTTCAACATCAATGCCGTCAATATGTGAATAGGCTTTACACACCAATATCACCTTATTTCTGATCACATTTCCATGTTCATTGAATTTATTTTTAAAAATCCACTTCGCTTCAATCATATTGTGATTTTCAGGTCTCTTAACAAGATCCCCTATATGGTTCTTATCAATCTGATTCGACTCTTTATTCATGAATTTAATCCATGATTCCTCCTTTACAAATTCTTCAAATGAGGTTGGTTAAACAATTGATGGGAATGAATAATATGCATCATTCATCATTCTCCTTGTCATTGTGGGTGTGTTCCAGTCCCCAATAATGTTGGATTGATCAATGTATACTCTTATATTTCTTCTTTGAGGTTCAGAAGAATTTTATTTAGCCATGTTTTTCTCTTTTGATTCTTCTTTTGATTCTTCTTATGAATCATCATCATTTTTTGACCCCTAAATGTATTTCATTCCTTCCTCTACTTATGCGTTTTCATCTGTTCCATGTCCACTTTCTTCCTCATCTTCTATCATATCATCATAATAATTCCTTGAGGAATTTTTGGTTTTATATTCAATGATCATTACATCACTTCTTTCCAAAATTACTCCAATTAAATTATTGAAACATTTTTAGGATTTACTCCTCATTGAATATCCAAGGAATATTCCCTCGTCTGCAGCATCACCATACTTCCCTTGATTTCTGTATTTGTTTTGGATGAAACATTTTATTCTGAAAACACAAAAATATTTCAAAGAGGGATTCCTTCCATGACACAATTCGTATAGAAATTCATGTTAAATATTTAGTATACACTACTACTTGAATAGCCTATTTCCAGTAATGATGAGAGATACAAATTTCAATCATCATAGTTTTGGTCATATTGTTCACCTGTCGATTTCTACATTCTATAACTCCATTTTATTGTGGATTTCTCACAGCATCCACCTCAAACCTTATTCCATGTTTCTTCAAGTAATTTTTAAACTCAATGGATGTGTATTCCCCTCCATTTTCAAATCATATAACCTTGATTGTACGTCTAGTATCATTCTTATCTATTCAATGATAACTTTCCATAAAATCAAGAACTTGTTGTTTCCTGTGTATAATAATTACACAATCCATTCTACTATAATCATTAATAAAAAAGAAATACCTATTTCCATATGTTCCAACCACATTTATCGGTCCACATAAATCTATGTGGATGAGATCAAGAAGAGCTGATACCCTTTTCTTCATTGGTCGATATGAACTACAAATCAACTTTCCTTATATGCAATCATCACAAGTCTTTTCACATTCATGCTTCAGATTTGGATATCCATGACTATCTTCATCTTAGATATCTTTTCCATGTATTTTTTATTAATGTGACTCAAACTCCGGTGCCACGATTGTTTTTCATCTTCAACTATCAGGTAGCAAATTTTCTATTTATTGTTAACCTGATATAAGTTTTTATTTGTTCTACATCCTTTCATGAGATAATTCCATGTCTACCCTTTTATAGTGCACACATTTTAATTTAATATCATTATAAGTCTTGATTCATATATTTGACTCACACTTAGGATATTATGATGAAAATCGTCCACATAAAGAACATCGATTTTCTTAAGCTTGACACTTTCCAGTTCTATACTTCCACTCCCTTTGATCTTCAAGGCACTTTCATTGTCAAACCTTACTATTTTATAAACCCTTTTCTTTACAATATTCAATAAATATTCATTTCCCATCATATGGTATGATCATCCACTATCAATATCCATGTGCTGCTATTCTTTTTAGCTTTGAGAGTGACTTGTGCAAGATTGGATTTATCTATTTTCTTCTTTTCCTTCCATGAAATAACTGATTGAGTAGAGGATAATGATGAACTTTATAATATATTTTCCATGTGCATTGGTTCATAATACTCATACTATTATTCTAAATGAGAATATATATTTGTAAGATATATTTTGTCTGGTTGGTGAATATTGAAGTTTCTCAGAGTTCCATAGGTGATATTATTGCCTTTCCTCTGCCCACAATCAATAGATTTATATCCATAGTTAGAGAAGTGAAATAAATATCCATAAAAACCATTTACTATATAAGATGAATGATATGATTTTATTACCCTTTATTGACTTTGTGGATCTTCCCTATTCAAATAGCTCCTCACCTCTTCACAGTATGACATGGTATAGCCCAAATAGCCACAAAATTAACATTTCATTAGAGGAAATGTCTTCTCACTTCTATTCATCCTCATGTTCCCTTATATGGGAAAATAATTTGATTAAAGATATTTTATAGAAACTTTTGGATAGTTTTTATTTTTTCTTCCAGATTGATTGGAGGTTTTCTTTGTTTGGACTTCAGGTGACTTTGTGATATATCTCACTTTCTACTTTCCATTAATTTTTCTGATATTGTTTTCAGTCTTTGATGTTTCGGAATCTCAAAAAATTTCACTTTTTTCCATGAATATGGATCTTTGATCATTCAAAGTCTTATCTACTCCTTTGGAACCATGATTAGATCTCTCTATCAGCTCAGCATTTGAGAATATTCAAAACTGTATTTTCTTATTTGTTTCCTTTGAATTTGATTCACTTTCAAGTATACTAATTAGAGTATCAACTTATTCTTAAATACCCTCAACTATATTGGACTTCTCCTCCATTCTGGTTATAAGTTCATTGATGACCTTTTCTTGTTCTTCAATTCTGATATTCAATTCTACTACATCCTTGGAGTTTTCAATAGTTTTTTAATGTTTTTTTACTACTTCTTCCAATAGATCAACATATTCTGATGACTCTTCCAAAATTGATCTCCACTTCTTTTCTATTTATTTGATTTTCAAGCTTACCAAGAGAATACTCACATTACAATTTGAGATTAGAATTAGCAATCAAATAACTATCTCTATATTTGTATTTTCATGGATTTGGCTTTTCAAATTTAGCCATCATGAATGCTTGGGTTCTAGATTTAAACTCTAATTCTTGATCTTCAAAAAAATCATTATCGTTATCTTCTTCTTTATAGAAAAAAAATATTTATCTATATTTTCTTCCCATAATTTAAGTATTCATTTTAGGAAAACATTTTTTGAGGATTTTTTATATTTACATATTTAATTTCTTCATCATTGAACTTCCTTGAACACTAAGAGGAAATATTACCAACTCTACCATAATGAAAATTGTCCAAAGGTATATTTCCTTCAAATTTTCCTTTTCCCCTCTTGAATTTCTTAAAAAAGAGAGAAATAATTTTGTCTTCCTCATTATCTCCATCAAAACTATATCTATAAACCTAAAGTTTTTTCATGGACTTGAATTATATTTCATTTTCACATCAATTTGTTGCATAATCTAGTTTGACTCTTATTTCATAAGCCACCAGACTACTCATCAGATCATCTGGATAAAGTTTAGACATATCCCTTTCCTATAAGGCTGAAACTTTAGGATTGTAGAGATGTGGAAGCCTTCTCAAAATTTTCTTCACAATTTAAATGTCATTGATTTTTTCACCAAGTCCTTATATTGCTCCAAAAACTTCAGTAATTTGATTAAAAAGGTATCAACATTTTCATCCAGAAGCATTTTCAGATCATCAAACCTATTGTGAGAAACTTATAGTTTCACCTCCTTCACTTTGTTGTCCCCTTCATATATATTTTCTAGTTTTTCCCACATATACTTGTTTAAAGTGAAACTCATAAACTTCAGATTGATTTTATCATATAGATCTATAGTAAGGTAATTATGTTATTTAATATCTACATCATGCATTTTCCTATCTGTTTCAGTCATAGATAGTCATGTTACATTAATTACATTAATCCCCTATTAAGTAGAAAAAATAACTTCGATTCTAATGGACCTTAGATGACATATCATCCTATTTTTTCAAATCTAGATGTTTCTTCCATCAAATATAGGAACTCCCTTGACATTTACTAGATTCTCCATGAAAAAAATAGACAGTTTTAACTGAAGAAACTTGGCTCAAATACCAATTGAAGGACCCCAGAACACCCAGAGAGGGGAGGGGTGAATCAGGGTGTAATAATTTTCTTCTTAAAATGATAAAATCTTTTTTCCAAATTAGTGAGAAAAAAGTTAAACATGTTTTATGGAAACCTACATAAAAAAATCACAAGATAAGAGACAACATAATGAATTTACTTAGTTCAGCACGAAGGGCCAGTCCAATGAGCATATGTTGATAGTGTATCGGTCGTACCAAAATCCATTAATCTTTACTAGTTTTAGAATACATAAGTTTAGACTTAGTCACTCTATTCCAGATACACTATCTTTACAAGATTTTACGGATAGAATATTTCACACCTAGGAACACTCCTATTGACTCTCCCTAGCTCACTACTCTAGGAGAATCCTTACTCAGTTTATTAAAATGAAGGTCTCTTCAATAGATTAGAATTTAAGTCTTTGTCCTTCTCTAGCATGAGACTCTACTTACATCGAATCCATGAATGGATGGACTTGAATGCACTAATCAAATAACCTAGATATTAAAAAATTGAAAGTAGATTAACTATTCACTTTCACATAACACCTATTCTTACATGTAATTTTTGGTATTGTTGCACAATATTTCTTTCACACAACCCCTATCTTTCACGCAACACCACCATGAAATTCACTAGGCCTAGATAGAATAAAGTATCATTATTTACGTAAGATTTACTATGCGTAAGTCATATGCATACAACTCTTCCACACAGTAGAGACACTGAATCTTCTTTGAAAAAATTTCTAAGTCTTCAAAGGGGGTATCTACATATTTATAGACTTGGACTACTCTGCACACAAGTTACTTACGCACCAAACCCCATGCATGTAAGCCTAAATTTGACATCATATATGGAATGTAAGATACTTTCACAAATCCCATGCCTTTTCCATTTTTTGAAGCGATTAACTTGAAACACCACTTGCATACAAATCACTTTTGATGTCTCATTTGGCGTTTAAGAAAATTCTGTGAAAAAACCAATCTTACACATGATTCTTTAATTTGAAATATTTTTATGAGATGATCCCAAAAGACACCTTATGCATAACATGAATATTATACTTCAACCTTGTGCGTAGCTTCCTTTTCCAAAAACACCTTTCTCCATTCTCCAAATTTTGGACCCAAAAAATTGGCAAACACTGGGAAACAACTTCACCTTCAACACTAAAATCATCCATAATGTAAAAATACTTGTCCTCCAAACTCTTTTATCAACCCAGTGTGAATTGAAAAAAAACACTAACCAGACACCATTTCCATCTTTATAAATCCTTGGTTCCAACAATATCCCCCTTTAGGCTTGTTGGAAATCTGAAAATAAATTCAATAAAGCACCAGATGCAATAAAAACTTGAAATATGAGAGACAATTCATCCAACACTCTAAGTATATATGAGAAAAACTCGGTGTAGAAAAAAAGAGAGGAATCATGAATTGGGTTCTCATGTTTTGGAATGCTTAAATATGTCAAATCTAATCTTTGACTATTTCCTCATAACACTAAATTATCATTGTTTCATAGAATCATTGGATAGTTCATCAAAAACTACCAACCCTAAAACCATAAAAGCATTGAATTTATCATTCTCTCCCTTTGTATCATTGAATTTATACATTATCCCCCTTTGGTAATAAACTCAAAGGACATTTATTTGTACTTCTAGAGCTCAAAACACACTCCCCTAAGATTGTTTATTCCTCATAAACCTGCATCACATCCATAAACAAATTAAAACATTTAACACAAATAGGGAGTGGGGAACAACTGTAACCTCCTCATACACTGGGAGGTGGTTCAACAACGAGGATCAACCGATGTTTCTAGAATACATGTGTTTCAAATGGCTTAGTCAAAATTCCATCCACTTGGTCATCATTTCCAACATTATCCATTTTAATCATACTATGTTTTACTTTATCTTTCAATAATTGATATTTGATTTCAATATGTTTTGTATGAGAACGATGAACAGGATTATTTGTAAGATCTATTTCTCTCTTGTTATCACAATGAATCACCATTAGATATTTCAACTCATCACCAATATCAGCCTGTTGTTGTTTCATCCAAAATATCTGGGTTTAAGCCTTTGTAGAAAAGATATACTCTCTTTCAGTAGTACTAAGGGAAGTGATTTCTTATTTATTCCTCAACCCTTCCACACACTTATTTCTAATGAAGAAAATACCACCACTTGTGGACTTTCTATCTTCCACATATCTATTCCAGTTAGCATCATAAAAGGATTATAGTTCATTATCTCTCCCTATAGTAAAGTATAATCCATAATTGTGAGGGACTTTAATGTACCTCATAATTATTTTTACTTCCATAAAATGGTATTCGTTCATATTACTCTGAAATTGGGCCTCTAAGAATGTTCCAAATACAATATATTGACGTGTCTCATTCAAGTAAAATAATATTCCAATGATTATCCTATATAGTATGGGATCTATATATATATCATCCTCATGCTTTCCCAATTTTTCCCCACCACAATCGGAGTTGAAATCGGTTTGGAGTCATGAATGTTGAATGTTTTAGTAGCTCATTTTCATATTTTTTATGAGAGATAAAAGTGTAGTTTTTTATATTAATAACTTGTATCCCCAAGAAGTATGTGATTTAACCAATAATATACATTTTAAATTTTTATTTCATGTGATTGGAAAATCATTCCATTGATCCCTACCTGCTTCCACAAAATATAATATCATCTACATACATCAGTACCATGAACTGATCTTTCTGATAATTCTTCACAAAGCGATTGTGGTCCACTCCTATAATTTTAAATTATATATTTTTTAATAATAATTGAGTCTATAATACCATACATGTGGTGCTTACTTCAAACCATAAAGTTATCTCTTTAATCTGAAAACCTTCATTTCACCATTACCAAGTATAAAACCCACTGGTTGTTCTATGTAGACTTAATCTTCAAGAACACCATTTAAGAAAGATTTTTTGACATCCATTTGATACACTTTGTACCCTATTTGAATTTTCAAGGTAAGAAAAAATCCTGATTGACTCCAGTCTAGCCACCAGACAAAATATTTATTCAACGTCAATGCATTCATTCTATGAATAGCCTTTACACACCAATCGCACCTTATTTGTGATCAAATTTCGATTCTCATCAAATTTATTTTTAAAAATAAACTTCATTCCAATAACATTATGATTTTTGGGTCTCTCAACAAGATCCCATGCCTAGTTCTTTTCAATATGATCCAACTCTTCATTCATGGCTTTAACCCATGATTTTAGCCTTTGAAACTTTTTCAAATGAATTTGATTCAATAATTGATAGTAATGAATAATGTGAATCATTCCTCATTTTATTTTTATATATGGGTGTGGTCCAATCCCCAATGATGTTGGATTGATCAATTTATGCTCTTCTATTTCTACTGTGAGGTTCAAAAGAAGTTTCTTCATCCATGATTTCCTCTTATGATTCTTATTATGATTCTTATTCTGAATCATCATCATTTTGTGACCCCTAAATGTATTTCATACCATCCTCTACTTATGCATTTCCATCTATTCCATTTTTAATTTCTTCCTTGTATTTTATCATATCAACATAATAATTCTTCAAGGAATTTGTGGTTTAATCTTCAATGATCCTTACATCACTTATTTCTACAATTCTTTCAAGATTATTATTGAAACATTTGTAGGAATTATTCTTTACTGAATATCTAAGTAATATTCTCCTGTCTATAGCATCACCATATTTCCCTTGATTTTCAACTTTGTTTTGGATTAAACATTTACTTCTAAAAACATAAAAGTATTTCAAAGAGGTATCCTTCCATTCCACAACTCATATAGTGTCTTGGTTTCTCCCATATAAAGCCTTGTTCGATTTTGAGTATACACTACTTCTTAAATAGCCTCTTTCCAATAATGAAGAGAGATATGAATCTCAATCATCACAGTTATGTCCATATTGTTCAATTATCAATTTTTATGCTCAGTAACTCCATTTTGTTGTGGAGTTCTCACAGTAGCCACCTCATTCCTTATTCCATGTTTCTCTAAGTAATTTTTAAAACCAATGTATGTGCATTCCCCTATATTGTTAGATCGTAGAACTTTTATTTTATGTCCAGCATCATTCCTAGCTATTCAATGATAACTTTTCATACAATAAATCACTTGTTGTTTCTTGTGTATAATCATTACACAATCCATTCTACTATAATCGTTAACAAACAGAATGAAATACCCATTTTATATGTTCCAGCCAAATTTATTATGCCACATACATTTGTGTGAATGAGATCAAGAAGATTTGATATCCTTTTATTCATTGGTCTATATGAACTGCATACCAAATTTCCTTATATGAAATAATCAAAAATCTTTACCTATTAATGATTTAAATTGGGGATATCCATGAATATATTTATCTTAGATATCTTTTCCAAATCTTTTTTATTACCATTACCCAACCTCTGGTGCCACGAGTTATTTTCTTCTTCAACTATCATGTAGAAAATGTTCTTTTTACTATCAAACTGATTTAAGTTTTTATCTATTTTACTTCATTTCATGAGAGAATTCCATGTGTATCCTTTTATAGTGCACCCCATTTGATTAAATCTCACTATATAAGTCTTGAGTCACATATTTGACTCACACTCATGGGATTGTGATGAAAACTATCCACATAAAGAACTTTAATTTTCTTAAGTTCATTACTTTCCATTTTTGTACTCCCACTACTTTTGATCTTCAAGGCACCATCATTTTCAAACCTAACTATTCCATCCTTTTTTCTCTTTACATTCTTAAATAAATATTCATTTGTCATCATACGGGGTGAGAATCCCCTATCAAAAATATAGGTGCTACTATTATTTGTAGCTTTGATAGTGACTTTTGCAAGATTAGATTTCTCAATTTTCTTTTTTCCCTTCTATGAAATATTTGATTGAGTGGAGGATAATGATGTCCTTTCCAATATATTTTCCATGTGCATTGGTTCATCATACTCATATTGTTCTTCTAGAGGAGAACACCTCTTTGTAAGAGAAATTCCTTCTAGTTGGTGAGTATTGAATTTTCTCTGAGTTCTGTAGGTTATATTATTACATTTACACTACCCACAATCAATAGATTTAGGTTCATAATTAGAGTAGTGAAAGAAATATCCATAACAACCATTTCTTCTATAATATTAAGGATATGATTGCATTACCATTTTTTTATTTCTTCGTTCATCCCCATTCAAATAGATCATTTCCTTTTCATAGTATGACATGGTATGGACAAGATATCCATGAAATTGACATTTAATAAGAGGAAATATCTTCTCACTTATGTTCCTCCCCATGTCCCCTTCCATGGGAAAATAATTTGATTAATTATCATTTCTAGAATATTTTGGATAGTTTTTAGTTCTTCTTTCAGTTTGATTTGAGGCTTTTTTGTTAGGACTTTAGGTTACTTTTTGATATGTCTCACTTTCTTCTTTACATTAATTTGCCTCATCTTGTTTCCAACATTTGATATTTTAGCATCACAACCCATTCCACTTTTTCCCATGAATGTAGATCTTTTATCATTAAAATATTTTTATACTCCATTAGAACTATTCTTAGATCTCTTTATCATCTCAACATCTGAGAATATTCTAAACTGTATTTTCTTCTTTGTTTCCATTGAATTTTATTCACTTTCAAGTTTACTCTTTAGAGTTACAACTTCTTCTTCAAGACCCTCAACTTTCTTGGACTTCTCCTTGAGTCTGGATATAAGGTCATTGATGACATTTTCTTGTTATCCAATCCTGAGCTTCAATTATACTACATCCTTTAAACTTTAAATAGTTTTTTAATGTTCTTTTATGACTTCTTCCAGTTGATCAAAAAAATTACGACTCTTCTAGAACTACTCTCCACTTTTTATTTTTCTTTATTTTATTTTCAAGCTTACCAATAGAATCCACAAGTTCCAATTTGAGATTATCATCAGCAATAAATTGGCTATCTTTATATTTATATTTTTATGGTTCTAACTTTTCAACTGAATCTATCATGGATACTTAGGTTCCAGATTTAAACTCTGGTTCTTCATCCTCAAAAAAATAATTATCATCGTCTTATTATTTATAAACAAAACTCTTTCTCTATAATTTCTTCCCATATTTGAAGTATTCCTTTTTGGAAAATCTTTTCTAAGTATTTTTCATGTTTCCAGCTTCAGTTTCTTTATCATTGAACTTCCCTAAACACCAAGAGTTAATGTGCCCAACTCTACCACAACAAAAATAGTCCAGAGGTATATTTCCTTCAAATCTCAATTTTCCGCTCTTGAATTTCTTAGAAAAGGGAGAAATAATTTATTCTTCCTAATTATCTTTATCAAAACTATATCTTAAAACCTCATGTTTTTCATGGCCATGAATTCCATTTCTTTACCAAATCGAGTTGTTGCATCATCTAGTTTGACTCACATTCCATAAGCCACCATACTACTCTGAAGACCATATAGATAAAGTTTAGAGATATCCATTTCCTCTAGGGCTAACACTTTAGGATTTTATAGAGGTGGAAACCTTCCTAAAATTTTATTGATAATGTTAATGTCTTTGATTTATTCACCAAGTCCTCGTATTTCTCCAAAAAAATCATTAATTCGATTAAAAATGTATCTATATTTTCATCTAGATTAATTTTCATATCATAAAACCTATTGTGGAAAACTTGGATTTTTGCCTCTTTACTTTTTTTCCCCTTCATATTTATTTTATAGTTTTTCCCATAGACTTGGATGAATTTAAACTCATCACCTTCAAATAGATTTGATAAGATAGATCTACGATGAGGGAATTCTGTTCTTTGGCATCTTTATCATGCATTTTCCAATTTGTTTCAATCATAGAGAGTCTAGTTACATTAGTTAGATGAATCCCATATGAATTGGAAAAAATAACTTCCATTACAATGGATATTAGATGAGATCTCATACTAGTTTTTCAAATCTAGAAGTTTCTTCCATCAAAGAGGGGGACTCCCCGGAAATTTATTGAATTCTCCATGACAACAATAGAAGAAATATTTAACTCCATTAATCTAGCTCTGATACCACTTGAAGAACCCTAGAACACCCTGATAGGGGAGGGGTGAATCAAGGTTTAATATTTTTCTTCTTAAATTGAGAGATCTTATTTCCACATTGGTAATAAGTAGTTAAACATATTTGATAGAAACTTGCAGAACACAAACCATCACAAGCAAAGAGACAAGACAACCATTTTACTTGGTTCACCACTAAGGGATATTCCAAAGAGAATATGCTAATAGTGTGTTGGTCATACAAAAATCTACTAATCTTCACAAGTTTTGGAATACAGAAGTTCAGACATAGTCACTATGTTCCAGGTACACTGCCTTTATAAAATTTTAGGGATAGCACACTGCATCCCTCATAACACTTATATTAGTCTCCCCAGCTCACTACTCTGGGAGAAGCCTTACTCAAATTATTAACATGAAGGCCTCTTCAATAGATTGTCATTTAAGTCTTTGTCCCTATCGAGCATAAGAATCTTCTTGCATCAAATCCCAGAATGTACGCATTTTAACACACTGGTCAAACAACCTGGATATTCAAAACTTGAAAGTAGCTCAACTCTGCACTTTCACTTAACACCTATTCTTATGCGCAAGTTTTTGATATTATCACACAAGATTTATTTTTCATAACCCCTATATTTCACACAACACCACCATGAAATTAAATTGGTATAGATAGGCTCAAGAATCATTCTACACATAAGCTATACTATGTGTAAGTCTTCTGCGCACAACTCTTCCAAGCATCAGATACACCAAATCTTATTTGGAAAATTTTTTAAGTATTCACATAAGCCTGAAATTGATGCCATATCTAGTGTGTAAGGGCCTTTTGCGCATCCCATGCATTTTCCATATTTTGAAGCGATTAACCCAAAACACCTCTTGTGTAAAAAATCACTTTTAATGTCGCATTTAGTGTGTAAGATTAGTGAAAACCCCAATCTTTCACATGATTCTTTCCTTTGTAGTATTTTTATGAGACGGTCCTGAAACACACCTTTCTCACAACATGTAGATTCTCCCAAGAGTTGAATAATTTTCATGAGAAGAAATAATTACTTGATTTCATTGCATTTCATAAGCACAATATCATCCTTCTATTATACCTTGATCAATTTCCACTTCATCTATTACTCTAAGAAATGAAGGTGAATTTTTTATTCTTTAATAAATAGTAGATCATGAGATCCAAAAATGGAATGATAGGTTATTCCACCTGTCTTTATTTAACATCATAACAAAAAGGTTAACACAAGTTATCCAATATGCATAAATTCTCATATGGAGAGATAATTATTTAATATCTAAACCCCCATCCAAATTTTAACGTAAAAATTTCATAAATGGTTATACTTATGAACATTTCAAAAGATTAAAATCCAATACTTTTGAAATAAGGTCACTAAACTTATCATCTATCCCTAAAAATATATGATGTAGCTCCTAATTTTCATATACCAAACATGTAGAAGACTATTATTTTTTATTATCCTGAAATATGATAATAACCTAAATTACCATAAAACCTTAGTGAAAACATGTATGCTTTCATAAATTAACTCATTCCTCATACCATAAATCCAAAAAATCTATAAACTCAATCCATGATATCATAAACCACCTTGTCATCTTATCATTCCCAAGGTCATTAATATTATCCTATTTATTTTATCATAATAAAACATTTTTTTTATTTCATTATTCCAACATCATGAACATATTAAGGGTTATCCTTCCCTTAATCATGTTTTTTCCAAAAATATAACCTTACCACCTCAATAAATTTTCATAGTTACCAGTATCATTCAGTATATACTCTTATATCCTTATGGTAAAATATAGTGGACGAATACTTAGATGTTCATTATTCTATAATTCCATAAAATTACTTATACAGTATTATTCTTGAATTCTATTACATAAACACTTAATCATTCCATCACTTCATTTTCATACTCCACATAGCCAATAGTGATCACATGGTGTTTCCCTTTTCCTTTGGCTTTAAGAGTTTGTTGACGCTGATCATCATTGATAGCCCTTATATTTGGGTACTGGTTAGCATAATTCCCATTTTCCTTGAACTTGAAGCATTGAAGTGTGGGGGTGCATTCTATGTCGTCTTTTCATAATTTTCTATCTTTCTATCATCACTTTGTCAATAAATTTCCCAATGACCTTCTTTACCAAACATAAAACATTTACCAGTCCCCTTAAGACAGTTTCTATTATAACCATGGTCGTTATATGCATGAATTGGAGTATGGTTTGTGTTTGTTGTCAATCCTCAGTGGAAGTTCATAATGTGTGCCAGTAAAGTGATCATACAGTTCAAGAAGACAACAGTATTGAAGGTGGTGCTATTCTCCAGTGTTTGCCAATTTTTTGGACCTGAAAATCGGAAAATGAAGACATAGGTTGTTGGCAAGAGGAGGTGTATGTAAAAATAAAGTGGTGCATGAAATAAAGGAGGGTTGCGTGAAAAAAATCGGCGTGCGTGAAAAACATCGGCATGCGCGGAAAAATAGTGGCGTGCGCGAAAAGTATGGGTTGTGCACGGAAATTATGGGTTGTGTGCGAAATATTTGTGTTGTGTGTGAAAAACAGCATGGTGCGCGAAATAGTGGAGCGAGGTTTTTCGTGCAAATAGTTTTTCGGAATCATAAGGCCAAAAAATGGCAAAGGCATGGGTTTCATGAAAAATAGGGAGATGTGCGCAAAAAATGATTCCTGTGTGAAAATTATTGTGCGCTGAATGAGAGGTTTTTCATGCCAAGATGGGTTTTGCGTGTGCGAGTCTGAAATGCCTATAAATAAGAGGTGACCCCCATCATTCCGTACTATTGGAGACTCAGAGAATATCTGAGGACTGATGCATGTAAAATGTTCGCGTAAATGGATTTGTGTGAAAAAATCAGAGATTGCGTGAAAAATATGAGGGTGCGTGAAAAATTCTAAACTTTGCAGAAAAGCCCAAGCTTCACAAAAAATGTGTTGCGCATAAAGCTGCGCATAAAGGAGTTTGTTGCGTGAAATATTTTCCGCGAAAAAATTAATTATTTTGCTCAAAAGTGAGATATTTCATGCAAAGGGTTGGTGTTGTGTGAAATCTTCAGTATAACCTATTTGTGTGTTTCTGATTATCTGGTCCAGTGGTTCAGTGCATTCAAGTGCATCATTACCATTCTTCGATGCAAGAAGATTCTCGTTCTAAGTAGAGGCAAAGACTTCAATGCAAATCTTTTGAAGAGACCCTCGCGTCTATAAACTGACTGGGACTTCACTAAAGTCAGTGAGCCAGGGGGAGTCAATGAGAGTGACTCGAGGGATGCAGTGGTCTATCCCTGAAAATTTGTAAAGGCAGTGAGCCTAGGATAGAGTGACTGTTCCCAAACCTTTGTAATCCACAACTCGTGAAAAATATTGGAATTAGGTACGACCGAAAACCTGTCGGTGTATGCTCCTTGGACGGAGCCCTTAGTGGTGAACCAAGTAAAAAGTGTTGTGTCATATCTTTGCATGTGAATGTTTTATTTATGATCATATCCATCATACAGGTTTGACTAGTTCCTACCAATGTGGGAACAAGATCCATCAATTTAAATGAAAATTTGACACCCTGATTCACCCCTCCCCTCTTAGGGTGTCCCGGGGTCCTACAGTTTCCTCCATATTTATTTCCACACTTTGATTATAAAGGAAATCTCGCTTTTTTTTCACCATCATTTATATATTTTCCTTTAAACTCCATCTTCCTTTTCTTATCAAACCCATGAGATTGATATATAACTACAACCTCCATTTCCACCTTGATGGCATGTCGAATGATTTCTTCATAGCTACTAAAGTACCATATGGCTAATGTACTTCAGATACTTGATTTAAAGACACTAAATAATTGATCAAACTTAATTTCATATTGGATGATAATTTCATAAGAATACCTTGAAATTATTATAAAATTTTCTTCATAGGTACCAACAGATTCATCAAACTTTTTCTTAAGCTCAAGGAAATCCATCTCTATCTTCGTATGAAGAATATGAGTATAGTACTTATTGAAAAAATAGTTCATGAACTCATCTCATTCCATGGATTCAATTTCATCTTACTGTCTCATATTCTTGATTAGATTCCACCACTAGTTTGTTTCACCTTTTAAATGATAGATATCTAAAATGAATTTTTCATGTTACAAACACCAAAGTACAAAAAATATCTTTTTAGCGGTAATGATCCATTGTTCATTAATAAGTGGATTATAAGACCCACTAAAAGAATGTGGACGTTTCCTTATGAAGGACTCAATAGAAATTTGTTCCCTTCTCTTCTCATTTGATATTCCATAATGATTCATAGCTTGTGTAATAATATATATAAGATTTTTCATTCTATCTCCCATAACATTTGGTTGTTTAGGAGGAAAATCATTGAATTTCTAATGAATTCAACTTTAACGTCGTTTCTTCATGTTCCATCCATTGAATAAACCAAAAATCATAGTTTGAGCAACACAAATCATAGCAGTAAAACCACATCGTAAAGGTAAATTTCTTATAATATTACAATATATAACACTTCATGTTTAATCATGTGTTATAAATTATTATTATGAAAACTCTAGTATTGTAACCTATTCTTAGACTTATCCTTGGAGACAAATCTCGACATATCCTCAGAAATACCTCTAGGGATCTCTCTAAATTATTCTCATCCTAGTTTCAAAATTTTGACTAAACCTTCTCTCTGATACCAAATATAATGACCCATGATTTTTGTACATAGACATTACATCATTTTTTTGGAATACTTAACACATTACACAATCAAATGCTCAAAGACTGTTTTAGTTTAGTGGCTTTGAAAACTTAGAACATAAACTTCTAGTCTGGTGAAATATCCTCAATGTTTCACACAAATACATTCTTCTTTAGTGATCCTACCTAAAATAATTATTTATAACCTGGGGAAAATAAACATAAGAAAGTGTGAGGTCAAATGCTCAGTAAAGGTAAAAAAGGGATGCATCAATCATATAATAATCATGGGACATAAGAATGTAAGCAAAACATTTGAAAATTATATCCTTTATATCAATGATCAAAATCATGAGTCATAAAAATTCATATGACATAAATCATAAAAGAATAAATTTGGAAAAAACATATAATTTTGTAAAACACATAATCTTAGTAAATCATTTCCATATTAGTCAACTCTCATTTCAAAGATCATCATAGTGGACAAAGTCCTTTACTGAACTGAATTCACTCCCCATTCCAGCCCTATATTACTCAACCAATATTACTCCCATTCTGGTACTGTATTACTGAACCAATATTACTCTCATTCCATCCCTATATTACTAAACCAAGATTACTCTTGTTCCATTCCTATATTACTGATCCAGTATTACTCTTTTTCCATTCCTATATTACTGAACAAATATTACACTCATTCTTGTCTTGTATTACAGAACAAAGTTCACTTCCAATTTCAGTCCTATCTATCTAGTGAGATATAAATATTTACCCAATAAATTAGAGAGAGATATAGGTCCCACCTATCACACAATAAATACCATAAATATGTTATCCAAAAGAACATAAATCATTCATCATATCATAACCCATGACAAAAATGGGTTTCACAAACATCATTCAATCATAACATAACTCATGGAATGAAATGGGTTTCAGAAATACCATTCCATCATAAACATAAAAAAACCATAGGCATAATATTGATACCATCCTATAAAAATATCCCCAATAAAACATAATTAATATTTGATATATCACTTGAAAATAATTCATAAAAATATCCTTTCTTCTTTAAAAATGTTTTCTTTTCATAAAATATCCTGTAACCTTAAAAGAAAACATTTTATTTGAAAATAAAATCGAAATATTGTAAGGGATTATTTAGGGTACTAAGTAATTATTAAATCATAAAAATACATTCATGACATATAAGTTAAAAAACATTCTTCTTATACTTTTTAAAAAAAAGTCAAAAAGTACCTCATTAGGAAAATGAAAAAAGATTCTTTTCAAACCATTTAGTAAAAACTTCATGCATGGGTAAAAATGATTTTGAAAATTTTATTATAATTTTAATAATTTATACCATAACCATATTTATATTTATAATATCATGCATGATTATATTATTACCCTTTTATTATTAATATTTCATCATTACACTTCTTTTAACTGCTTCATTTTCCTATTCATGCTTTGTCGTATAAGTCTTGGTTATTGTGCATAAGAAATAGTTAAATCATTTAAATAATCATATTAACATAATATATATCATATTTATTCATTATATACATTTATATATTCTTTTTTAATGGAGATCTTGGATAATGGATCGCATTGTGTCATGGAGACGGTAGGTTGTACGTATGCACGAGCGATGATACCATTCCCTTAATGGTGAAATGATATTAAAGTGGATGGTATATATTTTCTTATAGAATAAATATCATGTTATAATTATCATATATATTTATTTTTTCTATAATTATACCCATCCAAGTAAAGTATTGATGAAAAACTGATTACACTACGGTGTGGAGACAGTAAGCTGTATGTACGCACGCGTGGTATTTTTGTTTCTATAGGATGGGTAAAATATGGAATTTGGTTATTCCATATTCATGAAAAATATCATAATATATTTGATAATGGATTTATTACTTTATAATGGTAACAACACATGAATTGTAAGTAGAAGAAGAAATAATCTTGAAAGATACGGTGAACAATATTACCTCTTCTTCGACGAACTCCCTCTAGATTTCCTCTAACGGGCACTATATTTAATCTTTTGAGAAGAAAAGAACCTATATAATGTTACTATGGAATTTTAGAATATAAATTTTTAGGATATTTTCAATCTTAAAGGGTCAAAGGGATGTGAAGAAATGAGGGAGGAGGTTCCCTTTATAATTGAATTGAGGGGAACTTTTGTAATTTATAAAAATATTAATTTATAATAATTTCAATGTCAATAAAAATACCTCCAAAAGTACATGGATTCAATGATAAGATGAGATAATGTTTTAATCTAATAAAACAATATATTTTTGACATGTTTTTTTATTTCTTTAAACCTTATCTTTTTAATTAACCCTTAGTTAACATATTTTAATTTTAACTATGGAAACCACTTTTTCAATATTCAAAGATGGTAAATTTTACTTATTTTATGTAAATTAGATCATAAATTAACAATTTATAAAATTTTAGACCATATTATAATTATTTGGTATTTAAAAATATGTTTTGTGATTTTTAAATAAACATTGTTTTGATAAAATATCAATACTGTCAATTTTGAAACTATTCAGTTCTTGGAATATCAAGATAACAAGTTAAATTTGAAAAAAATATTTTATTATATCCCTAAAAGATAAAGGTAATCTATAAAATTAATTTATTACATTAATTATCTGAAATTAAATTTATTTTAATATTTTTAATAACATTTATTTCTTAATTACATTAATAAAATAATTACTAAATCGGTATTGTGCAATTATTTAATATACTTATTTATTTAATAAAAATTAAAAAAAAAATCCTTGATAAATATAAATATTCTATCTTTCATGAGAATATTTATAGTCTAATTTATATAATTTATAACCCTATATTAAAAATGATATAGTTATTAAAAATATCTATGTGACAACTTTGACTCTACTTTAAATAAAATATTATAAATGTCATAACCTTTTCCATATAGATCTAAATGTTCTTTAATTATAAAATTGAATATTTATGGTTGAGATATAGTCTAAAAATAAAATCTAGTCATGTTTTTTTGGTCTTTTAATGGTTCTTATCATTTTAATTAATTTTTCATCTACTTACATAAGAACTGCATCAGTGTTACATAAGCGTTAAATGTAATTATTTCATATATAAAAATTAAAAATAAACTATTATCATAAAAATAAATAAATAAGATTAATATAATACTTTATATTCATTAATAAACTAATTTTGTCCCTATTTGGACACATAATAGATATTTAACACAAAGAAAGTGACATTTTATGTTTTTTTTTATTTAAATATTATATAAGTCATTTTCATGGACAAGTGTCCATTACACAACATAATTTTGATAATTATGTCTTAAGGGTCAGAGTACCTTCATTAAATAAAATTTTTTCTTTTGTTAAAGTTATTTTATAGTCTTTATCATTTTATTTTTAACCTAAATTACCCAAATTACCCTTTACCCTGGTAACAACATTTACCATGTTTACTATTCATATTGGCCAAAAATAAAATGGAAAATTCACCAAATTTGTATCTTCTGAATAAAAATTTTTAATCTATTTTTAAAAATTCAAAAAATAGAATTTTTTTAATTTAATTAAAAATAAAACTGGTAAACTACCATGAAAAACCTTTTTCGGAAAAATACTCTATTAAAACATAAAATCTTTTTATAAAAAAATTGTGTATAAAATCATTTTATAAAATAATAATTGTATTATTTTAAATAAATATTAACTAATTAAAATTTAAAACTTATCTAAAACATAATTTTACATTGTAAATTCTTTAAAAGAAAATACAGATTTCGATCAAAATCAATATTTTCACTATTCATCAAAACATGAAACTTCTCAGAAAAATACCAAAAGTTTACCCAAAGTAAATTATGTTATCCTTATTTAAAATAAGAATAATATTATTTCAAATATAATTTATAAAAGTTTAAAAATATTTATTTAAAACAAGTTCTTCATCAAAAGGTAGAAAAACTGCTTTTTAGAAAAATATTGTTTTTAGCATAAAACTGGATTTATTTTTATATAATGTCTATAAAATAAATAAGATGATTTTTTAGCATTATATTGAATATATTATAAATATATATCATTAATATAATCCAAAAAATATTTTTACTTATTGTTATAACACACTTGTGCACATTAAAATATTTTTTTAGAAAAACATTTCCTTTTAATAAAAAAAATTTACAGTCATTTATAATTAATTAGTCAAAGAATTATATAAACATGTGTGAACTATATTTCATAAATTATTTAATACTTTTCATACCTACCATTATAAAATCTAGGTTATAATTTTATTTTTTAAATAATTATAATAATAAAATGATGTTTTGTATAAACTCAATGTTTCATGTAACGTAAGATAAACTGATGTTGCGTGTAGCGCAAGATTAAAAAGGTGTAGTGTGATAAAGAAATAAGATTATTTAAAAATATATTTCATCAAAATATCAGGGTGTTACAATTATTTCATTTTGATGTTTTTAGGATTCTCATGACAAATACATGGTGATTTTATCCAATTTTAATTCTTTTATAGGTAATGGTTATAACATCCCCTTAGACTTATGCCTCTCAACCTTAACTTAATGACATACCAAGAACTGGGAGAAATAATTTGTAACATCTCTCTTTATGTCATCCCACTATAAATACTCTATCAAATTGTTATACATCATCATACTTCCATGATGAATAGAGAAGGAATAATTATGAGCTTCATCCAAACACTCCTTCAAATTTAGCACTAAAGTGACACATACACTATTTCTAAACCTTATTATTCTATAAAAATCAAGGTTGAACTCATGATCCTTTATCACATTCCTTTGAAACCTCACATATTCCTTCTAAAACTCTTTTATATTCACTTGGAAATATGTTTGAACACTCATTTGAAAAAGATAATATTTATCTCCTTCCTTCAAGATTTCAAGATTAGTCCATGAAATTCCAAAAATATCATATCTTTTTGTATCCTCCTCATAGATGAGATAACATGATCCTTTAGACTCAAATCATCTTCCACCTTGTTTGATTTCCCAGGGTGGTAATATATTGAGTATTCTTAATCTTTAATCAGCTCTAATCGTCTTATTTGGTTCATTTTTAGCTCTTTTTGAGTAAAAATATACTTTATTTTTTTATCAATATATATATCACACCTTTCACCATAATGATAATTCCTCCATTTATTTAATTAAAAAATTACCTTATCTAACTCTAAATCATGAGTTAGGTAATTTTACTCCTGGACCTTCAATTTTCAGGAGGCATAATCTATAACTATATAATTATTCATAAGGATTCATCCTAGCCCCTTCTTTGATGAATCATTATAGATTATAAACCCTTATATACTATAAGGTAGTGTAATAATAGGTGTGTTGACCAACCATCTCTTTTATTACTTAAAACATTCCTCACATTCATCTGTTCAAAAAAACTTGGCTACCTTCTGAGTTAAATTGGTGAGTGGATTTGATAGCTACAAAAAATTCTACATAAATAACTGATAATATTCATACAAACCAATAAAACTATATATCTCAGTCACAGTGTTTATTTTGGTCCAATTTTCAATTACTTATATCTTTGAAGGGTCTACTGATATACGCTCACATGAGATTATATGACCCGAGAATGAATCTTTCTAAATTCAAAATTCACACTTTGTAAATTTTTCATAAATATTATCTTTTCTTAGAGTCTTCAGTGGGATCCTTAAGTGATCTTCATGCACTTCCTTTATTTTTGAATATATAAGAATTTAATCTATAAATACTACCACAAACTGATAAAGGTATTCTCTAAATACACTATTCACTAAATCCATGAAGATAATGGGGACATCAGTAAGAACATATGGAATCACTATAAATTCATAGTGTCCATACCTTGTACAGAATGTTTTATTGGGTATATTATCCTTCTTTAACCTCAATTGATGATATAAATAATTAATATCAATCATGGAAAATTATTATTCTCCACACAACTGATCTAGTAAGCCATCAATATGGGGTAGAGGATACTTATTCTTAATAGTGATCTTGTCATGATCTTAATAATCAATGCAGATTCATTTTGATACATTATTCTTCATAAAAAATAGAATGGGTTCACCCCAAGGTGACACACTTGGACTCATGAATCCCTTTTCAAGATTCTCTTGGACTTGCTTATTTAATTATTGAAACTCAAACCAGGTCCATTCTATATGGAGTCATGGAAATAGGTGTAGCAATGGGTCTAATTTCTATTGAAAACTCAACTTCACGATTCAGTGGATGTCTAGGAAATTATTTTATAAAGACATAAATAAACTACCACAAAATAAGTATATTTTCAATGTTGAGTTTCTCCCCAACCATATGAAATAAATTCCCATTTTTAATAGGAATCATGACACATACAATGGATGTAATTTCCATCAAAAATTCATTTTTTTCATTACACTAATGAATGATCATGGGTTGGAATAGAATAAAAAATGAAATGTATCTTCCTCAAAAATTGATACAGTACTTATGTAAATAAATTCAATTCATTCCCAAAATAACATCTAATTCAAATAGAGGATTATTGACAAGATTTATAGGAAACACATTCCCACAAACTTCAATAAGAGAAGAATCGTAGACTTGGGATATGATCATCGTACCATTAGGGGTTTTTATTGCTAACTCAACATCTAATTTTTGAGGTGGTATGATGATACCAGTAAAAATATATTTAGATATAAAAGAGTGGGTAGATCTAGAATCAAATAAGACATTAGCATTATTAGAGTGTATGGTAAGTGTATCATTCACCACATCATTATCATATCATTCTTCATAAATAGTGATCACAAGATATTTCCCATTTTATCTGGTCTTAAGAGGTTGTTTATGTCAATATTAATCATTAACCATTGAATTTGGGAACTCATTGGCATAATTTTCATACTTATTTCTTTTAAAACATTGGATTGTGGGTAGTCTATTCTGTAGTTATTTCTCTCTATTCATATAATTATATAACTTCTTCCCATCACTTCATAATTCTAATTCTCAATGACTTTCCTTTCCACGCTTGAAAAATTATTAGTTAACTTAAAACAATTTCTCCCATGTTTCCATCCACATATTGAGCATAAAGTAAATCTAATATTATTTTCTCCATGATTGTTATAATTTCTTTGAATTCCAATTTTATTTTCTTTTTAAAAACATGAGATTAATGGGTAACTAAAATATGCATATCCACCTTGATATCACATAGAACAATTTTTTCATAGCTAGTGAAGTCCTTTATTAATAAAACCCTTCAGATACTTGGTTTTAATCCACTAAAGAATCGATCAACGTTACTTTCATGTTAGATGCTAATACCAGAAGCATACCTCAAAAATCTTGTAAAATTTTCTTCATAGGTTACAATTGATTCATCATTCATATATTTCAACTCAATTAATTATTATCCATTTTTGTATGAATAATAAAATTAAAATACTTATTGAGAAATAATCTCTTAAACTCATCCCACTCCATAGATTCAATTTCTTCATGTTACTTTGTGTTCTTGATAAGAGTAAACCACTGATATACTTCCCCTTCTAGATGATAAACATCCATAATATCTTTCACATGTTCTAAAAACTGGAGAATGAAAAAATATCTTTTTAGTGGTACTAATTCATTACTCAGTGACTAGTGAATTTTTGGACATACTAAAATAAGTCAGATGTTTCCTTATGAAGGACTCAACCGAACATTATTAACTCCTTTTATCATTTAGAAGATCAGTATGATTCATATATTAAGAAAGTTGTGTGAACATAGAAATGTTATTTTTCATTTCATCTCCCATAAAATTTAATTTCTTAGTAGTAAAATCATCTCATTGTCTATTTCATTCAATATTAACAAGATTCCTTTGGGTTCTATACATTTAATAAAACCAAAATCATAGTGTGAGAAACAATAATCATAGTGGAAAACCACATAATCATGAAATAACATTTATAGTATATCTAAATTGGGTCACATTCTTCATGACACCTTAGGTTTTAACCAGTTTATTCATCATCATTACCAAATATTTAGGATTTTATCATATGCATAAACTTATTCCTAAGTTTATCATTAAAGTTTTCTCATACTAGTTTCCAAAGTTTAACTAAACATGGCTATGATACCAACTATAGTGACCCAAACTTTTCATAAACATATATTACATCTAAATAGATGAATATTCATTACATGTCATAATGATCTATGTCACAGTCATATAGGGCTAATATATTTGGAAACTTGTAATCATAAAAAACTAGTTCATAATAGTTCTACACTATCTATCACTTTAATCTTCATAACCATATCCATTATTATACACATCATACATAAAACCTTTCTTCTTAAACTGGGAAAGGAAACCTAATAAAGGGTTATATCCAATGCATAATAAGGGTAAACAAGGGAGATATTAAGGATCATATTAGTATAACATGATAAACAGAGTATGATAACATCAACTTAACATGTTAAAACCATACCCTACATATCATCGATTATAATCTTGAGTAATGGAATAAATATTTTATGTTTATAATACATGAATAATAAATTGATTAAAGAACATGATCCATGAGATCATAATATTGGAATAAGACATATAATTTTGGCATATGCATAAGGATATAAAATCATTTCCTTAGTAGTCATGGATCACTTCCAAGATTATCATAGTGGAATGGGTTCACTCCCCAAACCATCATAGTCATTAAGGTTCACTCCAAAGACTATCGTAGTGGAAAAATTCCCTTACTGAACTGGGTTCAGTCCATATTCCAGTCCTATTTATCTCATGAGATATCAATCTTTACCCAATGAATTTTAGGGAGATATAAGTCCCACCCAACACATAATGAAAATCATACATATGTGTTCTGAAAGACCATAAATCATTCATCGTACCAAAACCCATGAAAATAAATGGGTTTCATAAAACTTTCATCATAGAATAACCCATGGAAAATAAATGGGTATCATAAACATTTCATCATAGCATAACCCATGAAAGAGAAATGGGTTTCATAAATATCTTGTCATAATAAACATAAACCATCTTGAGAAATAATAAGGATGGTACGCCTATTTAATATCCCCAGTATATTATAAGTGAAATCAATGGTTGTTGTCTTTGATAAATATAAATATCATTAAAATACCATTAAAACATTCTGGAGGAAAATTAACTTTTCATTTTGAAATTACTTCTTTAAAATCTAAAAATTTAAAAAATATTATGGAAAACTTTTCCTGTTAAAATAACCATATAATCTTATTAAGTAATATTAAAAAAATTTATTAGTCATGGTATTATAAAATTCCATTCATTTTGTATAATTTTAAATAAAATATTCCTTTTACACTTTTTTAAAAGTTCAAAAAAATATCTCTTTTGGAAAATGGAAAAAAAATATTCCTTTTATAACATTTTTTAAAAATTAAAACATTGGTAAAATTGAATTTGAAAAAAAATAATTTTAGAATATTGAAAAACTTCTTTAAAATATTTCAACAAAAAATGGAAATGGAATAAAAATCTTTTTCCACCGAAGAGAGATTTAAAGGTAATTTTAATTAAAAACATATTTTCAGTCTCTAGAGTACTTAATTTGGGAAAATGAAATGAAAACATGTATATTCAAGAAATAAACATAGTATAATAAAATTTATGAGTATCTTGATAGGTATATCATAATATTTCATCATCAAAACTTAATCATAAACAATCTTGATAAATAATGAGATTGTTATATAAAACCCCTTAACTCTCGGGTGTGACTTCCTTCATACATTTTCGAACCAACTATATAATAGATATAGGTTTATTACAAATCTTATTCAAGAAAAAATAAGCATATATATAAAACCATATATGATTTATGTTTAACCTTTTATCACTCATTTATTAACAATTCTTTATTAAAATCACTATTCTTGGTGATAATTGCTTCATTTTTCAATTATGTTTTGGTTTGGTAGTTTTAGTCCTTGTACTTTTATAATATTTAAATCATAAAAATAATGTTAATAATGGTAAAAATATCATATATATTAATTATATATATTTATATTCACCCATAAAATTTAGTGATAGGAAAATGAAATACATTGTTCGTGGAGATGGTGAGTCTTACGTACGCGTGAATGATGTTTTCATTTTTTGATGGATGGAACTAAAAAAGGTAAATATTAATTCACCCTTATAAAATCATTATTATATCACATATATAATATATAAATTCATAAAATCCATCCTTGTTACCATCCAAGTATAATATAAATGAAAAATTAATCACATCGCTTTGTGGACGTGGTAGTCCACACATATGCACGAGTGAGGTTATCATTTCCCAGAGGATTGGATGGTAAGAAGGTAGACATGATATTATCATTTAAGAAATATAATTTTGTCATAAATATAATATAAAAATATTAAACCAATCATAATACTCATCCATAAAATATGGTGATGAAAAATAAATTTTATCATTGTGTGGAGATAATAAGTTGTACATACGCACAAGCGATACTTTGACTTCTTGTTTGATGGGAAATAAAGTTTATAATGGTTTTTTAATAATAATAATAACCTTTAAGTATATTTAATATACTAAACTTATTATTTTATGAACAATATAATAGATTTATAGGAGGTAAAGGAGAAATTTAAAAGAAAGTGGTCGGTTAAGGTGATTACCACTTCATTGAAACGACTCCTTTAGATATTTTCTAAATGTATCTAGGGTTGGTCTTTTGGGGAGAAACCCATATAGGATTTTTCTAGGTAAGTATATAATAGATATTGGAATATTTTGATTGATCTATAAGGTTCAAAGTGGTGTGAATAAGATAAAGGATGGGTCCCCTTTTATAATTGAGGGGAGGGGTATTCTTTGAATTTCTTACACTATTAAATTAATATAAATTAATTTTGATTTAAAAATGGATAAAAATTGGTACTATTATAATAACATATTTTTATGATTCTATAAACTCTCATAAAATAAAATTTTGACATTTTTGGGTCACATTTTTACCATTATCATTTAGTTTTAACCCCCTATTATCCCTTTTGACAATTATTGTAGTATTAAAGTATTCTTCCCTTTAAGGTTTAATAATATTACTATAAAATTTAAAAATACCCATAAATAGATCATGGTTGATGTCTAAAACCATATCCAATTAATTTTTATGAATCTAATATTTTTATTAATTTTATATCATTTAATAAAATATTATTTATTATAAAGTATCATTAGTTCCATTTTAACACTATTCATTTAATTTCACCTCCAATGCATCAAAACAAGGGTGGAATTAAAATATAATGATTTAAAACCTCCATAATATGTCATATAAATATATATAATTCATTTTAAACATCAAATCATTCGAATTATGTCAATTTTAATATTTTTTAATTCATTTATTATATATATATTATTAAATGTAGAAATACTGCATCGGTATTGCATGAGTAATTAAGGTTGTTATATAATTACTAAAAATTAAAAATGAATTTATATTAGGAAAATAGTTTCATTAAAATAAAAATAAACACTTATATTCATTCATAACTTATTTTTTTCCATGTGGACACATAAGAGATATTAAAATTAAAGAGAGTGGCATTTTGTAACTTTCTTTGATTTAAATATTATATAGGTTATTTTCATAAAAAAAATGTACAATTAATAAATAAATTTAATTAATAAGGTTATAAGGATAAAATTTAATTCAAAAAATAATAATTATAATGAAAAATTATAACCTTTCCACCTGTTTTTAACCGAGATTAACTCAATTTTCACTTTACAGAGGTGATAAATTTTACCATGATTACAATTCATATTGAAAAAAAAGGTGACTATTTAATAAATTTTAACCTTATAATTATAAATATTTAATTAATTTTATTTAATTAAATACTTGTAAATGGAAGAAATTAATTTTAACGTAATTGTTTAAAATGGGATAAAAACTGATTTTTAGATAAATACATTTTTAAGCATAATACTGGATTTATTATTATCCTATGCATAATAAAAAAATATATATATGTTAAAAATATTTAATATAATATATATATATATATCATTAAATCCATATACCAATAGATAACAATTTAATTTATTAGTATAAAAAATACATTACCCACATAAAAATAGTTTTTCAAAAAAAATCACTCCTTTGTTTTCAAATGATTTTTATTTTATTTTATAATTCCTTGATAAATAATGAATTTATTTTATAAATTTTAAACCATAAATTTTCATAATTTATTTATTTATATTCATACCTACCAATCCAACATCTAGGTGATATTAATATTTTAATATTATATCATGGTTTATATAAACTTCATGTTGTGTGTAATGCAAGCTATAAAAGAAATTAAGTTTATTTAAAAAATAAAATTATTAAAATATCAGGGTGTTACAGTGACACAAAAAAAATATAATTCATACCATGGCTGAAAAAGATAGATATCTTGAAGTTTCAAATTAGTAATTAAAATAAATTTTGGATAAAATCTTACGGCCAAATTGAAATTATTGGAGAAAGCACTTATATGATGTGCTTTGGGCTTATAAGATGGAGTAAAAGTCTCCCATTGGTATATAACCATTCCATATTTTTTTTGTTAAACCATATCATCTCACTATGGAATTATAGCATCATGAATTTTTGGTGATAAATAAGTGCAACATAGATTTAACATAAGAATGATAATAAAGAAAGATACAATTTTAAGAGTTTGAGGAGATCTGATTAACATTATATAAGAACTCAGGGCTCTATAAAGAGAAGGAAAAATTAAACCATGATAATATGATCCAAAAAAGGGAGTTTTATAAGGGAGACCAATTCCTTATCTACAGTTCATGACTGAATATGATTCTTGGTAATTTTCAACCTATATGGTTAGAAACTTATATTATATCTAATTATTTATTTATAGTGTAGTGGATATCACCCAAGAGGCCATAGGAAGTAAATTTATAGTTAATGAGAAATGGTTGAAGTAATACATTAAGGTACATCCCACACATGAAGTTGATTTCATCAAACTACTTGACCCCATCCTCAATTGAGAACATAAGGTTGTCCCTAACCCTTTCACTTTTATATTATTTATACTATTTAAAATTGAAAATTTCATGTGAAAATATCATCTTTGAGTTTTACATTAAGGACAATGTAATATTTTAAGTGTGTTTGTGTGGACAACCTTTTGGAGTATCTTCTTTAGTATTTTCATTTGTGTGTGTTTTTTTTGTGATTTATGTTATTTTTTTCAAAAAAAACAATAAAAAACCATGTATCATGCTCATTAAATTAGGGAATAAATGGAAAATAGTTTTTTAATTCTTCAAAATTCATTGGTATAATGATAATGATGAGCAATATTTAATAATTAAAGGTTCATTTTTATAAAAATAGAATTCATCGATAATATTATTAGTTGTGACATTATAAAACCTTTTAGATTTTGACACCATTACTTATGATATATGTTCATGGTAAATTGTTCCATTGATTTATATATATAAATTTACATGAATCCATTACTTTTTAAATTTTTTCTACTTAATTTAAGTAATAGTCAAGCTATGTAATTTTTTCATCATATATCAATGGTTGATCTATATGTCTATTTATATTATAATAAATTTCATTACTTTTCCAAATTTACCTATGTGTATACCTGATATTCAATAGTTGTACACCCTCTGTATATATATATATATATTATCTTAATAAATAGTGGAGTGATAAAATATAAAATATATGGGGATATCTAGTTCAGGAGCTTAAGGTTTGACATTCGGGAATGCTTAAGTGAGTGCATCTTGAAATTTTATTACAAGGGAATGTATAATAGTTTTTTTGTAATAAACCAGGTAAGAAGAAATGGTTTACATGACCATAATATACGGAATAAATTGTGTAGATAAAAACTTAAAATAGTTGTCACACACGCACATGGGGGATTGATGGCATAGCAGACCCATAATTTGTTTTGCTATGATTAGTGTCATTAGTATCACTAGATTTTGTTTCCATACAATTTATGAGAAAATGAATTTAAATTTTTTTTAGATTTACTGATTGATGAGATTCTTACTTTCCCTATATTTTCTCAATGTATTTATAAATGTAGACATGCATATCTTAACAAAATTATCAAGAATACATTACTTGTGACTTTTTTCAGAAGTGTCAAAGCATAAGTGTGGGTGATTTAATAAAACACATTTTTATTGAATATTTTATTAATAATAAATGACATAATTTTATCATATTTTGTTAAATATGTTTATTTAGGGAATATTTGGGATTATATTATTCATTTTCAAATTTGATGAAAATTCCAATGTTTACCTTTTAAAGTGAACTGTAGTATTTTGGACATAAATATTGAACTATGAATTATTATTACATAAATTTTCTTAAAAAAATCTTCACTCAATGGGTTAAAATTTTCATTTAGACCATCTAAGCTAGATATTTCATTTCATTGGAGTAAATGGGGGATCAATTCAAAGCTTGACTGGACTCATCAAATTGGAAACCACTTCATCATTTAGGCCATATCATATATATATACTTGTATTGGGATAAAATTTGTAAAGTACATAGAGGAATCCATTTTTAAAAAATAATAATTCAATAATATTAGTTATTATATGAATTTTTAGGTTAACAATTTAGTGAAATTTGGATTAAAGTATTTGGATGAATTTTCCCATTCATGCTTACAACCTATTATGACCCTATCCTACCCTCCCCACTATAAATGTGTATTTTTATTCATTTTAGGGGGTTGGTCATGTATTAGAATATTTAGGGAATATATTAAGTTGTTTCACTCCATTTATCAAATCATTTGATGAGGCATATCTCTTGAAGAAAGAATCCCTTCATTAAAGCCTCCATCTTCCTCTTCGAGTTGTAATGTTTGTGTTTTTGTAATAAATTTTTTAGTTTCTCTTCAATTTCTTCTATTTTTTTCAACTATATTCTTATTACATTTTATTATTTGGTTTTTAAATTACAATAATAAAAATTATTTTGTTATACCTTTTCTAGATCGTTGAATATGCAAGTAATTTATATGATGACTACTCCACCCATAGAAGAGTTTATTTTCTTAGTAATCAGTCTAATTCTAACCAACATCAATAATTTGTTTTGAATCAAAAATATCATTTTCATTCAAATAAATATAATATATTAATTAGGTTTTAATTTTAAAAAAAATGGTTAACACTTTTTACACATGGTCGAGAAATGAGTAAATTGGGAGAATGTAATATTAACAGGAAAAACAAAACTTAGGATCAATTTTTAGAGTTAAAATATAATCCCTAGACACAATTCATTCACAATAATAGTGTGGTTTTCTAACTTAATTAACAACTGAACATAATTTATACTAGGAATAATAATCAAATTAGGTTACTAATATTTTATGTTCTGTGGTTAGCCTAAGGTTTAATCACTTTCATCTTAGTGGTTGTGTCAATTTTCTTAGGGTTTGGAAGTTTATAAATTGGGGGATTTTATTTTAATTAATTTTAAGAAAAATTATAGTGATTAAATAATTTTTTAAGTGGTTGAGTTATATCTATTAAACCTTCTAAAAATATTTTCTAAAAACTTCTTCTCATTCTGTATTACCAATCACATTTCAAAAAAGAAAATAAAAAAAATACATTCTTCTTCCAACATACTTCTTCTTGTGTTATAAACATTGAACAAACCCCCATCCATTTTAATTGTTTGTTTCTTTTATTGTTTTTCAAAAATACCTTTAATATTTTTTTATTTAAATATTTCCTCCTTAGATAATAAACTTGGTTATCCACTTTGATACACCTAATTACTAAAATGTTTCACCTCATTTTAGATTTCCCATGATAATGCCTTTCAGTTGTCACTAACATTTGAGTTACCTTTCTTTAGTTATAAAAAATTTCAAATTACCATTAAGTATCTGATACACTTCTAGTATTACCTTTATATGGCTCCTAGTTCACCTTTACATATTTATTTCTCTTTAAATATTATATTTATATAGGTAGTGTAATGTTTGGATTACCTTTATACAATATGTGAAGTGATTGGATTACCTTTAAATGAATTTTATAATATTCAATTTATCTTTATAAAAGGAATAATTCTAATTAAAAAACATCTTATTCCTTTTTCTCAATTAACACAAAAAAAATACAGATCACTTTCAATACATCTCATCCACCTTCACTAATTCTCAACCAAGGTTGAAAATATATTCAAACCAGTAATAAACTCAACAAAAAATCCATGGGAACTCTAATATCCCCCTTTTGGGTCTGTTTGAAACATCACTAAAATCTTCTAGATAAACTCAAATTGATTTCAAAACTCATCAATAATCATGATAATCATTAAATCATATTCTTTCTCTAATTATAAGAGTTTGGATCCATAAAACCAGATGTGGTTATGTTTTTTAGATATTTTAATCTCTCATTTTCAAGAAATTGTGGCCAAGTGACTTAAATAACTACCCCTCAATTCATGCATCCAATCTCACTATAAAAAACTCCCTTATTCCACATTATCTATATATTCATATGATAAGTAATTGATCAATCCTCCCTTTATCCTTAATTCTATCCCATTTTGATAAAGAGTCGTTCCACTATTTATCTTCCTTTTACAACACAATCCAAATCATATTATAGGTTAGTTTCACACTTTAAGTAAGAGAATATAGTTGAGCATGAATTTTCAGTATAATCTATTCAAATCAATATCTTATAATTTCCTCTATAAAAATGTATAAAATATGATCTATGATTCCCTCATGTAACTATTGTTTATTATTTTAATATTAAATTAACTTATCTTTTATGATTTAAGTTTTTGAGAAGATTTAGCTTGAAAATTTAAGAATAATGAATTTTTTTTCTTATGTTCATAGCTTATATGAATAGGTTAGGGGAAACTGTGTGGGTTACCTTGTGTAGTGAAATTTTTATTTCATTTGTTTAGTGCATCGTTGGTCTACTCAGTTATCACATGGTTTAGTTCAAACCATGAGAATTCTATGGGTAACTGTGAGGGTATCTTTTGTTCTTGGAGTACTGGTGCATGGCTTGCACATGGTTGAAGGAAACCATGTGAAAATTTTTCAGTTTTTAGTGGTGAGTTTTACATGGTTGGACCACATTTTGGTAAATCATGTTTCCATACCATGTGATTCCATTTTTCTTAGGTATTTTAATCTACATGGGTGGTTCATGGTCTAGAAAACCATATTCCCAAATCATGTTGTTTTCTCAGTTTTCACTTAAAAGTAAAACTCCCCCTTTTCCCTTACAATTTTAAAATATTTGGGGTCTCATCTTTCTTCTCTTTTACTCAATTGTACTAGTGGTGAATGTGGGGATTTATTTCTCTCCTCCTCCTTTAAATTTGAGGCATATTCCATTTATTTTATGTGGGTTCCTATATATACTCTACTATTTTATTCTTATTCGCTCTTATCCTTACCCTCTTCTTCAGTTTTTCTATATTCAACAAACCCTAACTACTATTTGAGTTGGGATTAGTGTTTTGATGGTTCTAATGAAAGTTATGTGGGTTTTTAGATAATTATGGGTGTTTATCCTTCCTTAGTGGTTCATTCTACACTAAAGGACACTTGTTTTGGAAGCATTTCCACGTGAATAGGGTATGTGTTTCTTTGTAATTATATTGTAATTAATTTTATAAATTTCTTATATATAATTATTTTATTCCTTATAAATTAAAAGTATTTGATATACCCATATAGGGTATGCATAGGTTTTTCAAGGTGTTTCCAAGTGATTTAAACACTTGGAATGGACTTTCTGCATGCCAAGTGTTCATCAAAATGCATGATTGTCTCTTTAAAAAAATGGTTTAAATGTTTTAATAGGGTTTTGAAACTCGATTTAATTTTAAAGGGGGTGTGTGATGATTTAAATGAGTTTTTTGTAAAAGGAGGTATTTTCCACTCAATTAAATTATTTTGATACCATTGGATCTCTATGGTGTTTGAAATGTTTTAAAAGTAGAATTATGGAAATATTTGGGTTTCTAAACTCATTTTATAAAGTTGATTTTATAAATTGTATTTAAAGAAAGTTTGAAATGATTTTTCAATGGTATCAAGTGTCTTGGAATACTGAGATTCTTTTTAAAGGCCCAATTTTCACCATTAAATGATTTATTTCCAAATAAAATTATGTAAGACCCTCAGTTGAGCTCATATGATTTTTATACCTGTAATGTCTTTTGAACCTTTAGGGGGATATTTTATATTTATGTATATTATTATTTAATAATTATGAATGATTGTGAAATGAGTTATTTTATTTGAGGTTTTAGTAGGTGAGATGAGGATCATTAAATGTTTTATATTTGATTTAAATGGTTTTTTATTTTTTTACTCACCTCTATTTGACTTTTCATGGGAGTCTTGAGCATTTAAGTTTAGACCTAGATAAGTTAAATCCCTATTATATATTTTTCTATGACTAATTAATGGGTCCTAGTTAGAAAAAGATGAGTTATATGGAATATATTACATGCCTGTTGTATCTTGAGAGATCCTGGGATGTTTATAGGGCCTGACTAGTTTGACAAGACTACTGGTATAGAAAGTTTCTTTAGTGTTGGACTAGGGATCTTTCCCTAATTTTATATCATATTACCTGAGTCTTAGAAAATTTCTTATGATTCTTAGGTCTTTCTCAAGACATTTTATGGGATTTCATCTTATGATTTTACTGTCTTTCCCCAAGATAATTTGGACCACATGGCACTATTGTTTAGTTATATATCTTTTATTGTTCAAATTTAATATATTAGTGAATATGGTGTTTTCATTTGATTGTGAGTAGTTTTTTTTTACTTTCAAATGTTTTTAAAATGATTTGGAATGTATGGTTTAAAAAAGGAATTATAGGGTGGTTTCTTAAATAGGTTTTAAGAGAGATGTTTTAAATGGGGTTGCTTATGAAAAATGGATCATTTTATGTGATGTTTTTATAAAGAAGTACATATGGTGATTTTGGATTTTTTTCTATCATTTTTAGAGTCCCTTTTTCCTTGGTTGAAATTTTTTAATTAAAAATGTTTACCCATTCTTATTTCTTAAAAAGGGTTTTTGTTTTGAAAATTTGAGTATGGAACATTATTGGATTTATTTTATAAAGCATGTGAAAACCTATTTTATACCTTATTTTCAAACTATAATTTTATAGGATGACTTATATAGGTAATTACTAATACTGTATAGTGATATCCTACTAGAAAAGTTTATCTCACATCCTAAAAGTGCAACAATGCCTGGGCGAATATGCAGATCTTATGTTTTCTCTTTCAGGTGCCTAGTTATATTTTTTTTCTTTGGTTTTTCGTTGGACTTTGGGTAGGTGATTGATATGTGGTGAATTACCAAGGTTAACTATTAGTGGTGTTTAATAGATTCAAGTTCTCTCTTGTGTTATTTTTTCAATGTTTTTTTAGCCATTAGACTTGGGATTCTTAATTATATCTGTTTCCCCTATATTTCACTTTATTTTTATATTTTGGTTGGATTTTTATTTATTTTTACAAGTCTATACGTTTTATCATTTTGTTTCCACTTCTTTTTTATTTTATTATATTTTGTTGAAACCATTACCAAAATTTATTCATTATACCCAAGTACTAGTTTTTAACTTGTGGGGATCAATAACACCCATTGGGCCTAGTAGTGGGTTGGTTCAGGTGTCGATTCATGTGGAAACCTAGCCCGATTCATTATAAATGGTATCAAAGCATAGATTTCTTAGTATGTTCCAAGGTTATAGATTAAATTACTTTATATTTGGGTGAATCATGGTAAATTGAGTTAGTATTGTTTTTCTAACTTGAGAGGTAAGTGTGGGGATAGTCAAGTTCTCTCTTGTGTTTCACGAGCCCTGAGTTTCAATGGGTTGTGGGAATTGAATTTTGAATTTGTAATTTCTTTTTTATTCTCATTGATGGTGTTTTTGATCCCAATGTCATGGTATGAGTTTTATAGGTACTTTATTTGTATTTTGGGATCAAAACTCAAATAGGATTAATTGTGTAGGGTTGGTTTGCATGACCTGATAAAATAAGAAGCGACCAAATAATTGGTCTTAAAGGTGCTTTAGGAATTACTTCATGACTAGACTATGTTCCATCAAAACATATGGTTGAGTCAATCATGGTTTTACACCCCATTTTTCTTGTTTATTATACTAGACTTAAGGGATTACTAGAAATGGGAAATGAATAAATATGGGTATTGATATCAATTGATTGTATCAATTGAATTTTGTTTGGAATTATGATGTGCCTCATTTTTATAATTATTGTGAACAACTAATTTTTGGGTGAAAATGGGGAAATTTTACAAAACATTATTTTGGTTTGAAATGATCCTAAGGGATTGGTTATACAAGAGAATTATTTTTAAGGAATTTTTTTGAAATGATTGATTTTTTTATGAAATATTGAAATGTTTTTAGTTTTGAAATTTTTTAATGGTTTTAAGTGAAAATTATTTTGACCCTTTTGTGGTGTGTTTCCAAAAGTAGATAGTTTTAAAATGAAAATTTGAAATGGTTTTAAATAATTTTAATTGGGTAAAGTTTTTTTTTAATAGGGAGTGTTTTTTTGGATATTTTGAATTATGAAATTTGGGATTTTAAACTCATTTAAAAATGTGGGTTTAATTTAAATATGTTTTTTAGGGACTCTTTATCAAGGGGTAATGATTTAAAAATAAAATGTTTTTATTATTTTCCCTTGTTTGATATTGGAACTATTTAGTGTAATTTTGAAAACATTATTAGGTTGGTTTCATATTCTATTTTATTTTTTGTATTCCTATCAATGTGGTCTCGATTAAAATTTTATGTTGTTTTCCTACCCTTAATAGTGTGACTTGGAATCATCCAAGTCAATTTTTTTTAGTGTCTTTGTTTGAGAACTGTGTCAGTTAAAATGATAGACAAGGCTAGTAAGACTTAGTTGGATGTATTAATTGATGAGGTGCGATCTTCTTGGATGTTTTGGTTTAAGTATTTTTTTTGGGGATGATCATGAAATTTTTGAGTTTTATTATGAGTTTATATACTTTTTCCCTTGAGGTGTCTTTTTTCTATGTACTATTTGGTTTTCTTTTTGGTTTCTCTTAGGTGAGAATTTGTTGTTTTGATATGGTCAAGCCTATATATTCCTTTTTTTCATGTGTAACTTCTTTTAATAATGTTGTATCTATGGTAATGTCCATGCATGAGTTTCAATTCATTGATTTGGTTATGGAATAACATTGGGAATATGTTTCAGGTGGCTAGGATAGATGTGGTTCCCATTGATATTATACATTGGATGATGTTTGTTTATATCTATTTTGATTTGTCATGTGATGGTGAATTAGGTATAAGATCATTATTTTCCTCTTTCTCATGTTTTTTGATAAAAGGTTTGAACCTATATAATTTTCCATGATTGATGCATGTTTTTAGTTGTTTACTAATTTAGTTATTGTGTATGGTGATTATTGTGGTTCATTGTAAGTGATTAAATCTTGTGATCATGGATATTTCTTAGATAGTACTTTCTTTTTAAAATTAATATGGTTATGTGGATGTCCATGGTTATTGGTATCTAGTTTTTTCCTTTTGTTAATTTGTGAATCATATTTATCTCAAGTGACACTCTCATTATGCTAGATTATATCATTGCTTCACCATTCCTGATTAATTCTAAATGATGGGAAGACCCATGTTGTATATCCTTTTACTTATAGTTTTTTCTAATTGTTTGTGGATTATATTCTTCAATGTGTTCATTGTTATTTTTTAACAAATTTTTTTTGATTTTTGGATGATGGATGTTGTTCAGTTTTTTCCTAGTCTTAGATTCTTCTTGAGTTTCCTCTTTCTTCAATACCTTTTCTTTTATAAAAATAATTTTTGGGGGGAAGAAGTGGCATGGTGGGGATAATTGTAACACCATCATGTCACTATTGTTTATTACTTTAATATTTGTGTACCGTATTTTTTGGTGATTTAATTTTTTAATAAGTTTGGTCTTGAAACTTAAATAATGTAAAATATTTCCTTATATGGATCGTTTTTAGGCATGGGTTAGTTAAAATAGTGTGGATACTGTTGCATAGAAATTTTTTTAGTTTATTTCTCATAGTTCATGGTGTATCTTCATGGGTATCACATGGTTTGGTCCAAAACATTAAAATTCCATGGGAACTTATGTAGGTATCTTTTTCACTTTGAGTACTAGTACATGGATTATACACGGTTAAAGGAAATCATGAAAAAACTATATAACAAGTATTTAGTTTTTAAAAGTGATTTTTTCATGGGCAGTCCATAGTTTGGTAAATTATATAGCCAAACCATGCTAGGCTATTTAGGTTTTTTCATCTGCATGGTTAGCGCATGATCTCACAAAACAAGGGGAGAAACCATGCAATTTTCAAAATTTTCAGTTAAAAGTGAGATTAACCTTTTCCCTTATGATTTTAAAAGCTTGGGGCCTCTAATTTATCCCCTATTTATCGACTAAACTCAGGGGGTTAAAATGGGGAGATATCCCTCTCATCCTCATTAGAATTTTTGGCCTCGTCCATTAATTTCAAATAGATTCCTAGGTATTTTCTCCTCCTTTATTATTCCCATATCTTCTCATTTCACTTGACTTTAGTTTTTATTCATTATAAAAACAATAACCATTGTCTGGGTTAGTATTAGGGTTTATTATTATTTTTAATTAAAAAAATTGTGTTTAGGGGTTCGTGAGGACTTCTCCTTCCTCGGTGGTGCATTCACCACTGAAGGTGACATGCTCTGGAATAATTTTTTTGAATAGGGTGGGTGTGTATTTGGAATTCCCTTATAATAAATGTTATAAATTTCATGGATGTTTTTAATTTATTCCTTATGAATTAAAAGTAATTTATATTCCCATAGTTGGCATGTACATGGTTTTCAAAGGATTTCAAAATGATTTCAACACTTTGTATAAACTTTTCACAATATAAGTGTTCATTAAAATGTTATTTGACTATTTGAAAAGGGTTTAAATGTTTTAAAAGGATGTTGGACATATATTTAATTTCATATGTGATGTGTTATGTTTTAAAGGGATGGTTTTTAAAATGTGGGAGTTGGACCACACTTTAAAAGTTTTTGTGACCATTGGATCTCGATGGTGTTGGAAATGTTTTAAAAATGGAATTATGGAAATGGTTGGGTTTCTAAATGAAATTTCTAAATATAATTTGAGAAATTGGATTTCAGGAAAATTTGAAATGAGTTATAAATGGTTAAAATTACCTTGTCATACTAATCCTTCTTTCAATGTTCTAGTTATAAACTTTAAACAAGTTGTTTCTAAAAAAATATATGAGACACTCAATTGATCTCATATGATTATTATGAATAAAGTGTCTTTTGACCCCCTTGTGGGATGATATATATTGATTTATCTCCTTATGTAATGATTATAAAATATTTTTAAAGGTTATGTTTCTTGTGAGGTTGTAAGAGGTGAGATTATTTTCATCTAATGTTGTATATTTTCTTAATATGAATATTTTTTGGTTTAATCACCTCAATTTAAGTTTTCATGGGAGTCCAAGGAATTTAATTAGAGACCTGTAAAAGTGAAATAACTATTGTATATTATGATATTACTAAGTAATATAGTCTGGTTAGACAATATGAGTTCTAATGATATTTATTACATTCCCATGGTATCTTGAGGACTCATAGGAGGGTCGTAGGACCCAACTAGTTTGATAGGGCTACTGGGTTGGAAAATTTATTTAGTATTAGACTAGGGTTCTTTTCACTAGTCTAAATCATGTTACAAGAATCTTAGGATATTTCCCATGATGCTTAGGTCCTTCTTGATAAATTTTAATGGATTTCATCTTATCAATCTATTGTTTTTCCCTATCTTGTTTGGACTACTGTGAACCATTGTTTTATTATCTATCTTTTATTATCTTAGTTATTGTAGTGTTTTTATTTGATTATGAGTATTGTTTAATTTTACTTTCAAATTATTTTTACAATTATTTGGAAATTTTTGTTTAAAAAAAGTAGTTGTCTGGTTTTAGGAATCAGTTTTAAGACAAAGGTTTTAAATTACGTTACTTATGATAACATGATCATTTTATGTAATGTTTTTGGAAATAGGGATAAAGAGGTATTTTCTATTGTTTTATATTATTTTTATAGGCCCTATTTACTTAGTTGAAAATTATTAGATAAAATTTTTTTCCTATCATTATTTCCTAAAAAGGATGGTTATATTGGAAATGTGATTATGGAATATTGTTTGATTTTTTTCATAAGGTATATGAAAACCTATTTAATACCTCATGTTAAAACTAGAATATAATAGATATCCTTATGAAGGTAATTTTTGAGACTCCCTAGTAAGATCCTACTAATCATTTTTAGCTCAAACTTTGTATATGCATTGATGTTTAGGTGCATAAGCATCTCTTAGATTTTCTCTTTTAGGATCTCAATTCTATTTATATTATTTGGTTATCCATTGTACCATGAATAGGTGATTGAGAAGTGGTGTGTGGATATGGGTCACCTGTGGTGATGTTAGAGCTATTCAGATTCCATCTTCTTTTATTTTGGTATTTTTTATTAGCCATTTTTTCTAGTATTTTTATTTTTATTTTCTTCCACTATATATCATTTCAGTTTTATATTTTATATGGATGTTTATTTAATATTCCATGTCTAGATGATTTATCATTTTTTTACAAATTGTTTATTTTATTATATGAGGGTGAAATCATTCCCATAATTTAATTCATGAGACCTAGGAACTAGTTTCAAGTCTGTAGTGATCAGGAATTCTCTTCGGTTCTAGTGGTGGGATGAGTCGGGTGTCAGTTCAGCTAGAATACTAGGTTAGTTTGTTATATGATCCTTTCTAAAAATATAATTTACATTAATATCACTTATTTCCATTATTTCTTTGATAAAATGGTACATGATGTCAATATATTTGGATCTTGAGTGATGCATTATTTTCTTTAATAGATTTATATCACTCATAGTTTCATAAGAAATATATAATGGTTTTATAATACTTACCTCTAAATCAAAAAAAATCACTTATGAAATGTGTGTTTATATACTCAGCCTCGGTTATTCTAAAAGCCACATAGAAATTATTTTTATTGTGCCAACTCACACAAATCTCACCAATGAAGAAGACACCACCAAATATGGACTTCTTATCAGTGAAATATTATTCCCAATCAGTATCTATCAACCCCTGTAGTTTTTTATATGATCTTTTTATGTACAAAAATACACTATTGAGTGTTCCCATGACATATCTTATAATCCTTTTATATTATAGTATATGAGATTCCTTTAGATCACTTTGAAATCTAGAACAAAGATTCACTTAAAATACAATATCGATCATTAATCCTATAAGGTAGAGTAGGTTTCCTAAATTCCTTCTAAATGAAACTCTTTTTATTCTCATCTTTGTTCAATATAGTGTTAATAATAATGGTAGTGTAAACTTAATTTGAACCCTTCATTATAAATTTTCTCAACAATTCTTTAGCATATTTTTCTTGAGATAAAAAAATGTAATGATCTCCTTGAAAATTTTGTAGTCCTGAGAAGTAACTCATTTCTCCCAATAAGTATATCTCAAAAAATAACTTTATTTTCCTTAAAAAATTATCACAAAGATACTCTTGATTACTTGAAAAAAAATCATCAACATAAATCATAGAAATGATATTACATGTGGTGTCTTCTTTCACATACTATTTTTTGTCAACTTATCCTTTCGAAAATTTAAAATTTTTAAATTATCCATCCATTTTAGAGTGCCAATCCATTGGTTCTTGTTTCAATCCATATAATGATTTATTTAAATTTTAAACCATGTTTCAATATATATCAATTATAAACCCTTTAGGATATTTAATACAAATTGCCTACTCAAGATCTCCATTAAGGAAAGAAGACTTTATATTGATTTAGTAAACTTTAAATTTTATATAAGCATCCATTTTTAATGTATCTTGATTGATTCAAACCCTGAAACTAGAGTAATTTTTTCTTAAATTTGTTACATTCCATTTGATATCATCCCTTCCAAACAAGTTGGTATTTTTTCTTTAGAACCTATCCTTTATCATTGAGTTTCTTTCTAAAAACCCACTTAGTGCCTATAACATTTTTTTCGAGCCTTGGAAAATTATTCCAAGTAGAGTTCTTGTCAATTTTATCCATCTCTTAATTTATATCATAAATCCACTATTCATGTTCAACTACCTCAGAAACTAATTTTGGTTCAATTTGTGAAATGAGACACATTTGGTTCTCAATTATTATCTTTCTTCTAGTTTGTATTGAAGCCTCTTTATTAATAATTATATTTTCAATATAAACATTTTTCTTTAACCTCAATTGAATCATTATCTAATTATCATCAATATCATTATCATCAGAACTCTGATCTGAATCAACATCTTCATTATTCTTTACAATTTATGATTATTCAATATGTTGGTTCTCCAAATTATTCTCATTTTTGGATTCTAAAAAAACTTTTGTTGCATCAACTGGACCTCCTATTTTGGACTAGTTCTCTATGATTTTAACATCACAATAGTAAATAATTTTATATATCCTTTTGTTCTAACACTTGTAGCATTTACCATTATAAGGGTAACCAATTAAAATACATGCATCTTATTCGTGTTTAAATTTTCTCATATTACACCCTTTGATATTTATGAAACATGATATTTCAAATACTTTTAAGTATTTTATAGTATGATTTATTTGGAACCACTTATCATAAGGAGTTTTGTTTTTATCAGGTCTCAATGAGAATTTATTCTAAATATGGAAATCAATTCACAAGACATATCTCTAGAAAAAATTAGAAATTTTATACTCGACTAACATTGTCCAACACAATTCAACTATACTTTTATATTTTCTCTCAAAAATTCCATTTGGTTGTGCATTTTAGGGTGCATTGAATTGATGTTTAATTATTTGATTTTATAGATAATTTTCAAATTCATTTGATGTATATTATCTATAATTACATGTTTTCATCTTCAAAATTTACAATCTCATCTCCTTCTCAACATCCCTTATAAAGATTTTAAATAGTTTAACTGCTTTAGTATTGTATTTTATAAACATTTTTATAGTCATTTAAGTGAAATAATTAATGAATGTAATATAATAAAAAACATCTCAAGTATACTAATTCCTCATAGGACCACACATATCGGATTGTATAATTTGAAGTGGTATCAATGACTGAACCTATACTCTTTTGTGTATATATTAGATCATCTTCCTCTTTTGGAATGTTTCAAAAATAACTTATCCTTCCCTTTTAAATTTTTGAATATATCATACCATGTCATAGTTTGATATTTTTATCAAACAACTTTTTATAAGCTGGCTAAGTATCCTACACTATAATTAATTTTCTTCTTTGACACTCTAGTAGAATGAGTTAGTTTGATCACTAATTTGGAACAAGTTACCACTTTTTCTTTCTCCTCTTATAATCACACTTCTATATTTAGAATTTTTTATGGAGAATGAGTTTTTATTGAATATAAATCCATTTCCATTTTTAGACAGTAGACTTATACTCAGGAGGTAATGATTAATCCCTTCCATAGAACATCCTTGTAGTTGAACTTATATTATTCAATGTATGTTGAACATATACCTTTAATTATCGATAAATTTTCATTGTTGAAAGTCACTACTCTTTCATCATGTTCTTTAATGTTTTTCAAGAGTTTTGTATCACTTAAAATGTATGATTAATAGCCATTGTCTATGGTCCATGGATTTCCTCTCTTACTTTACTTTAAAGTGACTTCAATAACAAAGTATTTTTTTTCTTAATCTTTCATTAGTTTTACATTCCCCTTTTTAATGCATAGATTTTTTTTAGGAAAAATAGCCATTAATTCATCAGCTATATGACCATATTGTTCACATATCCCACTTATTTCTTCTAAAACCCAAATCAATTTTGGGTGGGAAGTTAATATGTTTCCCTATAATCATATTTATTCTTCTATGGGTTCCTCCACATATTCACAAATATTTTCCCCCTTTATTCATAACTTATTACTAGTAGAGAAATATTGTTCCAGCATGAATAAACCATATGAACAAACCACCACCACACTAGTAGTACCCACAGAATCTGGGTATTCCATAGTAATAAGGCTTCTGTTTAGAATTTTGATGTGGTTGGATTAACATTAATGTTCCTTGATTCTTATTTATAGATACATATCTTCTAGAGATTTTTTATCCCTTATTTGGTACAAGATAGAGTTTCTATTCACCCTTATGGGACCATAAATGACCATATTTTGAATCTAAAAATATATTTTTATGAAAAAAATATTTAAAATGAGACATATTAGATAGGGATTCACCCACTATTACGATTTCATGTTTTTATCGGACATTGATGACTCATCCTTTATCTCCAAAATTTTATTAGAATTATATCTTATATTATTTTATTCTTTTTTATCTTCTAGGAATTTAGATTGTGTTTTTCAAATATCTTCTTCATTTAAATTGAGTTTCTCTTAAATTTATTTTATAATCATTTCATTTTTTGCAACTTTTAGCTTGAAACCTTTAATATATTCAATATAGGTAGCTTCCTTTCTATAAAATCTATCATAATATTTATATTTCTTTCCATTCTCCTTCGTCAAGATTTTAACTTCATTATTGAGTTTTGTATTATACTCTAAACAAACTTACAGATCATATTTTAGCATAAATTCTATATAGGTTATTTTGTCTTCTTCACCATCACTACTATAATATTCCTTGTGTCTTACTACATGATCCATTATATTTATGGATTTATTATTATCTTATTAATCTGATTGACTACTAAAATAGACTTCTTTATCTTCCTCCTTACTTAATAGATTTATTATTTTTCTTATTGGGAACTTCTTTTTGTTCTCAACTAATCTTGAGGATTAATTTTTGTACTTAACCCATCTATTCCTTTCACTTGTTTCATCCTTAGCATCACATTTTCTACTTTTCTTCTTTAGAAAATCAATAAAATAATTTTCAATATCCCCATAGTTGAATCATTTAAGTGGGAGCATAGTTTTTTATTAACCCTTTCCTTTCTAGATGATCCTTGGGTTAAGTAACATAATTCTCTTGTGTTAATCATCTTTCTCATCTTCACCACCATATTCATATGGTTCTTCAACTTCTTCATATTTGATCTTTAGCTTCCTCAAGGATTATAAATCCATTTATTCTTTGGATTTATTTTTAAATTTTGGATTATTTCCCATCTCATATGAAATGTGAATTTTATGAATCTTATCAAGAGCAAGATACTCTGTATATTATAAAGTAGAAATATTAGAATAAAACCTATCTGGAAAGTACCTCATCAATTTTTCGACAATAGTAGAGTCTTTTATTTTCTCATCATATCATTCTATGTCACTAACAATTTCATTATCCACTATAAAGTAGTCATGGATGTTTTAATATTTGATCATTTTGATGTCTTCAAATTTTCTTCTATAAATTTGAATATTATCTTATTTTAATTTAACATTTCCTTTAAATAGACTATCAATATTGTCCCATATTTCTTATATTGTTTGTATTTCCATCACCTTAGTTTATAAATTTTCATATAATGACATTATAATAGAATTTATTACCATCCCATTATTCTCCAAATTTCCCTTTTCAGTACAATTCATTTGAGATTTTTTTTCAATTAGTGGGAATATAACTTTAACTGCATCAAAAACATCAATGCTAAGTGATAAAAAATTAATTTTATTATTATTATATGTATATTAGTTATTTCCATAAAAGGTTGAAACACCTTTGTTATTAAATGAATTTATATCATCCATCAAAAACTATTCAATGATATAATAGGGGGCCTGAGAGCTATGATACCACTAGAAATTCCTTGAGAACTAATAGACCATTGAGAGGGGGTGAATCAATAGTGGTTTTCTTTTCTAAATTATCTTTATTAGAAAATAAACCCCTTATATTGATTAATACATAATCTACTTAGTTTAATTTCATATCCTTACTCATATGAAATGAAAAAGTGGATAGGAGAAGGTGCAAGTAGTTTTTAGAAGGTTTGGATCCAGTGTGGGTTACAACTCCTTGCCATGTTTGAATCCCAATGATCCAAGAATTATATGCCAAAAAATATAATTAGATACAAGTTGGTGGTCCATGTATTATCTTGAAGCCTTTTTCTTTAGTAACCCACAAATATTTACATAGTATCCCATTGGTTAAACAATTATCAAAACAAAGTAGTAAAGATCACTTGAGAATTTTATTTCTCAATAACTGTTTATGATCTTCCCACTGAGCCTTAAACATAGAAAGAATAATATTCTCACTCAATAAAAAATTATATGATGATCATCTCTTCAAAAATGAAATTTAGATTATATTATTTTCAATTCTTGAGATAAAATAAATGATGATAATAGCTTATAAACTTCAAGATCCAGACTCTCTTATTCTTTTCTCAATTTTTGGATGATAATTTTTTATATAACATATTCCCAAAGCTTCTCTCTCATGGATAGATCCTCATATTCATCTTTTTTTAAAACACTCGACATTAAAATAATTCAGAAGAAATAAATTCTAGATCAATATTCTTGTAACATAATTCAATATAATCATACAATATGATCCTTCATGATTTATCCAATCAGTTAATCTCAAGTTCATGCCCCATGATCTTGAAAAATTCTTTATTTCATTTAAAAATATATTGTTAGTGAAATTATACCACTACCCTTCATCTCTTTTAGTATCTTAGTAAAAAACCTATTTTTTAATCTTCTCCACTGATTTCAGAGATTTAAACTCTTATAAAGAATCCATGTGCATGGCGTCATGTAGTAATCATGATATAGACTATGACATAGAACTCTCCATTTTATAATTCCAACATTTAAAAATGGTTATTATTATTGGACTACAGCATATCCCATGTTTTTTTCATTATCATTCATTCTTCTTTCATTCGAGACACCATGGGAATCTCAATAGTATAGTTTAGTATGTCGTTTCTCACAAGTAAAATATAATATCAACATGGTCACAAAAAATATCCATAGAAACTTTTCTATGGTGTGGTAGCATATTTGTTTCATTTTTCCTGTGATGTAGAACCTCAACTTGTGGAAAAGATCTCCTTTCCTTCACAGTATTGCTTTCGATTTTATATTGTTCACATGATATGAGTCACAATGGTTTTGATCTCATTATGATGTTGAATCAATTGAGATCACCTTATTTTATTAATTTTATTTCATTCTGATTTTCTTATGAATTCATGATTTTGGAAATATTATTAGCCTTACATTGATAGCAGAAACTTAGACTTACCTTTCTATAGATATCTAGTTACTTTTTCATATCCACTGATTCTTGGATTTACCTTTTTAAATATGATGAACTTCAAGTTACCTTTCCATCGCTTTCAAAATTTTCATAATACCATTACATAGTCTATATACTATTAGTGTTACTTTTACATAGTGTCTGGTTCACCTTTATGTTGGTAGTTCTCTTCACAGATTAACTTTGCATAGGTATTGGAATGTTTTGGATTACCATTACATAACTCATCAAATGCTTATATTACATTAACATGGGTATTAAAATTATTAATTTAACCTTATTCAAGGAACAATTCAAACTCAAAAACATCTTAATACCTTCCCTATCAACTCATAAACATTAAAAAGCACTTTCAACACATCTCAGTCACCTTATCTGATTTTCAACCAAGGTTAAAAATAAATTTAAACCACAAAAAAAATCACCAATAACTCTAAGATAACATCAAAATACTTGAGTAAAATTCCAAGAATCATCCCATTTATCTTGTTCTTTAACAAATTTATATCTAGAATCTTTGGATTTTTACACATCAGAACCTACGAAATTTTTAAAGTATGGCATTACACTTACGCAGGTCATAGATGACACCTACACTAAGCACTTCACATGTATGCTTTGTAGGATTACACCTACACTAGAAAAATTCACACATACACTCACATTTCATTACCCAATATTTGATATATTTTGAGGATCCCACTTACATAGGCCCTCATGCTCACCGATATAGGTTTGTGTAACACATACATATAGTATAATTCGCACCTATACAGCATAGATCGAACACTTATGTTGAGTGAATATGACACCTACACAGCCATGCCTTTTCTAATTTTCATGTTTCTTATGAGATGATACTTATAGATAGTGTAAAATACAGATACGAATCACCAAAATGAAACATATGTTGGATTCAATAATTATCTAATTTTTTTGATTTCTCACTAAAATTATAGAATACATTAATTTGAATATGAAGAACTTCCAATCCATATCAGGCCTTCTCCAACTGTCATTCAATGGTATTTAAACACTAAATTCAACAATCATCATACTTGGAACTCCTTGGATGGTTTCTCCATGTTGTAGTCTAGCTTCTCCTTAACTTTTAAATTGATGTAATATTTGAAACCACAGTTATACAATTTGTCTATTCTAGGTCATTCCAGCAAGCTTCTTCATCTATATCTCATTAATATAAAATATTAAAGAAAAGGTTTCTTCACCTTCAAAACTTTTCATAGAAATTAATACTAGATTAATAATCGACAGATCTCATGGTTTAAGGAATATGTCCATCCAACTATTCCAATGACCTTTTTATAATTCTTTCATTTCCCATAAGTATCTGGGTAGCTCCATAACTTCCTTTGAGTGGATTATCTAACCCATCACCTGATACATATCCTTTGAAATGTTTACATTGACAAGATAACAATAAACCTAATTAAAAACAAACACAACCAAACACATTTAAGAACTTTAATATCCCCCCCCCCCCATTGTGTTTCTTTTTATTTCCAATTAAACATAATATATTAATGTAACACTTCTCCACCTAATTGATAATAGATAAAAATGGAGTAATGTTTTTCTCTACTTAATTGACATAGTAGGGTATATTTTCTCATCACCAAAAAACTCTTCTAATTTTATGAAATTCATCTTCTCCCCATTATATTTTCCACTTACCAATTATTCCATTTATTCAATGAGAGAATGGTGGAAACACACCTTCCTTATAAATGTTCGATAAACTCAATAACTCTAAGTATACATGGGATATCCCTTTATAAAAACGTACCATGTGATACCAACACCACTATTCACTAATTAGGGGATTCACAAATAGATTTACAAGAATTTTCACAACCTGCACATCACTTTGAAATACACATTTAAACATTTTATGTGAAAGGTATTCCCAATTTTTGTTAGATAATAAATCTACCTTGATCTATATAATAAATATGAGTTATAATGATAGTGGGAGAATGAAAATAATTCCTCTTATTTTATATTTTGAAAAATATTTCTAGATTTACATATTCAATAAAGTTTTATAAATCTGGTAGCATCACCTCTTTTTAAAGATCCCCCTCAAGGGATGATCTCTATACTTCTTCACCTTCCATTCCCTGCATTTATGGAAATACAAATCAATATGGGAACATGTTTGATCTTATTAAACATTTTAGTTGTATAAATAGGTATTATACTTGTTTCTAAACCCATGAAACTTCTTATTAAAAGATCTAATAGTTATAGAACTCTTATTGTCATCTCATTGCTTTATCTCCCAAGTATGATCACCTTTGAGAAACATGGATTTCTTTCCCTTATCAACGTTATTATTATATGTAAATTAATTCATTTCATGTGAAACTATAGTAGTTTGATTATTTTAATCATGATTCAACCGTATAGCCTCTTCCAACTACTCAGGCTATATGATTAGTATATCATTAGTGTCATGATCTTATTTCATTCTCTGTGTGGACTTCTTCTCTGTAGAAATAGCTTGTGAACTTGATCTTAAAGTTTCATCCCCTTACCTTTTCAATTGTCTGGGAAAAATATTCATACATTTGATATTCATGTTTCCTTCCTATTTTCAACTTCCACGCACCTCTATAGAAACTTTTACCTTGATTAAATTAGTCAGATTATTAATTTTTTTATAAATAGTTTCAATAACAATACCAATTCATCCATCACTTTCCTGAATTAGTTCCCTTTAGTTTTTTATATTACTCTAATTAAATTTGACATCCATGAATATATTTCAATGTTCCATGATGTGTAATCTCTTTCCATGAAAGAATAACTTCTTTCCCATTGGTTTTACATCCTGATTTTCTTTCTTCACTATTTTCTTGGGTTTACTCATTTTCACTAATTTAGAACAGAAGGAAGAGTCACTTTTTACATCAACTACTTATAAAATTGTAATTTTTATCTTTCATAATCAATAAATATATGATAAATGGAAGTTTTTTATGAGTATTTATCATAGTGGTGACCACCAATCTAGCATAACTCATAGAAATTTCTAAGTGATTCATATTTTTTCTTTCAAGATAGATTTATTTGATTTTGTGAGGTATTAATTTTCACAATAGGATTATTATTATTATTATTTTAGCTATACTCTTACTTTTTTATGGATTATATTATTTTTATATGTGAACATATTATTATAGAAATCAATATCCTTGTGAAAACATCTCTACCAACACCAACATCTCCCGATTAGTATTGCTTTTTTCTTATTAGTATAGTTTTTCCAGAATTTTTTCCCTACTATCTTTGGACTAAAACAATAATATTTTTGGTTCCATATAGGTGGAAATATATCTAGGATATTATTACCTTCACAAATGATAAATTGGTGGATGTCATATATTTTTCCCTTTTCCACATTTTTACATAATTTTGGTTTTTTCTTGCACTTTTCACTAAAATAGATTCAGTATAAACAGATGAATATAAATAATGGGTTACATTTTTGTATGAGTTGGAGGTGTATGTTCCTCTGAATGGTCTCTAGATATTATTACTAAAATTTATATTTCATTTTGAAGAAAGAAACATTTTTGAATTTTTTTTGGAATCACACTTTTTCTTAACTTGTTGGAAGGTTCTTTCTTAGGTTGATTCTAGATTCCTCAGTCTTACTTCTAGATCAAGATTTTGGAGATTGATATAATTTTTTTGTATTTAAATAATATAAGTATATCTTCCCAAACATTAATTTTATTTCCAAATTTATCCCCATGCATCTTCCATGTATCTTATTAAGAATTTTCCCTCTCCTTTATCCACTTTGACTTAACTTTTAACTATGCACTTTTTACATCCATAAAGACTTTATGTAATTCACCTAATACATGGAAAAACTCTTTGAAAATAATCTTAAAAACCTATTTCTCATATTAATATCCATTAAAGTATTAATAAATAATTGAGATTCTTTCCACGGAAATTAAAGCAATTTCTTATTTGAATTTCAACAACTTTGTAAGAGTGTTGTAACTACTCATGTCCTTTTTCAATGAATCTTCCATGGAATCATCTTCTTATTCTAGGTGTGAATTATAATCATGAATCCCCATGATTAATTTGAATATATAAGTGACAAATTAAATTTTTAAATCCTTTATATAATCATTAACCTCAAGATAGATTTCATTAGTAGATTCAACATAGTTTTCATCACAGTATATACTTTATTCACTGGAGGGATAAAAATCAAAATATCTAACTAATAAATTCTCACCATTATGATTACCTTCAGATAATAGTGTCTCCTAATTATTCTTTGAGATATTTCTCTTCTTCTTGACCTCTTTATTTCTCTTATTTTCCAAATTCTTATTAAATATTTCAAAATTCGTTATGATAGGGATGGAATCTGAATTTTCCATCATAAGTACTAATTTAAACATCTTAAATCCTCACTTTATATATTCTTATAAAAAAACTGGGCTATAAACTTTTAGATCCATTTAGAGGTAACATCACTCTTATACCACTTGAAATTCCTACTAGGCTTTATAGACACACCTAATAGCGTGGGGAGAATTAGTTGTGGACTGATTTTACAAAATTTCAATTCTTTATTTAAACCCTTTAAATCCATTTGGGCTTGAGAATAAAATTTTGGTTATGAATTTTGGATATTATTTTGTTTAACTTAGAATAAACCTATATACAATGTAGATAAATTAGGAAATAACACTAGTTTTTTACATGGTTAGACCCCTCTTGGGAATTCTACTCCTTATCATGCTTAGGATTTTTAAGTCACAAATTCTCTATTACGTATTATTTTCAATTACAAGTGGATTTGTGGGTTTTTTTATCCTAATACATGTACACAATATTACATATTTGTGTGATATTCACAATGTGACATTTGTGAAAAAATTCCTCCAAAATATATAAAAATTGAATGAATATTTATAGTACATCCCATAATCTTCAGACATACATCACATAATATAGTCATTATTTTCTTATTCTCCTATTTAAGTAGATCACACTACTATCTAGGAATGTATCTTCACCCAAACATTGATTTTTTTCTTTAAAATATATAAACTTATACTGCCTTAAAGTCTTCAAGTAAAACACATTAAACTAGGCCTTTAAATATGTATAGATTCGAGTTCTTCATAATCTATAGTTACACCCTTAACTAAAATCTTATTTTCACATAATATAAACTATAATCTCGAGTATAAACTAATTATTCATATTCACACAACAATGTATATAAGTACTCTTTCTTTTTTTTACTCTTCCTCGACTCTTACTATCTATCAATACAGGTTAGCTTATTCTTTTTCTTCTTCTTCTTCTTCTTCTTCTTCTTCTTCTTTGAAACCAAACAAGTGGTGTTCAATGTCATCACTTATTTAGTAATTCATCTTCCTCAATATATAATACATTGAATCCTCTTCTTATTGCTTCCTTGAGAGATTATTTTTCACTCGACCCCACTCTTTACACAACTAGAAACAGCCACTACTCTCCCTTTCTTCTTTTCTTTCTCCTTGATATTCAATGTAATGCCCCAGCCTTACTCATTACATAATCTTTAGTTAAGTTAATAATTTGACCTTATTTCACATTGAGTATATTTTAAAGTTTATATTTTTAGATAATTAGTCCATAAATATTACATAATAGACCCAGACATTACAAGTGGACAATTACACTCAATATCCAATTTTTCCACCAAATAAAACCCTTTAAACAAAAATGATTTCTTTTTCTTGATAAAAAATATTATTTCATTCTTCCTTTATATTACCTATCCTTATACCCTATGTAAAACATTTCAAAAACTTGGTATGAACATAAAAAATCTCAATAAGGAATATAGAATAAGGAATAAAACTTTTAGTCTATGAATATTTAAAACTCATGAAAAAATTTACACAAAATCATAATTTTCACCCATAAAACATAAAATACTTAAATTATATCATGTAATCATAATATTCCTATAAAAATTCATAGAAATAATAAAATATAAAGTTGAATTTTGGAATATATATCATACTTAAATTTTAGCTTTCATAGCTAAATAAGGAGTAACCTTCATGGTTACATTTGGAATACTCATCATATTATATTCCCTAAATATCTTAAGAGAAACCTTAATGTTTACCTCTTTCATGTTACCCAATTCATCGGAGAGATATCACGGGCTCACTCGCCCTTGGTTTATCATAGAACCACTTGTATACATACAACATTATCGAGAACCATAACATAATCATAACACATAAACCAAGAATAAAGGAAAAAATAACATGTCCACTTTGAAATCACATTTCATCTTTACAAGTCGTGCACTCATAAATAAAAACAAATTATTAAAAAATAAAATGGTAAAATTGTAAAGTAAAAATCAATACATAATAGAAATATAAAAGTGATAAATTCCAATCATGATGTATATATAAAAAAATATTCAAAGTCATTGAAATAATCAATCCCCATTTAAAACATAATTAAAACAATTTAAAAGAAGATTTTTGAATCAAAGTGTCCCATAACATTTTGAAACTTTTGAAAGGAATTTACACTTAAAAACATTAATTTTCATATAAATAAGTCCTTAAAATAATTTTGAAAACATTGACATGAAATAGAAGGATTTATAATATTAAATCATTAAAATATTTAAAATGATGTTTTAGTTAAAGAGTCCCCTACCACTTGAGAAAATACTTGAATAAAAATAATTAAATAATAACATTCAACAAAAATTATAATATAATTAGAATAAGTAGATTCATGATATAATATTTCAAAGGGGAGTATATAAACCATATAAAAGTGAATTTTTGTATAACAACAAATAAGTCTCAATGGAATGTAAATTGAGACGAAATCCCTTAAAAAGATTGTATCCTTAGATTAAGGATAAATCAATGAAATAATTATGTGTGAAAAATATAAATACACCCAATATAAATGAATATTTATTTTAAAATAATCATAGGTCATTAAAAAATATTCTTGGAAAAAAACCAATTACATTGATATTTAACTCAATGAAATGAGATTGAGTTAAGATTCCCTTTACAAAGTTCGTATATATAACATAAGAATTTATCAATGGGGTGATTATGTGTAGAAATAATATATCCACACAAATGGAAGTATAAATTATAGAATAAATAAATAAATAGTGATTCCACACATAATATTTGAATAATATAATCAACTAAGTATGTATAAAACCCGATGAGTGAAAATTGAGTTTAGAAATTCCCTTGCAAAATTTCATCAACCTAACGGCGTCACATAAAAATTCATAAAATGATTTGATTGAGAGAAAAATGGGATATCATAATTTTTACATAATATGTACAGTAATTGGATATGTAATGTCATCTCCCAACATAATAAAATAGAAATTAAAATGGAATAGCATAAAAGGAGTGCTTGAAAATGAAAAGGGTGGTAGATTCCCTTACCTTGAGTCGGACTCATCACGTACAATCGTTATGTTCCTGAATAATAAACATAGGTTAATTTATATTTTCTTGAGAAAAAATTTCAAGTTTATTATTCCTTTTATATCACTTATTAACATGTTATAAAAATTACATAATTATTTAAGTTCATATGGTTCGTTTTATCGATATTCGGTACTTGAGTCGAAAATGAACTTATTTTGATGTAAATTATCCATGTGGTCAAAATTATATCATCTCCAGAATATTATTCATGATTTAAATATCATATATATCCAGTATATATGTATTTATAATAGTCCATAACATTTGGATATAATAAATTAAATGCACCGTTCATGGAGACTGTAGGTCGTACGTATGCATGAATGTTACTTTTATTTCTTTCTCATATTAAAGGAATGAAAACTAAAAAATACATAGGTATATTACAATTTCATTATAATATATATGTTATATATTTTAAATAAGTATATTAATTTCATCCTTTATATGTTTCATTTGTGGCATGAACGAGTCATATCACTTTGAGGGGCGGTAGTCCACACTTCCTCAAATGAAATTATCGTATTTACACATTATGGAAAGCATAAAGGTATGTTGTAAATAAAAATTATAGAAGAATAGAGAAAATATACATATAATATATATCATATATAAATATAGTTCCATAATAATGGCCTCCATGAAAGGTGGTAAGAGAAAATTGAACAATCATCATTTCGTGTGGCGGTAGTTCACCGTACACAGAAACAGTATGTTCTATATCCATTTGATGGAGGTGTGTGTAACTATAGGTATAATACTTATCATAAAAACATATTAGTATATTTAAGATATTTTTTTTTATTTAATCATAAAATAAGAAGATAATAGGGAGTGTAGAAGGGAAAAATAAAAGGATCTTGAGAGAAGATGTTACCTCTAAATCGGGTAAATCCTTTTGATTTGAGCCAAAAGGATTTCTTAAATTACATTATTCCAAAGGTAAGGCTTATAATAGGAAGTTAGGGATATTGGGATATTATTTTAGCAGAATTTTTATGATCCAATGGGCTTGATAGGTGTTATTAAGTGGGTAGAGGTAGTGGCCTTTTATGAGAGGGAGGAGGGGCACTTTAGGAAAGTCTTGAAATATTATTTTATTATAAATTTATTTTTGAATTATAATAGCTCAAATGTGATATAATTAGAGTATAATATTATTATTTTTCTAAATTCTCTCAACCAATAGGTTTTAGACAAGTTTATATAACAAATTTAACCTTATCTTTTGGATATAACCCTTAGTTAAATAAATTAACTCTTATCATGTCTTCTTGTATTTTTACACTATTTAGTTAATATAGTTACTATAAGATTCCAAGAGAACCTCAAGTGGATCAGTTATGAATATTATATCATTTAATAAAATAGATTTTGTTAAAAAACTCATTTATGTCAACTTTGATACTATTTAGTAATTGATTTTTGTTAAAGTAATATCAACTTTATTCATTCTAAAAAACTACATTAACTCAAATATAAAATGTCATAATCATACATAAAAATTTTTTATGGAATAAAAATGTTTAAATTACATTTATTTTAACATTTATAATATCGTTTATTTGAATCTTTCATTAATAAGGTAATCACTGCATCATCATTGTGTCATAAATAAATTTATTTATTTAATGTCTAAAATTTATAAATAAAATACCATTATTCATGAAATATTTTTATATTTATAATTACTATTAATAGTAAAATATATCAATTATATAACCCCACCTTAAAATTGTTTTAGTAAAAAGATACATGTTTTTGTTATATTTCTCTTTACTTTAAATTAATTATTATAACATGTCATTATCACGCCCAAGTGGCTCCATGGGGTCCTAAAATCTACCCAAGGATGATACTGGTCTTCCATATCTCATCCAATACTATTAAGACACGTTTTATGGTAGTTTTATATTATTATAATATTATTTTTTACCCTTATTTACCTAATTTACCCTTTAACCATGGTAAATAAAAATAATTACTGAAGTTACAATTCATAATGTCCAAAAATAAAAGTTACCTATTTACATAATTTGGAAATTATAATTATAAATATGTAATCTGTTTTTTCAAATTCAAAACACAGAAGTTTCGGTAATTAATATAAAATTAATTCTCGTTGTCAAAACACAAAAACAGGTTTTTAAAAAGTAAAAACCATCAAAATATTGACACGTGTTTATATAAAATTTCAATGTGAGATTACTTAAAATGACCATAGTTTTATTAAATAACAAAAAATTAATCCAATTAAACTTTAAAACCAATTAAAAAGATTATATAGTTATATAAATAAATTATATGAAAAGATAGTTTTATATTAAAATGCAGTATTTTTCATTGTTCATTAAAATATAAATTTCCTCAAAATAATACCAAAATTTCAACCAAGTTAAATTTTGGTGTCCCTGTTATAACTAATAAGTTTATTTTGTCAAATATAACTTATAAAATTTTTAAAAACAATATTTAAAAAGGTTTCTCTATCAAAAGGTGGTAAAACTGTATTTTTATGAAAAATACTTCTTTTATCTGAAAAAATGAATCTGTCCTTATATCACATCTAGAAAACAAATTAGATTAATTTAAAAAATTAAATTGAATGTATAAAATATATTTTCCATTAAATAAAAATCCATAAAGAGTTGTATGATTTTATAAACACAATTATTCTCTTTTAAATAGGTTTTCATAAAAACTCATCCTTTATATTCAATTGGTTTTTATTTCCATTTATAATAAATTTGGTAACTAATGAATAATTATTTAAAAATATGTAAACCATATTTTTATAATTCAGTCGATACTCTTCATTCTCTCCATTCCAATAGTAAGGTTATAAGGGAAACATTTAAATAATAATATTTAGTTATCTGTTTAAACTTGATGTAGCATATCATGTATGCTATTGAATATTGTTTTTATTTCTTAAATCTCAGGATGTTACATCATCCCCCCTTTAATAAATTTCATCATCTCATTTTGAATTTGGGGTCGGTAACTAGTTTATGAATTTTCAAAATACCTTTTTTTTCAAACCCACATCGGAAAAAGTGTTAATAAAACATCTAGTTTAAAAGTTAGAAATTGAAGTAAAAAGGTCACCCATGATAACACAAATTTGGGTTCCATATAGGAAAACATAAATTTTTCACGCCTAAAACACAATAATCAACTTATAAAAACTCATATAATCCAAAAAATGTTAACTATATATTTCTCTTACCTTTAAACATTATCCAAAACCAAAATGGTTAATACAAGATCAAATAATCACCCAAAAAGAATAATCCTTTATAAGGAGAAGGACTACTTTTAATCTCCAAAATTTAACAGTGATACCCAAGTTCTACATAGACTATTCAACAAACAAATGTCCTTAAAATTCCTCAAAATAATACAAACTAAGATTGAAACCCAAAATTTATAAGGATTTAATCATATAATCTTCTATAATAAATCTTAAAATTTATCTCCAAATAACATCGACTAATCTTAAATTCTTATACTGAAAATTAATTAACCTAATCACATATTCTCCATGATAGGTTAATAATTTCCATAAATAACCCAAATCATCATAAGTCCACAATAAAAACATAGATTCTTCCAAAATAAAATTCAAACATTACTCCTCAAATGAAATCCTATACTATTCTATTTTCCTTAGGCATATAGTGTTCCCAAAATAGCAAATGTCTTCCAAAATAACATTTATCACATAATACCCAAATCATTTTTCAATACTAAGGATGTCCATTTGATAAAATATATGTCTCCAAAATCAATGTATTCTTAATCCATAAGATCATTTAACTAAAAATAAAAGGTCATACAAACCAAGGACTTCACGTTGGCTAGTGGTAGGCGATAAAGGCCCATCGCACTTTGGTTGTGGGTTCTATTCCTGTAGCTATGTTCGACGTGATGGGTTGTCACGTGGTTTGTGTGTTTTACTTTTTCAAAAACTGAATAATTCTTTTAAAATTAACAAAATGTGATAAAATCCTAAAAAATAACCATAACATATGTTAGACTCAAAGGTTAATCTATAACTTTCATTTTTCATCCCCAAAATTACTAACCCATAACTACCTAAAAAATAAATGTCTCCAAAAAATACCATTAATTAGCTTGAAATTTCATAACATAAGACTCAAAATTGGTTTCTAAGACATTGAAATTATGATAAACCTAAAAATTATTAACCCATGATGATATCCCTAACCCTTAAGAAAACATCATAATCTTTAAAGTTGTTTAAACCGTCCTCTGATACCAACTGTAAGACCCCAGCCTTAAACATTACATAATCTTGATTTAAGTCAATAATTTGACCTTATTTATTGAGGATATTTTAAGTTTAGAGTTTGGTAGAATTAGTCCATAACTATTACATAATATACCCATACATTACATGTGGATAGTTACACTCAGTATCCACTTTTTCCACCAAAGGAAACCCTTTAAACAAAACATGATTTCTTTTTCTTAATAAAAATATTCGTGCCTTCTTCCTTTCTCTTACCCATACTTATACCCTATGGAAAACGTTTAAAAAACTTCTAATGAGCATCAAAATATCATTAATGTATATAAAATAATAAATAAAACCATTAGTTTATGAACATTTAAAACTCATGAAAAAAAATTCACAAAATCATACTTTTTACCCATAAAACATAAACTACTTAGCTTATATCATGTAATCATAAGATTCCAAAAATTCTTAATAGAAATCATAAAACAAAAAGGTAACATGTGTAATCTATATAATACTTACATTGTAGATTTCACAGCTATATAGGGAGTAACCTTCATGGTTACGTTTGGAATACCCATCCTTGTATATTCCCTAAATCGCTTAAGAGAAACCTTAATGTTTACCTCCATCACGTTACCCAATGCATTTGAGAGCTATCACGGTCTCACCCTCCCTTAGTTTATCATAGAACCGCCCATATACTTAGGCAATTCCCAATAACCATAACATAATCTTAACACATAAACCAATCATAAAGGAAAAATAACATTTCTACTTTGAAATCACATTTCATATTTACAAGTCACGCACTCATAAATTAAAACACATTATTTTAAAATAAAATGGTAAACATGTAAAGTAAACATTAATAAATAATATCAACAAAAAATCAATAAATTACATTCATATTGTATATATATATAAAAACATTCAAATTTATTGAAATAATCAATCCCCTTTTAAAATACAATTAAAATAATTTAAAAGAATATTTTTGAATCAAAGTGTCCCATAACACTTTTGAAAATTTCGAATGGAATTTACACTTAAAAAAATTAATGTCCATATAAATAAGTCCTTAAAATATTTTTGAAATCATGGACATGAAAGATAAGTATTTATATGATTAAATCTTTAAAACATTTAAAATTATGTTTTAAAGAGTCCCTTACCACTTGAGAAAATACTTGAATAAAAATAATCTAAGAATAACATTAAAAAAATTATAATATCATGATAATAAGGATACTCATGATATAATATCTCAAAGGGAATTATATACACTATATAAAAGTGAATTTTTGTATAATAAGAAATAAGTATCAATTGAATGTAAATTGAGACGAAATCCCTTATAAAGATCATATCCTTAGATTAAGGATAAATAAATGAAATAATTATGTGTAAAAAATATACATATACCCAATATAAATGGATATTTATTGTAAAACAATAAGAGTTCATTCACACATATTATTATAAAAACAAAACCAATGAAATGTATATTTAACTCAATAAAATGATATTGAGTTAAGATTCCCCTTACAAAATTTGTTTAAATGACGTAAGAATTTATTAATGGGGTGATTATGTGTAGATTTAGTATATCCACACAAAGGGAAGTGGAAATTATAGTATAAATAAATAAATAGTGATTAAAAACATAATCTTGGCACAATATAATCAACAAATTATGTGTAAAACACAATGAGTGGTAATTGAGTTTAGAAATTTTCTTAGGAAATTCCGGCATCCTAACGGTGTCACATAAAAAACTCGTAAAATGATTTGATTGAGAGAAAAAGGGTATATCATAATTTTTACATCATATGGATAGTAGTGGTATATGTAATTACATGTCCCAACATAAGAAAATATAAATTAAAAAGGAATATCATAAAAGGAGTTCTTGAAAAAGAGAAGGATGGTAGATTCCATTATCTTAAGTCCGACTTGTCACGTACAATCATTATGTTCCTAAATAATAAACTTAGGTTAATTTATAATTTCTTCATAACCTTTTTCAAGTTTATTATTCCTTTTATATCACTTATTACCATGTTATAAAAATTATATAATTATTTAAGTTCATATCAGTCATTTTCTCAATATTCAGTACTTGAGTCGAAAATGAACTTGTTTTGATGTAAATTATCCTTGTGGTCAAAATTAAATCATCTCCAGAATATTATTCATAATTTAAATATCATATATATATATTATATATGTATTATAATAGTCCATAAAATTTTGAGATAAGATATTAAATGCACCATTCATGGAGACGGTAGGTCGTACGTATGCATCAACGCTACTTTCATTTCTTTGTCATATTAAAGGAATGAAAAATAAATGATACATAGGTATATTATAATTCTAGTATAATATATATTTTATATATGTTACATAATTACATTAATTACATCCTTTATATGTTCCATGTATTTAATGAATGAGTCATATCACTTTGACCGAATATTATATTTTTATGACTATTATACCATTTAATAAAACAGCTTTTATTTAAAAAACTCATTTATGTAAATTTTGACACTGTTTAGTAATTTATTTTTGTTAAAGTCATAAAAACATGATTCATTTGAAAAAACTAAATTAAATAAAATATAAAATTTCATAATACTCAAAAAAAATCATGTATAGAATCAAAATTTTCAAATTACATTTTTCGTAATATATATAATATCATTTATTTGAATCCTTCATTAAAAAGGTAATCATTACATCATCATTCTGAAATAAAAAAAATATTTCTTTAATGACTAAAAATTATAAATAAAATACCATGATTTAAAATATATTTTTATCTTTCTAATTACTATTTATATTCAAAGATATTAATTATATGACCCCACCTTAAAAAAATTATTAAAAAAATACATGTTTATGTTATATTTCTCTTTACTTTAAATTAATTAGTATAACATGTCATTATCACAACCAAGTGGCACCATGGGGTCCTAAAATCGACCCAAGGACACTTATGGTCGGCCATATCTCATCAAATAGGATTAGGACATGTGTCAGGGTAGTTTTATATTATTATAATATTATTTTTTACCCTTATTTACCTAATTTACCCTTTAACCATGGTAAATAAAAATAATTAATGGAGTTACAATTCATAATGTCCAAAAATAAATGAAATATATTTACATAATTTGGAAATTATGATTCCAAATATTTAACCCATTTTTCCAAATTCAAAACACAGAAGTTTCATTAATTAATTTAAAATTAATTCTCATTGTCAAAACCAAAAAACAAGTTTTTAAAAAGTAAAAACCATCAAAAGATTGACATGTCTTTATTTAAAATTTCAATGTAAGATTACTTACAATGAAAATAATTTGATTAAAAGATAAAAAATTAATCCAATTACACTTTAAAACCAATTAAAATAGATAATCTAACTATATAAATAAATTAGACGAAAAGGCAGTTTTGAATTAAAATGCAGTATTTTTTCACTGTTCATTAAAATATGAATTTCAATAGAAAAATACCAAAATTTAATCCAAGGTAAATTTTTATGTCATTATTCTAATTAATAAGTTTATTTTTTAAAATATAACTTTTAAATTTGTTAAAAATTATATTTAAAAAGGGTTCACCATCAAAAGGCTTTAAAACTGTATTTCTATGAAAAATACTTCTTCTATCTAAAAATTGAATTTGTTTTTACATAATATCTAGAAAATATATTAGATGAATTTAAAGAATTACATTTAATTTATAAATATATTTTTCATTAAATAAAAATCCATAAAGAGTTATATGATTTTATAAACACAATTATTCTCTTTTAAATAGGTTTTCATAAAAACCCATCCTTTATATTCAATTGATTTTTATTTCCATTTCTAATAAATTTGGTAACTAATGAATAATTATTTAAACAAGAATAAACAATATTTTCATAATTCATTTGATACTATTCATTCTCACCATTCCAAAAAACCCTTATTTATTTAAACTCACGTGGACAAAAATTTCTTTTCTTGTATTTTCCACAATTGTATCTAATTTATCTCCCTCTCAAAAACATACTCCATGGAGTATGAACTTCAATATTCCTATTTGTATGAATACTATACAGTGAATCAATTCTTGTGGTGTGGAACTTATATTTTATGGTGTGGATACTTCTTCTTGCAATATGAAATAGTAGCTTGTGGCTCTACACACCTCAAAAATTAGCTTTAGATTTTTCTCTCCCTCAATCTTAGTTCATACAGATTTAGGCCTTGAAGAACAGCTTGAGCTTCAACTTGAATACATTTTCATTATTTTTTAAGACCAGATAAATTTGCTTCAACTCATTTAAATAAGTATACATTCTTCATATATTTTATCATCCACTTCATTACATTAAATATTTGCATCTCATTAATTTTCATGTTTGGCTGATGAAATTAAAAGGATCTATGATGTTTTTATCATGAAAAATAGTACAAGTATCGTTATTTTTGTTCTATAGAATCTATTAATTCTATAATCTCAAAACACCTTTACATAGTATCTTGTTGTCTTATAATTACCCTAATATAGGTGTTTTTTTACCCTTATATATCTAGTAGAAACATGGGTTTACTTTTATGTGAAGTTAAGGTTATATTCACATAGCCAACTAAATTTTAGATATACCTTTATATAGGATCAAATCGTATTTACATTGACTTAATAAATATTTTCTTAGATTTTGTGGGTGTTTTTTTACCTTTAAACAAGTTCTAGATTTATCCATATTTCAACTTTAAACTCCAAGGATTATTTAAACCATATCTCTTGGATTTCAGGCCTGAATAAAAAATACAATTATGTGTTTATGATATTTAAATCCTTTAGTAATAGTCTAATAATCTTCCCAGTTATCCTATTCTTCATCAAATTTAAATCTAGAATCATTTAATTTTTACCTAACAAAAAATCTAACTTTTTCTAAGTGTTACGTGAAACTTATGGAGGACACAAATGGCACTTACCTTGAGAAATTAATGTGTATTATTGGTTGTATAAAAACTAATATAGATTAATTCACACATACAATAACACACCATTTAAAAATATTTTGATATCTTTTGAGGATCACACTTATTTAGACCCTCAGGTACACCTACATAGGTCTGTGTCACACATGTGTAAATAAGAAAAAACACCTAAACAACATAGATATAACACTTATACTAAGTGAAAATGATACCTACACAATCATACCTTTGTCATTTTTCTTTTATCCTTTAATATGAAACTTATGAAAATTGTAAAACATGCATATGTAGTGCCAAAATAACATATACATTGGATTCCATACTTAGCTATTTTTTTTATTTCTATACTGAAATTCCTGAATACCTGAATTTGAATCTAAAGCACTTCCAATATATATCAAGACTTCTCTAACCTTTATCCATGGGTGATTAAAACCTATATATATTAACCATCATACTTGTTACTCCTTGGAAAGTTTCTCTATATTGTATACTTTTTTCTCCCCAACTTTGAATCTGATGTAAGATTTGAAACCACAACTATACAAGTTGTCCAGTCTAGGCCAGTCCATCATGTTTCTTAAACCTCATATCCTTTATAAAAACTATTGAATACAAGGTTTATTCACCTTTATCACTTGTTATTTACATTAATATCATTTAAAAAATAAATATATTTCATGGTCCAAGGACTTTTTCTAGCCAGCTATTCTAATCACCCTTTTATGCTTCTTCCATTACCCATAAGTATATGGGAAGATCCTTCACTTAATTTGGGTGGATACTCCAATCCATCACCCAAGACATATTCTTCTCATTATTACAATTAAAAGATAATAAAAACCCTAATTGATATAAAATAAAACCAAAAACCTATAGGAACTTTAGTTACTAGGTTCATGTCCATACATCCATCCACAAGCACTCACTATCTCCATGAATTTGTCTACTTTTGGCATCCCACCAACATGGTTTTATTCCCAAGTTCATCACATCCTATTTCCATGGTAAAAGGATTCATAATAGGTGTTTGATTTCACCTTAATATTTAGTTGTACATGATCCTCCCCACAACCCAATCTGGGACTTGCAAATTTCTAAAAAATGCACCCCCAAGTTGTAAGGCAGTTAGTCCTAGTCCCGGACACTAAGGGGAGCACCGTAAAACCCTAGGTGGAAAAAAATACCTATCCAAATTTCCCAAATGTTTCTAAAGATGACCTTATGGATATGATACCAGGTATATGTCTATGAATTAATCCACAAGTGATCACCAATGATACAAAATTTTCTATTTTGGGTATCCCACATGCATGATTTTATTCCCAAGGGTATCACACCCTCTTTCCATGGGAAAAGGACTCATGGAAAGGGTTGGATCACACCTTAATTTTTAATTGTGTGTGATAATACACACATCCCAATGTAGGAATTTCAGTTTCCTAACAGATTCACCCCCATGTGGTGGGTTGGTTAGTCCCAGTCACATACACCATGGAGAGATTTATACAACCATGGGTAAAAAAATAGTTTATTTATAATAACACCTATTATTATATAAGAGTAAAATAAGATAAAAATACATAATATTTATTATATTCCAATAGAAATTTAAATTTCTCCATTGAATCTAACTCGATGATGTAAAGACCCATTTCTTCATCACATGAATGCACAGTTTAATCCCTAAGCATCAATACTCTTCCAATTGTTAACTCCTATACATATTCACAATAATTTTTTAGTGTATAGTTGGTAGAATATACCCTTAAAATATATAAATTGATACTATAACATAAATACCTTATGTGGGCTCTCTATAGATTTTTTTCACCCCTTCAGGTATTCTTGAAAATTCCTCCTCCAATGTCTAGTTTTCTCATAGTGGAAATGCCACCCTTCCTTGAAATCTCCTTTACATGGATTAAAAGTTAGTGTAGAGTCTATATGATCCCACTTCTTCTCCTTCTAGTACACTTTTATTTATATTAATGGGTTTTTAGGATCAATTTACACTAAATCAATGTAGTGAAATCAATAATAATCCCAAATTCCAAAGATCTATTATCTATGAAATTGAAATCATGTTACATATAAAATAAAGAACATATGTGTACCTTTATCCATAGATTGATTCCACATCATTATTAATTCATATGGTTAATGAATATAACTCGAAGGAATCCATCATACTCCCTTCTCTATGTTGTATCCATAGGCTAAATGAATCAACCATCATATAAGAAGGACCCTCCTCAATCTCATGGCTTTCTAGAGCCTCTTGAAGCAAAGAGATGAGTGAGAAAGCTTCAAAGTAGGATCAACATAATATATCACATCATCTCCATGTCCATGGATTATTTATATAAGCCTCATAATACTCATGATTCTTTATGAAATTTACTCAAATGTTATAAAATGTTCATGTAAAACCTTTGACCATTTTATGCATTAATCATATGAAGGCATTGTTGATCCTCCCATACATTTCATATTATGAAATATCTAAATTGAGAAAAAAAATTAAATAGATTACCAAATAATAATTCTTGTCATCTAGATACAAATTATTCATAGGTTCTAATATGAATTGTATAATATGATTCTTTATGTCCTATGATATAGCCAAATTATACTCTATGATTGGCTTATACAGTGTAAAACATGTCATTTTTAATATTCATTTCATAACCTACGAAAATCATATCATACCATATGATATAACATGAACAAATAATATATATTTATGGATTTAGGGCATTTATCCAATAATCTTCCACTTTCACTAAAGCCTCATGGACTAGTGAAATTTCACTTTATATTGTATCATATACAATAAGTTGTGAAATCATATCCAAAATTCCTTTTATATATCTTCCAAAAAACTATTGTAGATCTATCATAAACTTCACCACATATCAATTCATATGAAATACCTTGTGAATACCATATAAAAATCCTTTTGGATAAACTCTAAAACACTTTTAGACCAAATCTCTAATTAAAACTCAATCCACATTCAGTCAACCACAATGTTTAAACCCATGAGGCTTTGTAGAATTTAAAAAAATGAATTTATGAATCTGAAAATGTTATAAAAGAGTAACATATATCAAATAATAGTTCTAATCAAGATACATAAGTATCGTGTGTGAGGTATATCAAACACATGTACCTCTATACTATTGTTCACCATATGCATCATATAAAATCCTGATTTTTTATATGATCACTTTTTATAAGAGATAGAGTAATCATAGGACATATATTATGCTAATCCAATATATCCACTCATACATTCTTTATTCTTTGAGTATATACTGATTGGGTCAATGAATACATCACATTTCATTCACGCTTATAGATGATCACATCACATGCCCCTCACCTGATATATAAGCACATCATATATCTTATCTAGGTGTAGTCATAAAATTCCCTAGTATATCTTAATATATTACCCAAATGTCATACTCATCATTTGAGAGGACAAATCTCATATTGGTTCATCTCTAACTAACAACATAATTAGAAATGAACTCAAACTCTCTTTGATTATTTAAGCCTCAAAGATTGAGTAATAAAGGTATAAAAGTACGAAGGTTCTATTTATAGTTATCTCTCCAATAACATGTATGGTTAAATCTAAATATAAACCATATACTCTTATTATACAAATTACATAATATATGAAACTCCATGTGGTATACTTCATTGGTCATCCAGTGAACAAAACTTATTTTGTGTATCATGGGCATATTCCACATCCTGATACAAGAATCATATTCATGATAACATTAACATTTCATCATAATTTGTAATATTCTAGGATAAAAATAGTTAGGGATAACTCAAATTTATACTTTTCTAGGTTAATTATCATTTCACTTCATGATGTGTGTGTGTGTGTGGCCAATGTGAAAGAATAAAAAAGTGGATATTACCTTTTATATAACTTGATATATTTTATATTATTAAAATATATTAATAATACTTAAAATACATACATAATCACTTTCCTAATATATCATGTATTATAGACTTCCATAGTAGCCTTATTTTTATACACTTTTAGGTTTTTGTTAAAATCATTACATATCTATGTAATATATATCACATATCTATATAACCATATAATAAAACACTCCCAATAAGCACATTAATGAGTAACATATATGAATAAAGAAATTTTGAATAATGGTGAGGCTTATGAATCATATTTTTAGTGCCCTGTTCCAGATTGATCATAGAGAAGGGGTGAATCAGGGGTCTTCTTATAAAAATTATTTCTATTTTCAATTAAACCTATTGAAACTATTAAAGTTCTTGATCAGATCAAATATTATCTAATTTCCTCACCTCATGTATAATATTAATAATAGAGATATTATAACATGGTATTTAAAATTTTTCATCCTTATCATGATTGTTAGATTCCCCAACATGGATTTTCCACTATAAACATAAGTGGTTATAGTAATAGATTTTTAGATACCCCAAATATAATCTTATAGTAACTATTTAAATGATTCAATCACAAATATCCTATTTTATAATTAGTTAGACACCCCAATTGAAATATTCTTCAGTAACTGGCTAGATAACCCAGTCACAAGTTCCTTGGTTTTGATCCGGTGATAAAAAGACCTCCTTTTTTTCCAAGTTTCTTTCGCACCTCCAAAGAATGATCTTCCTCCACAAGAAGATAGATCAACAGATCTGTACGTGTACTCCTTTAAATAACTTTATTGTAACTTCTAGTTTCAAAAATCTTCACCATATCTTGAGAAATTTGGTTCCTCCTTATTATTTGAATAATTAGGAATAATAGGTTGCTTCCAACTTGTATATCTCCCAGCTTTTAACTCCTTAAATATTCTCGATATAGATGTTGTATTAGCTATCTAGATTCTTACATAGTGATTTTTTGGGTTATCTCAAAGATTAGTCCCACTTTTTTTCTCTGTTAGCTTCAATATTATATTTATATAAAATATCGTGTGAATTATAGTTTCCAAAAATGAATTTTCAAAACTCTAATGATCGTTGGATGTGGGTGAAATATTATCATTTAAATTAGTCATAAAAATATGAATTTAATTTTTTATTAAAACCCACATGAATCCCATCCAAGATCTTCCTTTTAAATTCCCTAAAGACTCAACATTGTTTCGTTCTTTTTATTATCTAGGAAATCCACTTATTTAAACCATTATAAATCTCAACATATATAGAATCTTTCATATTTTTCAAATATACCTTCATCTTGTGGGATGGTTATTATCTTAGTATTTTTCATTTGTGTTATAAAACTTTTAATTTTTATAAGAATTTAATTCATATTCTCATGAATTCATGCAATAAATTTTTAAGACATATGTTTGGTAAAAGTCATAAGATCAACTTTGAGGTCATACAATCAGCTCAAAATTCTTATGATAAAGCCACATAAAAACTCAAAGTCATGTGATCATGAAGAAATATAATTAGTAGTGAAGTTTTATGATCATAATTATATTAAAGGATTATGTTCATGAATTTTCAATTCTCAATTAGAAGGATTTGGAAAATGGCCAGCAATAATGAACTACATAATATCCATTGATGTTTTTCTTCTCATCCCTTATTCTCTCATTCGAGACATCACGACCACTCCTAGGGCATAGTATACTCATCGTTATCATAGGTGGAACTTTCATCTGAAACTCCCACCATAATAACCATATATAATTCATTGTTTCATAGTTATACACATTTCATAACTTTTTTGGTGTAACTCTTTCCTTATTTGGCATAGAGAATCTCATACTCCAAAATATTTGAGCATCACCTTTGGTTTCATACTGAAACCTCATCTTAAATATTGATCCTATTAAAGGATCATGATATTTAATTTATTAATCATATAACAAAAAAATCATATGGTTTTATTCTCTATTTATTCGCAATATTTCATATTCATAAATCTCAACTTATCTTATTTGTATGGAAGCTCAAACATACCTTTACACAACTTCATGAAACTGGGATATTACCTTTATATATGTTTAAAAACATCCTCAATACATTTATACAGGTATCATAAATCCTTAATTTCTTTTATATGAGTTAAATATGACCTTTATGTAACCATTTCAACTCATGATCTAAAATTTATGTAGATATCCAACAACCTTTATATAGGTGCTCCTTTTCCTCATTACCTTTACATAACACCTGTTTTCTAGCTTGAAGATCGATGAAAAAATCATCAAAATTAATATTAAGAATGCAATCCATAATAATCCTTAAAAATTAATTATCAACATCATTCATCAAATACATATTGAATTATTGAAAATAAATACATCCCATCCAATGGGAACTTCAATATCCCCCTTTGGAATTATTTCCAATACCACAACACATTTTCTCATATCAATATGTGTGTTTCCTCTCCCACCAACCCCCCCCCCCATGTAAAATAAATACAAAGATAATATTGGTGTCTTATAATCACACAAATATCCTCCACATTACATCAAGACAACTTATTATCCTCCTTAAAATAATATTAAGACACTTATGAGTGAAGGATGACACCACATGATTTTTCTCAAAAAAAGATCCTTTAGTTAGTTCACTATAAGTCTACTTGGAATAGCTCGGTGTATAAAATAAGCGAGATATAACCAAGGTTTTTAATTATATCCATACACAATGATACATTTGATACCATTCCGATAACTCATTCTAGGGTTTTCTCATATAGATCCATCAATAAATACATTATATCATGAACACATCTCAATAAATATATCAAAAATTTCAAGTTCAAAGTATACAACTACCCATTTGTCTCATACTGTCATCAACCAATACTCCCTTATCATAAATATGTTTGATATAATCAATAAAAAGGGATATAAATGTGATTTAATACCTAATTATTTATATTTTATGGTGTTGTCTATAAATTCTATATTGCATGGAATACTTAATTTTTTTATAGCCCCTCATATTTTCTCCCCCTCAAGGAATGCACTTAAATTCTCTACTTTATTTCATTAGAAACACTATGAAAAAAAACCTTGTTTTATGTCCAATAATAATATCTTTAAACCTCTCCTTTAATTCCCCATATGTTAGAATGAATAAATCAAATATTTAGAGAATAAAGCTTTTTTGTTCCTCATAAGTAACACTGAGGTTGTGAGTTTAAACTCAACTTACGCCACTCTTTCATTCCACACTCGTTATTTATTTTCTTTTAAATAGCCTCAATATATTTTTTTATCATCTCTTTATTTTTAGATTTTTCCTTTTGTGAAGTAATTTTCATTACCTAGGATTTTAGGGTAACTCCATTTCCTTTTTCTTGCAGCATTCATTTCATGCTCTCCTCTTGGGATGGTAGGATTTTCATAAAAATCTTTATCATATTCCTAGTTTTTTTTCACCTTTAAAATTGATTTTTATAATCTTTAAGTTTCCACTTGTTGATGATTATTCATGAATTTTTATATCACTATTTGTGGATAGCTTCTCATGAATGTCAACTTCTTCATTTGTAACTACTTTTTTTTCTTTAGCTTTAACATCCATCTCTTCTTACTCCATTCCCTTAGATATCTCCAAATGGTATGGCCAAATATCTAACAATTATTTCTTGACCATCTAAGATTATTTTTTATCCTTACATTTATTCTCATTTGCTTCTCTAGACTTGTATCTTGGATTATTTGACTTTGATATTTTCTTTATAACTGCTCTTTAATTTTCCCCAAATGTTTTTTCAGCTTGAAGAACCATGAACTTGGTATATACATTTTTTGATAGAGATATGAAGATGGAATTTGATCCTTTCTATCTAAATAAATATTTCTCTTATCAATTTTAATCAATAAGCACCTTCATAAATGAGTTTAAAACCCAATGTTACAGCATCTCTCCTGTGTATATCGAGTGATTGGAGTTAGGTTAACATCTAATTTCTCTATATATGATAATTATTTTTTAAATAAATTATAACACCCATGTTGTTCATAAAATTTATATTCTCCATTTCTCATAAAAATCTTTGAATATTTATAGGGAACCATCGCTCTAATACCAATTGTAGTTCCCAAGTATAAATTGACCACAAAGAGGAGGGTGAATCAATGGTCTTGTTTTAAAATATGTTCTCTTTTTGATTTAACCTCTTTAACCTTTTAAAGTTCTTGATCCACTAAATATTATCTCACAGCTTCACCTTGTGTGCAGTATTAATAACAAAGGTGGAATCACATGATATTTACAAGGTTTGGAATAAAATCTCACTCCTTATCAGGTTGGTTAGACGCCCCAATATTTATTATCCACTATAGACACAAGTGGTTATAGAAGTAGTTGGTTATACACCACAAATAAAATATTACATCAACTAGTTAGACACCCCAATCATAAATATCCTCTTTTTAAATTGGTTATATATCATAATCTCAATATTTTTTAGTAACTAGTTAGAAACACTAGTCACAAGATCCTTGGTTTTTATCTAGTGATAGAAAGACCTCATTTTTCTCTAGTTTTATTTAGTGCCTCAAAATAATTATCTTTCTCCATTAGTAAATGAATCATAAAATTTTCACATGTACTCCTTTTAATAACATCAGTACCACTACTAGTCTTGAAACTCTCCACCTCATCTTGAGAAATCTAGTTCCCCTTTGGTCTTCAAATCATTGGGAATAGTATATTCCTTTCTCCTTTAATATCTCTCAGCTTCAAACTCCTTCTCTCTCCTTGATATAGATATTGTATCATCTCTCAAAATTCATACAAAGTGCTTCATTGGTTCTCTCAAAAATTAGTCTTGATTTTTCCTTTTTTTGACCTGCACTATTATATTCAACGAAAATATCATGTGAATGATAGTGTCCAAAATATAATTTTTTAAACTCTCTTGATATTTAGATACAGTTGTGATATTCTCATTTAAATCATTCATAAAAAATCCTAATTTAATTTTACATTCAAACCCACTAGAATCCAAACCAAGATCTTTCTTTTAAATTCCCTAAAGACTTGGAATTATTTCCATATTTTTATTCTCTATGAAATATGCTTATATAAACCATTTAAAATATCCACATGTAAGGAATCATCCATATTTTCCACATGGACTGCCTACTTTTTATGTGTTTCTTATCTTAACATTTTCATATGTCTTAGCAAAAATTTTATTTTTCTAATTTTTGATTTCATATACTCTTGAAGTAATTTTTATTAACTTTGAATTCATATGATCATCTTTGAAGTCATATAATCTGCTCAAAAATATTATAATGATGTCATATGAAATCTCAAAGTCATATGATCATAAAGACTAATGATTAGTAGCAAAGTATTAAAATCAGATTTCTCTTAAAGGATTAATTAATTTCATGCATTTTCCATTCCCAATTATAAGACTTTGTAAAATGGATAAAATTAATGCACTATGTAATTGACCACACCATTTTTCTTATCATAACTTCTTATATCATTTAAGATATAATGACCTCTCCCATAGCATAGTTCACTCATCATTCATTATAGGTGGAGATCTCATCTGAAACACCCACCACAACAGACATAAATAATCCACTAAGGCATGGTCATGTACATTTCAAATATTTCTATGGAATATCTCTTTTTTTATTTGGTGTGGAGCATATCTGACTCCAAACTCTTCTATAATCACCTTTAGTTTTATGTTGAAACCTCATCTTGAATCTTGATCCTCTAAAGGATCATGATATTTAATTCACTAAGAATAGAATAATATCATCATCTAATTTTATTCTCCATTTTTTTGAATATTACATATTGTAAAATCTCAACTTCTCTTATTTAACTAAAATATTGAACATACCATTATAAAACTTCATAAAACTAATTTATTACCTTTAATTAGGCTTTGAAACTTCCTCGTTGCCTTTATATGGATCCTAGACATCCTAAATTACCTTTACATGAATTAAAGTTGACATTTATATAGCTGATTAAACTCAAAGTTTGGCCATTATGTAAATACTCACCTACCTTTACATAGAAACTACACATCACCTATTTTTCTAGTGTGTAATTTACATAAACTTTAGAAACTCAATGTTACCTTTACATAGGGAATCATTTCAACTCAAAATAATCTCAGGACATTATAAATCAATATCAAGGCCTTACAACTTTCATCAAATATAGTATATAATTTTTTATCACCCATAATACTTATCTTAATCCTAAATATCAATGCAATAATATTAAAAATTATTATTGATGATTTAATCCATAAAAATTCTCAAAAAATAACCATCACCATCTTTCATCAAACACATATTAATTTATTCAAAATAAATACAACACATCCAATGGGAACTTCAATATTCATTTTGATTAACTCCTTGAACATAGTATTAAAACTCCTTAACTTCACAACATCCAATTTTATGATGTTAATAACTTATATTGTTACTTATAACTCTTTCTAGTTTCTTTATCACCATTATCCTTGGTATCCATTCCATAAATTTTTCCCTTGAAATATTATGGTAATAAATGTAACTATTTAAATTAATATTTTAATAACATACACTAAACCTTTTAGGATGTTTGTGTGACATTCACTTTGACTTTTATAATCTTTAATTTGTTAAATTTGAAGTTATAAAAGTCTAATAATACTCCTACAAGACTTTTTGACAATTTATTCTCTTAAAAATATCATGTTATAATATAAAAAAACTTCTTTATGCAAGGGAATAGCTCTTATTTTCTTTTAAAAGGGATATTTAAAAAATAAACTATTATTTACATATCATATATATTATTCTATGTATTTTGAGTATTTACTTGAAAATGATACTATTATTTAAAATATACAACTAATTGTGGGAATATGTCTCTTATATTTTAAAAAACATCTCGATGAACTCTTTTATCCTGGATAAAATGTTTTTATCATTAATCTTCTTCTCAAGTATGCTATATAGTCTAATGAATCATAAACCATGTACATTAAAACTTTCATCTCATAATGTTCATCAAAAAACTTTCTAATAATAAATTTCTATTATTATATAATGGAAACAAGACAAAAAATACAAATATTATATTTTAGAACCATTTGATCTTGATATATTCAATTTCATGATTTGTCATCCCTTTCCATCATCATTTGAAAAAAAAATCTATTAATCCTTACCTTGATTTTGAACTCCTATATACTTACACCATTTTTAAAGTATAAATTTAGTATCATATAACCTTCAAAACTAAAGAATTTATTTCTATAGCACCAGTACCTAATATGGAAATCCCACAGAGTTTCTATACTCCTTTGGTTATATAAAAAAAATCATTATAAGAAAACATTTCCCTAATTATTTAATCTTCCTTTAGGATTTAGTGAACTTGAATGGATCTTAATAAGAAACATTATTCGTCTCTCCAATAGAATTTTCTTATTTTGATTTGAACTTCTACCCACCTATTTTGTCAACATAGTAACAGAAATTAGAAATCATAGGATATATTTCATCTATCCTAAAAAATTTGGAAAATTAAGGTAAACCTTTTAAAAAAACTAATTTAAATTATCAATAAATTTCCAATGATGAACACAGAATAATTACATAAATATCAAAATCCTTATAGTATTGAATATATGAGTGAATAATAAAGATCCTAATGTCTTTTTTTAGGGAATATTTAAAAGTATGATCTATACTTTTGATAGAACTAATAGAATTCAACATGTCGTTCCATAGGAGGATTTCATATAAGAGACTCTTTGTAGTGTAAAAATAATCTATAAAAGTTCATTTACCCAAGAATGAGTGTATTATAAGTAGGAATTCAAGGAAACCTACCCATTGTAAAAAGTCTACCTTGAAGACACTAGTAAATTCCCAAATATATAAACTTCTAGAATTATATTCAACTATATCACATGAAATGGTAATATAGAAAGTAAGAAAGAGAACATAGTTTAATGTTCTTAGGATAATGTTTCCTACATTTATAGGAGAAATATTAGTTTAAACTTTTATATTACTTATAGAAACAAAAGAGATTACAAGAGTTAAAATTTAATAAATACAAGTAATTATGATTACTCTTCAAACTGTAAAGTAATGATCTGATTTAACTCTAACTTTGATATCCTTGAATATTTACCATTAACAAAACTTAATTAGAATTTAAGGACTCACAAATTTATATACTAAGTGCTAACTGGTCAACCAATAAAATATTCTCCCCAAAAATAAGAAACATTAAACATGACTGCATGAGATTGATTACTATGACAGTGATCATTTAGCCTTTTTGAACCTATTGGACTTCAAAATTCCATTGTAAAACCATCGGTCAATAAGAACTTCTGATGGTTATGTTGTTATTATAGAATGCCTTATACTATTTTATGATCCTAATGTCATGTTCATCATATGTTGTATGAAATTTTGGTATATGAAATTACAATGAATAAACTTTTGGTGAATTGAAACAAACTTCACCTCTCAGTAATTTTTCACTTGAATTTTGTTCTAGGGAACCTCAGTAACTCTCCATGACTTAAAATAAAGTAAAATTTTTCATCTTTCATTCCTTTCACCAATATTCTACTGAGGCATGATACTACATTATAATTTCTTGAACTACTGCCTTAGTGAAAATTTATACTAGATTCTTTCTATCGACTATCTTTCAAAGATAAAATATTTCCTCTACCAACATGTTTTTTATGAAATGGTAATTAATGTAAAACCATTAAATTTTCTGTCAAGAGTAGTAGTCAATAGTTTTCATTAATCCATGCCAAACCATTCAATGATTTTTTTAGATATAATACCTCTATGATAGAAAAAAAAATTCATTATTCTTATCTCATTCTATTGTCATTCCCAATATTTTCTTGGATTTCCCAAGATCTTTAATCTCAAAACTTTCAAATAACCTATTTTTCAATTTTTGAATCTTTTAATAATCTTATCCAACTAGAAATATATCATCTACGTATAAAATCAATATGATGAAAGTAAAATCACCTACTTACTTATGGTAATAGTAATGATCAGTGTTATATCAATCAAAATATTCTTCTAAAATGAATTTTTTGAATTTTTTATATTCCATTATTGGGGTGATTTATTTAATTCATACAAGATTTTATTTAATTTTCATACCAAATTCTGGTTCCCAACTTCTAATACTTCAATTGGTTGATTCATGTAAATGTATTCCTGCAAATCACTATGAAGGAAATTTTTATTAACATCTATCTATTCAAGATACATATTTTATAATTTCTCTATACTCATCATTTTATAGATTTTATAATGTTTAAATAATGGTGAAAAGATTTCCAAAAAATATACTCCTTCCTTTTATTGAAACCTCTTCACTACTAGTCGTGATTTGTATATTTTCTTTCCATAAGCCTCTTATTTTATTTGATAAACCCATTTATTAACTATGGATATTTTCCCTTTCAAATGTTTATCCATTTCCAAAGTTCCATTTAATTTTCTATTGAACTTTATGGAATCCATATCTTCATTCATAGTTAACTACCGCTATTTTAAGTCACTAATCAAAACCACCTCTTCTAGACATTAAATTTCTCCTATATATATTAAAATTAAATAATTAATTTCATCCCCAAACCTTTAAAATAGTATCTTGATTATATTCAATATCCTCAAAAAATTAGATGCTTTAAAATACATGGATCAACTATACCTACTAGTGTATGAACTTTTGGTACCTAAATTGTTGTTAATCTAACTTCTAGAGAAAATACTTATGATGATACCACTCGAGCTTTAGCCACTCTAGAACAGTATTTTTGATCTTATACTAGACCAATCCAAGAATTTTGATTATTTTTAGAACCTACATATAAGTTATCTTGAAGTTTAAAACTTCTGGTATTCTTACTCAGATCAACTTTGGCATCGATGGTTTATCTTTCTTGAAATTCTTTCCCAACCAAGTTTCAGTCCTTCAATTGAACTTTTTCATTGAAGAAAAAATATATGATCCTATTTTTTTCTTTCATCATCCCATAAAAAATATCCAAAATTTTCAACCCCATATAAAAGTGAAATACATATTTTAAATTTAGATTCAATATTATCTCAATACTTAGTATTTACATGTACATATGCTAAACTTATAAAGACATTAATATTATGAAATTTTGATCATTTTTCAAACCATAATTCCTTTGGAATTCCCTTACCAACTAATGATGATAAAATTATGTTAATGAGATGATTAATCATGTTGAATGCCTCTACCCAAATCACTTTAGGAATTCCTAAGTGAGACCTCATACTCCTATAATTATTCATCTAAGTCATATCCATTATTTCATCCACTCCATTGTTCTATGGAGTTATAGGAACTATATTCTAATGCCTTATTCTTTTATTTTGTTAGAAGTTTTGGGAAGTTTTTTTAGTATAATCACCACCATTTTCCATCCATATTCAGTTAAACTTTTAACTAATTTCCCTTTCTAGTGATGATTTCCAATGAATAAACACCTAAAATACACCATACTTATGATTTAATAAGTAAATACATAATTTCCTAATATAATCATAAATAAAAATAAGAAATTAAAGGTAACTACTATAATAATGGGTAGGGGAAGGTACCCAAGCATCTGAGCATACAATCTCCAACATTCGGTTCATGGTCTTCCATCCATATAAGTTAGAGGAAACCCTTATATAATTTCCTAGAACATAACTTTCACACTTTCCAATTTCCATGTGATCAAGATTTAGTATTCCCTTATCCATTAAACTTTAATATTCTTCTCACTAAGGTGACTAAACCTATAATTATAAACTTTCAATTCATTAGAATTTATACTTCTAGAAATTTAAATCCCATATGAATTTATAATTAAGAAAAGATTCTCATCATTAACTCTTCATGTAACTATCATTGATCCTCTAGTAACCTTCCATGTCCTATTTTAAAAACTAGTCTTGTAGCCTACTTCATCAAGTTTCCCAAAGGAAATATGATTTTTTTCATAATCTAAGGATTTTTTGAACTTCAATTAGGTTTAATAATCCCTCATTCTTTATTCAAATATTATCCTCTATTTTCCAATAATTTATAGATCTTCAATATCCACTAGATGAACTTTCCCAAAATTCCCTAATACAAGTTTATTATACATCTTTGATCACCAATAGAATTAAAATATACTCTAGAGTCAATCACCCAAGATTCTACCAAAGTTTTCATAATCAGTAAGTAATTATTATTTTCTTCCAATAGAATATTAGAATTTGAACTACTATAGCTTGAGGTTTTTCTAGTGTTCTACTTGAATTTTTTTCATTTAATTTTTATATACCCCCCCCCCAACTCCATCTTTTAGGTCCTAGGCTAACCAACTTAATTCTACTCTTTTCTCAAGACTTGTATTATGGTTGTTTATTTTTGTATTTACAATGGGGTGATATTCTCCTTCCATTAGTATTAATAAAACTACTAGATTATACCTAAAATTTCATTCCCCTAATCTCTTTATTGGGTATTAAATTCATGATATCATCAAACACCAATCCTTTTTTCTGGAAGAGTTACTCACTATAGTAACCATCACATCCCAACTATCTAGTACTAATGATAGTGGTAGGAGTTACCTTACATAATCCATAAACTTAAACTTCACTATCCTCAAATCATGTTGAAATCTTCCATGTGATCTATCATTGGTCTTCCTTCTCATAATCTTAGTCTGAACAGTTTCTGCATCATGAACAACCTGTTCAAAGATGTAGGTTTCTCATACATTTCTTACAATAAATTTAGTAATTTTAATTTAGTTTTCTTCTCAAAATACTAAACGAAACATTTTTTTCTAGAGACATTCTTACAAGTACTAGTGCATTTTTATCCAATTACTCTCATTTTTCTTTCTCTATTGGAACCATTTTCACTCAATATAATGGAAGTTATAAGTCATTTTGAATTAGATGATATTAAATCTAAATTATATAGAATCCAAAATCCATTCCTTTTAATTTATCAATATATACATTTCCTTAATCTAATTCAATACCTAAGTTGTATTTGGTGTAATGACCTATGAACTTATAAGTCATTATTTTGATAATGAATTTAAATTTTCCATTTAGTGAGGAGTTTGTTTGGAGAACTGGGACTTAGATTAGGAATATGATAGTTTGGATTCCCTTAAATTTTGTTTTTGGTTGTGTTTTGAGTCCTAGATAATGTATTTGTTACTTGGAAGGATTTTGAATTAGGGTCAGGATGTCCAGAATATTGAAAAATAATAGTAGTGCCCATTCAAGACATGAAAAAGTGTTAATGATATCAAATTATCAGGGAAATAGGGACCATACCTCTTTCTAGTTGGTTTATGGAGTGAATATATTTTCATGTCATGAAAGTTTTCTATAGTATTTTTTTAAAATAAATAAAAGTAGTTCATCCCCTCTTTTTTTGGTCAACCAAGTGTGCATGGGGAGGGTTGTTTGGCTAGATCCTCCCCTCTTATCCCTCTCTTTTGATCCTCCATTCTAAAGGATGATTCTTAGTGGTGTTTTTGGGTGTTTTCCTCCTATACTATCCTATATATTTGGATTCCCTTCATTTTGTTCTGATTTGGGTGATTTTAGTTAAGGTTTCAAGACCAATTCCACCAAAGCATGGTGGACTCAATAATTTTTATGGAGATCTCATGTGCGGTGGCTATAGGAGGATCCTAGAAGATGTATACATGTCATTGGAAGAATTTTTGGTTGAGGTAATCCACGACCCTAATTTATTTAGGGTTTATAGTTAAATTTTTTGAATTTGGATATTAATTGTTCATTATGTGATAGGGATTTTGGCCAGGATGTTGTCAGGGGTGTGCCACAGACCTTCTATAGGTGGTTGGTTGAACTTTTAGTTTGATAGTAACACTCAGTCAAATATGCCTCTTTATATTTTAATTAATTAAATAATTATAAATTTTTATAATTAATTATTTATGTATTGTAACATGATCTAGGAGATCGATAGTTGATACAAGCTTGAAAGGGGCGTGGATAGGCTTAGATGAGGTGATGTAGGGAAGATTTTGGGTGGTAACTCCTTGATGGAGGTAGATGATCCCTATAATAAAAGCTAATATTCCTTCTTATGCATGAATACTTGCTAAATGCATGTTTCATGGGTTAAGTTAGAATAAATAAGGACTGATAGTAACCAATATAAATAGATAGAATGATGTCGGGTCTTCTATGATCAGGATATGGGCTCTTGAGCACTTCTAGTGGTTAGGAATGCTTGATGACTATGTCACCAAGGGGTGGGAATGTTATTCAAGTTGACATGATGCCTTGGGTGGGTCTTAGGGCATGGGATGAAATACAGGTAGCCTATATTGGTTATCCTAATTGTATTTGGATAGGTATGGGAGGCTTAGGACTAATTGAGATGGGTGAGATAACTGACATCCAATCCTAATGAATGAAATTCTTCGAAGGGTGGTCTGAATCTTGATGAAATTGTGAGCAAGATGAGTTCTTTGGGACCATATGAGGTGTTATAGAGATGTTTTTACTTTGTTTTACTAGATAATAGATCTCCCTTAGTATATATGAGATAGGATCCAGGTGTGGTTCATAATTTTTTAGCAAGACCTAGCACCAGGATGCTAAGGGGATTAGGCCCTAGTATCTTGAAATGGTCCCTGGGTAGTGGGACCAAGAGTGATGAGGGACCTTGGTGAGGTTGGACCAAACCTTGGGGCGTAGGTTAGGATAACCCATTATGTATAATTTTCATTGATGTCTGACAATCATGAGATGGTATCAATGAGCCGAGACTATGATGGTTTTGGAGGGGCCAGTGGACACCTTGGCGGTTGGGGTGTGGCGTGTTCGTAATGAGGGGTTGGGTATCAAGCAACTAGCACTCTGGGATTAGCTAGTGAGTTTTGTGATGGGATGGGATCCATGTGTGTTATTGAATGTTCTTGTTATACCTTTCCATCATAGTCTTGGGTTGGTGTGCTACATGTGACCTCCATTGATTATGGAGGGATGGGTTGGTGTGCTTGATGTGACTTCCCTTGATTGTGTGGGTATGGATTGGTGTGCTTTATGTGACCTCCCTTGAGTTTGTGTGGATGGGTTGGTGTAATTTATATGAATTCCCTTAAGTGTGTGGGGATGGTTCTATGTTCTTGATGTGACCCCCCCCCCCCCCCTGAGTGTGCGGGGATGGGTTAGTTTGGATGATGGAACTTTACCTAAGAGATTATGTCATGGAAGAGGACTTCCCATGAGGGGATGGGTCTTGATGTGATGCGAGATAACACTAATATACCATACCTTGATTAATGAGGTAGTGAGTTGAGATATGGACTTATGATCATGCTCTACCTATTTGGGTAATGGGTCAAGGGGTGGATGATTCCCTACCCAGAGTCTTTAAGTATGGGATGGACATAGAGTACAGTGGCACGAGAATAGATGATGATGGAATTATTTCATGGCATTGATGCAAGTATGATTAGGTTTCATGGTGTCCTAGTTATCACATACTGGACAGAATTGTAGAGAGTCATGGTACCCTGGTTAGAGAACAACATTCAAGGTACTTATGTGACATGTTTATTTTATTCCTCATTAATACATGTATATGATGGCATATACAAGGGTAACCTAGTGAGACCCCATTGAGTTTTATTTCTGACACACTATATGGGAACTTCAGTGAACATGAAAACCTTAGGTCTACTTTTAGGTCTGAGCATAGCACATGCATTGGATAAACCTAATGGATTTTGATGGATTTTTTAGACAATGTGTGTGATGTATGGGGATGTTTTTAGGGACTATGTTCATGAGTTTTATTTTTTTTATTTTTTATCTAGGATCATCCCATTGGGTGATCAGTTGTATGATTTTATGATCATGTTTTTGTACACTACATTCCAATTATTATAATAGTGTATTTTATGTGATTATACATTTTTTTATGTTTGTAATGGATTTTTTTGTTATTTTTTCACTATTGTATGACTCTGATTCAAGGTAATAGTATCCCTATTATATGAATTATTCACTCTCCACTAATAAAGAGCCTCAGGTGTATGGATAGGTGCTCTTGAGGTCACATATCCCCTCATCTTATATGGTGGCTCAGATCCAGGGCATCAAAAAGTGGTATCAGTGCATGTATTTTTGTGTAGTGATATCACATAGTAGAATAATAGATTTTGTGTTTTGTTTATTATTTAGGGAGATGGTGGATGGTTGGTCTATGAATGTGTTATAGATTTTGATGGACCTTGAACTGTTAATTTATTAACACCTTTATAGGTGGAAGTTCTAGTTACCAAAGGTAACAAGATTATTGTTCTTATTTTTTGTATGGATGATATGTTTATCAAATGTTCTAGGTTTACCAGAGATGTTATTTATGGTTTTTTTATCTTATACCATTGGTAAAATTCTTATATACATGAATTTTTATTAGTAATATAGGACTCACATGAAAAGTTCTTTCTTGTGTGTGGTTGTTTATTAATGAGAAGTTTAGTTGTTTAAAGTTTCAACAAAACATATATGGTGTTTTCCCATATAACATGTTGGTGTAATTATACTCAACTGAACCATGGTATTTACTTTGATAGTATTTCATGTGTATCCTAGTGAAATAGGTTCTTCGGTGATGGAAATTTAGTCCCTTTATAAATGGATTCATAGGAACCCTTAGTGGGTTAGTGTAGGAATTTTATGCCTTAGTAATGGAACCCTAGTGGGTTTGATGTAGGAATTGTATGTATGAGGAATGATCTGGGGATTGGAATAGGTTTCCCTTAGGATGTGGGTGTGGTTACTTAATGTGTCAACGGTAACCTATATGGAAGTTTCCTACATATCTTATTGGTGGTATTCTACTTAACCAAATAGGGAAGTTGAGGAAAGGAATATGAATGCATTGATATTTTGATATGTGAAGTGCATGGAGTGATTCTGGTATCAAGGTTGGTTTTAGAGGGAAGGACTGGTTAGGTTCCTTTCCTAATAGTTTTTTATGCATTTTTTGTGGTGAGGTGGGAGTGTGGTAAATGCCCGCAGGTTTGGAGTGATTCCCATTTGGTTGGTGATCATGTGGTTAGCCTTGGAATGAGTGAGATTCCTTGGGATATGGGTTGAGCCTGACATGTGATAGGTAATGGTTAGTTGGCTAGGTGAGGGATCTTGGGTTAAATAGGATGTGAATCATGGGATCATGAGTCCAATTGTTTTATCAGGTTGTATGAGAGCATGCGTCTATTGGGTTCATGTGAGATTGGTGTAGGATTATGGAAGAGAACTTATTAGAGGGTTATTAATGGATCACTCTACCTTGGGTGGATGTGAGTGAGTGTTGGAATGAATTTTTTGGAAAATTATCAATGTGGGGGGTTATTTGTGCACTGTATGTTCAGTTCTAGTTGAGTTTTGGAACATAAAATAGGCTATGTGTAGGTATTATATGTATTTTTTGGATTAGGGATGAACCTGAATGATTATTTGGTGGTTTTCACTAGAAATATGTGTGTAGGCATGGAATCTTAGAGTTCTCAGTGATAGGTTAGATATAACTTGGAAGTGAGTGATGAAATAAGTGGTGAAATATCATTTTATGGTGTGATTGACCTAATGGTTATACCTTTACATGGATTTTTAGGGAGGCATGGTGTTAGATGTTGACTGGAGATGAGTGTGGATCAAGAGGAGTGAAACATGTATAGTGTTAGGACCCATTGGGGTCATCACTCAAGGAGCTATGTAAGGGAATCTAAATGATGGGGATCACACTATTGGATGTTTTAGGATGTAATTCCTTGTGAGATGGGAATGGGAAGTGTTTCGTGGTTCACATTGGTGCTTGGGTCTAATTAGGGTGGCCAAATCCTTTCATTACATTTTTTAATGGAAATACTATAGTTCATGGAGTAGGAATTTTATTTCAGTGAGTGATGGTAATGATCCTCCTATGGTGGGGAGTATCATATCAATTGTGATTGTATGACCCATATGCCAGATGGGTCAGGGGTGTAGTGTGACCAGTCGATAGATAGCTGAGAAAGCACTATGATTTAAATATGATAATATATCCTATAATATCTAGTTCCATGGTTAATACCATATTTTAAATTATGATGTGTTTTTGTTCAGAGTCAGTGTATTGGCATTAGGCATGGGTGGACTTGGTGTGATCTGATAGTGAGTTGGATCGATAGTGCACTAGTGTTCAGTATGAGAGCATGATTATTGGAGTATATGTTTGATGATTCAAATATGGAATTAAATTGATATTTGGGTTCAAAATTTAGTGTGGTAACTTTAATGGTGTTATGATGCCCTCAGGTGTTAAGTTATCATGATTGTGTGAGGTGGTGAGATAATGCGGTGGCGGGTGCGGCCGATCATTTTTTGGGAAAGTCGGGAAGAGGTGGTTTAATTGGTGTTTTTCTATAAGTTTTGATGCATTAATGTAGAAATTTTATTTTTAATTTCATTCATAAGAAGGTTGGTGGGTTAGTAGATTGTTGTAAGTGCACTTTTGATAGGTGATTCCTTTGGTTTGGATAATCATTTCTTAGAATCGGACATTATGAACGGATTCTTATGGTGGGGAGAACTATAATCATTAAGATTAATTATTTTAAAACACCATGGTGTATCATGTGAGATGGGTGTGGGTGATATTTTTCTTGGTGTTGGAATTGGTGGGGATCGGGTGGCTCGACCTTGGTTGAATATTTTAGTTTGGTGATTATAGTTGTACAGTGTAACTACAGTGGAATTTGGGGACCAAATACAATTATTTCCTAGTGATTTTTTTAACTATGTAATATTAGGAGAAATTTTTTGAGGATTACCATATATTCTTAGGGATTAGAAGCATTATGGTAGGGTTCTATAATGACCCATGGATTTATGTGTCGTTGTTTTGAGAAAAAATTTGAATTTCACATTTGGTGAGGGTTTGTTTAGAGAATTAGGACTTGGATGTGGGTTTATAAATTCTTAAATGATGGTTTTATATGTTTTTTAAGGCCGGTATAATGTCATAGGTGACTAAAAGGGTGACAGGTAAGGGTTGGGAAGGATGAGATATTGGAAAATAATAGTAGTATCCCATTCACAGTGTGAATTTTCATACCATGAAATCCTCAGGAGTTGAGGGACCCTTCCTCTACCTAAGTGGTTTATGGTGTGAATAGATGTTCACACAATTAAATGTGTTATTTTTTTGTTTTTTAAAATAAATAAAAGTGGTGTCACCCCCCCCACCTATTTTTGGTCAACCAGGCACACATGGGGAGGTTTTTTCAACTAGATTCTCCCCTCTTCTCCCTATCTTTTGATCCCTCATGCTAGGGTATGATTATTGGATATATTTTTATAGTGTGTTATTTCCATCATCTATTTTAATTTTGGTTTCCATTTATTTCATGCTAATTTGGGTGATTTCAGTTAGGGTTATGATTCCAAATCCACTTGAACATGGTGGAATTGGCCAATTTTATGTGTATTTTGTGTGTAATGTCTATAGGAGGACCCAAGAAGACATATTCACACTATTGGATGTAGTTTTGATTTAGCTAAGACACTAACCTAATTTATATGGGGTTTTTGGTTAAGTTGGATTAATTTATTGATTAATTGGGTATCATGTGATAAGTAATTTATCTTGGATATTATCAATGGCGTGCCACATACCTTATATAGGTTATTGGATAATATTTTATTATAGAGACGATGACTGATGGGTTTTAAACCAAATATGAATATTTTAATTTTAATTAAATAATTAATTATAAATTATTCTAGTTAATTATTTATAACACGTGACATGTGAAAATATATCGGGAGTCGATATGAGCTTGTATGAGGCATAGACAGGCTTGGCCAAGGAGATGTAGTGCATCGCTTGGGTAGTAACTCCTTAATATAGGTATGTTGTACCTATAATAAAAGATCATATTACTTCTTATATATGAATCCCTACTGCATGCATGTTTCATGGGTTTGGGTAAAATAGATAGGGACTCTGAGTGACTAGGAGAAAGATATATGATGATGTTGGGTTTCATGTGCTCAATATAAATTCTCTTTATCAATTCTAGTAGTTGGGAATTTATAGTGATTGTATCACCAAGGGGTAGGGAAATTATTTGAGTTGTAATAAGTCCTTGGGTGGGTTTTGGGGTACCTAATGATACAAAGGTATCCTATTTTGGTTCTACTAGGTCTATTTGTATTGTTATGGGAGGCTTGGGCCTAGTAGTGATGGGTAAGATAGAGGTTATATCACACCTAATGAATGAAACCCTCTTAACAGTGGTCTAAGTCTTGATGAGTGTTGTGAGTGGAATGAGTCCTTTTGGACTAGATGAGTTGTTATGGGGAGGGTTTTCTTCTAGGTGATAGGCTAAGATATCTCCCTTAAGAGATTTGAGATGGGACCCAGGTGTGGTTATGGGTTTTGAGTGGGAATTTTCATTAGGATGCTAAGGGGATTAAAGCATGGAAGCTTGTGAAGATCCCTAAGTAATGGGACCATGAGTGATGAAATCCTTGGAGAGGTTGGAACAGGCCTTGGGTTATGGTTTGGGATGATCCATTAGTAAGTGTTATCAATAATGGGTGAAAATAATGAGATGGTATCGATGAGAAGATATGATGATGGTTCTGGAGGGCCTAGTGGATTCCCTAGCAGATGAGGTGAGACAGGTTCATGATAAGGGGATAGGTCTTAAGTGACTAGCACCCAAGGATCAGATGGTGGTCTATGTGATGGTATACAAGACCTTTATGATATTACATGTGCTTGTTTGACCTTTCCTTTATAGGATTATGTCAGTGTTCATGATGTGACCTCCCTTGAGTATGATAGAATGGGTTGGTGTGATTGATGTGGCTTCCCATGATTGTTTAGGGATGGGTTGGTGTGCTTAATGTAACTACCCATGAGTATGCAAGGATGGGTTGGTATCAATAATGGACCTTGACTTAAGAGGATTGGATCATAATAGAGGATCACCTGTGAGAGGTTGGGTCATGATGTGATGTGAGATGACACTGATGGACCTTAACTTTAATGATGAGGTAGTGGGTTGAGATGTGGACATATAACCAAATCCTATCCCCTTAGGTAGTGGGTTGAGGTGTGGAAGATGTCTTTTCCTGAGTCTTCAGGTATGGGATAGACATTGGGTAAAATAACATGAGATTATATGATGATAAGATTCTAGAATGGCAGCAAATAAAGTATTATTAGGTGTCACAGTGTCCTGGTTAGCACATGGTGACCTGAAGCATAGGGATTCATAGTGGCCTATTTAGAACACAATTTCCAAGTAACTTTTGTGAAATATTAATTTAATTCCTTATTTATACACATATTTGATGACATATATGAGGGGAACTTTGTGAAACCCTAATGATATTTATTTATCACAAACTTTATGGAAACCATGGTGCACATGAATACCTTATGTCTACATTCATGTTAGAGAACAAGAAATGCATTGGATTGGGATGGTGCTTCTTGATGGGTTTTGGAGACATTATGTGTGAGGATTAGGGATGGAAGTAGGGCCAGTGTTCATGGATGTTATTTTTGTTTTATTTTGTATCTAGGATTTCCCAGTGGGAAATTGGTTACATAATTATATGATCATGGTCTTGTATGTTTCATTTCATTTGTTATAGAATTATGTTTTCTATTATTCATACTCTAGTGTTTTTGATATATTTTTTGTTTATTTTTTTATTTTTTTCTGAATCTAATTTGAGGGAATTGTCTCCCCATTATATGGATTAGTGACTAACCAATAGTCAGGAGCCTTTTGAATATGGGGAGGAATTATTGAGGTCATGTGCAACACCCACCATGTCATTGTGATTTTTATTTCATGATATTTTATCACTTTGAGGTTATTTTTAAGTTTTAGGGAAGTTTTTTACTAAAACATGGAAATTATAATTTTTTTATTGTGCATAGTTTTTGCATACAATTTAAAATAAACCATGTGGTTTCCCTTACATAGTATAATTTTTAGTTCAGAGTTTTTCTGAATAGTTAGTCTACATGGGTAGTGTATGTTTAAGTCTAAACAATATAGATCCTAGGGGAAACCATACGAGACCTTTGGTATATAAGGGTGAGGATGTATGGCTTGTGAATGGTTTTCTAAACCATGTGATAATCATGTTAATCTACTCTGTAATTTGATAGTGACATTTTTTATGGTTTTTGAATGACTTTTCCAACTATGTGGAGTCTCAGGTGAATCGTGCATGTGGGTGTTGTCTAGGTAGTGTCATGAGCATGGTCGGTGCATGGTTTAATAAACATTGTGACCAAACCATGTGATCTTATTAGATTTATTAAAATATGAAATTCATATTTTTCCTTATTCAAATATAACCCTAAAACCCCTCGTTTCCTCTTCCTTGCATTTGAATAGACCAAATTCCTCTCCCATGGGAGTATCCTTACTTCTTATTTCTATTTTTAATTGCATTTACCCTTGTTTTCAAGATAATTATCTCTTGGTAAGTCTTTATAAGCCTCTTCCTCTAATATATCTCTCCTTTTATCTTGATTTTAGTTCTTCCCATGAACCCTAGAATCCATGTGGGGTAAAATTAGGGTTGGGAATACTTTAATCATGGGGGTTTTTATTGTTATGGCTTAAGAAGGACCTCTTGTGTCTTGAAGGGGTGTTCTTAATCATAGGAAACAACTTCCATCTTATTTTCTATTGAATCGGGGTAGGTTTTTATTTTTTTCACTTTGTATTACATTACTCTAAATTTTATATTAATTTAGATTCATTTTTCATTAAAATTATGTATAAATAAATAACCTATGAGAGGATAAAGTTGCTTAAAGTGTTTTTAACCCTTGGGATGGAATGGGATTCCATGCCAAATGTTTGGAAAAATGCCTAAATGGATTTTTAAGGATTATTTTGGTTTTAAAAGTAGTGTTGAGCACCATATTGAGGTTGATAAATGTATTATTTTCACCAATTGATTTTTAAATCAAGTGTTTGAGGTATTTAAATTTTTTAAAATAATTTAAATGTTTGTTTTTTAAGGGGTGTATTAACCCTTATGTGTAATTTTTGAAATATTTTTATAACCATGGTTGATTTCAAAGGTTGTTTTAAGGGAATTTTGAGTTCCCATTTGGGTTTAAAATATGTTTTAATAAAATTTTCTCTTAAGAGTTTATAGGGATCAAATTTTAAATATTGTGAGTTTTCTGGGCATTCCAACTGTGTTTTGGAAAAAAGACTATTTGGTGCTTTATAAAAAATTAATTTTCATGAAAAGGTTATATACCCTCTTTAGATTTGTGTGATTTTTTTTATGTTCATGGTATATTTTCATCCCATGAGGGGGGATTTATATTGATTCATCTTTATATTCTATTCATGCATGGTTTTGATTGCAGTTGTTCTTGTGAGGGTATAGGAGGTGAGGTGTGATTTATTTCAAATTATTTATATTTTAATTGTGTAATGATTGATTATTCTCACCTCCATTTGACTTTTCATTGGATTCTTACAAATATAGTGGATGACCTATGTGAGGTAGACCCATAGTATAGACAGTGGGTTTACTAGAGTGTGTTTCCTAGATACTTCAATGTGGTTAGATCACAAGGGTGGTAGGTCTTTAAGCTAGATATCTATATAGAGATTTTTATTTCTGAATAGTTTGAGGATACCACCTAGGAGATTGATAGATTTAGTAGTGTCATCATGGGTTCCTTTTCTCTGGTTTTGGACTTTATTTATATAGTTAAAGAATGATTCCCTTGAAAATAACATCCTATATAGGATCACTTTATGGTATTTTTTTCTTGCATTATCATATCCCCTACTTGTTATATTATTTCTTGAGAACTATGTACATGTGGTTTGATTCATTATCTTATGACGTTAACAAAGTGGTTTCTGCTTGTGTGCTTTCCTCTATCTTTATTTAATGGATTTAATTTTTAAATGTTTTGAAAACGTATTTTTGAAATGTTTTTAAAAGAAAAAAGGGAAAGTGGGTTTTTATGGTGCTATTAAACTATTTTTTTAATGAGTTTAAAAGTTTTTATTTAAATGTAAAAAAAATACAATGTTTTTTGTAGTTTTTTATAAGAAATTAGAAATGATTTTTTTTTAAACTATGGTATGCATGGATTTTTAAAACTTGATTTTAGTCCATCATGCCCAGTTTTTCTTAGAAATTGGATTTTATATATTTTTTTAGAAAAATATTTGAAATTTGAAAACCTATTATGAGTTTTGTAATGTGTTTTTCAAATATTTTTTTATGAAATAGTTTTAAAATGGAACTTTAAAATATATTTTTGGTTAAAAAATGGGGGTTTGAGGTGAGGATAATTATTTCTCAAGTGATTTTTTTATTTAATGAAAAATAAATAAAATATTAATTAGTATAAATGTGATGTGTTTCTTGTTTATTTATGTAAATAATTATGAAAAATGAATATTTTTATTTTCTATTTCAAACTAGAATTTGTAGGATATAATATCAAGTCAAATGTAAAGATTCAATGGGTGGTGACCTACTAGGTTGTTTAGCTCATGGAAATATTTTATAGATCCATGTTTATTCTAGTATGATTCTTTCCTACTTGGTCTTTCAAGGGAGGAATTAACTTGGGTTGGTGAATAGGGGTCATGTAGAAGATTTTTATTTTAGTTTGGGGTTTCTTTTTTGGTTTTGATCCTTATATAAGACACTTTTGAATATTTTATTTTATGTTTCAACTTTATTTATATCTTCTCTAGTTGTTGATTAATTTTTGTATCTATAGTATATTTTTGGACTAGATGTTAAGTTATGCTTATCTCATATTTGATGTTTTATTTATTTTGTTTACACTACTTATTTATATTGTTTTTTGAGGTATAAATCATTCCCAAGGTATGTTGTATGATTCCTAGGGACTAGTTTCAAGTATGTGAGGATTGGGAATGGAAATTGGGCCATGTGGAAGGCCAAGTTGGGAGCTGGGTGAGGTGGAACTTCGATATTATTCATTAAAAATGGTATCAGAGCCTAGGTTCTCGGTGAGGCCCAGGTTTTGGAAACTCCCCCTATTATTTGTAGTTTTGGTAGTGTGGAGATATGTTTTTTAGGAATCAGGAGGTAAGTAAAAAAGATGGTATTGTGATCTCTTTCTCTCCCTAAACCTCAAGTTCACATGGGTATTTGGGATTTTTGTTTTGATTATAGATTTTTTTTTATGGTGTTGTTGGATTATGGTTTGATACCTATGTAATAGGTTCTTTGAACCTTAGTTCCATCAATTGAGTTGCCTTCGGGGTCATGTTTAGTATTTTAAGATGGAGATGTGAAGTTTGATCAAAGAATGAGGTTTTATTATAGGTCCTTAAATATTATATGACAATAAAATTCTTGATTCCAGACATATTATAGGGACTAATGCTTGATTAGAACATAGTTTTCAACAATGTGTACAATTAAAGTATGGCTATGCATCCTAGTTGATTTTTTATTTAGACCCCTTGATGGTTGGATTTCCCAGTGTGTGAGGGTAATGGGAAAATATTTATGGTGGTTATTGTGATATTTTGGAATAGTTGTATTAGATTTTAGTTGAGGCTTGTATTATGCCTTTATTTTTATGATTTTTTATGTGATTTGAAATCGGTTATGTCTATGAAAAAACTGGATTTCATAAGAAAAAAATTAGATTTAAAATAAGTCCTTAGGGATTGTTTATAAAATAATATTGGTTTTATACAAGGTTTCTAACTAGTTGATTTACTTTTTAAATTTAGAATTATTTTAAGTTTGAATGATTTTCTAATCAATTGTGCATAGTGTTTTAGGGGTGGGTCTCTTGTTTTAAAGGAAGTAGGTGATTTCTTAAAACTAGATTTTGTGTCTTATTGTGTTTTGAACCTTAAAATTTTCTAAAATTGTTGAATTATTTGTTTTGTTTCAAGTGTAAATTTCTTTTTTATGAAATTCAAAAGGTATATTGGTTTTAAAAAATAAATTGTGTTTTTTTTTGAAATATTTTAAAATAACTTGGAATTTATTTCAATAATTAGAGGTTTTAAAAGCATGAAATGGTTTCAATTTGGATTTTAGTGAAAGAAGGATAGATTTTTAATAGTGCCTTGTTTTTCAAAATGGATTTTTGGTACTATTTGTTATGGGGACCATCATTTTAAAAAGAAGTGTTCACTTAAATATATTTAATTTTTTATCATAATGTGTGATTTTATTTTCACCGCATGTGATTTTTAGGGCTTCTTAATAGGCTTTAAGATACATGTTCAGGCTGAGCTCATGTATCATATTTTTTAGTATAATCCTCTTAAAAAGGTCTCATTTGGAAGTAGAGAGTTTGTATTGAGGGTCTTACCTCCTTCTATTATAAACACTAACTAGTCCCCAAATGGAGTGTTATGTGTTTTCTTCTCCTCTTAGTAGTATTCCTTGGAATTACTTAATTTCGTTCTGATTGGGGGAGTAATCTTGGGAGTTATTTAAGTCATGTGGCTTGGATTGTGAGCCTTTGTTTGATGGTCAGGCTGATAAGAGTCGGTTTTCTTGGAGACTCTTATGTAAACTCTAGTTTGGGATATTTTTTAAACCAATCATGGATACATATGATATTAATGGATTGGGTTTTAATTTTTGTATCATTGGGATATTTCATTAAGTATCTATTGAATGATGAAATATTTTGGGATTTATGATTATCAAGTTTAGAGTAGTTTTGGATTAAGGAAATCCTTACCAGTGTTTTCTTTGGTAGCTTATTATGAATAGTGGTTCATTCAAGGAATGTTTTTAACTCATTTATTTATGGTGGTAGTAATTTATATTACATGGCATAGACTATGGGTTGGTTTTTTCTGTTAGTTTTGACATGGTAAAAACTAGGGTATGTTAATAGGTAATTGGGTGTGTAGTTTTGTTTCTCGTTGGAATGTGGATTTCATTGGGATGAGTTTCCAATAGAATCATAATGGGATGGTATTTCATGAATTTATATCTAAACACCCTAGTATGCAGTGTGTGACCCTGTGGTTATATCCATGTCATTTATTAATAAGTAATTTTCAAAGTTTTTGCGATCCTTGGTTTTGGGATAACATGGGTTTAGTGATCTGGTTTTATTTTCCTTCAGTATTTTTTGAGGTTTAGTTCCCACCTATGGTAGTTTTGATATGATTTGTTATGGTTCATTATGACTATAGTTTCTTGATGATTCCCGTGGTGATTTTGCTAATGTGGTTGTTTGGTGTCATCCTCCTACATTGTGGACAAGTGGGTCATTATGTTTTCACCATTATAGGTCAATTTTAAATGGTGGGGATACCTGTGAAAGGTGTTTTCTTTTTTAGTGTCACTCTTTGATTTATGGGTTATTAGTTATGCTTGAGGATTTTTTGAGGTGTTAAAGAACTTTCTTTTATATTGTGGGTTTGTTTTAGAATCCATCTTTTATTGTCCCCTATAGGGACCTGAAACATTCTAGGGGAAGAAAGTGGTGTGGTGGGGAGAATTTTCGCACCCATCATACCACAATGGTGTTTATTTTGTGATATTTTATGATTTTCAAGGTCTTTATAAGTTTCTAAGAAGTTTTGGCCCAAAATTTTGAAATTTTATAGTTTTTATTGATGTAAATTGTTTACACGCATGGTTTAGAAAAAAAACATGTGACTACCCTTGTGTAGCTAAATTTTTAGATCAAATTGTTCTAGCATTGTTATTATGCATGGGTAGTAAATGGTTAAGTATAAAATCTCAATTCCCTTGAAGAATTTGTGCAGTAACTTTGGTATATAATGGTGATTGTGCACAATGTGTACACGGTTTGGTAAACCAGGTGAAAAGAATATAAATTAGCTCTATAATTTTACATTGCCATTTATAATAGTTGATGCATGGTTTGTCTAACCATGTAGAGTCCCAAGTGCACTGTACATGTAGTTTTTTTATAGGTAGTGACCTACACAATGTTGGTGCACAGGTTGGTAAATTGTGTAGCTAAACTGTTTTACCTTCCCATATTCATTAAAAGATGAAATTCCCATTTACCCCCACTCAAATTTAACCCTCCAACCCCTTTTTACCTCTCTTTATCTCATTTGAACAGACTATAAACCTCTCTCATAAAGGTATTATCCCTTCCTCCTTTCATTTTAATGGAATTTACCATCATATTTAAGTAGATTATCTCTTGTTAAGTCATTTTAAGCCTCTTCCTCTCTTCTATCTCTCTTTTTCTCTTTATTTTAGTTCCTCCCGTGAATATTAGAGGCTATGGGGGCTCAAAATTAGGGTTTGGGTAACTTTAATCATGGGAGTTTTTATTTTTAGGTCATAATAAGGACCTATTGTGTCTTATATGGGTTATATCCATCATAGGCTATGACTTTCGACTTATTTACCATTGAACCAATATAAGTGTTTTATTTTTGTCTCTTTGCATTAAATTATTTTAAATTATAGATGGTTTTATAATATTTTTCTATAAAATTATATATATGTATAACCCAGGAGATTCCAAATTTTTTTAAAGTGGTTTTAGCCCTTGGCATGAAATGTTATTCCATGATTTGTGTTTTTAAAAATTAATAAATGTATTTTTAAAGGATGTGTTTGTTTTTAAAATAAGTAATGAGCATCATAATGAGGTTTTTAAATGTTTTATTTGCACTAATTGATTTTTAAATCAGGTGTTTTAGGTGTTTAAATCTTTTGAAATGATTTAAATGGGTTGTTTGATTATAAAGGGGTTTGTTAACCCTTTTTTATATTTTTTATAAACTATTTTATAACCTTGGTTTGTTTCAAAGGTTGTTTTAAGGAAAGTTCAGGTTCCCATTTGGGTTAAAAAAAATTAATAAAATTTTCCCTTGACAGTTGATTGGGATTGTACTTTAAATATTGTGAGCTGGCTTGAAATTCCAATCATGTTTTGGAAAAATAAACATTTTGGAGATTTATAAAAAATGAATTTTTATGAAAAGGTGAGAGATCCTCTTTATCCCCATGTGATTTCTAAAATGCCTATGAGGTCTTGTGGTCCCATTAAGGGGTGCCTTAGATTGATTCATAATTATATGTTGTCTATGAATATTTTTTATTGGGTTTGTTCTTTTGAGATTATAGGAGGTGAGGTGTTTATTATTTAAAATGATTATATTTGACTTATCTAATGATTGATTATTATCATGTCCATTTTAATTATCATGGGATTCCTAGGAATATTGTAGATGACCTGTGTGATGGAAACCCCTAGTATAGATGGTGGTTCGACTAGGTAGTGTTTCATGGATACTCCGAGATGTTTAAATTGAAAGTGGTGGCAAGACTTTAATCTAGATATCTTATTTTGTTCCCTGAGTGGTAAACGAGATCTGGGGACATTTATTTTTGGATAGTATGATAGGAATAAGGGGGACATTGATAGGTTTAGTAGTTCTAATCTAGGTTCCTTATCACTAGTTCAAGTATTTATTACTAGATCCATATGATGATTCCCATGACACTAGGATAATTTTTTCATATTTTTCCTTTTGTTTTTATTGTATCCCATGATTATTGTATTATTTATTAGAACTTATATACTTGAGGTTCATTCCCTTATCTTATATCCTTAACATAGTGGTTCATGCTTATGTGATTTCCTCCTTCTTTATTTTATGGATTTCCTTTTAAAATTTTTTGAAAAGGTATTTGTGGAATGTTTTTAAAATAAATGGGAAGTGTTATTTTAAGGTGCTTTAAAAATATTTTATTTATGAGTTTCAAAGTTGTTATTTAAATGTGAAAAGTTTTTTTCCCAAAGAGTTTTTAAGTGTTTTGATGAGAAAGTGGAAGTGGTTTTTTTCTTGAAAATCTAGTGTGCATGGGTTTTAAAAATGTGGTTTTAGGCCACCATGCCTAGTTTTTCTTGGAATTTGGTCTTTATAGATGTGTTATAAAACTGTTTGAAATTTGGAAACCTATTATGAGTTTTGGAATGTGTGTTTCAAATAGGTTTTTATGAAATAATATTAAAGTGGAACTTTAATACGGTGTTTTTTTAAATAAAGGGGGTTAGGCTGAGGAAAAGTGTTTTCTAAAGGATTTTTTCATTTAATAAAAATAAATAAAAAGTGTATAAATATAGTTTTTATGTGTTTCTTTTTTATTTATGTATTGGATTATGAAAAATTTATATTTATCTATCATATTTAAAACTATAATTTTTAAAATATAATATGAAATTGACTGCATAGATTCAATGAGTGGCAGCCTATTGGGTTGTTTAGCTCACTCTTATATTTTAAAATCCTAGGTTATTTCTAGTTTTATTATTTCCTAATTAGTCTTATGAGGGATATGTTGACTTAGGTTGGGGACTGAGGGTTATGAAAAGGTGTGTTATTATGGTTTGGGGTTTCCTTTTTGGTTTTGATCCTTGTATCAGCCATGTTGCCTTATTTTATTTTATGCTTTATCTTTATTTTTATTTTCTCCAACTATTGATTCATTTTTATATCTATTATATATTTTGGATTAGATGTTTAGTTATTCTTAAATCCTATTGGATGGTTTATTTATTTATTTCATTTTTTATTTATATTGTTTTATGAGGGATAAATCATTCTCGAGGTTTGTTATATGATTATCAAGTAATAATTTTAAGCCCATGGAATCCGGAATACCCTTTGGGATATGTGGAGGGTCCATTTGAGAGTTGGGTGAGGTGGAACTTTAGTCCAATTCATTACACTATGTGTCCCCTTAACTCGGATGGTGCATCTAAGCTAAGGTGTCACAGCCAATATGTTAACCTCAAATATAGAATATCCCTTCTCTGATACCACTTATTGGAGATCCATAAAATTATGATTTATTCTTCTAATATATACACTAGAATTGTTTAAGTTGATCCACCAAAATATCACATGTAGGAGTCTCTATGTAGTGGAAACTTGATCTATGAAGTTTTCTTCACTATGAATTAGTGTATCAAAAGTTGGAATTCAAGGAACCCACCAACCACATAAAGTCAACCTTGCACACACCAAAAAATTCACAAACATACAAAGTATTAGAAATTCATTCAACAGTAGTACATGAAATGATAATATAAAAGAAAAAAAGAAAATTGATTTTGACATATGCCGAATTATGTGTTTTATGTATATAATAGAAACACTATTGTATCCTTCTCAATTACTTCTATAAATATAAGATATTACAAGAGTTACAAATTACTCAATGAAAGTAATCAATATATCTCTTAACCCTGCAGAGTAATGTTATGTTTCAACTCTAGCTATAATCTCCATGAATCTTCTCCCTTATCTCATCTCACTTAGCATTGAAGGTTCCACATGCTTATATAATAAGTTCCAACTAATCGTCTTGTTAAAACTACTCCCTTAAAATCATGAATCACTAAATATGATTTCATGAGATTTATTACTAACTCGGTGAACCTTAATCATTTCTAAATATAATGACCCATACTTTTAATACATGGATATCACATCTTAATAAATGAATATTCATTACATAACATTACGATTCATGATATAATATTATAGGTTTAGCATTTTCAGAAACTTGGATACATAATCAACTGGCTCATAAGAAATATACTTCATCTCTAAATATGTTCTTCACAACACACACCCTTCTTATATATATATCATACCTAAAATAATTCTTCATATCTTAGGGAAGGAAAACATAAGAAAGGGTGAGATCATATGATCGGTAAGCGTAAATAAGGAATATTTCAATGATCACATAAGTATAGCATGGGCAAAAGGGTATGATAATGTGAGATTTACATTTGAAAACCATACTCAACATATCATAGATCATAATCTTTAATCATGACATAAATCATAGTATTTCATAAGACATTAATCATAAAGGAATCAAAGAACATGATCTATGAGAGCATAATATTGGTATATTTAACTTATAATGTATATATAGCGTAAATTATCATATTTCACACTTCACCAAAAATTCAACTATTTTAGAAAAATCCAAAAAAAATACCCTAAAATTATTTTGACATGTAGAATTAAAAAATGTACTCCATTTTATTAAAATAATTTTTTAAATATGTTAAATTTAATTTTTAATTAAAATCATCATTTATTTGAAAAATACTAATTTTAAAATTATAACAGATTTTATAACACTTGAAAAATTAATTAAGGTCTCATAAAATTATCTTATAATCATAAGAAAATAATATATTAATTTATGAATCTATTTTATAAAAATAAATTTTCTTTTAAAAAATTTTATTAATTATAAAATTTTCAATAAACATTTTTCTCTTTACAAATTTACCAACACTTGATTTAACATTTTTAAAACATTTAATTACTTATATCAAGATATAATTATATCATATTTTCATTTATAAGATTCAAAAATTTTATTTATACTTTCATAGGTGAACTTACTATTATATTGGCCATAATACTATTCCTAATGGTTACTTTACTATTCCAAAAGTCATACTTAATAGTATATTACAGTTTTAAACTCAGTGTTGCGTGAAGCATAAACAATCGAAGATATTAAATTTTAAAAGAGGCATACCATAAAATATTGGTATGCTAAAAAATGATACAAATTGGATTTTTTAATATATAATTGAAGTAATTATACTTTAAAAACAATTTAAAATATAATTTAACTATATAAATAAATTAGATGAAAATGCAGTTTTCAATTAAAATTCAATATTTTTCATTATTCATAAAAAATGAAACTTCTTATAAAAATACCAAAAAAACTCCCAAGATAAATTTTGATATTAATCTTTCAAAAATTAGGTCTATTTTTTTAATAAAATTTATTAAAGTGTAAAAATTTAGTTTTAAAAAAATTGTTCTATTAAAAGGGGGGAAAATTGATTTTTAGAAAAATACAGTTTATAAGCGTAAAACTAGATTTATTATTATCTAATGCATATAAAATCTATTATATGTATATAAAAACATTTTTTAAATGTGTGTAAATATAATATAGTTATTCATATTAACACTTTCCAATATAATGACTAAGTGATAACTTCCATATTAAATTATAATATTAATAATATATTATTGTTCAGTATAACTCAATCTTGCGTGCAACGTAAGATTTTGAAGAAACTCATTGTTGTGTGTAATATACTATATTGAACATAGAATATATTTTAATTTAAATTTAATATATAATTCATATATATTAATAAATATGAAAAAAAATTATTCTATCATTACATGGGTTGTTATAGGATTAGACAACCTTGAGTAATTTCCAACAAAGCATTGATAATATCAATCCAGTACAAGAAAACTATAGATCTCATTCATTGTGGTTGGTCTAGGACAATGTTAAATAAATTATATATTTTATGGTTTTATATTTATACCCTCACTTGAGATTATATAACCCAAAAATGAAATTTTTTATATCCAAAATTTACACTTGGTAAATTTTTATACAACTTCTCCTTCCTTAGGGTCTTCAGTACAATCCTAAAGTGATCTTAATGATCTAACTTTCTCTTTGAATATATAATATTATTTTCTATAAATACTACCACAAAATGATCACGTAAATCAATAAAAACTTTATTCATTAAATCTATGAATATATCGGGGGCATTAATAAGGCCTAATGGCATCACTATAAATTTATAGAGTTCATACCTTGTATGGAAGGATGTCTTGGGTATATCATCATTCTTAACATTAAATTTATGACATCTATAATGAAGGTAAATATTTGAAAAGTATTTATCTCCATATATTTGATCAAACAAGTCATCAATAGGGGTAGATGATACTTTTTCTTAATAGTAATCTTGTTAATATTTTGATAATCAATAAAGAGTTGCATTGATCTGTCTTTCTTCTTAAAAAAGAATAGGTGCACCCCAAGGTGACGCACTTGTCCAAATTAAAACCTTATCATGATTCTCTAGGATTTTATTCTTTAATTCCTATAACTCAATATGGTTTATTCTATAAGAATTATTTAAAATAAGTATAACACCATATATGAAATCTATTGAAAAATCAACTTCAATATTTAGAGGAATAATAGGAATATCTTCCAAAAATAAATCAAAAAACTCTCATACAAAAAGAATATCTTAGATGTTAATATTCTCTTAACCATATGAGATAAAAACCCATTTTTAATAGGAATCAAGACTTATATAATGGATGTAATTTTCATCATAAGTTCATATTTATCATTGCACTGATAAATGATCATAGGTTGGTTTAGAATATAAAATGTGGCTTACCTTACTTAGAAATTGATGTGGTATTTATGTAAATAAATACAATCCATTCCTAAAATAACATCAAATTAAACTAGATATATAATAATTATATCTATATAAAGAACATTTCCATAAAATTTAATTAGAGAATAATCATAGACTTGAGATGTGATCATTGTTCCATTATGAGTTTTCATTGCTAATTAAAAATCTAATTATTGGGGTGGAATTGTGATACCCTTATATAATTCATCATATATAAAATATTGGGTAGATCCATAATCAAATAATATATTAACTACTCTATATTGAATGGTAATTGTACCTTCCACTACTTCATTATCACACCCCACATCAAAAATAGTGATCGCATGAGATTTCCCTTTGTCTTTGGGCTTAAGAGATTATTTAAATCAATCATAGTCATTGACCTTTGAATTTGAGAACTGATTAGAATAATTTATATACCCCTTTCATTTAAAACATTTATGTTTAGATAGTGCATTATGTGGTTCTTTTTATCCTTCATTAGTTAGCATCTTCTCCCTATTACTTCGATATTCGATTTTCTAATAACCTTTCTTTACACACTTAAAACATTTAATGGTTACCTTGAGATAATTTCCTCTATGTTTCCTTCTACACTTCAAGCATAAAGGAAATATCATCTTCATCTCTCTATGGTTTTTATAATTTCCTTTAAATTCCATCTTTCTTTTATTATCAAAACCATGATATTGATGGGTAACCAAAATCTCCATTTCCACCTTGAGATCACATCGAAAAATTTCTTCATAGATACTAAATTCTCTTATGGATAATTCCCTTAAAATTATTGGTTTTAAGCCACTAAAGAATCAAAAAACCTTACTTTTAGGTTATATGATAATATCAAAAGAATACCTCGCAAGTCTTGTATAATTTTCCTTATAGGAACTAACCGATTCATCGTCCTTATTATTTAGATAAAGGAATTCCTTCTCCATTTTTGTATAAAGAATATAAGGAAATTAATTATTGAAAAATAAGATTTTAAACTCATCACACTCCATGGAGCTTATTTATTCTCATTTCCTCATATTCTTGATAAGAGTCTACCATTGATCTGCTTCTCCTTCCAAATGATAAATAGATAAAATAACCTTTTCATGTTTCAAACCCTGGAGAATAGAAAATATATTTTCAAGGGTACCAATACATTTCTCAGAAACTATTGGATTAGAGTACCCAATAAAAGAAGGTGGATTCTTCCTCATGAAGGAATTAACATAACATTGTTCTACCATTTTATTTTTTGGAAACTCTTCATGATTCATATCTTAAGAAAGTTTTATAAGCATGAAAATGATATTTTTAATTCCAAAACCATTAATATTTGGTTTTTTAAGATGAAAACCATTACATTTCCCATCACATTTAGCATTAACATAGTTACTTTGGATTCCATCCATTGACTAAAACCAAAAAACATATTATGAACAATAATAATCATAGTGGGAAACCCCATAATCACGAAAAATAATGTATAGAATACCTAAACCACGACACCTTATTTTCAATATACAACACCTTAGGTTTAACCTAGTCTATCCATGATCATAATCTATTCAAATAATTTATAATGGTTTATAAATAAAATATTAATTAACCCTAGAATATCCCCTGGGAGATTCAAACCAAGTGCACAGTAATGGAACACTCACCGTGCACCAGAATAATGGATAATATATACTTGACCAACTCTTTTTGGGGATATTACCCCTAGATGCATCTATACTAAAACCACATCCACTTGTAGTATCCAGATAGGGATGTTTTTATAAGAAAACCACACTTCTTTCTTTACCATAACTTAGTAATTTCTTCTATACATTGGATTGTCCTAAGGGTTCTCACTAAGTTTTATTATCCTGGTTTCTAAAGGTAACTAAACCTTGATATGATATCAACTATAACGGCCTATACTTTTTATACATATACATCACATCTTAATAGATGAATATTCATTACATAACAATGTGATCCATGCTATAATCGTATAATTTTAGTATATTTGGAAACTAGGATACATAAAAAACTATTTCATATGAGATCTAGTTCATATCCCATGAAGTTCTTCACAACTTTCACTAATCTTATACAAATCAAACTTTAAATTATTTTTCATATCTTGGGGAAGGGTAACATAATAAAGCATGAGCATAGATGTTTGGTAAGGGTGAACAAGGGATATTTCAATGCTCGCATAATCATAACATGATCATATGGGTATGATAACGTGATCTTAAAATTTGAAAACCATACCTCGCATATCATATCTCGTTATCTTGAATCATGGCATAAATATTGGAAATTCATAAAACATGAATCATAAAGTAATCAAATAACATAATCCATGAGAGTATAATATTGGCATAATACATAAGTTTGTGTTATACGCATAAGCATGGAAAATCAATTCCTTGGTAATAAGGGCTCACTAAGAGTGGATTTATCTCACTCCAAATTCAATAAAATTAGTCAAGGTTCATTCCCATTACTATCATAGTGGACAAAGTCCCTTACTGAACTGGGATCACTTCCCATTCTAGTTCATATTATCTCATGAGATATCCATATTTACACAATGAATTAAATGGATATATAATTTCAGACTCACCCAGTTCATAATCATAATCCATTCATATTTTTTCCATAATATCAAAAATATTTCATCATATATCATAACCCGTGGAAATAAAATGGGTTTCATAAACATTTTATAATTTCATCATAACATAATCCATGAAAAATAAAAAGGTTTCGTAAATATATCATCATCGTAATCATAAACTATACTGAGAAAGAATAATGATGTTATCATTGGATCATATTCCCAGTAAATAATAATTAACATCAAAGGATTTCATCTTAGATGAAAACACATTTATAATATTATTGTAATTTTTCTTGAGTAAAATATTCTTTTCACTTTAAAATCACTTCTTTACAATCTAAAATTTTCAAAAAATTATAGAAAAAAATTCATTGATAAAAACCTTAGAAACCTATAAAGAAGGATTTAAAGCATTCAGTGTCTATAGTGGTGGGAAATTCTATTCATGTTATGTATATTAAAATAAATATTCCTTTCACATTTTTGGTAAAAAGTCAAATATACCTTGTTCAAAAAATGATAAGAAGATTCCTCTTAAAACATTAAGTAAAAAATTAAAACATGGTTAAAAATGACTTTAAACATTCATATTAGAATATTAAAAATATTGTTGAAAACATTTTTAGAAAACATGGACATGGAAGAAAAAGTATTTTTGACTCAAGAGAGAAATAAAGTCAATTTTCCTTAAAAACATTCTTTTAGTCTATTGAGTTCTTAAAGATAGGAAAATGGAATGAAAACATATAATATCAATAAATTATCATATCAGAAGAAAAATCATGATATTATTGAGAGGTATATCATGAAATTTTATCATCAAATTCTTAATCATAAACAATCTCATTAAACAGTGAGATTGTAACATAAAACCCTTACCTCGAGTTCGACTTGATTTGAAATTACTTTAACCACTTGTATAATAAAATTAAATTTATTATAATTATATACCATAGTCATTTATATACTTATAATATCAAATATTATACACTTATAAAATTTCAACATAAATTTATTAACAATTACTTATTAAAATGGTCATTTCTCGGTGTTAACTATTTCATTTTTCATTAGGTTTTTAGTTTGGTAGTTCTGGTCCTTGTACTTTGATCATGGTTTCATCATATCCATAATTTTAATCATGATATAAATATAATATATATTTATTATATATATTTATATTTATCCATAAGATATAGGGATAGAAAAATGAATTACATTGTTTAATGAGACGGTAGGTCGTACACATGCATGAACGTTGTTTTCACTTTTCGACAGATATAATGAAATAAAGGTAAATAATAATTCACCTTTATAAAAAAATTATTATATAATATTTATCATATATATTAATTAAATCTATCCTTATTACCATTCATGTGAATCAGAAGTGAAAAATGAATCACATCTCTTTGTGGGGGCGGTAGTCCACATGTATGCACAGGTGACATTATCATTTTCCAATGGATAGAAGAAGGTGGATAATGGATTTTAAATTGTCGTAATAAAAATTAATCATATTTGAGATAATTAATTGATTATTTTAGAATAAATACCATGAATTTAGAGGAATTGTAAGAATAAATAAAATTGAAAATGCTCGGTTAAGAGTTATACCTCTTCGTTGAGAATCATCTTTTGGATTACACCTTAATCCTTGAAGGGATGATATTTTAGAAATAAAATAATATCTAGGATGTGGTGAAGGTATCTATGAAATTATTATGGTATATATTTGAAACATCCCAGGTAAATAAATAATAATACATTTTCATATTTATTAATATTTGTGAATTAAATATTAATTTTACTTTAAAGGGGATGTTATGTTCGATGGTGTACCCGACACACAACAATGGGTTTCTCTAAAGTCTTATATTGCACACAATGCTGAGTCATACTGAAAAAAATAATAATATAATATTATTATTTTAAATGGTAGTTAATGCCTAGTCTTACTATTAGTGGGAATGAACAGAACAAACTACAATATGATTACAAATTTTTGTTAAATTTTTTTACATTTATCCAATAAAAGTTAGAGGCTTAAATGTGAATGAATCCAATTTTAAGCATAAATACTCTAATATTCTTTACAAGGTCAATTTACCACCTTTTAATGGCAAACCCTTTTTAAATATATTTTTTGTCACTTTTATATGTTCTATTAGAAAAAATAAAATTCTTCTTTAGAATCAGGACATTAAAATTTACTTTGGATGAATTTTGGTATTTTTCTGATAATGTTCATTTTTTAATGAATAGTGAAAAATACTGCATTTTAATTCAAAACTGCCTTTTAATATAATTTATTTATATGGTTATATTATCCTTATAATTGGTTTTAAAGTGTAATTAAATTATATTTTACCATTTAACCCAATTTGTGTCATTGGAAGTAATTTCACTTTGAAATTAGACATAAACAAATGTCAATCTTTTGATAGTTATTATTTCTTAAAGACGCGCTTTTTAGTTTTGACAACAGGAATTAATTTTAAATTAATTTATACAACTTATGTGTTTTTAATTTGAAAAAATGGATTCCATATTTGGAATCATGAGTTCCAAATTTTTTAAATAGGTAACTTTTATTTTTAGACATTATGAATAGTAACTTCAGTAAATATTTTATTTACTATGGTTAAAGGGTAAATCCGATAAATAAGGGTAAAAAATAATATTATAATAATATGAAATTACCCTAACATGTGTCCTAATACTATTGGATGATACATTTCCGACCATGGGCATCCTTGGGTCAATTTTGGGACCCCATGAAGCCACTTGTAAGTGAAAATGACACTATAAAAATTAATTTAAAGTTAAGGAAAATGTAACATAAACATATATCTCTAAGTAAAACAATTTTTATAATGGGTTATATAAGTGATATTTTTTACTATAAATATTCATTATAAATATAAAAATATTTCATATATCATGATATTTTATTTATAATTTTTAGACATCAAATAAATAAATTTATTTATGACACAATGATGATATAATGATTACCTCATTAATGAATGTTTTAAATAAATGAGATTATAAATATTAAAATAAATTTATTTCGAAAATTTTTATGCCATACACAAATTTTATAGATGATTATGACTTATTATATTTGGATTAATGTATTTTTTTAGAAAGAATCAAGTTGTTACAGGTTTTTTAAAATTCTTGATATGAATAGTTTATAAATTGACATAAATGAGTTTTTAGAATGAATACTATTTTATTAAATGATAAAATAGACCTAAAAATCTAAGATTCGTCAAAATTACATATATAATGTTATAAATGTTATTAATGATTTATTTTGGGTATATTGTAATTTTATATTAAATATATTAACCATATAGTATGAATATACAAGAGGACATGGTAAAAGTTAAATTAGTTAACCAAAGGTTAAAGCTAAAAGATAAGGTTAATTTTATGCCCTAAACTTTCCTAAAATAATTTTATGAGAGTATTTAGAATAATAATAACCTTATATTTGAATTAAATTAGTTTTGTACCTTTTTAAATCGAAATTCATTTTATAATAAAACAATATTTTCAAACTTCCCTAAAGAGCCCATTCTCCCCCTTATAAAAAGTCATCACCTCTAACCATTACTCACAACTCTCAAGTCCCTTAGATAGTCCAAACTATACTCCAATAAGCTCCCAACATCCATATATTCCACCTATAAGCCTTAATTTTGGAATAAGGCATTTCAATAAAGCCTTTTGGTTCAAACCAAAGGGAGTTATCCGATTTAAAGGTAACATCTTCTCTCAAGTTATTTTCTTTTATTTTCCATCTCCAACCCCATAAACTATCTTTATTGCATTATTTTATAAAAACAACATTATATTAAATATACTAGGATGTTTTTATGAGTATTATTCTAACTACACTTTCATACACCTCCATCTAATGGATACGAACATACTGTTTCTGTGGACGGTGAACTACTGCCTCACAAAAGGATGATTGTTCAAATATCTCCTATCACCTCTTATGGTGTCCATTAAGATGGAACTGTATTTATATGATATATATATTATATTTATATTATATCTATTATTATTTATTTTTCATTTATATAATACCTTTATGGTTTCCATAATGGTTAAATGTGATAATTTCATTTGAGGAAGTGCGGACTACCGCCCCCTCAAAGTGATATGACTCGTTCATATAATACATGGAACGTATAAAGTATAGTGTTAATGAACTTATGTAATGTATATAAAATATTATATTATAATTTAATAATAATATAAATATGTATCATTTGGTTTTCATTCCTTTAAAATTGAAAAAAATGAAACGAAAGTAGCGTTCATGCGTATGTACGACTTATCGTCTCCATGAACAGTACATTTCATTTTCATATATCCAAATGATATGGACTATTGTAAATACATATATAATAGATATATATGATATATATGATATATAAATCATGAATATCATTTTGGATATAATGTAATTTTGACCACATGGACAATTTGTAGTTATAACAAGTTCATTTTTTACTCAAGTTCTGAACATCGACAAAATGTCCAATATGAACTCAAATAATTAAATAATTGTTATAGCAAGGTAATAAGTGACATAAAACGAATAATAAAATTTAAAAAGGTTCTTAAGCAATTATAAATTAAATTAATTTTATTATTCATTATATTAAATAATGAACGAGTCGAGTCGGACACGAGGTAAGGGAACTTCTTAACCCAATTTCCATTCTTTGGATTAAACTTATACTTCATGATTATTTCATGATATTAATATGTCTGAATGAACTATTATTGTTTTACAATTAATATCCACTTATATTGGGTGTATTTATATTTTTCACACATAATTATGTCATTGATTTGTCCTTAATCTGACGATACAGTCTTTGTAAGGGACTTTGTCTCAATCTCCTTTAATTGAGTCATGTTTTGATAATATACAACTCCTTTTATATGGTGTATAATAAACCCATTTGAATTTTAATTTCATTCAAAGGGATTTTTTTTCTATGAATCATTTTACTAAATAAAAAAAGGAATTTTTTTAATGTTTTCGGTGACAATGACCTCTCCACCGCCGTAATCGTTATTTGGATTCATCTATAAGCCTTAATGTTTTTTTTAAATGAAAAAGAAACCCCTTATTCTATTTTTGGGTGTTTTGGTATTGAAAATGGTTTTATAAATGGATTGATTATTTCAATATCTTGAAATTATTTCTTGTGATTTCAAATGTAATGTTATTAGTGAAATTTTTATATTTGAAATATTTTATGTGTTATGATTTTATAATGGTACTTGGAAATTTGATGGGTGGTTATGTGATAAACCAAATGAAGGGTGGTTCCATGATTAACCAGGATGGGTGGTTACGTTATAACCTCCAATTCATTGGGTATGGAATATAGCCATATGGATATTTCATTTAGTGATATATGTGGAAGTTGATCGTATGGTTATTCCATTTAAGTATGTTTATGTACCAAGTTTCCTTTATATGTTATGTGTGCTTTCTATGGGTTTTATGGTAATATTTCGGTTACAAAAGGGTAAGCAATGAGCTTTTATTCAGTGAATATTATTTACTACTTCATAAAGGTTAAAATTATTACTAATGATATAGTATTCATGGTTTATTTTTTGTTTTGAAAAACTAAAAGTTCTCATACTTTGTGTATACCTTACTGAGATTTTTATGCTCATCCCAAGTTTTTGAATTGTTTATCACAGGACTTAAAGTGGAATAGGGTCAAGTATGGGATTAATTAAAAGTTATGATGATTAAAAACGGAACTAAACATGTTTCTTTTCTTTTAAGAGTTTTTATTTTATGAAAAAAATGGATAGTGAGTAGAAGTGTCTACATGTAATATTCAAATTGTTATGTATATGTTATGACCTAATTCTCTAAATCTATAAACCTGAAAAGATCATCAATGTGAATTATTAACTTAATTAAAGATTATGTAATTTTTAAGGTTGGGGACTTATAATATTGTCCAATATAAAAGGCTCAAAATATGTGAGGAATATATGAGAAGAAATTCCCTTTGTAAGTGAGGGGAGGGGGACACTTAGAATTATTTAAAGTATTAAATAAATATAAATTAATTTTCATGGAAAATGGATCTAAATTGATATAATTTAAATTTTATTTTAGTATGAGTCGAATTAGTCTCATATAATAAAATTTGGAAAACTTTTGGTTATGTGTTCACCCTTATCTTTTTGTTTTAACCCCTAGTTAACCCTTTTTACAATTACCATGATATCAATGTTTTTTACTATTTAAGGGTCAATAATGTTACCATAAAAAGGAAAAGTGATATATAAATGGAAAAATTTTGATATTTTAAACCATATCTTATTCACTTTTCCAAATATAGGATTTTATAAATTTTAAATCAATTAATAAAATATTATTTATTATAAAATATCATTAATGTCATTTTTTTGAACTATTCATTTACTTTGACTTTGAAAACATCATGAATGAAAATAAATTTGAATAAAAACCTTTAAAAAATATAAAATATGTTATATTTATCTAAAAAATTATTTTATAACAATAATTAATCCAAATTATATTACTTTTAAAAATTTTAAAAACATTTATATTCTTGTCTACTTATTGAATAAATATCATGTCAACATTGCGTAAGAATTTAAGATAATTATTCAGTCACCAAAATTTAAAAATAAATTTCCATGATAAAATAATTAATCCATATTTAAAATAAAAAATTATAACCTAACTTATCCTCTTTTTATCCTCATGTAAAATATTTGAGATATTAAATTCAAGAGAGTGACATTTTTTATTTATTCATTTCTTAAAATAATATAAAGGTCATGATCCAATAAAAATGGTTCATAGTGGATATATATTCAATAATTGGATATACCTAGACTAAATACACTCATAAAAAATGATAAAAAAAGGTTTTAGTGAAATTTTAAAGCCATATATCAATGTTTTAATGCTATTTTACCCATTTTACCTTTACTAATGTGAAAAATATTTACCAAGGTTAATTTTTAAAATGAAAAAAAATGAAAGGGAACTATTTATAAAACTTTAAACTACTGATTCCAAAATGGGATCCATTTTTTAAGATTCATTTTCTATAAGTGGAAAATTTATTTTAAAATAAGTCCGTAAACGCGATGAAAAATGTTTTTTATAAGAAAAAAATACATTTTTAAGCATAACACTGGATTTACTCTTATCTCATGCATAAAAAACATTAGATTAATTTTATAACATATTATTTAATATATTATATATAAATTATATTAAAACTATTCACCCATATTTATTAATTTGATTTATTAAGATAAAAATGCATTGTACGCATAAAAACAGTTTTTCTAAAAAACATATCTTTTTTCTTTAAAGTGATTTTTATTTCATTTCTAATAAATTAATAACCAATGAATTCATTTTGTACATGTGTAAAACATAATTTTTTTTTAATTTATTTATTCCTATTCATATCCTCTAATCCAATATCTAAGTGATAAATTTTACATTAAATAATAATATTTCAATTGTATATTGCGGTTCATTTAAACTTGGTGTTTCATGTAATTCAAGCTATCAAAGAAATAAAATTTATTTATAGAGAACTATATAATAAAATCTTTTAGTGTTACACTAAACTTTTTAAGCTTCAATGGTCCATTATAAAACCATTGATATATATTTAATATTTCTCTTTGTATCTGAGTTGTATATGTTTTCAATGGTTGTTATTGGATGTCAATGGTTGTTAATGAAATGGAAAGATTTCATTAATTTCAATATGTTGAATAAGTTATAAATAAAAAATATTTTGAAATTAAAATTGAAGTATCCGAGCCTAGTAAAAAAATTGATATATATTTAATAGAAAATTAATGAATGAGGGAATATAACTTGGATGTAATATAAAAGAAGAAATTAAATGCTCTAGTATTATTCTCTTAAGAAATTTCTTTGAAGACTATGAGTTTAAACTCCAAAATTTTTTGAACTAGTCCTAATCTAAAAGAAATGTGTTGATTATGCTAAGGGTTACACATTGATTACAACATATTTAAGAAGATTTGAGAATAAGAGGAATTTAAGAAGGCCATGAAAATATTTATTTCATGAGGATCTTATTTTAAGACTATGAAAAAATAAATTAGTTTCATGAGGAATAAAATAATAATTTAACGGTTATAATAATAATTTAGAGTGTATTAGTGTTCAAAATTATATACTTAGAAGTATTCTAAGTATTATTCTCTTTATTATAAAAAAAAATTGGACCAGCCATCCAAGCCATAAGGGCCAGCTCAATAAACCTTATTGTGGGAGATATCTCAACCATATGGGAGATACAGCCTGATAAATCCTTCATGGTGGTAAGGTTGAGTGCCTACTAGTGGGTAGATGGGAACCTAGCACTCATAGGGTTGGCATGGAGGTGCCTGGGTGGATAGATTAGGTGAGGTACAACCCATGTAGGGTGTGTGTGAAGTGTTTTGGGTGCTGAACCTGGTGTCGGCTTGAAGGGTTTAATCCATGGAGAGTAATACATAGAAATTCTCTCTGATTGGAAAATGGATTTGGGATAAAAAACACATTCTATTGTTCACGTGTTAAAAAAATACACACATAATATGCATTGTCTGATCTTCGATGATCTAACAATGATCCAGCCTCTACAGAGTCACCATCTTTATCTCGATATGAATAATGGATTAGCTATGATAATTGACATGAATACACCATTTGTGATTAGTATATGCTCCAATAATCATGCCTAGTTATCTAAATAAGCATGATTGGTCTTTTTGTATGAATCAATATGCATGCATGTTATGCTTTTCATGTATATAACAGCATGAAAAAAAGGAGATTCTATTGAGATGAAAACCAAGTTATATTGAAATAATAATGAATCTGAAAAAATGAGGGATTTTGAGATTAGGTATATGTTTATTTTCATATGCATGTGATCTTTTTTTATGAAAGAATAAGGAAGATCATTTGAAGCTAACTATGCAATGGCACCATATTTTTTGGAGGAAAATAAAGCCACATAAATATTTTGAAATGGTGAGATCATCAAGTATTAAAAAATATGGATTAACATGGAATATTTTTGGGGGAATTTAAGTTAGTGAATACATGATGAACAGGTGGTAAAACTCACCAATAAATACTGAATCCTAAGGCCAAGAGATGTTCCTTCCACTCACTTTTTCTTTGAGAAATCTTATTTTAAAAAAATAAGGTATATATATGATTTATTTTATGTAAATAAGTAGAGAGTTTCATGAGTAAATTGACTATGAAAATAGAATATTTATGCACAAAACCATCATGTGAAAAAGATCCTCCCTCGATCCTTAATTTGATACATGAAGGAGAGGAGATCATGTACTTCTATTTTCGCAAAGAATAAAAACCCATGTACACTTCATGTGATCTTCACATCCATTATTATGTGAATGAGGTTTAAATATTTTATTAATCACACAATATTTCATGAATAATAAGAACCTATTCAATTAAAATCATCACTTACGCAAAGAAAAGGGTTTATGAAACTATTTTTTGTTTCATGAAGAAGAATTTTCACGTACATATTTTGGAGATTATGAAGAGAAAGATAGGATCAGTGAGGATATATGAATCATATATCTTCAAGAAGGGGTTTGGGAAAAAATTAATTAAACATAATTCATTCATAAAAATAGTATTGTTTGGTTGAAGATAGTATAACCTATGAGGCCCTATATGCATATATCTAATTCACGCGAAAAGAATCAGATGCACAGTGATATTTGTGTATGATTGCATGAATGTGAAGAACACATACATGATCTCATGTATATAAAAATGTGTTAAATGAATTTAATGAAATATTAAATAGAAAAAATACATTGATCGGTCGTATAAAATAATGAGAATAATATGTGTGTGTGTGTGTTAGGGTTTATGAAGAAGTGCAAGGAAGTTATATCAGATGGAATGTTCAAGGCCTTTATGAACTTTTCATAAGTATATTAATTGTGATGATGATAATTTGAACATTCATAGTTTTGATAATAATGAATGAATTTTGTTATTCAAGTGATATTTAAGAAATTTTCATAAGAAGAATAACCAAATGAATTATGGGTGTCAGACGGAGCGTAAGCACCAAAGAAAGAAGTAGTGCATAGACTATAGTAAGGAAGAAAGGATCAGTTAGATACTAGATGGAGTTTCCTTATCAATTAGTGACCAGAAATAATAAAGGTATAAGGGATCGGATATACATGTACCAAAACTAATAATAAGTTATTTGATGGATAATTATCACCAAAAAAACAGGTATTAGATGATCAAGAAGAAGAATAAGTATTTTTCCAGATATAATATAGAGATTTTATTATCATTTGGTATCAGATGAGGAAGGTGAAGAAGGAGGACGATTGGACAGATGGATTCCGAATGAAGGAATAAGAATGAGAGTTTATTTCCTGCTACTATGTAAGTAACAAATTGAAGAAGGAGGAAGTGTAGAATAAAGAAACATTGTGACATCCAACAAAAGTCTTAATAGGTGGAATACTTTCTTGATTTTACCAAGTACCTTAATAAAGAATTTAAAGACAATATTTAGTGGTAGTATAAAGAATGAGTGAAGAGTTGGAATTTTGAAAAGGTCATCACCAGTCCAGGTAAAAAGTATTGTTTCCATCCCCCTCCTAAATTTTAGGGACTCACACTTTGGTTAAGGTTTATTTTCTATCCACACCACTATATTTGGTATCACAGTTTAGTGAATAATCCATGTACTGGTCATCACCATACCTAGAAAGTAACAGGTAATCTTATTGAGTAGTGAACCTTGTAAAAATATCATGTTCCATCTTTTAAATACTTACATATACTTTTATTCAATAAGGAAAAGAGAATAAGAGAATAAATATCCTAATAATTCTAAGAGTTAAAATGGATAAAAGTTATAAAAGGTTCAAAATTTCCTAAAACTGATTCATCCCCACTCTTAGTGTTGAGAATATCTCAAAGTGGTCCTCTCAAGTGGTATCAAAGGGAAGGTTCACCTCTATTATATTCTATACATTATAGTTATTCACTTTTAAATATTTAACTATTTTTCCTATGTTAACAATGAAGTGTGGTTTTGGTGAAGATTCAGTTATCTCTTAAAAGAATTATATATCTACTAAAACTATGATGAATAGAAGATATAAAGAGAAAATAAAGATTAAGGAGTTATACCTATTTCCTAAAGAAGAAGAAGTATCAGTTTCTTCATGCCATTTTAACAAATAAGACAAATCAAACTTGGAATTATAAGAGAAGGTGTATCAAGTTTCCACTAAGGAGAAGTAAAATAATCCTACCTTAAGGGATCGGGAGGTATTTGAAAATTCCTATATAAATTTTCCTCAAGAAGAAGATCCTAGAATAAGTGGTGATGATGAACAATCTACAACTTCTAAAGATATATAAATTGATATAGTAATAGATATTCTACATTTCATTTCCATATAAATAGTTTCTATTATTTGTGGGATATTTAGAAGTATATAGGAATAGATCACCCAAATAGAAGAAGAAACATATAACATAAAGAAGGCATAGAAATGAAAAGTTCTATAATGTATACATCTCTCTAATAAAGTTAGATATTTTGGAGCAGAAAGAGTGGGTCTTGAGATAATTTCCTCAGAGTTTGAATAAAAGTGGCTTAATAAATTTTAATAGAAATAATGAGTCAAGAAGACTCTAGAAGAAAATATCCATGAACTTGAAGAAAAATTAAAAATAGAATTGATTTCAAGTATTTATAATTAGAAGTGAAGTCAAATAAAATTAAGAAACATGAAACTTTTATGGGTTTACATTTGGAAAATGTTTAAGAAGATTCTATAATAATTATCTTTTTAAAAGATAATTATTCTGGAATGTTCCTAAAGATCATGTTGTTGGAAAAGGTATATATTTATTAATCTATCATCCTTGGTTACTCAAGATAAAAATATTTATAAAAAAGGGTGGAATTGAATTAGGAAATGACATAAGAAGATTTTGAGTATGATATTTCTCCAAGGCCACTTATCCTTCTTGGTGTACATAAATGTTTTTAATATGTTCATTGAAGTGAGTTAAAGAGTCTTAGGTTAATCTTTCTTACAAAAGTTTCATATTTTAATTTGTATATTAGGCCTAGAATAAAATTGTACAACCCTTTAAGAAAATTATATGAGTTCTCATTTCATTAGGTATTAAGATCAGTTGGTAAAGGACGTATTTGTTGTCTGAATAAAATATTCTTATTTTCGACATTAAGCATTCCCCAAGTAGACTTGGAGTGAAATGATGGATGGAACATTGGTTAATTATGGACTAATATCCTTTTCCCATTAACTTTGTATTTCTTGTCAATAATGAGGAGAGAAAGTGAAATAAGATTTTGAAAATGTAAATGGGAGAGAATAATAAGACTCTCATATTGAAATATTCATTTATAAAAAACTTTGAAGGTATTTCCAAGAAATAAAAAAGGGAAGATTTAATATCCCACTTTTTGTGTGATTTTTATTTGTTTTCAATGGTTTTTATTGGTTTTCAATGATTTTCAATGAAATAAAAATATTTCATTAATGTCAATATACTGAAGAAGTTATAAATAAGAAGCTTCTAAAAGTTCATATAAAGCATCCAAGACTGGTAACAAAATTTATATAGCTTGGATAAAATATGAAATAAGAAAGTAATATAGATTTTATGGAATATTAAAGAAGAAATGAAGTTCTAAAGTGTTATTATCTTAATAAAGTTCTTTGAAGACTTTGAGTTTAAACTATGATGTTTGTTGAATGAGTACTAATGTCAAAGACATGGGTTGATTAAGGTTTAAACATTTTTTATAACATGTTGAAGAAGATTTGAGAAGAATGGGAATTTAATAATTTCATGTAAAACTTTATTGAATGATGAGCTTATTTAAAACCATTAAAAAAAGAAATTAATTTCATGGGGAATAGAAGAATAATTTGATGGTGAGAATCATAATTAAGAGTGACTTGGTGTTTTAAATTGTATAATTATAAGTATTCTGAGTATTATTCTTGAGTGTCCCTTATTATAAAAAAATAGGTCAAACTATGAAATTCACAAGGGATGTCTCAATCAACCTTATTGTGGATGCTAGCTCAACCACAAGGGAGAGCCAGCCTAAAAAATCTTGTATGGTGGCATGTGTGAGTTCCTTCTGGTAGGAAGATAGGCGCATAGCACCCACAGGTGTGAACATGGAGGTGCTTAGGTGGACCATTCATGTGAGGTGTGGCCCGTGCAGGGTGTGTGTAAAGTGTTTTGGGTGTCAACCCCAATATTGACACAAAGGTTGGAGTCCATGGAGCATAATATATGGTAGCACTCAACTGAGTGGAAAATCAATGTGGGACAGAAACCATGAAAAATTGTTTATTCATTAAAAGAACATGCAAAAATAATGCATGTCATTTGATATTCATAGATCCAACACTGCTTTAGCCTCCATATAGTCATTTTCTTCCCATATCCACAAAGCATAGATCATCTATGATACTCAATATTTGTCCACCATCGTTGATTAGGACATGCACTGATAATTAGTCCTAATGATCGAAATGATAATGGATCATCTTATTCTATATATCAATACACATTAATGTTATGATTTACATTCATATACCATCATGAAAGAAATAGGAGATTATACTAAGATAAAAATAAAGTTATAGTGAAATATTCATGCATTTGAAAGCATGAAGTTGTTTGAGATGAGGTATGTGATTTTTTTCTTATGCACGTGAGAATTTTTTTACAAAATAGGAAGGAACATTATGAGAATCTATCTATGTAAAGGCACCATATTTTTGAGCAGAAACTAAATTTGTGTGAATATTTTTAAATGGTGAGATATTCATGTATTAAAAATATGGATTGAAATGCCATATTTTATAGGGAATTTAAGTTGGTTAATACATGAGGTAGAGGTGGTGAACCTAGCCTATAAATAATGAAGCCTTGAGGCCATAAGATGTTGTAGACACTCATTTTTTTCTCCAAGATCTCCCATTTTTCAAAAAACCTAGTATTTTTATGAATTATTTTACATGAATAATCATAGAGTTCTTTAAGACACTCAGCTATGTGAAGATGAGAGTTCAACACACAACCCTTACATGAAGAAGATCCTCTTACAAGCCTTAGTTGGCTATGTGAAGGATAAGAGATCCTGCACTTCCATTTTTGTGTAGAATAAAACCCATCATACACTAAATGTGATATTCACATCTAGTCTTACGTGAAGGAGGTTGAGATGTTCCATTAAGAATGCTAGCTTTCATGAATAATAAGAACATGTTTAGTTAATATAATTACTTTCTTGAAGAAGAATAAGGTTCGAAAAACTATTTTTTTTTTGTGAAGAAGAAGTTTCACATGCCTATTCTGAATTATAAAAAGAGGAATATAGGATCAGTGAGGATTCATGATTCATTTGGATTTAAAATGGGGTTTGGTCAATATAGTTAATGAAACACAATTTATGCATGAAGATAGTTTTGTTTATTTGAATATAGTATAACATGTGAGACCTCATATAAGGACCCAGCCTTAAACATTACTTAATCTTGAGTTATTATAAGATTACACATTGAGGATCTTTTCAGGTTTAGAGTTTTAGAAAATTATATCATAAATCATGAATTACATTCCACATTTAAACAAGGTGGTTACATTAAAGACAATATTCACTTTTCCCATCAAAGGAAACATATTTAAAGAAAAACATGGATTCTTTCATCACACTTCCTTGACACTATCATAACATCATTTACCTTTCCCTTGACTTGTGAAAAACATTTCAAAAACTTGGGATGAGCATAAAAAAGCTCAGTAAGGTATATAAAAATACGGAATGAAAACATTAGTCCATGTAGACATAAGAATCAATGAAATCATACTTTACTCATAAAACATAAGCACTTTAACATACCTCATAAAATCATGAATAACGAATAGAAATCATAATACATAAAGGTAACTTGAGGCATTCATAACATTCTTACGTAGGGAGTAACCCTCATGGTTACGTTTGGAATACCCATCACAGTATATTCCCTAAATCTCTTTGGAGAAGACTTAGAGTTTAACCCCTTCACGTTACCCAATGCATTGGAGAGATATATCAGGCTCACCCACCCTTAGTTTATCACGGAACCACCCATCTTCATAAACAATGCCCAAGAACCATAACATAATTGTATCACATAAAACATGCATAAAGGAAACATAACATTTCCACATTTCAATAATAAGATATCAATAACACATTGATATAATAAAAACATTATCAAAACCATTTTCAATACCAAAATAAAATAAAATTAAAACATGGTATTTATTTTTCATTTAAAAAAAGTGATGGCTTGTAGAGGAAGCCGAAACTCAAATAATGGTCACGACGGCGGAGAAGTTGTTGTCACCGCATACATACGACAAAAACATTCCCTTTTATCGTTTAGTAAAATGCTTCATATAAAAAATATTCCTTTTTAATAAACATAAAAGTAAAAGGGTTTTATACACCGTATAAAAGAAAGTTGTGTATAAAACAAAATATGCCTCAATGAAAGGAGATTGAGACGAAGACCCTTACCTCATATCTGACTTGACTCGATCATTCTTTAATCTCCTGAATAATAAACTTGAGTTAATTTATATTTTATTAAGAACCTTTTTCAAGTTAATTATTCCTTTTATATCACTTATTACCATGTTATTAACACTAAGTAATTATTTAAGTTAATAACGGTCGTTTTTTCGATCATTGGTACTTGAGCCAAAAATAAACTCCTTATAATTACAAGTTGTTCACGTGGTAAAATATCCATTATATCCAGAATTATATTCATGATTTAGATATCATATATATCATATATATCCAGTATTACATTCATTTATAATATTACATAACATTTAGAGGTAAGAAATGAAATGCACCGTTCATGGAGACGGTAAGTCGTACGTACGCATGAACGCTACTTTCATTTCTATTTAGTATTTAATGGAATGAATTCATAATGATATAAAGGTATATTATAATTCTAGTATAATATAATATTTAATATCATTAACTCCATCCTTTATACTTCCCACATATGGCATTAACGAATCAAATCACTTTGAGGGGGCGCTAGTCCGCACTTCCTAAAATGAAGATATCGCGTTTACCCATAATGGAAACCATAAAGGTATGACATAAATGAAAAATACAGAAGCATAAGTAAAACATAAACATAATATATATCATATATAAATAGAGTGACATCTTAATGGCCACCATGAAAGGTGTTAAAAGAATATTGAACAGTCATCGTTTCGTGAGGCAGAAATTTGCCATCCACAGATTTAGTATGTTATTTAACCATTAGACGGAGGTGTGTGTAATTTTAGCTCAAATAATTCTCATAACAACATCCTAGTATATTTAAGATACTATTTTTGTTACAAAATAAAGGAATAAAAAGAGTTTAGGTGGTTGGAGAAGCAAAATAAAACAAAATAACACAAGTGGAGAGATTACCTTTAAATCGGGTCACTCCTCTTGGTTTGAATCAAAAGGGTTTCTTGAAGAGATTTCTGACTAATGTAAGGATTCTAGGATGAAGATAGGGATGTGGATAGATAAAATGAGCAGATCTTGTCTGATCCAATGGCTTGAGATGTGTGGGTAAGGAGGTAGATGTGGGGGCCTTTTATAAGAGGGAGGAGGGGCACTCTTGGAAAGTCAAGAAATGTTACTTTATATTAAAATGAGTTTCGGATTTTAAAGTTCACACATTGATATATTTATAGAATAAGGTGATAAGGGTTAGAAATATACTCATCAAATAGGTTTTTGACAAGTGTAAGTCTTATATTTTACATTATCTTTTCATTTTATTTAAATCATTCATTAATGAGGTAATCGCTGCATCATCATGGTGTCATAAAAAATTTAATTTATTTAATGTCTAAAAATTATAAAAAAAATACTATGATGTAGGAAATATTTTTATATTTCCAATGACTATTTATAGTCCAATAGATAATTTATTTAGACAAAATTAAAAAAAAATTACTTAGGTGTTACATACTTTTGTGATATTCTCCTTTCTTTAAAAATAAAATGATAAAGTGTCACTATCACCCAAAAGTGATTCCATGGGGTCCCAAAGTTTGGCACAAGGCATCCCATGATTGGAAATGAGACAAACGTTAGAATTAGGACATATTTTGGGGTCATTTTTTATTATTATTATTTTATTTTATTACCCTTAACCACCCGATTACTAATTAATCACGATAATTAAAGATAGTTACCGTCATTACTATTCATAATGTTCAAAAAAAAAGAGTATTAATTACATAATTTGGACCTTATGATTACAAATATGGAATCCATTTTACCAAATTCCAAACACATAAATTGCAATAATTAATTTAAAAATAATCCCCATTGTCAAAACAAATAGCGGGTTTTTTAGAAATAATTTCTATCAAAAGTTTGACAATTGTTTATGTCCAATTTCAAAGTGAAATTAATCCCAATGACCACCATTTTATTAAATGGTAAAAATATATTCTATTTACACTTTAAAACCAATTAAAAATATAATCTATCCATATAATTAAATTAGATGAAAAAGTAGTTTTGAAGTAAAATGCGGTATTTTCACTATTCATTAAAAAATGAACATTGTCAGAAAAATACCAAAAATTTATCCAAATTAAATTTCAATGTCCCAATCCTAAATAATAAGTTTATTTTGAAAAATATAGATTATAAAATTTTCAAAAGATAGATTTAAAAATGGTTCGCCATCAAAAGGCGGTAAAACAATCTTTTAAAAATATTAGAGAATTCTATGCTTAAGATTGGATTTCTTCTCATTTTAAGCCTCTTAAAACACTACATAATTCATAAATATAAATAGATATGAAAATCCATAATTCTTTACTTACTTGGGATGTTACATCCTTCCCCCCTTTTGAAAATTGCGTCCCCGCAATTTATTTACTTATTGAATAAGTGGGGGTATTTATCCCTCATTGCATTTTCAGATTCCCATGTTGCATATTCAATCATGTGGTTTTTCCAAAAAACCTTTACTTGATGAATCACCTTATTCCGTAACACTTGATCCATGTGGTCAAGAATCTGGACCGGTTGTTCCTCATAAGATAGATTCTCTTCCAACTAAACTACCTCCGGACTCAAAACATGAGATGGATCTGGCATGTACTTTCTTAATATTGAAACATGAAAAACATTGTGTACCTGAGATAAACTCGGAGGTAAAGCTACTCGGTATGCAACTGATCCAACTCTCTCCAGAATTTCATATGGTCCGATGAACCTTGGACTCAACTTTCCTTTATTACCAAATCGCATCACACTTTTCCATGGTGAAACTTTGAGGAAGACATGATCACCTACCTCAAAAGAGAGATCCTTCCTCCTATTGTCCGCATAACTTTTCTGCCTGCTCTGAGCTGTTCTCATGTGTTTCTATATCAGCTGAACTTTTTCTGCCAACTCTTCTACTAATTATGGTCCCATAAACTTCCTTTCACCCACTTCATCCTAAAAAGCTGGAGTTCGACACTGCTTCCCATATATTTCCTCAAATGGTTCCATCTGTATACTAGAATGAAAACTGTTATTATAAGAAAACTCAACCAAATAAAGATGTTGGTCCCAAATTCCCTAATAATCCATTGAACAAGCACGTAGCATATCCTCCAAAGTCTGAATTGTTCATTATGACTGCCCATCTGATTAAGGATGAAAAGCTGTACTAAAATTTAATTCAGTACCCAACGACTTCTGAAGGTCTTTCCAAAATTTAGAAATAAACCTGGGATCACGATCAGATACAATGGAGAGGGGAACTCCATGTAACCTGAATATATCTTTAAGATACAAATGAGAAAGTTGATCTAGAGAAAAATTATCTCGTATAGCAAGGAAATGAGCAGATTTAGTCAAGCGATCAACAATAACCCAGATTGAATTATTACCTCGAGGTGTCTTCAGCAATCCAACAACGAAGTCCATGGATATATTCTCCCATTTCCACTCTAGTACTGGTAAATGTTGAAGCATCCCTTTCAGTAACTTCCGATCTGCTTTAACCTGTTGACAAGTCAAACACTTCATTGTAAAATCAGCAATATCTCTTTTCATTCCATCCCACCAATAGTACTCCCGAAGATCTCTATACATCTTAGTACTGCCTGAATGAACTGAAAACGGAGAACTATGAGCTTCACATAACTCTCTCTTCAAATATGAATCACACGGCACACACAATCTCTTCCCAAATCTCAAAACACAATCATTATCAATGTTGAATTCAGGAAACTTACCCTTCTGAACCAGCTCTACCTTTTTCTGCAACTCACTATCTTGCTTTTCTGCTTGATTAATTCTGTCTGATAGAGAAGATTTCACTGATACCTGAAACAAAACAGAAGAACATCCTACACCAACTACTTCTATGCCAATTTTCATCAAATCCTTAACCAAAGGATCATGTTCCAAATGCAACATTGTTAATGAAACATTACTTTTTCGACTCAAATCATCAGCCACTTTATTTTCTTTTCCCGGATGGTAATGAATTGTACAATCATAATCCTTGATTAATTCCAATCATATCCTCTGTCTCATTTTCAATTATTTCTGAGTGAATATATACTTTAAACTTTTGTGATCAGTATATATTTCACACTTTACACCATACAAATGATGCCTCCAAATTTTTAAAGCAAAAACAACAGCAGCTAATTCCAAATCATGTGTAGGGTAATTTACCTCATGAGTTTTCAACTATCGTGAAGCATAAGCAATTACCTGAACATTCTGTATTAGTATGCAACCAAGTCCTTTCAATGAAGTATCACTGTAGATAACAAACTCACCATTCCTGGATGGTAGTGCCAAAACTGGAGCATTCACCAATCTTCTTTTCAATTCCTAAAAACAATCATCACATTCTTTTGTCCAGATAAACTTAACACCCTTCCGAGTTATCTTAGTCATTGGACTAGATAACCAGGAAAAATTTCTAACAAACCTTCGGTAATAGTCTTCCAAACCAAGAAAATTATGAATCTCGGTAACATTTGTGGGTATTGTCCATTCTTCAACAACCTTTTTTTTGTAGGATCAATAGTTATCCCATATTTAGAAACAATGTGACCAAGGAAAGAAATTTGTTGCAACCAAAACTCACACTTGCTAAATTTCCCATACAATTTCTTTTCTTTTAAGGTTTTCAAAATAACCCTTAAATGACTTTCATACTCCTCTTTACTTTTAGAAAACACCAAAATATCATCAATGAAAACAAACTAAAACTTATCCAAGAACTCATGGAAAATTCTATTCATAAGGTCCATGAATACAGTAGGTGAATTGGTTATCCCAAAAGTCATTACTACAAATTCATAATGGCCATATCTTGTACAAAACGCGGTCTTCGGAATATCTTCTTCCTTTACCTTCAACTGATGGTACCCCGATCTCAGGTCAATATTTGAAAAATACTGAGCTCCCTGGAGCTGATCAAACAAATCATCAATATGAGTCAAAGGATATTTTTTCTTAACAGTGATGTTATTCAAGGCTCTATAATTAATACAAAGTCTCATAGAACCATCTTTCTTTTTAACAAATAAGACAGGAGCACCCCATGGTGATGTTTTAGGTCGAATGAAACCTTTATATAATAAATCTTGTAATTGATCCTTCAACTCTAAAAGTTCAATCTGAGCCATTCGATAACGGGGTTTTGAAATTGGATTAGCATTAGGAACTAAGTAAACAGTAAATTCAACTTCCTGATATGGTATTATTCTAGGAAACTCATCAGGAAAAACATCAGGATACTCATTTACCACTAGCACATCATTAATCTGAACGGTTCCTTTGTTTTCAATAATATGTGCAAAGTAACATTCATTTCCATCTTTTACAAGTTTCTCCGCCTCTTGATATGTTATCAACAGTAAGGGTTCATTCTTGTACACAAACTTAAATTCCTTCTGAAAATAAACTTCTTTAGCTCTACAATCAACCTTAGCATAGTAAACAGAGAGCCAATCCATATCCAGGATAACATCAAACTCTACTAGAGGTAAAACAATAAGGTTTGCAAGTAGGTTCTTTCCACGGATAAGGATAGGAAGACTCTTATAAATTATTTTTTCCTCAACATTTCCCCCATGTGTTTTTACCACAAGTTTAGGAGTCATTTCTTGAGATGGAATTCCTAATTTAGTAGAAAATTTTTTAGAGATGAAAGAATGTGTAGACCCCGAATCAAACAACACATTGGCATAATCTAAAAAAACCAACAAAGTACCTAATACCACTTCATTTGATGGCCCAATATCTACCGAAGTAGTTGAAAAGGATTTCACCACTCCTTTCTTCTTGTAGTCTGACTACTTCCCATCACTCGAGCTCTTTTTCAGACACCCGTTTGCATAATGACCCATCTCATTGCACATGAAACATTTCACTAACTGTAAATCAAATTTGGTCTTACCATCACCCTAATCTTTTTCAGCACAATCACGAGCCTTATGTCCCATCTTACCACATTGGTAGCACTTTCCAGAATTCATAAGACATTCCCCGGCATGCCTTTTACCACATTTATCACAAACTGGAAACTTAGTTTTCTTACCATCAGACCTTTTTGAAGAATTCTTCCCTTCCTCCTGCCACCTCGGTCTCTTCTTCTGTTGGTTGTTATAGAACACTTGATCATTGGAAAACTTCATTTCCACCTTCTCAGCACATCAAACAAGATTTTCATAACTCTTGAACTCACGAGAAGCTAAATACCTTAGATATTTTGGATTTAATCCTGAGTAAAAACGATTGATTTTACTATCAAGGTCTCAGATAAAATTTGGAGCATACCTTGCCAATCGAGTGAACATTTCTTCATAAGCAGCCACTAATTCGTCCTCTTACCTAAATTCCAAGAATTTTTTTCCATCCTAAGTCGAATAGCCTTAGGAAAATACTTCCCAATAAACATACCTTTGAATTCATCCCAGTCGAGAGCATCAATATCATCAGCATCCCTGATATTTTTAACCATCGACCACCACTGATCTGCTTCACCCTCTAAACGGTAAATTTCAAGACTAACCTTTTGATTTTATGAACACCCCATGACATCGAAAATCTTCTCCAGTGCTTTAGTCCACCCTTCAGCTAGCAAAGGGTCAGATGATCCTCTGAATGATGGGGGATGTTGCCTCATGAAATGTTCCACCACTGACATGTTCCTCTGTGGTTGATCTGGATGATCTCGTGCATGGATACCACCACCATTTATCGCGTTAGTCAACTGCTCCATTATTGCAACAAACTATTCAGTTATAATTCCGACCATCTCAGGATGCTAATTCGGAAGGTCATTTCCTTCTGTATGCCTTCCTAGCACTGCTTCCCTATTTCCTCTGCGGAAAACCATTCTGAACAAACATGTCTTAGATGAAGCAACATGGTAATCTTCAAATGCTATATTATTTCAATTTGACCATAAAAAATATTTTTGGATAATCATTTAATAGAATTATAACTCCTAAAGTTATATAAACCGACCTCTGATACCAACTATAAGGCCCCAGCCTTAAACATTACTTAATCTTGAGTTATTACAAGATTACACATTGAGGACCTTTTTAGGTTTAGAGTTTTATAGAATTAGATCATAAATCATGCATTACATTCCACATTTAAACAAGGTGGTTACATTAAAGACAATATTCACTTTTCCCGTCAAAGGAAACATATTTAAAGCAAAACATGGATTCTTTCATGACACTTCCTTGACACTATCATAACATCGTGTACCTTTCCCTTGACCTGTGAAAAACATTTCAAAAACTTGGGATGAGCATAAAAAAGCTCAGTAAGGTATATAAAAATACGGAATGAAAACATTAGTCCATGTATACATAAGAATCAATGAAATCATACTTTACTCATAAAACATAAGCACTTTAACCTACCTCATCAAATCATGAATAACTCATAGAAATCATAAGACATAAAGGTAACTTGAGGCATTAATAACATTCTTACATAGGGAGTAACCCTCATGGTTACGTTTGGAATAACCATCATAGTATATTACCTAAATCTCTTTGGAGAAACCTTAGAATTTAACCCCTTCGCGTTACCCAATGAATTGGAGAGCTATATCGGGCTCACCCGCCCTTAGTTTATCAGGGAACCACCCGTCTTCATAAACAATTCCCAAGAACCATAACATAATCGTATCATATAAAACATGCATAAAGGAAACAAAACATTTCCACATTTCAATCACAAGATATCAATAACACGTTGATATAATAAAAACATTATCAAAACCATTTTCAATACCAAAATAAAATAAAAGTAAAACATGGTATTTATTTTTCATTTAAAAAAAGTTATGGCTTGTAGAGGAAGCCTAAACTCAAATAATGGTCACGGCAGCAGAGAAGTCATTGTCGCCGCATACGTACGACAAAAACATTCCCTTTTGTCGTTTAGTAAAACGCTTCTTATAAAAAAGATTCTTTTTGAATAAACGTAAAATTCAAAGGGGTTTATACACCGTATAAAAGAAATTTGTGTATAAAACAAAATATGCCTCAATGAAAGGAGATTGAGACGAAGTCCCTTACCTCGTATCTGACTTGACTCGATCATTCTTTAATCTCCTGAATAATAAACTTGAGTTAATTTATAATTTATTAAGAACCTTTTTTAAGTTAATTATTTCTTTTATATCACTTATTACCATGTTATTAATACTATGTAATTATTTAAGTTAATAATGGTCGTTTTGTCGATCATTGGTACTTGAGTTAAAAATAAACTCCTTATAATTACAAGTTGTTCATGTGGTAAAATATCCATTATATACAGAATTATATTCATGATTTAGATATTATATATATCATATATATCCAGTATATACATGCATTTATAATATTACATAACATTTAGAGGTAAGAAATGAAATGCACCGTTCATGGAGACGGTAAGCCGTACGTACGCATGAACGCTACATTCATTTCTATTTCATATTTAACGGAATGAATTCATAATGATATAAATTTATATTATAATTATAGTTTAATATCATATATAATATCATTAACCCCATCCTTTATACGTCCCACATATGGAATTAACGAATCAAATCACTTTGAGGGGGCGGTAGTCCGCACTTCCTAAAATGAAGATATCGCATTTACCCATAATGGAAACCATAAAGGTATGACATAAATGAAAAATAAAGAAGAATAAGGAAAACATAAACATAATATATATCATATATAAATAGAGTGACATCTTAATTACCACCATGAAAGGTGTTAAAAGAAGATTGAACAATCATCGTTTCGTGAGGTAGAAATTCGCCATCCACAAAAACAATATGTTCTTTAACCATTATACGGAGGTGTGTGTATGTGTAGCTTGAATACTTATCATAAAAACATCCTAGTATATTGAAGAAACTTTTTTTGTTACAAAATAAAGTAATAAAAATAGTTTAGAGGGTTGGAGAAGCAAAATAAAACAAAATAACACAAGTGGAGACATTACCTTTAAATCGGGTAACTCCTCTTGGTTTGAACCAAAAGGGTTTCTTGAAGAGATTTCTGCATAAGGTAAGGATTCTAGAGTGAATAAAGGGATGTGTAGAGATAAAATGATCAGATCTTGTGCGAGCCAATGGCTTGAGAGGTGTGGTTAAGGAGGTAGAGGTGGGGGCCTTTTATAAGAGGGAGGAGGGGCACTCTTGGAAAGTCAAGAAATGTTACTTTATATTAAAATGAGTTTATGATTTTAAAGGTCCCAAATTGATATATTTCTAGGATAAGGTGATAATGGTTCGAAATATACTCATAAAATAGGTTTTTTACAAGTGTAAGTCTTAGATTTTACATTATCTTTTCATTTTATTTAAATCGTTCATTAATGAGGTAATCGCTGCATCATCATGGTGTCATAAAAAATTTAATTTATTTAATGTATAAAAATTATAAAAAAATACTATGATGTAGGAAATACTTTTAGCTTTACAATGACAATTTATAGTCCAAGAGATAATTTATGTATACAAAATTAAAATTGTTTTACTTAGGTGTTACATACTTTTGTGATATTCTCCTTTCTTTAAAAATAAAATGATAAAGTGTCACTATCACCCAAAAGTGATTCCATGGGGTCCCAAAGTTTAGCACAAGGCATACCATGGTCGTAAATGACACAAAAAGTAGCATTATGACACATGTTGGGGTCATTTTTTATTATTATGATATTATTTTATTACCCTTAACTACCCGATTACTAATTAATCACGATAATTTATGATAATTACCGTCGTTACTATTCATAATGTCCAAAAACAAAAGTCTTAATTACATAATTTGGACCTTCTTATTCCAAATATGGAATCAATTTTACCAAATTCCAAACACAGAAATTGCAATAATTAATTTAAAAATAATTCCCGTTGTCAAAACAAATAGCGGGTTTTTTAGAAACAATTTCTATCAAAAGTTTGACAATTGTTTATGTACAATTTCAAAGTGAAATTAATCCCAATGACCACCACTGTATTAAATGGTAAAAATATATTCTATTTAAACTTTAAAACCAATTAAAAATATAATCTATCCATATAATTAAATTAGATGAAAAAGCAGTTTTGAAGTAAAATGCACTATTTTTCACTATTCATTAAAAAATGAACATTGTCAGAAAAATACCAAAAATTTATCCAAAGTAAATTTCAATGTCCCAATCCTAAAGAATAAGTTTATTTTGACAAATATAGCTTATAAAATTGTCAAAATATATATTTAAAAATGGTTCGCCATCAAAAGGCGGTAAAACAATCTTTTAAAAATATTAGAGAATTCTATGCTTAAGATTGGATTTATTCTCATTTTAAGCCTCTTAAAACACTATCTAATTCATAAATAGACATATATATGAAAATACATAATTCTTTACTTACTTGGGATGTTACACCTCATGTGCATATACCTAATTCACATAAAGAGAACCAGATGCATAGTGTTAGTTGTGCATGATCACATGAACATGAAGATGAACACATGCATGATCTCATGCACATTAAAACATGTGAAACACGTTCAAAGAAATATTAAATAGAATAAATATATTGATTGATCACATAAAATAAAAATAATAATATATATATGCGATGGGGTTTATAAAGGCGTAAAAAGAAATTATATTAGGTAGAATGTTTGAAGGTATTTAAGAAGTTTTTTTAAGGATATTAATCATGATAATTTTAAGTTAAAAATTCATAGTTTTAATAATCATGAAGTAATTTTGTGATTCCATTTAGATTTAGGGAAGTTTTTTGAGAATAAGAATCGGACTAAGAAGGGGGTACTGGATGGCACGTTAGCACCAGACATAGAAATAGTGTATCAACCAGAGTAAGGAATAAAGGATCATCCAAATACTAGATGGAGTTTTTATATAAATTGTTGATTATGAAGAATAAAGAAAGAAGTAATTGGATGTAAAGTTCCCAAATGAGAAGAAGTTATCAGATGGAGAAGTAGATCTATATGAATAGGTGTCGAACAATCAAGAAGAACAAGGATTTGGATAAATGATGAATAGTGATTTTATTATCATTTTTTATTGAATGAATAGGGTGAAGAAGGGGGGGTATTGGGTAGACATGTTTTAGATAAAGGAATAAGAAGGTTAATTTCTTGTCAATTATTGTGTAATTAACAAAGTGAAGAAGAAGGAACTAGAGAATAATGAAACATTGTGACATCCAATATAAGTCTCAACAAGTGGAATACTTTATTAGTGTAACAAAGTACCTTAAGAAATAAGATGGATACTTTATTTATTGGTTGTATAAAGAAAAAGTGAGGAGCTACAATTTGGACTAGGACATCACCAGTTTGGGTAAAAAATATTGTTTCCATCCCCCCTCATAAAATGTAGGTAATCACATTTTGTCTAAATATTATTTTATATCCACACCAATATATATGGTATCATAGTATAGTAAATAATCCATGTAATGGTCATCACCATATGTGTAAAGGACTAGTAAATATTATTGAGTAGTGAACCTTGTAAAAATATCATGTTCCATCTTTTACCTACCTTCATATACTTGCATAAAATAAGGAAAGATAATAGGATAATCAAGACCCTAATGGGTTTAAGAGGTAAAAAATATAAAATTTATACAAGATTAAAAAGTTCCCAACACAGATTCACCCCCCCCCCCTGTGTTGAGTATATCCTAAACTGGTCCTTGGATATACTAAATTTTTATGGTCTTACTACCATTGTACAATACATGTTTTCATTGTCTCTGCCTCACATCTAGCCCATAATCTGGTGCATGAAGTTCAGTTGCATGAAATTTTAATGGATAAAATTCTAATGAAATGAAAAATAATTCACCTCCCAATGAATTATTAATATAATTCCTTTTAAGCCTTGATTTAATCATTCTATGTTTCTCATAATCATATTTATTTATGTTTTGAGTAACTTAAATGTTTGGTTTCTCAATAAGGTAGTTATCTAACACTTAGTTTATTTACTTGGTTAAGAATAATTATTATGTTTTATATAATTCTATGGAGTTTCTTGCATTAAGATTCATATTTTCTAGGATTGATCTCAAATCAATGTTACATAATGATGATGAAATAATATCTACAAAAAAAGATTTTATTATATGAGTATCATGTTTTTATTCATTTAACACAATTTTATTAAAATTATGGACCCTTTTTAACTCATCGTATCAATTAGTGGAACATGATCCATATGTCATCATGACTTACAAAAACTAAGAATGTAAATAATTCATGACTATATATGGTATATGATCATGTAAATCATATCATATATGACTCTTGGATAGTTTAGTAGATAAATATTTACCCTAATCTATCATATGGATTCACTCAACTATATTCCCATAGTATCCTAACATTTAGAGTTTCCCAACTAAGTGTAACCCAATGCACATGATAAGAATGATACATATAATGGTTATGATCTCCACACTATTTTCTTTCCTTACAAAAGATAATTCATGGGAACTAAGCGAATAGAGTCACTCTTACTAAATGATCAAGGTCTTGAAAAGTGTTTCTTTTGAAGGAATCTAACACTTAGTATTTTTAAAGGTGATTTAATAACACCATCTTATCCCATATATTCCCTTTACATGTATGTGTTCTTATAATGATTTAGTTTGGAATCTTATTCCTTCCACCAAATCAATATGTTCAAACCATATTGATGTGAAACTCTTTACACAACACATAGCTTATATTACTAACCCAAACTAAATGTCAACTATATTTATACACATTAAAATTCATCTCATGAAAAATGTATATAAAAATTTTTCATGTAAATTATTATAATGATATGAAATTAACAATCCCTACAAGAGTAAGCTTTGAGAAATAGATAATCAACCCCCACTTTTCTAAACAGGGCATAAGCCTCTAGGTAAATGAGAATTCTATCCCAAAGTCCCCTTTCCCTAGCATACATTACTCAAGAGAGACTTAAATTCCATTATAATTCTAACATATAATATGTATAAACTATAATAAACCTTTAAGTTTAATCCCATAACCTAGTGAAATCCAAAGTTAAGGTAAAATAAAACTAAATAAATTATCATATCTGGCATTTAAATCCTTAAATATATATATGTGTGTGTGATAATTTATAAAATTAGTTTAACAATTTAAACTAAAGAATATAGATATTTATAATAAAAATTTTATATTCATGAATAAATAAAGGAATAAACTAAATAAATGAACAGTTCATATAATTCAACATCAGATTAACAATTTATGAATAATTCATAAATTAAAGAAACTATAAACACTTTATAATTTGTCCAAGCATTATGGAAATTCCATAATAAATTGAATATAAATATTTTGTATTCAATTATAACAAGAACTACTTCATATTATCCTTTACATGTAATTTTACTTAAATATATGATATTAAATGAAATATAAACATTTTATATTCTAATTTTAATATCTAAAAAATTTACATAATCAAAATATCACATATTTAATATAATTAAAATCATCATCATATCAACTATCAAAACATATTTTGATATGGTTTAAATAATTTTTAAAATAAATCCTTTAATTTGAACAATTCAAATTAAATAATTATGAATAATTCATTATTTAAAAATAAACTCTTATGTTATTGCATGATTTTTTTAATCTATAAATACTTTATAAAGTACTCTTATAGTTTTCATATAAACATTTTATATCCAAATTATAATTCATGCCATAAAAGTTGAAAAATGTATTTAATATTTACATTTAATATTGTAAAATATTTTTTATTTAATGTTTCAAAAAAAAATTAATAAATTATAAGAATTTTATAATTATTTAATTTATAAACACCTTTATAGATTAAATAAAGATCCCAAAATACCTTTTTCGTAATTTATAAACAATTTATAAATTATTTAATTCAATTCATAATTGAAAATTTTAGAAAAATAAAATTTTATATATATCATATTTAATGATATATCATATATAATAATATATTACATGATTCTAAAACTACTTTTAGAATTATCTATCATGCCCTATGAATGATAAATGTGGCTTATGAGAGGCCATGGTGGCTATGTGTGAATAACTCAATGCGCCATAAATCATATCCTGTGATTGGACACTATGTAAGAATAAACAACGGGAATAAGGGCCTATGTAATAATAACCATGATTTGTGTAACATTAACTTAGTGCTTGGAAATCACATCTTATGATAAGCTTCTATATAAGATAAATACTGAGTTAATTATACATAATCTATCATAATCATTGATACTTCCTTCAACACTTGGTATGTCATATCCTATGACATCGATCATATCTCTGTGATACAATTCTCTGTTGTAATTCCATATAAACAATTCACACTAGTGCCATTATAAGATACAACTACCAATATCATACTTTAAAATATGTTAAAATTGAAGGATTTTTACTATGTAATCTATAGTAATATCTCATATCATACAAGGTGATCCCTATCATGGCTTATGATTTCATATATCAAAAATTCATTAATAATACAAACTATTGATCATACTTTATGATAGAACATAAAACTTATATATGATATTGATATTACCTAATTTTCAATGTGATTTAGATAATCAAATAACAAGGTGAAACTTTAATACCACTAAAATGTTTCTAAGGATTTATTGACACTCAATAAACATAGATTAATTAACAAAAACCCTAAATTCACAAGATCTACCTTGTATGAAACTAAAACCATTCTATACATAAAATAAAGAACACATGTGTACCTTTCACCATAGATCATTATCACATCAGTATTCATTAATATATTTGATGAAGATCGCTCAAAAATATCTATAAAACTCCCTTATCCATGGTGTATACAAAGGTTTAAGAAATAACCCATTGTATGGGTAGGACCCTCCTCTATCTCTTGGCATGCTAATACCACATAAATAAAAGAGAGAGAAAGTAAGTGATCTTAGAAGGATAATCCACAAAATTTCTCAAACCATATTCATGGTCATGGAATGATTATATAATCATTATTATATTCTCAATTCTTCATGAAATTTACTCAAATATTATAAAACCTTCAGTAAATCCTTGGTCCATTTCTTGCATTCTCCATATGAATTCACCATTGATCATCCCACGCTTTTCATGTTATGAAACTTCTAAATTAAATATTTCCAATGAAAGATATTCTCAAATAATAATTCATATCATTCAGATACTAACCATTCATAGGTTCTAATATAAATCATATGATATGATTATTCATTCCTTATGAAATATCTAAATAGTGCTCTATAATTAGTTTGGGCAATGTAAAACATGCCATTTATAATATGCATATCATACCATATGACACTCATATAATACCATATGATATAACATAAACAGATCAAATATATTTATGGATTTATGGAATGTCTCTAACATCTATATCATCATTATGAAACTTGATATTAAACCTCTCATTTCCTTCTTAGTAATCCTTAAAATATTGAAAAGATTGGGTAAACTTTTATTGGACTTAGCCATTTTTTTAATTTATAGTAAAATATTAAAACCTTTTCAATAATGATTATAAAATGAATTACATGGATATATTAATCCTAATAGGTGACCCTAGTCTTACTAAGTCATTTATATAACCAATCAAATTGATTACATGAGTTAAGATGGAAGTATCCTTGGCTATCTTACACAGAATGATTACTTTTGAAACTTCATGTCTAGCTTGTTCTTTATGGAACCTTTTCAAGTTTTCTATCATCCCAAAAGTATTCATATTTTCATTTTTGTTTTATATATTAGTATCTATTGAAAAAATAATCAATATAGATAAATCAAGAGAATATTTACTATTCTTATGATAAGAATCTTTGTCTTCTTTACTAGATTTATAAATAGGAGGTTTCTCAGGAATTTTTTTCTCCAACACATAAAATTCCTTCTTTATTAAGAATTATTATGTTTCTATACCAATATAATAAGTTTTTTGAATTAACATTTATTTATAAAATATTTATCTCAAATTCATTTTTAATGATGATGAAGAAAATTTATCTATAACAGAATATTTTATCATATGATTATCAAGTTTTTCATTCATTTAATAGTGAATTTTATTAAATGCTATCCTGTTAAAATGATGACCCCTTTTGAATTCTATCAATTCCATTAGTGGTTCAAGAACCATATTTCACTTAGTAATTATTCTTCCTTGGTGTTCCTCTCACCACTTAGATATTTAGGTAGGTCATCATGTAAATCATATCATATATGACTCTTGAATAGTTAAATGGGGAAATCCTTTCTTGGTCCATCATATGGATAAACTAAACACTATTAATATTTTATCTAAACCTTTATGGTTTCCTAGACAATTTTTTCACAAATAATATGCAAAATATAGTAACTTATTCCTATTAGGGTCACCAATAACTTGTTTATCGTACACAAGATAATCCATGGGTGCCAAGTTTTGGTAGAACCTTCCCAATTGGATGATTGAGGTCTTAACAATTGTTTCTTTTGGAGGAATATAACACTTAGTATTATAATGGGTTGTATTATCTCACTATATTATTCGATGTATTCTCTTTTATATACGCATCCTTTTAATGATTTAGTTTTTTAATCTTTATTCTTTCCGCTAAATAAATATGTTTAAACCATATTGATGTATAACTCTTCACATAATTCATATCTTGTGTTACTAACCTAAATTAAAATCCAAATATATTTACACATATCCAAATGAATATCATGCATAAGGTACATTAATCCATTTCATGTAAATACTTATAATCATTTTAAATTAATAATTCCCATAAGAGTAAGCATGGAAAAATAGGTAGTCAGCCCCCACTTTTCTAGACAGGGCCTAATATCTTAGGCCAGTGAGCAGTATAACCCAAATTCCCTCTACCCATGGTTATTTACTCAATAAAAATATCAATTACATCATAATTATAACGCCTAATATATATATAAACTATAATTAACATCTAAATTAAAGATCATAGCCTAATATAATCCAATGTCATGGTAGAAGAAAAGTGAATCAATTATAAAACTTAGAGTGTAACTCCTTAAATTCATGTATGATATTTTGAAGAATTATTTTAAATAAATTTAAACTCAATCAAACATCAATTCATAATATAACACTATATATTTATTAATAAATCAAGGAATAAACTAAATAATTGAACATTTTGTAAATGTATAAATGTGTTAAACAATTTATAAAATATTTATAGATAAGAAATTATAAACACTTTGTAATTTAGTTATGATTTATAGAAATTACATAACATAAACAAATATAAAAAATTTACATTTATTCTAATATAAAATATTTCATATTAACAATTTACATGGAATTTAATATGAAATCTTTTATATTTTTAAAATATGTAATATTTATGAAAAATTTTATAATAATTTAAACATTTCATATTTTATGTAAAAAAATTACATAAAATTAATGTCACATATTTTCAAATAAGGCCTTTTAATATGAATATTTTGTATTCTCATTTTTGAACAATTCATAAACCAATATAAAAACTTTTATATTTCACCGTATTTTATAATTTATAAATATTTTATAAATTATTACCCATATAAATATACTTTAAACCAATATTACATCTACCATAACTTTTTTGGTATGGTTTAAAACTCCCCAAAATCCCATGGATAGGACCAATCCTGGAGGGTCCACTCAAATGAAGGTTTTTAACAATTTTAATAAAAACTAATTTTATTTAAAATTCATCACACCATGATCATTTCTCATATTGACCATGTAGTGGTGTACCCTTGAGGGAGAACTCTTTAAATGGGGAATACCATAACCATTTTGGTTATAATGAATTTTGTTTAGGAATCCATTCTGGGAAGAATTTGTTTGAATTATCAGTGTGGTTTTGGTAAGACTATCTAATGGTGGCTTTGTTATGTCACGGTGGTCTTAAAGAATAATATTTTATAAAAATAATGACCATTTATACAAAAAAAAAAATCCATTTTGGGCCATGGATTATGAACAACCACTATGATGTAGTATGTCCACATGGTATAGGTCACTATGTGATAGTTACCAGATGACCACATCAAGGTTATTTTGAAAAATGACACTCTATTTTTCATGATTCTTTTCTATAGACATTTTATAGAAACTATGATGTGGTGTTATAACTTTTATAATACCACAAACGTTTTTTTACTTAAAAACAATTCATGGTTTGTAAATATTGAACATCCATGCTTGTTTTGAACTGAATGCACTATAGAATTTGGAATTATCATTTTTCTAGTTTCTTCATTCATTCTAAGAATCGATAAAAATTTAATGGAAGTGGATCTAATACCACTAAATGGTTTTAGAGGGGATAATTATTATCCAAACACAATGTAAAAAATTTACCAAAACCTCTAAACTATAGTATCTTTACATTCATTTTGGATTGAATAAAATAAATAAAGAATTATTTAATTTTTTTATAATGATCTATATCTATACAACCTCCTTGGAATGAGCTTAATATCAATCACTGAGAAGCAGCCAATGGGATCCTTCCTCCAAGGGTATGCATGGGATGTGAAAAACTCCCAATATAAAGATTCACATGAATCAGAAAATTATGAACCTACTTATACTTTCCATCCAAGGACACCCTAAGGAAACCAAACATTTTTTCATTAAAGAGATACATTTCATAAATATTTCATGAGTTATAAATCTTTGTAACTCATGACTCTTTATTTTGTGATTAATTTTTTAACATTTAAATAATTATATTAGACATTAAAAATATTATAGATTATCATCATATTATAATCAAATAAATAGTGATATCTAGAGTGTAAAAACAAGTTTTATCCACATGGTATTTTATATCATGTAAAACTGTCATGCACAGCATCATGGTATAGTGAACCTCACTATATTGTGGTTTAAACCAACACAAATCATTATATTTTCTAAACCACCATGACATGGTGGTTCCTTTAGTTCACATTTCCAAAATATGTGTGTGACATATAATGATTATGGCGTATCAATAGTTCTCATTTTTTTGTACAACTAATGTTTTTATGATATGAAAAGTCTTTAATTCCACATTATAGATGTGAAGAGATCAATTGACTAGTGAAAAAAGTCAATTTCCTGATGATTGTGGTGCATCATCACAGTATTTTTATGAGGTGTTTGTGTGTGTGTGTTTAATATTATTATTATGGTGTATATTTGTCCCATGTTTTGGGTACAACTAATGTTTTTTATTATAATATATTTTTAGTCCCATTGTGGGTTATTGTAGCCAAGTTCCAAACACCTTGAGAGGGGTAATCAAGGTGTGGCTTATTTCCATTAAATATATTTAATTAGGATCGTGTTCCAATGTTTAAAGTAAAGATGAATATTTTAAGAATTACAAGCATTCATAATAACCATATAATGAAAAATAACATTAATAGACATGTAGATTTTACTTGGTTCACCCAATGGGATATGTATAAGGAGAATACACATAGTTATGTGTAGGTGTACCAAAGAATCTCTATTCCACTATTATGATATTTAAAATTTAGGCTTGATTCAGTATTAATTCCAAGTATTAATTCCTATTATACTATCTCCACTAATTATATTAAGAAAAGGATCATAATAAACATTGGATCATAGGCCATTACAATGAAAATATCAATGTAAAAAATATAACAAACCTGAAATGGTGTTTATATTCAAATTCATGTTAATATAAACAACATTACCATATAATTTTATTATTAAATATTCAATTTAGTATGATGTAAAAATAATATTTTCCTCTCTATATGATCTTTGTCTTTCACTATGTGTGTCAATATTTTCTTTTTTTTTTTTTCAATCAATGTTTATTCATAAAAATTATTTAATCTATAAAATATAGTTATAATCATCTAATATTCTATACATCTTATTCCATGTTTCATACCAATTAAAGGGTAGTCAAAATATTCATAAATATCAAACCTTATCCCCCAAAATTATCTCTAAAATTTCCAAAAATTAATGAGATGTGAATTTTAAATTTTACTTGTTATCTAAAAAATCATAGAATAGTAATCCTTAACCATTAAATTGTTATCTTGGTCAATTTTTAAATTTTAGATTCATGACATAAAATATCCATCTTCCCTTGATTTTAGGTTGTTTCCATATTTGAAGATCATTCTAATAAACTCTACCATGACATGGTTTCCATGAACATGATGTTATTTTCCTGATCATTTTATCAATTAATTTACTTGAGGTAAACATCCATTGATTATGCCATCACAAATCATTTCTCTCTAAAATTACCAAGAACAATAGTTTGGTTCTCTTAACCTCCTCCTACAATCTAGTGTTCTTGTAAATACCTCTATTTGAAATGTATTACATCATGGTATAAAATTATAGAGAATCTCTTTTTTATAGTATTTCACCAACAACCTTCATCTACCATGATGTGGTTTATTTTTAAGTCATGGAATCTAGTGATTTTACAATATTTTCCCTTTAAAACACCCATATCCACAACATTATTCCCTTATATATTACATGGTTATCAAGGAAAACAATGTATTTTTTGGAGTTATTTCTTCCTGAATGTAAATCTTTCTTCATATGATCACACACTCAAACTATTTTCATTGAAATGGACTGTATTAAGGGTTTATTTGGTCAATATTCAAAAATACATCTTATTTTAACTTCAGGATCACTCTAAAATTATTCCATCATATTCCAGTCAACTCTAACCATATAATAACTTAATAATAATTCATCAATTTATAGAAAACACAACATGAATAATATCATATTTAAGTATACATATTATCCCAATATTCTCTATAAGATTATAACATTCTCCCCCATTTTCCATAGAGTTCCAATATCCTCCCCCTTTGGAATTGTTAGAAATTATTATTGTAAATTATTTTTATTAATCACATTCATATACATATAGAAACTCCAAATTAATAAGGATATATTTTACATAAACTTTATTTATACTTTAATCACACTCGATGTAAGAAACAAGAGTGAGTGCCTACTGTCATGTATAATTTTCTCCTTTAGAAAACCATTGGAAATAAACACAAAGGGATTTATCTCAATACTAAAAATAGGAATAACCAATTATTTCAATTTAAATCACATAGAAATATGGGATTATTCTAAGACATCTTAAGTTAAGGTATTTGGTTGAACTTCAATATTTAACAAATGTTTATTAAATATTAGTGTAGCTAGTGGATTTTTTGAAAATGTTCTCCACTTTCTCATTTACTTCAATATGTTTCATATTGATAACTTATTGTTCCACTTTATCTTTGATAAAATGATATCAAATATTAATATAATTTGTGTGAGAATGTTTTATTAGTTTTTTATAAGATTAATAAAACTCTTGTTATCACATAAGATTGATATAGTAATCTTCACTTATTCACTAAGATCATCCAATTTATTCTTTATCCAAATCAATTAGGAAAAATCTTATGTAGTCATAATTTACTCCACTTCAGATGTGATAAGATAAGTACCCTATTATTTAATTATCAACCAACTAATTCATTTAATTTAAATGTAAAAAACTTATCCACTTTTTTATTTTTTGTACATAACATCTTCATACCAATCTGTATTTTTAAAATCCATCAACTCTTTTTTCTTATCTACTTTGTATAACAAGAAATAATCAATAGTTCATTTAACATACCACATTATCATCTTCACTTCCATGAGGTGTTATTCCTTTATATTACATTAATATCGATCTTCTAATAATGTTTTATATACTATATTTGATCATGTTTTCATGATATAAATATAAATTCCAATAATTCTATGAAACAATGTTGGGTCAACTTATTTTCCATTCTCATTATTCTCAAGTTTAATTCAAAATATAATGGGAGTTTAAAATGACTTGATACCATGCATTATAAACTTATCCAATAACTTGTTTAAAGAGATAAATGTATAATCAATTTATTGATTTTATTATAACCCAATAAATTGGGTGAGTTCTCTAATCATTAATATATAAAAATTTAATCTCATAAATCTTTCTAAAAAATCACATGGTTTAATTTTTATTCCTTTGAATATGATATCATTAATATAGATGAGTACCATGAATTATTTTTCCTTTTTTCTGTTCACATATAAATTATGTTCAACACCACTTCTCTTTAATTCCAATTTGATAAAGTAAGTATTCAATTGACCATACCAAGATTGGGGTTCTTTCTTTAAGTTATTCATGTATTTCTTAGGATTATAGACCATTTTTTCATCTTTATCAAGTTGAAATACATTTTTTTATTCAATGTATTCTTCCTATTTTATCATTATATTCAAGAATGTTTTCTTTACATCCATTTGGTATATTTTGGAGTTTCTTTATATTAGAACTATAAAGAATAGATGAATTGATTCAATTAATTCCAATAGTTTGAATGTTTATTCCATATCAATTCCATTGATTTTAGAATATCTATTATATATAAGTTGGTCCTTATTTCTGAACACATTTTAATTATCATCAAGTTTATTCTTGAAATCCCATTTTATTTCAATGAAAATATATTCATGTGATCTTTTAACATAATCCCATGTCTTGTTGTTTTCAATTTTATCAATATTATAATCTATGGACTTATCCCTAATAAATTTATTGTACAATATTCAAATGATGTAGTATCCATTTGTGATAATAACATCCTCGTATCAATTTTCTTTATTCTCTGAGTATGTGTAGGTGTTGTTTTATCACTTAGGGTGTTAGATTCATCAACTTTGGATCTTTTTATTCTCTTTCAAATTTTAGTTTGTTATTAATTTACCCAAACTCTTTTTTTATCTTTTGATTCAATATAAAAATACTTCTCAAGAGATATTTATCAAATATTTTCAAAAAATGGATTCATTCTTACCTTCATCTTTATGAATATCTTCCAATTTCTAATCACTTGAAGTATTTAAAGATATATCTTTAATTGAATTCACATAATTTCTCTTAAAAAAAATTCTAAGAACCTTATCGAAACACTTGTAGGATATGATCTTGGTAGAATAGAAAATAAATATGTCTTCACCCGATGCATCTCCATATTTACTTTTAGTGCTTTATTTACTCTTGATAAATCATTTGATTCTAGATAAATTTAAGTGTTTTAGAATTTTATAACTTCTATTACACATCTAATATAGTGTAACCTTATCTCTTAAACTGATTAAGGCCTTGTTTTGAATATACGCTACCACTTATACTGCTTCTTTCAAATTGTGACTTGATAAACCACTCTCAATGAGAAATGTATTTTACATATTATTCATCATGATATTTAATTTTTAAACTATTCTATTTTGTTTTATATTTCTCAAATATTAAACTATATATTTTATTTCATGTTTCTCTATTGTAATTCCCAACTTTAATTGAGGTAAACTTCATACTATTTCCAAATCATAAAGTTTTGATGATCCTTTTACATTAATTTTTAGAAATTCTATGATTCCACTTGATGTAGTTAATCACCTATTTATTTGATTGTATAAGAATGATGAAATCCATATAACCAAAATCATTAATGAATAATATGTGGTACCATTAACCTTTAGTACATTTTTCTGTTCTGTGGCCACAAACATAAATGGGAACCGAGTCAAGAAAATGAAAATCTATCTTCTTATTTGGTTTATATGGATTACCAACCATATTTAATTTCATAAAAAAATCACATGTATTGTCTCATTTACTATTCAAAATGGGTATATATTTTTTCATTAATATTAGATATATTCCCCATGATTTTCTATTGTATGTGGCCATGCAATCGATACCAAAAAAACAATCTTCAATAGTAAGAAAATATATTTTTTCTTTGTTATTTACTTAATAAATATGTTCATTAGACCTCCATCCTTAGATCAAGGAAATTTCATTCTTAGTTTTTATTGAGTATTCCCACTTATTTAATGAGTATTCATATTCAAATACATATAATTAACTCACACTCAAGTGATTATTATGAAGTAGGGACATAGCAGTCACACCATAAACCCATGAATTTATGCACATGGGAACTGCATGTCGGTATCAATGTCAGTAGGTGAGCTATATGAAATCATGAAGAGGTTCTAAGTAAGGTTTCTTTTAGTATATTTGAGTTAGTTCCTTCGAGAATTTAAGATATTTAAAATCCATTGGGCTTTTGGGCCACTATGTAAAGGCTCGTATGCCTCTAGGCCTCTAGACTATGTAAGGGTTCCCTCTAATCCTAGTTAAAAGGGGGTAATATATTGAATAAAAAATAAAATTCTTTAGGACCAAGGATCCTATATGATTATATAATTTTTTCAACAAGATTAAATTTCTATTCAAGTGAGATGAATACCCATTGACAAGTATCCATGATATTTTTTGTTCTCCTTCAATATAACATCCAAAAAAATATTTTTTCCCATGAAATCCATTGATTATTTGATACATATTTAGGTCTCTCATTTTTTTCATTGCATGTTCAATGCCATGTTCTTATTATTCTAGAATAGATAATTTTTTTCTTTAATGGAATATCATTCATGGACTCTCTTTCAACCTTTCTATGATATTTTTTAGATTGAATTTCAGTTCTTCACTTCATATAATAAAATTCCTTATATCCATGACTAAAATAATAATAATAATATTTATTAAATGATTTTCTCTTTTTTTTATTGGGTATATTTTTTTTCTTTATTTCTTTATTTTAATTTTTTCAACTCATAGGAAAATACATGTTTTTTTAAATGTGTCATTATGTAACCCAATTAGACAAAAAAATTGAAATTTAATTCCTTAAAAAGGTTTCTCGTTTGTCTTATCAACTTCATTTAAATAGATGCCTAAATTTTTTAATACTCTCAATGATGTTTTTTGAGAGTGTCCCTAAATATTTTTCTTCCTTTTCTCTATGGGAACATATTCTTTATGCTTTATTACTTGAGAATTAGATATTATACTTAATACCCAAGCACACTCTTGCACATAGAAAAGGAGTTTTCTTAATAAAACATTCCTAAAGTTGTATTGTGGTTACTTTAGTTTTTTCTTTATCCATAACACCATCATGGATTTTTAAATTCAGTTACATTTTAGATTTTAATTCAACTTCAATTTTCCTCTTCAAAGTGATCCCTTTTTCTTCAAAGGACTCAATCCACTTTCCCCTTTCCTAAATACAATCATTATAATAATTAATCACCTTAACTTATTTTTAAATATTCAGGTTGAAATTAGACTCATACTAATTTTTCTTCAGTCACAAAATCCTCCTTAACCACTAGTTTATGTCTAGTGATTTTAACTTCAAGCTTATCAACATATTCATAAGACTCTATTATAATAATATATAATATATTTTATTATTTATTTGAATTTAATATTCCTTGATAGTACCTACAAGATATAATTTAAGTTTAATAACACATTGTTATTAATGTTCAACTTTAGTTTTAGTTTGTGCTTCATCTATCATTATAACCAACACATTGAGTAAGATTTGAACTCGGTTTCTTCTTCTTCAAGGAAGGTTTAGTCATTGTTATAATGAACCTTACCTATATTCTTAAAAAGAACCTAAATCAGGACTACTACTAACCCCAAGGGAATTATACAATCCCCAATTGCTAGTGATTAATGCCACAGATCTCAATATATCAATGGGGAATTATTTATCTGTTGAGTTTTATATATAAATCCACAACTAGATTCCTCTAATAGGATAAAATGACTCATTTATATATTAGATATTTCCAAGAAAAATAAACAAAACACCTACTAAAATGAATAATAAAATAAAATAAACAATTATATATCTATATGAATGTAGTTATAAATATATAATCAATCAATATGAAAACATATTGAAATTTTAATATATAATAAAAAAACTCAATATAAATAAATGGAGTTAGTGATGTACCAACATTTCCTCTACCAAATATGGCCTCCTTCTCTAACCCCACATAGTTCAGGAATACATGAACCTATGAAAACAAATCACTAACCAGTGAATCATGCATTATCTATCTATATACATTTCATACCTAAAATGAAATAAGTCAAACTTCATGTCTATTAGAGTGTCCATGAAGGGTGTGAGAATACATATACTCTGTAAGGAACCACCAACATGCCTCAAAAAATTATTCAATAAATAATGTATGCATGAACATGTATACTCATTTACATAAATATATTAAAAAACAAATTTATATAAAATCATATATCAAACATGGAATGGATAACACACATGTAATAGGTATATTAATAAAATTATATAACAAAATAAATCCCTATATTGGGAGTGTCCATACTTGTACTCACCTACTTTGGTTTGATATAGTGTTAATAACATGACTAGGGGAAGGAAAATCTCACATCTCATTCCCACTAGGAAGTAACATATACTAGAGTTAGGTCATAAGCCTGTCTTGTAGGAAGGGAAGGTGTATACTACATCAAGGAACTACTGGCCTGGCCCATGGAAAGGGTAAAGGGGTTACTTTATAAGGTCATTACAACTCATCCCATTTACTATACCTACTTAATTAATTTATAACAATGTCAAATGTAACATTGAAGGACTATCCATGTATATCACCATGATAAATGTGGTATATCACTATCAGGTTTATCATTTTAAAACAATATCCATACTTTATACTATAAAAGATAGGCATGATTTTATTTATTACTCTAATTATCATACTAATAAATCATTTTTTCAAACTACACATAAAAATTTCATAACACAAAAATAATTCAATAATACTATATTAAAGAAGAAAACCAAGTAAATAATAAAAAAACTAAACATGTAACATGTTGTGGAATAAAATTTTCCTTAGATTGTTCTAGTAATAATACAAATAAAACATAATTTGAGGAGTGGATACCTCATAGGTTATACTAATTTATCATCAGAAAAGGTACTAAGTATGGTGACAGTAATCAAAAATGTGAACTACTAGAAAATTAGGTAAGGAATTAAGTTTAGTATTATTCATAACTAATACATACTCATAGTAACTCGTGTAAGGAGTAAATTGAGATAAAAAAGGTTAATTAAAACACTAATTTAAAAATAAAGGTACCTTCAAAATAAGTTTTCCATCCTTAAAACTTAATTTAGAAGAAACATTATTTTAAAGATACACATTTATAATGGGTAAAAACATTTAAATTTAAACCTTTATAAAAAATGGAGATACACATAATTTTCATTAAAATTGGTACTTTATTTTAAATGGATAAGAGTTTAAGGTTCCAAAAGAAAGGTAGTTTTGTAAATCTAATTTACAAGTTAAAGGGTTGAAACAAACCAATACAAAGATTAGTACTTTTTAAAAAGAAAATATTTTATTATTCATTACCATTATGTTTTGTTTAAGTAAAAACCCATTGTAGGAAACTAAATTTTTATAATGACCGCATCATTTCTTTCCACCTAGTTAGCTCAACCATCACCTCACCATTGATGAAATTCTTAACTAGGGTTAAGTTTGGATCATTGAATTATAACTCATTTAGTATATAGTATGAATTAATGATCTATTTATTAAAATATGTCAAAGGCATGGAGGATCAATCCTAGATAGAACATGAATAATCAACTCAAATTTTAACATTTAAAGTCATACTTAATTTAAAATAAGTAATATAAATTGGCAAGACATGAATAACCCTAAATAGAAACCTATAACATTCACAAGTACTAAAATAAGCAATATCCACTAGACATATCTATGGTTTTAGCCGAAATTTTCATGGATATATCCTATGCCCACGATTATATCCATCGTGGCATTAAGTGGTGTGGAAATAAACTGCAAGGATACTCGTGGCTATAGGGGATTTGCATGGAGGCTAGTCTATGTGGAAATAGGGTGCACATGGACCAACCTATTGATATGGTCTCCTTAACCGTGATTGTAATGGAATCAAAAAATATTATATAGATATTTATTACACATCTTGATGTCCATCAAATGATCTCTTACACTTTTCTATAAGAACCCTTATTTATATTTATGTGTGTGTGTGTGCCTATATATATATTAAGGGTCTGAAAAATAAAAAAGCTTCTATTTTTTTATCCTACACCAGAGGATACTTCTCCAGTAACCTCTTCCACTATGATATGACTCATATTCATTATATGTATGTACAATTATATATGTGTGGGTTTTTTTGTGTGTGGTTAATGGTCTATAAATTAAATATGGAACTACATTTCAAACCAAGGATTCTGGAACAATCTCAAATGGATTGTCCACTCCACTAAGAATGATATTCAGTTTATTAATATACATATATATATATATACATATGTAATATTTTTTAAATATAATCCTATATCCATAAGAAAAAATTCCCAGGGCTCTAGGTTCCCAATTCAAATGATATAGCTATGGTAAATATATCATGTGGCTATACATTCTCGATAAAAAATCTATATCCATGGGAATTTTTTGGTCAGTGTATATAGGTAATTACCACCATAAAAACCCTTTACCAAATTCTTCACATGTAAAAAAATTCATGGGTCAACCTATAGCCATATAAATCTTTCCCATGGCTATAACATCATGGTCGTAAGTCTATTTTGTATTAGTGATTCTTAGACATGGACTCATGTAAAAGGAGGTATGAAATTATCCAATAAAGATATAGATAATTTCTAATTTCATAAAACCATGGAAATAAATTAATAAATCATTAAAAATAAAATTTGAAATGGAAAAAAATCAGGCTTATACAACTAAGACTTTACCATTTCCAACATAACATAAGGTTTTAAGTTGGAATTATAAATCAAACAATTATGTATAAAATATCATGAAATTTCACACCAAATCACATTTGAAAATATTTAACATGTCATATAAAAAATAGATTTTAAAACTATCCATTCATAACTTTTTAAAATAGGATTTAGAATTTATTTTTATTTTTAGAAAATGAGTGGAAGGTATATTCCAACCATAGCCTATAATTTCACCAGAAGATTAGACAACCCCTACTTAAAAAATTTTAGATATTTCCCCCATTCTATGATCATAAAACTATATCCCAATATCTACCAAATAGGTCCTAAAAACCATGAGATAATATCTCATAACCAAAGAATTAAAATAATTTACATACCATAACAAAAATTGACTAAACCTTAATGAAAACCTAGGAGAATTACTTCAAAAACCCATTAACCACAATGAAAACTTAAACCCCAAAACTAAATCATCTAATCATCCAAATATTATATCCCTAAACCATGTAATTATTAAGTTAAACCACACCTCAATCAAAAATTATCTAAATAATGATAGATTAAGGGAAACTAACTCAAAGTGGATTCCCTAAAACAAGTAAAGAGGAATCCCTATGATTAGAGGTGATTTCTTCATGTCATGGTGAAATCATAAACTAAAAAAACTTTCCTATACGAAAGGAAAAAATGGAAAATAAGATTGGGGAATAATAAAGATATTATAGGGTGATATTACCTTGGGTTTAAAATAAATAACTCCCCTTGGATTATGCTTGAATCAAAAATTAGAATATAAGGGAGGATAAGACATAGAGGATGCCTGTGAGAAGTACATTATTGGATTGGAATAATGGGGGTCAAATGGATAAAGGGGAAAAAGTTTTAATGACTCTATTTTTGTCTTTTAAAACTTTGGAACATTTTAAATAATATTTTTAGATCCAGGATTTGAGACAATGCTGGATTCCAGGGCCCGAGGAGCATCGGTGTTGATATAATAAAAATATTAAATATATTATATCACACACACATAGTTTTTATAAAATAATGGAATATTTACTGAATAAAGTCTCATATTGAAAAACTAATACCTACATTAAATCAAAAATGTAGGTTTTATACGAGGTGTGATATAAATTTTGTGTACATTAGGTGTTTGGTTTAAGAGCAGTCGTGGGCATATTGATAAATAAATTTATTTATCTATTAAGTAGCCATACCTAAATAATCCTCCATGAAAACCCAGGTATGGAAAACCCTAGGGTTATCCACATAATCCTAGGTATTTTATAGGATCTTGTAGGACCCCGGGACACCCTGAGAGGGGAGGGGTGAATCAGGGTGGCAACTTTTTCTTCTTTTAGTTGTGGATATTGTCCCCACGTTGGTAGGAACTACTTAAACCTGTATGATGGATATGATCAGCAATTAAACATTCACATGCAGAGACAGATGACACCACAATTTTTACTTGGTTCACCACTAAGGGCTACGTCCAAGGAGTATACACCGACAGGTTTCCGGTCGTACCTAAATCCACTATGCTTCACTAGCTGCGGATACAAATGTTCGGGTACAGACACTCTGTCCCAGGCTCACTGCCTTTACAATTGTTTAGGGATAGCTCACTGCGTCCCTCGGGTCACTCCCGTTGACTCCCCCTGGCTCACTGCCGGTGGAGAGGATCACCTTCTTCCTCTTCCTAAGCTCACTGCTCTTGGAAGGGATTCAGTCACAGTTTATAGACCTGTAGGTCTGTTCATTTTCATGAAGGAATGCATCTTCCTCTGTATGTAGATGCTCTGTTGAAGTCCAACTTTCACCCGCAAATGAATCTCACTTTGCACCGGATGTACCGGGCAACCTCAATTTTTACGCGCAACCCTTACGGTGTCTTGCGCGCAATTTCTATGGTTTGCACGAAATTCCTTTTTCGCGCAACTTCCAAATATTACGCACAGCCTGGAAACTGCCTTGCTCGCAATTCACTACTCTTGCGCGAAATCCACTTTTCGCGCAATCTTCCTTTTACGCGCCAATCACCAACTTTCTGCGCAGCCTTTGCTTTTCGCGCAATCTGACTTTACGCGCAAACTTTAAGTTTACGCGCAACACCCTTTCTAACTTCAATTTCTCGCACCAGAGCTCGGGTATTTTCTATGTCTTGAACTCTATTGAATGGAGGAGGGTCACTTCATATTTATAGGCAAAATCGACCCCGCGTGAAAAACCCTCCTTGAGCGCGTAATCCGCTTTGATCACGAAATACGAATCTTCCGCGCACAACCATTTTCTGCGCACTGCTCCATAATTTCGCGCACCTCATGCCTTTGCCATTTTCCGAGCTTCGGACCTCGAAACATCTTTTGCGCGAAATACAATTTCGTGCAACCCGCTGTTTTGCGCGCCACACTTCAAGATTTCGCGCAACCCGCTAATTTTGCGTGCCCAGCTCAAGTATTTCGCGCAAGCCTCTTATATTTCACGCACCACTTCCTTTTTGTGCGAACCTCCTTTTGCAGACAATCCATGTCTTCATTTTCCGATTTTGAGGCCCAAAAATTTGGCAAACACTGGGAAACAGCGCCACCTTGTATCTGCTCTTTTTGTACCGCCTCCAGATCATCCATTCCTCTGTCGAAGTTCATGAATCAAACATAGATCGTTGACCACAACTCTTGAACTCGACATGTCACCATGGAATCTCCTTTGTCAACAAATTTGTATGTCGTTTGTTTGCTTTGTCAACAAGCACGATCGCCTCAACAGCACTTCTTCTTGGTGATCTGTATCCTTCAGCAACTCTTTGGCTTTTATCACAAACTCCACTATTGTGATATGTATTCTTTGAAGGAAAAACTTTAGTACCATTATCTTCTGATACAATGTGATGTGCATGGCCATCTCATAATTTCAATCTCTGCATGGCCATCTCAGAAGTCAACTCATTGGCACATTGTCTTCTTTATCAACTGTCATGATCAACTTCATGCAAAGCATGTGATTCAATCCGTCAAGAAGTCTCTAGCATGGTTCTCATGCAATCATGAGTAATTGCATGGTCTTCATCCAAAAACCACATTCTTCTTTAATCATCCTCGAATGGATTACTCCTCACATTCTTCATTGTTGTAAACAATGTATCACCTTTGACACATGTTCTTTGAACTTAAGATCAGCACAACAATCATCTGAATCACCACTCCTCTACTTCATCGGAGTATTTCATGATCACCTTCATTTAGATCTGCATTGACAACTATTGACAACAAATACAACCTTATACACAAAGTGGTTCCAACAATCTCCCCCTTTGTATTTTGTTGTCAATACCTTAAACATCTTCTGAAATGAATCCGTCAATGTCAAAATGAGAATCTTCTGCATTTCACTTTCTCTCCCCCTTATTGATAAGAAATACAAAGAACATGGTAGGGAGGGTATCAATCCTCACTTAAGCAAAGTTTCATTAATCATTTCACTCTAAGTCTACTTGAGTAATGCTCGATGTAGAAAACAAGAGGATTTGATTAAGTCAACAATGTTGTCCATTATTCACAGATCATGATACCAACGTGAGATGAGAACTCATGTATCTTGTCTTCAAGGGTTTACCACTTTTATTTCAGGTAGAAGAAGATCAAATATGATAGATAATAATCAACCTGAAACTCCTGCACTCACTTCAGCAAATAGATCAAAAACATTCAAGTGCAATCGACAGGATAAGTGACCTTAGGGCACTTCCATTCTCTTTATGTCACTGATCAATATAGTTACTCCCCCTTTGTAAAATAATCTTTGATCTGAGTAACCAAGGGATAGTGATTTAGAAATGACATACCTTCTTCATTGGTGTGTTCTTCAAGAAATTCACAGAAAAACTGCTTTTGAGTCCACCTGGAGTTGATATTGATTGAAACAGTGATTATGGAAGCTTCTTCATTCTTCTCCCCCGCAAGGGAAACACTCCTCATCATCTTCATCAAGAGTGATCCTTCATCATCATAATCTTTGAATATCAATTGAAGAATCTACTAAGGATGGAAACTTCTTCAGCTTGGCTATCAAGAGTTGACAGCATTCACTACTTCTCAGGTTCTCCCCCTGAGAGCATGCTTCACCTTCAATTCCCTGCATTATTAGTACAAAAACAATATAGAAATGATTACGGGAATAAGGTGGTTCCTTCTTGCTTCATCAAGAAGACTTGATTGGTTGAGGTTCTTTTCTCAACCAAGTTCCTCTGATCACTCCAGTCTTCATGCCTGCACATTTGAACATGTGTTCTGACATATGTCGGTGTGGCATGGCTCTATTCACATTCTCTTCTGCTTTGTGTGGAGAATTGTTTTGCTTAGCAGCCATCATGAATGATACATTCTTACTCCTCTTAAGGACTTCTTCTTGCTCTGGTATTAAGGTTAGGCAACCTTTTGCAATGTGACCAGATTTCTTGCATCTCTCACACAAAACTTCTTTGACACGTGTGTTTCTCTTTGTTTGCAATCTCTCCTGCACTGTGTCTTCATCATGTGAAAGTTTTCCTTTTCCTTTGTCACCAGCCTTGGCCTTCTCATCTTCAAATTTCCTTATTCTTTTCAAATCTTCTGGCCAGATGACCAATATGTCATGTGGAACTTTTGCAGCTGGTTTAGGTCTTCCACATGGGTTCATCCGAGATTCATCCCACTTAGTGTTTCTCTTGGATGAATGACCCTTCAATTTCATGGATCTAAAATCCTGGGACTTCTCAGCTTGCCTACTTGATATCTTCTTGGGGAGATGTGTGTTCACCATATTCTTCTGATTTCTTCCCAAGGTACGTTCTTCATACTTAGATGGCTTGTGTGGTCTTCTGTTCTTATCAACTCTGGATATCTGTTGACCTAGGCATGCACCATTCTTGTGACCACTGCCGTTGCATGCATCACAGATGTTATCAAGAATTCCAAATCTGTTTGCAGTAAACAGATGCTTCTGGACCTGTGGATGTTGCTTCTTATTCTCCGGCTTCCTCCCCTTTGATATAGGCTTTCCCTATGCTTTTCCATGAAAGTGATTATAAAAACAATCCAGTGCACAGTGGCCAAATCTATTGCAGCACCAACATTGACCCACAAATCTTTTCTTCTTTGTGTCTTCTGTATTAGGTTGTTGGGCCATCTGCTTAATCTTTTGTTCTCTATTTGAGGAACCCACTTCCTCCTTTTTCTTCCCATCCACCCTAGCCATGGTGGTAGGTTTATTCTTCTCACCTTTCCTCATCCATACTTGTTTAGAACTTTTCTTCCCACCTGCACTGATTGTAGGAGTATATTTAGAAATATGAGTACAAGATGGTTTGGATGGTACCTTCACTTTCTCAGTTGCTTGTGATAGATCAAAGAGTGAAGTCATGATCTTCTTATCACATGTTGGAGGTCTTTTGACAATAGAATCCTCCAGTGAACATTGAGTACCAGCAGCAACTGATTCTTGATGGGGATAATCAAGAGTTTTCATAATCTTCTTATCACATGTTGGAGGCATTTCAGCTTTAGACTCCTCCAGCGAACATTGAGTGCATACATCACTCATTTCATTATTTTGTGAAGTATCAATATGTGTGTTCTCAATCTTGGTCAACTGAGCTTCCAATTTTTGACCCACAATATTGAGGATGATCTTCTGATCTTCAATCTTGATCATCTTCTCTTCACAAGTCTTCTTCAACCTTTCAACCTCATCTTCATGCATCTTACCTTTGTTTTGTAACAAAGAGTCAAGTTCTCTGAATTTAATGGATGTTTCTTCCAAACAAAAATTCTTGACTTCATTGCTCTTCTTCAGCTCAGCTTCAAGTGCATGGATCCTTTCTTTTAAAGTCTTATTGACTTCCTCTTCTTCTTCAAAGACTTTCACCCGTTTGATGAGCTTCATACTTTCCATAACTTTTCTTTCCAACCCCTTTTCCATATTGTCAGCTTCCCTTTCTAATCGATTGATCTCAACCTGCATAGATTGGAATAGGCTACAAATAATAGCAACCCTTTATTCTGGAATATCATGCAGATATGTTCTGAGTTTTTCCTGAAAGCTCGAATTAGGGGCATCATCCTTTCCTCTGGATGAGTTCTGAGCCACCTTCTTGATACTTTCCAAGCCTAATGTTTCTTCATTATTGGAATGGCATGGAGAACAAGACACTACATCTTCTTTGGATGTGGGGGACTTCTTCATCATCTTCTTCTCTTTATTTTTCCTATTTGTCAAAGTCTTGGTGGATATAGATTTCTGCTCAGAAATGACTGCATCATTATCAAGACTGCTCTTCATTGTTGGCTCTAGGAAAGAAACTCAAATCCTCTTCTCAATAGAATTACAGGAGAATATCCAACATACGTTAACCTGCCTTTGATACCACTTGTAGGACCCCGGGACACCCTGAGAGGGGAGGGGTGAATCAGGGTGGCAACTTTTTCTTCTTTTAGTTGTGGATCTTGTCCCCACGTTGGTAGGAACTACTTAAACCTGTATGATGGATATGATCAGCAATTAAACATTCACATGCAGAGACAGATGACACCACAATTTTTACTTGGTTCACCACTAAGGGCTACGTCCAAGGAGTATACACCGACAGGTTTCCGGTCGTACCTAAATCCACTATGCTTCACTAGCTGCGGATACAAATGTTCGGGTACAGACACTCTGTCCCAGGCTCACTGCCTTTACAATTGTTTAGGGATAGCTCACTGCGTCCCTCGGGTCACTCCCGTTGACTCCCCCTGGCTCACTGCCGGTGGAGAGGATCACCTTCTTCCTCTTCCTAAGCTCACTGCTCTTGGAAGGGATTCAGTCACAGTTTATAGACCTGTAGGTCTGTTCATTTTCATGAAGGAATGCATCTTCCTCTGTATGTAGATGCTCTGTTGAAGTCCAACTTTCACCCGCAGATGAATCTCACTTTGCACCGGATGTACCGGGCAACCTCAATTTTTACGCGCAACCCTTACGGTGTCTTGCGCGCAATTTCTATGGTTTGCACGAAATTCCTTTTTCGCGCAACTTCCAAATATTACGCACAGCCTGGAAACTACCTTGCGCGCAATTCACTACTCTTGCGCGAAATCCACTTTTCGCGCAATCTTCCTTTTACGCGCCAATCACCAACTTTCTGCGCAGCCTTTGCTTTTCGCGCAATCTGACTTTACGCGCAAACTTTAAGTTTACGCGCAACACCCTTTCTAACTTCAATTTCTCGCACCAGAGCTCGGGTATTTTCTATGTCTTGAACTCTATTGAATGGAGGAGGGTCACTTCATATTTATAGGCAAAATCGACCCCGCGCGAAAAACCCTCCTTGAGCGCGTAATCCGCTTTGATCACGAAATACAAATCTTCCGCGCACAACCATTTTCTGCGCACTGCTCCATAATTTCGCGCACCTCATGCCTTTGCCATTTTCTGAGCTTCGGACCTCGAAACATCTTTTGCGCGAAATAAAATTTCGTGCAACCCGCTGTTTTGCGCGCCACACTTCAAGATTTCGCGCAACCCGCTAATTTTGCGTGCCCAGCTCAAGTATTTCGCGCAAGCCTCTTATATTTCGCGCACCACTTCCTTTTTGTGCGAACCTCCTTTTGCAGACAATCCATGTCTTCATTTTCCGATTTTGAGGCCCAAAAATTTGGCAAACACTGGGAAACAGCGCCACCTTGTATCTGCTCTTTTTGTACCGCCTCCAGATCATCCATTCCTCTGTCGAAGTTCATGAATCAAACATATATCGTTGACCACAACTCTTGAACTCGACATGTCACCATGGAATCTCCTTTGTCAACAAATTTGTATGTCGTTTGTTTGCTTTGTCAACAAGCACGATCGCCTCAACAGCACTTCTTCTTGGTGATCTGTATCCTTCAGCAACTCTTTGGCTTTTATCACAAACTCCACTATTGTGATATGTATTCTTTGAAGGAAAAACTTTAGTACCATTATCTTCTGATACAATGTGATGTGCATGGCCATCTCATAATTTCAATCTCCGCATGGCCATCTCAGAAGTCAACTCATTGGCACATTGTCTTCTTTATCAACTGTCATGATCAACTTCATGCAAAGCATGTGATTCAATCCGTCAAGAAGTCTCTAGCATGGTTCTCATGCAATCATGAGTAATTGCATGGTCTTCATCCAAAAACCACATTCTTCTTTAATCATCCTCGAATGGATTACTCCTCACATTCTTCATTGTTGTAAACAATGTATCACCTTTGACACATGTTCTTTGAACTTAAGATCAGCACAACAATCATCTGAATCACCACTCCTCTACTTCATCGGAGTATTTCATGATCACCTTCATTTAGATCTGCATTGACAACTATTGACAACAAATACAACCTTATACACAAAGTGGTTCCAACAGATGTATTGTAGGAAAGCCTTTATGAATTATGATATCATGGTTAAGCAATTAGTGTGATGAGGAGTTCATCTTTAATAAAGGAGTATATGGATTTCACCAATCAAAACAACATCAAACAATTATTAATAATCAATCAATAAAAACTCAAGGTAGTATGTTTTTTTCATTATATTGAATCCCGATTTTGATTATCACTAGTCAAATTCAAATCATTCCTTCCCACAAATTGATTCACAGGTCGATCATTGATTTACGGGTATTGATTTATCTTCCAATAATTAAGAATTGATATTGTTTTATTGATCCCTATTATTCTCCTATGATCATATATTTCTATATAAATATATTTATTCCAACCTGAATAATGTCCAATTTCCATTTTATCACCCTTGTGTTTTTTTCTTTTCTCCCATCATTCTTCAAATGATCATCATACATGTTTATTTTTTTTTAGAGGTTAAATAATACATGGAAATTGATCCCTACACAATCAATCTTTGGTGGAATGGATTATTCCCATGAATTTAGTTATAGGATCAAAGGTATGATAATAGTTTGAAAAAAATCATAGATGATCAAGAATAAAATTAATAGTTTTCATCTATGGTTTTGGAGATGTAGCGGTGCAGCACGATGGGAGGCATTTCCTGAGTATATTTAGTGGTTGGAATATATCCACCATTGATGATTCATGATCAGTCAACATCATATCTAAGTTCCTTGGTAGATTTCTCAGCTAGATCGTAGGAGGAAGTAGCATGGGGGAAGGTTCATGGGATATTCATGAGTTTCTAGAAAATCCCAACATACATGGTGTGTACTTCGGATGAACACATGCCATATAGTCCCCTTTATGTGGAAGCTAGGGTTCCACATAGAGTTAAATATCACATGGTGTATGGGTTTCCCACACACCATGTGACTTGGTTTCAGAGACTTAGTATGTACCTCAGGTGTACATGGGCATGGACATATCCAAGTACACAGGCACGATCAGGGTACATATCCATGAACACGACACGAGTACCCAGACATGTCCAGAGTACCTAGACATGGCCAAATCACCTAGGCATGGATAAAGTACATGTACATAGACAGTGTACATAGGAATTTCAAGATTATATAGGCATAGGCCAGAGTACACAGGCATGGACCAAAGTACATGAGCACGGGTCGGAGGACACGGGCATACCTAGGGTATCTGAGACACATATTGTATACCCTATACATGTAATATATTTTTCCCAAGGAATTTTGAGGCCCACATTTATTTCATTTTAGACTGGTATTAGTAGGGTATTTTCCCTTGGTTCATCCCTATAAGGGTATTGTGAGGTATCCCTTCCTAAGTATAGAATGAGAGATCCCCTATATGGGTTAGTCATGGATAGAGTTAGTTATCCCTCTGTGTGGACCAAAGTGTGATCCTCTATCATTCCACCCTCGGTTGGTTTAGGTATCCTATTACTTTCTTCCAAGGTTATGTGATCCCCTTACTAGTGCTTTACTCTGGGTAGGGTTAGGTATCCCCCATAGGCCCTAGGTGAGATCCCATGTCTATGTATTTATATCTTCTAAGTTCTGGAATGTACTTATTTATGGAAATAACTAATGATCATGACCTCTTGGATGAGTTCCATCAGTTTTACCAAACCCAAGGAGTGAGTTCTTATAGACAATCATCACCAAAAATCCTCTAGAAAAATCACAGGCTGGTGGTTGGGTTGAGACCTTAATTTGAGACTTGGTGTTAATATTGAGTATATATGGTTTGTGTTTGATGTTATCTCATATTCTAATTGACATACCATCATGATGATTAGATAACCTATATTTGATTATTTACATTTGTTGATTTTAAGGTGTCTTATGGGGTATGTTATACTCACCCCTACATGGGCTCTACCCATACATATTTTTTCATATATAGATGTCAATCCTTATGGTGGAGTCCTAGGAGGACCAGAAGTAGGTGAAGTATAGTTGAGCTAGGCAGATAGTGGTTGGTTATAGGAGTTTCATTTTTTATAAGTCCCCTACTTATAGCTAGTTTGACTCTTTTATAGTTTTTTTGGGATTATATTTGTACCTTTATAGTTTCTCATGCTATTTTTGTACTCTGATGTAGGATATAGATGTGTTCATGCATATTGGTGTTTGTTGTATCTTTTTTTTTTGCATGGTCATAGTGCTTGGATATGTTATGTGTATAGGTACCTTAGTCTAAGTCCTACCATATGTGTGTTATGACTACTCGGTGCTAGTTGTGATCCCATGACCTATTATAGGCTAGCTTGGAGTGTCACACTTGACTTTTTGTTGGCCAGGTGGTCCCTAGCGAGTTAGGTTATAGAATTGTGGTATCAAAGGTATTTTGACTTAAGATCAGAGTTTTGAGATTGTCTAGATATGAGGTTTGGTTTGGGAACTAGTTAAATAGTGTTAAAGTATCTCAAGTTTGGATCTTAGGTCATCAAACCTAATGATGGTGCGGAAATCGATCTATCCATTCACTAGGAATCTAATAACCCTATTGTTGAATTGGTATATATAGGCACTAGTTATAGAGAAAACATTGGTACAAGAATCATGTTGGAATGGGTTGTGGTTTCTATGTCCATATTGATTCCACTCCCTAGATATACTCTTTAACTGTGGTGCGTCTTGACTTTTACAGGATTCTTCCACAATGAAATATAGTTAGGATTCCACAAAAGTATTGTGATGATGATTCTCCTAGTGACTAGGATTCAATATAGGGACATGTATAGGTGGTGGTACCTCCAGGTGGTTTTATATTCTTACCTCCACCCATTGAGTATCATGTTGTCCTGGAAGTATCATAAGATGATGTGAATAGTATGATCACACTCTATGAGTTTCAGAGACCAATACCCCACATGTTTTTCAGAAAAATAGACCCCCAGGTATTAGAGGACTAGAATAAGGTAGTTGGGTGAGTTTCCTACCTTGTTATGACCCCTCCCAATTAGATGGTGGTCATAACGGTGAGCCCTATCCATGAATCTAAAGGGTTATGGTGGTTTCTAGTGACTTAGACACATTATGAGATGACTCTATCTTGGATAGGGTTCAAAAATATCTTCATAGAGGATTTCTACCTAGATAATTTTTTATCAATGCACATCCAATAGCTTCTGGAGCTCTAGTAGGATAGCATGATAGGTGTAGGGTATGCATTGAGGTTTAATAACATCTCATGATACTCCATGGATATGGTTATTGATGAATTATTTCAAGTGGGGACCTTTTAGAATGGTATCTATAGGGATATTCAGGTTTTAGTAGTATCCTTTTTCATTCCTGCTTATGTTAGGGTGATTGAGTGAGCCTTAGTGGTGAGGAGATTCTTAGTGGAGTAATCGGTGAAAGTTAGTGCTGGTAGTGGGTACTCTAGAGAAGAGACTTTGGAAACTAGTATTTGATGATAGAATTAGGAATCAAAGAATTATATACATTTCCAGAGATAATATCAAGACATGGGTTCGATAGTTCAGGTCCCTCAATATAGTTATAGATAGTTGAGGGATATTCGATGCTACTCTTATGACGGTTGAGTAAATATCACATGGGATTATCTGACCCGCCATACGGTATACAGGGAGATGATCTATGGACCACATAATAAGAATAAATGTCTAGATCAATGATTTTCATAGGGTGAAAAACATAGCAATGGATCTGGGAGAATAGTAGGAGGTGGATGATGTTTTGATCTATTACCACCACCACCCTCAGGTGGTCCATACCAGGCTCAAGGAGCAGGTGTTTAGGGATGAGGGAAGCTATAGGCAATGGAGACCTATAACCTAAAGACTCTAGGTATGATTCAAGGTATAATTTTTGTATTTTATACTTTATCTATAGTATTAATAGACATGGGTATGATACACTCTTGTCTTACCATATCCCTTGTTCAAGATCTAAAGACTGTAGTGGATCCTTTGGCTTGACCATTACATTTGGAGAATATTATTGGAAGAGATTCATCAATCACGCACTTTTTTCGACAGTGTGACCTAAATCTTGGAGGAGATAGCTTCCTATGGGGTCTTTTCATGGCCATGATGAGGCCTTATGATGTAATTATAGGTATGAACTAGCTCTCTGTAGCTTATGCACAAATTAATTATTTCAAGAAGATGATGTGATGTGACTGAGTTGAGGGGATGAGGTTTTACTTCATCAATGAGAAGGAGAACTAGGAGGATCAGTATGGGATCATTCATATGGTGATATATTCAATTAATAATTAGTTGTATAGTATTATCCTTGGGATAGAATATTTCATGAGATTTCAGTTTCCTGTAGTGGTGGTGGAGTATGAGGATGCATTCCCTAGGGATATTTCAAGGTTATCTCCACACCAAGAGAGCAACTTCTATATAGAATTACACCTAAGGACTATCATAATATCTACACCAGCATATCTTATGGTTCCCATAGAACTTCAAGATATAAAGGTGTAGTTGGAGGATTTGTATAGTAAGGTCTTTGTTAGACCCAGTGTGTCTCTCTGGGCAACCCTAGTTTTTTTCACCAAGAAGGTGGATGAGAGCTTGAGGTTATGTATATATTACCATTTCCTAACTTAGGTGACCATAAAGAATAATTATCCATTCCTGATAATAGATAAACTCTTTTACCATTTGAAGGGAAAGTTGGTTCTTGAAGATTGACCTCGAATTGGGCTATCAACAACTCTGAGTTTGAGATGAGGATATACCAAAGACGGAATTATGATGTCTCTATGGTCACTATGAGTACTTGGTGATGATATTTGGAATGTAGAATTTCCTAGTAGTGTTAATAGGACTTATGAGCTAGATCTTTCAAACTTTCTTGGACCGGTCCATGGTGGTCTCTATCAACAACATCCTTGTGCACTCAATGTCAGAGGAGGAGAATGTGAGACATTGGAGGATGGTCAAGGAAATAATCTGAGAGAACTATCTTTATGATAATCTCTTGAAGTTTCAGTTCAGTATTCAAGAGTTCTACTTCCTAGGACATTCGTCTCAGAAGTGGGTGTGGTGGTAGATTCAGCGAAAGTTGAGGTAGTGCTAGCTTGGGATCCACCCAAGAAAATGTTTGAGGTGCATAGCTTCCTTAGTTTGGTAGGATACTATCAAATATTTGTGCCCGATTTCACTAGGATTTTAGAACCCTTGAATGATTTGACCCAAAAAAGGAATCATTTCATGTGGATGGAGAAGTTCGTGTATGATTTTTAGGAGTTTTAGAAAAGGTTGGTGAGTTCCCCCATCTTGAGGCTACCAAATGAGGGTGTTGAGTACATGGTGTTATACAATTCCTTGGGAAATAGACTTGTATGTGTTCTAATATAGAGGTAGACAGTGATTTTTTATGGGTCCCGATAGCTAAAACCCAGTGAGAAGAACTACACGACCCACAATATAGAGCTGGAAGCATTTGTATTTTCCCTAAAGATGTTGCAACACTACCTTATAAGTGAGTGGTTTATTGCCTATTTTGACCAAAAGAGTCTCAGGTTTATCTTTTCACAAAAAGATCTTAAATTGATATAGAGTTAGTGGCTAGAGTTCCTCCAGGATTATGACTTCAAGATATTCTATACTCCTAGAAATAGGAACATGGTGGGAAATGATCTCAGTAAGAGATCTTGTTCATAATTATTGAGTGAGATGTTAGAATAGTCAGTCTCCTTGCAATTGTCATTTTTGGATAATGATGGTGTTGACTACCTCTAGTTAATGGTTTTTACCCCTCCACTACTTTATCATGTTAGGGAGGATTATCTTGGAAATATCTATTGTAAAACCTTGTGTGTTAAACTATCCATTGGACATGATCCTGATGGATTTTATGATGGTGGGGAGAACTTCATCCTTTTCCAAGAACAGATGATGGTACTGATGATTCTATAAGAAGAGGTGTTGAGGGGGTTTCATACCCCCCCCCCCCCTAGTAGTGCATACAAAGGTGTAAAATGTGTCCCAGGACCTTTAGCGTTAGTATTGGTGGCTAGGGATAAAGAGGTGTGTAGTCGAGTTTACCTCTTGATGCCTCACTTGTTAGCAAGTGAAGGATGAGCACCAGGTTCCAATGGGTTTTTCTCAACCCCTTGAGGTGTCAGAGTATAATTGAGATGGTGTCTCTATAGAATTCAGGATGGGGCTTCCATGATTAACTAGAGGATGCAATTCTATTTGGGTGATCATAGACCAACTCACCAAGTCGGCCCACTTCCTATCCATTCAAGAGAAAATTTCAGTAGATAGTTTTGGATGCCTTTACTACATGAGATATTTCGGATCCATAGAGTTCCCTCGATGATCATTTTAGACTGTGATGATCAATTTACATCATGATTATGGAGAGTATTGTAGGAGTCCTTTGGTACTCAATTGTAGTTGAGCATGGTGCTCCACCCCCATAAAGATGGTCGGACTGAGTAAACCATTCAAGTTCTAGAGGACATGCTTTAGGATTGTATGTTGGACTTTGGATATAATTGGGATGATCACCATCACTTGGTGGGGTTCACTTATAACAATAGCTACCACTCCACCATCGTTATGGAACCATTCGAGTCCTTGTACGGGATACCCTGTAGGTCACCACTATACTAAACTGATCCAAGGGAGTCACCACTCATGGGCCTGAAATTTGTGCGAGTGATAATAAAGAAGGTGAAAATCATCCAAGAGCAGATGGGGACTACCCAAAGCTTTCAAAATTATTATGTGGTACAATGATAAATGGGTTTGGAGTTCGATGAGTGGGATCATGTGTTCCTGAAGGTCTCACCTCGGCGATGATTGTGGAGATTTGGTCGGGGTTTCAAGTTATCTCTGAGATTCACTGGCCCTTGCCTGATACTGTGTAGGGTTGGTGAGGTGGTGTACCACTTAGCCTTATCACTGTAGTCAGACTGAGTACATGATGTCTTCCACATGTCACAACTGAGGTGGTGTGTGCATGACCCATCACCTGTTATTGACTAGGGTGAGCTGGATATTGAGGTTAGAGTTAACTTCATTAATTACCTAGTAAGGATCGAGGTTTGATATGATAATATCCTTCTAAGGTGAGTGATTCCCTTATTATGTGTCTAGTGGTAGCATGGGAATCTGTAGGAGAGTACCCTGGAGTGGGAGAACTAGATACGGTCCCAGTACCCTCATCTTTTCGAGTAGGCTTTTTGTTTTTTGGGATAAAAATTACTAAGGTGGGGAGAATGTAATGACTCTTTTTTCCTTTTAAAACTTTGAAATATTTTAAAGAATATTTTTAGAGCTAAGGGATGAGATAGTGTGGGATTCTGTGGCCTGGGGAGTCTCAGTGTTGATATAATAAAAATATTAAATATGTTATATCACGTGCACGTAGTTTTTCTAAAATTATGGAATAACTTCTGAACAGAGTCTCAAATGGGAAAAGCAATACTAACATTAAATCTGGAATGAAGGTTTTACCCTATGTGTGATGTTACTTTTATGTGTGTTGGGTGTTTTGTTTAAGAGAAATCGTGGACAGATTGATAAATTAATTAATTAATTAATTTGTTTATTTTCTTTAAATGGATAGACCTAAATCCCCGTCAATATGAACTATATTATGGAAAAACCCTAGGGTTAGCTGCATAACCCTAGATATTTTAGAGGATCCTTTGGAGTAGAGCCCTAACAAATCACTATGAAAAAACCTTTCATTTGCAATGGGTTATTTGCGACGGGACCCTCTTCTCGTCGCAAATAGTTGGTTATTTGCAACGGGAATAGGTATCTCGTCGCAAATAACCTTCATAGGGTTTTAGTATTTGCGATGGGACCTATCGCAAATACCCTTTGATGGTTTTAGCATTTGCGACGGGTCCCGTCGCAAATACCCTTTTTAACTGTTGCCCACTAATTAATAAGGGTTTCGCATTTGCGACGAGACTTATCGTCCGTCGTAAATGCTATGTCGGCAGGTAGGTATTTGCGGCGGGACCCATCGCAAATATCTTTTTAACCGTTGTCCCCTAATTAATAGGGGGTTAGTATTTGCGATGGGACCCGTCGCAAATAATCTAACCTATATATACCCTCATCCGTTTTTTTTCATTCACATCTCTCTCAAATCCTCTCTGAATTCTCATATTTCTCTCTGAAATTTTTCCAAAGTTTAAAATTTCGTATTATAGCGAATTTCAAGCCTTGGAGTGTACAAAAGATTACGTTTTAAGGTATTTATCTATTGCTTTTATTTTTTAATTAATTTTTTTAATTTTATATTAGTTATAATTATTGTTAATTAGCGACAATTAAATTAAATTAGAATTAGATAGTTTTATTTTGCATTATTTATTTTTACAATTATGTTGTTTCATTAGTTATAAATAGTAATAAATAGTAATAAATAGTGATAAATAATAATAAATAGTAATAATTAGTAATAATTAGTAATAAATACTAATAATTAGTAATAATTAGTAATAATTAGTAATAATTAGTAATAATTAGTAATAATTAGTAATAATTAGCAATAAATAGTAATAAATAGTAATAAATAGTAATAGTTAGGAATAATTAGGAATAATTAGCAATAAATAGTAATAGTTAGTAATAATTAGGAATAAATTGGAACAATTAGGAATAATAATTAGTAATAAATAGGTATAATTAGTAATAATTAGTAATAAATAGGTATAATTAGTAATAAATAGGTATAATTAGTAATAATTAGGAATAATTAGTAATAATTAGGTATAATTAGTAATAATTAGTAATAATTAGAAATAAATAGGTATAATTAGTAATAATTAGTAATAAATAGGTATAATTAGTAATAATTAGTAATAATTAGTTATAATTAGTAATAATTAGGTATAATTAGTAATAATTAGTAATAATTAGTAATAATTAGGTATAATTAGGTATAATTAGCAATAATTAGTAATAATTAATAATTAATATATATAATTATTAATAATTAGGTATAATTAGTAATAATTAGGTATAATTAGGTATAATTAGTAATAATTAGATATAATTAGGTATAATTAGTAATAAATAGTAATAAATAGTAATAAAAAGAAAAAATTAGTAAAAATTAGTAATAATTAGTAATAAATAGTAATAATTAGTAATAAATAGTAATAATTATTAATAATTAGTAATAATTATTAATAAATAGTAATAAATAGTAATAAATAGTGGTAAATAGTAGTAAATAGGTATAATTAGTAATAACTAGTTATAATTAGTAATAAATAGTAATAAATAGCAATAAATTGTAATAAATAGTAATAATTAGTAATTAATAATAATAGTTAGGAATAGTTAGGAATAGTTACTGATATTTAGTAATAATTGAGAATAATTATAAATAATTAAGAATAATTAGGAATAATTAGGAATAATTAGGAATAATTAGTAATAATTAGTTATAATTAGGAATAATTAGTAAGAATTGGTAATAATTAGTAATAATTAGTAATAATTAGTAATAATTATTATTAATTATGAATAATTAATAATAATTTGTAATAAATAGGTATAATTAGTAATAAATAGTAAAAATTAGTAATAATTAGTAATACTTAGCAATAATTATTAATACTTAGTAATAATTAGTAATAAATAGGTATAATTAGTAATAATCAGTAATAATTAGTAATAAATTGGTATAATTAGTAATAAATAGTAATAAATAGGTATAATTGGTAATAATTAGTAATAAATAGGTATAATTGGTAATAATTTGTAATAAATATGTATAATTCATAATAATTAGTAATAAATAGGTATAATTAGTGATAATTAGTAATAAATAGGTATAATTAGGTATAATTAGTAATAAATAGGTATAATTAGGTATAATTAGTAATAAATAGGTATAATTAGGTATAATTAGTAATAAATAGGTATAATTATGTATAATTAGTAATAAATGGGTATAATTAGTAATAATTAGTAATAAACATGTATAATTAGTAATAAATAGGTATAATTAGTAATAATTAGTAATAAATATGTATAATTAGTAATAATTATGTATAATTAGGTATAATTGGTAATAATTAGTAACAATTTGTAATAATTAGTAATAATTAGTAATAATTAGTAGTGAATAGTAGTAAATAGTAATAAATAGTAGTAATTAGTAGTAATTAGTAGTAAATAGTAGTAATTAGTAGTAAATAGTAGTAATTAGTAATAAATAGTATTAAATAGGTATAATTAGTACTAAATAGGTATAATTAGTACTAAATAGGTATAATTAGTACTAAATAGGTATAATTAGTACTAAATAGGTATAATTAGTAATAAATAGCAGTAAATAGTTGTAATTAGTAATAAATAGTACTAATTAGTAAAAAATAGTACTAATTAGTAAAAATTAGTAATAAATAGTAATAATTAGTAATAATTTGTAAAAATGAGTAAAAATAATAATAAATAGTATTAATTGGTAGTAATTAGTAATAATTAGTATAAATTAGTAATAAATAGTAATAAATAGTAATAAATAGGTATAATTAGTAATAATTTGTAATAAATAGGTATAATTAGTAATAAATATGTATAATTACTAAAAATTAGTAATAATTAGTAATAATTAGTAATAATTAGTAATAAATAGGTATAATTAGTAATAATTAGTAATAAATAGGTATAATTAGTAATTAGAAATAAATAGGTATAATTAGTAATTAGAAATAATTTGCAATAATTAGCAATAATTAGTAATAATTAGAAATAATTAGTAATAAATAAGTATAAGTAGGTATAATTAGTAATAAATAGTAATAAATAGGTATAATTAGTAATAATTAGTAATAATTAGAAATAATTAGCTATAATTAGTAGTAATTAGCAGTAATTAGCAGTAATTGGTAGTAATTAGCAGTAATTAGTTGTAATTATTAATAAATAGTGGTAATTAGCAGTAGTTAGTAATAAATAGCGGTAATTAGTGGTAATTAAGAATAATTAGAAGAAAAAAAATCTTTTTTTGAATCGTGTTTTTTTTGTATCAAATTATTCATAAAAAACTAATTATTTTATATTTTTTAGAGAAATATGGAATAAGGAACTGGACAACAGTCATTATTAGATGATCATGTTTGGATAAATCAACACAAGAATCCAAACGGTTATGGTATAAATCCTATATATATTGAGGGTGTTGAAACTTTCGTATCATTTGCATCATCAAAACTAGAATTTGTTTTAGAATGGAAAATTAACTATCCATTTAAAAAAATGTGGTCTGAGGATGTTTGACATTTTTGAAAATGTTGGGGGTTATTTATTGTGTTTTGGTTTTCAAACAAATTATTTTTTTCAGTATCAACATGGTGAATGCAGTTCCAAAGAAGATACTAATAATTTGGTTTTGGATCTATCACAATTTCAAAATTTAGTACATGATGTGGCAGGTCTATCTTTTCAACAAACTGAAACTCAGGATGATATTGATTTAACTCATGAGTTGGAACCATCTCAATTTTATGAGTTGTTGGGGTCTGGTGAGGATGCCTTATATCCTGGTTGCAAGATAAGAAAATTTGAAGTGGTTACAAAATTTATGGCTATTAAATCAGATAATGGAATGTCAAATAGATATTTTGATCAGATATTCTATTTGTTTAAAACACTATTACCAGAAGGAAATGTGTTTCTTATAAATTTCTATGAGAGAAAGAGGTTGATTCGTAATCTGGGTCTTGGTTATCAGAAGATTCATGCATGTTCAAATGATTGCATCTTATATTATGGTGAAAATGAGTCATTGGATAGTTGTCCCACATGTGGACAATCGATGTATAAAGAGGATCAATTAGGGAATTCTAGATTGATTCCTATAAAATAGTTGAGGTATTTACCACTTAACCCATATTGTAGTGTTTATTTATGTCTCAGAACACAACGTCATTGATGTCATGACACGAAACCAATATTTCAACCAGTAAAAGCTTAAAACATCCCTATAATGGTGTTCTGGAAATATTTTGACCAATTACATCTATCTTTTGCTTCAGAAGCCTGAAATGTGTGATTGAGTCTTTCTACTAATGGTTTCTATCCATTTGGTTCTTACGATAGTCAGTATTCATATTAGCCTATCTTTATAACTTTGTACAATTTACCTCCTTGGATTTTGATTAAAGAGCCATATATCTTTTTAACCTTATTAATTCTAGGACATCTGAAAAAGAATATTGATGTTTAATTTAAATCATTTATTGAGGAGTTAAATTCATTGTAGATTAATGGTGTTAATAAATATGATTTTGTTACAAAACAAAACAAAATACTAAAAGCTACATTGATGTGGACAATTAGTGACTTCCCATCATATGGAATGTTATCTGGCCAGAGTACACATGGTCCAAAATAATTTCTCTACTTTATGATAGATAGTAAAGCATTTATGCTTATCAATGGAAGAAAACCTTGTTTTTTCAACTGTCATCACGAATTCCTTCCAACTGATCATCCTTTTCGAAGGAATAAATATCATTTCAAAAAATGCATAACTGAAAGATATAGACCTCCAAAAATTATCTCAGGTATGGATTTAAAATAATTTATCTCTTCATTACCTCCCATTAAATTTGGACCAACTATAAACCAACATAAAATTGATGGATTTGGAAAAAACACAATTGGATAAAACAGAGTATTTTTGGGGATCTTCCATATTTTTATGATTTTTTGGTTCGTCACATATTGGATGTCATGAATATTGATAAAAACTATTTTGATAATATATTTTATATATTTTTGGATACGTCAAGTAATACCAAAGACAATGTAAAGGCATGATTAGATCTTGCCCAAATTTTTAGGTGACTAGAACTTGAACTATTTCAAAATGTTAGATCATAGAAATTAATGAAGCCAAAAAAAGATTATACACTTTCCAAATAAAATTGGTTATTATTTTATCAGTGGATTTCATATTTGAGACTTCTAGATGGTTATGTTTCTAATTTGGGCAGATGTGTCAGAAATGGTCATATTACCGGATTAAAAAGTCATGGTTGTCATGTTATAATGGAAATAATTATGTTGATTGGATTAATAGGTTTATTGAATTCTATGATTTGGGATGCAATAAAAGGAATATCATATTTTTTTGATACATTTATGTGGTGAAAATAGACTATTATGCACTAAAAAGACTGAAAGAAGATGTTTTTTTAATTTTATGTAAACTGGAAAAAAAATATTCCAGCTAGCTTTCTTTGACTCAATGAAAAATTTAATATTACATTTTCCACATGAATTAAAATGTGTAGGTCTAGTGCAGTTTCAATGGATTTAACCATTTGAGAGATACATGCATAAATTGAAGAAAAAAGTACGTCACAAATCATCAGTTGAAGGATCAATTATTGAAGCTTATTTGTATGAGGAAAAAAAAATCTTATCTCGTTATTTTCAATATGAATATCCCTCAAAACACAACTACATGGGTCATAATGAGGGAAATGTTGATAATAAAATGAGCAATAAATTATCATTTTTTAAACAGCTAGAACTTAGATTTGGTGGAGTTCATGAATGATGTATTTTAGATGATGAACATCACAGATATCATACATATGTTCTGCTCAACTGTGAAAAAGTGACACAATTTTTACTATGTGTAATCCTATCAGTTATTCTATAATATTTATTACAATAAATTAATATCATTTTATTTGTAGGTTATATGATAATCATATCAAGAAACAGCTTCCACAAATTACAGTAGCTTCTCTTAAAAAACATTGGCAAAATAATTTTTCCTACTGGTTTCAAAAACTGGTAACAAAAATTATTTATGGTTTAACATATAAAATAAATTTATTACTTGTTATATTGATAATTTTTTTTCAAATTTTCAGGTATCTCAGCATACTAATAAAATTGATAATCGATTGTGTGTATTGAGTAACCCACCATCCAATATGGTTAAATATTATAATGCATATGTGGTGAATGGTTTTCGATTTCATACATGTGCATATGGGGAATCAAAAAATAATTAATAGTGGTGTTTTATTGAGAGGATATCATCATAGATAAATTGAAGTTGAATTTTATGGCTGTTTGGAAGAAATTATTGAACCGTGTTATTTAGGAAAGAATTGTATAATGATGTTTAAATGTCAGTGGTTGGATACTGAGAGAGGCTTGTGTGTTCATCCAAGCCATGGAATCGTTGATATTAAATATAAAAGTATTCTTACAATAAATGAAACATTTTTATTGGATCGTAAGGCACATTAAATTTATTATGAAAATTATTGTGCTACTTCAAGAGAGTTGGGTGATTGGTGGAGTATAATAAAAATGAAATCTCAGGAAAATTAGTTTATTAGAAGTGAATGTGGTTCCACTAAAGTGAAAGGAATTGAAAGTTTTCAAGAGACTACTCTAAATACATCTTTTTCGTGAAGAGATATGAATATCAATGATGACACCCCACAATTAAGGGTCGATTATGATGATGATGTTAATGATCTACCAAATGAATTTAAAATGACAAGAGATGATGAAACTGAAACTCATATGGAAATTGATGATTCTGAGGAGGAATATGAATATATTAACACCGTTAGATATGAAGATAAGGATGAATATGAAGATTGACACAGTTAAATGATGGTTATAATCTTATATAATATATATATATAATAGTTATTTTCAACTATTTTCTAAAAATAGTCATTTCGTGTCTCAGATGGACTCAGATCTATTTTGTGAGTTCAAAGAGGGTGGTCTACCTGATGGCGAGCATGATGTTAGATCATCTAACCCTCAAACTACTGGTGGTTCAGGGAAAACTTGTAGGGGGTGTGGTATTTCATGATTGATGATTCCTAGCTCTGCCCTCAAGCAACATCCACATCTTGGCTTCAATCCATGCATACATAGGTATGTTTGTATGTGTATTTTTAGTTATTTTTTATTAATTATCATTAATTTATTTATATATTAATTGTTTGATCATTTGTTATTTTTTTAATATATTTTCGCATATAGCTATTAGACAGGGGAGTGCTGTATTGTAAAATTATTTTTTTGGGGCATGGGTTACATGGGATCAAATTTCCATAGATATTTAGCACCACATGTTTAATCATTGGATAGTATGTAAATAAATAATATTTATTTTGAAATTTATTTAATTAATAACTTGATATTATTAATTTTTTATAGGGTTTATGGTATCTCATTAATGAGAGAATGTGTGACTCTATTTGGAAATCATGGGAGGGTTGTATGTGTGATCATTGTCATCAGTTTTTTCACAATTTGAGGAGGATAGTAATGAGAAAGTAGGAGTCACAGAGTTTGATCAGTCTTGCTACGTCCACTGACCTGATTACATTTCATCTCAAATTTAGAATGGATTATGTTCACACTGGATGGGCGGTCATTTTCAGAGGAGATCATCATTTGGTCGGCAGAACCAGGGGAGATAGGATGTGACACATCGAGCTGGTAGTCATATATTTAGTACATATAGGGAACATATGGGTAAGTACCTTTTTTAATTAATTTATATAACTTTAAATGTAAACTATTTATTTTATATTCATATAGGTAGTCGAACAGCCTGATATTATAGATTTCGACATTTATAGGAGGATATATAGTGATCTTGTTACTGGAGATATTAGAGGTGATCGCTAGTGTCAGATTGTGATTAGTATAATTTCTTTTCAAGTTTTAAAATTAACTAAAAATAATATTTTAACTATTTTAATTTTAAATTGAAATTGAAGGAGTCATATGAAGTCATGAAATCTCAGACATAGACTAAGAGTCAGGTTGAGACCATTTATCAGACCAATGCAGCAAGATTTGATGAGAAAACATAGACACAGGCGACCCAGTATTCCTTCGAGAAAGATCGAGTTGTTGGTATTGGCTCTCGATTGATGCTTGGGAGTTATTATGGTACTGATGTGATGGCGGCGTGCAACTCAAGAGGATATCATAGAGAGTCATCATCATCTTCTACACAATGTTAGGAGTAGCTGCGAGCTCAGGGTGAGCTTGTAGAGAGTATGCATAGGGATTAGGAAGAGCTTCATCGCCGGTAGGAGGAGGAGGAGATGCGTCGGTGGCAGTAGCAGTAACAACAACAGTAGGAGAAAACAATGGAGTGTATGTGACCTCTAACTCATGGTTTAGGGATTAAGTTCCCTCCACCATATCCTCCATCTTCTCCACCTCCTCTAGACAACCCTCCCCCTCAGTGATTTATTTACTTTTTATGATAAAATATTTGAATGTAATTTTTTTTATAATATTATATATTTACATTTCTATATACTATGTTTTTTATATTGTTGTGAATATTTCATTTTTTATTATTTTATTATTTATTTATTTTATTATTATTTTTTTGTTATTTTATTAAAACTAGTATTTTTTATTATTATTTTGTTATTATTATTATTTTTTATATATTTTTGCGAATATTGAGGTTTTTATTATTTTATATTTTTTTATAATTTAATTATTATTATTATTAATTTTATTAATATTAGTATTTTATTTTTTATTTTTTTATTATTTTTTATTATTTTATTATTATTTTATTACTATTTTATTAAAATTATTATTTTTTATTATTATTTTTTATTATTAGTATTTTTTATATATTTTTGCTAATATTTTGGTTTTTATTATTTTATAATTTTTTATAATTTTATTATTATTATTATTAATTTTATTATTAATTTTACTATTATAAATTTTATTATTATTATTATTATTATTTAACATTATTTTATTTTTATTATTTTATTTTTATTATTTTGTTATTATTTTATTCAATTTTATTAATATCAATTTTTTTATTTTTTTAAGTTATTTGTGATGGGGCCATCGCAATAGAGTTTTTAAAAAACTCAGAGAAACTATTCATGATGGGAGGGTTTACCATCGAAAATAGAATTTTTTGTGACGGTCCGTCATAAAAAATACTAATTGTGACACCATTTTCTACAATGAGGTATTTGTGACAGAACCCCGTTGAAAATAACTTTTTGTGACGGGGTCCCGTCACAAATACCCCATCGGAAATAGTCTGATTTTTTGTAGTGAATGACATGGTAGTGGTTTTGTAATCGGTGTTCTGATGAGTTCATCTTCAACAAAGGAGTTTGTTGATCTCACCAATGATAATGACATATAATCGTTTTTATTAGTGATTGATGAAAACTTGAGGTAGGGTGTTTTTTTTCAGTGTATTTAATCATTGTTTTGATTATCTGTAGTTAAAAATTAATCAATTCTTCTAAAAAATTGATTCACGATTTGATCATTGATTTACAAATATTGTTTTATCTTCCTATAATTAGGAATTGATATTGTTTTATTGATCTCTGTTATTCTCATGTGATCGTCTCTTTATATGTCAATGAATCGAGGCTAACCTAAACAATGTACAATGTCTATTTCCTCACTCTTTTGTTGTGTTATTTTCTCCCCTCATTCTTCGAATGATCATCATCGGTGTTTCCTTTGGTCGGAGGTTTGAAAATACCTAAAAGTTGATCATTACATAATCGATATTTAGAGTAACGGATCATTCTTGAGGGTTCAGTTATGGGATTTAAGGAATTATTTTAGGTTAATGATGATGATGGATGATCAAGGAGAAGATCGGGAGTTTTCGCCCGTAATTTTGGCAATATAGCGGTGCGGCGCAATGGGTGGCATTTCCTTAGCGGATTTGGTGGGTAGAATTTGGCCACTGATGATTATTTGGGATAGGTCAACATCATATCTGAGTTCCTTGGTGGATTTCACTACTATATCATAGGCGGTGGTGGTGTGGGTGAAGACACGTGAGAGCTTTCAAGAGTTTCTGGAAAATTCTGAAATACAAGGTATGTACTTCAGAGGAACGCATATCATGTAGTCCCCTTTATATAATGTCTAGGGTTCCATGTGGAGTTAAATATCACATGAAATATGGGATTTCCATAGTAGTGTGACTCAATTATAGTAACTCAGTGTGTACCATGGGTGTACACAGGCACATACACCGCCAGGTACAAGAGAATGACCAAGGTACATGGGCATAGTTACGGCCAAAGTACCTAAACATGGCTAGAGAACCTAATCATGGACAAAGTACCTAGACACTACCAGAGAACCTGGGCATGGCCAGAGTACATGGGCATGCCCAGTGTACATGGGAATGGGTTGACTACACTGGAACAAACCGGAATACATGGGCATGGGCTAAAGTACATGGGAACTAGCCGGAGGACATCGGTATACCCGACATAGCCAAGACACGTCGTGTATATCCTATACATACCATGTAAAATTTCCAAGGTAGGTTGAGGACCCCATTCACTTTAATTTAGACTAGTATCTATAGGGTACATTCCCTTGGTTCATCCATGTGAGGGTATTGTAGGTATCCCTTCTTGAGCATAGGATGAGTGATCCCTGGTTAGTCTTGGATAGAGTCAAGTATACCTCTTTGTGGATCAAGGTGTGATCCTCTATCATTCCTCCCAAGGTTAAGTCAGGAATCACATTACCGACTTCTAGTGTATGAGATTATCTTCCTATTTTTTTACTTTGATTAAGGTTAGGTATCCCCCAAAGGCCTTGGTTGAGATCCCATATCTGTGTATTGATATATTCTAAGTTCCAATGTGTACTTATTCATAGAAAGAACCAATGAGAATAAACTCATGGATGAGCGCCATCAGTGTTACCAAACCTGAGGAGTGAGTTCTCCTAGACAAGAATTACCTTGAAGCCTCGAGCAGAATCCTAGGATGACAGTATAGTTGAGACCTTACTTTGAGACTTAGTGTGTATCTTGAGTATATCTAGGTTGTGGTTCTTGTTGTCTCATATTATGATTGACATACCTTTGTGATGATGAGATGACTTGTATTTGAATATTTATGTTTGATGATTTTGGAGTGTCTTATTGGATATGTTATACTCAACCTTGTATGGGCTCCTCCCACACATGTCATGTCTTATGCAGATGGCATGCCTTATGATGGAGTCCTAGGTGTACTAGTAGTAGGTGGAGCATAGTTGATCTAGACTGATATTGGTTGGTTCTAGGTGTTTAATTGTTTAGTTTCCCCTCCTTATTAGAAGTTTGGACTCTTTTATAATGTTTTTAGGCTTTTATTTGGCCCTCTATGCTTTCTTATACTTGTGTCATACTCTGATTTGGGATATATATGTGTGCATGCATTTTGGCATCAGTTTTATTTTTCTTTCTATATTGTCTTGGTGCTTTGAGATGTGTGGGGGTACCTTAGGATAAGTCCTCCCATATGTGAGTTATGCCTACTCAGCACTAGTCGCTAGCCCCTGGCCTACTGTAGGCGGTCTTGGGGTTTCATACTCGACTCATTTCCATCCAGGTGGGCTTGGTCGGGTCAGGTCATGACAAAAGGATTAAATAAGAATTCGTGAAAATACCCTCTTTTAATGAAAATTATGCTCAGGTATACCAGATACCTAGTGAAGGGATACCGAGTACCTACTAGAACCCCTTGGGATCTCGTTATTCTTCCAAGACCACCAAGTACCTAGTACCTCCCACCGAGTACTCAATATCTGTCACGACCCGCCTTCACCAAGATGAGGTAAGGGACAATAGATTGCCAGACCCTTCCTTCTTCAAGTTGAAGGAGGGATAATGACCCCCGAGACCCACCTTCAATAGGTCCCGGAGTGGCGACTAGCACCAAGGGTATGGAATTACATGCAAAATGGAATTCATTACCCTTTTTATTTAGTAAGATTGGGAGATAAGATAGTAAGTCCCAAACAACACCAAAACTGGAAGCGAAATTAAATCCAAAACAATCCATTCCCATATGCATGTTTCAATAATAAGTGTTATGATACAAGAAAACTCCAAAGGTAAATACCAAAGAAAAGAAAACAGCAACCGTCCCAACCTCTAAATTATTACGGTCCCACATGGCCCTTGAAGTCCTCCTAGAAACCTGAAAGTAATTTTATATACATAGGGTGAGTATATAGGTATACTGAGTAGGGAAAACCAAAATCTCTCATGCACAAGAGGGGAGGCATTCTAATGCCATGTGAGAAAAAAATAGAGGTAACCAAAACACCTAGAAAAAAAAACTATCCACACAACCCCACCAAGTCACACTCCACAAATAACACAAGTCAAGTAAAGTAATAGTAATAGCATGTCGATATTTGGGTACCCCGCACCACTTTCCCACTGGTTATTGAAGTCATCCTACACGTCAGACCTCCCCCGCCATTCGCACCGCAGTCCCACTGCCATACCCCGCCCACACACACCTGGGCCACCACAACCACACATCCCACCCGCAAACACCTATTCCACAACAACCACATGTAACCACACCCATAGACATCTGGGCCAAAACAACTACCACCACGCCCGAAGACACCTGGGCCTCATCCCGAAGACACTTGGGAAACAACCAACCCGCACACACCTGGGCCAACCACCACAACTACCCTACCCAAAGAATCTTGGGCTATAATGGAACTTAGGCCATCACAGCCTACCCAAAGAGTCTTGGTCTACTTGGGAAAGGGAGCAGAAAATAAGTTAATAACCAGCCACTCATAGGAGTGTTGGGAAAAACACCCTCCCCCATTGAAATAGGGGTGTTCATAATGAAGTGCTCAACTTGGGAGGGGTGCGAATAAGAAACATAAGAACTAAATTATACATATAGGTAAACAATCACTCATACCATCCTAGGGGTTCTAAAACCATCCTATACACAAACACCCTCATTACTATTCATTCATAAAAAGCACACCACCCGCAGCTAAGTCACAACTCATTCCCAGAAAACAATTTCCCATTGAACCCATCATTGTTTTCATATTAAAGTAATTACATTTAAATAATTCTTCACCACCAGGAAACTAACAGGAATAGTCACAAGCCAAGGAAGGAAAAACAACCAAGTAGCAGATTAAGCATTCACATCTGGTTCTCTTATAAAGTCACAAAAACAAAAGTAATTTGTAAGATCCCTAAAAGTACTAGAACCAAACCAAGCTCCACCATATGGCCCCGCACGGCCTTAGATCCACAAACCAACAACTGCACCACAAAAGGGGATCCCATCCCCATCTGTGTTACCCCACAAGAATCAAGCAGAAGAACCACACATATTTCCAAGACAGAGCAAGGGAGTTTCCAGATTCTATCACACCATTCATTTATTTTATTATTTTTGTTTGGTTAACCGGGGTGTTCACATAGGGATTCTTGTTCACTGGAAATTCATTTAATCAACCGAGTTTACATGATTAACCCATTTTCATGTTACAGTCATTAAATCATCATATAAGAATGGGTCCATTAGTTCGCAAGGAAAGACCACCAACAGATATGACTTTTAGTGGACACAAGCCCATACAGTTCACAACATATAAGAAAGGGTAAAAGAGTATAGCAGCATCATCAAACACACCCCTTAATTCTTTAAAATTCCATTTATTATCTTCATTAAGGTTTGGTTTCATCCATACCCATAGAAACATTTTCATACCCACCCCCCATGATACACAGTAAAGAGAGATGAAGGAATAACCCTACTTGGATGATCAACGATCGAAGTTTCTCTCCATGCGCTAAGAATTGGGGATGCCCGACTTGTAGGGGAGGAACTCCGAGGACTCCAAGAGTGATCAGAAAAGCTCCAGAACAGGAACACCACTTGCCTCGGGAAGGGGGACTCTAAACACACCAAGAAAATAAAAAGAGACCAGTAAAGAAGAAGAAATAATTCCTGTGTGATAAAAAGAAGAGATCCTGGAGTTATGGGATATGAAAATCTTGAACATCTCTAAAGGTGGATCGTGGTTTCACCACGCGGTTGGATAGTTACACATGATGTAATTAATTGTTATTTAATAATTCTCATTGGAGAGGTGTCCATAACAACTATGCATTAAATAGTTTCCTTTAATCAGAGGAAAATGTGTAACAGGGGCGGAACTGGATAGTACGGGAAAAGGTGTGACACTGAGGAAAAGACATGAATTTTGGTAAGTCAAGGGTCGCTCGGATCTTGGGGAATTTTAGATATCATTTATGAACTTTTAATGGATTTTAAAGGGGTATAAAAACTCTTTTACGTCAAAAGATACAATGCGGGAGCATAAAAAGTAGGGAACTAGAAAAAATAACAAGGGTGGGACACCGTAAGCGGTGCCACAGTCATGGTGCCACACTCACGGTACCACCATAATCGGTGCCATCATTTCGGTGTGCGACTGTGACGGTGCGACTGTTACGGTGCTACTGTCATGGTGCCACCCTCACGATGCCACCATTACGATGTCACTATCAGCGGTGCCACCATTTTGGTGTGTGACCATGATGGTGCGACCATGATGGTTCCACCGTCATGGTGCCACTGTTTCGGTGTGCAACCATGACCGGTGCCACTGTTTTGGTGGAACCGTTTGATGGAACCGAGTTTTTGGAAAAATCCTTAATGATTCATTGCCTGGTCCATTACATCAGATACCTCTCAAACTATTCTCACCCTTGAGAATTAAAACTAGACCTGAAGAAAAGAGAGGGGTCTGAACAACCACCTCGAAAGATACCTCTCAGGAGAAAACCTCCTCAACATCTAGGAACACATCTCCCTCAAGTAACCACACAAACATGTAAAGGTCATACCATCTAGTCATATGGATTAGGGAGTCCTTTCCTCCATGTCAAGATACTATTCGCTTTGGGCGGCACTGAATCGCCCGCACGGGTTTAACCGCATCCACTTTAATGTGTCTTGATTAGGGATCAGGTCCTTCCCTCTCCATAGTCAGGACTCTCCACACACATCTAGAGGTCAAGGAAAATAGTCCATTTTATAGCTAACAAGGTCAAACACTACATTACAGAAAAGTACAAACAGAATAGAAAAAAACTCAAAACAACTCTGGGTATTGAGCGTGAATCTGTGCCTCCCTTTCCCAGGTACTCTCCTTAAGGACATCATTCCTCCACAACACATGAACCAAGGGAATGGTTCATCCACAAAGCACCCTATCCTCATGATCCTTGATCCTCACTGGTCTATCTACAAATGTTGCATCATCCTCGATATCAAGCCTTCCCCAGTCAAGGATGTGTGAATCATTAAATAGATATCGACAGAGATGAGGCACATGGAAGACGTCGTGCACTATTAGTAGTGGCGGTGGTAGCGCTAGCTTATAATCTACTTCGTTGACCTGCCGCAACACCTCTAAGGGTCTGACGAACCTAGGAGAAATCTTACTCCCCCTGTTGAACCTCTATTGTCCACGCTGATGGGAGACCTTAAAGAACATGTAGTCCCCGACCTCGAACTTCAAGGTTCTCCTCCTATTATCTGTATACGAATTCTGCTGGTCCTAGGCCACCTTCATACTCTCTTGTATAAGCTGAACCTTCTCCGTTGTGCTTTGCACCACTTCTGGGCCAAGAACACCTGCTTCCCCAACCTATGTCCAGCACACGGGTGAGCGACACGGCCTCCTGTACAAATCTTCAAATGGAGCCATGCCAATGGTAGAGTGATAGCTATTGTTGTAGGAAAAATCTACCAGAGGCAAGTGTCGTACCCACGATCCCCCAAAGTCCAAAACACATGCTTGTAGAATATCCTCTAACGTCTGGATGGTGCGCTCTATCTTCCCGTCTATATGGGGATGGAAAGCAGTGTTGAGGCATAGCTGGGTGCCAAAAGCATGTTGCAATCCTTTCCAGACCTGTGAGGTAAACCGGGTATCCTGATCGAATAATATGGACATTGGGACTTCATGCAACCGCACCACTTCGCCCACATACCTATGTGTTAAGGCATACACCGTACTCAACTCCTTGATTTCCAGGAAGTGAGATGATTTTTTCATCTGATCCACCACTACCCAGATAGCATCGCAGCCTCCTTGAACTCTGGGTAGTCCTATGAATAAATCCATCAAGATGTCATCCCACTTCCACTCAGGGACATCTAAAGGTTATAACAGACCTCTTGGGACACGGTGTTCAGCCTTCACCTGCTGACACATGAGGCACTTTTCCACAAACTCTTCCACTGCCCGCTTCTCCCCAGGCCACCAAAACTAACCCCTCAAGGATTGGTACATCATGGAAACTCCTGGATGTACCGCTAGGGGTGAGTTATGGAACTCACCAAGAACTATATCGTGAATTCCCACTAGGATGAACAACTTTCCATGAAATAGTATCTAATTATGCCCGTCTTTTGACCATCCTCCTAGAGCATCACCCTGGCTAACATGATCAGGCATCACTTCAGCCTCTAAGTCCCCCCAATGAGACTCCTCCACCTATTGAAATATATAGGACTACACTATCATCCGAAATAGATATCATGTTCCATCCTCTACCCTTGTTTCTAGGCGTAGGGAAGTCAACTCCTCCATCACCTTCCAAGTATCCACCGACTCTCAAACCACATCCTTCTATGACTTATTGCTCAAGGAATCATCCACCACGTTCCTCTTTCCTAAGGTGTAGAAAATTTTGAAGTCATAGTCCTGAAGAAACTCTATCCACCTCCGCTGCCACAAGTTCAGGTCCCGTTGGGAGAAGATATACCTCAAGATTTTGTGATCTGTGAAGACCATGAAGTACTCCTTGATGAGGTAGTTCCTCCACAAATTTAGTGAAAACAAAACAGCTACGAGATCCAAATCATGGGTGGCATAGTTACACTCGTGGGGAAGTAACTTCCTAGACCCATAAGAGATCACCTCCTGTTGCTGCATCAACACACAACCCAAACCTTGGCCTGAAGCATCACAGAACACCTCAAACACCACCCCTTCTTCTGGAAACCTCAGCACTAGGGCACTAACCAACTACCCCTTCAAGTAACTAAAGGATGCCTCACACTACCCATCCCACATGAAATCCTGGTCCTTCTTGGTCAAGGCTGTCAAAGGTGCCGCAACTCGGGAGAAGTTGGGCATGAATCTCTGGTAGTAACCTGCTAAGCCTAGAAAAATACAAACCTCTACCACATTATTGGGTTCTGACCAAGAAACAACCACTTAGAACTTCAACCGGTCCACTGTTATTCCCTACTCATACACCACGTTTCCAAGTAAATGCACCTCTCGTGTCCAAAACTTGTACTTGGACAACTTCCCGTAGAGCTGGTGTTGTCTGAGGACCTCTAAAACCGTTCTCAGATGCTCCGTGTGATCCTCCTCTGATCTTGAGTAGATTATGATGTCGTTAATAAACACAACTATGAACCCGTCCAGATATTCCCATAATGTGTATTTAATGATCCCCATGAACATGGTTGGCATGTTCGTAACGCCGAACGGCATGACCACAAACTCAAAGTTCCCATATCTGCACATGAAGGCAGTCTTCAAGATGTCACCCTCCTTCACCCTCAATTGGTGATATCCTGATCGCAGGTCGATATTAGAGAACCATCCTTCCCCCTTCAACTGGTCAAAAAGGTCTTCTATCCTTGGGAGAGGGTAACAGTTCTTGACCGTTACCTGATTCAGTCTCCTATAGTATATGCATATCCTGAGATCACCATCTTACTTCTTCGCAAACAAGACTGGGGAACCCCATGGTGACATGTTTGGTCAAACAAAAACCTTCTTCATTAGATCATCAATCTGAATCTGTAACTCCCGCAGCTGAGAAGGTGTCATCTGATAGGATCCATCGAAATCGGACGGGCACCGGGTTGCAAGTCTATCCCAAACTCAACATCACATCGAGGGGGTAGAGTCACCACCTCTTTAGGGAAGACATCCATTAATTCACTGACGATCCCCGAGTCTTCCACCATTTCTATATCTACTGACTCCACTGACAACTCAGCTAACAAGGAAAGAAGGGGCTTCACTCGCTGGCTGCCTCCCTGGCAACCCTTCTCGTCGACAAAAGTCACATGTTGTCCGCCCACATCTAAAAAAATGATCCTTATTTGAAAGTAGTCGATAACAGAACATACATAGAACATCCAGTTGATGCCTAGAATGATATCATACGGCTTCATCTTTAGCAAAAGAAGTTCTCCACTGGACTGATGTGGTCCCAATATCAGTCTACATTCTCGGCAAACATGAGACAAGCTGGTCTGACCTCTGACTGGCGTACTCAAAACCAGGGGTACGGAAAGTGTCTCTGTGTCTAGACCCAAATAATGGGATATAATGGGTGCAACAAAGAAGTTTGAAGCTCCTAAATCAAACAAGGTGTAGGCAAGAGTACTAAACAAGTTGATTGTACCTCAAACGACTTCCGTCCCTACTAGAACTGCTACCTCTATGGCGTGAAACTACCCACGCCTAGATCCTCTACCCCTCGGTTGTTAGTCGCCTCCCGACCACACCCTAGTCAAGGTCCTTGAAGAGCACCCTGAGTTCGGCCTCCTCCTGCAATGTCTGCTCTCGGAGGAGCGGGGGGCCGCTGTCCTTGCTGCTGCTGCTGAAAGGTCCTGGTTGGAAACTATTACTACTGAGGTGGGTGCTAAACCAGCCCACCCCCACTATACTGCACCGGGTCCAAGCACTGATTCTGAAGGTTCCCATGGCTACCACGGATGAAGAATCTCGGTCATGGGCCTAAAAAGAAAGGGTGAGGACTAGGAGATCGAAACTAGAACTGCTGGGGCCTGCTCCCCACTAGCCAAAACTTGGAAGGCCCTGACACTGGAGGCCTGTTGCTAACAGCCTTTCCCTTTGATGAGCCCAACTGGATCCCTTATCGAGGAACACCTCTCAACGTGTGCATCCTCTTCACCACTTCAGTCTTCTTTTGTACTTCCAAGTATGTCGTTAGAGTGAAGGTAGTAACAGCATACTGAAGAGAAGGTCAGAGTGCCTCCTCTAAACGTCTCGCCCAATAATCCTCATCTGGAAAGAGGTATGAAGCAAAGAAAATGAGATCCTTGAACTTGATCCCCAACTCTCTCACTGACATACTCTCCTGGGGAAGGTAGAGTAGCTCCTTCCTCTTCTTAGACTTCATCGTAGAAGAGAAGAATTTTTTCCAGAACTCCCTCTCGAAGTCAGTCCACGAGACCTCAGCCTCCCTCTTCTTCCCAAGGTAGAGCGTCTACCACTGACACATTGCTCCCCGCATATGGATTATAGACAGAGGAACCCATTACTCCATCGGATCCTAGATCAAGTTGAAATTTATCACCATCTCCTCGATCCAACTCTCTTTCTTCATATCTGAGATGTTGCCCTCGTATTTCCCGAGATTATGTCGCTGAAAGGAATGAAGCATTTTCTACCACTGATCATCATCCCCCTCTCAGTCATCCCTCTGCTAATCATCTAAATCAACCTCCTGGGCCTCGATCCCCCTCATTACTCATGGTTTTCATCCAGGTTCCATAGCTGCAAGGTAAACAAGGAATTCCTAAGCTCGAGTAGTGTAGAAAATTAATTTTAATTTTTCTTAGACTTTTTATTCATTTTAAATCCCCAAAATGACCAAGACACACAAGAAAACAAGTCATTATGATGCATGTACCTTTCCTAGGGTCTCTACCCTGCAATTAGTGTAGCCTCACTTGGTTGTTCGGTAGGCCCAGGGTCCTTGCATCAGATCGTAGGGGGGCCTAAAATCCCATGTCCTAGCTGGCCTTCCCTGGCCTATTCTGCATACCAAGATTACCTAAAACTGTTGTCCTACCATCCCATGAAATCCTCACTGTGCCTAACCCTGAGCTCCATCCTATCTCTCAACCTCTGCTCTGATACCATTCTGTCATGACCTGCCTTCACCAAGATGAGGGAAGGGACATCAGATTGCCAGACCCTTCCTTATTCAAGTTGAAGGAGGGATAATGAACCTCAAGACCTGCCTTCAATAGGTCCTGGAGTGGCAACTAGCACCAAGGGTATGGAATTACATGAAAAATGGAAGGCATTACCCTTTTTATTTAGTAGGATTGGGAGATAATATAGTAAGTCCCAAACAACACCAAAACCAGAAGTGAAAGTAAAGCCCAAAAAATCCATTCCCATGTGCATGTTTCAATAATAAGTGCTACAATACAAGAAAACTTCAAAGGTAAATGCCAAAGAAAAGAAAAAAAAAATAAAAATTGTCCCAACGTCTGAACTATTACGGTCTCGCATGGCCCTCAAAGTCCTCCTGGAAACATGAAAGCAGTTTTATATATGTAGGGTGAGTATACAGGTATACTCAGTAGGGAAAACCAAAAGCTCTCATGCACAAGTGGGGAGGCATTCTAATACCCTATGAGAAAAAAATAGAGGTAACCAAAACACCTAAAAATGAAACTATCCACCCAACCTCACCAAGGAACACTCCCCAAATAACGCAAGTCAAGTAAAGTAATAGTAATAGCACATCGATATTTGGGTACCCCGCACTACTTTCCCACTGGTTATTGAAGTCATCCTATGCGTCAGACCTCCCCCTTCATTTGCACTGCAGTCCCACTGCCATACCCTGCCCGCACACACCTAGGCCACCACAACCACACATCCCACCCGAAAACACCTGGGCCACAAAAACCACACGTAACCATGCCCGCAGACACCTAGGCCAGAACAACTACCGCCACACCCGAAGAAACTTGGGCCTCATCCCGAAGATACTTGGGAAACAACCTGCTCGCACACACCTGGGCCAACCACCACAACTACCCTACCTGAATAATCTTGGGCTATAATGGACCTCAGGCCATCACAGCCTGCCTGAAGAGTCTTGGGCTACTTAGGAAATGGAGCATAAAAGGATCTAATAACCATCCACTCGTAGGAGTGTTGGGAAAAACACCCTCCCCCATTGAAATAGGGGTGTTCAGCACAAAGTGATCAACTTGGGTGGGGCATGAATAAGAAACATAAGAACTAAATTATACATATAGGTAAACAAGAACTCATCCCAACCTAGGGGTTCCAAAAACAGCCTATACACAAACACCCTCATTACTATTCATTCATAAAAAGCACACCACTCGCAGCCAAGTCATAACTCATTCCCAGAAAGAAATTTCCCATTGAACTCATCCTTGTTTTAATATTCAAGTAATTACATTTAAATAATTCTTCACCACCAGGTAACTAATAGGTATAGTAACAAGCCAAGGAAGGAAAAACAACCAAGTAGAAGATTAAGCATTCACACTCGGTTCTCTTGTAAATTCACAAGAACAAAGGGGATCTGTGAGATCCCTCAAAGTAATGGAACCAAACCAAGCCCCACCATATGGCCCCACACGGCCTTAGATCCACAAACCAACAACTACACCGCAATAGGGGATCCCATCCCCATCCATGTCACCCCAAAAGAATCAAGCATAAGAACCACACATGTTTCCAAGACAGATCAAGGGAGTTTCTAGATTCTATCACACCATTCATTGAGTTTCTTCTTTTTGTTTAGTTAACTGAGGTGTTCACACAGGGATTCTTGTTCACTGGAAATTCATTTAACCAACCAAGTTTACATGATTAACCCATTTCAATGTTACATCCATTCAATAATCACAGAAGATAGGGGTCCATTAGTGTGCAAGGAAAGACCACTGACGGCTATTATTTTCAGTGTACACAAGCCCATACAGTTCACAACATATAAGAAAGGGTAAAAGAGTACAGCAGCATCATCAAACACACCCCTTTATTCTTTAAAAGTCCATTTATTATCTTCATTAAGGTTTAGATTCATCCATCCCCATAGAAACATTATCATACCTACCCCGCATAATACATGGTAAAGAGAGATGAAGGAAGAACCCTACTTGGATGATCAATGATCGAATTTTCTCTCCACGCGCCAAGAACTGGGGATGCGTGACTTGCAGAGGAGGAACTCTGAGGACTCCAAGAGTGAGCAGAAAAGCTCTATCATAGGTGCACCACTTACCTTGGGAAGGGGGACTCCAAATGCACCAAGGAAATAAAAAGAGACCAGCCAATAAAAAGAAATAATTCATGTGCGATAAAAAGGCGATATCCTGGAGTTACGGGATATGAAAATCTTGAATGGTTCTAAAGAAGGACCGTGGTTTCACCAAGCAGTTGTACAGTTGCATACAATGGAATTAATTGTTATTTAATAATTCTAATTAGAGAGGTGGCCATAACAGTTTTTCATTAAACGGTTTCCTTTAATTAGAGGAAAACGCGTAACAGGGGCGGAACTGGATAGTACTGGAAGAGGTGTAACACTGAGGAAAATCCACACGTTTGGGTAAGTCAAGGGTCACCCAACTTTTAGGGAATTTTAGATATAATTTATGGGATTTTAATGGCTTTGAAAAGGGTATAAAAACTCTTTTACGTCAAAAGATACGTTGCAGGAGTGGAAAAAATCAAAAAATGGAAAAAAGAACAAGGGTGGGACACCGTAAGTGGTGCCACTATTTTGATGTGCGACCGTTACAGTTCCACCATCACGGTGCCACCCTCACAGTGCCACCATCACGGTGTAACCGTCAGCGGTGCCACTGTTTCGGTGTGTGACCGTGACGGTGCGACCATAACGGTGCCACCGTCAGCGGTGCCACCATTTCAGTGTGCGACCATGACCGGTGCCACCATTTTGGTGGAACCGTTTGATGTAACTAAGTTTTTGGAAAACTCCTTTATGATTCATTGTCCGGTCCATTACAATACCACCTATAATCCTAGGATTATAAGCGCCACCACCCAAATCCTACCCAAACACCAAAACCACCCACTAAATCTCAAAAAATGCCAAAAATTACCTCTAATTCTATCCTCAAACTTCATAATTCATGACCGAAACACAAAAATGAAAAATTATTGCTCATCCAAACCAAAAATTTAAACAATATTGTGTTATCAGTAACTAATTCCCCATATTTAACCCAAATTCCACTTAAAATAAATCCACATGTACATAGGTATTTACAGCCTCCCCACTATAAAATTTTGAATCCCTAAAAATATTAATCAACTATTCATTCCAAAATTACCTACCTCACATAACCATAAATTCATAGAACACTTTTTAATACATAACCCCAAACATGAACTACACTTCTAATGTGCAACTCTTGAAACCAACTCAAACCTCCCCAATCCATAAATTTACAATTTCCATATGGTAAACCAACTACTAATACGCCAACCTAATCCCAAATCAATATCATGTATCCAATGCATGATCCCATAAAATAATAAAAACCACAAAATACTAGGTAATACCAATACCTAAAATGTATATTAATTATATGGTACCAATACACATTCTAAGCATTTAGATAAGTTATGATGAAGAATCTAAAAAATCAACATAAACCACTATATACTATGAAATTTTGATATTAAAATTCTTTATAAGATTATTGAAATCCCCAAAACACCATTTAATAAACCAACCTCACTTATATGGTGCTCCCAACCATAAGGGTTATCCAAGATTCACCTATGTTTTTCCTTCCATTGGATCTGGTTTATTTAAAACTTTCACTTTTCAAAATGATTTTTACTAGAAAACCAATTCCACTTCAAAATAAAATTTTATATACATTTTTAGACCACTAAAATTTACAGACTAACTTATTTTAAAAGTCAAAATTTAGAAAAAAACACCTTTCTAATTTTCCTTTCCAAAAAGTAACATTTTTTCAAAAAAAATGGATTCAAACAAATTATGTTATTTTATAAGTTTGATTTAGGAAAACATTTCTGAAATTTTTTAACCAAAAGATAACCATTTCAAACCAACCATCACATCTCAAAAGCACATTTTCATTTAAAACAAAAAGTTATAAAAAAATCCTTTATTTAAAAATACCAGCAAGACCCATATAACTACCCAAGAATTCTAACACACATTTTATATAATATGAAATAGAACAAAAATAAAAGTAAATACAATTTTTACAATAAATTTCTAGGCATAAAATAGGTATCATGTTCAATAATGAAAACATCAGTCAAAAGACATGTATCATGTTCAATTACCAATCATAAAAAAATTATATCAATATACATCATTAACAATGAACAAGTAACACACTCAAATGTAAGTTATTATACTAAATATAATAAATATTCTCAAGAATTAAAATTATCTATAAATTCTATAATACATTTATAAATAGAGAGTAGATAATTAATATTAATAAGGTTGTCTTCAATTAATTATTAACATATAATAAGTTATTTAGGAAAAGGTTGATTACTTTATTAGGTATTATTTAATTAATTAAGTCCATTTGCATATAATGATAATAATATAATTGAAAATCATATAGACTAGTGTTCCACTAGACCATATGATGCATGAACGTATGTGAAGAGAAGATCTTGACTGAGCCCTATAAACTTGATCCCTATTTTTTTCCAATTACAACTTAGGATAACCAAATCAATAGATCACTCATTTATGTAGTGCCTAGACCAAACACTCATACATTCCCTTGTAACTTGGGCTTACACCATGGAAAACGTAGGCAGACATGCACATAGTGTACCCTATAATTCTTGACATACTATCTCCTGTCTATAAAGATAAAATCCAAAAAAACACTAAACATTACTCTTATGCCATTTTTAATGACTCGGGCCCATATTCCTAAACATAACCTAAATCAGGACCACTGTTAACCCCAACGGTGCTCCTCAATCTCCAGGGGATAGCGATTGGCACTACAAGTCTTAATAAACCAGTGGGAGATGATTTACCCACTAAGGTTTATATAACAATCCATAACCAAGTTTCTCTAACATACCGACATGTCGTCCATAGCTTGGATGTTCCCAAGACGAATAAATAAAGCACCATATACAACTGAATAATTTCTTAAAAGCAACAAATATATCTCTATATGGATTCATATGAAAACATACTATCAGTAAACATATAGACAAACTAATAAGGTCATGTACAATAAAAAAACCCAGTATACCAAATAGATATGGTGATGTATTGACACTACCTCTACCAAAATGGACTCCCGCTCCAACCCCATGTGGAGCATGAATACATGAACCTGTGACAACATCACACTAACTAGCACAGCATCCAATAGCTATTGAAATACCTATCATACCTGAATATATCAAGTGAAATTGTATGTCTATCAAAGTTTCCATGTAGGGTGTGAGCATATACATACTAAGTAGGGCACCACCAACATGCCTCAATACGGTAGTTAATGAATAGGATAATTCATGAATATGTCTACTCACTTGCATAAATATAAATTAAAATAGTTTTTATATAAAATAATATATTAAACATGGAATAGATAACACAAATTAGTAGATGGATGAATAAAAGGCTATAAAAAATAACTCTTTATACTAAGAGATTCCATACTTGTACTCACCTAATTCAGGTCAAGCCCAGTGTTAATGACACAACTGGGGGAAGTGAAATCATGTATCCTATTCCCAATAGGAAGAAACATATACTAGATTCAGGTTATAATCTCATCCCATGGTAAGGGGAAGGTGTTCACTAAGTCAGGTAACTATTATCCCATCTCATAGAAAAGGGAAAAGGGTATACTTATTCATGGAATTACAACCCAACCCAAGTATTGTACTTGATTAATCAATTTATAAAAATGTAAAATGAAACATAAAATAAATATCCATGTATATCAGCATGCTCGATACAGTATAACTACCATGACCCCCTCCCTCCAAAGATACCCCTCCTAATCTGGCAATGAAGAAATAGAGATAATGGCCCCTGAGTCCCGCCTCTAGTAGGCCCTAGGGTGGAAACCAGCACCAAGGGTATACAATCTCACTAAATGGGAGGCATTTACCTTTTTAGAAAAACAAGATCAGGATATAAGATGGTTCATCCCAAAACAACTCCAAGACACATATATAAAATAAATCCAAATCCATCCCATATGCATGTTTAAAATAAAACTGTTACAATTACAATAAAAACTCCAAAGTAAGCACCCAAAGTAAAACTAAGTAGAGACACAACCACTGTCCAAAATTTCAAGCTATTAAGGTCCAGCACGGTTAAAAAAAAATCCTCCTAGAAACTTGAAAGAATTTTATATACATAGGGTGAGCATACAAGTATACTTAGTAGGAAAACCAAAATCTCTCGTGCCCAAGTGAGAAAAGCATACTAATGATCCCATGAGAAAATAGTATAACCAATAACACCTAACAAGGTATACTAACCATCCCCACCTCACCAAGGCACGATCACCAAATAACACAAGTCAAAGTAAAGTAATATAGTAATAACATTGATGATAGGGTACCCCGCACCACTTTCCCGCTAATTATCCACTCTCACACCCTAATGGAAAACATCCTAGAACTCCCACCTCTTCTTAACACACCACATCACAACCCAACTTCACACACCTGGGTCTCATAACAACACCTCATCCCATCACCAGGTTCATGAGCCACATCACATCACACCCGTAGACACCTAAGACCCATACCACATCATATCCTTCCCGTAGAAACCTCATCCACATATCACATCACATCCTGAAAACACTTGGGAAAGTACAACACATCTCATCTCAAAGACACCTGGGAAAATAAAACTCACCTGCACACACCTGGGCCCCACAAACCACAACCTGCATGAAGAATCTTGTTCTACCACCACCTGGAAGAAGGAGCAGGTAAGAGTGGGTGATCATCCATCCATCATCCCACTGAGTTGTTTTGGAAAGACACTCTACCCCATGAAGATGGGGGTGTTCAGAACATAATGCCAAACTAGGGTGGGGTGCATATACAAATCACAAGGAAATACAAGTATATATAGATATAATACCAAACACTCCTTCCCAACCTAAGGGTTCTGAAACAAACAACCATCTCACAATACTGCCAACTTTGTTGCTACCTCAATCACCACACAACAAGCCACAACTTCATTCCAATTCTGAACCAATTTTATTAAACCATTACCATTATTTATTCACAAATCATTTATTCACTCCATTAACCAAACCTACTCAATCCAATTCCAAATTTTATTAACCAATTATTTATTCATCTATTCTATTACTATATGGGAAACTGTTAAGAATAGAATATAACAAGAAACACAACAATACATCACCGCACAGCCTGATCATAGACCCATTGCGCAACACTTCTCATCCATTACACAATCAAACAATCTCTCAACCTGATATTCCATTACATGGTTAGGTTGATGTATCGTCTACAAGTTTTTCCACCACACCACCCAAACCAACCCATAACACACACCTTTACTTCACAAATGTACCACAACACAAACTAGAGTCTATCCACATCACAAAATGTCCACTTCACATCCCATCTGCCCCACACACACAACCACACTATCCCACAAAACACATCACCCTACATACCAAAGAATAAAAAATATGGATTTAATGGGGCATCCTTTATTAAATTCTACATATTAATTCAAAGGTTTTCATAGAAATTGGGTAATCCTGGGGCATTCGTTTATTATCCCAAGTGTACGTGATTTAAAAATTTTAATATACAAGTTTTTAACAAAAATAAACCAATAGGAAACTTTTTTAGTATGTAAACAATGATCAAAAATGACCACTATTTTTAATGGGGCATTTAGCCCATATAATTCACAAAAACAACTAAAAGAAAATAATAAGCAGATCATATGTTACTTTTCCCTAGCCCATGCATATTGATCTTAAACTAATTCAATTATATTTATTTAATTTGGATTAAACTATATTTTCATGGGAAACATTCATACACTCATCCCACATGATACACAATTAATAGGGATGAAGGAAACCTACTTGAAAAAAAAAGGTGATCGGTACTTCCTAATTGCACCAAGATAGGGGTGCGTATGCAATAGGAAACTCCAAGGAAAACACAAACCAACTAGTGCAACACAATGGAATAAATCCTAGGGGAGAAATATTCTAGTAACCTCTTACCAAGAGATAAAAAGAATAAAATAACAAGTATAAAGGTTTTCCAACCCTTTTAAGATCTAAAACAGGGCCGTCGTTTAGATACATTTTTAATTTTCCATTAAAGTTGGATCCATTCAAGATTACATGCTTTGACTAATTAAAATCCCCTGAACTCTTAGGAATTTAAAGATATAGCTCATATACCTTGAAATGTCTCCAAACCCACTTAAATATGGTATTAAACTCATTTTACATCAAATAAATTCGTGAAAAGGTCAAAATTGGAAAAACTGGAAAAACTAGAAAAAAGGGAAAACTGTTAGAATAGATCACTGTTATATGGGGCACTGTTGAGGATCACTGTTTTGAGTCTCCATTGGAAGTTACCATTGGAAATCTACCATTGTGATTCATCATCGCGAGTCACCATCTCGATTCACCATTAGATGATTCACCATTGGAAGTCACTGTCATGAGTCACCGTCATGAGTCACCGTCGTGATTCACCATTGAGAGTCACCATTGGATGAATCACCAGTCGACGAAGCACCACTCAAGAGTCACCATTTAGTGATATATCATTTGGTGAGTCACCATTCGGTGATTCACCACTAGAAAAGTGACCACCAGCGAGCGACTTCTAGGATTCACCGCAAGGAGTCACCATTGGAGAACTTGAAAAACTGGGAATTTTAAGTGTTGGAGTCTCCTTGACCTCCCATGACACTTCAAACACTAGATTTTCACAAAGTAGGGGATCTGATAGGTCTAGGACATTACATTAGATACCTCTCAAACTATTCTCTCCCTTGAGAATTCAAAACCAAATCCAGAAGAAAAAGGGGGTCTAAACAACCACCTTGTGAGATACCTCTCAAGACTCTAGTCACTCCTCAAGCACTACCACCAACTGAACACGCCAACCTAAATGATCAAAAAAAACACCACGCAAGTACAATAACCATTCCATCCCAAACACACAAATCATGAAATTTTGTCTTCCATGTCAAGATATTATCCGCTCTGGGTGGAACTGTCTCACCCGCACGGGTTTAAATGCATCATAGTTAATGAATCTCAATTAAGAACTTGGTATTCCCCTTTTCACATGTTAAGACTTTATCACACATTTCACCACACACATCTCAACCTAAGAGATAAATGGATCATTTCATAATAAAAAAAGGTTCAAACAAAATAGAACAAGGGAAAACTCAAAAAAACTCTAGGTAATGGTCACACATTTGCACTTCTCACTCCCAAGTACTCTCCTCTAGGCCACCATGCCTCCACAACATGTGAACCAAAGGAATGGTATTTCCATGAAATAACTTATCCCGATGATCCTGGATCTATATTTTTTTCTCCACATATGTTGTGTCATCCTTGATATACAACTCTCTCCATTCAATTATATGGGATTCATCATGAAGATAATGATGAAGTTGAGAGACGTGGAAGGGGTCATGGATCCTATCTAACTATGGTGGCAATGCCAACTGGTATGCCACTTTTCCAATTCATCCCAACTCCTCAAAGGGTCTAAAAAACATGGGACAAATATTTCTTCTTCTACCAAACCTCCACTGCCCATGTCGAGGGGAAACCTTCAAGAACACATGGTCCCCAACCTCAAACTCCAAGGGGTCCCTCCTATGATCGGCATAAGAATTTTTCCTACCACTTTCATCTTCTCACAAATGAGATAAAACTTCTCTGTTGTGATCTGTACTACCTTGATACCAAGAATATTTGTCTCCCCAACCTCCATCCAACACAATGGAGAAAGAAACGGTCTCACGTACAATGCCTCAAATAGAGCCATGACAATAGAATAGTGATATCTATTATTATAAAAGAACTCTACCAAGGTTAGGTTTTTCACCCAAGATTCGCTAAATTCTAAGATGCATGCCTACAACATGTCCTCTGACGTTTGGATAGTTTTCTATGTATGTCCATCTATCTAAGGGTGGAAAGAAGTACTGCGGAATAACTAGGTGTCAAAAACATGTTGCAATCCCATCCAGACTCATGAGGTAAACCATGCATCTCGGTTTGATAAAATGGATCTCAGAACTCCATGAAATTGTACCACCTCATCCACATACCTCTTGGCTAAGCCATCTACTGCACCCAACTCCTTGATCACTAAGAAGTGATCTGATTTCTCCAGATGAGCCACTACTACCCATATAACATTGTATCCACCCTGATCCCTAGGTAACCCTGTGATGAAATCCATCAAGATGTAATCCCACTTCCACTTGGGGACATCTAAGGGCTGAAACAAACCATTTGGAACATGGTGTTTGGCTTTACCTGCTGGATGACTAAGCATCTTTCCACAAACTCCACTATTGCCTGCTTCATTCTGAGCCACCAAAATTGCATCCTAAAGCCATGATAAATCTTAGAAACTCTTATGTGTACTGATAAAGGTGATATATGAAAATCATGTAGGAATCCCTCACGTATTTCCACCAGAACAAACAACTTCTCATGAAACAGCATCTAATTTTGACCATCCCCTGACCATCCCTCCAGAGCATCATCATGGACAACATGATCACGCAACACCTATGCCTCTGAATCTCCCCATTGAGACTCCTTCACCAGCTGCATCATAGAATGCTTCATTTTTATTTAGAACAAACAACCTCTATCACCATCCACTCTCACATCTAAGTGCATGGTTTCCAACTCCTTCATCGCTTCCCAAGCATCCAAAGATTCTTGAAAAACTTCCTTTTGTGACTTTCTACTCAAATAATCAGCTAAGACATTACCTTTCCCAAGGTGTAATAGATATCAAATTTTTAATCCTAAATAAACTCCATCCACCTTCATTGTATCAATTTTAGATCTCGCTGAGAAAAGATATACCTCAAACTCTTGTGATCTGTGAAGACCACAAAGCACACCCCGATTAGGTAATGTTGCCGTAACTTCAGCGTAAACACGACCGCTTCTAGCTCTATATAATAGGTGGCATAGTTAATCTCATTCGGGATTAACTTCCTAGAACAATAAGAGATCATTTTTTTCTGGTGCATCAAGACGCATACCAAGCCCAGACAGGAAGCATCACAAAATACTTCAAACATCACTCCTTCATTAGGAAAATGGAGCACTGGAGCACTAACCAACTTCCCATTCAGATATCCAAACACTTCCTGACACTGATCACCCCACAAAAAATATTGATCATTCTTGGTCAAGGCTATCAATGGAGCTGAAACTCAATAGAAATCATGTACAAACCTCCAATAATAGCCTATGAGACTAAGAAAACTGCAAACTTCTACCACGTTCTTGGGTGTTTTCCAAGAAAATATAGCTTCGACCATTGATGGTTCAACTACCATGCCCTATTGAGACACCACATTCCTAATAAAATTCACCTCTCATGTCCAAAACTTGCACTTGGACAACTTTCCATAGAGTTGGTAGCATCGAAGAACCTGTAATACAGTTCTGAGACACTCGGCATGCTCCTCCTATAACTTTGAGTATATTAGGATATAATTGAAGAATACAATGAAGAAATGGACTAGGAACTCGTGGAAGATATAGTTAATAAACCCCATGAACATATCTGGTACGTTTATAACACCAAATGGCATGACTACGAACTCGAAGTGCCCATGTCTGCATCTAAAAGCAGTCTTCAGGATATCACCCTCCTTCACCCTCAACTAGTGATACCTAGATTTCATATCAATCTTATAAAACCAACTTTCCCCTCTCACCTGGTCGAAAATATCATATATCATTAGAAGAGGGTAATAGTTATTGATCGTCACTTGATTCAACCTCTGGTAGTCTATTCACAACCTCAGAACACCATCCTCCTTTTCAAACAACACAAGAACACCCCACGGCAACGCACTAGTCTGGATAAATCCTTTCTTCATTAGATCATCTATCTGTATTATAAACTCCTGAAACTCAAATGGTTTTATCTGATAAGGATCCATCAAAATTAGAGAAGTGTCGAGCTGTAGGTCTATCCTAAATTCAACGTCATGTCGAGGGGGTAGAGTCACAACCTCCTTGAGAAAAATATCCAGGGACTCCCCAACAACTATAGGAACATCCACCATCCCAAAATCTATTGATTCCACTGATATATTATATAAAAAAGAAAGAAGAGGCTCTATAAGCTGACTACCCACATAATAGCTCTGCTCACCAACAAAAATCATACACCAGCTATCCACATCTAAAAACACAACTCTTCTAAAGAATTAATTGATAATAGAATGCATGGAATGCAACCATTCAATGTAGATAATGACATAGTTTGGTTTCATCTATAGCAATAAGAGATTCCCATGGTACTAATGTGGTCTCATCATCAGTCTACATCCCTGGCACACATCAAACAAGTTTTTCTAACCTCCAACTGGTGTACTCAACACTGGGGGAATGGGAATCCTCTCTATGTCTAGTCCCATAGTATGGGCTAGATCGGGTGTAAAAAAGGAGTGTGAAGATCCTGAATCAAACAAATAACAAGCAAGGGTACTAAACAAGCTGATCATACCTCTAATGATCTCTGGTCTTGCTAGAAATGCTGACTTTATTGCATGCAACTGACCATGCCCAAATCCTCTTACCCTCTGTTGATGACCATTCTCATGTCAAGGTCCTTGAGGAACACCCTAAGGTTGGCCCCTACCTTCTCTATCTACCCTCGGCATAGCAAAAGCCTATTGTCCCTTCTCCTGAAACTACCTGACTAGAAACTGATGCTGAGGTTGGCACTGAACCTATCCTCCTCCACTAAACTGAGATCAAGTAGCCACTGAGCACTATCTTGGAAGATTTCTATAGACCCCATAGAAGAAACACCTCGTCCCCAAGCCCACATAAATGGAACGGGAACCGGTGGCACTAAAAGGTCAGAAGGGAAACTGATATGGTTGACTCCTTGCTAGTCAAAACCTCGAAGGTCCTAGAACCTGGAACCTACCACTGATAACCCTACCCCTCGAATAACTATATTGGATCCCTTACCACAGTAGACCTCCTCAAGAGTGCATCTACTCTATTACCTCCACCTTCTTCTGAACCTATAGATACATTGGCAATGTAAAAGGAGTAACAACATACTGGATAGAAGGGTGGAGGGCCTCCTCAATCCATCTCGCATGAGACTCCTCATCGGAAAAGAGATATGGGGTGAAGCAAAGAAGATCCTTGAACTTGATCCCAAGTTCTTGCATTGACATACTCCCCTATTGATGGGAGAGTAGCTCCTACCTCTTCTCAGCCTTCATAGTTGACGAAAAAACTATGCCTAGAACTCCTTCAGAAAGTTGACCTACAATGCATCTACCTCCTTCCTCTCCCCTAGATAAAGCATCCACCACTGATGCACAGCTCTCTGCATCTGACTAACCACCAAAGGAACCCAGTACTCTATTGGAGCCCAGATGAAACTGAAGGTGATATCTAGATCCTCAAGCCAACTCTCCATTTTCATGTCTAAAACACTACCCTCATACTTTCACAAGGCCTACCGTTGAAAAGAACAGAACATTCTCTGCCACTGGTCTTCCTCCTCCACTGGATCAACCCTCTTCCGATCAATTGGAGCCTAATAAGCCTCAATTGCCTGAACCATATGTAGATGATGACCGAGTTCCATAACTGAAAAGTAAATAAGGAATTCATGATCCCGAGTAGTATGGAATTTTATTTGAGATTAATTTTAATTCTTTATTTTTATCCTATCCATTTTAAAATTCCCAAAACAACCTAATTAAAATAAGAACACAAGTCATTATAATTCATATACCTTTACTAGGGTCTCTACCCTACAAATAGTGTAGCCTCACTTGGTCGTCCATTAGGCTCAGAGTCCTTGCATCGGATCATAGGGGGCCCTAAAATCTCATGTCCTAACCGGTCTTCCCAGGCCTATGTCACACACCAAGATCACCTAACACTGTTTCCCTACCAACCCATGTAATCCTCATGGTTCATAACTCCAAACTCAATCCTCTCGCTCAACCATCACCTCTGATACCATTTTTTCACGACCCCCTCGCTCCAAATTTACTCCTCTTAGGATGGAAATGAAGAGAGGGAGTTAATGAACCTTGAGTCTCACCTCTAGTAGGCCCTGGGGTGGTGACTAGCATCAAGGGTATACAATCTCACTAAATAAGAGTTATTTCCATTTTTAGAAAGACAACATCCGGAGATAAGATGGTTCATCCCAAAACAAATCCAAGAAATATATATAAAATAAATCCAAATCCATCCCACATGCATGTTTAAAATAGAACTGTTAAAATTACAATAAAAACTATAAATTAAGTTCCCAAAGTAAAACTAAGCAGCAACACAGCATTTGTCCAAAATTCCAAGCTAGTAAGGTCCAGAACGGTTCATGTAATTCTACTAGAAACCTAAAAGTATTTTATATACGTAGGGTGAGCATACAATTATACTCAGTATAAAAACCAAAGTCTCTTATGCACAATTGATAGAAGGATACTAATGTTCCCATGAGAAAACAATATAACCAAAAACAACTAACAAGGTATACTAACCATCCACACCTCACCAAGGCACGCTCACTAAGTAACAAAAGTCAAGTCAAGTAATATAGTAAGAACATTGATGATAGGGTGCCATGCACCACTTCCCCATGGATTATCCACTCTCACACCCTAACTAAAAATGTCTTGGCACTCCCACCTCTTCCGAACACACCACATCACAACCCGCCTACACACACATGAGCCTCACAACCACACCTCATCCCATCATTGGGGCCATGATCCACATCACATCATGCCCATAGACACATGGGACCCATACCACATCACAACCCACCCGCAGACACCTGGACCACATACCACATCACATCTCGAAAAAAAACTGGGAAAACACAACTCGCCCGCACACACCTGGGCCCCACAAACCACAACCTACCCAAAGAATATTGGGCTACTGCCTCCTGGAAGGAGAAGGGAAGAGCGGATGGTCATCCATCCATCCTCCCACTGGGATTTTTGGGAAATACACCCTACCTCGTGGTGATGGGGGTGTTTAACACATATTGTTAAACTAGGGTAGGGTGTGTATAGAAATAACAAGTAAAATAAAATTATATATATATAATACCAAACACTCATTCCCAACCTATGGGTTCTCAAATAAAAAACCAGCTCACAATACTTCCAACTTCATTGATACCTCTAAATGCAATCACCACACAACAAGCCACAACTTCTTTCCAATTCCCAACCAATTTTATTAAACCATTTCCATTATTTATTCACAAATAATTTATTAATTCCATTAAACAAACCAACCCAATCATGTTACAAACTTTATAAACCAATTATTTATTCATCTATTCCATTACTATCCATGAAACTACGAAGAACATCACATAACAAGAAACACAACAACGCATCACCGCACAGCCCGATCATAGTCTCGTTGCGCAACACTTCTCATCCATTCCACAATCAAACAATATCTCAACCTAAGATTCCATTACATGGTCATGTTGATGTATCGTTTACATTTTCATACACCACACCTCCCAAACCAACCTACATCACACACCTATGCTTCACAAATGTACCATAGCACAAACCAGAGCGTATCCACATCACAACATGGCCACTTCACATACCATATGCCCCTCACCCATAACCACACTATCCCGCACAACACATCACCCCACATACCAAATCATAACACAAATCCAGATTTAATGAGGCATCCTTTTTTTAATTCTATTTGTTAATTCATGGGTTTTCACAAAAACTGGGTAATCATGGGGCATCCGTTTATTAGCCAAGTGTACGTGATTTACAAATTTAAATATACAAGTGTTCAATATAAATCAACCAAAATGAAACTTTTTTATTGCGCAACCAATGATCACCAATGGCCATGATTTTTAGTGGGGCATTTATCCTGTATAATTCACAATAATAACCAAAAAAAATAACAAGCAGATCATACGTCACTTTTCCCTAGCCCCGGGCATATTGATCTTAAACTGATTTGATTATCTTTATTTAATTTGGATTCAACTATTTTCACATGGGAAAAATTCATACGCACACCTCGTATGATACATAATTAAGAGGTATGAAGGAAACCTACTTGAAAAAAAAAAGGCAATCAGCACTTTCTAGTTTCACCAAGATAGGGGCGCGTATACTGCAGGAAACTCCAAGGAAAACACGAACCAACTAGTGCAACGCAATGGAATTACTCCTATGGGGATAAAGGTTCTGGTAACCTCATACCAAGAGAGAATAAGAATTAAATAATAATTAGAAAGGTGTTTCGGCCCTTGGAATATCTAAAATGGGGTTGTGATTTAGATACATCTTTAATTTTCCATTAAAGTCGGATCCAGTCAAGATTACATGCTTTGAATAATTAAAATACCTCACTCTTAGAAATTTAAATATATGACTAATATCCCTTTAAAAGGCTCCAAAACCATTTAAATATGGTATTAAACTCATTTTACATCAAATAAAGTCGTCAAAAGAGAAAACTGGAACATTGGAAAAACTGGGGGGAAAGGAAAACTGTTGGAATGAATCACCATTAGATGACTCACCGTTGAGGGTCACTGGTGCAAGTCACCATTGGAAGTTACTATTGGTGAGATACCATTTTGAGTCATTGTCTTGAGTCACCATCACGAGTCACCATCGTGAGTCACCGTCGCAAGTCACCGTCGTAAGTCACTGTCGTGAGTCGTCGTTGGATGACTCACCGCTCGAGAGGCACCACTCATGAGTCACCGCTTGATGAGCTACCATTTGGTGAGTCACCATTCAGAGAGTCACCGCTAGATAAGTGATCACCAGTGTTCAACCACCAGGAGTCGCTGTTGGAGAACTTGAAAAACTGGGACTTTTTGCAAAGAGTTGGAGTAAGTCTCCTTGACCTCCCAAAACACTTCAAACATCGGATTTTCACAAAGTAGTGGACTAGAGAGGTCTGAGACATTACAATAACACTATCATTTTTATTATTTTAAATAAATATCCATGTTTGATACTATAAAATATAGAAATTATTTGATTTATTACATAATATATCACACCTATAAAGCATAATTCCAAAACTACGCATAAACTTGTATTACCTTAGTGGTAATGGAACCCCATAATCTTGTATGAAACTTGGGTTCAAATCTGAGTATATGTGAATTTTCATGGTACTATAGTAGTATTTTAGCATTTTAGTGGTGTGAGTGTTACATAAAATATTATAGTATGGTACAATGGCAGCATAACTATTCATCCAAAATGGGATTTCATGCCATGTATTGGGCCTTCAGGCCATAAGGAATCCAAGACACTATTCAAGGGCCTTTAGGCTATCTGAAGAAACTTATACCAGTGGATGAAACAGTGCGATGGAAATCAATGGCGAAGAAAGAGGCATAATGACCATCTGTGCAACTAGTCACTATCAACGATGAATGGATTTCAGAACACACCTAAAGCCTCAACACAAAGAGGAATGAAAACATGACATCATAGAATCAAGATGGTAGTTGATAGGATGACAATAGGGATTTTTTTAGGTTAGTTATTGGTTCTTATGGACCTTTGGGCCACGTACTCTAAGGCCTTTATACCTCTAGGCCTTCAGGTCATGTAAGGGTTCCCTCTCAACCCAATTAAAAATATGGTTTATCGTGATTATAAAAAAATATGGTCTTCGTTCTAGGGGAAAACTGCACATAAATATATTATAACACACAAATAATTCAAGAAAACTATATTTTAGAATCCAACTAAGTAAATAATAAAGAAGCTAAACATGGAACATGTAATGGAATAACATTTCCCTCAGAGTATTTTAGTAACAAGAAAATCCGAACATGTTCTAAGAAATGGGTGCCTCATGGGTTTTATTAATTTCTCACCGAATAAGGATCTAATCATGGTGAGTGTAATCAAAATTTGTAGTAGTGATAAATTAGGCAAGGGATTAATTTTAGTAATGGTCATAACCATTAAATACCTATATTAATCTAAATAAGAGAAAAGTTATATGTGGAAGCTAGATTAAAACATTGATTTAAAAATAAATTTTCCTTCAAAATAAGTTTTCCATCTTTAAAATTTAATTTAGGAAATACATTCTTTTAGAGAAATTCATTTATAATGGGAAAAACCTTAAAATTTAAACCTTTATTATAAAAATGGAGTCATGTATAATTTTCATTAAAATTGGTAATTTATCTAAAATGGATAAGGGTTTAAGGTTCCAAAATAAAGGTATTTCTGTAAATATAATTGATAATATAAAGTATTGTAATGAACTAATACAAAGATGGGTGATTTTTAAAAATAAAAATATTTTATTGTTTATAAACATTAATTTTTTTAGGTAAAAACTCATTTTTGGAAACAAAGTATGTATAAGGACAACATCATTTATTTCTACCAGGATATCCCAATCATTACCTCACTACTGATGCAATTATTAATCGGGTTTGAGTGTTGATCATTGACTTATAACTCATTCAAGATACACTAAGAATAATTGTTCTCTTTAGCAAAACTTGTCAAAGGTATGGAGGAGAAATCTTATAAAGAACATGACTAAACTACCAAATCTTTAATTTTTGAGGCCATGCCTTATTTGAAAGAATTAATATAAGCATGGATGACATGAATAACCCTATTTACATTTTTTCACCCAAATAGAAACTTATAACATTCTTATTCAAGGACTCATATAAAAGAAGGTATGATGTTAGTTGATGGGGATATGGATAAATTTTTTAAGTTCATGAAATCTTGGAAATAAAGTAATAAATCCTTACAAATAAAACATTGAATGGAAAAATTTTAAGCTATGAAACTAATATTGTACCATATCCAAAACAATATTAGGTTTGAAGTCAGATTTCTAGATCAAACACTTGTGTATAAACCATCAAAAAATTTCACACCAAGTCAAATTTTATGACCTTTAACATGTTATATAAAAATAAAATTGAGAAACATCCATTCAAAACTTTTGAAAATAGGATTTATTATTTATTATTAATTTTGGAAAATAAGTGACAGGAATATCTCAAACATAGCCTGAAAAGAGTGTTGATAACCCCCAACCTAAACCACTAGAGAGATTTCTCTAATTTGATAATCTCCAAAGCATATCCCAATAATTTACAAACATTTCTTAACAATCATTATATAAGTTACCATAACCAAATAATTTAAATACCATAATCAAAAAAAGACTAAACCTCGATGAAAACCTAGGCGGATTACTTCAAAAATATATTAAGAACCATGAAAACCTAAAACCCCAATCTACATCTCCTAATCATCCTACAATTAAATCCCTAAACCATGGAATACCTAGATTAAACCACACCCCAATCACTATTCATATAAATAGTTATTTATGAAAGGAAAACAAATCAAAGAGGCTTCCTTGAAACAAAGGAAGAGGAAGCCTTGTGATTAGAATTGATTTCACCATGTTATAGTGAAATCAAAAACAAAAACACTTAGTAAATATTGAAAGAAACAAGGAAAATAAGAGTGATTATGATGGAATATATGATAGGGGATATTTACTTGGATTTAGAGTAAATAACTCCCTCTAGATCACCCTTGAATAAATAAGAAGAATGAGAGGGAGGAGAAGACATGAATAATCCCTAAGAGAAGCTTATGACCAAGTGGGAATAATGGGGGTTGAAAAAAGAAATAAAGGGGATAAAATAATTGAATAAGAACTGAAAAAATACCCCTTTAAATGTAAAATAGGCTTGGGTATGTCGGTTCCATGTCTAAGGGCCACTTGGTACTTGGTGGCACCCCAGGGCACCCACCATTCTGTCAGGCTCACCGAGTACCCAGTACCTCCCACTGAGTACTCAGTGCCACCTATAGTCCTAGGACTGCATGTGCCACCACCCTGAGCCTAACCCAAACTTCTAAACCACCCACCAAACCTTTAACATTTCCCAAAAACACCTTTAATTCCATCCCAAACTTTATAATTCAAGATAAAAATCCAAAATGAAAAATGAACGCTCATCTAAACCAAAACTTTAAGTGATCTTGTGCTCTCATTGATTAATTCCCCAAATTTAACCCAAATTATACTTGAAATAAATCCACTCACTACTAGAAAAATAGTTATTTACAACGGTCTAATTGAGATAGATGATTCTCCCATCGCAAATAGTTTGAAAAAAGAGGTATTTGTGATGGAACATTTTTTTCCATCATAAAAACTTATTATTTTCAACAGAAAAAATTGTCTGTTATAAATAGTTTTGACGTGAATATGCGCCACCACATGGGAAATTTTGTTGTTATAGTTAATAATGAAGGATATAGAATTATGTCACTATTAGTCAATGCGTATAAACTTACTATGATGGGAAATTATGTCTATTGCAAAAAACATTTGATGAAAAAATTAATTGCTATAGAATAAATTCTGTCACAATTAACCCATTGAAAATAATATTAAATTAAAAAGTCATGGCCTCCCTTCTTCCTCTCCATCCCCTATTCTTCTCCTAATTCATCCATGGTTCATGGAAAATTGGCCTTCCCCCCATCCAAAATACTCCATTGCAATCGATTTTTTACAAATCTGAGTTTGAAACATCTTGGTATGGATTCCCATTATCTCATCTTTCATTCTTTTTGTGCATTTTTTATTTAACCACATGTAGATTAGTTTGGGAAAACCCTAGGTTAAATTTACCTATTTTTTGTTTTATTTGGTATTTAGGGTTGCTGTAAATTTATTAATCCCTATTTTTGTGTTCATAAAGTATCCATGAGTTATTTCAATTGATTGGAGGTTTTTTTCTCATTATTTAATTTGTAGATTTAGTAGATTTTTCTGTTTGGTATTTTCAGTTATTGTAATTATATTATTTTATGTTATTATTAAAAAAAATTATCATAGATTACTGTAATTCTATTAAAAATATTTTTATTTTAGGTTATTGTGATCATATTATATATGTTTGTTTTTTTGTTTGTTTGTGGGTATATATAGATTTAATATATATATTTTTTTTAAAAAGTGTCAAAATATATTTGATGTATTTATATTAATTAAAAAAATATGTAA